>OU611857.1:10000-1410000 GCA_914767755.1 Agrochola circellaris
CAGGAAATTTATTTTGGTTACAGTATTTCAGTGTTTTAATATATTGGTCAGTAGCCATCAGCTACTGGCATCATACAGATAACTTTTTAAGAATTTTAAATCAGTATTTTTTGAGATATAGCCTCTCCCCGATCGCGATTTTACCCTTGATCATTATTGTTTACAAGTTGTACGGAAGTGGCTATATCTCCCAAGCGGGAAGCCGTGGAGGGAGGATAACTTCGCGAAACATTGTTTCCTCTGGAAGGGTAACCCGCACAATCGGTTTTCATCCCTCTGCGACGCTCCTGTAAAAAATTCGGGGTAGATTTACGAGATTCTCCCCACTTTTGGAATTCTCCCCACATTTTACCCTGCTTTCGACTTTTAATTAATTATAAAAAACAACTTAAAATTGTATATACCTTGTGTCAAACTGTTCTAGATTTAGATTTATATTTTATAAAAACAAAACTTTGTTTTGTGTTAAAAAATTGATGCTCACCAAACGGGACTCGAACCTGGGACTTTTAAAAAACTAAAAACGCTCATAAGTCGAGAACGGAGCGAGTTAGCCAAATTCTGACACCAGACTGTATATACTGTACTAGTACAGTATATGCAGCAACGCTCCACTGGCCATCCCCCTTAGATACACCCCCCTCTTATTTTTAAATTATTAAATTATTTTAAGTTTACCCCCCCCCACACAAGTTCCCCATTTGCCATACCCTGACTAGATGCACTGTATAATATAACAAGTTAAATTCCCCACCAAAAACTTTTTCCAAATCCCCCCCCCCCCCCCAACCTACCAGACCAATTCAATTATATTTCTAACCACTAATATCCAAAAAAGTACATTTAATTTTATTTTTCCCGTTAAAATCCAAATATCTTCTGAACGGCTGGGAATATCAAAATTTTGACGAAATTTCCCCCCCCCCCTAGTACCCCCCCCTCTCAGCTAGAACCCATATTCCGATAGACCCCCAAGACCCCCTTTTGACCCCATTTTTTTTTTTTTTTTTAAATCTTGATATCTTAATATTATTCACTAGTACGTGTTTAAATATAGCCCATTTATATAGCCCACTTATATATCCCCTAGAATACAGTCAGACCCCCTAGACCCCCCCTTTGACCCCAATTCTTTTCTTTTCCTTTTCTCCTAAATTTCGTAATATACCATTAACCAGTACATAATTAAATATAGCCCACTCATATTTCCCTCCCCCCCCCCCTCCTCCCCCCATACGAATAATACCCCTCGTTTCCCGTCCGCGACCCTATTTTCACACCCCGGGACTTTCCCCCCCCCCCCCCCTCCCCCCCGCCATTTAAGTGCTACCTCACCCCCTCTGGGTCTAACTTTGGAACCAGAGGTCGTGGACCCACCAAGTTTGGGGTGTCTGAGGTCGGGAGGAAAAGACCTTTCTTTTGGCTCGACTAACATCACGAAAATAGGCCCCACTTTTGGGATAGCTTATGTTTTAGAAAATTTATCCTAAAATCTGCGTTAACGTTATAACTTTGCATCCAGGTGACGCATTTTGAAGCTGTTTTCGGCCAATTTGATTTTAAATAGGTTCCGTCCTACGTCCTGACTAGTAAAATTGACAAAAACGCGAAAATATTTTCGTTATAGGACATAGAAATTTTTCAATATTTTCTTTAAAAAATTGACTTGAACTAGTCCTATTTAAAGGGCTCGTTTACACATTTATATTATTTTGTTAATCTTTTATATTTTTGCTGATCCCCCCTTTACAGGGAGTCAGTATAAGTGTCCTCCGGTAACAGGGTTGCACCGCTCTCCTAATTCGTTGATTCCATAATGTTCGGAATAAGGTCACCTGTAAATAAAACAAAAGCGACGGAGGGGAGTACAGACACGGACAGGCCCCAACTGCCACAGGCTGGTCCGTCGGTTAGGCGTAGTGTGGGGGAGTGGGAGGCTGACAGATCAAAGTCTGTACCGCGTCTCACAACTCCGCCAAAAAAGGCTCCATTGACTACTCCCCCCAAACCTAAATCGAAGGGAACCCTCTCGACCAAGTTAGATGGACCGAAGCAGCAGAAGGGAACGGAGGAGAGCTCGCCGCGTGAAGCGCAACCCGTGAGGTACGTTAACAGGACCACGGAGGCTAAGGCGTGTCTCTCAAAGGCCAAGATCCAGCTCTTAAGTTCCCGCAACCTGAAGAAAGAGATTAAAGATGAATTGACCAAAGCTGTCGAAAGATTGTACCAGCTGGTGAAGGAGGCAGAGGTCGAGAGGGGAAAAGGAGTTGAGGGAAGAACTGAACCCGAAAAGCTCCGAGAGGACCTGAGGCCGGCCAAGGATGAGCCGACGGAGCTCATGAAGCAGCTTATGGCGGACCTTCAACAGCATAACAAGGCGTTGGAGGAATGCAAACTGCATACGCGGGCTCTGTCGGAACGTCTGCAAGAGGCCCCTCGCTATGTTGCTGGTCAGGGCCCGACCTTCGCGGAAATGGCCGCCGGCACGACACAGCGTTTCCAAGGGCCTCTTCACTCGGTAGTCGTATCATCTGTAAATGATCAGGACACCGGTGAAGAGGTCATTGAGAAGCTCAGGACGGCGGTCGATGCGCGGAACGAGGGCACTAGAGTCGAGCGGCTGCGCAAGGCAAGGGACCAGAAAGTGGTGGTCGGCTTCAGGACCAAGGAGGAGCTGAATAAGGTAGCCGAACGTATACGGAAAACGGGCGGTCTGGTGGTAGAAGAGGTCAGAAACAAAGATCCGCTTGTTATTATCAAAGATGTCCTCTCCTGCCACTCCGATGTGGAGGTAACACAAGCCTTGCAGCGGCAAAATACCCATCTGATAGGGGACATTCCTGCGGATGAAATGAGGTTGGGGGTGAAGTACCGTCGAAGGACGAGGAACCCCCACATGTGTCATGTCGTCCTGCAGGTGTCCCCTACCTTATGGCAGAGGCTGACTATGGCGGGTCGCGTGCACATCGACCTGCAGCGAGTGCGAGTGCAGGATCAATCCCCGCTGATGCAGTGCACTCGCTGCCTGCGCTTCGGCCACAGTCGAAGACTGTGCACGCAGCCCGCGGACCTCTGCATCCACTGCGGCGACCCCCACATGCGGGCAGACTGCCCGTCACGGCTGGTGGCGGAGGCACCGAAATGCCACAATTGCCTTTTGGCAAAAATGGATAAGACCGACCACAACGCCTTCGACAGTGGGTGCCCGATACGCGTAAAGTGGGACGCATTGGCACGCCTGTCGGTGGCGTATTGCTAAGGTGGTCACGGGGCTTACACAGACGGCAGCTACACAAATTTACATCATTGCGCAAGCTAACCTCCAAAGAAAGCAACTGGCGACTAACGAACTCATGCTTGAGGCTCAAAAACGGAAAATAGCCATCGCATTGGTCCAGGAGCCGTATGTGGGAGGAATAAAGGCAATGAAGTCGTACGGGGGGGCTAGAGTCTACCAGAACTCGGATTGTAGCGGGGGCACTGTAAAGGCGGCAATAGTCGTGTTCAACCAGGACATCGACGTCATACAGTGCCCCAAATTCACCACCAACAACATCGTGGTGGTGAAGCTGCGAACGATCGCGTGGGAGATGCTCGCCGTCTCGTACTACTTTGAGCCTGACCAACCCATCGGGCCATACCTGGACCACATAACAACCGTGATGAAGGAGCTAAAGCCCAGGAAGGCAATCATTGGAGGGGACGCTAATGCCAAAAGCGCGTGGTGGGGAAGTAGTGCCATTGATGACAGAGGGGATGAACTGGCAGGAATGATCGGAGAGCTTGATCTGCAGGTACTGAATCGCGGGAACAGACCCACCTTCGATACCATCAGAGGAGGGCGACGAATCACAAGCCACGTTGACGTGACTCTGTGTACAGGGGACTTACTCGACCTGGTAGAGGACTGGACGGTAGCTGAAGACCTAACGAGCTCGGACCACAACGGAATGATAATAAAAATTAAATTACTAAAAGGGAAAGGTATAAACATTAAAAGAAGTACTAGAAAATACAACACAAAAAAAGCTAATTGGGAAATTTTTAATGAAAAAATGGATCAATTAAAAATAGAAAATAGAATAAATAAATTACAAGTAGAATACATTAATGATAAAAAACAACTAGATGGCATGGTCGAAAAGTACACTGCTGTTATGGCTGAAGCGTGTAACGAGGCGATGCCAAAGAAAAAAGAAAGCCAAAAACTTACCATTCCGTGGTGGTCCGAAGAACTCGAAGCGATGAAGCATGACGTCGCTACCAGGAAGAGAAGAATCCGTTGCGCTGCGCCGTCGCGTAGAGAGGGTGTGGTTGCGTCGTACCTGGAGATTAAGGACAAATATGAGTCCGAAGTCAGAAAACGCTCGACAGAGAGCTGGAAGGGGTTCTGTCAAAAACAAAACAGGGAAGGGGTTTGGGAGGGGATTTACAGGGTTATAAAAAGTACGGAAAAAAGGCAAGAAGATCTGCCGTTGGTGTCTAACGGAATAGAAGCAGGGCAAGAAGGTTCCGCGAAAGTACTGGCAGATACTTTCTACCCGGAGGATGTAGAGGAGGAGGATAGCCCAGACCATCGTCGAATCAGAGCTCTTGCTGACCGAGTAAACGACCGGAGCCATCATGAGACCCATGACCCGGAGTTTACGACGGAGGAGCTCAGGTTCGCGACGGGGAGCTTCAATCCGAAGAAAGCACCCGGAGTGGACGGCTTCACAGCCGACATCTGCCAGCGGGTAATAACACGGGACCCGGAACTGCACCTGGCGATACTGAACAAGTGCTGGCAATTGACGCACTTCCCCACAGCGTGGAAAGAGGCCACCGTTGTGGTGCTGAGGAAACCGGGGAAGGATAATTACACCAGTCCAAAATCTTATAGGCCGATTGGACTGCTACCGGTGATGGGTAAGATTCTGGAGAAGATGATGGTAAGAAGGCTTGCATGGCACTTGGTACCTCGGATGAGTCCCCGCCAGTATGGTTTCATGCCACAGCGGAGCACGGAAGACTCCCTCTATGACCTAATTGCCCACGTGAGGGGCAAACTCCAAGAGAGAAAGCTCATCACGATGGTCTCTTTGGATATAGAGGGAGCCTTCGACAGTGCGTGGTGGCCAGCCATCAAGGTCAGACTGGCGGAGGAGGAGTGCCCAGCGAACCTCAGGAGGTTGATAGCCAGCTACCTAAGCGACCGCAAGGTCCGAGTAAGGTATGCTGGCCATGAGTTCGTGAAAGGCACCAACAAGGGATGTATCCAAGGATCAATAGGCGGTCCCATCTTGTGGAATCTCCTGCTTAACCCATTGCTGAAGAGTCTAACACAGCGAGGCGACTATTGCCAGGCCTTTGCGGATGATGTGGTGCTCGTGTTTTCGGGGGAGACTGCCCTGGAAATCGAGGTACAGGCCAATGCCGCTCTCGAACATGTTCGGAGGTGGGGTGTCATAAATAAGCTCAGATTCGCGCCGCACAAAACTTGCGCGATGGTAGTCACCAGAAAGCTCAAATATGACACGCCACACCTGACCATGGGAGGGATCGACATTGGAATGTCCTCGGAGATGAAGATCTTGGGACTCATTGTGGACGCCAAGTTGACCTTCAATAGCCATACGGCTTACGTCTGCAAGAAGGCACTTGGTGTCTACAACCAGCTGTCAAGAGCTGCTAAGGTCAGCTGGGGTCTCCACCCGGAAATAGTCCGTATTATATACACCGCTACGGTAGAGCCCATCATCACGTACGCGGCTGGCGCCTGGTCCTCAGCATCAAAGAAGCTAGGCATTCAGCGACACCTAAATGCCGTCCAGAGGGGTTTTGCTCAGAAACTGTGCGGGGCGTACCGCACGGCCTCTCTTCACTCAGCACTGGTTTTGGCTGGAATATTGCCACTTGACCTCCGCATACAAGAGGCAGCCGCCCTGTATGAAGCAAGGAGAGGGGCATCCCGGCCGGAGCTGGCAGACAGAGAGGTCGAGCGAAGAGCCGAGTTCTCCGGCATACCTCACCCGGGGCGGCATACTGCGATAGAGTTCATGAGCCTGGTAGACCAGGAGCAACTTGACACACACAACAACCAGGCTATCCGCATATTCACGGACGGTAGCCGGATTGAGGGTAAAGTTGGAGCAGCGCTTACGCTGTGGGATAGTGCAGCAGAAGTGAAGACCCTCAAACTCAAGCTTGCTCCATACTGCACGGTATACCAGGCGGAACTCTTCGCAGTATGCAGAGCCACAGAGGAAATCAGAAAACGCAGTGAGGAGAGCTACGGAATATATAGTGACTCCAGGTCAGCCCTGGAGACCATAGTCAACCCCAGCACAACGCACCCTCTGGCGGTAGACACCCGCAAGAACCTGCGAACCATTAAAGACCAGAATAAAACTGTATCCTTGTTCTGGATCAAGGCACATGCGGGCCTCGCGGGAAACGAGCGAGCGGATGAGCTGGCGAAGGACGCAGCCTTAAAAATGAAGACCAAGCCGGATTATGACCTGTGCCCGGTTTCATTCATCAAACGACAGATCCGCAAGGGGTCGATTGATGAATGGAACCGACGTTACAAAAATAGCGCCAGAGCAGGAGTCACCAAACTTTTCCTCCCCGACATCGCAAACTCCTACAAAATTGTCCGACAAATAATCCCTACTAACATAACCACCCAAGTACTAACGGGGCACGGTGGGTTCTCGGAGTACTTGAATCGTTTCAGGTGCAAAGAGAACTCATCGTGCATCTGCCAACCCGGGACACCCGAAACGGTGGAACATATTATGACCGACTGCCCGGTTTACGCCCTAAAGAGACTCGAGGTTGAGCATAAGCTAGAAAGCAAAATGATAGCTAAAAATTTCCCAGAGTTCATGTCCAATAGGAAGCATAGAAATATATTTTTGGAATACATGATAGACATCGCAAAACGCGTTATAAATAGAAATAAATAGAATAATAAATCTATGCTATATATATATATTAGTATATAATATATTGACTAGCATATATGTAATAAAAGGTAAAAAGTCGACAATAAGATGTTTAAAAGGTTATTGAAATCGAGATGTTAAAAATAAGATATTAAAATAAGATGTCTATAATAAGATGTTTAAGGTAAGATATTAAAATAAGATGCTTAAAATTAGATGTTTAAAATAAGATGGTATAATAAGATGTCTAAAATAAGATGTTTAAAATAAGGTGTTTAAAATAAGGTGTTAAAATAAGATATTTCAAATAAGATGTTTAAAATAAGACTTCTAGAATTACGGTAAATAACTTAGTACTCACCTGGTACTATATGTGTAGTGAACTAGAATAAGCAAATGTAAGAATTAAAGACTGTGCTGTTACTGTTGTAAGCCACTTAGATATTTTGAGAAAACTGACTAAAATTCTAAATAGTAAAATCTTTATATATTTGGCGAAATAATATTAAAAAAGTAAATTAAATAAAACTATAGGAATCAAAAGGTCTCTGATTATGTCAGGGGGACACTTTGAAAGGCAGGAGTGTGGGTTTTAGCCGGTAAGAGTCCGGCACTGCCCAGACTGGCCCACCAGTGAGCCAGTCTGGGCGTCCATGAGGATTTCCCTCTCCTGCCAAAACAAAAAAAAAAAAAAAAAAAAAAAAAAAAAAAAAAAACCTAACCTAACCTAACCTAACCTAACCTAACCTAACCTAACCTAACCTAACCTAACCTAACCTAACCTAACCTAACCTAACCTAACCTAACCTAACCTAACCTAACCTAACCTAACCTAACCTAACCTAACCTAACCTAACCTAACCTAACCTAACCTAACCTAACCTAACCTAACCTAACCTAACCTAACCTAACCTAACCTAACCTAACCTAACCTAACCTAACCTAACCTAACCTAACCTAACCTAACCTAACCTAACCTAACCTAACCTAACCTAACCTAACCTAACCTAACCTAACCTAACCTAACCTAACCTAACCTAACCTAACCTAACCTAACCTAACCTAACCTAACCTAACCTAACCTAACCTAACCTAACCTAACCTAACCTAACCTAACCTAACCTAACCTAACCTAACCTAACCTAACCTAACCTAACCTAACCTAACCCGTTATAACTTTGCATCCAGGTGACGCATTTTGAAGCTGTTTTCAGCCGATTTGATCTTAAATAGGTTCCGTCCTACGTCCTGACTAATAAAAATTGACAAAAACGCGAAAATATTTTTTCGTTCTGGGACTTAGAAAATTCTTCAATATTTTCTTTTAAAAAAACTTTAACTAATTTTTATCTCAAAATTTTCCTTCAAAAACACATTTGATTTTAGTTGAAATAGATACTTACCTGCCTTACCTGTACTCTGGTGCGCGTTCCGCGAGCTCGGGTCCCGTTTGGTAGTCGTAATTCCCGGTTTTTTCATACTTTTCGGTCGAAAAACACGTTTTTTGACGAAAAGTCAAAAATTTTCTTCTAGGAAAATTCCAATAACCTCACAGAACGCTAGCCCGCGCCGAGACGCGTCTTTTGACACCTCGCACGTGCGCCTAGCTAACATAGAAAATCAAAATTTTTAAAATCAAGTAAATTCATAAACAGACGAAATCCACCTTAGCTATCCAGTAAATACATCAAACCGTTATAACTTTGCATCCAGGTGACGCATTTTGAAGCTGTTTTCAGCCGATTTGATCTTAAATAGGTTCCGTCCTACGTCCTGACTAATAAAAATTGACAAAAACGCGAAAATATTTTTTCGTTCTGGGACTTAGAAAATTCTTCAATATTTTCTTTTAAAAAACTTTAACTAATTTTTATCTCAAAATTTTCCTTCAAAAACACATTTGATTTTAGTTGAAATAGATACTTACCTGCCTTACCTGTACTCTGGTGCGCGTTCCGCGAGCTCGGGTCCCGTTTGGTAGTCGTAATTCCCGGTTTTTTCATACTTTTCGGTCGAAAAACACGTTTTTTGACGAAAAGTCAAAAATTTTCTTCTAGGAAAATTCCAATAACCTCACAGAACGCTAGCCCGCGCCGAGACGCGTCTTTTGACACCTCGCACGTGCGCCTAGCTAACATAGAAAATCAAAATTTTGCCCTCCCACCCACCCTGTTCTCACTGGCCAGGTAAACTTTTCAGTTTTTCTTAAAAAGTTGGTTTTCGTTTTTAGCTCATTAAGTTACAGAATTACCTTTTGGTAACAGTAGGTGGGAAAATTGACGGTTTTCAAGACATTTTAGCGTCTCCTGAAGGCATTTCTTCTGACATATTTTAAATTTTTTCTTGACTGAGTCCTTGTTGTAGGGCTCGCTTTATTTTAACTTATATATACAACTGACTGATCCCCCCTTTACAGGGATTCAGTTCAGATATTCGTGTCCCCTGACACCTTTTTCGTTTTCGTTCCGCAGTCCTAAAACTCGCCACGATGTTTGGTATCAGGAGCCCCGTCACCAAGACGAAAACCACGGAGGAGAGTTCGGACACGAGGAGGCCAAGACTGGCGCAGGCTGGCCCCTCGGTGAGGCGTAGTATTGGTGAGTGGGAGGCTGACAGACCGTTATCTGGTCAGCTTCCCAGAACACCAACGCCTACAAAGAAGACCCCACTGCCTACTCTTAAAGTGACTGAAGAGAGCTCGCCTCAAGGAGCAAAACCCGTGAGGTACTTAAACCGCACCACGGAGGCTAAAGCGTGCCTCTCCAAAGCAAAAATCCAATTGCTAAGCTCCAGAAACCTTAAGAAGGAGATAAAGGATGAAATAACAAAAGCAGTAGAAAGGCTCTACGAGTTGGTGAAGGAGGCCGAAAATGAGAATAAAAAAGGAAAAGCTGTCAACGAAGGAGAAAAAGTGGAAACCCTGAAAGAGCCCAGGCCGACAGCGGACGAACCGACAGAGCTGATGCAGAGCCTTGTGGAAGGCCTCAAACAGCACAAACAGGCATTGCAGGAGTGCCAACACCACACCCAGACTCTGTCGGAGCACCTCCAACAGGCCCCTCGCTACGTTGCAGGCCAAGGTCCGACTTTCGCGGAGATGGCCGCCGTCGTTCCGAAGCAGAGCATCCAAGAGCCTCTTCACTCGGTGGTCGTATCATCTACCAATGATCAGGACACCGGTGAAGAGGTTATTGAGAAGCTCAGGACGGCGGTCAATGCCAGGAACGAGGGCACTAGAGTGGAACGGCTGCGCAAAGCGAGGGATCAGAAGGTGGTGGTCGGCTTCAGGACAAGGGAGGAGCTGGCCAAAGTAACGGACCGGATAATGAAGGCGGGCGGCCTGGTGGTAGAGGAGGTAAAGAACAAGGATCCGCTCGTCATCATGAAGGACGTCCTCTCTTGCCACACTGATGTGGAGGTTGCCGAAGCCCTGCAGCGGCAAAACACCCATCTGGTGGGGGACATCCCTGCAGAAGAATTGAGGTTGAGGGTGAAGTACCGTCGAAGGACGAGGAACCCCCACATGTGCCACGTTATCCTGCAGGTGTCCCCTACCATATGGCAGAGGCTGACTATGGCGGGTCGCGTGCACATTGACCTACAGCGAGTGAGAGTGCAGGACCAGTCCCCACTGGTGCAGTGCACTCGCTGCCTGCGCTTCGGCCACAGCCGAAAACTGTGCACGCAGCCCGCCGACCTCTGCATCCACTGCGGCGACCCCCACATGCGGGCTGACTGCCCGTCACGGCTGGCAGAGGAGGCTCCAAAATGCCACAATTGTCTTTTGGCCAAAATGGAAAAGACTGGCCATAACGCCTTCAGCAATGAGTGCCCGATACGCCAAAAATGGGATGCGTTAGCACGCCTATCGGTGGCGTATTGCTAAGGTGCAGCCAGTCTTTACCGGAAGTAAGACCCGATCAGACCACAACGGTATTGTTTTCAAAATTTATTTTCAGAAACCCAAAATTATAAACACATCTAGGAACAATACATATAATAATAAAAAACAAGCTAATTGGTGTCAATTTCGTGAGAAATTGGCCCAATTAAAAGCAGATTACAAACTAAACTTAATTAGAATTAAAGTCAAACTTACCTTACCGTTGTGGTCCAACATGCTCGTTGTTACTTGCGTAGATACTTGCGCTATAATCGTATTTAAAATTATAAGTCGGCCAAGACTAACAAGAATAAAAATAGGCAAACCATATTATATTAAATTGTTAGTAAACATAGTAGTAGTAGAAATAAACAAATATGTAGAATAAGAAAAAATGTCTATATGATATATTGTAGATATATTAGAATAGGCATATTAGAAATATACTCGTAGTAAAGATTAAGATATAGATAAAAATAATATAGGTAGCATAGGTAGACTTAGAAAAAGGCAAACAAACCAAAACATAAAAAAGAAAAATACAAAAATAATAAAGAAAAACCTTAGTAATAATAATCTTCTCATAACCTTGTATAAATGTGTTTAGATTTTGGCTTTTAGATGATAGGATATATTGAAAAATACTTGAAGTAGCAAGAGGGTTCTGAAAACTTCCAAGAAACTCTCCACTTCCCAAAAACGGGACTGAAGTAAAAAAATAAAAAAACAACAAAAAATGGCGAATACAATTGGAAATACTGCGAAAAACAGGTCTCTGATAATGTCAGAGGGACACTGAGCAAAGGCAGGAGTGGGTTTTAGCCGGTAAGAGTCCGGCACTGCCCAGACTGGCTCACCAGTGAGGCAGTCTGGGCGTCCATGAGGATTTCCCTCTCCTGCTAAAACAAAAAAAAAAAAAAAAAAAAAAAAAAAAAAAAAAAACCTAACCTAACCTAACCTAACCTAACCTAACCTAACCTAACCTAACCTAACCTAACCTAACCTAACCGGAAAAATAAGTGAGTAAATTATTAGATATGTAAGATGTTAAAAGTTAAGAAACCCATTATTTAAGATATTACAGATAAGTATATAGGTACGGAGATAATTAGACGAAGTGAGGCGATTGCTTCCAGGAACCCTCCACATCCTGAGAACAGGACTGGCATAAAAAATTAAATAAAAACAAAATAAGCAATCAGAACCATTTGTAAACAAGGTCTCTGATCATGTCAGAGGGACACTGAGCAAAGGCAGGAGTGGGTTTTAGCCGGTAAGAGTCCGGCACTGCCCAGACTGGCTCACCAGTGAGGCAGTCTGGGCGTCCATGAGGATTTCTTCCCTCTCCTGCTAAAACAAAAAAAAAAAAAAAAAAAAAAAAACCTAACCTAACCTAACCTAACCTAACCTGAGCGAACCTAACCTGAGCGAACCTAACCTGAGCGAACCTAACCTGAGCGAACCTAACCTGAGCGAACCTAACCTGAGCGAACCTAACCTGAGCGAACCTAACCTGAGCGAACCTAACCTGAGCGAACCTAACCTGAGCGAACCTAACCTGAGCGAACCTAACCTGAGCGAACCTAACCTGAGCGAACCTAACCTGAGCGAACCTAACCTGAGCGAACCTAACCTGAGCGAACCTAACCTGAGCGAACCTAACCTGAGCGATAACTTTGCATCCAGGAGACGCATTTTGAAGCTGTTTTCAGCTAATTTGATCTTAAATAGGTTCCGTCCTACGTCCTGACTAATTAAAATTGACAAAAACGCGAAAATATTTTTTCGTTATAGGACAGATTTTTTTATCTCAAAATTTTCTCTCACAAACATATTTGTTTTTAGTTTAAATAGATACTTACCTGCCTTGCCTGTACTCTGGTGCGCGTTCCGCGAGCTCGAGTCCCGTTTGGTAGTCGTAATTCCCGGTTTTTTCATACTTTTCGGTCGAAAAACACGTTTTGTGACCAAAAGTAAAAAAAAAAAAAAAATATCCTTGAACGTAAATTCCAATAACCTCACAGAACGCTAGCCCGCGCCGAGACGCGTCTTTGACTCCTCGCACGTGCGCCTAGCTAAACATAGAAAATCAAAATTTTGCCCTCCCGCCCACCCTTTTGTCACTAGCCAAGTGAACTTTGAATTTTATCAAACTATTCAAAATTAATTTAATTCTCTTTTAGTAACGTATTACTCCAATTAGTTTAGACCAGGCCTAAACCGTGTTCAAACGTTTGTAGGCATCATTTTGACGGAGTTCTCTATTTTCAGTACCTACCCAATATTGACCTTACGGTCATTCGGCCGTAGGACAAACTATTTTATTTTATTTCTACGAAACTTTCTGTGTTTTCCCCCCTTTAGGTACAGGGACCCAGAGGTATCGCTAGTGTCCTCTGACTGTTCAATTTATGAATCTTACCTTCACACAAACCACGAAGATGTTCCGCACACCATCCAAAGATGCGAGCTCATCGAGCTCCAAGGGCTCGCCACGTTCGATAGAGAAGGCTGGATCTTCGCTTCCCTGTGTGAGGCGTAGCATCGGGGAATGGGAGGCTGGGAAAAATGAGCCCCAGGCGAAGTCCAGGGCCAACCCAAAGCGCGCCGTCACACCAACTACCTCTAGGGATATTGCCAGGACTCTGGAGACGCGTCGGGTGCTTGCTGATACCGCAAAACTGCCAAAGAAGTCCGTGTCTTAATAAAGCAAAGCTTCATTTGGGCAACTCTCGCAATCTAAAGACCGAAATCAAGACGGAGGTGGTCAACGCCATTCACAGGCTTTATGAGTTGGTTAAGGAGTCAGAGAGAAACAAAATCCCTGTCACACCCGTACCCGCACCTGTGGTCATACCAGCAGCCACACCGATAGCCGCGCCATTGGAGCTCACCACAGATGAACCGACACAATTGATGAAGAGCCTAGTTGCAGACCTCAAAGAGCACAAGCAGGCGTTGGAGGAGTGCCAACAACATACCCGGGCTCTGTCGGAGCAACTCCAGCTGGCCCCTTGCTACGTGGCTGGGCAAGGTCCAACCTTCGCGAAATGACCGCCGGACCGAAACAGCATATCCGAGAGCCTCTTCACTCGGTGGTCGTTTCATCAGTCAATGATCAGGATACCGGTGAAGAGGTAATTGAGAAGCTAAGGACGGCGGTCGATGCCCGAAATGAGGGTTGAGCGGCTGCGCAAGGCGAGGGACCAAAAGGTAGTGGTCGGTTTCAGAACCAGGGAGGAAATGACGAAAGTTACGGAGCGTATAAGAAGGACGGGTAATCTGGTGGTAGAAGATGTGAAAAATAAAGATCCACTTGTCATCATCAAAGACGTCCTCTCCTGCCACACAGATGAGGAGATTACCCAATCCCTGCAGCGATAAAACTCCCACCTGGTTGGGGACATACTTGCAGAGGATCGGAGAATGGGGGTGAAGTACCGTCGCAGGACGAGGAACCCCCACATGTGTCACGTCATCCTGCAGGTGTCCCCAACTGTGTGGCAGAGGCTTACGATGGCGGGTCGCGTGCACATTGACTTGCAGCGGGTGCGAGTGCAGGATCACCTCTGGTGCAGTGCACTCGCTGCCTGTGCTTCGGCCACAGCCGAAAACTGTGCACGCAGCCCGCCGATCTCTGCATCCATTGTGACCTGCACATGCGAGCAGACTGCGCATCACGGCTGGCAGCGGAGGCGCCGAAGTGCCACAATTGCGTTTTGGCCAAAGTGGAAAAAGCCGACCACAATGCTTTCGACAGCGAGTGCCCGATACGTGTGAAATGGGACGCGTTGGCACGGCTGTCGGTAGCATACTGCTAAAGTTGTCCCTGCGACTACCACCGAGTACAAAATGATCCAGGCCAACCTGCAACGGAGTCAACTAGCAACAAACGTGCTCTTGCTAGAAGCTGTCAAGCGTAAGGTCGCTGTTGCAATGCTCCAGGAGCCTTATGTGGGTGGAGTGAGAAGGATGAAGAGTTACCGGTGCGTAAGGGTCTTCCAGAGCTCTGAGGGAGGAGAAGGGACTGTAAAGGCGGCAATAGCCGTCTTCGATAAAGATCTAGACATCTTACAGTACCCTCAACTCACCACAAACAACATCGTTGTGGTGGGAGTCTGAACTAGAGCCTGGACGATCACGCTGGTGTCCTTCTACTTCGAACCGGACAAGACCATGGAGCCATACCTGGAGCATCTCAAAAGGATAGAGCAAGAGATGGGCGTCAACAGGTTGGTTATTGGAGGAGATACAAACGCGAAAAGTACTTGGTGGGGAAGCAGCAACGAAGACCTCCGGGGGGAGCAGATGTGCGGAACACTGGGAGAATTGGGGCTGCAGATCCTCAACACCGGGGACATCCCGACTTTCGACACCGTGAGAGGTGGGGTGAGGTACAGCAGCCACGTAGACGTGACGGCCTGTTCGGCGGACTTGCTCGACCTGGTGGACGGCTGGCGGATCGAGGAGAGTCTCACGGGTTCCGACCACAACGGCATAGCTTTCAGCATTCAGTTAGTAAAATCAAAAGGTATAGCAATCGAACGGACCACTAGGGTATACAACACTAAAAAAGCTAACTGGAGGCAGTTTCATGAGAAACTGTCTCAAATTATGCGGGACAAAAAGTTAACTCTAGTGGAATTGTCAAACATTCACAATATAGATCAGATAGAATTAACATTAAACACATACACACAAGCCATTACTGACACATGCAGAGACACTATACCACACAAAAACAACACAGAAACACTCACCATGCCTCTTCATTTCTGCGAGTTCCTCGGACCACCAGGTCCGAGTAACTCGCAGAAATGAAGAGGCTGGTCGCCACCAAGAAAGTTAGAATCAGGAGTGCAGCGCCGGTCCGAAGAGCGGTGGTGGTCAACCGGTACCTGGAGGCGAAGGAAGAGTATGAGGCAGCGGTGGTGAAAGCTCAAGCAGAGAGCTGGAAAAAATTCTGCGGTAAACAGGACAGAGAGGGGGTCTGGGAAGGGATCTACAGGGTAATGGTAAGGGTAGCAAAGAGAAAGGAGGATCTGCCCCTGCAGGCGGACGGGGTGACACTGGACGCAAAAGGCTCAGTGAGGCTGTTGGCCGAGACGTTCTATCCCGAGGACCGAGAGGAAGACGACAGCATAGATCATCGCCAAACCCGTCAACTAGCAGAGATGGTAAACGCATGGAGTCATGATGAACGACATGACCCACCGTTTACCCAAAGCGAGCTTGGCAGATCTGTGATGTCGTTCAACCCTAAAAAGGCCCCGGGAGCCGACGGCTTCACAGCCGATATCTGCTCTCAGGCCATAAACTGTGACCTTGACTACTTCTTGGCACTGTTGAACAAATGCCTGGCGCACCACCACTTTCCGAAGATCTGGAAAGAAGCTACGGTGGTTGTGCTCAGAAAGCCGTGTAAAGACTCGTACACCGTACCAAAGTCGTACAGGCCGATTGGGCTCTTGCCTGTCCTTGGGAAAGTGTACGAAAAGATGCTGGTTGCTCGTCTCAAATTCTACTTGCTGCCCAAGATCAGTACTCGCCAATACGGCTTTATGCCCCAAAAAAGCACTGAAGACTCCCTCTTTACCCTCGTGCAGTACATCCGCGCAAAGTTGGCACAGAAGAAGATTGTCACGCTTGTGTCGCTGGATATCGAGGGAGCATTCGATAAAGCGTGGTGGCCCGCTATTAAGGTACGATTGGCTGAGGAAAAGTGTCCTGTAAATTTGAGACGGGTAGTCGGCAGGTACCTCAGTGACAGGGTGGTCACCGTGAGGTACGCCGGGGAGGAGAGCAGGAGACAGACCGGCAAAGGGTGCGTCCAGGAATCGATAGGGGGGCCCTTACTCTGGAATTTGCTACTGGACCCACTCCTGAAACAGCTAGAGAGTAGGGGCGACTACTGCCAGGCATTTGCCGACGATGTGGTGTTGGTGTTTTGCGGCGATACAGCACACGGAATCGAGGGAGAAGCCAATGCCGCTCTCGAACATGTTCGTGCGTGGGGTGTCAAAAATCGGCTGAAATTCGCGCCGCACAAAACCTGTGCGATGGTACTAACGCGGAGGCTCAAGTATGACATGCCGCGCCTGAGCATGGGGGGGAACGACATTGGAATATCCCAAGATGTTAAAATATTAGGGCTCGTTATAGATGCCAAACTCACCTTCAACAAACACATAACTATCGCCTGTAAGAAGGCGATAGCAATGTACAAGCAGCTGGCCAGGGCAGCCCGGGTCAGTTGGGGTTTGCACCCAGAGGTGATAAGGGCTATATACACCGCAGCAGTGGAGCCGACTGTGCTGTACGCCGCATGTGCATGGGCACCTGCTGCCAACAAGTTGGGGGTCAAAAAGCAGCATAACGTCGTCCAGAGAGGGTTTGCCCAGAAGCTGTGCAGAGCCTACCGCACGGTCTCATTGAACTCGGCACTGGTTCTGGCTGGGATACTCCCACCCGACCTCCGTATCCGGGAAGCGGCTGCGCTCTACGGAGCCAAGAGGGGAGTGCCCCAGCACATAGTGGGAGACAGGGAGATTGAGCAAATGGCCCCAGCGATAGAAGCCCCGCATCCTGCGGATCAAATAAATCTGGAGTTTGGAAGCCTGGTAGACGAGGAACACTATAATAACCACAGCGACTTCGATGTGCGCATCTTCACCGACGGCAGCAAGATTGAGGGCAAAGTTGGATCGGCGCTATCGTTGTGGAATAGAACCACCGAAACAAAGGCCCTCAAGCTTGCTTTGCCGTCCTACTGCACCGTCTACCAGGCTGAACTCTTGGCTCTACAAAGAGCGGTAAGGGAAGTGCCCAAGCACAGGGAAACCACGTTCGGCATCTTCAGCGACTCTATGGCGGCCCTTCAGTCGGTGATCAACGTTAGTTCCCCCCACCCCTTGGCTGTGGAAACCAGAGACACCATACGACACTGTAAGCTCCAGAACAAGAGTGTCTCCTTGTTCTGGATCAAGGCCCACGCAGGGTTGGAGGGAAACGAAAGAGCCGACCAACTCGCGAAGGAAGCTGCCCTGGGGTCGAAGAAGAAGCCAGACTACGATCTGTGTCCCGTATCATTCGTCAAGCGAAGAATCCGGTCGGAAACGCTTGACGAATGGAACGAAAGATATAGGTCGGGTGACACGGCTTCGGGCACCAAACATTTCTTCCCTGACGCGGTGGTAGCGTACGGTGTGGTACGGAAGATGGCCCCCACGAGCATTACCACGCAAATCCTAACGGGACACGGTGGGTTCTCTTCATATCTGAAACGCTTCAAGTGTAAAGAGAATCCATCGTGCGCCAGCGAGCCTGGCGTGGAAGAGACGGTGCTGCACATACTGCTCGAGTGCCCGATCACCGCAAAAATGAGGTTCGAGATTGAGCACAAACTCGCCGTTGAATTGATCGCACAAGATTTACCCGGTTTGATGAAAGGAAAGAAGCGTAGAATGTTTTTAGATTATTGCAGTGAAGTGGCATCATTGGTAATTGAAAGGAATAAGACAGTTTAAGTAAATTGATACAAAATATATAATAAGTAAGTATATAGTTTATGTATCATAAAACAAGAAGAAAAAATGTGTATATATATAAAAGAAGTGTCATATAACTGAAATAGACTCATAGACTTAATTTTGGTACGGTCCGATAGTAAATAAAAGATCCAAATAGAAATAGTATATTATTAAATAGCATAATTATTGGCAGTATTTAAACATAGTTGAGATAGGAAAAATTTTGGTAGATTGTTGAATTGATGTATATGTATTTAGTTTGTTCGCGGAGACGCGTCTTTTGACACCTCGCACGGGCGCCTAGCTCACATAGAAATTCGATTTTTTTTTCGAAAACTGTTAATTTTTATCATAAAATCTTCTGCCCAAACCATATTTCTTCTTAATTTCAATCTACAACCCGGGCGCAATAACTTGACACCTGGCTCGAAACTCGACTCCCCTCCCGCTAACCCGCGCGAGGCCCCGTTCTCGTCCTTCAGGACGAGAGCGGGGCCACTCTTGTCACAGTGACAGTTTAAGTAAATTGATACAAAATATATAATAAGTAAGTATATAGTTTATGTATCATAAAACAAGAAGAAAAAATGTGTATATATATAAAAGAAGTGTCATAAAACTGAAATAGACTCATAGACTTAATTTTGGTACGGTCCGATAGTAAATAAAAGATCCAAATAGAAATAGTATATTATTAAATAGCATAATTATTGGCAGTATTTAAACATAGTTGAGATAGGAAAAATTTTGGTAGATTGTTGAATTGATGTATATGTATTTAGTTTGTTCGCGGAGACGCGTCTTTTGACACCTCGCACGGGCGCCTAGCTCACATAGAAATTCGTTTTTTTTTTCGAAAACGATGTTAATTTTTATCATAAAATCTTCTGTCCAAACCATATTTCATCGTAATTTCAATTTTTACTTACCTGCCTTACCTGTGTACTCTGGTAGGCGTTCCGCGAGCTCGAGTCCCGTTTGGTAGTCGTAATTTCCCGGTTTTTGTCGAAAATTACGGTTTTTGATCAAAAGTCAACATTTTTCTTCTGCGTAAATTTTAGTTATTTCACAGGTGACTAGCCCGTGCGGAGACGCGTCTTTTGACCCCTCGCACGGGCACCTAGCTAACATAGAAATTCGTTTTTTTTTTTCGAAAACTATGTTAATTTTTATCATAAAATCTTCTGTCCAAACCATATTTCATCGTAATTTCAATGTATACTTGCCTGCCTTACCTGTGTACTCTGGTGCGCGTTCCGTGAGTTGGAGTCCTGTTTGGTAGTCGTAATTTCCCGGTTTTTGACGAAAATTACGGTTTTTGATCAAAAGTCAACATTTTTCTTCTGCGTAAATTTCAGTTATTTCACAGGTAACTAGCCCGCGCAGAGACGCGTCTTTTGACCCCTCGCACAGGCACCTAGCTCACATAGAAATTCTTTTTTTTTTCGAAACCTATGTTAATTTTTATCTTAAAATCTTCTGTCCAAACCATATTTGATCTTCATTTCAATGTATACTTGCCTGCCTTACCTGAGTACTCTGGTGCGCGTTCCGCGAGCTCGAGTCCCGTTTGGTAGTCGTAATTTCCCGGTTTTTGGCGAAAATTACGGTTTTTGATCAAAAGTCAACATTTTTCTTCTGCGTAAATTTCAGTTATTTCACAAGTGACTAGCCCGCGCGGAGACGCGTCTTTTGACACCTCGCACGGGCACCTAGCTCACATAGAAATTCTTTTTTTTTTCGAAACCTATCTTAATTTTTATCATAAAATCTTCTGTCCAAACCATATTTGATCTTAATATCAATGTATACTTGCCTGCCTTACCTGTGTACTCTGGTGCGCGTTCCGCGAGCTCGAGTCCCGTTTGGTAGTCGTAATTTCGCGGTTTTTGTCGAAAATTACGGTTTTTGATCAAAAGTCAACATTTTTCTTCTGCGTAAATCTCAGTTATTTCACAGGTGACTTGCCCGCACGGAGACGCGTCTTTAGACACCTCGCACGGGCGCCTAGCTCACATAGAAATTCTTTTTTTTTCGAAACCTATGTTATTTTTATCTTAAAATCTTCTGTCCAAACCATATTTGATCTTCATTTCAATGTATACTTGCCTGCCTTACCTGTGTCATCTGGTGCGCGTTCCGCGAGCTCGAGTCCCGTTTGGTAGTCGTAATTTCCCGGTTTTTGTCGAAAATTACGGTTTTTGATCAAAAGTCAACATTTTTCTTTTGCGTACATTTCTGTTATTGCACACGTGACAAGCCCGCGCGCAGACGCGTCTTTTGACACCTCGCACGGGCGCCTAGCTCACATAGAAATTCTTTTTTTTTTCGAAACCTATGTTATTTTTATCTTAAAATCTTCTGTCCAAACCAAATTAGATCTTTATTTCAATGTATACTTGCCTGCCTTACCTGTGTTCTCTGGTGCGCGTTCCGCGAGCTCGAGTCCCGTTTGGTAGTCGTAGGTAATTTCCGGTTTATGTCGAAAATTACGGTTTTTGATCAAAAGTCAACATTTTTCTTCCGCGTAAATCTCAGTTATTTCACAGGTGACTTGCCCGCGCGGAGACGCGTCTTTTAACACCTCGCACGGGCGCCTAGCTCACATAGAAATTCTTTTTTTTTTTCGAAACCTATGTTAATTTTTATCTTAAAATCTTCTGTCCAAACCATATTTGATCTTCATTTCAATGTATACTTGCCTGCCTTACCTGAGTACTCTGGTGCGCGTTCCGCGAGCTCGAGTCCCGTTTGGTAGTCGTAATTTCCCGGTTTATGTCGAAAATTACGGTTTTTGATCAAAAGTCAACAGTTTTCTTCCGCGTAAATCTCAGTTATTTCACAGGTGACTTGCCCGCGCGGAGACGCGTCTTTTGACACCTCGCACGGGCGCCTAGCTCACATAGAAATTCTTTTTTTTTCGAAACCTATGTTATTTTTATCTTAAAATCTTCTGTCCAAACCATATTAGATCTTTATTTCAATGTATACTTGCCTGCCTTACCTGTGTACTCTGGTGCGCGTTCCGTCCGCGAGCTCGAGTCCCGTTTGGTAGTCGTAATTTCCGGTTTATGTCGAAAATTACGGTTTTTGATCAAAAGTCAACATTTTTCTTTCGCGTAAATCTCAGTTATTTCACAAGTGACTAGCCCGCGCGGAGACGCGTCTTTTGACACCTCCCACGGGCGCCTAGCTAATATAGAAATTCAATTTTTTTTCAAAAACCTTAATTAATTTTTAACTCACTTTTTATTTTTCAAACTATAAAGCGGAATAAAATTCAATCTAGCTACAATATTCAGGGAAACACATTAGATTAAGTGACAGATATCCGAGATTTGGGAGTGTATTTGGATGGTGATTTGAGATTTACAGAACACATTGACAAAATGCGCTTATCGGGCTCTTGGATTTATACTGCGATTTATAATACAATAGCTATGTGAGAAGTCAGTTGGAATATTGCAGCACGGTCTGGAATCCAACATACCAGGTCCACACAAATCGAATAGAAAGAGTCCAGAAGAAACTTGTTCGTCACTTAGCTTTTCGGTTTAGAGTTAGGAATCTGAGACATATTATTATGCAGACAAGCTGAATTATTTTAAAATCATTCCTCTCAGGTCTCGCCGTACAGTCTCTGACTTAACATTCCTGTTCAAGTTGCTTAATAATAGTATTGACTGTCCAGATCTTCCTAGCAGAATAAATCTTCATGTCCCAGCCAGAATGCCGCGTTATCCCCGCCCATTACTCAAGGCCCCACGATACCGAACAAATCTGGGTAAATATTCACCGGTTTCCAGGATGACCCAGCAGCCTTATCATGTTCATTAGAAGACATAGACATCTTTTCTAATAATTTGGGTAAATATAAGTCACTAATCCGTACGCAATTGAATGATATATGTAAGTGTTGAACTGCCTGCCTAGTAATGCATTGTTCCCTATTTCTATTTATATTTTTGTCTGTAAGTACAAATTTTTCTAATATGTGTTCGTTGCTTTTTAATCTTTATTTTTATTCAATTTAAATTCAGATTACCAAATTTAATAATGTACTTGTATAATATGTACTATATTATAATTTTAACTTTCAGGGCTACTTATATTTTGGATATACTGTTTGCTTGTTTTTATTGCATGATGTGGTCTCCTATAATTGAGGGAGTACATTATATTGGTGCCGATTCTCTTGTACACCGAACTAAACTAACTTAAACTAAGACTAAAATTACTTACTTTTGGCTATGAGAATCTTAGAGTTATTCTGCAAATAAAATTCTCTAAACTAAAAAATTATTTTGACACAACTAAAATAGAATTTGACAATCGTGAATCCACGTGGTACCCGTTGGGCACGCCACAATTGTGGCGATAAGTCCCCTCTTTGAGGAGTGGCTAGAGAGGCGCCACGGCGTCCTCACCTTCCGCCTGACACAGGTCCTCACCGGACATGGTTGTTTCGGGAGGTTCCTGTTCAGGATAAAGCGGGAGGAAACGCCCGGGTGTCACCACTGTGTGGATCGCCCGGAGGACACGGTGGAGCATACGGTGGAGGTCTGCCCAGCTTGGGCGGAGCACCGCCGTGTCCTCACGGAGGCGATCGGCGGCGGCGATCTCTCGCGTCCGGCCCTGGTTCAGGCCATGGTCCGGAGCGAGAGTGCATGGGAGGCCGTCACCTCCTTCTGCGAAGCAGTAATGCTCGCGAAGGAGGAGGCGGAGCGCGCGAGGGAGAGGCAAAATGCGCCCCCTCGCGCCCCTAGTCGCCGCAGGAGACGCCCCGGGCGTCGGGAGTCGCGAGCCGACTTCCGGCCACCGTAGGCGCGGGCTTGCGGACGGTGAGCAATGGGTAGCTCGCCGTCCGATAGGGACCAGGCCCGGGTCGACGGCGCGTTGTGTTCCACGCGCGCCTCAAAGAGATGTCAGCACCAACTGACGGGGTCCGGAAGGGCCAATGCCTGCCGGGGTTGCGGGTTTGTCTGAAAGGGATATCGCGACCTCGGCACACAGGCAACGGAAGGAACACGGGTGGGTTTTAGTCAGTAAAAGTCTGACACGCCCTCCCGCTCCACCCAGAGCGGGAGAAGTTATTTGATAATTTCCCATCCTCAAAAAAAAAAAAAAAAAAAAACGTGGTAAGTACCCGTGGTTTGCCCTAACCGGTGATTTTTTTTAGAGCCGGAGGTGCGTAGGTATGTGGTGTAGCCTCGACGTGCTTTATATGGAATTTTTATTTTTTTGTATGGAAAATATGAAAAAAATATTACCTACGTGTTGAGTGTTAGGTGTTTAAGGGTTCTATAAAGGGGGTCGAAATTTTCATTATTTTTGCGATAGGACGCACCATTTTCGAGATATAAGCAAAAGAAAAAATAAATACAGTAGGTACCTACTGTTTTTGCACGTGAAGTCGAGATGTTGGTGTGAATTTTAGTTCATAACAACTTATTTTATACCACACCATTTTAATCGCGATTAAAATTTGTCAGGTTTAGTCTGATTTGGTCTTTTACAATCAAAATTTTAGGTGAAAAACGTCATATTATTCAGAATAGCAAAATTGCCATTTTCACTAAACTAAAAACTCAGTACTATCTTAGCGCTGTCAAACTAAAATATAGTTAAGTTGTGTCACTTTAGTCTATTTCAGAATAGGAAATCGTCGTTTGACAGGAATAAACTAAATTTTAGTGATTTTTAGTTTAGTTTAGAGGCATTTGTGACAAGAGAATCGGCACCATTGTTGTTCTTGTCTTTATATTTTAGCATGTAGGTAAGGTGTATTCTTTGTTGGAGATCCTAATAAAATAAAATAAAATAAAATCAATCATTTATAAGTTGTACCCTCATTCAAGGTTACATACTGCGTAGGTATCTGATTTTCTGGCTGATAATTTTTAGTTGTGTTTGTATGATTGAAAATGAACTGCATCAATGTTTGTATGCCAAAATGGTAGAATGTACAAAAATTCTCAGATATTATTGTAACCACCTTATTGTAAATACCTATATTCTGAGCAAATAAATATTCTATTCTATTCTACATGGCTAGGCGACCCAACTAATAGGGCAAATATGAACATCGTCCTTTGGATAAAAGAACAAATAAAAAAGAAAAATAATTTATAATATGTGAAATGTTGTGAATTAATTGTGTCAGGTGACTCAACATTATACTTTGTTGCTAATTCTAAAACAGATTACCTATGTGTTAGAATTATTAACATTTCATATTTTGTTGTTATTTTATTTAGTTATATCTTTTAATTATTTTAGAAATTAAGTATTGATTGTATGTAGTCTAAGCCTTCTCATGTTGATCCATATAACTGGAGAAACCTCGACCCCTGTCATACAGGTGTCCTAGTTCAGGGGTCGAGACCTCATTGATGTAAAGTGTACAGAAGTTTGGAAAAATAAATTACTATTGCTATTACTATAACTTGCGGTCTGCCTGCCTGAATAAGTAGAGGAAATTCAAACGAATACTTCTATTTTAACAAAAATTTAATAAAATTAACTATTTTGCTCGACATAAACAAATGTAGTTTCACAAACTAAATAACCAAGCTACGGTAAGTAGGTCACGTGGTAGAAATCTGAAACACAATACTTACACCTGATCTTAGTACCAACATATATTATCGTCTATTTTGAACTTAGCAGTAGGTGTCCGATAAGCCAGTGCATTTCCCTTATCTCTTTTGTAGGCATCCGAACGACGATGTATCGTTTTTTATTAGTGAAAGGACAAAAGATTACTAGAATCTGTAAATATAATATAGCCACGTTAATTGGCACTAGTAGGTGGCTGAGCCACACATGGGTCTAGCGCGAGTCGCCGCCGGGCGCGGCGCGCGCGGCGACGCGTTCGCCCGCCTCGCGTGGCTCGTGTGGCTCCCGCGGCTCGGCGGCCCCGTGCTCGCGCAGCTCGGCGCGCTCGGACGGCTCGTGCTCGGGGTCGCCGCCGGCGGCGTCCATGGCGGCGGCGAGCTCGTCGTCGTCGTCCTTGCCGTACAGGTCCGGGTAGTGCGACATGCACTCCTGCATCACGCTGAACTTCTCGTAGCAGTCGCTACCTTTGGGCTCCGCATCACTGCAACATTTACATATTATCTGACATGAGCAACCTATGGTTTAAACATTGGTTTCCAGATTATTCATCAAGCTATCTGTATAATTTCAACATCAACACAATCACACTTCAAATGTCTCACATGTATAATTTCAACATGAATGATGTACATAACCAATACTTTGTAACAATTTATTTTATTTAAAAGAGTCCATGGAGTTTCTTGCCCGTTCTTCTCCATAGGTAACTACTACGCTTTGGAATGGGCATCTAGCTTCATATTTTTGACTGACCGATTCCTTGACAATTCAAAAGTGCCTGTAATGGTTTAATTGAAATAAATGCTTTGAGTTTTGAGTCTTACATGCGGTTTCTGACATGAGAATTTAAAGTTGTGATTGAGAACCTTGAAACTTTGCATGCAAATAAAAAATATCATGCTTCCTTGCAGGCAGAATACAATGACATTTAGGTTATAAGATTACCAAAACAATGTTTTTCTAGCAAATAAATGTTTGAATTGATCTGACCTTGTCAAACTCTCAAAATTACATTTTGCAGGCTACATTGATGAAATCACCTTAAAAGTCTATAATACCTCAATTGCTTTGAATAATCCTCTGTTATATCGAAAATATTAAATAATGACAAGTACTATGTTTGACGAAAACACGATTCCATAAAACCGCTGGTATTAGAAAATACTTCAAATTAGATCATGAAACTTTGCATAATAACTGAACACAAAGCAGATACTATGCTTTTTTTTTTATTAAAAAAGAATTTGTTTTAATTAGAAAGAAATTACCTAACCTATTGACGCCTTTGAGCCATCTCCCCGCCGCCGCTCAGTCTCGCTCTCACTCAGTCCGCGAGCATTTCGTGCGAACGAGATAAGGAGTGAGTTTGAGCTGAGGTATTGTTTATGGACTCTTAAGCTAAATTAGACTTTATGAAGTTCTCAACTTTAACCAAGTTGAGAACTTCATAAACTCTACTTTAGCTTTGTTGAGTTAGTTTTGTTAAATTAATTATCATCATTCCATTTATCCCAATTTATTTGGGGTTGGTGCAACATAATACAAGGTGTCAGGGACATCGAGGCGAAAACTGATACCATGGATTCAGTACATGATTCTGAACCCCCCTGCGTTGAAAATGTTCGTAGGTTTTTTTTTTTTTAAATTAACGGACGAAAATTTCAGTTTTAGGTTCAGAACATGTACTGAATCCATGGCATCAGCTTTCGCGTCGAAGTGGGATGCCATCCTGTATATTATCTTTTCATCAAAACTTGTTAAACTAAAGATATTGTTGATTAATGTAATGTTATTAACTTAATTATACATGAACCTTGTCTTCATCATGAATAACTAATTGTTAAATCAAAACATCAACAAAGTGACAGACTCGCACCTGTAGTGGAAGCAAGAGAATGCTTCTCTGAATTGTGAACCACACGGGCCGGTAGCCATGCCACCCAAACAGGGACAGCCCCAGTTGATGGAGCCATCTGCCAAGATGAGTCCAGGCGCAGGCTCTGGTTCGGGCAGGCTCACCTTGCTGGGTGTAGCCAACTCTTCCCTAGTGGCTATGATCACAACATCCTTACCATCCAGCCCCGACGACAGCACGGACCGGGCTGCCATCTCTGTACACAAACACCTATGATTGCAGTTATCATGTATATTTCCAACATGCAGAAGAAAAACGGCACCAGGAAATTTATGTGGAACTGAACAATAACTTTTGTTCAATCTGAACTTGCTTGGAATGTAAAAGTACAGTAAAAGTACATACAGTCAGTGGACAGGACGGACATAATATCAACCTTACCAAGTCAACTACCAGGTAAGGTATTGGGGATTTAGGGATTGTATATCTATAACACAATGGTGGCAGCCAGTAAGTGCTCTTACTGCGGTTGGGGAGTGACAGTCAGATCAGCGCAGCGCCTGAAGCGCGGGCGCTTGCCGGGCGACGCGCAGCTCGCCGGCGCTCAGCGCCAGCGCGGCTCGCACGCGGCGCAGCTGGGTCGCGCGTACTCGGACCAGCGCGCGCCCTTCGCCCACCGCCAGCACGTCCACACTCAGGGAGCCGGCACCGCACTCCCCGAACACACTTTTTGCCACTTCTTCAATGGCACTGCGCACTGACAGCCGGTTCAACTCCACACTACACCTGAATACAAATATTTACAACACACTGATTACCTTTTAGGTTTCGGTAGTTTCTTGAGCTTGTTAATTACGCAATGTTGTACGAATGTTACTCACGTTAACTCCAAATAAAAATATCGTGAGCTCATCAAAATATTAGATAAGAAAACAATTACGGAAACTTTAAAGTTTCAATAATCAATGTCTTCCTAATTCTGTTGCGTGTGGAACTTTATTTACAGATTTGCATAGAAACATTGATGTAAAAATGATAAAACTTAGTACTCTTGAATAAGGTGAGGTTAAAATGTTGTGAACTTGTGACTTTGTGACAGTTAAGAATTGGGAGCCAGTGTGACCAGATTAAATTTTACGAAAATACCGAGGCACCTCAAAAATATACTGAAATATACCGACTTACATAGGAAAGATATACCAATAAAAATACAGATTTTCTTAACACGTTTTATTTATTCATACTCACAATAAATGTTGGAGTTATATTTTAACATCCTTTTATAAGGATTAAAATTTACACAACCTCCTTCATCCTTAACACCTTGCTTTGTTTTTAAAATAGCTGACACATTTTTGTTTATAAATCTGTTTCTTTGGTCCGTTTTTATTAAATTTATCTGTGAAAATATGCGCTCGCATGTAGCATTAGACACCGGTATCTCAAAGATTAAGTCGAATGCAGAAGAGACAATCATTTCACTTGAACCGTATTAGACGATTTGATAATAGTAATAAAGTATCATTTAAGTTTAACTACTACCTATTCATGCAACTGAAAACTTAAAAACTAGACGTTGTTTTGAAAATTATAGATAAACTAGCGGTCCGACCCGAAATCGTCCGGGTAGACTGATATTCATGAAACACAACGAATTTGAAATGTATGCAATCTGGAAATTACGCTCTATCTAATAGTGCAAACTGCAGCCGGTCGGTCCAGCAGTTGTAAAGTTTTAGGCGAATATACATTCTGCAAGTCTAATTAATACTATGTATTGATTGATAATTGTATATGTAGTATTACAATACTACAACGCCGACAACGGCCGTCTTTCTTGTCATATCTGTAACTTACTCATCTTTGCTCATAGATAACATGTATAAGTATAAACTAAATCCGGGAAAGTCCCCAATGTTCGCGTTCCGGGGAATTCCGCAAACATTGTCGCAAAGACGATCACTCACTACGGTGTTGCCATAACTTCTACCAAAAAATACCCAAAAATACTGACTGCCAGCAATATACCTGAAAATATACTGATGTTCGGAAAAATCGATGAAATATACTGAAAAAGTATTAAAATACTGAATCTGGTCACACTGTTGGGAGCTGGAGAGTGGAGGCAGTGTTGCTAGTACCTGCGTCGACTTTCGGACAATTTTCTGGGACGCGGGACGATATTTGGACAAAAAGGACGGCTGGAGAAATATTAATTTGTTACGATTGAATGAGAAAAACGTATACCTAAAAAGGCGTGAGTACTGTTACATTTTTAGGGCAAACAAATAAAAAGTGAAAAAAATAATAATTAAGATGTTCTATAGGTATTTAAATTTTGTTTTTTGCATGTCTTTGGTCGGCTCAAACTTCACGACATCCTTGATTCCTGTGTGGTGCTATTCTGTAACCATCTCACCGTGAAAACTAAGGTGAAGTGAGTAGTGATGGGTAGCTATTCTAATAACTAGCCAAATACCGGCTATTAACAAAATAGCCACGGCTATGATATCCGTCACCACGATAGCTAGCTATCGGCTAGCTAGAAATATTCGACATCGACAAGTTACCGCAAAGCGGGCAGCGGCCACAGAGTATACAAACGTTTTGCAGCCGCCATCCGCCCCGCGCCCCGTTAGCCGGCTATAGCCAGAGTAGCCGATAGCTGTGTGCGCGCTCACTGCGCTGAGGAGAGCGAGACGCGATCGCGAACTTCATTCATTCGCATCGCATATCTCTTTCTCACAATTAAAGAAAGAGAAGGCATTTTACTTAGCAATTTCGTTCAGTACTTAAACGAATAATTTACGAAATACGTTAGTTAGTTATCGTCAGATGTAAAGGTAAAGAAAATAAATATTATTTTAAGCTTATGATGTTATTTGATTTTTGCCTTTTTAATGACTTTGTTGAAATCTGTGATATATTTGTAAAGTTATATAAGTATAAAATAAAATAAAAAGTTTAAAGTCAATTCTTTAAATACAAAAAAAGGTTTAATGGTCTTTCAATTTATTGCTCTGTAGGCACGAAGAACACAACATATAACATTTTTTAAGAAATGGGAAAACAATTAACATCACGACTGAGAGTCGCGGAGGATCGCCGTTACACGCGTCCGTCTCCGCTCGCGATCGGGGTTCTCTCTCTTCTCCCGCCCGCGGTATGGCACGGCGTAGCAACAACATATATGGATCGTACTTACTACCACCGTAGAAAACCCGCGCTATATCCTCCCCCTCTAGCCTAAGTAAGTGCCCTCGCGGTTAGGCTAGTCTAGGTACCGACGCGGCCTACCACGTCTACGTTTCTCTCGAATGGGCGGTTCTATCTGACCAGCGAAAGGCGTGAGGTGCGAAACGTGATATTTCCCCACGTTCCTACCGGTCTGTACGTTCTCCAGACCGTAAGTTGTCGGGCTGATAACCTTCCCGATTTTGTATGGGCCGTCACGACGTGGGATAAACTTCGCGGTCTGTCCGCGGCCAGCGTCGTTAGGTCCCTGCGTTTTCAATAAAACTAGGTCGCCTACCTTGTACCCTGGTGACGGCCTTCTCTTTTGGTCAGCATTTTCCTTCTGGACGGCCTGTGCTTTCTCGTGAGTATCCCTGGCCTCGTCTAGGGTTGCAGCCATCTTCTTCAGATAAGGCGTAATGCTGGGCACGAAGTTGTCGTGTTCTACGATAGCCCTCATGTCTATCGCGGAGTCGGAAGGAGCTCGTAACTCTCTGCCGAAGGTGAGGAACGCCGGCGAATACCCTGTACTGCTGGTAGTCGCAGAGTTCATAGCAAACCTGATTGCTGCAAGATGCACGTCCCAAGTGGTATGGTCATGGCCAACGAGCATAGCCAGTTGAGGTTTGAGGTCCCGGTTCTTTCTTTCTATGGGATTGGCCTCGGGATGATAAAAGGGCGTGAGCGACTGGGTTATTCCAAGAACGTGGCAAACCTGCTGCATAACCTCGCTCACGAACTGCACGCCGTTGTCACTGATAAGGCGACGTGGCACTCCATACCTGAGGAACACCTCATTCGCGAGAGTCTGAGCACATTCTACGCTGGTGGCATTCTCTAACGGAAACAGTTCCACCCAGCGCGAGCAGACATCTTCAACGATCAGTACCCACCTGTTCTTCCTAGGCGTCTCTACGAGCGGACCAAACAGGTCCACGGAAACTACCTCGAATCGTCGTGACACAGCGGGCGTCTGCAGCAGTCCTGCTGGTTTGCGGTTGGCGGCTTTATACCTCTGGCAAGGCACGCACTCTTTTATATAGTTCGCGATGAACGTGCGCATACCAGGCCAATAATATCTTGCGCGAACGCGGCTCAACGTGCGCTCTACGCCGAAATGGCCAGCTGTTGGCGCATCGTGGAAGTCGGCCATGACCTGCCTGCGTTCATGCTCGGGCACGACTAAGCAGCAGTCCTCTCCATCATCCGACTCCAAGCTGTACCTGTATAGAATACCGTCGGAAATGGTGTACCCGCGGTCAGACCACGGTCTCCCCCTAGAGGGTTCGTCGGACTCCATGTCCTCAATAATTTTCCGGACTTCTGGGTCCAATACCTGGTTGCTGCGGATATCGCCGCCGTTCCTCTTAGGCATATCTATGACCGTCATGCATAGGTCACACTCGTTCTGGCCCTCAGAACAAACGGGTCGCGACAGCGTATCTGCAACCACGTTCACGCGACCGGGCGTGTAAACAAAATCATAACGATGTCCCGGACTGTCCGAGAATGACCAATTGCGTCGGGCGGCGTCTATTACCATGCCAGCCCGCGCCAAAAAATCTATACCTAAAAGCGTCCCAATATTATTACCAGGCAATACTAAGAACTGACATAGTATCTTACGACCTTGAATAATAATATCTACTTCGGCTGACAACAGGTCTCTCCACCCTTGTGTACCATCAGCCAGGCGTACGAAACGTTTAGTTTCGCTAAACTGAACTCCTGAATCGAACAAAAGTCGGTGTAATAGAGGGCTCGCAATACTATGTGTAGCGCCGGTATCTACAATCGCCACGCCGTTACGGCCCATAACACTAATATTTACCATCGGGTGATGTTCGCGCGCACTCATATTCGTAATTTGGACGCACGAAGCGGTATCACTCGTACTAATGTTATTATCGGTACTCCTATCATTACGACAACAAAAATCTACATCAACAGTGTTGAAAGATGTTTTCTCGTCTGGTTTCGACAATGTTTTCACGCAAACATCACATTTCGATCTCACGACGCCCTGTTTACCACAACCATAACAACGTAACTCCTTAGGCGCAGAGTCGTTGTTATTCTTATTATTAGTCGCTTTATCGCGATTACGACACTCATCACTAACATGCCCGAATAATTTGCAATGATTACAGCGGGGTCTTTTGTTGTTGCTACGTGGTGCAGACGACTGCGAATTCGTGGAAGTCGAACTCGAATTCGATGCCGATGTTTTGGTTTGCGGGGTCGTATTACTGTTACTTATGACAGAATTTGTTACCTTAAGCGCCTTGTATGTATCCTCCGCGATCCTCACCTTATACAATAGATCATCTAAATTACGTATACAATCACGCGACACTCGTTTTATTACGCGACGGTGCAGTAATCCGTAACAAAAGTCCACCTGCACCACTTCGTTGAGTTCGTACGGTAATTTAGCAATTAATGCTCGCACTTTACACAGAAACACTTCCGCACGTTCTTCCTCTTGTTGTTCCGTAGCGAAGATCTGCCGTAGAATTTGATACGCGGGCTGCGCCACGCCGTAGGTCGCGCGGAGGCGTGCGATCGCTTCCGACCATGTGGTCGCAGACGCTTTGACGCCGCGCCACCATATTGCCGCTTCACCTTCCAGCAGCATCGGCAATCCTCGGAGGGCATGCTCGTCACTTACGGCAGCGCACTCCTTGTATACTTCGACGGCGTCCAGGAATGCTTCCAGGACCTCAGCGTCCTGGGAGGTACCGTCGAATCTCGCCGTGCATCGTGTGAAGTTGGCGTCGGCACGCGACGCAGCAACAGCAGCGGCATTTCCGCTGCTCGCGTTGGTTGGAGCGACCCCGACTGGGGTGGAGGCCCTGAATTCGCCGTTGGGATTCATCAGCGAGTTAATGAGGCTTCTGTTGGCTTCCACTTGCGCACGCGTGATTGTCTCGATCAGCGTGGATAGAAAGTCTGAAGGGAACTGGGGAGCTGGTTGCTGTGTCGACCTTGAGCCGGCGCTCGCGGTTTCATCCGCGCGGCCGCGCTCCACGACGCTCTCCTCCTCTTCAGTGAGTGTAACGTTATCCTCATCCTCTCCTCGTTGTTGACGGAGCGCTTCTCCTCTCCTCGTTGTCGGCATCTTCACGCTTAGTGATGACAACGGTAAGGTCGAACGTCCGTGCTTGTTCCTAACAAGGTGAGTTGTTATAGGTACCTACACGTTCGGTCACGTAGGCACTGGATCACAGTTCGTAATGTAACGGTTCGAGCCGCTAGTTAGGGCGCCAGTTTAAAGTCAATTCTTTAAATACAAAAAAAGGTTTAATGGTCTTTCAATTTATTGCTCTGTAGGCACGAAGAACACAACATATAACATTTTTTAAGAAATGGGAAAACAATTAACATCACGACTGAGAGTCGCGGAGGATCGCCGTTACACGCGTCCGTCTCCGCTCGCGATCGGGGTTCTCTCTCTTCTCCCGCCCGCGGTATGGCACGGCGTAGCAACAACATATATGGATCGTACTTACTACCACCGTAGAAAACCCGCGCTATAAAAGTAAATAAAAACGAAAACACATTAAATTATTTATAACTAGCGTTATCATCAACATTTGTTGCCGCGGCGAGGATCGAACTCGGATCGTAGGGCCGTGCAGTTGAGCGTTATTCAAGTCTCTAGCTACGCTACGCCGCGCCGTCGCCGCCGCCACGCCGCCGTCGGTAGCATTTATCTGAATAACCACAATCTGTATTGCTATTATTAAAGCAGTAGGTACTAAGCTATGAGCGTTTGAAACAGCTAATTGCTGAATAAAGCTTCGTGCAGACCAGCGCGACGCGACGCCGGTTATTGTTATACCGTCAAGTTTTCTTAGAAATTGTATTGTTCGTGTCGCAGCGCGGCGTCGCGTCGCGCTGGTCTGTACGAGCTTTAAAGTATCACCTTCTGAATAATATTGTTACATAATTCTATTATAGAGCTTGGATACTGAATAATTGTTTATAGTTTATCTTTAAACTGGATAAGATTCTATGTTCAAACAAAGACGTATAATTTTAAATGTAATCAATTTAGTAAAAGCCGGGCGGGAAAATTCCACATTATAAAAGATTTTTTGATTAAAGAACCCTAAAAATCTGAGTAATGTACAAATGTGATCAACTATATAATTATTATTCAGAATATAGTGTAATGAGACTACCTACTCTTTTTCAAGTTATGGCTTAGTAACAAGACATGTGTGCACTTTTATTCAGCATTATAATGCAAAACAATCGACCGCCATTAAAAATCTTTGTACTCTATACTGACAAGGAATTTACGAGATCACCAAAATGCTTAAAATCAAAAATCAAAATCAAATTATTTTTATTTCACATAAACCTACAAGGGCACTTATGAAACGTCAGAAGCTAGGTGCACGGTTCCAATTGGTCGTTTCCTATGGAGAAGAGCCGGCAAGAAACTCCACGGTTACTCTTTTAAAAGTAAATGGTTTTTACAATGTTTCCAAGTTACAGTGTTAAAAGGTATGAGAGGACAGTGTAGGCCCATCAGCAAGGACCAGGTACTTAGCAAAATATTAAATGGTCCACCGATCTACAGTCTGTTATGTCTACAACGTTCTCTCATTCACAAAATTTAAAAGAAAATAAGCTATATAAAAGAAAAATGAAATTCCTAATAAAAATAAAAACCTATTTAAACCAAATGATAATGGTTGCCACTACTGCTGTAACAAATCAAAATCTACTAATCTTAATCTTACAACTACCACATTTTCAACTCGATTCATGTTATTTTCTTGGACTAAAATTGCTAGTAATAGCTATTTCGTCACAAGTACTTTTGTCAGACCTAGTGTGTATGTTTGAAAATACTATTTAAGTACTAGGTATCTGTTATCTTGATTATTCACGCGGCGCGTCTTAAATAATGAAAAAAAAACCGGCCAAGTGCGTGTCGGACCACGCACAATGAAGGGTTCCGTAGTTGGGATGAATTTATCCCAAGAACAAACTTAACATTGTAGTTGAAAACATGTTCTCCCATATGGAATGTATGGGAGATCTGTTTTTCAAACTGCAATTTTAAGTTGATCGATTATTACCTACTCGTAAACCTGTAAAGCCTACTTAGCTGTTATAGTTTTCTTTTTAAATAAAAAAAACAGCTGCTGTATTGCACTTTTCTATGAAACAGCAGTTTTTTTTTTATAACCGACGAAAATTTTCAACGCTATTAGGTTTAGAATCATGTACTGACCCCATGGTAACCGGCTTCGCGTCGATGTCCCTGACACCCTGTATTTATCCAATTGAATTCTTTTAACAATTTGTATGAATATTGTTTGCCAAAATGTGAACAATAATTTAAATTCTTAATAAATTCTGAATACTATAACCAATTCGACTAAGCTGAATAACTCAGTTGTAAGAGCTTAATAAAAATAATGTGAGCTGTTATTCAAAAGTTATTAAGCTAATTGAAACGTTATTAAGCTCCTACTCAGATGTTATTCAGCGTTAAGCATTCAAAATTGGGGCCCTTTTTGCTTGAATAACAGCTGAATAGACGGTACTCAGACATTATTCAGCTTATGCTATTGATGATTGCTCTTACGCAATCTTTATTCAGCACGTCTGTGTTACTTGGGCGGTGATACGCAGAGTGGGAGGAAGCACCAACAGTATCTTGAGGGTGTTTGTAAATTATGTTGCATAAGTACTATTGTATAGAATCAAGTAATTTTTATTTTTTTCTAACTGAACAGACAGCAGTGCTGCTGGGGAGTTTGTTGCGCCACTTCTTCTTCCCAGCTAAAGCACTAGGAATGGTGAAAGGTGGGCGTTTTGGGGGACTGTCTTATGTAATTATGACGTTCGAAAAGTGCTGATTCTCAGCTTAGTTTGAATAAATGACTTTTGAATTTGCTGAAAGGCTGGATGGGTAGGTTTATCAAGCTTCCATGTATTGCGTGGGACTTGGTGAAACTATCTGTGGTCGATATATTTACAATTTATCACCTTTGTTCTAAGTACTTATATGTATACTTACTAACATAGTTTGTAAGATAATTTAGACACTAACACAATGTGGGCCTATGTAGTCTGTAAATAAAAGACTTTTATTTTAATTTTATTACATATTATTGCACTTTTCTATGTAACAGCAGTTTTTTTTTAAATAACCGACGGTAAATTTCAGTTCATAATTTTGTACTGAATCTATGGTAACCGTTTTCGCGTCGATGTCCCTGCCATCCCCTGTATATTAATGTAGTGGTAACAGTGCTAAACACTGAATAATAAAGCTCACGGCTTATCCCGGTTTGGTTTCTTCACACTTACGATATGGGATCATTTTCTGGGGCAACTCAACCGACAAGGACATACCCTCTAAAGACCAAAGAAGGTGCATCAGGGCTACATATGTTTAAGTTACAGTCAACCGAAAGTTGTAAGCCCTACTTTAAAAATATAAAATATTAACTCTGTCTTGCCTTTACATTTTAGACATTGTCATGTTTGTAAAATCATATCGACACTTATCCACGTCGAATTGGTATCATAGTAAACGCGATGACATTATTCTTTGTCTACATAGATCGAAAACGACATTAATGCACAAGAGTAATTTCTGTATGGCCCATAAAATTTTCAATAAACTCCCAAATAGTTGGAAGGAGCTTAATGTCCGTCAATTAAAAAATAAATTAAAGGTAGGTACTGCTAGAAGGGAAAGCATACTACAATAATCTAGAATTTCTTAATGTCAACATCTAATACCGTGTAGTAACCAATATTATCAATACATCTTTGACATAATCTACAGCAACATATTATTGCTATGATGATAATTTTAATTGTTATTTAATAATTATTACGTAACAATTATTAAATAACAATTAAAATTATCAAAAAAAAAAAATTATCAAATAGTAAATGTCAATTTTGAAAACAAATAAATTAAATATATGGTCATAGTTACGTAACTATGACCATATATTTAATTTATTTGTTTTCAAAATTGACATTTACTATTTTGTTGTTATGTAATCTAATACTTTATCCAATAACTTTTAGTAATTTAATAGCTTGCATAGTCTGTATGTGACAAATAAATAAGAATAATATATAACTATGATTAAGGCGGGCCTAACCCGAACGCAGTAGGCATTCAACGCTTACCTCAGCCCCCGCAACGAGTAGCGATACGAAACAAATTACGATGCGCGGGGGACCCGCGCGCCAGGCGCACCGCTCATAAGTTCATGAACTCGAGTAGGTAGTAAGTTGAGTCACAGAATAGAGCAATGCAGTAGATCAACTTGTATTGATTATCATAAGTTTATTTTTCTATTATTTATTTTTTAAGGTTGTAGATAGATTAGGTAGGTATTATATAAACTTAAACTTAATGAATAATAATTAAAAATAAGTATAAGTAGGTACATAAATTTTTTGTGAATAAGGTGGATTTAAAATCTGACTGACACGAAGATCATGAAAAAGTGCGCGCCGCGCGCTATTCAACTTTCGAACTTCGATTTTGATGCGACATCTTCGTGCTACAGTCTATAAAATCAACGGACGGACAGACAGACAGACGGACATGGTGAAACTATAAGGGTTCCTTGTTTACTACGGAACCCTAAAAACTTACTCGTTATCCACCGAATCATAAGTTGATACATACGCTCTGCCCTTGGCCTGCACTGCATTGCTCTAAAACATTGAAAACCGACGTAAACATTTCAAGCGAAGTTTCTTTTATTATTCCATTTTCAGTGGCGTAACATAAACATACAATTACAGCAATCTCGAGTAAATGTAGTAGTTCTATTGTCTATCTGTGAAGGTTTTTATAAAAATGTAAACACATTGAGAAACTCCTCCTTGTTTTAAAGTCGATTAAAAACAGTCTGGTTTATGTAATTTACAATTTCTATACACTTTTCCTCTTGCCACTAAACACTGAATAAAGTTATGCATTGGATAACGTCTATGTAGCCATTTATAAGATGGCAGGGACATCGACGCGAATGCTGTTACCATGGATTCAGTACGTTGAAATTTTTCGTAGGTTATTTAAAAAAAACATTGCTGTTCCATACATTTTGATCGCGTAGGTATTGAAAATTTCTAGAAGAACAGATTTTTTTTAATTAACCGGCGAAAATTTTCAATGCACCCTTTTTTTTTTTTTTTTTTGAGTGTGGGTAATTATCAAATAACTTCTCCCGCTCTGGGTGGAGCGGGAGGGCGTATCAGACTTTTACTGACTATAACCCACCCGTGTTCCTTCCGTTGCCTGTGTGCCGAGGTCGCGATATCCCTTTCAGACAAACCCGCAACCCCGGCAGGCATTGGCCCTTCCGGACCCCGTCAGTTGGTGCTGACATCTCTTTGAGGCGCGCGTGGAACACAACGCGCCGTCGACCCGGGCCTGGTCCCTATCGGACGGCGAGCTACCCATTGCTCACCATCCGCAAGCCCGCGCCTACGGTGGCCGGAAGTCGGCTCGCGACTCCCGACGCCCGGGGCGTCTCCTGCGGCGACTAGGGGCGCGAGGGCGCGCATTTTGCCTCTCCCTCGCGCGCTCCGCCTCCTCCTTCGCGAGCATTACTGCTTCGCAGAAGGAGGTGACGGCCTCCCATGCACTCTCGCTCCGGACCATGGTCTGAACCAGGGCCGGACGCGAGAGATCGCCGCCGCCGATCGCCTCCGTGAGGACACGGCGGTGCTCCGCCCAAGCTGGGCAGACCTCCACCGTATGCTCCACCGTGTCCTCCGGGCGATCCACACAGTGGTGACACCCGGGCGTTTCCTCCCGCTTTATCCTGAACAGGAACCTCCCGAAACAACCATGTCCGGTGAGGACCTGCGTCAGGCGGAAGGTGAGGACGCCGTGGCGCCTCTCTAGCCACTCCTCAAAGAGGGGACTTATCGCCACAATTGTGGCGTGCCCAAATGCCCCCTGCATTGAAATTTTTCATTGAGTTTTTTTTTTTTGATGATAAGGTATGTGAAAACGGACATATCAGCAGTAAATAACAAATATTATAAGACTAGGCAAACGCTCTTATTATACATATTGAGATTGTATCAGGGCTTTGTAGCCTTGTTGAAATATTACACAGGCACTCGGTAACTTTTTATTACCGGCTTCGTTTATGCAGTTTATCTTGCGTATCGCGTGAACACGTTCAGTAGGCCGCACGTCATGTCATTGGCAACAAAAGCAGTGTCAAGGTGGTCTCTTATTCTAATGAAACTCCGTACGTTGGGCCACCTCAAGGTCATAGTGTTATCACTTACCACAGACGCGCGACGTGTGTTATACAATACAATACCTACCTAGGCTAATAAACATTATAAAAACCACCCGGACCAACTCAGCGGGATGGACTATTTGATATTTGAAAATAGTAAACCATTATAACAACATTTGCAAGCGTGGCGGCTTTATGCTCTGTGATATAGGGTTCAAATTCAACTATTTTACACACTTGATGCGGTTGGTAAATCTATTCTAAAGTAAAATATTATACATTTATATAATATAGGTGCCTATAGTAATATTGTCAAAGCATCCTTACTTTTTTTATTTATTCAGCCTTCGTAGACCCAGCGATGACAACTTTTTTTTTTTTTAAATTTTGCCCATTTTGTTTTATAAAATAACTAAGTAATAGTTTAATTTTAATTTAAATAGTTAGATTTTATTAGGAAAATCTAACTATTTAAATTAAAATTAAACTATAATTATACAGGTACCTATTATTATTTACAAATACGTCCGACCTCCAAGACGTTCCGCTCGGGGCTAAATGACACGGGGCGAGCGCATGAAAAGATGAAAACGCTTGATTTTGGAATTAGTGGTATAAGTATTTTCATATTTCACATTATGATGGCCGTTTTCTATCACATTTTTTACGACCTTTATTATGGTATAAGTTTTATTTTTGAAAGCCTAATATAACTGAAATAAAATAGTAATTAGACCATAATTTAGACGTGTCTTTGCGATTTAATTGGATGCAGTAAAGTGCACGTAATCTTGTATCGGACGGCCGAAATACCTAGATCGAAGTGTGAAATATATCATAATTTTTTTTTTAAATTTTAATCCGTGTTATCTACGAATAAAATACAATATAAAATGACGTTTTTCCGGATAACCCGGCCTTAAGTAAAGAAGCGGTAGTCATGAGTAGGCACTAATATGAATAACTTAACTACTTAGGTACTTTTAAAAGTGATTTTCTGTTACTTATGTACTGTATTTCTTATTGTAATTTTATGTTGTATTGTAACGAACACAGTATTTTGGAACCCATAGTTGTATGAATCAGATGAATGTTGCAATAATTTCTCCACGAGAAAATCGCTTTTGAATTTTGGTAAGTGTAATTTTGGTGAGTGTTCATGACTGCACCACTACAAGGTAATTTTATTAATTTTCTTCTTTAACAAAGTGTAGTCCCACTAACGGATTCTCTGTCTTTGATTTATAAACCAATTCTTCCGCATCACTGACTACTTTAAAAACGTCGCGTTTCACACGAATTTGCACGTCTTCCGGTAAATCCTTAACAGTTTCGATCAGTCCCATGAAGAAGTCCGTGATCTTGTCCCGGGGGCGCGCGCGCGGCGGCGCGGCGCTGTACACGCAGTCCACGCGCGCCGGCAGCGGGGAGCCGGCGCCGTCAATGAAGCACCCGCCGGGGCTGGGCGCGTCTTCGACCGCGCTGTTCTCGTCGTTGCTGGAGTCGGGGTTGTCTGCTGACGAGTGCCCGTTGCGCACTTCATCCCTCAGGTGTGCGTTGAGGAATGTCAATAGCTGCTCATATTTAGGTCGTTTAATAATTTTAGCTCCTTGTTCGGACTTCATTCTCCGTAACTTCTGCGCTCGCCTGTAACAGTCTCGTAACCGCTTCCATTTGTCTCTGCAGTCTCGTGCTGTGGAATAAAACTATATTAGGATTCGATTCGAATTTGACTTTGAATAGATACGCCTTGCGCAGTCGTATTCAAAGTCAAATTCGAATCGTTTATTTCAATTAGAAAATTATTAAAATATACAGTTTTAGCACAGCAATCTAAGTATTTGTGCAGAAGAAGATGGCGTCATGCTTTTATTTTCATTCCATAATCCCTGTAAACTGTTCGAACAAACTGCTGCTGCTGCTGGAAAACTGCTACCGTTCGTTGACAGTTCAGTGCCTTTAATATGCCTATTTTTACTATCACATTATTTTGTCATTGCACACTTGTATCAAAATGTACTAAGTATTTCGGTTTCTTAAGGCGGCTTCCCACGGTGCGCGATATTGCGGACGCACGCGCATGAGCCCGCACGGCCGACAACCACGCACTGCGTACCAAGGCTCTTCCCACAGTGCACGATATTGCGGACGCGCTTAAGCACTAGGAAGTGGTGAAGGGTGGGCGTTTTTGGGGGACTGTCTTATGTAATTTTGACGTTCGAAAAGTGCTGATTCTCAGCCTAGTTTGAATAAATGACTTTTGAAATATTTTTTTTTTGTACGCAGACTCTTGTCTCGGCAGAACTCTCACCAACCGAACGGTTCATTAGGCTCGCTTCAGAATACTTCGGATCGCATCATTCGCTCATCCATGAATAGCTCTCCGGCACGATACTTCATTGTACGCTTATCATACGACATACGTCACTGAAAATCTGTCTTTATTGTCATTGAGCTAAAGTAGAAAATACTTTGGCATATTATCAAAAGGAACTGCATTGTTTAATTTTGCCTGTTGTTACGTAAAGTCATAATAAAAACAAACAGTATATTGGGTTCCCACCTATCCGTGTTTTTTCTCTCAAATAGACAACCTTGTCACTTCTATGATTTAAAGTATTCATCAATTGCTTGGTATTATATCGAATAATGACCACCATAGACAACTACCAATAGTAAAAAAAACCGTATTACTTATAGTTTTCTAAACATAAAAAATACCTTAAGAATGACTCCTCATTTTGTTAGCAGAAATGACCACTATTTGTTTTAACTTAGCCAAAACTTATTTTTCAATCTAATTATCTTTTTTAATCTAAGTGGCATATTACGTTATCTTAGTTTTTAAACATTAGTGCATAACAGTTTCAAAACATTAGTGTTCATGGTTGTTATATATATGTCGTGGATTGATGGCACCACGGTGCAACAGGCAGCGACATCTATTATTTAGTTTTGTAGTTTACAATAACATCGTTACCGGAAACGCAAGCGCGCCCTACCGCTTGGACACGATCGTCGGTAGAGGGGATGCAGCGGAGACTGGTGAGGGGACGGACTGTTGCAACAGTCGAGCTCCGGCAGTCTTGGCAGACGCTACGTACCAACGCACGTGTTTGTTTCTTGTTTGTGTAATTATTATGTGTAATTATTTGAATTAAATTAACTTTCGTTCGAGTACCCACGACAGTGCCCACATCTTATAAAAAAACTATGTCGGATTGTGAAGAAGACCCGATGCTTCGCATCTCGGCCACTAATGATGCGACATCAGAACTGGGATTCACTCGAGCTGAAGAAAACGCGGAAAATGGAGCAATGACGTCACGGTGCGATGAGAATTTACTTCGTGTGCTTCACGTGAGGGAAAATATGACACATCGCGACCCGGTGCATGAGCATGCAGTGGCAGCCAATCGGATGGAGGAGCACGTGCTGCAAACAGTGAACGGCGAGTGGAAGTTTGCCCTCAGGCACGTTAGAACAAAAAGCTGATCTGTATTGTTTTGTTTACGATTCTGGTGCTGAATGCTCGTTAGTTAAGGACATTTGTGCAGCCAAATTAAGTGGCAAACGAGTTAATAACATTGTTTCGTTGACGGGTATTGGTCAAAACACGTGTATTCAGCACAGGACAATTAATCTTATGTAACGTAACGATTATCGAACATCAACTAGAGGTTTTGTTTGTTTTGATTTTGTGATGTGCTTCCCGACACTTATTTGCAAAGTAATATTTGATAGGACAAGGGCAGCTATAATAAAAAAAAAAAAAAAAAAATCGGTTGCCTATTTCGTGTAATTAGAAAACAAAAAGCGAATTCGGATTTACACTCGAGAGCAATGAATCCGGGTCACTTAAAGAATGTTAAAAATCTCGGAAACTAAAAATGATAGGTTAATGCAATAAATTGTATTTAATAGACAATGTAATACTCCTTAAATGAAAGTAAAAAAAATATGAGTCACCATACATTTTATTAACACAAAATTACATAAAGAAAAAAACTGCTGATCTCTCCTTAAAACAAAAACAGGAAACATGAAATTTTTGAACTTTATTACGATTTTCTTGAATTTTAATACTTCGTATTGCCTCCTCGTGCTTCCATTACTGCGTTTACGCGGTTTGGCATGCTGTACACCAAGTTCCTTATACGATTTTGGGGAATATTCTCCCATTCCTCTGTGAGAGCAATTTTGAGCTCACGAAGCGTGATTGGGGGAGGGTTTCGTAGTTTTACGCATCTGCCTAGCTCGTCCCAAGCATGCTCGATCGGGTTGATATCCGGGCTGCGCGCTGGCCACTCCATACGAGTAATGTTCATCTCTTGAAGGTAGTCATTCACAATCCTACCTGTATGAGGTCGGGCATTGTCATGCATAAATATAGCATCCTCACCTAAATTGACCATAAATGGACCAACGTGATCATTGAGGATTATTTTTATTATTACCACATATCTTACGCTAGTTAAAGAGCCGTTTTCTATGATCACCAGCTCTGTGCGACTTTCAGAAGAAATTCCGGCCCACACAAGTACAGACCCACCACCGTAGGCTACTTTTTCTTCGATGCATGCTTGCTTGAATCTTTCCCCTGGTCTTCGATACACTCTGTGTCTTCCATCGTGCTTGTAGAGCATAAATTTTGATTCGTCGGAGAACATAACTTTTGACCAATCTTCAATACTCCAATTTACGTGGCTCTGGGCATATCTTAGTCTTGAAATACGATGCCCACGCTCCAGTTTAGGGCCGTTTGCAGGTCTAAGGGGTTTTAAGTTAGATTCAGCAAGCCGACGTCTTACTGTCCATGCACTTGGGTTACTTCCTCCGAGGCGTCGAAACTGATTTGTGAGTTCAGTTCCTGTGAGAAAGCGATTTCGAAGCATGGTGTTCACCAAGTATCGGTCTTCTCGTGCTGTGGTACACCTGGTTCTGCCCGTTCCTGGTCTGCGTAGGTTAGAACCAGTTTCTTCGTAACGTCGGAGAACTCTTTGTACTGTTGACAGCGACACACCGACAGTCCTGGCTGTATCGCGCTGACTCAGGCCGGTTTCCAGCATTGTAAGTATTCTGGTGCATTCTTCAGGCGTAAGCGACATAATTTCAGCTTGAATAATGAATATAGAGCACTATCAACATGGTTTATGTACCCACATAAATGACAGATTACAAACAAAAGCAAAACCAAATGCTGTAATTTCGTAGTTCCATCTTCGAAAGTGGCCCTTTTTCAAATTTGATTTTTTTATGATATAACTTTACAATAACTAAGAAGTTTTAATACCTTCATTTAAGGAGTATTACATTGTCTATTAAATACAATTTATTGCATTAACCTAGCATTTTTAGTTTCCGAGATTTTTAGGATTCTTTAAGTGACCCGGATTCATTGCTCTCGAGTGTAGTTAGATCGAAAGTTCAGAGGTCTGTTTAATGTAGCTGAAGTTTTTAATGATGATCGCAATACGTTAAAGTTAAAAGCTGTTAATTCTAACCGTACTTACAAATACACTCACGGTAAGTTAAAAAAAAGATGCCAGTAGGTCATGTACCAGTCGAAGTAGATGGTGATCAAGTGGTGATGAGCAAGCCTAATTATGGGAACCACGCGAGTAGGGTTCTCTATCGGCCTTATTGTGTGTGACCGTACCAGTAGAGACTGGCAGAGGTCGGGGTCTAGAGAGACCATAGTTTGATCCATGTACTGGATGTGTGAGAGCAATGCGATTGCTGGTTGGCTGGAGAGCCATGGCGTTAGAGTGGTTTACTCGTGTGTGGGTTTCCAAGTGTTCCTGACGTCACATCGGGCCACACACCACAACGTGATCGCGGGCTTCCCCCACCTTTTCACTCGCTCGCCGACACCTTGAGCGTGCGCACATAAATCGGTCATCTAAATAATACTGTAATCAGCAAAAAAGAAATACAGTACTTGTCTAACGGAATCAAGTAGTTTTTATTCAAGACCACCAGCAGCACACCTGGAGCTTGATACTCAGTATATGGTCCTTCGAGTTAAAGAAGATCGCCGTTTTTGTGCTACGCACGCGCCTCCAGTGGACTTTGGACTGGCCGTCCGTACCGCGCGTTCGCCTACGCCGTAGAGGACACTTAAAGGACAGTCTACCCAGAGGGACATTATTCTGAGTGAGTCCGTTCCATTATCCTTATCTACTTTCCTGTCTTTTCACCTTTTCTACCCAGGAATTAAAATAGTGCTATACGGATCAGGCATACATTGATCTCTTCATATATAGCTTAACTATTCAGTGGAACTTTCCATAATCAAATCAATCTTAATCTTTCATATCATCTTTCCGTCATTTTGCATAATAACTTAATTTCTTAAGACATTCCTTTGTTCGCTAACCGCACGTGTTTGCTAAACGCGTAAACAACCTCATTAGTGTTTTTTTCGATATTGTACTCATTGCACCGGTTAACTCGCCGGGCTCATTAGCAATATCAGTTGATTTTACCGTAAGCTTGGCCAGCTGTTTACGCATAATTTTATAACTTCACTTACATTGTTATTGGTTTCTTTGTCTTTGCTTGCACTTTGGACTTTTTGCTTTGCCTTAACGACCTATCTACCTTCTCATTATGTCTGATGCAAAATTAAGGGAACTTATAAAGAGGCGTGGTGGCTACAAAGCAAAGCTTACGCATTTTAGCAACTTTTTAAGATTATTACCAAGCACGGGAAATGATTTAGATAGCTTCCAAGCAGCAGAATTAAAAAACCGTCTTAGTTTAATGGAAACACTATACAAGGAATTCGACGTGTTGCAGACAGAGTTGGAGCTGTTGTCCGAGGATGCGGACGAAATGTATGATGAGAGGGAGCAGTTCGAGACGCAGTACCACGCACTGGTGGCCCGCGCGAGGGCGAGCCTCACCCCCGCGCGCGCCTCATCGCCCGCGCTCGTGTCTGCTACCTCCGTCGATGATCTCCCGCGTCACGGCTCTGGCTGCAGGCACGACTTCGTTCGGCTGCCTAAGATAGACTTGCCTCACTTCGACGGGGACTATCAGCACTGGCTAGAATTCCGAGATACGTATCTTTCTCTTATTCATAACAATGACAGCTTACAAGACATCAACAAATTTCACTATTTACGTGCTGCCTTAACCAGCAGCGCGTCTTTAGTGATAAAAAGCATAGATTTTAAATCAGATAACTATAGTACAGCTTGGCAGTTATTATCCGAAAGGTACGACAATGAAAGACTTCTTGTTAATAATCATGTGCAGGCCTTATTTAATCTTGAACAAATTCAACATGAATCTTGCAAATCGTTACGGAATATGATTGACGTCACTAATAAAAATCTTCGTGCCTTGTCAACTTTAGGGCAGCCTTCTGAGCAAGGGGGTCTAGGGGAAACCCTTATTATATACATGATGTCAGAAAAACTTGACAAGGTCACACGAAGGGAGTGGGAAGAATATAAAAATAATTTAAATGCCTTTCCAAATTTAAAAGATTACATTAAATTTTTAACAAACAGAGCAGATTTACTTGAATCCTTAAATTATAATAAAAACACAACAACAAAAAACACTTACGAAAACAACAAAACTAAAAACTTCCTTACAACAACTAAAAATAATAACAATTCAGACAATGTTAAATGTCCTATGTGTTCTCAGAATCACTTTTTATTCAGTTGTCAGCCTTTCAGAAATCTTGACATAGAAGCACGCATTAAAAAAGCTTCAGAAAGTAATGTTTGTATGAACTGCCTTCGACCTGGTCATACCGAAAAGCGTTGCAGTCTCTCGCATTGCAAATATTGCAAGACCAGACACAATACCCTCTTACATAGGGAATCAACAGATAAACAGACAGGGGAAAACATTGTTTTGTCAACAAATGTCGTATTACCCTGTTCAGAAACTAATCAGGGTCACATTTTGCTATCCACAGCCTTGGCAAAGGTGACAGACGTCAATGGAGAGCTTCATACTGCTAGACTACTGTTGGACAACGGCAGCACCTCCAACTTCATCACCAAAGAGCTCTGTGGAAAGCTCGGCCTGGTAAAACGCAGCACTAGCTCCACTGTCTCAGGTATAAACGGTCAAGTTTCCAGTACCTCAGATAGCTGCAGTCTTCATTTGCGGTCTTGTTATGGTGGCTATCAGGCGAAAGTAAGCTGTTTTGTTTTACCAAAGATCACACAATCGCTGCCTGGCTCTTATGTAGACAAAGGGTACATTACTATTCCGCCAGGTATTCAATTAGCGGATCCTTCGTTTAATGTACCTACCGCTATTGATATTCTGGTAGGTGCTGAGGTATTTTGGGACGTCTTAGGTTCCGATACCATTAATTTAGGCAATAATCAGCCTAGATTACAGTCATCCAAACTAGGTTGGCTTATTTCGGGCCGCGTCAGTCGGTCTCGTCTTCTTACACAACCTTCTGTTTGTCACTTTCTTTCACATGAGGAGTCAGATCAGCTGACTCGCTTCTGGGAACTTGATACGGTGTCGTCTGCAAACTGTTTCTCTTCAGAAGAACAGGCTTGTGAAAAACTCTTTCAAGAGACCACACGTCGGGATACGCATGGTCAATTCGTTGTCACCATACCATTGAAGGACTCGCTCGAGTGCTTAGGTGACTCTTACGCGATGGCTAAGCGTCGTTTCCTCTCCCTAGAGCGTAGATTTGAGCGGGACTCCACATTTAAACACAGATATTTGCAATTCATGCAAGAATATATAAACCTTCATCACATGACACAACATTCAAAAACAATTCATTCAGAAATAACTTATTTTATGCCTCATCATGGTGTTGTGCGCGAGTCAAGTTCTACCACAAAACTCCGCGTAGTTTACGATGCTTCGGCCTCCAGCACCTCGGGCAAGTCCTTCAATGACATTCAGATGGTAGGTCCAACCGTACAGGAGGATCTGCTATCCATACTTTTGAGATACAGGCAACACAAGTTTGTTGTAACAGGTGACATTGAAAAAATGTATAGAGCTATTCTAGTTGAGCCATCTCAGCGCCCGTTACAACAAATTGTTTTCAGATTCAATTCCTCAGACCCTTTAAAGACCTATGCACTGAATACAGTGACATACGGTACAGCATCAGCCCCATATTTGGCCACAAAATGCCTAGTTTCGCTAGCAGATCAATGTTCAGACCCAGAGGTTAGTCAGTCCATCAGACGTGATTTTTATGTAGACGACTATTTGAGTGGCGGCGATTCGATTGAGTCGGTCATAAATTTATGTCAAGGGGTAGTGAATACTCTCGAGTCCGCCAAGTTTCATCTTAGAAAGTGGCAATCAAATAGTCCGAAGATATTAGAGTCGGTCACTAATCTAAAATCAAAAAATCAAGATAAAAAATTAAACTTAAATGACAATCCTAGCAAAACACTTGGGCTATACTGGGACTGTAAAACAGACAGATTATTCTTTTCTATAGATTTAAAACATACTACAAAAATTACAAAGCGTAATATTTTATCTTTAATAAGTCAGGTGTTTGATCCTATTGGCCTCGTCGGGCCATGCATAGTTCAGGCTAAACTTATGTTACAGCAGCTGTGGATACTTAAATGTAACTGGGATGATGAAGTACCAACAGAAATAAAATCACAATACCACGAGTTCGTACAGTCACTTCCAGCTCTTAACTCTGTTCACATTCCTCGTTGGGTATCTTGTAGCAACGCTTCTTTATTGGAACTACACACTTTCACAGACGCTTCTGAACGCGCCTATGGTGCGTGTATTTACGTGAGAACGGTAGCAGTCGATGGAACAGTTTGCGTTCGCCTTTTAGCTTCCAAAAACAGGGTCGCCCCTATAAAGCCCACAACCATACCAAGGCTGGAGTTGTGTGGTGCTTTACTGGGCACAAGACTTTTTCTGAAGGTACGTAAATCACTCACTCTAGAGTTTAATCACTGTTTCTTTTGGTGTGACTCGATGATCGTGCTTGGATGGTTGTCAACATTGCCAAGTCGGCTCGATCAATTCGTCCGCAATAGAGTGAGTGAAATACAAGAAGCTACGACTGGACAGACGTGGAGCTATGTGCCTTCTAAGAGCAACCCCGCTGATCTCACATCTCGGGGGGTGAAGGCTGATTCCATCAGCTCGTCCACTCTTTGGTGGTCGGGTCCTGATTTTCTTAATCATAGAGAAATCAAATTTCCTACATCACCTAATACACAAATTCAATCTTTACCAGAAACATCTTTACATACAACTGCTGACACACATCACCAAAATAATAACGATATATTTTCAAATTTAATTCATAAAAAATCATCATTTACATCACTCATAAGAATCATAGCCTATATACAAAGATTTATCCATAATTGTCTAAAACAGAATAATAAAATATCATCTTACTTAACAGTTTCAGAATTACGATCATCACAGAATCTTATATTACAGATTTCTCAACAGGAAATGTTTCCTGTGGAATATTCATGTCTTAAAACTAATCAGGCCTTACACAAAAAGAATCGCTTAATAAGTCTTTCTCCCTTTATTGATTCAGACAACTTAATACGCGTAGGTGGACGTCTTAACAACTCCAACTATAGTTACAATGTTAAGCATCCTATCCTTTTATGTAGCAAACATCACTTGACAAAAATTATCTTCGAAAGAGAGCACAAAACACTCTTTCACACCGGGCCACAATTACTTTTAGCACACATTAGACTCACCTACTGGCCTTTAGCAGGCAGAAACCTAGCTAAGCATGTAGTGCGTAACTGCGTTCGCTGCACTCGCTTCAAAGCTCAGCCTATTCAGGTCATCATGGGCAACCTACCAACCGATAGGACTCATCTAGAGTACCCTTTTTTGAATACAGGGCTTGATTATGCCGGGCCAGTGCTGATAGCCGACCGCAGGGGTAGAGGATGTAAGCTACTTAAGTCATACATTTGTGTTTTTGTGTGCTTTGCAGTCAAAGCCGTTCATCTGGAGCTGGTTTCCGACCTCACCAAGGAGGCTTTTCTTGCGGCCTTCAGCCGATTTATTAGTCGTCGGGGCAAGCCGCAACGCGTGTACTCCGACAACGGCACTACATTTGTGGGAGCTTTCAATGAGCTTTCACGCTTCTTAAAGGTTTCATCTAGCAATATAGAATCAGATCTTGCAACCAAAGACATTGAATTTAAATTTATACCTGCCTACAGCCCACATTTCGGTGGAATTTGGGAAAGTGCAGTAAAGTCCACCAAACATTTATTGCGTAGAGTCATGAGCCTCACTCATTTAACATATGAAGAGCTCTCAACTTGTCTTATTCAGATAGAGGCTATTTTAAATTCCAGACCTTTAACACCCCTGTCCACTGATCCATCAGATCTTTCTTATCTTTCTCCTTCACACTTCCTCATCGGACGATCACTCACGTCAGTCCCTCGTCCTCAGATCACCGATGTCAATATCCAGCGGCTACAGCGCTTCGATCGCATCGAAAAGCTACGACAACATTTTTGGCAGCGCTTCTCTAATGAGTATGTGTCTCTCCTGCAGCAGAAAACCAAATGGCAGACAGCTGGTCAAGAGCTGAAATTAGGCACCATGGTCTTAGTGAGAAACACAAATCTTCCTCCTCTTCTGTGGTTGCTGGGCAGAGTGGTTGCAGTGAAGACTGGCTCTGACGGACATTGTCGAGTCGCCGACATCCTGACGAAGAAGGGCATCATAACACGTGCATACAACAACATATGCCCTCTTCCGGTCTCTTCAACATCATCTTGAAGACTTCTCTTCAACGCGGGGAATATGTTCCTGACGTCACATCGGGCCACACACCACAACGTGATCGCGGGCTTCCCCCACCTTTTCACTCGCTCGCCGACACCTTGAGCGTGCGCACATAAATCGGTCATCTAAATAATACTGTAATCAGCAAAAAAGAAATACAGTACTTGTCTAACGGAATCAAGTAGTTTTTATTCAAGACCACCAGCAGCACACCTGGAGCTTGATACTCAACACCAAGTGTCTAAAGATCTTAGTGAAAAAGATGATTATGTGGAAAACGATGGTACATGGCTCTGGTTGATGATTTTTGCTATGATTAATCAAAGTTTGTTTAGTTCATCGAGAAGTAGAAGTATTCTTTTGTTAAAAGAATAAAGTGTTGAGGATTAGTTTCCTAATCTCAAAATTTAGAACCCGTAAATGGTCAGAATTGGCCGAGTCGTTGTTGAGTTTTGGTTAAAGGTTAACACATGAGTTTAGGGAATTTCGTGAGAGTAAAAACATTAAGCTTCATTTAATAGCTACGGGATCATCGCGAGCTAACGGTCAAGTTGAACGCACAATTAGCACGTTAAAATCTTTAAAATCTATGCTTACCGCGGTTGAAGTGAACGAAGATAGGTCGTGGCAGGATGCCTTAGGAGATTTGCAGCTGGCACTAAAGTGTACAGTCAATAGGGTAACAAAAGCAAGTCCACTCGAATTACTAGTCGGTAAAGTAGCGTGTCCCCTTAGTCTAATAGCTTACGACGATGATACTGACGCAGATTTCGAACAAGTTAGGGAAAACTCAGCCCGGTTAATCGAAAAGTCGGCTCTATATGACAAAAAAACGGTTTGATAGCACTAAACCGCGACTGGATAGGTTTTCGGTGGGTAACTTTGTGTTGCTTCAAAACGAAGAATACAACCAGGCTAAATTAGACCCTAAATATAAGGGACCATTCAGAGTTGTAGAATTGTTACCGATCGCTACACATTGAGAGCATTAAGTTCTAAGCGAACTTACAAGTACACACATGATAGATTAAGATTTAAAAATGTCCGTGGGGTTTCTTGCCCGTTCTTCTCCATAGGTAACTACTACACTTTGGAATGGGCATCTAGCTTCATCTTTCTGACTGACCGACCCCCATGACCGTGTGAGGAAGATCCCCGATCACCAAGTTCCTCGAGAATTAGACGTCATAGTTGATGACAGTGGTAGTGAGACCAAATCTGATTAAGAATGGCTTGTATACTCAAACTCAAAACTTTGGACCGCACCTCATGAGTAACATGTGGCGATGGGTCTACAAGGAATCGTTGGTGCGATTTCTGTCTGTGTTGGTGCACAGAGCGCTTCATGTGTTGTAGCACATATTGCGTTAGATTTTTGAGAATCGTTGGTGCGATTTCTGTCTGTGTTGGTGCACAGAGCGCTTCATATGTTGTAGCACATATTGCGCTAGATTTTTGAGAATCGTTGGTGCGATTTTTGTCTGTGTTGGTGCACAGAGCCCCTCATGTGTTGTAGCATATGTGGCGGCAGATAAGTAAAGAATCGTTGGAGCGATTCTGGCCTGTGTTGGTGCACAGATATAAAAAAAAAATGTTTCATGAGTTGAGTATGCATTGCTTATGAATTACAGTAAAGAGTAACAGAATTACTGTGTTGTAACTTGTTGATCGGACCTTTTCCAATGAATGATGATGTGCAGAGAGCACTGTGTACGATGCCTTAATAACAGGGCATTGTTAATCATGAAAGTTAATTATTGTACTTAGATTTGAATAAAGTACCATTAAGCATCAACTTTTGTTGCTATTGGCAGGATAGCCGAGCTAGATTACTCTCTTAGTACATTTTGTCCACAGGTACTACACCCGAGGACGGGTGCTAGTCAGGAATGGCCGTGTCGTGGATTGATGGCGCCACGGTGCAACAGGCAGCGCCATCTATTATTTAGTTTTGTAGTTTACAATAACATCGTTACCGGAAACGCAAGCGCGCCCTATCGCTTGGACACGATCGTCGTCGGTAGAGGGGATGCAGCGGAGACTGGTGAGGGGACGGACTGTTGCGACAGTCGAGCTCCGGCAGTCTTGGCAGACGCTACGTACCAACGCAAGTGTTTGTTTCTTGTTTGTGTAATAAAGTTATTTGAATTAAATTAACTTTCGTTCGAGTACCCACGACAGTGCCCACATCTTATAAAAAAACTATGTCGGATTGTGAAGAAGACCCGATGCTTCGCATCTAGGCCACTAATGATGCGACATATACATTAAGAAAATGTTATAATGAAAAATGCCACTTCTTTAAAATGCTCCATACAAAACGCTGATTTCATAGGTGGGGATCTAATACTTAGTACTTTTTCGAGGAGCTCGTGGCTAAGTAATAACTGCCGTACGGGTCGATCCATCAGGTTAAGCTACGCTTGCCGGGGTTGGTCTGTAGACGGGTGACCATCTTTACGTACCGAGACTCCTCCGTGCCTCGGATAGCACGTTATGCCGTTGGTCCCGGCTGTCATTCCTGGATCTTTGACAGTCGTTACGGGTCGTCAGAAGCCCGAAAGTTTGACAACCAGTCTTACCAAGGGGTATCGTGTTACCCATTTACTGGGTTGTGGAGGTCAGATAGGCAGTCGGTCCATGTAAAATACTGGTATCCAGCTGCATCCGATTAGACTGGAAGCTGACCCCAAAACAGTTGGGAAAAGGCTAGGCAGATTGAGTATACTTAGTACTTTTTTCAATTCTTCATATCAGTTCCGTGACCCTTAAAACAAGTTCGTTGTATGTAGCCCTCACGCATATAAACAACATTTTACTATATGACGAGTTATTAGATGTTTTCGCTAGTACTGAGCTGAGATTCCTGTCCACTGCTGCACGTTACCTTGAGTCCATAGCTGCACCTAGTACCATCTCATTGCATTGATTAACCAAAGCTGCTCTAAATCGATATTTGTGTACTAATTTTAATTAAACACTATTAATAATTCCATCCTAATTCTATTTTATTTAATTTTGTATAGTTCTATTTTATTTGTTTAATACTATTAAATTTTGTATAATTTTATGTAATTTTTTATAATTACGGGTAAATCTAGTTTTGTATTGTTTTAATTTAATTTCATGACTGTCTCTTATTAGCCTATAACTTGTATGTTTGGTGTCTTACTACTGTTAGTGCAAGTTGGTGATTAATAAATAAATAAAAATAAAATAAAAAGTACTTTTTCGGTTGTTTTGACGAAATGTCATGCATGTCTCTGCGAGATATATTGAAACGTATCTAAAATCTGATTTCAGTCACAAATCGTATCGTATCGATAATCCGGACTAGACAAATCGATTTCACAAAACCATGGGAAGAGTAGATTTGCGTAAGCAAGTATTTGTTTATGTTTGGATAGTTTTAATAGATGAACTTACAACCGAATTATAATATTACTAGAGACGATCGAAACTGCGAGCCGGACCCGCTCCAGAAATCGATTTAAAAAAACTGATTTTAAAAACGATTTCATAATCTGAAATCGAATATTTAACCGTTAGCGTAAAAATCCAAAAAAGCCCACGCCAAAAAATTTGCTTACGAATCTATTTATATGCCAAATTAGTCAATTAAAATGCTACCATTGGTAATAAAAACGATTCGTTTTGGTTTATAGGAACCGATCATACCTCACGCACCTTTGAAGTTTACCGACTCGCCGCAGATCGGGCGAACCGCCACAGACACGTCGGCGCTACCATGCACGTTACTCTTCCCATGGTGCGTCGTGCGGGCTGGTACGCGTCCGCAATTTAGCGAACCATGGGAAGCGGCCTTTAGATGTATCATCTATAATTATCTACATTCCAAAGCTCAGACGTTTTGCTATGAGACCGTTCGTGAAGTTGTAATTTTTACCTGACTGCGGCGTAGCCAAAAAAGGAGGTTTATGTGTAAAGATAAAAGATATTTTATTTTGCAAATACGGGTACAAGTCAAGGTGTTACATAATATAAATACAGAAACAGACATATTTTGCCAATTACAAGGCATGCAAAAGTAAAGGGCTTAGGTACAATTAAAATACTTATTTCCTAATAATACATAATAATATTCTAATTCATAAAAATAATCAGTCAATAATAAAATTAATGTCACAATTTCAAAATACAATAAATAAAATAGTCAAACAACTTCTTTCTCCAATAACTTCAACCCTATAATAAACTTTGTCTACTAAAAAATTTCTAAGCCTTTTTTTAAATAATGTCAAATTACAGTCCTTCCAACAACTTGGTATTTTGTTGTATATCACCGGTGCCATGCAGCAGACACTCTTGCGCATCAGAGTTGTTCTAGCACTAGGGATACACAGACAACTATTGTCACGCCTATTCCGTGGAAATACGTCAGCCATTCGTGCGAAGCGATCCGGGTTTAATTTAACGAACACTGCCATTTCTAAAATGTACAAACATGGCAGGGTTAATAATTTATATTGTTTAAAATATGGCACGCAGCTATCAGTATTTTGCAAATTAAAAATAGACCGTATGCATCTTTTTTGGGCCTTAAATGCAGTTTCTTTTTCTGTTGAGTTGCCCCAAAAGATAACTCCGTATCGCAGATGGCATTCAACTATACCATAGTACGCAGTAAGGCATGCATCCAGATTAATAATAGACGATAAGGTATATAATGCGTATGCCGATGAACTTAGTTTCTTACAAAGTAACTCAATGTGTTGTTTCCAGCCAAGTTTTTTATCTATTTCCAGCCCAAGAAATTTAGTACTAACTACCTCGTTAATTTTATTAGCGTTATATTGCACCTTGAGATTATCTATATCAGTCATGCGTTGGTTAAATTGGATAATTTTGGTTTTATTATAATTTTTTCTTAAGTTATTTTCCTCTAACCATTTTAACGAATTATTAATGTCACTTTGGTATGTGTCAACGCTTTTCGAAGGTATCGTCACGGTACTGTCATCTGCAAATAGAGTCAATGGTTGTTCAATCCACTCCGGTAAGTCATTAATATATACTATAAATAACAAGGGACCCAGCACACTACCCTGTGGTACCCCATATCTAACTTTTCACACTTCTGATCTAAATATCTCGTCCTGTTTATTAATTACATTTATCCTGTTGATTTCGGTTATTTGTCGTCTATTTTGTAAATAAGATTGAAAAAGTTCTAAAATATTATCCCGTATACCATAAGCTTCCAGTTTTTTTTGTAGTGTAGGATGGTGGACGTAATCAAATGCCTGCGTCATATCGCAAAAAATGGCGCAGACTGGTGTACGTTACCCCAGCAAGAAAGTTTCTCCTAGAGTTATATGAGTAGAACGTATAATTTGTGCCTTATTTGCTGTAAATGTGCCCCCACATAAAAAATGTGTGCCCCCTGTCGTTTTGGAAAAAAACGGAAAAAACGATTCTTGCTGGGGTAACGTTTTTCTAGCAGGAAAATTCTAAACGAATGATCGGAGAGAGAAAAATTATGCATGGCCATAGAGCTTATTTGTGTGCCAAAATGTGCCCCCAAAAATAAAATCTGTGCTCCTTCAGGTTTTCGAGATATTGCATTTCCTGCTGGAGTAACGTTTTGATGAATCGTATATCTCTAAAACCATTGCATGTGCCCCTGTAGAATAAACATACACGAGTAGCTCTTAATGTGTGCTCCTTAGTGCCCCAATTAGATTTAAGAAAATATTTATAGTTTTCAAGTTATCGCGGTTTTATGAAAACCCAAAAAAACATCGCAGCGCTTAAATGAGACAAGCTATAAGTTCGCTGAAAACTGTATTCGGTCCTTCTTGACGCTAATAATAACCATACAAAGTTTCAAAACTGCACATGCATGCGTTTTTGAATAATCTTGCTAAAAGTCAAAACGATGGTGTCATAACTTTGACGGCAAAATACAAGGAACCGGCTCAATCCCAGATGTGTAGGTGTAAACCAAAATCTTGTGCCTTTAGTCAAAAATATATGGTGAAAATATTCAGCTTGGAATGTTTCGCATTAAGTAAATATTAACAAAACACCAAAATATGTAAGCAACGGCTGGCTATCCGACCAAATATGAATGACTACTAAAAAGCGACGGATTCATACATATCGATGACCTTCTTTATTGGACGTATTATACCTAAGCTGTTGTCCGCAGTCGCGTTCAAAAGTTTTGGGGCTAATTAAAATATATATTAAATGCACCTTGTGACTATAATAAATGAAACAGCTTGTTGATGTGGAAATTATTGTTCCTACGCCTTTATGAACTTGGACGGTTGTATTGGTGATTTTGATGATTATAATTCTGTAACTACTTACGTCTTACAGCCGCGACTTACTGTTAATTTATCTAACCTACGGCTTATCAATAAATATATTTAAATATAAAGACAAATACGGGCTTTTTATTTATTTTTTAAAAGAGCTACCTATTTTTAGTAGTTTTATTTTCATCATTTTCACATTCATCACACATTTCATGAACTATTTTTTTTTTTAAACATCGGGACCAATCAAATTTTTGGTCAAAGACCTGGCAAATGGCAAATATCTGGATGTATTTCTTTCGTTCATAAATAAATTACTGAATGTATTTTAATGAAATTTAGAATGGAGAAGATAGCTTACCTTGGAATATAGCACTTAGGCTACTATTTATAATGTACTTAATCATGTGTAAGGTCATAGAAACAGCTAGTAGGATATAATCCAATAACAACTTTATTTTATTACTTATTACTTTTCTACTTCATTGTACTCAGGCACAACACGTGTGAACCGGTTAGTGAGTAAAGTAAAGAAGGTCATCGATATGTATGAATCCGTCGCTTTTTAGTAGTCATTCATATTTGGTCGGATAGCCAGCCGTTGCTTACATATTTTGGTGTTTTGTTAATATTTACTTAATGCGAAACATTCCAAGCTGAATATTTTCACCATATATTTTTGACTAAAGGCACAAGATTTTGGTTTACACCTACACATCTGGGATTGAGCCGGTTCCTTGTATTTTGCCGTCAAAGTTATGACACCATCGTTTTGACTTTTAGCAAGATTATTCAAAAACGCATGCATGTGCAGTTTTGAAACTTTGTATGGTTATTATTAGCGTCAAAAAGGACCGAATACAGTTTTCAGCGAACTTATACCTTGTCTCATTTAAGCGCTGCGATGTTTTTTTGGGTTTTCATAAAACCGCGATAACTTGAAAACTATAAATATTTTCTTAAATCTAATTGGGGCACTAAGGGGCACACATTAAGAGCTACTCGTGTATGTTTATTCTACAGGGGCACATGCAATGGTTTTAGAGATATACGATTCATCAAAACGTTACTCCAGCAGGAAATGCAATATCTCGAAAACCTGAAGGGGCACAGATTTTATTTTTGGGGGCACATTTTGGCACACAAATAAGCTCTATGGCCATGCATAATTTTTCTCTCTCCGATCATTCGTTTAGAATTTTCCTGCTAGAAAAACGTTACCCCAGCAAGAATCGTTTTTTCCGTTTTTTTCCAAAACGACAGGGGGTACACATTTTTTATGTGGGGGCACATTTACAGCAAATAAGGCACAAATTATACGTTCTACTCATATAACTCTAGGAGACACTTTCTTGCTGGGGTAACGTACACCGCAGACTGGGTTTCGTTTATCCACATTATTTATGACATTATATACAAAATCATAAATCGCCATATTTATTGATTTTCTTGGTCTAAATCCTTTCTGTTGCTCACATAGAATATTATATTTGTCAAGATAATTATGTAGCTCTTTGTGAATATATTTTTATTTATGAAATAATAGAAATCAGTGCGATTGGCCTATAATTTTCCACTAGCTCTCTGTTTTCCTTTTTAAATAAGGGTTTAACAATGGCAATTTTCAAAGCATCTGGGTATACGCCAGCCGCTATACTGAGATTAAGTATATAATTTAAATGGACACATAATTTCTTAGCTACAGATTTAATCACATTCGTGGAGATGCCATCGTAACCTACGCTATTTGTGTTTTTCAGTGACATTATTATTTTAATTATGTCATCTGGTACGCTTGGTGCCATGAACATCGACTTACATCTTGTATGTATCTTACGTTGTAGGTTAGTCTGGCTACCATCATTGATTAAGGGCTGTATTTTGTCAACAAAATAGTTGTTAAACGTATCAGAAATGTCCTTAGGATCTAATATATTATTGTTATTCATTTTAATTTTATCATGTTGTATATTTTATGTATGTTTGGGAGTATTGAATTTCTTTCGGTTTATTATTTGCCACGTAGTTTTTGCCTTGTTTGTGGCTTTTTCTATTCTGTAGTTGTTTTGTGCTTTTTGTGTTCGTTTTTTTTTTTTCATGTAACAGAATAGTTGACCAACTTTATTTTATTGTCTCGGCTAGGGTTTAATCTCAATTGCCATAGAAGGTTTCTTTTCTTTCTGCTACATAGTTTAACACCTTTTGACACCCATTTAGGTTTATTTATTACGTTTATTTTGACTCGAATAAGCGGAAAACACAAGTCATAAAACAACTTTAAAGCGTCTATAAATGCATTATAAGCTATATTAGGATCGTCCGTATCGTATATCTCTGAGAAAGAAATATTCTGCATGCAGTGATTGAATTTAACTAAGTTTTCTTTACTATAATCTCTTCTTGTACTATACCAATGTGTCTGTCCTGTATGTATGTATGTTCATCTGTATGTTCTTATATTAATTATATTTTAAAATGTAATTTAGAATGAGACATGATAAAAAATTATAAATAAAAACTGTAAGTAATTTGGAGATTGGCAGTTTTGGCGTTGCTTAATTTCAGAAGTGTTCATGAATGAAAGTATGTACATTTAATGAAACAGTTACAGAGCTTTACTCTTTATGCATCAGCTTTTATATAATAAGGCGCACAATTTTTTATTTTTTTTTAATCTGACTATCAAAACACAGTTAAGTATTTGCAATATCTAAACGCAGAACCTGGGACGGTAGCTCTGGAGTTACCATACTCACCAGAATATGGTATTTCTATAATTGCTAATTAGCAGGATTTTGGTGGTAGTGGTTTAATCGTTTAAACTATTAAGACACTTTTACTACCTCTTTTTTTTTAGGAGTATTACAGGACAAGACGTTATTATTTTTGATAACTCATCATTTCTAACACATTTTGGAGAAGCAGACTCCTGTCCATTGAAACAACAGTATTATTCCAAGCTTTGGAGTCAAGCCTATTTATATTTGCAACATGTTTAAAAAAAGTAAATATAGGTAGCTACCAAATAAATGTTTTATTTAGCCGACCAAGATAGTAAGACAACATGGTGGGATGCGCGGCCTCCCCGGCCTGAATATCTTCACAGGTCTTAAATTCAACTCAGGGACTGAAAGCGGTTACGGTTAAAGGTTAAGATACCTCAAAAATATACCGGTACCTACCAGTTTAAAATAAGGGTTGACCTATACCGATACGTTTTTTAAATAAAGGTTGGGCTAAACCGTTATTTAACCTTTACACGATTTCGGTACCGAAAAACATGTTAGACGGCGCGGCGCGGGTGCGCTGGGGGTTCGAACTCGTTAAAACTTGTGTATTTATGAAGGTTTAGGTACTGCTACCGATACATTTATAAAGGTTAAGGTCTGCTACCGATATATTTATAAAGGTACCGATACTTCTACCGAAATATACCGGTATGCATTTCCAACCTCAAAATTCCGCTACTGAATAAAAGAACGGTATCGAAATATTGTGGTAACCCTTATTTAACGGTATGACGTCATACCGAAATTTAAAGGTACCTTAATTTTTGGGTAATTCAGTCCCTGATTCTACTTCGCCTTTGAACCTTGCATAAATATAATAAGATATTAGGTATTGGCAAAGACATTTTTAAGTATATTAGTAAATGACATCACGACTGACAGTTTATTTATTTATTTATTAAAAAACCAACTTACATTAACAGTTTGCACCACACATACAAGTTATAGGTCAATATCTATTAGTAATTAGTTAATTACACACACAGTCATAAAATTAAAATTAGATTAAATTACATAAAAGTAGACAAATTTTGTTGAAATGAAATTAGTCAAGATTAGGCAAAAATTAGATAACAGTAGACAAAATTAGATAAGATTAGATATAATTGGGATAAAATAGGAATAAAATTGATTAACAAGAAACAAATTAATTTAATTATTCACTCCAAGGAGATTGTACTGGGAGTGGCAATGGATTCCAGGTATCGAGTAGCAGTGTTCAGGAATCTCAGTTCAGTACTCGCGAAGACATCTGAGGATTCGTCATACAGCAAAATGTTGTTAATATGGGTGAGGGCTAGGTACAATGGACTGGCCTTGAGGGTTATGGTACTGGTTTGAGGTATTGAAAATAGAGGACGTTGGCGAGGGCGAAGTGTGTGTCTAATGGGTAATGGGATGTTAAAGGGGATGTGCTGTAGTAAAAATGAATTGAAAGATGTACCACGAATTAGGCGGATGAAATATTTAACGAGACTAAGATTTCTCCTTACTTCTAAACTTTGGTAGCCCACCATACCTAGCACAAATGATGTTGGGTACATGTACGGGTAATATCCATACAGTTTTAAGTAGAGGTAACGGACAAAAGACTTCTGAACCTTTTCGATGGCCAGTGTATACACTTTTTCATGAGGGCTCCAGATTGCACAGTTAGTCTCTAGCAAACTGCGGATGAAGGAGTTGTACAGCATGGCCAGTGCTTGACGATTAGTAAAAATTTTGGCCTGACGCAAGACAAAACCTAAGTTTTTGCGGGACTTGTTGCAGGTCTGTAGTATGTGCTGGTTAAATGTAAGATGTGGATCAAACTGAGCACCCAGATCACGTACGGTTAAAACGCGTTTCAGGGGCTCATTGTTCATAGTGTAGATGTTGTGTAAGGGTTGCGTGGCCTTTGAGTAGGTCATGACCGCGCATTTACTAATGTTTAAGTTGAGGTTGTTTATAGTGCTCCAAGTGTGAATGTTGTCGATGTCGAGTTGAAGTGTGGCCGTATCACTAGAGTTAGATATTGGAAGAGCAACTTTGACATCATCAGCGTACATTATGACTGTGGAGTGTTTTACATATGTGGGAAGATCGTTAACTACTATTAGGAAGAAAGTTGTGAGTTGTCCAATTAAGCTCACTGACAAGTATTATCAGTGATAAAGCCACGCATTCACTGGACAAATTTCCCGCGGCACCACTCGCTTGAAACCTCGGGCGATGTCGATCAACATCTCTAGATATCTTGCCTCACGACCTTTTTCAATGTTTTCGATGTTGTCAGACATATCTAGATATGTCTGACACGTGGATACGTGTCGTGGGAAGCTTTATGCGTCGGAACCTGTTTGGCCCTGTACTGTGTACGATGCACTACACAAAGCGAAAACGCGTTGGTTTCAAGTTGCGGGGCAACAAACCATCGTGCATAGTAGTTTTTGGACGTATCCCTGAGTCGCATTTTTGGTTTTCTTCATCCAAGGTTTACCAGTGTGCCATACAAATCCTTTCAGCCGTTTTAGTGTGAAAGCGTATCAAACAAACAAATTCAATTTCGCATTTTTATTAAGTACCTATCAGTTAGGATGACGTTCACATTAGTAGTAATAACAAAAGACATTTTGTCAATCATAACGTAATTATGTCCGCTTGCTTTGCATAAAAGTGTTTAGAGTACAATATGACATGACGCTCTTCTAGAGGTCCAATGTGTAGAGGGCTTAATATACAAAGTCTATACTAGTGCCACTTTTCCCTCCAGTAGGCATTATTGGAACTATTACCACTTACAAATAAATAAATATTAATTTCTGCAATCTTTGAATGTCATATACTGTTTACTCTTTGGTTTAATCAAATCAAATCAAATCAAATCAATTTATTTGTGAAACATAGGTTTTATGATAGATGGATCTTAAGAACTAAATAGTGCGCTATGTCTTGTCAATTTTGACATACAAATATTTTTAGAGGAAACATGCGTAGTCAATTATCAACTATAAAAGAAAAAAAAGAACAATTTACATAATTAATTAAATATGTAGTTGGTTTACACTAAATTTCAATATTAATTAACATTATCATTTAAAAAGTCTTCAATTTTATAATAACATTTGTCAATTAGCAATAATGTGAGAGCTTTTTTAAACTTTACTTGAGGCATATTTTTAATATTGTCTGGTATTTTATTATATATGACGGAGAAGGGCCCCCGTGGTTGTTTTTAAAAAACGTGACACCAGCATTGCTGGCGTCACAATTTCCATGATCAGGGCTGTCACTCATCTTCGGTAATCAAAGTAAACACAAGAAATACTTTCTTTAATTTATTCTCGAACTTTGAGGAGGTCCGATCGCTACGACGGCTCGAGTGAGAATGCCCGAGTCCGGCGTGCGCTCGGCGTTTTATAGCAAAACTAGGCGAGTCATTCATTTGAACAAAACACCTAGCATTGCGCAATCAAAATAGTTTTTACATTACAAATTATTACAATTTTGATAATCAAACGTTTTAAATTATTTTACAAGCTATTAGCATGTGTAAATCTATTTTTTAAATGTCAACACGTGATATAAAGAATGACCACATGTTTTTACTTCGGAAATGCAACTCTCTTACAAACAGAATACATTAAAAATAGTCTGCATCAATCATAAGCAATATTAATCCATTACTTTAAGTTTTTAAACGGAATCTATTACCTAATTACAATAAATAAATCTAATTTGTTTTTGAGGTTATTCCGGACACGTGTTTTCGTTCCTTATTTGTTTTGAAGTGTGGCAACCCGCCGACACGGCCATTCTGACAGGCGGCGCGTGCTCTGCGCCTGCCTACATTGTGACGTTTGATGCCAAAAAAAAAAGTTATCCTTTTAGATAGGTATCAGTAAGCAACCCATGTTGCTTATTTTTATAGGGTTATTTGTTGCTAGAACAGTACACAAAGACATCTTAAGTGCACTGCCTTTTTAATTTAGTATCTGTGGTGTATACGTGTCTACCCATAGTTCCACAAGGCATCCCTACGGTAGCTCAGGGTTCACTTGTGGATGCATCAAGGATCCGTGGTTAGCTCAAGGGTAACTCATGGTTTAGCTCAGAGGTACCACTCTCCAGACATTTTATTCTTGTAGATTGTGGTTGAAAGTATCTTGAAAAATAATGAATTTTGACTCACCGGTTTTAATCCGATGACGCGTGTTCATCGTCGTGAGTTATCTGGACTGGTTGGCCAGCTTGAGATGTGGATGGCACAGGATTAGGGGCGGTTGCGACGTTGTTTTGCGGTGTCTCGAGATCATCATCTCCCGCCGACATGGCACCTTGGTTTCCCGGTTGTGGTGCACGCCTAAGTTGGTCGTGGGCGACTTTTCTGGATCGGCCTCTGCCGACCACCTTTTTTACCATGTAGCGGTCATTTTCAAGAATCCTGATAATTTCGTAGGGCACACTGAATTTGGGATCCAGTGATGTTTGATTGCGGGGATTGTTTTTGATCAGAACATAGTCCCCTCGTTGAAAATGATTTATTTTTGCCTTGCGGGAGTTGAAGCGTTGCCTATCATACTCAGCAGTCTCACTCATTCGTTGCTGTACTTGTCTGTTCAATGCTTCCATGTTAATCGTTTGGTTGTCAATGTCGACCAGGTTAAGTAATCCTGGTGGTACGCAATGCTTCCGTTGTGTGATCAGCGTGAGTGGCGCTACTCCTGTCACGCGATGTGCTGTGCAATTCATTGCCAGCTGTAGTTCTTCAAGAGTGCTGTGCCACTGTTCGGTCTCGTAATTCTTGATCATTACCAGCGCGTTTTTCAGTGTGGCTACCACTCTCTCCACCTGGCCATTTGCTCGGCTGATGCCTGGCGCTATGGCATGAATGTTTATGCCAAACTGTTCGCAGAACTGTGTGAACTCGCCTAAGAATTCTCTTCCTCCATCCACAATTATTTGGACGGGTGTTCCAAATAAATTTACAGTTCGTTTTAATGCAGCAAGCGTACTGTGTGGGCTTTTATCAGTGGCATGATATAATAGTACGTATTTTGTGAATGCATCCACTGTTACAATAACGTATTGTTGATCCTGTTGGGTTCCCAACTTTCCAGTGATATCCATGTGAATTACTTGAAATGCACATGTTGGCTTTTCAATCGGATGTAGCTGTGCTTGTACTGCTCCAGATGTGCCTTTACAAGTTCTACATACTATGCAGTTGTCAACGTATCTACGGATCGTGGTGCTCATCTTATCGAACCAGTAGGTTTCTTTGATGATATTCCGAACTTTTTCCCGTTCCACCGGACTAAGTCGGTAAGGCCTTCGCTCAACATATTTGTCTGCATTCTTCAGTTTAATTTCCAGCTCTCCAGTGTTGACGCGCGTGTTTGGATATCCTCGGATGAACAAGTGCTCATATTTGGCCAGTAGTATATGTAATTGGTTTAATTATTCGGGATTCGTCAGGTCACAGTCTAATTTCTCGAAGGTGGTACCTTTTGATGTCACATGATGGACCATTTGCTGATGCATCAGTCTGGTGCCGTCTGATGTTATCACCATGCTTAAGTTGGTACCATGAATTAAATTCATACCAATTAATACGTCAGCTGATATGTCATGATCAGGAACCACAAAGAATAATATTTCAATCCTTATCGCATCAATGATACAGATGGTCTTCATCTCCAATAATGAAATTACCGGAAATTGGCCAATTCCCTTGAGGTGATTGACTGCAGAGCGTCGCTGACCAGGTAATTTCGCAGCAATTGATTCTCGAATCAATGAGCACTCTGCTCCACTATCGAAGATGGCACTTATTGTCATTGGGCCAATAGTAACAGTGATGGGTGCTTGATTGGTTCCAGCTATACAGTTCACATTCGATACCAGTGCGTTTTGACGCTTGTAGCACGTTTCGAATGTATGACCTGTTTTCTTGCAGAATGAACAGGTAACCACCTTTTTAGACGTCTCTGTTGTTGTAGTATCCGTTTTTGGAAGATTTGAAGTAGATTCTGAAGGTTTGAATCTACACTCATTAGTGGAATGGTTGGTTCTTTTGCATATTTGGCAACGTGTAGCAGCAGTTTGAGAAGAATCTGGATATCGTGCACGTTTCGGCATCGGTGTGGTAGGATTTTGGTGTGGGCGCTTTTTCCTTAATGAGGAAGCCACGGAGATGAGTTCCGGAACTGTGTTTGCTTTAGTGTTCAACAGTTCGATTCGTAAGCGTTCATCGCCTATACATCCTATCACTGCTTCCACCGAAAGTTCATCATCCAGTTGATCTTTCGTGACTCTTTTCCACAGGACCCAGGCGCGGGACAAGAATTCAGAAATATCTTTGCTTGAGTCATATACATGCTCCCGAAACTGTAGTATATCCCGGGAGTATCTATTTTCTGGCTCAAATGTGGTAATCAGTTTTTCGCGGAACTCTTCCCACGAGGATGTTGTCACCAACCAATCGTCGATCCACATCTTAGCACGTCCCTTAAGTAATCCACACACTTTAGTGCGTAGGTCCAGGTCATTAAGTTTGTAGCTAGCAGCTGCTTTATCGATGTGCTGGCACCATTCTCGAACTCCAACATGACTGTCGGGATCGAATGATGGCAGATAGATGTCCTTGATCCTGATTCTTGGTTCTGGAGGAGTATACATCCGTTCGGACATCCTTTGCATCATTTCCATCATTTGCATCATAAACTGAGGTGGGCATCCAATTATCGGAGTAGTTGGATGCATAGTCGTTGTGTTGGACGATCCAGTAGTGATGGGTACCCCTGGTCGGTATACTTCTTGATTGTAAGATGTGGGTCCCATTGGCATGAATGGTATCCCTACGGAAACTGGTATTTCCGCAGCGATTGGTGTATACACCGTGCCTGTGGAAATTCCCGTTGTGATGGGATGCACGGTGTTTAAGTTGTTGACTGGTACTCCTGAAGTGTTCAATGAGGCAGGGTCTACCAGCCTGGTACTGCTCTGTGCTGTTCCAGTTGTGCCAGGTTGAACCGTGGTCGTTGAGGATGTGGTTGGGACCAGAGCTTGTTCTGATCCCACTTCTGATGACGGAGAAGGGCCCCCGTGGTTGTTTTTAAAAAAACGTGACACCAGCATTGCTGGCGTCACAATTTCCATGATCAGGGCTGTCACTCATCTTCGGTAATCAAAGTAAACACAAGAAATACTTTCTTTAATTTATTCTCGAACTTTGAGGAGGTCCGATCGCTACGACGGCTCGAGTGAGAATGCCCGAGTCCGGCGTGCGCTCGGCGTTTTATAGCAAAACTAGGCGAGTCATTCATTTGAACAAAACACCTAGCATTGCGCAATCAAAATAGTTTTTACATTACAAATTATTACAATTTTGATAATCAAACGTTTTAAATTATTTTACAAGCTATTAGCATGTGTAAATCTATTTTTTAAATGTCAACACGTGATATAAAGAATGACCACATGTTTTTACTTCGGAAATGCAACTCTCTTACAAACAGAATACATTAAAAATAGTCTGCATCAATCATAAGCAATATTAATCCATTACTTTAAGTTTTTAAACGGAATCTATTACCTAATTACAATAAATAAATCTAATTTGTTTTTGAGGTTATTCCGGACACGTGTTTTCGTTCCTTATTTGTTTTGAAGTGTGGCAACCCGCCGACATATATATTATTTTATTTACTGTCATGGGGTATGTTTGTACGGAGCCACTTGCTTTTTAAACAACGTTATTTTGGCCAATATTAAAATAAATATGCGGTGATTACCTTTTATCTTAATTTGACCAAGATCTATCTTTTGAGTATTTTTACGAATGTACGCGAAGTCTTAGTGCGCCACCCAAATTACATGTTGAGTGAGCATGAGTGTTGCCATTCCTTTTCACATTTATGCCAATCTGCCTAGCCTTTTCCCAACTTTATTGGAGTCGGCTTCCAGTCTAACCGGATTCAGCTGAATACCAGTATTTTACATGGAGCGACTGCCGATCTGACCTCCACAACCCAGTAACTGGGTAATACGATACCCTTTGGTAAGACTGGTTGTCAGACTTTCGGGCTTCTGACGACCCGTAACGACTGTCAAAGATCCTTGAATGACAACCGGGACCAACGACTTAACGTGCTTTCCGAAGCACAGGAGTCTCGGTATGTACAGATGGTCACCCATCCACAGACCAACCCCGGTAAGCGTCGCTTAACCTGACGGATCGACCCGTGCAGCAGTTATTACTTAGCCACGAGCTCCTTCTCATTCTTCGTCACATGTATAAAATAAAATTAAAAATTAAAAAAAATTAAAACATGACTGCCCTGCCAAAAAAACGAACTGAAAAGTACAAAACAAGTTGTATTCGTTCAGCTGTATATACAAAGCGAAAGGTCACTCATTTACTCGCTGACTAAACTTTTAATAGTATATTATGCAATTAGTGAATAAAGGGCGGAATTAAAGCGAGGGCCGTAGATGAATCACAAGCAAGTGAAGGATTGTAACGACTGAATCACGACCGTAGGGAGTGAGTGATGCGCTCTACGGTGGATGCCATCATGCGCGTTCGAGCCCTCACGACGGGGGATGCTGTTGCCCGGGGTGGGGTCGTCTTGGCGGTGTCTCTTGACATCGCCAATGCCTTCAACACCCTGCCCTGGAGTTGCATTAGGGAGGCACTCCGGTATCACCGGATGCCGACCTACCTCTGTCGAGTGGTCGAGGCCTATTTGACGGACAGGACCGTCATCTACCCCGGTCACCACGGAGAGTGGAACCGGCGAGAGATGTCGTGCGGTGTCCCACAGGGATCGGTCCTGGGGCCGCATCTGTGGGACATCGGCTACGACTGGGTGCTGCGCGCCGACCTCCCTAGTGACGTCAGCGTAGTGTGCTACGCTGACGACACGCTGGTCCTGGTGCAGGGGAGGTCGCATGAGGCGGCGGCCGAACTGGCGACACGCTGGGTTGCGATAATCGTTGATAGGATCCGGCAATTGGGACTCGGGTGTCACCACTGTGTGGATCGCCCGGAGGACACGGTGGAGCATACGGTGGTGGTCTGCCCAGCTTGGGCGGAGCACCGCCGTGTCCTCACGGAGGCGATCGGCGGCGGCGATCTCTCGCGTCCGGCCCTGGTTCAGGCCATGGTCCGGAGCGAGAGTGCATGGGAGGCCGTCACCTCCTTCTGCGAAGCAGTAATGCTCGCGAAGGAGGAGGCGGAGCGCGCGAGGGAGAGGCAAAATGCGCCCCCTCGCGCCCCTAGTCGCCGCAGGAGACGCCCCGGGCGTCGGGAGTCGCGAGCCGACTTCCGGCCACCGTAGGCGCGGGCTTGCGGACGGTGAGCAATGGGTAGCTCGCCGTCCGATAGGGACCAGGCCCGGGTCGACGGCGCGTTGTGTTCCACGCGCGCCTCAAAGAGATGTCAGCACCAACTGACGGGGTCCGGAAGGGCCAATGCCTGCCGGGGTTGCGGGTTTGTCTGAAAGGGATATCGCGACCTCGGCACACAGGCAACGGAAGGAACACGGGTGGGTTTTAGTCAGTAAAAGTCTGACACGCCCTCCCGCTCCACCCAGAGCGGGAAAAGTTATTTGATAATTTCCCATCCTCAAAAAAAAAAAAAAAAAAGGGAGTGTGATTCATGACGATTGAATCACGAGCGTAGCGAGTGATTCAAGTGTTAGACCCCTGAGCGACGCGAGTAATTCATGGCCTTCGATATAAATCCGTTTTATTCAAGAGTTGCATACGAGGGTGACACTGAAAGTTCTTAGAAAATCAAAAACTAAACAAACTAGCAAGTTATTAGTTTTATTATATCTTTTCAAAATAGTGGTGATTTACATCAATACATCGCTGTATCCGATGGAACCACTGAGAGAAACACTTTGCCCATTCGTCCTTAGGGGTCTCTTCGACGGCATTTTGAAACGCAGCCACTGCTTCCTCGGCGTCCATAAAACGTTTTCCTCGAAGTTTTTCTTTTATTTTCGGACATAAATAAAAATCGCAAGGTGCGAGGTCGGGGCTATAGGGCGGGTGACCCAGTAATTCCACGTCTGACGTCGCCAAGTAGTCGATTGTTTGCTTGGCGGTGTGCGACGAGGCGTTGTCGTGGTGAAGGAGGATCCTACTGCGAGGTCTTTTCTCCCGAACTTTATCCAAGACAAGTGGCAAACAATTGTTAGTGTACCACTCTGCAGTAACTGTTTTTCAATTCTCTAAAATAATTGTTTCGTAATGACCTGTCCTTCCGAAGAACGAGGCCACCATCTTTTTTCCCACGCTTCGACATCTCGTCACTTTAGTTGGCAACTCCGCGGAAGAAAACACCCAGACAGCAGACTGTCTCTTAGATTCAGGATCATAATAATAAATCCAGCTTTCGTCACCCGTAAGTATGTCGAACACAGCATTTGAGTCACCTCCGTTAAATCTTTGAACTATTTCACGACACCAATCAACACGACGGAGTTTTTGGGCCTCTGTCAAATTATAAGGTATCCATCGGGCACAAAGCTTCTTGACCGCCAAATGTTCATGGAGGATTTTGTGCACTTGACTCATACCGATGCCTAAGCTTGTCCGAATCTGCTGATACGTCACTCTTTTGTCAGTCTCTATCATATACCGCACAACACTGATGTTATCTTCAGTCGTCGCCGATGAAGGCCGTCCCTCACGCAGATCATCGGTGAGATTAGTGTGACCACGTTTAAACTCATTAAACCAGTTGTAAACAGTGGCACGAGATGGGGCTTCATCGTGAAAGGCCAATCGAAGTCTATCATAACTTTCTTGTTGACTTAAATGACATCGAAAGTCATAAAAAATCATCGTACGAAAATTTTCTCGCGTTAAATTCATGCTGACGTGACACAGACAATTTTCAATTTGCCGCCAAATCGTAAACAAATGACAAATGAATAAAATACATACATAATAATATTCAAATTCAAATTCATTTATTTGCCAGAATGTAGGTTTACAAATATATGATTTTAAAACTATAATGGCCCCTTTACATTCTACCATTACTTATGGTGTGCAAATCTTTAATTTTAACCTATACAATTACATTCCTTTAGTTATAAGTTCCAATAAAAACAGAAAGTAAAATAAAATTATAGACAGTAACAACAGATAACAAATAATGTTTCATGCATAATAAGTATTTAAGGAACAAATTAATTAATAGATGTCAAATTATACCTATAATCTATATTAATTCAGCAGATCTCAGTTTAACCGTTAAAGGCCTGATAAACAACTAATTAACGTGCTAATTGACGTGCTTGAGGGTCACCCAGGGCTTTACCGGTTAATAAAAATGTCAGATAATAAATAATAATAATAATAACCCCACCGCCGTATCTCTACGTTGACGTCGTGGTGGGGCTTGCGCGCTCCAAACTCTAGGTCTGTGCCGGTAGAGTTTAATTTGCCGGAACAGGTCTAGGATGAGGAGCCAGACCAAGAGAGATACAGAAACCCGCAGGGCAGCATGTGGCGAGCTGTTGGGCAGTAGCGACCCCACGGACCCTATCTCCCGGGAGAAATCTTGTTCCTTCCTCATCTCTGGCTTGCCTTTATTGGCCGGCTGGAGTGAACACTGACGAGGAACAGAGCTCCCACCTCATTCTTGCCTTAATTGGCCGGCTTGAGTGGAGATTCGCAAGAGCAAACGTGCTCGGAGGAAGGAAGTATTTCAGTAGTTAAGTGCTCGTAGGGATCTTGACCATCTTCCGGGCTCTGGGATTGTTCTGAAAGCCGTGGAATACCTCTCCACTCCTCAAGCACCTCAGGACGTGTTGCCCCTTTGTCGCTACGTCACTATGTGCTAGCGACAGTTTCCGGGGGCCCATTATTGAGTGTGCAAGTCACCCCCTGCCATTTTATCCGTGTACATATAAGACATTGATCAGGCAGGGGCCATAGTCCTTCCATAGTTCCAGGTCACCAGTCAACTTTAGCCACCCAAACCCATAGTCCAATATCTTTGTTTCCATTTCCTGCAATAGTCCTACGCCAACCGGGGGTTGTCCTTGGGTGCTCTTGCATAGTGCACACAGGGATAATCGTCGGTTGGTGCCTCATTTCATTAAAACGCCTAACGGGCCTCTGCGAGCTGGCTTCGGCCCCTCGTACGCCTTCCAAAGGTCCGGGACCCCAGGGTCCCGAGAAATGTCAAAGACGAAAATAATAATAATAATATTTTATTGACATAAAAGTATGTTACATTTTAATATGGAAACCCTGACTCCTGCGCTAGGTTATGACCTGTGTTACAGGAGTCAGTGTCTTCTCCCTGTAGTTTTACATAGATAATAATATGCAATAAAATTTAAACAATTTTAAATTATACAATACCTGCTTGAGGCATACAATATATGTGAGGGCGGGTGTTTATGCATGTGTGTGTATGTATGTGTGTGTGTTCGTGTGTCTGAGCGTATGTGAGTGTGTGTTTTGTGTGTGTGTATGTGGATGCCTGAGCGTACGTGTGAATGTATATATTGTATACATTCATCACGCATGCTTATAATGGGACCTGCACTGCCGTCCGCTTACTAAAAGGCCGTTATGTGAATAAACCTGATTTTGAGCTATGGTCTAAAAGGTGGGAAATAATGTCCCTAGAAATTGATTAGACATACAGCTTTGTTTATTAGACCAAAATACTTGATAGCTGTTAAGCTTTCATTCTATGGGTTTAAATGAGTGATAAGTGAAATAATATTGTTTCAAATTAAGTTTTCGTGTTTTTGTCATGTATATGTATTTCATGATGGGACCTTTTACAATACAAAAAAACGGCTGGCTGACATACAGCCGTCTTATAGAGTTGTAATGGAATTGTAACCGCCATACATTTACTTTGAGTCACAGTTTAATGCATTTTCAAAGCTAAATAACAGTTAAATCACTTAACCTTCTTTTTTAATTGTAAATTAATTGAAACTCAATGAACTGTACTTGTGAAAAAACGTTATTAGACTTTAACTGTCTATGTTATTGTTTAGAGATACTAATATTAAACAGATTTATGATCTTAAATACAGTTTCTGAATATAAAGTGCACAAGAACTGTCTTTTAGTGTAGGAATCACTGGCTAACTCATATTGTTCTAAAGTCAAATGGACGATTATGTGTTAGATTTTGGGCTAGCTTTTTGTGCTTTTTAATTTGTGTGCGTGTAAAGTGTGACAGTTAGGTAATTAAAATAAAACATTAATATTTTTTCTTGCATGTATAATAAAATAAGTTAAATAATTATTAAATTTAAAAAGTGCTCACAAACGTTTGTGGTACATAAAAACAGAAATTAACTCTAAAAGAATAACTAATATAAAAATTATAAAAAAATTACTTAAACTAGCGGCATTGTATGTAAGGTGTCACAAGCACCATCATACAGTGCCGCTAGTCGTTTTATCAATTATAATCGCATTTTAAAAAAAACATACAAAGTTCGGTACATAAGCAAAGTTTTTTTGTTTTCTAACAAAAATATAAAATACAAACTAAACTAAAATATAAACTTATTCTCTAATGAGATCAATAATGACTTATTATTGTGTTTACCAGCTTGTAAACCATGTACCTAAATATTATATATTTAGCTATTTAGGAACCAAATCAACATTATAAATCTACTTGTACTATAGATAAAATTATTAATATAAAAACAACAGATTTGGAATATAAAATCAGTCTTCAAGATCCAATATTACAAATTAGATCTGTTTCCTTTAGCCGTGCTCACGCGTTCCACACATTCAGGCATATCGTACCAGAATTGCATTTTGTGCGGTACGCTAATATCTTTTAACGCGTTGATGACTGCGTCTTTTCTTGTCTTGTCGATACCTTTTGGTACACTTTTAAACTCTGGTTTTAAAACATCCGTGTGTTTTAAATATCTATCGGTCATAAATCGTAAAACTTTATAATCAGGATCATCTACTTCCGTTTTATATAAGATGTCGTAATTTTTTCTTTGGAAACGTACTTCTATTATATCTTTTAAATATACTCTCGGTGATGATGTCTGTATACGTCTATCAGATACATAGTTTTGGAAATTTAAAAAATCTTTAGGCTCCATAGATTTAACGTCCACTCTGGCTAAATTAGCAGAAGCAACGCACTCTGTAAAATCCTGAAAATCATACAATTTTCCTTTCTTTTTCATGGAGAGCTCGACTTGGTGATGAAATTGATCACAGCTCATAAAAGTGTGACCAGGCTCAAAATATTGAAAGGTTATTGTTTCAGTAACTATCAAGTCGCTGTTAATAAGAAATATAAAAAGAGAAAATAATAACCAGTTCTTATTTTGGGCACTGCAGTTATCCATCCAAATGGTGATATGTTTTACGTCACGGTGTTGCAAAATAAAATAATAATAACAGCTCATAATATCTTCTTGTTTGCGACCAGAGATGCCGTCATGCCAAATACATGCTAGAGGCTTATGTTGATTGGTAATTTTACCTACAGGTGCGAATGTGAGGTTAAACGTTGTTAATCTAGGACAAAATATAATAATTTTGAAACTATCTAACCTTGGTAACATTATAACTTTCTGCAAATCAACACTGTAATATATATTTTCACAATTTTGTACTTTTTTTTTATCGGACTCATACAAATTGCGCGCTTTATTATATTTCTGCTTATGACATATATATAAATTGCAAGCCTCACAGTTATCCGGAATTATATTTTTTGCATCGTGAGCTGTATCTTTAGCATGTAACTCATAAGCTTCACAAACTTCGCACTTCTCATTGCCAAGTTTAGCAAAAGATATATTCATGCTCTTTACATGCTTCCTGTAAAATTCATAAGACACCTTCTGCGATGGATATTTCTCGCAAAAGTCTTTATGCATCATAGTGACCGATACATCGCATGATATATATCGCCTAAGTGGAGCATGTTCACGGCGATAGTGTGGCTCTAGAGGGTGGAATGATTCCACGTGCTCTGTAAGTAGCCTGCGATCCTTAGGAACTGTCTTAATGTGCAATCCCCGCCTGTCAATTGGAGCTTTGTTCAGGGAATTGTACAAAACAGTGTCGTTATTTTTGTGAAATCCTAATGTTGTTAAAAAAAATACTTTGCAGACTTCATCGCTTTTTCCATTTAGATGTTTTAATGTAAATGTGCTTCTTGGAGCTCTTTTGGGTTCGGATGTAATTTTTCGTTTTGGTATTGCTACGGCAGTGCTTTGCTGTACAAATATTCTTCTTTCTTTCCAAGATAAATCCCAATATTTTTTGTTTATAAATTCTCGTGCATCCGTTGTAAACTTAGCTGAACATTTTTTGGAACATTTTTCATCACATCCAATCTTCACATTATAACTTAGTATTTTTTCTTGCTTTTTCCTTAAATTTCTTTCCTTCACAGTCATTGTAATACATTCGTTTCGGTTTTCATTCGTAGTTTCATTTACTGCAGTAACAATACCAGACGAAGAACCATTTTCCGGGTGCATAGAACTGTCTTCAGGACGAGGCTCCAAATTGACATCGGTGGTAGTGGGACTTATAGGTTTTTGACGGGTTCTCTGATGGGGCTTTGACTGTCCGTTGTCGTCGTCGTCATCTGATGAGGTTTCATTACATGGGCAATAGTCCTTATCTTTAACTGAATCATCAGAAGAAAAATCTCCTGATGGTGAGTGGTTTGACCGTGTTGGCGACAATATTTCGGTATGGTTATCATCTATGCAATTTGGATCACACAATTCCAAAGAAATACGTGAAGGCAACGGTGACGACGACGACATAGGTGGCATAATTTCGTTACAAGTCAAAGAACTTTCTTTGCTTAAGATAGGTAGTCGATCTGTACTAACTGATGGTGAGTGGTTTGACCGTATTGGCGACACTATTTCGGTATGGTTATCATTTATACAAGATGTATCACACAATTCCGAAGAAATACGTGAAGGCAGCGGTGATGACGACATAGGTGGCATAATTTCGTCACAAGTTAAAGACATTAAAATTTCTTTGCTTAAGTTAGGAAGTCGATCTGCACTAAGAGTAGAAACCAGTTCGGAGAAATCTAGACCCATATCGAGAGAAGTTTTCGTTTCATTCAATTTATGAAAAATACTTGACGTCATTGAATAATCAACTGCATATAATGAGTTCACCATATTTTTTTGTGGTATATGTTTTGCGATATATTTATTGCTGCCTGACGAAGTTTTCTTGCATACCTCGGTGGAAGATTGACGACGTTGATGACGCGGTGGCTGGTTTTCTTTATTTTTAACCACGTTTGGTTGGCATCCATCATTGCATTTCTCTAACATCGCTTTGACTCTTGAGTTCTTAAATCTAGAAATAAAATCGTATTAATAATAAAACAAAAATGTGAGTTTTAAGTAAAAATGAATTAATTTGCACGAATTTATTATTTTTAGTAATCAAATGTCCTATACACCTATCAAATATATCTAGGTCAAATAAATATAGATAAGCATTATTGAGTAACTATACAGGTGAGTTTTTGAGGAATCTCTATAGCAGCTATCCTGACCGTTAAATATATTATGAAGATTTGTTCTTAGAAATCCATCAAGTTTTTGAAACGCATTAAAACTGCATTTAAAGTTTTTGAAAATATATTTATCGGCACGAAAACAGAAAATCATATTTGTTTTTTACGAAAATCTTACCTACTTTTTATAACGAATAAAAAGTCGTATAGACACGTTTTCTCCGATTTTGGACCGAATAAAACATATTTTCAAAAATACTTGAATGTAGTTTTATTGCGTTTCAAAAACTCTAGATGGATTTCTAAGAACAAATCTTCCTATCCCTAACGGATAACAAGCTGTCATAGAGATCCATAAATAAAAACTCATCCTATATACATTCAGGCCAAGCAAAATGCAAAAACAATAGAAGCAACAAGAATAATCAGCATCCAGTACTCGGTTACCGAATGTATTGCTATAACATCCAAAACACCGTCTACTCGTTACTGCGCGATATAATTACGAACTGAATAAATGATATCGCAATTTATTAGTCTTAAGAAGAATGTAAACTGGTACAAGTTACTGCGTTACGAACGGAATAAATAACATAGCAATTTATAATCTTAAAAATAATTAAAACGGCTTACCTCACGTTTGAGTCCATTTTTGGCGGGAATTCACCCACACAATCGCTCGCAGACACGTCTTACTCTTCCGCGGAGTTACGGATAACTGGAGCGTGCGAGGTGCGGGGGCATACCGGAAAGGCAGTTAAACGTCTTTTAGCGTTGAAATGTCACTTAACCGTTTTTTGTATTGTATTCGTTGTCATATTATTTGAAACAATCACAACTAAATAACGGTCACTGTCTTTTAGAATTGTATATGCTCCAAAGTCACGTTGGCTTACCAACGACTAGCCAGCTAAGTGTGAGTAACGGTTTTGTAGAGTGGTAGTTGTAGAAAACTGTCTTTTAGATATCGTAAATGCCAATGTGCCTTGTATTGCTATAAATCATTAAAATGCTTTTAAAGTGATGTAACGGTCCAATAATGTTGTAGCTTCATATAACCGTTTTTTAAGATTGCATAGTGGATTAATATAATTTTTAAATAGACGGTTTCGAGCATGTAGCCGTATTATAGTGTTATAAAGTGACATAACCGTATTTAAGTGTTGAACGATCTCAAAAATGATGTAGTTAGCCGTGTGTGTAGTCTTCAGATCTTTAGCGTAAAAATAGATAGATAAATATGACCCAGACTGATTGATAGAGAAAAATTTGCTCTTTTACGTAGTATATATAACTCAAATTTGACAAAATGTCACTTAACGGCCTTTTAGTAAACGGACGGCAGAATAATTGAAGGGTTCATGTTATTAATTTTTCAGTCTGTATGTAGTCTAATGCTTGTAGCCAGGTGTTTATTTTCTTTTTAATTTGATTTTTAGAGAATGGGTTAATCAGTAAGGCCTTGTTTATCTTATTCTATCTTACCAGCATTTAGCAAAATATTTGAAAAGTTAATACTCAAGCAGCTGCTAAGACATTTTAATTTAAATAGCCTCCTTCATAATGAACAATATGGATTTACAAAAGGTCGTTCGACTACAGATGCGGGTGTTGCTCTGCTGAAACACATATTTAACGCATGGGAGAACTCGCAAAATGCTATTGGGGTTTTCTGTGATCTCTCCAAAGCCTTTGATTGCGTGCACCATGACACGCTTTTGCGTAAACTGCGTCATTACGGTGTGCAAAACGAAGCTCTCAACGTTATAAATTCGTATTTACATAATAGGTCCCAATGTGTAGATGTTAATGGTGTGAAATCTTCCGGGCTACCAGTTCAGTTAGGTGTACCTCAAGGCTCAATACTGGGTCCATTCTTGTTCTTAGTGTATATCAATGACCTACCATTCTATTTAAAGGGTATCTGTGAAGTTGTACTGTTTGCAGACGATACCTCTCTTATTTTTAAAGTAGACCGGAATAGACAAGATTTTGACGATGTAAACAGTGCACTCTCAATGGTTACGGATTGGTTTACGACAAATAACCTAGTTCTCAATGCCAAGAAAACGAAATGTGTTAAGTTCGCCCTACCAAATGTGTGGACCCAACATCGTCTTAGATAAAGAGGTGCTTGAATCTGTAAATTCGGCAGTTTTTCTGGGCATAACAGTAGATGCCAAACTTCAGTGGGGCCCACATATATCGAGCCTAGCGGGAAGGCTCAGTTCTGCCGCCTACGCCGTCAGGAAAGTAAGACAATACACTGACGTCGATACAGCTCGATTAGTCTATTTTAGTTATTTTCATAGCGTTATGTCCTACGGTCTTCTGCTGTGGGGCAAAGCTGCTGATATTCAAAATATATTTGTCCTTCAAAAACGAGCTGTTCGAGCTATTTACCAGCTAGGCCCCAGAGTTTCTCTGAGAGATTTTTTCAAAGATATTGGTATCCTCACAGTGGCATCTCAATTCATTTTCGCCAACATCTTATATATTAGGCAAAATATACATTTATACAGTAAGAACAGTGATTTTCACAATGTTAACACTAGAAATAAGGAAAAACTAAGAGTTCCTTTTCACCGGCTTCATAAGGTTCATAACTCATTTGTTGGGCTTGGTATAACCTTTTATAACAAGTTACTCTCTTCTTTGCTAGATTTGCCTTTTAATGCGTTTAAAACGAAAGTAAAATCCAACCTTTGTTCAAAGGCATACTATTCTATCAACGACTACTTAAATTATAAGAATAGTTGGTCGCTGTGATTAACTCAAGACAATTTTTATGTTCTTTCACCAGAATTAGCTTACCTACTGACAGGTTATATGAGTTCATATAATTGTTTATTTTAATTTAATTTTAATTTATTGTTGACATAATCTACTCATTACAATGTTTTTTTTTTAATGAGTTGTATTGCAATATGTAACTAGTGACCTCGACAATAGATCATATTATTTATTGTTATTAGTAATTAACTGTTTATTTATTTTACCTCGATGGTCCTAGTTTATCATTTATAACTTCCAGTTACAGCTTTATGTAAGCGGGCACGCCCTTTATGCCTGGAGGCTTTTATTAAGACGTTAAGTTTTGTTTACGTTTAGTTTTTATTTCTGCCCGAGTATAGTTCTCGATGATTTTGTTTGGTATATTGGCGTCTGCTAGCTAACATATGGATAATAATTTAAATTAGGTTAATTAAGTATGTTGAATACTATTATATAGAGTCATTTTTTTTTCTTTCTAACTGAACAGACAGCTGTGCTGCTGGGGAGTTTGTTGCGCCACTTCTTCTTCCCAGCTAACGCACTAGGAAGTGGTGAAGGGTGGGCGTTTTGGGGGACTGTCTTATGTAATTTTGACGTTCGAAAAGTGCTGATTATCAGCCTAGTTTGAATAAATGACTTTTGAATTTTGAATTTTGAATTTTGAATTATAGATATGCGTAGCAAGAAATAGATGTTGACATTTGACGTATTTACAGACATTAGTGATTTTGCGTTTACTTTTGTAACTGTTGTTTATAGGTGTTATTAGGTGTGTTGCTTCAATGTGATATTGAGAAAGTATAGCTGTCTCATTGTGAGCATTTTACAGTTTTGGTACAGAGTTATGGTCGGGAACCGATAAGGTTTGAAGGTCAGGACTTTGAGCAATGATCTTTGAGCTCTTTCGAGGTGGATCATAATTGTTTTACAGGCTCCTCCCCACACCGTGATACAGTAACCAATTATTGACTGGGCTAGAGAAAAATATATTGTGCGAAGAAGATTAAAATCAGCTACATGGCGAAGTTTCTTAAAGGCCCAAATAAGTTTCCTAACTCTAGAGGCAGTTAGTTCGACTTGGGGCCGCCAACTTAGTTTTTCATCCATTAATACACCTAAGTATTTTATATGTGTTTTTTGGGATATTGTAAGACATGAGCACTGGAGCCTATTTTTTGGGAGATTGCAAGAGTGTGCCTTAAGGGTTATTGCGATAGGTTTGGTTTTGGCGAACCTGAACTGCAAGTATGTAGTTTTGGCAATGTTAAGGGTAAGTAAATTTTCTTCCAGCCATTTACTGACTTTATAGAGTCCCAGCTCAGCCATATGCTGCGCCTCTTCCCAAGTCCCTCCATGACATATAAGCGCGGTGTCATCAGCGTAGCTAAATATTCTACCCTTAATAAGTTGTTGCTGACACAAATCATTTACATATATCAGGAAGAGGCTCGGGGAGAGGGCACTACCTTGCGGCACACCACAGGTGACGTTGACTTCGGTACTGATGATTCCATCTATCTTTACCCTTTGTGTCCGATCACTCAAAAACTCAGTAAATATACTGAGAGCTTCTCCCCGAATTCCTATGTGGTCCAGTTTCGTCACAAGAGTGGAAATAGAGACGGTGTCAAAGAGGGTGCCAAATAGTTGTACCTACCCTACCTACTCTACCTACCCTACCTACCTACCCTACCCTACCTACCTACCCTACCTACCTACCCTAACTACCCTACCTACCCTACTCTGCAAAATTCACATTCATCAAATGCGTTAACTGTCCAACGCGCGAAGATAAAATAGTCGTTAAGTTTTGTGAAATTTTCCATTTTTCTGCGCAATGTTCTTAATTTTTTCTTTCATAAGATTCTTCTCCTGACAATAACGAACACAACAAAAAATAATTAATGAAATCGGTCCAGCCGTTCACGCGTGATGGTGTTACCAAGGGAAATAGGGATTCATTTTTATATATATAGATAAGATAATAATCAACTTGTGAAGCGATATTTATTTCCTGTGTATCGAGTATGTGTTGTATAGCACTGAGATGGAGGTGGCATAATAGTATATTATGCAATTAGTGAATAAAAGACGGATTTAAAGCGAGGGCCATAGATGAATCACGAGCAAGTGAAGGATTCTAACGACTGAATCACGACCGTAGGGAGTGATTCATGACGATTGAATCACGAGCGTAGCGAGTGATTCAAGTTTTAGAATCCTGAGCGACGCGAGTAATTCATGGCCCTCGATATAAATCCGTTTTATTCAAGAGTTGCATACTATACTTTATACCATGACTACGAGAAAAAGAAAGATTTAAGCGAAAATAGACATTTATTGAAGAAAAAAGGAAGGTTGAATTAAGCTTCGTGCAGACTGGTGCGACGCGACAGCGCGACGCGATTCTAACAAAACAATTTCAAAGAAAACTTCACGGTATAACAATGACCGGTGTCGTCGCGCTGTCGCGTCGCGCTACTCTGCAAGGGGCTTTAATTAAAATGCACATTAAAATTGGAACAATTACTAAAATCAAAAGTAATTTTCTTATTATTACTAATAACAATCAACTTGTGAAACGATATTTATTTCCTGTGTATAGAGTATGTTTTCGCAAGGAGGTTGTATAGCATTGAGATGGAGGTCGCATATATAGATGTGTTCTAAATTCAAACACCAAAACAGTGATTAAAAGAGCTTTTTATTCACTGTTTTCAGTGAATAAAATAAGCTTTTTAGAGGGGGAATGGTATAAATAGATGTGTTCTAAATTCAAACACCAAAATAGTGATTAAAAGTGCTTTTTATTCGCTGAAAACATCATCATCTGAGATCGATTGAGCAAAGAATCGATTTTTTGGAACAAATAAAAACGTTTTTCAAATCGATATCTAGTACTGAATCGATACAGGGAATCGATATTTCACCCTAGAACATCAGTTTTTTGTTTGTTTGAATTGTTAAGAATTGTGGTGGCGGGAAAATTACGAAGCATATCCAGTGCAAATCCTTTTGCGTAAAGATACGGATTTTTTCCAGATATGAGACTAGTTAAATTCTTTTCACTCATCGATCGTTTTTTCGCCCTCGTAAACGTGTACGTTACCCTAGCAGGAATCGTTTTTTCGTTTTTTTTTTTTCAAAACGACTAGGGGCACCAATTTTTTATGTAGGGGCACATTTACAGCAGATTAGGCACCAACTATACGTTCCACTCATATAACTATAGGAGACACTTTCTTGCTAGGGTAACGTACACCCCGTAAACCCCTATATTGCGAATTTCATCGAAAACGAATGATTGATTTTTGGAAAATCATTTCTTTATTTGTGAATCGATTTTTCATATTTCCTTTCGTCCCTCTGGGACAGGCAAAGTGAGTCTTTAGAGAGAATTGACGTCCCTATTAGGGGGAAATATTTGAAATTTAGAGTAGGTAGGTATGTGATGTGATGACAATCAACGAGTGTTGCTAACGTTTGATTTTGTATTTCCTCTTCTAAATCTTACACTTTTTTAAGTTTTAAGGGGAATTACTATTATAATATAACTCTGTATCACCTTCAAGCAGAAAAGCATCCTTTGTACATAAAAATAATACTTACCGTCAATAAAACACAAAAACACTTCACTTTTAAATAAAAACTCTTTCACGGATGGCACTCGTATGAATGGTCCTCAGTAGTAGCCCCAGTCACCAATTCTAAACCTGAATGGTGCTTACTACTTACTTAGCTGTTCAGACGAGCGAAATTGGAACTGCAGCTACCATTTTGAGAACGTCATTTCGCTGACAGTTAAAAACCCCAAAACCATAAATGAATGATGTACAGCAGTGGTGGCTCTGACTTGTAAGTCAGAGCCACCACTGTTGTACCTATATCATTCATCGTTTTAAATATCAGAACATCCTACAACTTACTACTAAAATACTGGCCTATGTTTTATTTCCCCTTTTTCTTGGTAAACTTCTTAGATGGCAAGACCAATTTATCTCGACGCACTTTGACGTGTGCTAATAATACTAAAATGTGCAATTGTTATGAAAAATCAATGTGGTTTGTCTGTGTATTCACTTATCTTGATGGTTTCACATAAATTAAATATGATTCAATCAATAGATGTAAGTAGTACCTACGTGTCACCATTGCGTAGGTAGGTAATTAGAAAAAAAATAGGTAAATTTGCCTACGCTGATCGCCTGATTTAGGTATACCCTAAGTTTACATGAACTTCTATTCTCTGATTTTATTCAACCCAAACCAATGAATTAGTACCTAACCGTGTCAGAAAATGTATTATCAGTACCTACTTACATACAGTAGAAAGATTTTTAAATCTTTAGGTACTTTATATTTAAAGTAGATATTACAATAATTACATTAGTATTGTATCTGTGTGAACCAAATGCAGATCGCAGATATTTTTTTTCACTTTCTAGCATTCTTTCTCATTCCCTAATAAAAAACATTTTATCAATCATAAAATGTAAAACCCGCGGGCAAACCCGCGCGCCGGCGCTAACTTTCTAGAAACACAATTTTGGAAACGATTCGCAAGTTGTCAAGACAATCACGCATGGACTGACTGGAGAAATTTGGCAACAACGCGGGGTGCGTCTTGAATGGCAACGTCGCCCGTTGCATCGCCGCGTCACCTTGGCGTTTGTTCGAATTTTCGAACCAGCGCCATCTATTATAAATGTTTACCGAACGTAAACTCGTAACACAACAGCAAATAACTCTTTCTCGGTGGTTCTTTAAATTTCTGTTAGATGGCGCGATTCAGGTCACTCACACATGTAAAGATTTTTCGTTTTTTATTGGGTCTAATTCTCCTAGAAATACTGTTTTTTTTATAAAATTTTGGCGTTAGGCGAACATAATACATTATAAAGTCTCATTATACTTGCTTTTATTCTGCAGAAACCGTTTATTTACGGAGATTACAACCCCTGAAAAATGTATGGCGAGGCCTGTCTAGGCATCCACCTTAACATCTAGTAGTGTTAGTAGGTACAGACACGAATAAACATAAAATTAAAATTCAGCTATGAAAAAAAAAAAAAAAATTGATTAATTGATTTTATACCATTCCCCCTCTAAAAAGCTTATTTTATTCACTGTTTTCAGTGAATAAAAAGCAGTTTTAATCACTGTTTTGGTGTTTGAATTTAGAACACATCTATATATCGGGTGTAAAAAGACACTTTCCGAAGCCGAAAGCCACATATTCTACCCATTATTTGCATCATTTTTTTCCACTAGACCATACCTGGGAATCCACTGGTTCTGGAGATATTGAAGGTCAAAGTCGCATTTTTTTTTTTTACTTTTTCACGAAAATGAATTCTATGCGATAATACGAAACTTTTTTCCAAACAAACATTGCCTGAATTTTAGATTTATCTTAACAGATTACGCATTTGAAGTTACAAAAACGCAATGAACAGCAAGTACCTACCTACGTAGCGTAGGGGCGGAGCTTAACTAACACTGAATCCGTTCATTCAAGCGTGGGTTCGCGTTACATTGCGCGCAATAAAAACTTGTTTTTTTTTATTAAAAAAAAAAAAAAAACGGTTCCCAGCAATAATTTTTGCGCAAAGCTACTTAGCTATACGTACAGTATGCGTAGTTTACGGCTTTGTGATGTGTCTTTTTACACCCTGTATATCTCAATGCTATACAACCTCCTTGCGAAAAAATACTTGATACACAGGAAATAAATATAGCTTCACAAGTTGACCATCTTACTAATAATAATAAGAGAATTACTCATAATTTTAGTAATTGTTTAAATTTAATGTGCATTTTAATTAAGTAATTTAAACTTCCTTTTTTCTTCATTAAATGTCTATTTTCGCTTAAATGTTTCTTTTTCTCGTAGTCATGGTATAAAGTATAGTATGCAACTCTTGAATAAAACGGATTTATATCGAGGGCCATGAATTACTCGCGTCGCTCAGGATTCTAACACTTGAATCACTCGCTACGCTCGTGATTCAGTCGTTAGAATGCTTCACTTGCTCGTGGTTCATCTATGGCCCTCGCTTTAAATCCGTCCTTTATTCACTAATTGCATAATATACTATTATACCATTCCCCCTCTAAAAAGCTTATTTTATTCACTGTTTTCAGCGAATAAAAAGCACTTTTAATCACTATTTTGGTGTTTGAATTTAGAACACATCTATTTATGCCACCTCCATCTCAGTGCTATACAACACATACTCGATACACAGAAAATAAATATCGCTTCACAAGTTGATTATTATCTTATCTATATATATAAAAATGAATCCCTATTTCCCTTGGTAACACCATCACGCGTGAACGGCTGGACCGATTTCATTAATTATTTTTTGTTGTGTTCGTTATTGTCAGGAGAAGAATCTTATGAAAGAAAAAATTAAGAACATTGCGCAGAAAAATGGAAAATTTCACAAAACTTAACGACTATTTTTTCTTCGCGCGTTGGACAGTTAACGCATTTGATGAATGTGAATTTAGCAGAGTAGGGTAGGTAGGGTAGTTAGGGTAGGTAGGTAGGGTAGGGTAAGTGCGCCGTAGATTAGTACATAGTGCTACCCGTGCGAAGCCGGGACGGGCAGTAGTAGTAATAATAATAAGCAAAATACTTTAAATTTTAGTAGTAGTTCCAATTTTAATGTGCATTTTAATTAATTCAACCTTCCTTTTTTCTTCACTAAATGTCTATTTTCGCTTAAATCTTTCTTTTTCTCGTAATCACGGTATAAAGTATATATAGTACGAGGGCGACACTGAAAGTTTTTAGAACTGGCCACTTGTAAAGCAATAATAAAAAAATAAGTTCAAATTTTGAAAATGAAATTCTTTGCCAAATGTAGCTCCTAGAAATAAAAAGAATTTTAAACATGAGCTCTGTTTACCGCAATGCAGGCTCGAATTGTTTAAGAGGAACTCGTACATAAATGCTGTAAAGGTTTATAACAAATTACCGGACGCTTTTAAAGATTTACCTTTGACAATGTTTAAAAAAAAGTTAACACAAGGGTTAAAAGAAAAATGCTTTTACAATCTTAATGAATACATGTCAGATCGCGGAGAAGGGAACTAAGATAAATGATATTGATAACTGGAGTAATTGGAATGGTAATACGAGTAATATAATAATATGAGTAATATTATTAATAATTTATTAATGTTCAAAGGGGTTTGGGTAAAAGTGGCATGATTTTTTAAATACGCGGCCACTAATGAAAAGTATTTTGTTAAAAAGAACACATTAAGTCGTTATTTTTTTTCTATGAACGTTACTTTCCCAAGTTCATCCAAGCCGAGATATTTAAAGTAAATAATCTATAAAATCAAATTGCCATTTGCTATAAATTGTGTTTATTTCATTCATTACATTGTAGTGTTACTAGTATTTCTCTTTATAACTCGTAATTAGCGATAAACAACACCACAAAAGCCGTCCATGAGCCCACTAAAAGCACCGATCTCCTCGCCCAATCATAGCACAGGATTCGAAATAATTATGATCAAAATCGGCTAGGTGAATATGTCTTAGATAATAATCTTAATCGAAGACGAGCTCATTTTCAGCCTATAAATGCTGTAATCCCTGATGGCGATGAATTTCCAGTATTGAGTGCGGATGACCTCATCATATATATGCTTTGGGTACTTACCAAATTCATCAAGCTCGCAGCTATTATGGTGAGCATATCAAAAACGGAACGTATTTAATAGAAATATATAAGGAGCCCCATATAAACGAGTTTAGAAGACGGAATCCCGAGTATCAGGACCCATGGCTGCTGAGGGGAAGGATACAGTCCCGTCATGTATCTACCAGAATATACTATGTGTATATTTTGATACAACGAGGGTGCCAGGGAATAAATGCCATAATAGGACATTATTGTTCGTGTATTGTAGGGAAACGCACACTAGGTTGTTGTTCCCACATTATGGCTATCATATGGTATTTAGGGTGGGGAGATATCAAGAAAATCTGTCTCCTCCAGCGCAGTTCCTCGACCTAATAATCAGGCATGATATAGAAGAAGAACCATAAAACCCCCGAAAAGTCGTTTTATATCTATTTAAGTAATTGAGGTTTGTGTAAAAATATAGTGATTTTATAGTAATCATGTTTTTTATTTAATTGTCGTATAATAATGCCGCACAATGTATGTATTGTGCCATGCGTGCTGTATTTTTTCACAATACATATACGTGGTTACGTCTTTATTTAGACGACATGATGTTGAAATTCTTCCTACTTCGATATCATATATTTCAGCTCCGATATTACTTAGGGCAAAGTTATTTTATGAGTCATTATTATTATATATATCACTATACGTTAATAACAATAAATTAAGTGGCCGCTCAAAAAAAAAAACATGCCACTGGTTCATACAAAATTACCCAAACCCCTTTAAATATATTACCACTGTGACATTATACTATTTATGACATTATCAATTACAATTTATAATGACATTTATATTTATAGGCCTTCCCCCCGGACCTCGAACACGAGTAGACGTGCCATGGAATTTACACAGTTTTATTTTAAATATATAATTTGAAGTGATTTAGCTAAATGAAATCGATCTAAATAATAGGAGTGCATAACGCAAAGTAGTACGCGCACCAACGCCAAACAAAAACGGTTCACGAGCCCGCGAGTCGGCAGCTCCTAGTACGTAGCCTACGTAGCCGCCTGCTCGCTCACGCACCATGCGTCGTCGCTGACTGCCTGCGCTCCCAGTACCTGCTACATCAAGCTGTCGTGCTATCTCAGTCACGCCCCGCCCACGGCTGCGTCACTGCGCACTGCTGCCGGTTACGACGGCCGTAGCTACTACTCCACCCGCTGCCTGCGCGCCTGGTATTTGGAGCTCAGCACACACCAAGGCGATACGTAAGTTATTCTCAAATCTATTGAACAACTTATAAGGAAATGCCTCTCAGAAGAACGCCACCGCGACTGCAGATGCCAGGTTCGCCTGCTGCTAGCGAACCTGATGAACGTGACACACCCAGTGTGGTCGTTTCAGCTATTACGCTATCTGGTTCTGCGCCTAACCTAAGTCGTGTTGAGACGGAAAACATCAATACGCGTAAACGTAAACGCGAGGACGACTTGTACTCCTGTATGCAAGAGATGAGAGATTTATTACAATCGTCTACTGCTCAATCTGAAACTAAGTATCTGGCACTACAAAACTCAATTAAAGAAATAATAACACAGAACACCGAAATGAAAAATTCTTTAAATTTCGTCACTCAGCAATACGATGAGTTAAAGGTAAAAATGGATGACCTTGAAGTAAAACGTAAAGCCGAAAGAAGTTATATGAACCAGCTTGAAGACAAAGTAGAAAACCTAGAGCGAATGCTTTGTCTCACGAAAATGGAAGTAAGAAACATACCAAAGAAAGAAGGAGAAAATAAAGAAGATCTTCGTCAGATTCTTGCGGACACAGCAAGTGTTCTCCAAGTTCCACTCGAGTGCCAGGATATTAAAGATATTTTCCGCGTTTATAAAAAGGTTGGAACTCCGTCTATTATCGTTGATTTCGTCTCAGTCACTACAAAAGAAAATATGCTGGATAAAGTTCGCCAGTACAATCGCAACAATAACCAGCACAAGTTGAACACCGCTCATATCAAACTAAAAGGTGAGAAAAAACCAATATATCTGTCCGAGTGCTTGACATTGAAATCACAGCGTTTATTTTACCTGGCTCGCAAATTTGCTACCGATAACGGCTTTAAGTTCTGCTGGACTTCATATGGGAAAGTTTTCCTGCGTCAAATTGAAGGGAAGAAACACATACTTGTAAAAAGTGAATCCGACCTTAAGATAAACCCAGCACAATGACTAGGCAAAGCTGAATATTATTCTTATAGCTTTTTGTTAATTTTATTATTTATATATTTGCAGTTACTCTCTGCTCTAAAAATGTATACACATAACACAATTAAACGCATAAAACACCAGTTAGCACATTACACTCAAAACAACTCAGAATACAAATACACACTACAACCACACTTGATCTTACAAACGACAACCTACATTCGCCCACATACATTTGGGTTCTGCCTGGTTTTGTCTGGACCTAAAGTTTTACCCGAATATCTAAAGGGATATGGATTTAAAGTAGAGAAATTTAGTGGCATCAGTAATATTGAAAAGACTACCAATGGCTAATACAAATAGCAATATCTTAACACATATACATAACATCACAATGGCAACATCTCATCATTGTGATACAGACACCTGTAACAAAGTTATAAAAAATCCTAATGCGTCCCTTAAAATAATAACACAGAACATTCGGAGCATCTATAAAAACTTAGATGGCTTTCAGGTCCAACTAGCTAGGCTAGCAATCGAAATAGATGTTATAATTCTGACGGAGTGTTGGCTTAGTAATGACAAACCAATTCCCGCCATAGAAAATTACATCACTTACTCTACAAAAAAATGTCTCAATCAAAATGATGGTATTGTAATATACACAAAGGACCACATTCAATGTACGGTTGAAGAGCCAGATACAGAGGGTGCTAATTTTCTTTTATTAAAAGTAGGCACCAATATATGCATACTAGCAGCCTATAGGTCCCCCTCGATGTACCGTATTGATAGTTTCCTTAACTCCCTCGAAAATATAATTGGTGGTTTAAAAATAAATACCATTATTCTTACAGGAGATATAAATATAGACATAAAACCGAACAACACAGACAGGAATAGTGCATCCTACCTCAACCTAACCGCCGAACTGGGCCTCCTACCAGGTCACACATACCCAACAAGACTGCACAACTGCCTTGATCACCTCATGATAAATGCCTCAACTGGTTCGACAGTTGTAGTAATGGATTCCACTGTAAGTGACCACGCCTCTGTTTTATTATGTTTAAATAGTGAACCTAGTAAAACCAATAAGAACAGATCTACTACAAAGGTAAATATTGAAGCCACTATAGAACATTTAAAAGATGCTGATTTCTCATTTATTACAAACGACTCCGATGCAAATGAGGCGGCTACACTGTATGTAGATTGTTTGATGAATGCAATTTCACTAAACTCAAAAGTTATTATTGTGCCCAACCGTAAGTTAATTATCAAACCATGGCTAACTCCAGGCCTATTACGGTGCATTAGACACAGGGATAATCTTCATAAAATGGCTTTAAAAAACCCAAAAAATACCACTATGGAGATTTCTTATAAACGATACCGCAACTACTGCAATTTACTACTTAGAAAGTTAAGAATAAATCATGAAAAATCTGCTCTAAAATCTTCACAAAACAGCAAAGAAACATGGAACATAATAAAATCCATTACTAACCAAGTCGAAAAAAAAACAGTCGCGATTGAACTATTGCCTGCTACAAAGGATGCATCGAAAGAAATTGAGGCCGTTAATAAGTACTTTGCTGATATAGGCAAACAACTTGCAGATACTATCAGACAAAACCGAAGATCCTAACCTGGCTCATATAATTTTAATTCACCGCCAGCACTTAATTCTATTGTTCTACTCCCCCCTGATGAGACAGAAGTCGAATCTGTAGTTAACAATCTAAAAACAGACTGCGCCACAGGATGGGATAATATCTCAGCAAAACTACTTAAAACTGGCAAGGCAATTTTTATTCCCCCGATTACTAAACTCATTGGGATTTGTTTTGAGCAGGGAGTTTTTCCCAGAGTCTTTAAAAAATCTCTTATCACGCCAGTTCACAAGAGTGGGAATCGTGATGAAGTTAAAAACTACAGACCCATATCAGTTTTACCGGCACTGTCAAAAATACTAGAAAAGCTTTTGAATACTAGACTCATTAGTTTTTTAGAAAAAAACAAAATCCTATCTGAGGGTCAGTTCGGTTTTAGGTCTGGGAAAAGCACAGAAGAGGCAGTTGGTCAACTCGTAGATCACGTTGCTGAGAAGGTTAATGTTAAACAGAAATGCATAGGGGTTTTTCTCGACCTCGCGAAGGCCTTTGACAGGCCTTCGCGAGGTAAAACATCTACGTACATAATTCTTTCTAATACTAAATTCAGAATCATAATTGTAAATTATCAAAATATTGAAAAAAGTATGTTATCTTTGTGTGGTGGTACGAGTCCAATGTTCGAATCCAACCAGAAAATATTTAGGTAAATGCAGTGAGAGTAAATAAAACTATATTTGTATGAAAATATTAACCATAGATAAATATTATTAATTTATAGTAAGATACAATAAAACGCTTTACAATTGAATACATAATCTTTTATTTATTTAGTACAGGTCACAATTTATTTACACGTTAGGTACTATTTAGGTTCAGTCACATTACAGCAACCTATATAGGTACAATATACCTTTATTACCCAAAATAATTTATCTGAATAATTTGTTATGGTGAAAAGGTATCTGATATCGAGCCTAGAAACAAAAGTATGCATATCCCAATAATTATATTATTAAGAAATAGATTGGAACATTACAATCCTCTAGTAATTTAAAGTATGCTTAATTAGTAAATACTCTTTAACTACTTTCCTATCGCAGGTATGCTGGAAGAGATTTCTTTAGAAATAAGCATCACCTTTGTACGTATTTTTCTGTTCCTTTTTATCTTGTCTGTTTATATGTGTGTACATAAACCGTTAAATAAAAAAATAAAAAAATAAAATAATATTTGTTTTCAGTTTTTGCTATAATGTAAGGATATTCATCTTATAAATAATTTGGTCCTCTTTCTTTAAATTAACGCCATCTGGACATTTTAATTTCCAACCATGTTTTAATAAAACGACATCTAGTGGAGTCGGAAGTTACTACTATTTACTTTGCATGTGTGTGTAAAGAGTAAATTCATGCGGCTAAATCATTAAATTGTTCTAATCTTTGTATGATACCAGTTAACAAGCACAGTGATGATCTAAAAAAATCAAGTTAATGTCCTAGGTTCCGCTAAGAATAAAGTTGTTTATTAAAAAATTCTATGTTAGGTGTAAAAATTTAAAATGTTCGAAATTGTGGATGTGTCGCCATCTAGCGACAAAATGGCAGTGAGATCATCTAGGCATCCACCTTAAGTAAAATTGTTACTAACCCTATGGACTCTGTCCGAAATAAAATTATTCTATTCTATTCTACTCTATGGTGACACGCAAATGTACATTTTTAATATCAGATATTTATGATAAACAATGATGAAACCATCTGCCTATTTTTTTGACATAGCAGAAATGGGCTCCCGTAAAACTGGTACGTTTCTGACCGGTAATTCCCACCGAGTCGCGTAGAGAATCATCTAAACTAACGATTTGATATGGTTCTGGCCGTAAAACGATGTGATAATATGATTTTGGTCATGGGCTCTCGGTACCACACTAAATTGTTAGGGAATGTTTATTTTATTAATTTCTTTTGAAATACCGAAAGTTAGGATGTTGGATTATGCCAATATTTAGTAGAAATTTCTACAATACTTATATTGGCACATACAATAGAACCAATATTTATATTGGTGCTATTTTTATCCGATTTGATCAACTAGTTTAGTAGCTACGTACATATATTTTCTATCGACCGTCAGAATTCAATTCAATTCAATTCAAAATATTTTTATTTCACATAAACCTACAAGGGCACTTATGAAACGTCAGAAGCTAGGTGCACGGTTCCAATTGGTCGTTTCCTATGGAGAAGAGCCGGCAAGAAACTCCACGGTTACTCTTTTAAAAGTAAATGGTTTTTACAATGTTTCCAAGTTACAGTGTTAAAAGGTATGAGAGGACAGTGTAGGCCCATCAACAAGTACCAGGTACTTAGCAAAATATTAAATGGTCCACCGATCTACAGTCTGTTATGTCTACAACGTTCTCTCATTCACAAAATTTTAAAGAAAATAAGCTATATAAAAGACAACTGAAATTCCTAATAAAAATAAAAACCTATTTAAACCAAATGATAATGGTTGCCACTACTGCTGTAACAAATCAAATTTAATATATTGTAAATATACAATGTCAAATAATAAAAAGATTATGTCATTTGTAAATTAAAATAAAATAAAAAAGTAAATTAAAATAATTATCGTAATTTGGGAGCAGTTAATAGACATTTACATACTTTATGCCGTTAATGAGGCACCAGGGAAGCCACATGTGCAGAAGGAATTATTGCCAAACTTCCTTGTCTTAAACGTAGTCTTTAATCTTATAATATGCTTTTTTGATAAGGACACGTTTGATGTGGGCTTTGAACTTTCCATCGCTAAGTTCTGTAACTGACTTTGGCAAATTGAGGAGCCACATAAAATGTGTTGTATTAGGGAAATTATATAAGCTTTTCCATTTTATTTTTAAAGTACAAATTAGAACACAGTTACTACTAAATTTAAATACTAAAAAGTAATTAGTTGATTACTTTCCGAGAAACAGCGCGGTGAAATTTATGGATTTTTATGAAAAATCAAGACATTGTAGCTATCTCAAATTCCTACAAAACCCATTTTTTTGTACTGGCTATGCATAAGTACCTACTACTAAATCCTACCAAATTTTCAAAAATATACGTTGGCTAGTTTTTGAGTTCTAAGCTGGCTCCCCAATTCAGACCGTCAGGATTGAGGAGGCACCTTTAACGTCGTATAATATTTTAAGGGTTTTACTACAAATTCCAGGATCCGGCCTTCAAAATTGGCTAATTTACTACTAAATATTGGTAGTCGTTCAAATATTTATTTATTTATTTATTTGATTTACAAATATGAGACATTATGGCTCTTCAATCCATCGGACACCCTCAAACAATAGATAGATGTATGCGATGCAATAGTTCCACCGAAACCATTCAACACATCACGGGGTTTCATCATTTACACGCGTAAATCAATAGTCCAGACTGATTACAAACACAGACATGACCAGATAGCTAATATAATCCACCAAAAATTAGCAATAAAATATAAATTAATTGCCACACCACTTGTAGCTTATTATAAATATCAACCTTAAACTGTTCTAGAAAACTCCACTCACAAGCTGTACTTTGAACGAGCTATCCTCACCGACAAAACAACACACTACAATAGACCAGAGAGCCGTTCCTAATACCCACAATTTACAGTATACTATAGCAGAAAAGCTCTCAAAATATATAGACCTGGAAATAGAAATCAGCAGAATGGCTTGTCAAAAACAGGTGAAATACCTAAACAGCTCCACCAGTCTTTAAAAACACTTGATTTACCACCCTACACATATCAGACTCTTCAGAAAGCTGCAATCTTGAATACCTGCAGGATTGTCAGAAAATTTCTGCAAAACGACAACGATACATCAATCGTCACCTCACACACGAGTGCAGCAACCATTGTCAATCACAGTCTCATGGAAAGACACGCTCACCATCACAAAATCCGAACACACCATCATCTCATCATATTTATGGTTGACTCACAATAACACGTGTAACTCCCGATAGCTTAGCAGTTCGGAGCTTTCTGATTATATTTGTTTACTCTTACGTTTATAATACTCTCACTCATCCCTAATTAAAAGAAGTTAATATTATTACCTATTCAATAAAAAAAGAATCATAGTAATCGGTATAGAAACACCAAACTTATACTATACATGAAATACGCTAATAAGCCATCGCGCCGTCGCGCGTGAATACTGAATCATGCCATAAGGATTATTTTTGTGTAACGGTTGCCGCGCTCGATGCGGGTCGTGGCGGTAGGGTATAAAAAGGCGGGAGGACCCGAGCGCGATCATTCAATATTTGACTGTTGATGCGTTTAGAGCGTTTGACCTTATTGACAGACAATAATTGATATAACAAACCGTGCTTATCAGCGCGACTTTTAGTCTTTAAATAGTTTATTTGAATTTCTTTTGTTGTTATTTTATAAAATAGGTATTAGTTGTTTTGGTAGTGTTTAAATATTCGTTCAAATTACGAATTATTAATAGTTTGCATTTTATTTCTTTTTAGGTGAAGTAGTAGTAGAAGTAGAAGTAGTACGCATAGATTTTTAGATACCGATAGGTAAGTTTTGGCTAATTTATGTTCAATTTTATTTTTGTATTAGTAGGTAAAAGCGTAGATACTTTTATTAATTATAGTAGTTATAGGTAGGTATTTATTTATTAATTATAGTAGTTATAGGTATTTTTAAGTGAAGTAGGTATTGGTAGATAGTATTGCACAGGCGTTTCAGCATTATTTTCATTTCTTTTTTTGTTGTAAGTTGTACATATTTCTGTGTATAATTCTATTTGAATATTTTAGTTAGGAAGGACATATGGTACTTTTTTACGAAAAACGACGGAAACGCGGACGAAGTCGCGGGCAAAAGCTAGTATTAAATATAAAAAGTTCAGGTTTCCTCACGATGTTTTCCTTCACCGATGCCAGTAATGTCCAAGATAAACTCAGAAAATACATATGAATTGAAAAAGTCACTTTGGTACTTGTCCGGATTTGATTTGACCCCACAACCTCGTGCATGCGAGGCTAGGCCTTAACCACTGGGCCATCACGACGTTCTTAACTGATGTTTAAAATTTTAATGGCTTTAAATTTGTGTAAATTAAATGTGATTTGCGTGCCCATGTGACGGTAGAACATGGAGGACTTTCATAATAAAACATCAATGTAATAATTACCCATGTTTGCAAAGTACCTAATAAATGATTTATGACGTTTTTTAAAATTTATAATAAATAATAGGCCGCAAAAATCCGCTGGATGCGGAAAGCACACAACCGGTCGAAGTGGCCGTGTTTAAAGGGGGAGGCCTATGTCCAGCAGTGGACGTCTTTCGGCTAAAATGATGATGACGATTTTGTAATCTGTTTCTTGTATTGTCCCAATACGACGGGTTCTCTCAACGTCAACGAATTATATCTTTGCTAAATTGAAAAGTACAACTGTGACGTAGCATGACAACTGACGTGACAGGTATTACGTTTAGTCGGTTAACCTGACAGCTCTCTCGTCACGTGGTTTTTTTGTTAACCTTTATTTAACTGAGTACCTAAACCAACGGAGTATAGTAATACATACGTGAATGCTGCAACGCTTCGCCGATCTGTTTCCAGGCGAGATCTCTCTTTGGTCGGACATCGTAGAGCGGGTGGTTTAAGTCGTACAGTTCTCTTCGTTCGCGAACCATCTTTATCAACTGCTCTTCGTCCATTTTGTCAACTGCAGAACAGTTAAAAGCCAAAACAGAGTCATATAATGTCTGATATTTCAAGATTACTTAATGTTAATGAGATAATGAATAAGTACCTACATAGTTTCGTTTCTCTTTACTTATCTAGAAAACTGGTCGCGTGACACACTACGCGTACTATACACTTGAACATAATCAACTCGTCAACGTTTATTTTGCTGTATTTTGCTGGCTGTGGTGGCGGCCGGCCGTAGCGGGCACACTGGGGCGGCGGCGTGGCGTGCGCGGAGCGGGACGCGGGGAGCCGCGCGGCGACGCGTGGCGCCGCGCCTCTCGCTCGCACGCGTAGCGCTGTCGCGACGCGGCGGCGGAGCGGCGCGGCGGGGAGCGGCGCGGCGCGGCCAGCCTACATAGTCTGTGCCGGCTAAGGAGGTGATGCATGTCGCATTCAGAGCGCTTTGTACACGATCGCCCTTGCGTCGGCCCATTTAATACATTATATTATAGAATTTGGCTATGTGCACTGTGCAAACCAAGAGAAGCGCAGAGTAAAGGATTTTCATATAAGTAGGTACTTAACATAGTTTTTGACCGCGATTTCATCCGGTCCGGTCCGGAAATAGGTGCCTGCAGCGGAGTTGTTGTGAGGTTATTCTAAGGTCAGTTATTGAAAAACATTTAAAACTTATTTTCGTTAAAGTTGCAATTTTGACATTCAAAATCTCCGGAACCAGAAGGTTCCCAATGCCATGTGTGGTCCAGTACCTACAAAAAACTAAAACCCAACTACGACAAAGAAGCCAATTAAAAAGGTATAGGTAAACAAGACATCGCAGACAGACAAATTAAGAATCCGGAGTCACACGTCGTGTTAGGGATATAAATCATAAATAAATCGAACAGTACCTACCCTAATTACGTAATACACGATCAATCAGAATCTGAATCGTTTTGAAACAGATTGCTAATCCATTGCTTCGTACGTTCGAAAAAAAAGTCTGCTCAACAACGTAAATCAGACAATGAATGTTGTTGACTTGTCAAATTGAAACAGATTAGTCGGAATTGTCAACGAAAATGTGTTGCGTAATTAGATAGCAGATTATGTGTGACTCCGGATTTTTAATTTAGGTACCTAAATTTCTTTTTTAAATTCATGACTTTTTGTTATCTAGAGGGCGTCATATTCAAGTTAAGGTGACGTCACATATCCTATAACCAGCGGACGATCAAGATACTACCAACGATACCTACTTTATCAAATAATGATGAGTATTTTAGAAGTTATGAGGGAACAGATGAACATAGATACATACGTACTGGTTAAAATCACAACCCTCCGCCGTAGTCGGTTAAAAAAATATCAAAAAGACGAGAGTATAAGGGCCGGTTGTTTCAAACGGTTGGTTAACGTAACATACGTACGTCAGATAATAACGATTAAGTAAGATGTTTAACTTTCGTTAAATACAAAGTGTTGTTTCACTGCATAAAAAACCGATTATCAAAGTTATTCGGGTTGCCAGTGTGACTGTGTGTCATATAGGTACTCTAATTTAATAACAAATAATTATATTGATTTTAAAACCGACAAATGGTTCGGACAACTTAGAAAGACATAAATTCTCTATTTTATAGGAAACAAACTATTGACACGTACCGCAAAAAGGTCGGATACAATAACTTTACGAATTCTAAAGAAATTAGAAAAATATCCAATTTCTAATCTCAACTCACAATACTAGTGCCAGCATCTGGTAACCATTTAGTCGGGCTCAGGCAATTCAAGGACCCTTTTAAAACAATTGAGAAGTTGTTTAAAAAAACAGCCATAAACCTATTCTGCGAAACTGTGCAAAGCGGGGCCCAAACGGTCAACGTGGTATTTTTTAGGAACTTAGGGGACTGAAGAATGAAGAGGGGAGTTGGTTCTGGATCACGAAAGGCTACGAGAGTCCCGGGAGTTAAGTTAGGGGACCTGGTTTGAGACCACGGTAGGGTGTGGACGTAATATCCTAGGCTAGTTATATTAGGAGACTTGGTGAAAGCCAGAGGCCATGTCCAAGTGGGCTGTCGCAAGATAGCGAGTATTATTTAAAGCCCAGATTAGACTAATTTAGTACTTAATGTAATATGTGTGTGTGAGTGTTGGTGTGACAGGGTGAGTCTTCCATTATAATAATTATCCTAAGCTGGTTCTATAATTGACATTCTTGTAACTAAACAGACGGAGACGTGTTGCTGGGGAGTTTGTTGCGCCACTTCTTCTCCCCAGTTCAAACACTAGGAAGTCGTGAAGGGTGGGCGCTTTGGGATTGTCTATAGGCCTTCAAGAGGTTTGATCCACAACTCTATTTATGAATGATTCTTGAATTATGATTCTCTATTCTATTATCTAGTACCTACATCTTGAATTTTGTATTAATTGCCTCAGACCAATAATATGGCTTTAAGAGAGATTTAAGAGAGCAAAACTCTGTTAAATAAATAATGATTTTGAGTATCAATTCTCAACTCTATTATCTAGTGATTCTTGAATGTTGTATTCTATATCACAGACCAATAATTCGGTCAGACTGACATGAACACGTGTCTTACAGATATGCTTGTTGTACAAAGAGTGACCTTCCAGGGGTTTGGGTGACCACATCTATCTTATATTCAGTCGGACTGATAGGGACCATGTCTCCTTAGGAGCATGATGCCGACGCAATGCTGAAACTAGCCGCTCCGTTGCTCGTACCAGGACTGTCGCACGGATGCCGCTTCATCACGTTTATCAGTTCGAAAGAACTGCTAGGGACCATGTCTCCAAGAGAGCATGATGCCGACGCAACAGTATTCGCTTTTATAACAAGTTGCCAAAGTCAGTTACAGAACTTAGCGATGGAAAGTTCAAAGCCCACATCAAACGTGTCCTTATCAATATTATAAGATTAAAGACTACGTTGAAGACAAGGAAGTTTGGCAATAATTCCTTCTGCACATGTGGCTTCCTTGGTGCCTCGTTAACGGCATAACTATGTAAATGTCTATTAACTGCTCCCAAATTACGATAATTATTTTAATTTACTTTTTTATTTTATTTTAATTTACAAATTTCCTTTACATAATATTTTTATTATTTGACATTGTATAAGACTTACAATATTCTATATTTTTTATTAAATTTGATTTGTTACAGATGTTGCGTCAACCATTGTCATTTGGTTTAAATAGGTTTTTATTTATCTTTTATATAGATTATTTTCTTTTAAATTTTGTGAATGTGAGCACATTGTAGACATAACAGACTGTAGATCTGTGGACCATTTTATATTTTACTAAGTACCTGGTGCATGTTGATGGGCCTACACTACAGAACAGATAAAGAGGTTAGAAGGGCCTTGTGGGCGGGGCAGGCGCGCCGCACATAAGAGCAAACGCTCGAAATTTGGTTCACCGGCCAACAGTCGCGCTCATATTGTGATTTATGCCGTCTTGCGCTATCATAACGTGTCGGAAAAAAAACCAGGTGTGTAGTGTAGCCCGGGTAGGGATTTCTTTTCACCGGTAGTTCAAAAATCTTAAAATACAAGTAATATTTGTAATTATTACAATAGTATTATGTAGTTTGTAGAGAAAAACGTTAATCGCTAACAGATGCAAAAGTATACATTGGTTGCAATGCATGGGTACCATCTTGTAGTTAGATGAGTGATCGCGCAATGTATTGCGTTCACTACGAACGTCGCGTGCACCGAGCCAAAGTTAAAATTCCGCGAAATCCACGCGTATCGATAGTGTTGTACTAAGTTGTAAACAATGTCGATAATATTAAGTATGTGTTTGATACAAAATTAAATGATTATTATCAGTAATATTATAATTAAAATAACTTTGTTTACCAATTATTGTTTATTGTGGGTCATTAATTTAGTTTCTGAGTGGGTTTTTCGTCTAAAATTTGGTTTGAGGTGGCTAACCTCATTTATAATGAAAACATTGTAGGTTTCCAGCACATCCTGATACAAGAAAACTGTGGATTGAAGCAACTGGTAGAATTGAATGGATACCTACTAAATGTGGTACAATTTGTTCGCAACATTTTGCAGAAAATGATTACATAACCAAAGATTCAGGGAAAAAATACTTAAAATCAGGAGCTTCTCCGCACAAAAATATCGTTATGCCTTTTTCAGTAAGTAGTGTATAATTTATATTTTATAAAACTTTATTGCCGATTTGCGTACCATTTATTATCTTAAAATAAAATGACCGCACCTAGATCATCTTTTGTGATTATTATTTTATAAGGTCGTGTTTATTGGGTTTATGCAGCTATAAAGCTGAAAATCCTTTTTACTTGTATCATTTATTTACTTACTAGCTGTAGCCCATTACCCTAATTGCATAATACACGATCAATCAGAATCTGAATCGTTTTGAAACAGATTGCTAACTCACTACTTAATAAGTTTAAAAAAAAACGAGCGAGCCTTACAGTAGGCGCAGATGTGTAACATATATTATTATTATGACATCTTGCCTGACAGAAGAAACCTCTCGGAAATGCGCACATCTTTTCACGAAATCACTCCCACCGATTGCAGGACAGCGAAAGGAAAGATGTTACCCATCAAAAAAATCTGCTGAACAACGTAAATAACGCAATGATTGTTGTTGAACTGTCAACATGAAACTGATTAGTCGTAATAATTTACGGAAATGTGTTACGTATGTTAGATAGCATGTCTTTATATGCATAAATGACGTAAAACAGAGCTGCAATTAGCAAAAAACTAAAGAAAATTTGGATTTCGCGGCTATATCGGATGTTCCCCCTTAATTTAACATTATTATTTATATGTATTTAAGAAGTCCACACTAATTGTCCCCCTTCCCGAAATTATAGCTACAAATTTCAAAAATTACAGTAATTTTATCGATATAAATAATCGACCTTTTGGTTGCTGTAACATGTATGAGAAATAAAGCTTCGTGCAGACCAGCGCGACGCGACAGCGCGACGCGACACCGGTTATTGTTATACCGTCAAGTTTTCTTAGAAATTGTATTGTTCGAGTCGCGTCGCGGCGTCGCGTCGCGCTGGTCTGCACGAAGCTTAAATTGCTTTTGCGCGTGTGTGAGTGTACGTCAAGCGTAGTGTTTGCGTTAGTGTGAGAACCAATAGCAAACTCGCGATCGAAGTGCGTGTGGTTTATTTGTGTGCGTAATGCGCGTCCGATTGGTCTCTTGCTTGCAGGTGAGTTAAAGAGTGGGGAATATGCGGCGACACTCGTTCTAATACAAATCAGGAACTATTTCTTTTCTAACCTCTTTTATCTGTTTTGTGGCCTACACTGTCCTCTCATACCGTTTAACACTGTAATTTGGAAACATTGTAAAAACCATTTACTTTTAAAAGAGTAACCGTGGAGTTTCTTGCCGGCTCTTCTCCATAGGAAACGACCAATTGGAACCGTGCACCTAGCTTCTGACGTTTCATAAGTACCCTTGTAGGTTTATGTGAAATAAAATATTTTGAATTTTGAAATTTTGAATTTTAGTGTCTAGTATGGAATCCTTAAAGCGCGGCGAGCCTTTGACTCCCTTTCGCCTTGATCGTTGCATCCATGGAATATAAAAAGTGGCCGCTGAATCACGTGTCAAGAAGAAAGAAGCAATAAATTTAAAAAAAAGGTTAAAAGATAATAATGATAAACGTTACAAACTGACAGTCCTACTCGTTTATTGTCATTCTAAGGGTTCTTCTTTTACAATAATATCTTCTGCTACAAACAGTTGTTCCACTGTATTATTGCTCAGAATGAATTCTCTTGCATCACTGACTACTTTAAGAACTTCACTTTTCACACAAATTTTCACGTCTTTTGGGAAGTCCTTTACAGTTTCTCCTAAATTTCGAAATAACTCAACGATAGTGTTCCGTTGCAACTGCGCTGGAAGTGCTGGAACACATCCTGAACGTGCTGGACTGGCCGAGGGCGCCGAGTTGCGCTCGAGTGCGCCGCTGCTGACGTCGCAGTCGCCCCACTCCGCCGCCAGTACGGAGCCTTGGGAGGGCGCCTTGTCTGTGGCGGCCGTGGTTGCCGTTGCATGTTTACATACTTTTAGATAGGGTTTCACAAATGACATGAAGCTCTCATATTTTGATGGTTTAACTTTGATTCCTTGTTCCATCCTTTGTTTGCGCATCCTCAAAGCTTGGCTGTAACTGGATTTGAGAAGTTTCCATATCGCTATACATTCTGTATCTGTTAAAATAAAACATAAATATATTAGTTATCAAAACTTATAAGCACTACTACTTACTGAAAATAATTGTAAGAGTGTGTGTGTTGTTTGTTTGTTTATTGTTGTTGTTGTGTGTTGCATTTAACTTCTATTAAAAACTGGCTGACACGACAGATGTTGTTCTGCCAAAATTTAAATATGGGCTTGATTTCATACAAAAACCACATAGAAAAAAAGAAAACTTTTGTTTTTCCCGAATTTTCCAACAGAATTGGGGGACCGTTTTCCAATTTTTCTTTCCATAAAAATCTAATTCGGACTATTACGAAAATTTCAAAATAAAATAGGCAATTCGGTCCAGCAGTTGTTGTTTCTGACCTCAAATCAGATAAAATTTCACGAAAACGAAAACTTAAATTTGACAGTTCTCACTCATCGAATGTACAAAAGGCAATGTTGCTACTACTCTCGAGCGAAGCGAGCTCGGGATTTGGGGCACCCCGACTCGGACAGATTATGTTTTTTTTTTTGCTACGCTGTTTTGTGTCGACTACGCCTAGTCACGTTGCCGTGTCATGTAACCTTGAATGAGGGTACAACTTATATTTGATGACTGGTTCTAGTACTGTTTGTTATACTGAACCATCAATCAACCGAACAAATCCAGCTCATTCACAAAAATTATAAGTAAGTACCTACTTATACTTATTTTTAATTATTGTTCATTAAGTTTAAGTTTATATAATACCTATCTAATCTATCTACAACCTTAAAAAATACTTAATAAAAAAATAAACTAATAATCAATACAAGTTGATCTACTGCATTGCTCTATTCTGTGACCTACTCGAGTTCATGAACTTATGAGCGGTGCGCCTGGCGCGCGGGTCACCCGCGCATCGTAATTTGTTTCGTATCGCTACTCGTTGCGGGGGCTGGGGTAAGCGTTGAATGCCTACTGCGTTCGGGTTAACCCGGCCTTAAGGGTGAACCGGCTTAGGGTACGCCCATGGATATAACAATATACATATATTAAATTATTTATATATATATGTATTATTATGTATTAACTAAAAGTACAATAGTTAGATAAATGTTTTAATATGTACAGATCTTTATAACGTTATGTCAGAAGTGGACATTTAACTCTCACTGTCATAAAATTGAGCTTCTTGTGTCTTCACATAGCCACAGAAATCGCCACCTTCACACGCGCAAAATTCTTTACAAGGGAGACCTGCATGGGCACAACTGCACCTTGCTGTTGACCTGGTTCTCTTCAACAGTTACATCTTAAACTCTTCTACAATTCAGGTGGTACTAATCCTTTGTTACTTGGAAATAGAATGGGTACCAAAGAGTGTGTTGTTTCATCCCTATTCTATTCGTATTCAGTTGGATTCAAAGAAGGAGGAAACGAAGATGGGGACCACTTAGATTAAAAACTTCCACACAACGACACAACGGTCCCCCGACAGCAATGACAATTTTATTTATCTTTTTAGTCAGCGAGTAAATTGAGTGACCTTTCGCTTCGTTTATGCAGATTAACTAATACAACTTGTTTTATACTTTTACATCGTTTTTCGGCAGGACAGTTGTTTTTTTATTTTTCCATCCATAATCAGTAGGATTCAAAGCCGGAGAGAACAAAGATGCTGCTGCGTTCCATGTGCATGCTTGCAAATGCAACCACACTGTGCCGAAAATCAGTCATGTTGCATGGATGAAACAACACACTATTTATTAGCACCACCTGAATTGAAAGAGTTTAAGATGTAGCTGTTCAAGTGAGTAACCACTTTCAACACAACAAGGTGCAGTAGTGCCCATGCCGGTCTTCCTTACAGAATTTTTCGCGTGTGAAGGTAGCGATTTCTGTGGCAATGTGAAGACTCAGGAAGCTTTCTGTAGATTTATGAATTAAAATTAACTTAACTTAATGAGTTTCTTAAGTGAATTATTTGGCAAACTTGTTGTATAATGATGAAATAAGAAATCATGTTTTTGCCAATCGTTACTTGTCAAGTAAATTATTTTTTGGTGAAATGACTAGACTTCATAATGAACGTACGCCTTATGATAGTGTGAACATCATAGTACCTGGTCGTAGCATCCTCCTGCTGATGTCCTGCCAGGCGTAATGCCTCTGCGCCTTGTCTGAGAAGTGCGCGTAGTGAGTGTTGTACAGCACCGGGTGCCCGCGAACTATCCCGGCCAGCCGTTCCTTATCACCTGTGGCAACTGCAATCATATAAATACAATGAAACAATTCATCACCTGTGGCAACTGCAAACATATAAATACAATGAAACAATTCATGAGGAATTCAAGCATTGAAATGGACGCTTCAGACTGTGTACCCCAGTTTAAAGAACCATGCCGTGCTATCAAATAAATACCGTCACGAATATTATATTTTATGGGTAGCTGACCCCTAGCTCCCCTAGCGACTTCGTCCGCGTGAAGGCTAAGGCTCACATCAGTTCGGCTTCGCCTCTACTCGCTGTTTAGCATTATTTCTATGAAACTCCATACTGTAGACTGTCGGACACTTATTATCATCATCGTAACGGCATCGCCTCGTATCGGAATCAGCTAGTTATGCAGCGTCACCGAGCTTACGTTCGTGCGTCGCCGAGCTTACGTGTCGGTTATCAATAATCATTGACCACACTGTGATGTAAATACACGGTATGAATGTGATAGACCGATAAAAGATTTTTATTGTTTTATCAATTCCCACCCATCTGACCCATCACGTCTCTATGGCTTCGCTAATTAATTAGAAAAATCTCTGTTTATAAAGACAAAACAGGTTGATACTCGTCTTGGAGGTGTCATGACTGTGGTAGTGACCAGGTTACAAAAATAAATAGGTAGTATAAAACAAAGTTTATTTTCGTGTCTGTCTACAAAATTCACTTAGAGTAGACAACTAGGTACCTCGAATATTTGAGCGAGTTGACATATTATGCGATGTCATCGGTGGCGGCCGCCGCTGCCGCAGCTTCGGCAGCGGCTTCGGCTCCTCAACAACTTCTGCGATTTCCGATGTGGGCTGCTGTTTGATAACACTAGAAGATAATAACAAACGTGTTAGTTCAAACATCAATATAATAAGCCTATTAAGTTCCCACAGCTTGGCCGCAGGCCTTCTCTGTGAGAGCGAGTGGGCCGTTATCCAATGCGGGTTGGTGAATGTAACAAGAAGAAAGAATTTCGTCACCACTGCTCCAATAATGGTGAACGTGCAGTAGCTTACGTTACCACTGCTACTACGAAGGTGAATGTGCAGTTGCTTAAGTCGCAACTGCTCCTATAAGGTGAATGTGCAGTTGCTTACGTCACCACTGCTCCTACGATGGTGAATGTGCAGTTGGTCACGTCACCACGGTTCCTAAATGGTGAATTTCATCACGATATTTTTCATATGACATCCACTGACATAGGTAAAGGAAAATATCACGAGGAAACCTGTGGACTTATACTTAAGGAATAGGTATGTCTGAAATCGCAAATCCGTCGTAAGTAAGCGTGGTGATCAATGCTCGTGCCTTTTCTGTATGAGAAAAGGCCTTTGCCCTGCATATTTTTATTATATTAATCAAACAGTTTTCCTAGGAATCACGCTAGACGAGAAATTACAATAGCGACCTCATATAACATCTCTTGCGGGGCGGCTAAGCTCTGCCGCTTTGCTGTTAGAAAGATAAGACAGCGGGCCTAATGCCAGGATAAATTCTGATTTCAGCCGCGCGTCTCGCAACCCCCGCATTAGTGCGGAAAACAACCACGGGCGGCGCGACGATGTGCGCTACCAAACTCGTTCTCGAGGTCATTGAGCGGTCAACTGCAGTGCGTAGTATATGCAATGTAGTCAGATAAAACCACAGACTTTTTAAAATTCTATTAGTAAGTTTCTTTGAATATAAAATAATTCTAATAAGAGTGTAATCATTGTGCTGTATTATGTTTATGTGTGTGGCATAAGAATTTCTTTACTTATGTAATAATTATCTACAATATAATACTATGTTGTGAATTAATAAAAGTTCTTAAATATTGTGATTAATAAAACTTTCTTCAATAATTGATAAAAAATCTAAAAGCTAATTGTAATATTATGTAGTATGGACATATTGATCTTTTACTTGTTCACAGCAATTTATTAAGAATTCCTTAATTGGTTTTACTACACAATTCAATTACTTTGCTATAAATAAAACACGATGGTAAGAAATATCTTATAATAAATCATTAAATAAATAATCACGATAATATATTTTTCATTGATAAATACCGATTCTAATGAGTCATCAGTACTCAGCAATTGACAAAGTTTGTTCTTCACTTGATGGTCCAGGAGTAACCAACTCTCTAGTATGAACTATTTTATGACAGAATTGCTTGCAGTTTGAGGGTCCAGCAGCATTTGGTTCTTCGAGCTGACGTTTTTTGGAAATTGTTGGTTGCCTCAAAGGCATGTTTTTTGTTCGGCGTGGGTCAACTAATTCAGCCAATATGTGCTCCATATAAAATTCGGTAAGCTTAGCAATCATTTTGTTTTGCCAAAAGTCGTCATCGCGGAATATTGTTTCAACTGTTATTTTTTGATTTTCACCAGACCACACTGCAAAAATACACTTGTTTCTGTTACTTATACGAGTATGTAACTGCCCTTGGACTTGATAAATTCCAAGGGATTTTTTTTAAATCTTTTATGGTCCAAATTATTTTTTTTTCTTCTCTATGGCTTCTTCAATCGGTATTTCGAAAGCAGAAAATGGGCATTTTATCTCGACGATTGTATCGTTACCGACTAAGCCATCTGGGGTAGCTGCCAAAAATGGTATCTTATTGTCTATGAATAGTCCACATGGGCTTATTTCCACACTTTCTTGTCTTGCAAGCTGGTTGAGAGCAATAGCTTCATTATCTACTCCGTGTTTTATTGAAGCTACGCTTGAAATATTACTCTTATATAGCAAAGCTTTGATGATACTTGTGCTGGTAGTCGGTCGACGATTGATAATCTTTCCAAAGTTTGATGCAGTTAATAAATTTCTACGAAGCTCTAACCACTCACTACTATCTCTTTGTAAGACTGTAGATCGTTCAACCTGGGACTTTTCAAGTTCAGTTTTTTCTAAATTTTTCAGGAAACTTCGTTTTGCCAGCTCGTAAACCTCTTAGTCCATATCAGGCTTTTGACAACTGTCTGTTCCATAATCTTTGTCTGCGGTTGCAGCCGATGTCAGTATTTTCATAAAAGGCAGTTTCCTGAAACTTTTAACATTTCTTCGACAATAATTTTTTTGTTTTCTTTTGTCTTCCAATAATTTCGTTTTCGATTTAGGACTTTTGCCCAAAAGCGATTTTTGTATATTGTATAATGGCCTTTTCGTATTAAATGCCACAACTGCCGCCGCACATCTGGATTGATATGTTTGCCGTTGAATTAAGTTAGTTCGTTTACCGCCTACGAATTTAGCTATTATGCTATTGAACTGTTCGACCGGGTTACTGTCACAGTCATTGATCAAACTTCGTGAGTGCGAGGCAACTAGGGCCACAATGTATCGAACTTTCGCCCAAAACGCAGAACTTTTTACTTTCGGAACGAGGTCTTCATTTTGCCTTTCACTACAACAGTAGTGATCTATACAGTCGTTGTGATGACCGAATGCATGATTATATGAGTTATTAATGTCAACAAATAGATTATGTATTCGCACACCTAATTCAGCAGTATTATTTTTGTGATGTTTTATAGCTGAACAAATAACTTTTCTAATGGCAAAAATTCTTTTTGTGGTTATCATGCATCTCCTGTATGGAATCCAGCGTATCGTGTCCACATCGACAGAATAGAGTGCATCCAAAAAAAGTTTACGAGATACCTGCGCTACAGATCACAGACTTGTGATCGCGAAGCTGATTATCCTCAAAGGCTCTGCCACTTCAAGATGAGCTCCTTGGAGCAACGAAGGAGTTGCTCAGATTTAATTTTCCTTTATAAGACCCTTCATAATTTGGCGAATGTACCGGAGTTGGTTTCGGAGATCAATGTAAATGTGCCCCGCCGTACCTCATACAGATCCAATTTTAAAACAGATACATTTCAAATGCCTAAAAATAGAACTAATCTTGGCCGTTCAGCTCCTTTATACCGATTTTTGTCTAGCTACAATAAGCTGTGCACGCGTACCAACAACTTAGACATATTTTCGAACAGTCTGAATGAATTCAAACGATACGTCCTCAGTTCTTAATCGATTTCTTTGACTAATTTTGTTACAAAATGTTAATTAGGGTATTTGAGTGACTCCATTCTAGATAATTAATATTGTACAATTTAATTTAATTTTTGAACTCTAATTTTAATCTATTCGATTCTTTTAATTTTAATTGTAATTAATGTAATGCGTCCTAATTTATTTGTTATTTTTATTGTTTTAATTTATAATTGTTTTTCTAATTTAATTGATGTTTTTTCTTTAATTATTCTGAATTTTAATTTAACTACATTTTAAACTCAATGCAAATTTTGTAAATTTAATTTTGTTATTATCATAATTCGATTTTAGTTTTATTATTGATTATACAAGTGCTGTGCACACCTATAAGTGACGAATTCACCGCAAAACTGTTAAAATAGAATATATTTAATGTAATTATTTAGTGAATAAGTCGTTGGTGTGTCAATAAATAAATAAATAAATAAATCATTTTTCTCATACATAGTGGGTATTTTGTATCTTTACTGATGGAGGCTAATTTGTTGCACATATTACGCAATATGTGATTTCTACATTCAATTTTCTCCACGGTAACATCTTTATAGGGTCTTTCTTCAAGGATCTTTGCGTAAGTACTCGAATCACCATCCGCTATAACTCGCCCATATATGATGTTATACATTTCTACGGAATTTTTGAATCCCTCTACTATTATTTCTGCCTCCATTCCAGAAGAAGAACCCGTGTAATTTCTATAACATTTGTGTTCTTTTGGTGCTACTCCTATATTTTGTGCACGAACACATATGCAACAGAATTTATTTTTCACACCTAAATAAAGAACTTCTTTGAACTTCCTGCCAACTATAGCTGCTGCTCCAGAAAGCGCAGAATAGTTACTCTTATAGGAACGCTTAGACCAGCAGCCGTCAGCAATGACATCAACGATTGCTATCCCATCCATATTTACTCTACCTTCTTCTATTGCTGCTTGTCGCAACCGCCATAGCCTGTTGAGCTGTTTTTTCCCAATGTTGACAAATTTCAACGTGTTTTCTTTCGTACATCTGTTCTGACAATATGGGAAGATTCATCGCAGCACACAACCTTTGAAACTGTTCTAAACCAATGCCAGTGCTTGTGATACCAGATACTGCAGCTGTATTTATATCTACGTTTTGGGTTGGCAGTGGATCTGTTGTATTTATGATAAACTTAGCTTTACTCATATCACAAGAAAGTTTCAATTTCGAATTAAGACCTATTTTCGTTTCTCCCGTGATCTGTAAGTTGGATAGAGTGCAGCCAAATTGAGGTGCATGGGTAGAAATAATTTTTAATTTAAAAAAAAAATACGTTTTATCTATTATTATTCTTTCTGCAGCATCATAAAGATTTTCGTCATGATCTTTGACTTTCTTTTTTTTTTTATTAATATTCTTTGGTCCTTTATACATACGCAGATCAGAGTTTCTGTAATTAAAAAAATAACGTCATGTATTTTTTTTTACTTAAGTACTAACTGCTTTGTAACTATACTGCTTCAAAATTATTTTTAGATATCTGGATAAACTAATTATACTGAATTACTTTCTAAGCTGTTCACAACGAATTTTACACAACAAATTTCAAAAATAATTATGTATATTTTTGTAAAATGAGTGGATTGCCTCAAGAAATGAATTTATTATTATTAATTTAGCAGTATGTTTTAAATTTTAGGAGTTTATTATTTTTCAGATATCAATAAGGTCTAATAAGTCTTACAATGGCGCGAGCCACTCGGATCCTTCTTAGAAATAAGTTCCACAAAATACGTACTGTTCGCGTGAAACACTCTTGTCATTATGCAACTCAAGCTCCGGTACGTTGTAACTATCCAAGGCACCACCAATTTCTTTTGTTAAATCATTACTGAAATAAATAAAAACATTTAAAAGGAATTTTGGTACAGTGTAAGTTATATCACCGAAAAATATCCTGACGAAAATACTTTGCAAGAGTTTCAGCTAGAAATCCTTTTTTATTGCTCGAGCTATAAACATCTGGTTGTTCATGTTGCGTGGCTGAAGTGTTACAGCTAACATTCACCAAGTTCTTCAACATAGGTCTGAAAGTTGTGTATGAAAAGGTAAATATTCAGAATTCTTTATGAAAGCATAGGTATATACACTACATATGTGAGATTTGGTTAGAAGGAATAGATAAACGTACTTCTCTGGTGGCAAATCATTGTCATCATTCAAATTATTTTCAACGTCGATGGTATCACCGATCAAACCATCAACAAACTCGATATCTCGATTACTGTCTTTTTCTGGGAACTGATACCTAAAACAAGCGAGTTTTTAGAACTGTCTTTCATAAATCTTTAATTTGATACCTCACTCGACTAGTTGTGAAAAGGTAACAAACAAAGAGACAAGGCGAGAGAGAGGGAGATCACAATTCAAAATAAATGACATTTCGTTCATCGATATCTAGTTTTATCTAGCATAATTAATTTATTATAGGCCTACACATAGATATATAATTATATACTTTCGAACGAAAACAATACACGATCGCAGGAGTCAAATAAATCATCTGTTTATTTTGCGTATACTATACGCCTATGCACAAGCCTACGGTCGCACAGACGTAAAAATATCGCGGCGGTATATTTTCGCACACTGGATTTTCAACGCTCTGCTTAGCGCCGAGAGTTGAAAATCCAACGAGTGTGTTTTTTCGACGCGCTGGAATGCACTCTGTTGAATTCTCAATGCTCAGCGTAACACCGAGAGTTGAAAATCCAACGAGTGTGTTTGTTCGACGCGCTGGAATGCACTCTGTTGAATTCTCAATGCTCAGCGTAACACTGAGAGTTGAAAATCCAACGAGTGTGTTTGTTCGACGCGCTGGAATGCACTCTGTTGAATTCTCAATGCTCAGCGTAACACTGAGAGTTGAAAATCCAACGAGTGTGTTTGTTCGACGCGCTGGAATGCACTCTGTTGAATTCTCAATGCTCAGCGTAACACTGAGAGTTGAAAATCCAACGAGTGTGTTTGTTCGACGCGCTGGAATGCACTCTGTTGAATTCTCAATGCTCAGCGTAACACTGAGAGTTGAAAATCCAACGAGTGTGTTTGTTCGACGCGCTGGAATGCACTCTGTTGAATTCTCAATGCTCAGCGTAACACCGAGAGTTGAAAATCCAGTGCGCGATAAAATCCCAACGCGATTTTTTTACGTTCGTCCGCGCGATAAAAAAAGATTTACTAAAATTTGTACCTACTGTTTACTTCATAACGTAGTAAAAGGTTAGTTTTTGCAACATATATTATTAACATAATTTAGATATTTCCATACCTACATTACTCAAATGATTAAAAGAAAAACGCAATGACCTTGATATAAATTAAAAAAAATACATACCTTCGACTTCGGCAATTAGCAATCATTTGAGTCTTCAACTGTTTTAGTTCTCGCTTCTTCCGTTTTTTCATAGTAAGTATTTTGTTTGTTTCCCATATTACTCAAGAAAATGTAGATATATTTTAACGATAATAATAATCACGGCTACGCGCGGCGCAAACTCACATAGTCTACCCGTCTCAACAGAGCGAGGGTAAACTGGTCGAGTGGTCGATGAAACAAACAGATGTCACAAGCTCGTCAAGATCGCGAGACGGAAGACAGCGTGTTTCGCGGATTAAAGTGTAGTAAGCGCCAAATGCTTTATGTTCTGTTATCTTTTAAAATAGACAATATTTTTAAAAATCGCTAGGGTCAGCTTTAGGTTTTATATGAGTGTTGTTATTTATCTAATTTATGGTTCATTAATATGCACCAAAATAGAATAAAAGCCAAAAAAGTTGAAAATTAGAGGTAACTTTGTGATGGTTTTCTATCGAGAAAATTTTATCCTACTATGTTTTTCGTCAGGGTCGACCATTATACTTTTTTTCCAATTTGAACATGATTTACTACTGTAAAAATCTAATCAAAGATTGAAGATTTTGCTTTAGGCCCGCTCTCGTTTGGTCTATTTTAGCTACTTCCACAGTATTATGTCGTATGCCATTTTACTGTGGGATCGGGCTGCTGACATTGAATCCATATTTATTTTACAAAAGAGAGCTGTCAGAGCCATTTATAAACTACATCGTCGCGAATCTCTCAGGGAACTATTTAAAAGGATTAATATTATGACCGTACCTTGCCAATTCATTTATGAAAATATTATGTATGTAAGAAAAAATCTACATATTTTTAATGAGATAAGTGATAGACATAATTTTAATACTAGAAATAAAGATAAAATTGATCGACCATTTTTCAGATTATCTCAAGTAATCTTCATCTTTTATGGGGTACTGTGTTAAAAGTTACAACAAAATACCGTGTGATATATTACAATTAAATATAAGAAAATTTAAAACTCATATCAAAAGTACACTTTGTAAACAAGCATATTACAAATTAGAGAATTATATCCAAGATAAGAATGCTTGGAAACATGCTGGTCCTGCTCCATAGGATAATCTGGAATCTAGACAAAATCAAACTGGTTGCTAATTTAAGTTGTATAAATTATTATTTTTATTATATGCCATTGATTTTACATTCTGTGATTACTTCCTCACACACTGACTTATTAATTGTAAAATTTTAGGAAAATCGTCTACTTTTATAATGTTTGTAAATATGTGAGAACCATGTATCTATCACATAAGTAATTAATTTATCTTTCGTTGCTTCATTTTTATTAATTCTTCTTTTTACCTATTGTGGTAACGTATTTTTTTTAGGTGCATCGTGTTGTTACTCTTGTATGTAACTAATGTGCCTACATAGGTATACAAAATACTGTAAAACTTTTTAAAAGAGTACCGGTGGAGTTTCTTGCCCATTCTTCTCCGTACGAAAACTACCTTTTGGAAGGGGCGACTAGAATCAATTCAATTTTTTGTAGACTTTGACGTTCAAAAGTGCCTTACAAGCAGGGACCGAAACCGGTATGATCAATACCGGTATTTTTTTTGGTTACAACATTTATTTATAATACCGGTATTATTAAAGGTTACCTTAATTCTTAAATTGAGTACAACCGGTAGTAATACCGGTTACCAAAATAAAAATTACCTCTATCTTATACGTGCCGTCGGCATTAGTCAAAGGGCGCGCTTCAAAAAATCATGTGTATCAAAAAGTTGAGTTTACCCGCGCGCCGGCGGCGCACACTAGATCGAAAATCACGTTTAAAAGACTTAGAGCTGCTAAGATTTAAGTGTCGTTTTTACGGTCTGAAGTCAACAAGGAACCCTTATAGTTTCGTCATGTTCGTCTGTCTGTCCGCGGCTTAGCTCAGAGACTCTTAGTAGGTACTAGAAAGCTGTAATTTGGCATGGGTAGGTATTCATATTAATCACGCCAACAAAGTGGTAAAAATAAAATCATGTTTTTTTTTTTTTTTTAGTGTATGTACGTCCGTGAAGTGGGGATGTTTTTGGTAAATGGTTGGTTTTTTATATGTGAACAAAATAATACAAGGCAGAAGTATATACAGGGGTGTCAGGGACATCGGACGAGAAAACTGTTAAGTACCATAGATTCAGTTCAACAAAATTTTCAACGCAGGTGTGTTCAGAATCATGTCATGATTCTGAACACACCTGCGTTGAAAATTTTGGCGGCGGCGATCTCTCGCGTCGGGCCCTGGTTCAGGCCATGGTCCGGAGCGAGAGTGCATGGGAGGCCGTCACCTCCTTCTGCGAAGCAGTAATGCTCGCGAAGGAGGAGGCGGAGCGCGCGAGGGAGAGGCAAAATGCGCCCCCTCGCGCCCCTAGTCGCCGCAGGAGACGCCCCGGGCGTCGGGAGTCGCGAGCCGACTTCCGGCCACCGTAGGCGCGGGCTTGCGGACGGTGAGCAATGGGTAGCTCGCCGTCCGATAGGGACCAGGCCCGGGTCGACGGCGCGTTGTGTTCCACGCGCGCCTCAAAGAGATGTCAGCACCAACTGACGGGGTCCGGAAGGGCCAATGCCTGCCGGGGTTGCGGGTTTGTCTGAAAGGGATATCGCGACCTCGGCACACAGGCAACGGAAGGAACACGGGTGGGTTTTAGTCAGTAAAAGTCTGACACGCCCTCCCGCTCCACCCAGAGCGGGAGAAGTTATTTGATAATTTCCCATCCAAAAAAAAAAAAAAAGGTGTGTTCAGAATCGTGTCATGATTCTGAACACACCTGCGTTGAAAATTTTCGTCGGTTATTAAAAAAAAACTGGCCAAGTGCGTGTCGGACCGTGGTCCGTGGTCCGTAGTGCGTGTCGTGGTGGTATTGTGCGTGCACAATGAAGGGTTCCGTAGTTGGGATTAATTCATCCCAAGAACAAACTTATCATTGTAGTTGAAAAACATGTTCTCCCATACATTGCAACTGCAAATGTAAGTTTGTACGCTCAATATTGAGAGATTTACCATGTTATTTTAAGACCATAGACTTCTTATTTTCCTGTAATCTATGAGCAAAGAACCATTCTCTGCATTTTTTTCAAAATTTTGAAAAAAATGCAGAGAATGGTTCTTTGCTCATAATGGTAAATTTTCATCAATTTTGTTAATTATCTTTAAACTATTTAGTTTAAAATTATAAAAAATAAAAAATACACGGTTCAGTATGCTCAACGTTTTCTTTTTATTTTGTTATTTGCCTTCCAAAAGTAACCCCCATATTCAAAATTCATTGATTTACGTTACACGTCCGTGTTTGGGTCACAGAAATACATGTGTACCAAATTTCAACTTAATCGGTCCATTAGATTCGGAGCAAATTGGCTGTGGCAGACGGACAGCCAGACAGACACACGAGTGATCCTATAAGGGTTCCGTTTACCTTTTGAGGTACGGAACCCCTAAAACCTGCTGTTTCATAGAAAAGTGCAATACCTACGCGGTCAAAATGTGTGGAACAGCAGTTTTTTTTTTTATATCACCGACGAATTATTTCGACGGTAACAGGCTTCGCGTCGATGCCCTGTAAAACGAAATTAAAAGGAAAACTATCACAGCTAAGTAGGCTCTACAAGTAAACGAGTAATAATCGACCAACTTACATATGCAGTTGCAAAAACATGTTCTCCCATACATTCCGTATGGGAAAACATGATTTTCAACTACCATATTAAATTTGTTCTTGGTATAAATTCATCTCAACCACGGAACCCTTCACTGTGTGTGGTCCGACATGTACTTGGCCAGGTTTTTGGGCCTGAAATGGTTTCTATTAAGTGTTACTATGGTCAAATATGTCACATGAAGTAAAAATGGCTTGAAAACTGAGGACTCACAGTTTGTTTAAAAAAAAAATGTATGCTCCATACATATTTTTCGTAAAAAAACTGTAAGACCTTAGTTTTCCTGGTCCAGGTATGAAAAATCAGGATATCCCGGGAACAGCAAAATTTCCCAAGTTCTATAACCCACTGTAAGAATATTCTTACAGTGGCTCATAGAACTTTATTAATGATTTTTGACATACGTCTATTTTCCGGAAAAACTAGGTACCCCTTCTTTTTTAAAACGCTGACTTTTTTTTCTAATCTTTAACAATAGTTTTAGAAATAAAACAGAAATACATTTTATAAAAATAAATGGTTACTGAACATTATATTATACAGGGTGGCAGGGACACCGAAGCGAAAATGTTACCACGGATTCACAACGTCATTCAGAACCCCCTTGAAATTTTTCGTCGGTTATTTAAAAAAAAACAGCTGTTCCATACATTTTGACCGCGTAGGTATTGTACTTTTCTATGAAAATGCATTTTTTTTTTTAAATAACCGACTTTAAATTTCGCCGCAGGGGGGCTCATCATTTCGCGTCGATGTCCCTGCCACCCTGTATATGCTCGAAAATATATAAAAATGTGGGTACTTATCCTGAATTTTCATACCTCCTCCATAAACATTTTTCGTAAAAAAAGTTATTAGTCCCCAGTTTTCAAGTCAAATTAATTCATGTGACATATTTGACCAGAATAACGGCGCCGTTTGTAAAATGACGAATCATACAATCTGCCTAGATTGTATGATTCGTCATTTTACAAACGGCGCGGTCCGTTTACAAACGCTGGCGGTTTTGAAAAATGCCTAAGGCAAAATGTAAATTGCCTAGTCATTTTATAATATGCCACAAGATTTGATGGACTGCGTAACCGGCGTTTGAATTACGCCGTGTACAAAATGCCGCGGCAAATTGAAGTTTTTAGTTTTCCGGCACGTGAAAAACGTAAGGTGTCAATGGAATCTGGCAAAACCTTTCGCTTTGCTCGCTCGGCTCGCGCGCGGTTGTTCACAGTTCTAACCTACCCTAACCTATTTCACCCAATTCACAATTTTTCGATTGCTTATAATGTAACGGAAATAATACCCATAAATTATAAACCAACGGTTCTCACAATTTTACGGTAACATAATAGGTACCTGATTGCTGGAACAAAGCGTGATTTGCCCAACCTGTGTTTAATGATGGTCACGCTACAATAACAATCAACGTCAAAATTATAACAAATTGAACGAATTGCCATTTGGCTTAGGCATTTTGCGTTTGTAAACGGACGGCGCCGTTTTTAAAATGATGAATCCTACAATTTGCCTGCGACAGTAATACATAATAAAATTCTATAACCCACTGTAAGAATATAATGGGAAATTCTGCTGTTCCAAAGATATCCCGATTTTTCATACCTGCTCTATAAATATTTTTCGTAAAAAAATTATAAGTCCTCGGTGGTTTCCAAGTTAAATTAATTCATGTGAACTATTTGACTATATTAATACATAATAGATTATTATTTCGAGACAAAAAAAACGACACTTAAACTTAGCGGCTCTAAGACTTACTAAACACGATTTCCGATCCAGTGTGCGACGATCTCCCTGGTAATGTTTAAAGTATTTTCTAATGCCAACAAATTGTCGGCATTGCGATATTCTATTTCTGTCTCGTAAGTCGTAATCGAGGTAATTTTTAGGTTACCGGTATTAAATCGGTAACTTAAATAGAGGTTTATACGTATCGTTTAAAATATATCAATGATACGGTAATATAATTCATGCATAATTTTTAATAGTAAGTAATCATTAATCAATATTATAATAAAAATAAAATAGCAATAATAATAAATTAAACATTATAGTAAATTAAGTAGTATAACAGAGCTTCCTCTCTCCTACCCTTTTGCTGTGCCCTACAGGGTCCATAATGATCAAAATTATACAGTTACCACCTAAGTACACATTATGGCTAAAGCAATAAAGATATTGAGTATTGAGTATTGAGTATTGAGGTAACATGTTTTTTCTTCTTGGTTACCCAAATAGCGGTAACCTTAGTCGTAGAAGTAACCAAAATTCTTCGATACCGGTACCGTAATTTATAAAGGTTTTCGGTCCCTGCTTACAAGGGCCTATTTGATGATTTGACTTTGACTTCGCAGTGGGACAGTACTAGGCTGGTATTATTATTTAGTGGTAAATCATTATTGTAGTTATCCTCCTAAATGCACCATATAATTTCGATTTGGCTGCGTATCGAGTGGTTGTGCCTAGGTAGGTTGTTGATGTATCGTTTGAATGCTAGGTACTCACTCAGGGCATTCTGTTCCAAGCTCAGCGGGTGGTCGTACTTCAACCAACTGAACGCCTGATGTTGAAGCACGTTGTCTGCAATCAAATTGAAGATCAAGAAATCGATATAGATGACAATATTTCTTTACGCGAAAGGGAAGTGTTGATCACGTCGCGACTACTGATTTGGACGCAGTCGGGCTGTGCAAAACTAAAACCCAACTACGACAAAAGAGTCAACTAGTATAAACAAAATATCAAGATAGAGAAATTTAAAAATCTGAAGTCACACGTAATCTGTTGATTCATGCCGTAACACGCGTGACTCCGGGTTTTTAATTTCTCTTTTTAGTTGACTTTTGTCGTAGTTGGGTTTTAGTTTTTAAAACTTTTATTTTTATTATTTTGGGCTTATAATAATATTTTTGAAACATACGCTACTCAGCCCTTTCATTTGATAGTCAACATGGCATAATTAAAAAAAAAAAATTTTACTTCATGGCTTTGTTCTCTAGAGGGCGCCATATTCAATGTGACGTCACATACCCTATAACCAGCGGACGAATAAGACGCTTCCAACTCTACCTCATTTGTCAAATTATGACGAGCAGTTTAGAAGTTATGAGGGTACAGATGAACATATAGGTATCCTTTATTACGTACATACCGGTCAAAACCATAACCTTCCTTTTTGTTTCGCCGTATTTGCTTTTTCAATAATGAACAAATAGGGTGCCGTAAAAGTTTTCAGTCTTAGACCATTTTTATACGAGCTCTATCGCGAAGCACTCTGTCTATTTTATGTACCGGTGATTTTTTATAGTAGTTAATTTTTTTGGTAGATTTCACAGAACAGATACTTTTATCTGTTCTGTGGTAGAGTATACCCTTTTATGTGTATTTTTGAAAACCACAAATCTAGCAAAACCATAGATGCCGAGAAAAAACTAGCCAAAGTTCTTTCGGGATTGGTGAGATAGTGGGAGTATTTACTGTGGGGAAGTTAGCATGGCGGGTCTAAATTAATTTCCAAGCAATAATGAGGTCAATGACATCTTCAAGGTCAAGTCGAACACCCTAAAAGTCAAGCTCAAACCAAAATATGCTCAAATCTTGAAATATTATTCTGTAGCAAGCTCTGAGGTCGAAGACATTTTCAAGGTTTTTGAAGAAGTAATCGACGTTATATTTGTCTGCAGTCTCGTATTTCTGTCTGCAGGGTTTAAAGGAACCCAACACGAAGGGGATGACGGGGCCTTTTTCGCTCGATCACTTGAGCCTGACCTAACCTGTCCGAGTCGGGTGCCCCAAGTCCCAAGCTCGCTCTTACATCCTAAGTACGCATTGCGTTTTTACTTTACATTTAAGCTTTGTGCAGACCAGCGCGATTTGTCGCGCGACGCGACACCGGTTATTGTTATACCGTCAAGTTTTCTTAGAAATTCTATTGTTCGAGTCGCGTCGCGGCGTCGCGTCGCGCTGGTCTGCATGAAGCTTAAGTCGAGATGTGTTTTTAATGTAATAGGTTAACTTATAAAAAGAACAACTGTGAATCAAACGTTAGCGACACTTACATTCTATTACGTTTCGTTACCCACGATCTCTTATGAGTAAGTACCTACAAATTAAACTTTATTATTCAGTTATTTGCTTCACAATTGAGTTATTTACAGTAACTTATTATATTTATATTAAAAATCACTAAAATCCGCTGTCACTTGCGCTGTTTATGTCTGAACTTAAAACGGAACAACCTAGGAGTGGAATTCGCACCATTCTGTTAAAAAATATGTACAAAGCATTTAAATTGTCGTTTCGTTTGTCTAATCAAACGAAACAATTCAATTTAAACGTAAACCAACGTAATTCTTAATTAAAACCTCATTGTTTTATCGGATTCGCACAGGTAATAATGGTGGTTGGGGAGTTATTATTACAAACTTCTGGTAACACAGATGTGATGATGACGAAGACTTGTGTCACCCACGTGACCATTGTGTCTCGGAATGCCTGGCGAAGTATATTATTATACCATGGTTAAATCCAGTGAAAGACAAAAATCGCCGCGGCAAATACCGCCCGTCAGAACCTGGGCTTACTTTATTAATACGCTACGCGAGGTGCGGAGGTATGAGGCGCATTTCTGCCGTGTGTATAATTTAGACGTTTTACTGCTCCTCTCTACTCTAGTCGAACCTACTGTAGTATCGACAGTCATCGCTCGCTGAGGCTCTTTACATTAGTAGGTAGGTACTACCTACCGATTAATCTTAGTGATGAAACGGATTCCTAATCGTTTGTCCGGAAACCTACCTGATGTAAACACATTTAAATTTAGTTAGGTTTAAGTAATGAAGACAGGTAAGTAAATATTAATTTATACAAAATATACTTAACTACGTAGGTACTTAAGTTTAAGTTTATAGTATAAAACTTAGACCAAGAAATTTTTTATTGAAGTAGATAAGTACTTACCTATAGTTAATTTTCTTGAGCCTAGTTTAAAAACATTTAAACAATTAGTAGCTAAAGGTAGGTAACTATATCATTATTGGGTAATACTTACTGTGAGATACATCCCAATGTTCAGAGTCCATGTTGGCAATCAAACAAAACGTAAGTAATAGATATATCCAAATCCGTAAACAAAACAAAAGCCGTGAGAATGTAGGTTAGGTACTCGATACCAAATCACAAGGCAAATCTAAATCCAAGACCATAACATAGGTCAATAGTGTAAGAAATATTACAATACAATTTAGCAAACAAATATGAACGCACGCACGGTACAACACAGTAAAGTAATCGTCACTGACAACAGAACAAGCACTGAAGCAGTCCGAACGAACACGAACGCGATCCCCACCCAACCACATACCCGACCCCGGCACCGCGTGCCGCCGCGCGCCGCCGCCGCACGGTGGGCTGAAAATCGGCTTTCATAGACTTAGGAATTTCAATTTGCAAGTGCCGCATTTTTTGCCGGATATAAAAACGAAGGAATAATAAATAAAAAAATACGAAAAATTTGTATGAAGCTAGTATGAAAAAGTTAATTATCTCGTAAACAGCAAGAAAAACTGTAATATCCTTACAGGTGGTTATAGTACTAATTATTTATGATTTTTTGACATTTATGTCATATAACGGTTATCGCTGCAAATTTTTTTTTAAATCGTCCTAATATTATTATTTATTTTTACATATGAAACGGTTCCTTTTAGTGACTAAATTAAGAACATTGTTAATTATGAAGAATTTTATTGACTCAAATATTAAGAATATATAAAACAAGACGGTTAAAAGAACCTATTTTGCAAATAAATAAAGATGATAAACTGGTGAAAAACCCTGAGCAAATTGCTGAGTCATTTAACGATTTCTTCGTTGATCAGGTACAAAACTTGACTAGGAAACATATGGGCAAGACAAGTGGCAATACTAATATCAAGAATTCTTTATTCATGCCCCCAGTAATACCTCAAGATATTATGCGTATAATAAAACATTTAAAAAATAAAAAAAGTGTTGGATACGACGAAGTTTCTACCGCGGCAGTAATATTTGTTTCAGACATCATAGCCAAACCGTTGAGCCATATATTAACTCGAGTCTAGTGCGTGCGTATGGAACCCTTTTGAGAAGCAGTATGCTTTAGCTTTGGAAAAAGTTCAGAAAGCATTCCTTAGATACCTTTACAAGCACTTGTACGGGTTTTATCCTTTCTTGTATCCCACTAAATTCCGGTTGGGTTGCTTAAGTTTCAATTCTCTAGAAGTAAGACGGTCGCGCGATCAGATGACTGTAATATTTAAAATTCTTAGGGGGATTATTGATGTTCCTGATCTGCATAACGAAATCTGCAATCTATTTGTCCCAGACAATTACTGTCGTGGCAGGAAACACCGCTTACTGGCTGTTCCAACTTGCCGTACTGTTGCACACTCCAAGTCACCTATTCCTCGGACATTAGCCGCTATTAACGCTCTCCTGAACTCAAACACAGATATTGATATGTTTGCGGATGAATGGAAGATGATGCTGTCAGAATGTTTGAATTTTTGTGAGAAGAATGCATGACTGTGTTAAATAAATTATGTATAAATAGTGTAATTGGCTTCGGCCGTTCTATTTAAATAAATAAATAAATTAAATGCATGCATAAGCTCAGGTATATTTCCAGATCTGTGGCGGGGCCCTCACGCGGGGCTCGGGGGGAGGCGAGAATGGACTGCCAATAGTGGCCCCATTACGCCTCCTCCAGGCGAACATCAACCACTGCGCCGCAGCTCAGGATCTGTTGCTCCAGAGCATGGCGCAGTGGTCGATTAACATCGCCGTGGTCGCTGAGCCGTACTTTGTCCCGCCCAGGGATGACTGGGTGGAGGACCTGAGCGGCTCAGTGACCATTATATCGTCGGCCGCCGCCGGTACCCCGTCCCTCGAGGCCGTCAAGAGGGGACAGGGTTGCGTGGCAGCACGGTTCGGGGAGATTGTCGTGGTGGGAGCGTACTTCTCCCCGAACCGAACTCTCGCCGAGTTCCACAACTCCCTTGGGGAGTTGAGAGTCGTCGTCGTCGGGTACCATCCCCTCCCCGTGGTCGTCCTCGGGGACTTCAATGCCAAGAACGTGGCTTGGGGTTCCCGGTATACGGACACACGGGGCAGGATGGTGGAGGACTGGGCCCTGGAGACAGGCCTGGTCGTCCTGAACCGGGGTTCTGTCCCCACGTGTGTGCGGATGCGGGGTGAATCAGTGGTGGACATCTCGTTCGCCAGCCCCGCTCTGTCGCCGCGTGTCATTGACTGGCGCGTCATGGAGGGGGTGGAGACCTATTCCGATCACCGGTACATCCGGTTTGACGTCTCCGCCCAGACCTCGGGCGCGTCGGTCCGACAGACCCCGAGTGGTCCGCGGTGGGCGCTGAAGCAGCTGGACCGGGAGCTCCTCCTGGAAGCCTCGATAGTGCAGGCCTGGGTGTCATCACCGGACAGGCCTGCCGACATCAATGTCGAGGCGGAGTGGTTCCGGGAGGCCATGTCCGAGATATGTGACGTGGCAATGCCCCGGGTCCAGCCCGGACGTGCTCGGCGCCAGGTGTGCTGGTGGTCGCGTGAGCTGACCGCTTTACGCGCGGCATGCGTTGCTGCGCGCCACCGGTACTCCAGGCACCGCAGGCTCCGTATCCGCCCTCCGGATACGGAAGCCATTGAGGCGGAGCTGTACGACGGGTACAGAGCGGCGAAGACCGCCCTCCGAGCGGAGATCGAGCGGGCCAGAGGACTGGCCCGCGAGGAGTCGCTGGAGACTCTGAACAGAGATCCGTGGGGACGCCCATACAAATGGGCGAGAGACAAACTCCGCCCATGGGCTCCCCCGCTGACGCAGAGTCTCCGGCCCCAGCTCGTGGAGGACGTGGTGAGCGCTCTGTTCCCTTCGCGAGGGGAATATACTCCCCCGCCCATGGCTCCGCCTTCTGCGGTGCCCAATGCGGACCACTATAGTGACGACGACGACGATACTCCGGAGGTGACCGAGGTAGATTTGAGAGTGGCGGTACGTAGGCTGAATGCCAAGAATACCGCCCCAGGACCCGACGGCTTACCTGGAAAAGCCTGGGTTCTGGCCTTGGAGGCTCTCGGGCCTCGACTAAGGGGGCTCCTAAGCGCATGCTTGGAAAGGGGCCAGTTCCCTCTTCGTTGGAAGACGGGGAAACTGGTCCTCATCAAAAAGCCGGGGCGCCCGGCGGACTCTCCGTCCACTTACCGGCCCATTGTGCTGCTCGACGAGGTGGGCAAGCTCTTTGAAAGAGTGATTGCAGACCGCCTTGTCGGGCGGCTGGTGCGAGTGGGACCGGACTTGGCGGAGAGCCAGTTTGGTTTCCGCAAGGGGCGCTCTACGGTGGATGCCATCATGCGCGTTCGAGCCCTCACGACGGGGGATGCTGTTGCCCGGGGTGGGGTCGTCTTGGCGGTGTCTCTTGACATCGCCAATGCCTTCAATACCCTGCCCTGGAGTTGCATTAGGGAGGCACTCCGGTATCACCGGATGCCGACCTACCTCTGTCGAGTGGTCGAGGCCTATTTGACGGACAGGGCCGTCATCTACCCCGGTCACCACGGAGAGTGGAACCGGCGAGAGATGTCGTGCGGTGTCCCACAGGGATCGGTCCTGGGGCCGCATCTGTGGGACATCGGCTACGACTGGGTGCTGCGCGCCGACCTCCCTAGCGGCGTCAGTGTAGTCTGCTACGCTGACGACACGCTGGTCCTGGCGCAGGGGAGGTCGCATGAGGCGGCGGCCGAACTGGCGACACGCGGGGTTGCGACAATCGTCGATAGGATCCGGCAATTGGGACTCGAGGTGGCCTTGCACAAGTCCGAGTGCACAGTGGCGCGTTCCGAGGACCATAAAAACACATGGCCTCGGAACGCGCCACTGTCGGGTTCCCGGATAACGGCAGGAGGGGTTCACATCGGTGTCGAGTCGACGATGAAGTACCTGGGACTCGTCCTCGACAGCCGGTGGAACTTCGTGGAGCACTTCCGACGTTTGGCTCCCAAACTGCAGAGGGCTGGGGCTGCTTTGAAGCGGCTCCTGCCCAATCTAGGGGGTCCAAACGCCTCCTGCCGGAGGCTCTACGCGGGGATCGTGCGGTCCATGGCCCTTTACGGGGCACCGGTGTGGGCGCGTTCGCTGAGGCTGCGACCGGCCCAGCGGTTGAACGCGTCCCAAAGGGTCATGGCCATTAGGCTGGTCCGAGGTTACCGCACGGTCTCCCGTGAGGCGGCGAGCCTCCTTGCCGGACTACCGCCATGGGATCTGGAGGCAAAAGTCCTCGCGCACCTGTGGGAGTTGCGCGAGGAGGCGAAACGCCGGGGCGTAACTCCGCTGCCGCGAGAAATCGCGGCACAGCGGACAGAGCTCCGGCGGGATCTCATGGCGGCATGGAGAGTGCGATTCTCGCAACCCAGCGCTGGGCACGCCACAATTGTGGCGATAAGTCCCCTCTTTGAGGAGTGGCTAGAGAGGCGCCACGGCGTCCTCACCTTCCGCCTGACGCAGGTCCTCACCGGACATGGTTGTTTCGGGAGGTTCCTGTTCAGGATAAAGCGGGAGGAAACGCCCGGGTGTCACCACTGTGTGGATCGCCCGGAGGACACGGTGGAGCATACGGTGGAGGTCTGCCCAGCTTGGGCGGAGCACCGCCGTGTCCTCACGGAGGCGATCGGCGGCGCCGATCTCTCGCGTCCGGCCCTGGTTCAGGCCATGGTCCGGAGCGAGAGTGCATGGGAGGCCGTCACCTCCTTCTGCGAAGCAGTAATGCTCGCGAAGGAGGAGGCGGAGCGCGCGAGGGAGAGGCAAAATGCGCCCCCTCGCGCCCCTAGTCGCCGCAGGAGACGCCCCGGGCGTCGGGAGTCGCGAGCCGACTTCCGGCCACCGTAGGCGCGGGCTTGCGGACGGTGAGCAATGGGTAGCTCGCCGTCCGATAGGGACCAGGCCCGGGTCGACGGCGCGTTGTGTTCCACGCGCGCCTCAAAGAGATGTCAGCACCAACTGACGGGGTCCGGAAGGGCCAATGCCTGCCGGGGTCGCGGGTTTGTCTGAAAGGGATATCGCGACCTCGGCACACAGGCAACGGAAGGAACACGGGTGGGTTTTAGTCAGTAAAAGTCTGACACGCCCTCCCGCTCCACCCAGAGCGGGAGAAGTTATTTGATAATTTCCCATCCTCAAAAAAAAAAAAAAAAAAAAAAGGCGCGGGCTTGCGGACGGTGAGCAATGGGTAGCTCGCCGTCCGATAGGGACCAGGCCCGGGTCGACGGCGCGTTGTGTTCCACGCGCGCCTCAAAGAGATGTCAGCACCAACTGACGGGGTCCGGAAGGGCCAATGCCTGCCGGGGTCGCGGGTTTGTCTGAAAGGGATATCGCGACCTCGGCACACAGGCAACGGAAGGAACACGGGTGGGTTTTAGTCAGTAAAAGTCTGACACGCCCTCCCGCTCCACCCAGAGCGGGAGAAGTTATTTGATAATTTCCCATCCTCAAAAAAAAAAAAAAAAAAGGTATATTTCCAGATCCATTGAAAACTGTTGTCATAAAACCACTACATAAAAAAAACAACAAGGAAGACATGTCAAACTACAGACCAGTAGCTTTAAGTTCAGTATTTTCTAAGATATTCGAAAAGATTATATATGATTCTATTTACACATTTGTAATTAAAAATAATATTTTATGCGAGGAGCAAAAGGGCTTTCGAAAGAATAAAAATATTAACATGGCAATATTTGATCTTTTAAAAGTGATCATGAATAATGTTGATAAGAAAAATCCTGTTTGTGCAATTTTCACTGACATGACAAAAGCATTCGATTATGTAAAACATGACACCCTCTTAAATAAACTTGAAGACTACGGTATAAGAGGCAACGTACTAAACCTAATAAAGTCTTACCTCACTGATCGGAAACAGTACACAGAATTATCGAGAGTATGTACTAAAACTAAGCGTGAATTAAAATATTCATCTTCTAGCAGAATACCTAAGTTTGCGGATCCGCAAGGTAGTGAAATGAAATGAAATGAAATTGTTTATTCTGTAAATAGGATATCGGAATCACTTTTACACGTCAAATAAAAAAGATATTAAAAATAAGCTAGATGAGGTCGGTGTTTCCTATCTGACTACTCTGAGAAGAAAGGCCGAAACAAACTCAGAGGTCGTAGTCTCTTTTAAAGTCCAGACATAATCTTGGTCAAGTCATATGAGGACCATGTGGATCAGTGTCTGAAATGGTCTTTTGAGGAAAGAACCACACAGATTTGAGTGGACCTGTCCAGTCAGTGCAAGCATTTGTCAATAATCGTGGAGCTCAACTCAAAACTGAAGGAGCTCAACTCGACGAACAATACCAAAGAAAGGATATTTTTCTAGGCCGCATCAACTACTCAAACTGCCAGACCATCATTAAAACTAAATGAGAAAGAAAAAATAAATGAAAGAGAAAACATAAAAATAAAATATCCATATAGTCCTCACATTCACAATAATTAAAATAATATGATAATTTACAAAGTAATCGTGTGCAGTTTGAATATAATTTTCAACAATGTCAATATTTATATAAAACTGGTTTATTGTGATGAATAAGCAAAATGTCTTATGGTTTTCACAAGGTTTAGCAGAGCGAGCAGCTCAATCCCAAGCTTTTTTATCTTCTAAATAATCTGAAATTTTATAGTACCCTTTTTTACAAAGTTTGGTTTTAATACAGTTTTTAAATCGTTTAATGGGTAAGTTTCGAATGTCAATGGGAAGTTTGTTGTAAAAGCGTATACATTGACCCATGAACGAGTTGCCTACTCTGTGGAGACGTGTGCGATGTACAGCAAGGTTGTGTTTGTTCCTGGTATTTAAACTATGAATATCGGACATTTTCTTAAAATTTGATATATTTTTGTGTACATACAATAGGTTTTCGAAAATATATTGTGAGGCTACAGTAAGAATATTTATTTCTCTGAATTTCTCCCGAAGGGAATCTCTTGGACCGAGGTTGTAAATGGCTCGAACAGCTCTTTTCTGTAGAACAAAGATTGTATTAATGTCCGCACAGGTTCCCCAGAGAAGAATCCCATAAGACATAAGACTATGAAAATAACTAAAATAAACAATTCTAGCTGTATCTACGTCAGTTATCTGCCTAATTTTTTTAACAGCATAGGCGGCGGAACTGAGCCTACCTGACAATTTTTGTATGTGTGGGCCCCATTGTAATTTACCGTCAATAGTTATTCCAAGAAAAACTGTTGACTCAACAGGGTCCAACTCTATTCCATTAACTTGAACATTGGTAGTTAGCTGCCTGACATTTGGCGTTGAAAATTTGATGAGTTTAGTCTTTTTTTCGTTCAGGAGAAGATTATTTACATTAAACCAATGCACAACTTTAGAGAGTGCATCGTTGACTTGTTCAAAATTGACTAGCTGACGTTTGATTTTTAAATGAGGGAGGTGTCATCCGCGAATAATACGATCTTGTGATTATCCCTTATGTGGTAAGGTAAGTCATTTATATAAATAAGAAATAAGAAAGGACCTAGAATTGAACCCTGCGGAACGCCCATGGTGACCGCAGATCCTGCAGATCTCTTGCCATTTACATCGACCCTCTGAATTCTATTATTCAGATAAGAAGTCAGAAGGTCAAGAGCCTTGTCCCTCATACCATAGTGGTACAGTTTCCTGATGAGAGTATCATGATGTACGCAATCGAAGGCTTTGGACAAGTCGCAGAAAATGCCAAGAGCATCTTGCGACTCCTCCCAGGCCTCGAATATGCTTTTCAGTAATTCCACGCCCGCGTCTGTAATTGAACGACTCTTAGTAAAACCAAACTGTTTCAGATGGAGTAAATTATGTACATTGAAATGTCCTAACACTTGTTTTAAAATTAATTTTTCAAAGATTTTGCTCAATGTAGGTAATATCGAAATAGGCCGAAAAGTTGTGGGATCAGTTGTGCTGCCAGATTTGAACAGTGGAATCACTTTGCTAAGTTTCATCAAATCAGGAAATACACCAGATGCAATACAAGAGTTAAAAACTATTGCTAAAAAGGGTGAAATAACATCAATTATTGAAGACATGGTATGTACTGATAATCCCCAAAGGTCAGCAGTTTTTTTTACATCAAGCTTTTTAAAAGATTCTATAATGTCTTTAGCATTCATAATTGTGAATTCAAAAAGTTTGTGACATTCTGGTACACATTCTTTAAGTATTGAGTAAGCAGAAGTGGAGGACGACATTGACAGAGTTTTGGTTGTTAAAATGGGAACATTAGTGAAAAAAATTTCAAACTCAGTTGCCACCTCCATGTCTGCCTTAATATCTACATTATTGATTTAAGATGGAAGTCACGATTCCGTACTGTCGTTCTTCCCGTTTCTGAATTAATAATATTCCAAGTTGTTTTAATTTTATTTCCAGAAGATTTTATTTTATTTTTAATGTGTATGGCTTTTGCTGAGGAACAGGCTCTTTTTCGTTTTTCCTAATTATGTTAATATTAGTGTTTAAGTCGGTTCCCCCCTTAGGGGGAAGGGCCGCACTCCACCGCCGTACGGCCCTGTAGAGCTCGTCTCCGGACTGGACACTCTCCCACCGTGATAAGAAAGATATGAATTCCCATAAGAAGAAGTCCGATACCTTGTCCAATTATTAAGGCAAGGAAAGGATTGAATGAGATTGTAAATAAGACTTAAGAATTCATAGTTGTGAAATCGCATTGGATGTGGTTTTAGAAATCTAATAAATGGTTTAGGGATGCAAAGTATATTATTATATAAACCTGTGAGTAACCCTTACGTTAGCGTAACAGGTATTTGGTCAGTCATTACTCACACGATACCTCACATCTGCACTCGGAATACTCAGAGCAACACTTCCATAAGTGACGCATTGCGTCGCCATCATGCTCTTTTGGAGTCATGGTCCCTAGCAGTTCTTTCGAACTGATAAACGTGACGAAGCGGCTTTCCCTGCGGAATCCGTGCGACTGTCCTTGTTCGAGCAACGGATCGGCTAGTTTCAGCATTGCGTCGGCATCATGCTCCTAAGCAAACATGGTCCCTATCAGTCCTTGGACTGAATATAAGATAGATGTGGTCACCCAAACCCCTGGAAGGTCACTCTTTGCACAACAAGCATATCTGTAAGACACGTGTTCATGTCAGTCTGACCGAATTATTGGTCTGAGATATAGAATACAACATTCAAGAATCACTAGATAATAGAGTTGAGAATTGATACTCAAAATCAATATTTATTTAACAGAGGTTTGCTCTCTTTAATTTCTCTTAAAGCCATTATTGGTCTGAGGCAAAGAATACAAAATCCAAGATATAGGTTCTAGATAATAGAATAGAGAATCATAATTCAAGAATCATTAATAAATAGAGTTGTGGATCAACCCTCTTGAAGGCCTATAGACAGTCCCAAAGCGCTCACCCTTCACCACTTCCTAGTGTTTGAACTGGGGAGAAGAAGTGGCGCAACAAACTCCCCAGCAACACGTCTCTGTCTGTTTAGTACAAGAACGTCAATTATATTACCAGCCTAGGATAATTATTATAATGAAAGACTCACCCAGTCGCACCAACACACACACACACTCACATAATACATTAAGTACTAAATTAGTCTAATCTGGGCTTCAACCCAACTATATTGATTTAAATAAATATATTAACCCAAATGATGGCCGCCTCAATACACGGACCATTGGCTTGGCCGGCGAACCCCGACCTATTTACATATCGGAGCACCTTCCTGCCAGCTCGAAAAAAATTTTTTTTGCTGCCAAGGAATTCGCGAAACTTAAAGGATATATTTTTTGTTGGACTACAAACGGAAGCATATTCCTGAGAAAAATCGCAGGAGCCAAGCCAATACTCGTTAAATCGGAACAAACCCTTCATGAGCTTCAACAACCAGGGGCCCAATGACTGCACTTCTTAGCGATGTACCAATTACTCTTACAACTTTTTTTATTCTTACACACCCTAATTAATATCGTATTTACCTTAAACAAAATAACTTCTAAATTGTATAAACTGTGTAACATTGTTATTAAACCTTTTTATGTAATTAAATTAAACAGCAAATACCGCTCAGGTTGTTATTTAACCACAACATACCACGTCACACCCTATTACTGGACTAATCATTCTACAACAAATAAAACTCATTCACACCTAGCACTGCTTTACACACGTACGTTTACAAAATTATTATTTTTCATTAAAACAGTTCGACTGCACTACTTCATAATATTATATTGTTTAGTAATGCCAAATGGCTATCTTTTTATAATTCGCTGTCTCTTGTTAACAGCTCCTATGGAGAACATGCCCTCTGTACGCAGCATTTTCCTGTATCTCTTTTGTGATTTATTCCTGCATATTTTTCTGAGCTTAACCAAGACCATTAAAGTATTTTAATATCAAAATTCAATAACCTAATAGAAATAGCCAATGACCTTGACGAACTAGCCGTGGCAACTTCATCCCATGGTAATGTTGATTCTTTTTCTCATAAAAATCCACATAAAACTTCATTCAAAATTGTTTGTCAGAATATAAGAAGTATTAGTTGTAATTTGCCCAGTTTTATGACATTACTAGAAAGATCGCAAACAGAATGGGACCTCGTCGTACTGACAGAATGTTGGCTTCCCCGCACTCATTCCATTCCCCAGCTACAGGACTACGAATACCTTAGTACACTTAATAATTTGACACAGAATGAAGGAGTGGTGGTCTACTACAAGCCATCATTACGATTAAAATCTGAGGAGCCTATACTTATGGACGCCAACTGCCTCATGTTAGAAATTAACGAAAATACCATTGTTCTTGCGATATACAGACCGGCTGGTTTTAGAAATATAGCTAGATTTATTGAGTCACTAAATACACTTTTAAGTAAATATTCCGCATATTCAAACATCATACTCATAGGAGATATTAATGTCGACATTACACCTCATAATACTGACTCCAGCCCGTCTTCGTACTTGAACTTATTAGCTTCCCATGGTAAGTTACCAGCACATACACACCCCACACATAGTCTAACATGTCTAGACCATGTCATGCTTAAGACAAGGCTACCTGCTTATTGTTACATAGCGGAAAGTTCTATAACTGACCATGATTGTATATTTTTCGCAATTGAACTAAGTTCTCGAAACCGTAAGCCGTGTCCGAAAAAAATAAAAAAAATAAACTATAGCACCTTGGACAATGACATGAGCTTAATCGATCTTTCTTCAATATTTAGCGACGGTGATGTCAACACAGCTACAAATTATTTTATTTCCACTCTGAACCAAACAATTGAAAATAATACTTCTACAATAAAGACCTCTAATAGGAACATTATAAAAAAACCCTGGATTACCAAAGGTTTGTTAAAATGTATGCGGAATCGTGACAATATGCATCAAAAACTTAAAGAACTTAAAAAAAAAGAGCAATATAACGAAACGCTAGAAATTACGTACAAAAGATATCGGAATTTTTGCAATGACCTTTTAAAAAATATAAGAGCAGATTATGAGAGATCCGAAATCAGCAAAGCTGCCGCTATTAGCAACAAAAAGCTCTGGGAAGCCTTAAAGACAGTTACAAATACAAAAAAAAACAAGGACGTCCCTACTGAACTAATTTCTAAAAGCAATCCCCACCACGACTTGAACAGTATAAATTCATTTTTTGCAAGCATGGGCAAAAATCTTGCTGAAAAAATACTTCCTAGCGAAAATCGATTCCCTGAGATACACATTAAAAATTCATTCACACAATCTTTTGTTTTACTTCCCACCGATATAGCTGAGGTTGAACAAATCATCCAAGGCCTTAAAAACAACTGTGCAGTTGGACGCGACAATATCCCTGCTATCTTCCTGAAGCGTTATATAGGGATTGTACTTCCACCTTTGACTTATATTTGTAATCTTGCCTTTTCAACTGGCGCTTTCCCAAACTCTCTGAAACTTGCCGAAATTCACCCGATACATAAGGCCCCCCCCTTATGTATCGGGTGAATTTACAGGGGCTGTGTCAACAACTTTAGACCTATTTCCATTTTGCCAACGGTATCCAAGATTCTGGAGAGGTTAATAAATAAACGATTAACTAAATATCTCGAGTCAAACAAACTGTTATCACCTTCTCAGTTTGGTTTCCGATCCGGAAAGTCAACTAATGATGCCGTCCAAGAACTGGTAAACTTTGTTTCCACAAATCTCGATGGTAAACAAAAGGTGCTGGCGATCTTTCTGGATTTAGCAAAAGCTTTTGACACAGTCTTTGCCCCGCTCCTCCTCGAGAAGCTGGAGGGGTTTGGAGTGAGAGGCACGCAACTTAAATTATTTTCTGATTATCTCACAAATCGGGTGCAGAGGGTACGGGTTGGTGATGTGTGCAGTGATGATCTTGACATCACGTATGGGGTACCACAGGGCAGTATCCTTGGACCTACATTATTTTTGACATATATCAACGACCTTTGTAACCTTAAATTGCGTGGTGGCAGGATCATCACCTTTGCGGATGACACAGCTCTGCTTTTTCACGCGGACTCATGGGAGGAAGTCTTTTCAAATGCTCAGCTCGGTTTCGACATGGTCGCGGAGTGGTTAAAAAATAACAAACTCACTCTTAACGTATCTAAAACTATGTATATTCCCTTTACCATGAAAAATTACTCGATCCCATCTTGTGCAAATTTTACAATAACATCACACACTTGCTCTTTCCTGCAAGACAATCCTTGCTTATGTCCTACTCTCAAAAAAACGGCTGTTATCAAATATCTGGGCATTCAGATTGACGATCGTCTTAATTTTCAGCCGCACGTAGATGCACTTACAGCGAGAACGCGAAAATTTATATATGTTTTCAAGAATCTATGCCATGTGGCTGAAACTAAGATCATTGACACCGTATACTATGCACTAGTTCAGTCAATCTTATCATATTGCATAACGGCATGGGGTGGAGCCCCAAAGCCATCCTTGCTAAGGCTGGAGAGGGGTTGGTCTGGATTTATGCTTTTGCGGTTGCACAACGACATGCTTTGCTTCGCTTTGCTTGGTAGTATAGATGCAGGTCTACCCTGCTGCCTCCTTCAGAGGCAGTAGGGTGGCGGGGTCTTGAGGGAGAGCGCCACAGTCGTGTAGATCCTCAAGGCAAGTCTGGCGGATGCACCTTCCCGAGGTTGCCACCCCGTTTCTTGGTCTAATTCCTTAAGAAATAGACGTAACTAAAACCACCAGGCGCCATCGCACACCCGCTCCATCCCTACTCCATCCTATCCATTTCCCAACTCCTCTCAATTCCGCTTTCCCAACTTCCACTCCTAACCGTGACCCCCTGTGACTGGGTGGTGGCGGGCTCGGCTATCACTAAAACAAGCTGATGGCGAGTAGGAGAGAACAGTCACCTGCGCTAGGACCTGCGCAGTTGAGCGCCGTGAGCGGGGATGAAGGAGTCCTGGGGGGTTGAGCCGAGCGGCTCTGGCTGTTATGTGCCCGTGAGGCAACACGCCCCCTTTGGTCCCGATTTCAAGCGAAACGGTGGCCCTACCCAATAGCCAGGGGTAGGGAAATGGCCACAGTGTCCCGTCAGAGGGCCACAGGCGAGGTGCGTGAGGTCCGCTGAGGTCGTCCTCGGACGGCCGAAGCGGTAGGTAAAGGTCATGCTGACGGTGTAAGTGAGGGTTGATCAGTTCGTGGGGGGTGGGCCTTTCGACTCCCTACGCCAGCCCGATCAAGCACCCGATGTCGCACTGTAAACCAGCCTTGCGCCCCTATATCTCTCTGGTAGTCCTAACGATCTTGCTTATTTTTAAAGTAAGACGTTCCCAGGTGCGGGCTCCATGGAGGGTGGGAGCCAGAGAGATGAATCCTCATACACAACATAACATGGATTCTTATAGGCCTGTTAACAAAACCGGAGTGGAGGCGAAAGCCAATGAGACTCCCAAGGGAGGTGCTCGCACTTCCCTTGCCCCTGGTGGCCATGCAGCTAAAGCTGCGGGTACCAGCGCGGGCACCGGTCCGGCTGTGGCGAAAACCGCAGCTAAGACCAAAGCTAAAAAGTCCCAATACAAACAAAGGACGTCGGCGCTGATTGGGACCAGTACCGACCCTTCTGACACAAAGGCGAAGACCAAGGCGACGACTTATACCACTGCCGGTCTGACCCTCTCCACACAGACCCCGGTGCCGGGTAATTCTGGCACCGGGCTCCCCTCCAAACACCCTCCTCCTCCTGTGGCTCCTCTAGCCTCCTCCACTCAGACGGTCGTCACTGGTCAAGCAGAGTCGGCCAGCTGCACCGAGGACGCGTTCTCGCGCGCCTGGCAATTTGTGCCAAAACGCAAGGGCAAGGCCAAACGCACTCAACAAGCCCTCTGCCCTTGCACCGACCCTTCAGGTCCAACTGCTGCCCCAGTTCAAGGCAAAAAGAGGGACAGATTGACGAGGAAGGAGCGCCGACAAGCACTGCGGAAGCCAGGCAAAGGCTCCCGGAATATACAGGCCACTGCCGCGGGTAAAACGACGGGCGGCCAGCTGAACTTCTCCGCCGGAAAGCGGTCACAGGCAGAGGCCGGCACTAGCCGACCAGCGCCCAGTCGACCGCCTACCAGAGCTCCGGAGAGTCCACCAGCTGAAGGTAACAGGACACATCGACCCGATTGGAAGGATCAGGCCGCGGCGAAGCGAGCTCTCAACGAGACCTTGACACCTCGTGGAGAACATAAGCGGCCGCGTCTTGATAATTCCAATAGGGTCGATCAACGAAGCTACGCCCAAGCTGCCAGCGCAACCCTAGACGTCGCGATCACCTGCGACCGCACGGGGATTCTCAGCAAGGACGTATCGGATCAGGTACTCGCTGCTATCCAGAAGCAGATCATCCTCGAGGCCTGCTCCCCCAAACAAGGCACCCCAGGACCGACTTTTAACGCCAAGCCGCTGTTCGCCGGGGGTATCCTCAAACTGTGGTGCGGCAACGACCACACCTTAGCCTGGCTAAGGCAAACAGTCTCCGGCCTGGCTCTCTCAGCTAGCACCCAGCTAGTTGTTGTGAGCCAGTCGGAAATTCAGAAGCGTGCACGGTGTGGCATCGTGATCCCGGATGAGCAGGGGGTTTACGGAGAGTCGACCAATATTGGGCGCACTCTCAGCTACCAAAACCCTTGGGTGGACATCAAGAGGTGGGTACTGCTGCACGCGGACAAACAAGCCTCGGCGTGGTTCGTGGTGGTCGGTGTCCCTGTGGACCAAATCCCGACTCTGATGGAGGCCGGACGCCGCCTCTCAATTGGCTTAGGGGCGGTGTACGTGAAGTTCCAGGGTCGGAACGGTAGGTTCACCGACGTTCCTCAGGGATGGGACCCCGTCACGGGAACCGTCTGCGAGGCGCTGACCCAGCCGCCGCAGGCACCAGCAGGGGAGTCCACTCCCCCTACACACAACCCGGAAGCATCCGCGGCTGAATCTGCTGCCGCAGAGTCACCCGCCCTTGCCGCCGCCATCGTGGGAGCCGTCCCTTCATCGGGCGAGGAGCTGGACGACATTATCCTGTCCCCGGCTTCGGGCCCGGGGGAGGACGGTTTCGACGAGGGCGACCTGTTCGCCGGGCTTAGACTTGGGGGGGACGACGAGGGCTCGGCCAGCGATGGCGTCCCTTTCGTCACCCTGTAGAGTCCTCCAGGCAAACCTCCACCACAGTCAGACCGCGACGGCTCAGCTCCGCAAGTGGCTGGAGGTACAACACACGGCCATAGCCTTAATCCAGGAGCCGTGGATTAGGGCCGGCCACATACAAGGACTCTCCAATCTTGGCGGTAAGCTCCTAGTCGCCTCAGATCACGATCACCCCAGATCGTGCATCTATGTCACAGGTAACCTCAAAACACAGCTCTTAACTGATTTCTGTTGCAGAGATGTCTCTGCAGTTAAGCTGATTATACAGCGTGACGATGCCAATGAGGTGGTGATCGTTTTTGTCTCGGCCTACATGCCCGAGGCGGAGGCGCCGCCTCCCCATGACCTCGCCCGTCTCGTGAGCCATTGCGAGAGGTGTGGGTTCGAGGTTGTCATTGGGGCCGACGCAAACGCTCACCACCAACTGTGGGGTATGGACACGCAGAACGAGAGGGGTAAGGCCTTGGTTGACTACTTATTCTCGACTAACCTATCCCTACTAAACACTGGCTCTGAACCAACATTCGTAACCAGACGAAGCCGCACAATAATAGACCTGTCTCTGGCAACGGAGAGAGCGGCGGAAATCATCACCGAGTGGCAGGTTTCCAAGGAGGCCTCCTGCTCTGATCACAGGTGGATCCGCTTCGACATTCAGGTCTGTGTGCCACCGACACCACCACGGCGAAACCCGCGCAACACGGATCGAGCCAACTACACACGCAACCTTGATTGCAAGCTTGTGACATTAAACAACCCCTCGACATTTGCGGACACAAAACAGATTGAATCTCAAGTAAGTCACCTTACTAACTCAATCATAGACAGCTATCAGGCTGCATGCCCGGAGACCACGCCGTGCAAAACACCGGGTAAACAACCATGGTGGGGCGCTGATCTGGAGCGCAAGCGCAGCAAGGTAAGAGCAGCTCTGAATAGAGCCATGAACACATGTGCGGATGAGGACTGGGACAACTATTACGCGGCCAAATCCAGCTACAAAAAATGCATCAGATTCAGGAGCACCTCGGGATGGCGCAAATTCTGTGGCAGCATTGAATCTTGTCAACAAGCTAACAGGGTAAGGAAAGTCCTGGCGCAACGGAATACATCAGGGCCCGCCACCCTCCGCAAACCCGATAACACACTCACGTCGACGCCTGAAGAAGCAAGACGCGTCCTAATCGAAACCCACTTCCCTGGATGTGTCTTCGCACAGGTAGTTGACTGGCAAGATGAAATCCAAACACCATCGGACAATGATTGGAGTTACGCAAGCAGGGTGATCACGTTGGAGAAACTCCAATGGGCCATCCGGAGCTTCCATCCTTTTAAGGCAGCTGGTCCCGATGGAGTGTTCCCTGCCCTACTACAGTGGGGGGGCGCCTCTGTCGCTATAAGACTGGTGCCATTAATGAGAGCGTGCCTGGCCTTTAGATACGTTCCTAAAGGATGGAGGGAAGTGAAAGTAATATTTATCCCCAAGCCAGGTAAGGGTGACTACACAAACGCCAAATCCCACAGACCAATAAGCCTGACTTCCTTTCTCCTAAAAACTCTGGAAAGGCTATGTGATAGGGAGCTGAGGGACGGCGCTCTTAAAACCATACCGCTACATGGTAATCAGCACGCATACAGCTCAGGTAAGTCGACCGAATCTGCTCTTCATCTGGTAGTCAGCCAGATAGAGGACGCGATTCATCAAAAGGGCACCTGCCTGGGCACTTTTATAGACATCGAAGGAGCCTTCGACAAAACCAACTTCTCCAGCATCAGTAGCGCCCTCTCCAGACATGGAGTAGAACAGGTACTAACGGACTGGATTACAAACATGTTAAGCAAACGAGTGGTTCGCCTTGAGGATGAGCAGCAGTTGGCCATGATAGCCAGAGGCTGCCCTCAGGGAGGAGTTCTGTCCCCCCTTCTATGGAATCTGGTAATTAATGACCTCATCACCAAACTCAACGCCAACCGCTATTACACGATAGGGTATGCAGATGACCTCGCAATCCTTGTATCGGGGAAGGTGACGGGAACGATCTGTAACCTCACTCAGCAAGCACTACGTATCGTAGAAAGTTGGTGCAGGAAATTTGAACTATCAGTGAACCCCACTAAAACTGAACTAGTCATGTTTACCCAAAAACGAGCATTAGGCCCATTCTGTCTACCGAAACTGTTCGATACAGAGCTTCAGTTGGCCAGCGAGGTCAAGTACCTTGGGGTCACTCTAAACAGTAAGCTAAACTGGAGTAGCCATGTAGACAACAAGCTAAACAGGGCCTGCATCACCTTCTGGCAATGCAGGAAAATGATAGGTAAGAAGTGGGGCCTATCCCCCAAAATCATACTATGGCTGTACACAGCTGTGATCCGCCCCATGATCGCCTACGGGGCCGTGGTCTGGTGGCCCCGCACACAGCTGGTTACAACCTCCAACAAACTACAACGCCTGCAGAGACTAGCCTGCGTTGCGACCACTGGCTGCATGAGGACTACTCCGACTGCGGCAATCGAAGCCATGCTGGGTCTAACCCCGCTCCATCTGTTTATACAGCAGGAGGCGACGATGGCGGCGGTGCGTCTTAAGGCAATTAATCTCTGGGGTAAGAGAAACACACAACACACCGCGCTGCTCGAGGGACTCAATTCTGAGTTCCCTATTACGAAAGCCATAAATGATCGGGTGCCCAAACAATTTATCTTCGATAAAAAATACAGGATTCAACTTCATGAGGATCACCGATGCGAGGGTTTACGCCCCACAGAGCTACGAATCTTCACCGATGGATCCAAAACAGGTAGTGGCACAGGTGCTGGAATCTTCTCGGAGGACTTCAACATACAGATAGCCACACCATTGGGGGTCCATAACACAGTGTTCCAGGCCGAATGTATGGGTATATCTCTTGCCGCTTTAGCCATCATGGCCAGGGAAGTTAAGGACCACTCGATACGTATACTCTCAGACAGCATGGCTGTTCTGCTAGCGCTAAACAGCCACACTGTTGACTCTGGGCTGATATACGAGTGCCACCAGCGCCTTAACCAGGTGGGTAGCCTCAATAATATTACCATTCAATGGATCAAAGGACACAGCGGTTCGCGGGGCAACGACGCAGCCGACGAACTTGCCAGAAGGGGGTCGAGCATGGCACCAGTGGGGCCAGAACCCATTGCGCCACTCCCCTTCGGGTACCTACGCACTCTGGTAAGGAAACGAACCAGGGACCAACATCACAAACTTTGGTTGGACCACGGTGAGTGCAGGCAGGCCAAGGAGGCACTCCCTACAATTGATGGCCGCTTCACGAAACAGGTTCTCCGACTAACTAAACAACAGCTGCGTACAGTCACTGCAGCTGTAACTGGCCATGGGTCATTTAATAAACACCTCTTTGTCATAGGAGTCACAAACAGTCCGCTTTGCAGAGCCTGCATGGAGGACGACGAGACAGCAGCTCATGTGCTGTTATACTGCCCGGTGGTCGCCACATACAGGGCAAAGTACTTCGGTAACCCAGGTACCCTACGTGAGATTGTCAGTGACACCAAGGCGCTGCTGGCCTTCTTTGAGGAGCTGGGGTGGATCGAATAACCGATTTTCCCACCCGTACGCAAAATACGCGCTTAGTCGTGGAGTTGCGGATATCAGCCCGTATTACCTATTACCTATTACCTAAGGCTGGAGAGAGCTCAGAGAGCTGTTCTTAAAGTTAGTCGTAAACTTCCCTTTTTCTTTCCAACGAAAGAACTTTACCAGCAGTGCAAAGTACTGACAGTTCGCCAACTATTCATTTTAAGCACTATCATTCGTAGGCATTCTCTACTTCCATACAATCCAGTCGAAATCCTTACCAAGAGACGCAAACACTCAGTCTGTAAATCGAGGCCCTTTAATACCAGGTTCAGCCGTAGATTTTTTTGTTTCCTAGGAGATTACCTTTACAACAAAGTCAATAAAGCCATTTCCATTTACTCCTTATCCCTATTCAATTGTAAAACTAAAGTCCAAAATTGGCTTCAATCTCACGATTATGAAGCCACTGAGAGACTCTTAGAAGTCAACTCATAAAAAGCGGCTCGGCATGTCCTAAGTATACCATATTAAGACAAGTTTTGAATATCGTATACACACTCACTACGCATCCGCAGCCACACACCCACACCCTCACTTACACACCCACCCACATCCACACTCACACCCTCACTTACACACCCACATCCACACTCACACCCATACACCCTACTTTGCTGTCTAATTAGTTAATTATTAGTTTGCTTTACATTTATTTTCGTTTTTGTATTATTTTTGTTTTTTATCTTTCATCCCATTATCATCTGTTAGTAGACGTTGGTATCTGTGTGACTTGTCCGTGTAGTATGGAGGCTTGGAGACCTGTAACACAGGTATTCCTAGTACAGGCTCCAGTCTCCACAACATTAATGTATTTTTGTATTCACAATTATGTACTGTACTAACTTTTCACTATGTGGTGGTGAGAATAAACGTTTTTATTATTATTATTATATTTAACTTAATAAATACATAATACTCGCTATCTTGTGACAGCCCACTTGGATATGGCCTCTGGCTTTCACCAATTCTCCTAATATCACTAGCCTAGCTCATCACGTCTGCACCCTACCGTGGTCTCAAACCAACCCCCCCACTTCACCAGCGTGGACGCTCGCGTCCGTAGTCTTTCGTGATCCAGAACCAAACCCCCTCTTCATTCCTCAGTCCCCTAAGTTCCTAAAAAATACCACGCTTCGCAGAATCGGCTTAGTTCTGTTTTTGTGTAAAACTTCTCAATTGTCTTAAAAGGGTCCTTTTTAATTGCCTGAGACCGTCTAAATATTTACCAGATGCTTGATGCAATCTCAGGGCTGGTCAATCTTTAGAGATTGACGACGAGCTTTAATTTATATTCATTTTATTATAAAACATACAAATGTTTTAGCACAGGACATATTAAAGTATTTTAGCTAGGTGCTAGCTAAAATAATAAAATAATTAATCCAATAATATAACTGCAGTTATTGGATAATAGATAGTTACATCAATGGGAACATCGGCTTTGCATGCCTTTTGAAAGTTTAGTTAAATCCAACTTGTTGTTTAAAGTTTCAAGCATGAATATCGAGAGCTGTAAGTTTACATTGAAAGAACCGCAAGTTGACAACCCTTAAATTAATATTTGTAGAAAGTGGCGGTCGCTTCCCATAAAATATAGGTAAATGAAATGGGTTTGTAAGAGGTTCAATATTGTTTTACAATTTTAAAGAAATAGGATATTTTGTTATTAATTAGGGTAACGTGTCGAGCTGTCAACCCATAAAATTGAGATTTAATGTGTTCCTAAGGACCTCGAACCGGCCCACGTGTGACGGTTTTAAAATTAATATAATACATGTAAAATGTCTACATTTATATCTGTAGCTTTTATGGTGTGCATAATAAAGAGAATTCTATCCATCTATAATATATTGTTATTAAATTAGCAAATGCTATTGACAGTCACAAACTCAAATAACCTCTGCCTACTTTTGTAAATACCTGGTGTTGCCCAATCACTAAATATAACGCGGTCAGAAACAGGCAATGTTTTTGAGGTAAAAACCTTCCAAAACTCACAATGGATGAGGTCAAATAATAAAGCATATGCTTGATCCGGGTCGTTATGATAAGGCAAACCCGGTAGCTTTTCCATTAAATTATTTTTAAATTGTCCTAAGCGACTTTTATTTACAGGAACAAAAGTCACAAGTTTTCTTTGAGCTCTGACTGTTTTCTGAGGGAAAGTGACTAACTGGCCACAGTGATCAGAGTCCAACTCATTTATAATTAAATGGCTAGAAGGTCTTAAGTTTGTAAAAATATTGTCAATACAGGTAGCACTGGTGGCAGTTATTCTAGTCGGCTCAAAGAATGTATTATACAAATTAAATATATGAGTTTAATAAAGTTATAAATTTATTTACTACAGCAGATTTTTCCAGTATGTTAAAATGTTGAAATCTCCACAGACTACAACCGTTTTATTACTGTTAGAAGTCTTTATTAATACTTCTTCCATATATTTCTCAAATAGATCATATGAAGCACATGGGGGCCCGTACACGCTCATTACAATGAACTGCTCAAGCTCAATGCAAGCTATTTCAATAACTCGCTCAACAGAGAGGCTGACAATATCCTTACGTTCTTTAAATTTCATATTATTACGAACAATTATTAAAGAGCCACCACGTATCATATTAACTCTGCTGAATGAGCTGGCAATCTGATGGTTGTTAAAGCTGAACATGAACTGGTGGACTTTCAACCAATGTTCAGTTACACATAGGATATCAATATAACTACAGTTCATGAACAGCTCCAATTCTAATTCCTTACCTATCACACCCTGTATATTTTGATGAACAACATTGGCAGTGTACTTGGGCCATTATTATTTCTGCTTTACATTAACGATCTACCGCGTCAAATTCATCATCCAATTACACATTATTTGCGGATGACTGTACAGCTATAATTGAATGCATAAATAAAACGGAATACAGAAAGGATATAAACGCCACCCTTAAAACTATAATAGATTGGCTTGATAAAAATAATCTAGTGATAAATCTAAATAAAACACAAGTCATGCATTTCTACCAGCGGCTAGAGCCAGAAAATATAATAGTAAAGTATAATGACCAAAACGTAGATACAACTACAGTAACAAAATTTCTAGGAGTACACATCGACAATAAACTGACATGGAAACCTCAAGCTGAAAACGTGTGTAATAAATTAAGTAAAACGGCGTATGTACTATATAACCTTTCAAAAAAAGTTAACATCAATACATTAGTAATAGCATATCATGGTTTAGTTGCTTCCTCACTAAGATTTGGTGTCATCTTTTGGGGAAACTGCAGTGAGAGAGAGATGATATTTAGGGCCCAAAAACGGTGCCTTCGATCAATGACAGGTCTTAAAATTACAGAAAGCTGTCGGCCTGTTTTTAAATCTTTAAGGATACTTACGTTGCCATCGTTGTATATCGGGTGTAAAAAGACACTTTCCGAAGCCGAAAGCCACATATTCTACCCATTATTTGCATCATTTTTTTCCACTAGACCATACCTGGGAATCCACTTGTTCTGGAGATATTGAAGGTCAAAGTCGCATTTTTTCACGAAAATGAATTCTATGCGATAATACGAAACTTTTTTCCAAACAAACATTACCTGAATTTTAGATTTATCTTAACAGATTACGCATTTGAAGTTACAAAAACGCAATGAACAACAAGTACCTACCTACGTAGCGTAGGGGCGGAGCTTAACTAACACTGAATCCGTTCATTCAAGCGTGGGTTCGCGTTACATTGCGCGCAATAAAAACTTGTTTTTTTTTATTAAAAAAAAAAAAAATTACTGTTCCCAGCAATAATTTTTGCGCAAAGCTACTTAGCTATACGTACAGTATGCGTAGTTTACGGCTTTGTGATGTGTCTTTTTACACCCTGTATACTAGAAGTTGCCCTATTCGTTAGAATGAACAAGCACCTGTTTACGTCAGTAGTGGATAAAAGACAACGATCAGGACCAATAAGGTCACAATATAAGAATCAACTCTACACAGGTGGTTACCAAACCTCTTTACTTAAAAACAACATCCTAACCATGGGTCCTATTATATACCGCATGACTTTTTTTACCGTCTCGAAAAAAATAGGGTTTAATAGGTGAACGGAGTAGAAGCCTATGGCATAGAAATTTTAATGTTTTAATTTTTTTCAATAACCTAGAATGAAATTGATTTATCGATAAATACCAAGCATATAAAGTGAACTTTTCATTCCAGAACATTAAAAATAGAAAATAAAAAAGAACCCTACCCTCATACGCACCCTACTAGATGCGCGGAATTTATCATGATATATGATGGATAGTTTTCATGTTTTTTTAAGGATATTTGGAACTTTTCTATCTCAATGGTACTAAGCAAATATTCCCGGGTATGGCTTCTGTTCCATTTACTCAACACACCATATTATTCTCGAGACGGTAAAAAATTTCATGCGGTATAATAAACTGCCGTTATATTTAAAGGAAATACCTATCAAAGTTTATAAAAAAAAGTTAACTAAACTGCTACTGGACAAATGTTACTACTCAATTAAAGATTTTGTCACTGACAAAACTTTCTGTTAAAGGGGTGTATTCTGCTTCCGTGTGATTTGATTTTTAGTTACATTTCTATATTCTAATTCTAATGTTATATTTTTTTTTTTTTTTTGACATTTGTAATTCAATTTAGTAACAGAATTTGCTGACATTTTAAAATTAATTTGTTGACTTTTTATAATTTAATTTATTGAGTTATTAACAATTTAATTTATTGACATTTGTAACATTTGTAACTTAGTCTTCTGCCATTTTTAATTTAACTGATTGACATTTGTAGTTTAAGTTATTGACATTTTATTAATTTTTCTAATTATTATTGGCATTGGGCCTAATTCCGAATGTTTTAATATAAGTATCTTTAATAATGTTAGTTTCTTTGTTTATTATACTTTTATTTTTTGTTTAATGAATGTTTTTATGTTAAATAATTTTGCATGCCGTAAGGCAAAATGTATCGGGACTCAAATAAAAATTACCATCACATCTGTATACCTACATTATTGGCAAATAAATGATTTCTATTTCTATTTCTAAGAAAAATATTTAAAAAAATAGAAAAAATGAAATCAAATATTATTAATTTTTCTTATATCTGTCGTTGTCGGACTCCAATTCTGAGTCAAAATCCAGATCGGATATATCTAAAAACTCGAACTCACTTTCCTGAAACTGAATTAAGTCGAGAGTTTCAGCAAAAACGCTCTGCTTTCTCTTGGCATCTTAGGCCTTTGTGCACTTAGGAAAGGATCCGAAGAAACCACAAGCATATTTAAGATATCTTGATTAGAATCTTGCCTGCTTCTTTTCCGCGAATGATGTTCCCGGAACCTCCTAAAATCTTTGTTTCGAGACTCTGAGGCTTCTTCCGAGAGAGTCCCAATCGGCACAATATCATTTTTTTCTCGATTATGTCAGCCCCGTGAATTAATAATTTATGTACGGTTGGCGACATGTAGAACCAGTCGTACAATTTCACGTACTTTTCTGCTGTTTTGCGGGCAAAATCTTTAAATCTTAATATGTCGATCTTCTCGCCAGATGTTATCGCTTGCAAAATCACAGCAAATATTTTAATAAGATCTTCGTCCAACCCGGTAATAGCTGCAGTTTTATTGGGAAACTCGAAAAACTTTCTTGCGGTATTCCCGTCATTGGTAGTTCCCGAGTCTTGTTTCACAATACCAATCAACAGATTGAGCTGATCTCTGAATTTATTTTGAATAAAATTTTTTCTGTTCTGCAACATTTCTTTGTCCTCATTACTTCTCAATGCCCACCGTTTGAAGTCGAGCCTATACGCAATATGTAACAGACATTCCATACAATTTATACGTGCGTGGATGACAAGCCAAATTTGTATATGTGAGCACACACAGTCTTTGATGTTACAACATCTAAGCGGTTAATTTCCGTAAGTTTTGCTAAGCACAGGTAGCACGATGCATTTGATCTGGCCTCAGAAAGGTACGTGCAGACTTTGGCGTCGATCATTGTCATCATTAGTTGATGAGTCAACATGTTATTATTGCTGCACTCTGTGGGGATAAGGGCCTGAATTTCATCATCCATTTGTCTTTTGAGACCAATGACAACTGCTTCGCTCTCCTTTACAAAAGTAAACTGAACTGGACGACAATACAAAGTTGAGCATGGTTTTGTACAGTATTATCTCCATCTGTCAGTTTTAGTGGCACCAAGGAGGTCATGAAAATGCTGGCATCATCTTACTCACCCTCCATTTTCTGCTTGTATCGGCTTTGGTTGGAAGCACCATCAAATCCCCACTTGGATATCAGCTTTAGCTGCTTATTTTGCACATCGGCATAGTCAGAAAGACTTTAAAGGATCCTCGTCGCCGTGATGTCAAGTAAAGCTTGAAGAGTAATCCTAGCCGAGGAATCCGTAACTGACACTGATTGCTTCGGAGGGTAGCAATCAAGCTTAGTTTGTTGCACTTTATAGTAGGAAGGGTAAATATCCTTAGCACCTTCCTGAATGGCAGCCTCTCGCAAAGTAATATATTTCCACTTTGACAGTTTTAGTGAAAAAAGCAATCCAAGCGCTTTCTCTGGTGTAAATATGACTGTTTTCACTGGTTTCTTAAGCGTTTCTTTAATTTTAACAGCTGTTTCAGGATTTTTCATCATGTATTCGATCACAGATGCGATATCCTCATGCCCTTCTTCTTTTAAACGCGCTGCAGCTGCATATGCCAATTCACTGGAGTCTTCGCCTGTATGATCATCAGATCTTCTCTTTTGTCATTGTTCCAATGGAAGATGATAGCGATTGTTCTTGAGAGTCTGATTGTGCTCTTGGTATTTCATCAACAGTTGGTTCTTGATTAACTAAAGTTTGCACACAACTTGGCCAATCAATATTTGCTTGCAGCCAATTTCCGTACAGTCTTCCGTTTTCTTTCAAAACATCGATAATTAGTTAACTACCCTCATTAGAGTTTTAAAAGATGTGCTAATGAAAATTTTTTATCGTCAAAAACATTTCTTAGAACTCATAACACAACTAATCAATAAATTAGCTTACTTATCAGAAATCATTAACAATAATTTAATCTCCTATTTAGACTTATTAGAAGACTAAATCATTGTAATTACTTAATCACTTATTTTCAGACTCACTAGAAGACTAAACAATTTGTTATTTGGTTGTATGTAAAGTTTTAAAACTCATTTTGTATTGATAAATATCTAGCTCAAACATAGTTGTCTAAGTATGGATGTACTATATAAACCTCTGACTACTCCTTCGGGAATATAGGGGTGATGCTATTTTATGGTACGTGTTGTTAAAAGTCTGTGTTCCTCAACTTAAACACTAAAAGGAACCGTTTCATATGTAAACATTAATAGAAATATTTTGAAGATTAATTAACAAAAAAAAAATAGTAGCTGTAACCGTTATATAACTTATGCCAAAAAATCATAAATAAATAGTACTATAGCCACCTGTAATGATATTACAGTTTTCCTTGCTGTTTACGAGATAATTAACTTTTTCATACTAGCTTCATACAAATTTTTCGTAAAAAAATTATAAATTCCTTGGTTTTTGTGCAGAATTAACTCGGGTGTCATTTTTGAATATAGTAATAACTAATAGAAGCGATATCCGGCAAAAAATCCGGCACTTGCAAATTGAAATCCCTAAGTCTATGAAAGCCGATTTTCAGCCCACCGTGCGCCGCCGGCGTGTACTCAAGCAAGTTACGCTAGTGTGAGTGCCTGTCGGAGCGCACCCAACCCACCTACTAACCGTAAGCAGTACGACCACGTACACATTGACATTTTTGTTTTCAGATAAACCGCGATAGCACTACATTGATGAATTTGGATGAGTTCCGTAATACCAAAATTGTAGAATGAAAAGTTAATGTGTTTGTATTTTTTTTTTCAAATCATTTGAAATTTGATAATATAAACTATGTTTCTGCTGAAACAAAATTATAAATATTGTTTATCATACAGATAAAAACAATAAGAAAACATGTAATTTACGCTGTTAAAATGTGCGAAATGCAATTCGCTTAAACTTCATTTTAAGTAAGTATTTTGGAAAAAAAAAAGGTATAGATACCTAGACAAATACTGTCTAAATCCGAATATTAGCATCATATGGTGAAAAATGCTCAAATTGCAAATGATTTAAGTATTACGTATAAATTGACAATTCATACTACGCCGCACTCTTAATCATAAGCATTATATTAAGTAATTATTATGTAACGTCTAGCGCGGGACGTAAAGTTTAGGTTACTCTTTGCAAATTTCACTCACACAGAAGCGGGGGTACTGTTGCGTGTGTGCGTAGCGTTGGAGCGTTCATCTTTATAGTCAGACTAACCCACTTTGATCCGTTCGATTCAGAGAAATAATTGTTACAGCGCTAGGAGCTCGTGGCTAGGTAATAACAGCCGCATGGGTTGATCCAACAGGTTAAATCAAAATCAAATCAAATTTATTTATTTACAGATCATACAATAAAAGGTTAAGCTATGCTTGCCGGGGTTGGTCCGTGGATGGGTGACCATCTTTTCAAAAGCATGTTAAGCCGTTGGTCCCGGCTGTCATTTGTGGATCTTTGACAGTCGTTACGGGTCGTCAGAAGCCCGAAACTCTGACAACCAGTCTTAAGGGGTATCGTATTGCCCAGTTACTGGGTTGTGGAGGTCAGATAGGCAGTCGCTTCATGTAAAATACTGGTATTCAGCTGCATCCGGTTAGACTGGAAGCCGACCCCAACATAGTTGGGAAAAGGCTAGGCAGATTGAATTGTTAAAGCGAATATCGATGTTTTCTATATCGCAGAAGATTTTTTTTCTTGGCGGAATAGTTATTCTTTCTGAAACATTCCCATAATTATTAAGTACTTATATAAATTGCTGAAATTGAAAGCAAGTTATGTATGTTTTTCTGAAATTTCGAAATTATTTTTGTGCACAGGTTTTTTTGGGTAGGAGCATTGTATTTTCACACACATTATTGTTTAGTGTTTTGTTAACCTGTCTGTAAAATACCAGATGCTAAACACGAAGGAATTCGGATTTTTTTCACGTCACTGGCATGCTCGCGCCTCGAGGCAGCAATGACGAATGAGCGGTGGGGCGCCGTGAGTGTTGCCGTATCAGTAGACAGCCCCCCGTTTCGCCGCGCACATACCTAAAGCGTAGAACAGCGGTCTGGTCTTATTTCTCCACAACAAAATGCCATATAACATTACACTGTGAAAATAGCTACAATATACAAATCTGGCAGTTTCAACACCGTAAAAACCGCATAGGCTGCAGAGCCGAGCCTTTTCAATAATTTCGTTATATGTGGGCCGCACTGTAGCTTAAGAGTCTAAAGTAATATCCAAAAACATAGTGGCGTCCACGAGGTCTACAATATCAGGTTTCCGTTTAATTTTGCCAAAACTCATTGTCTTAAACTTATTTCTATAATTCCTTCTTCAAAGGAACTATAGACCCATAGCTCTGATCCCCATTTTTTCAATTTTTTTTGAAAAAATCTTATGTAGCCGATTATATAGTTATTTAGAAAAATATAATATTTTGGTAGACGAACAGAAAGGCTTCCGCAAAGGGAAATCAGTAAATATGGCCATCTATGACCTACTGAAAACTATTTTGGTTACCATGGACAAAAAAATACCAACATGTGCTATCTTTATGGACATGAGTAAAGCCTTTGACCGAGTTGACCATAAAATATTAATGCAAAAATTAAGCATGTATGGCATACGAGGTAAAGCGCTAGAGCTCATTTCTTCATACCTGCATAATAGGAAACAAATAGTAGAAATAACACAAATATGTCAGAAAACACGAAATGAGATTAAATATAAGTCAAACTCAAAAAATATTAAATTTGGAGTTTCACAAGGTAGTGTCTTAGGCCCTTTACTGTTCTTGATATATATCAATGATCTTCCTAAACACATCAAACAACCAATGGTATTATTTGCAGATGATAGCACAGTTATGATAAAAAGCGACAAAGAAAATGATTACGAACACGTAGTCAATCAAACACTAAATACGATAGTACAATGGTTAACAGAAAATAATCTTAAAATAAATGTGGACAAGACGAAAGTTATACACTTTCACCAGAGAACTCAATTGACAAATATAAACGTTAGTTACAAAGACAAAATAATACATCCTGTAACGGATACAAAGTTTCAATGAATTAATATTGACAATAAACTGACCTGGAAAACACATTTAGAATATATCTGCAAAAGAATTAATAAATCCTCATTTGCTCTGTACAAATTTTCAAAAATTGTTAATAAAGAAGCCATATTAGCTGCTTATCACGGACTTGTTGAACCTGTCCTAAGATATGGTATTATATCTTGGGGCAACTCAGTCGATAAGGAATCTGCATTTAAATCTCAAAAGAAATGCATTAGAGCAATGTGTAATATAGACAACACTACCAGCTGTCAACCCTACTTTAAAAGCTTAAATATTTTGACACTGCCCTCTTTATACATATATGAAGTTAATGTTTTTGTGAAATTGAATCCTAATTATTTTAAGACTGCTGCTAAAAGCCACTATAGACAATTACGTGAAATTGATATACCATATGGGAAAACAGCACTAATTAATAAAAGTATTCTTTGTATGGCATCATTGATTTACAACAATTTGCCTGATGATGTCAAAAAGTTATCTGTTCTTCAATTTAAGTCGAAGCTACAAAAATTCCTAGTAAATAAATGTTATTATAATGTCAAGGAGTACTTACAGGATAAGAATATAGATGGTTACATATAGCAAGAGTAATTTATTGACATTGAATAATATGGCAATAACAATAGTGTGACATGCTATAATAATTTTATTTGACATCTGGTAATTTTATTTTAATTTGGACTAATATTTTTAATTTAATTTATTTGATTTATAAGTTTATGACATGTATTATAAATTTATAATTCATCTGACAATCTTTATTTTTAAACCTTTGATGTAGTATTCTGATTTTTTTTAGTTTTTATTATAATAATTTTTGTTTTATGTTATTTTAATAATGATATACTAAGAATAATAATATAAATATTTGCACACCTTATTAGGTAATGATACAGTGTACTTTAAATTTATTTGTAACATCTGTTTATATACCACCTGTATTAAGCAAATAAATGATTTGATTTGATTTGAAAAGATGCCATCGGGTGAAACTCCCAGAGATATCTTCATCAATGAACAGGTCACATTTATGTATTCTTATTTATTTTCGTGCTTTATACTTATAACTAGCTCTTGCGCGCAGCTTCGCCCGCGTGCTTCGGAATATATACCACGGAAACGTACTACCGGGATTACTTATCCAATAGCCACATCATACCATAACATGCCATTATCATATCTAATAGCGGACTAAAAGGTCATTGACTCTTAGTGCTGCACCCGCCGTCGCAATTTGAACCTGTGATATCTTTTAAAGTATTAATTTTAATGATATGATGTCAAGGCATATTTTAATATAAATTAAATGTGCAATTCAAATAATATATTTTAGTGCATAGGGGTTAATATAATATGGTCAAAATAGCTTAAATAGCGGAAATATCATTTTTTTTTTTATCAAATTCTGAAAGTTGAAACTGGTTACTGTGGCTCATCCTTAGAAGATAGACATATGCTATCACGGACTTTGTGTGGAATTTTTTAAGATATACAATCCTGTACAACGTTAATTTTATTTATCTCTTACGGTTTACGCAGCGCAACGCCAGTAAACAGTAAAGCTCCCAGTAGGCATGATTTTTTCGGACTTCTTCAACAATAATCGTCATATTTCAGCCAATTTACACAAAATCTTAATAAATTATACACCTAAACCTTCCTCATAAATCATTCCGTCCATTGGTGAAAACCGGTCGGTAGTTTTTGAGTTTATCGCGAACAGACAAACAGACTGCGCGGTGGCCGAGGGTGTTTCATAACATGTAAGGATATTATGAAGCGAATAACAGTTTATGTGAGTTTTTACTATAAACCTGTTTTTAAAATAGTACCTGTTGTTGGAGCAACAGACAAAAGTCTCTCGGAACCCAAACGTAGGGACCGGTCTTTGGGTAAACGGAGTGGTTAATCGCACACTTAGACGCCGCCGTGGGGTTTACCTCTCCCAAGCGTTTTGCAGTGTGTGTGTGTGAGTAAAAAGGCAACAAAGATAACTATCTTATCTTATCTTACGAGTACAGAAAAATTTCATGCTAAGAACATAACCATACCAACCTTTTAGTTCTTGCTTTAGCCAAATTTTCTAAATTTCTGCGTCTCCTTTTCTTTGCTAAAAATAGCTTTTTTTTATTTCCCATTATGTCTGAAACATAACTTGTTGTTACTATAAAAATATTGTCAGTCATCAAAAATAAATGTTTTACTTACCAAAGTACTACAATTTGGCGATCACACTATACACATACACGTGCACTATCGGTACGCACGGCAAAGGTCAACAGCGGTCAGGCGGAGCTCCGACCGACACGTCCACTCTCTGGAAGACCTCACGGCGGACTTAATTAAATAAAGTTACATCCTATGCTCTGTGGGCGGACTATTGTATTATGTTATGCTCTGTGGGACTAATCCTATTTCCTCCCTACTAGGCTAAGTAGGCTATTATCCTACTAAGTATATTATATCCTATTAATATTATAAATGTGTAAGTTTGTATGTTTGGATGGCGTATTTCCCTTTCCGTGTTCAACTGGCGACACCGGTCTCGCGAAATCCACACGCTTTTGTTTTACTACGGAATCCTACGATCCCGTGTTCAATTCGCGTCAACTGAGCACGCCTTTGTGATCAAGTGGCGCTGGGTAAGGTTTAACAAAATCGTGTGCAGTTGAACTGAACACTTTTTTGACTTGACTCTTAGACTGTTTGAGTCTTCAAAAGCGTGTTGAATCAGCGACGGTATTATTCTATAGTAGACAGTAGGTTGTATTATTAACTCAATATGATTTCAATGAAATATTACATACAATACAATTAATGAAACATTTATTATTAGCACAAAAATAACAAAAAAAACACCGACAAGACAACTATTTTGCGGAACTCACAGTACTTGGTGTTTTCAAAAATTTTATATTAAGAGACGACTTGCAATTAAAGTTTCTGTTAACACCTTGCGTTTTATTTATCAATTTATTTCTTTCCGAAAGATGGCATACAAACAATTTTCTGAATTCATAACGTATGGGTTCTGCAAACCGTCTTTTCATAACCCAGTTAGAATTTGTTTGTTTTGAAAAACATTCCACAAATCTAGCACATTTTTCGTCGTATTCTCCGTCATAATGTAATAAGCACTGAACTTTACACTTATAACTGTCACTCGACTGTCCGTCATAGTTGAGTATTTCAAAATCTTTAGTGATTTCACTGAAAACCCTTTTAAACTCTTCCATTATGCACTATGTAAACAAAACATAACCTTGAACGCACAGTAACAAACTGCAATGAGAAGCGCGCGAATCCAACATCGGGCGCTCTCGCCTGCTTCGGCCCGCACAATTTATCCCGAACATTTACGAACGCGCTAAATCAGTACGGATTTGTTTCGAATAGACAGGTTAAAAAACCGTGTTCAATTCAATTACACACTGTTTTGTAAAACTTCTTTTAACGTTACTTGATCACAAAAGCGTGCTCAGTTGACGCGAATTGAACACGGGATCGTAGGATTCCGTAGTAAAACAAAAGCGTGTGGATTTCGCGAGACCGGTGTCGCCAGTTGAACACGGAAAGGGAAATACGCGTTTGGATGTTTATTTCTCAATCACGCAAAGGCACACAGATAGTTTATAACCTGGATTTACATATGGGTGACTTCTTATCCCGGTAGTACGTTCCCGTGGCATAATAAATTTGCGAACTCCACGCGGGCGAAGCCGCGGGCGAAGCCGCGGGCGAAAGCTAGTTTATATATATATAAGATAATATCTCAGGAATTGTAAATTTCTAATAAACAATCGTGTTGCTCTGAAAAACAAAGTTTTATTTTAGTACTCACATACATACATAGGTACATTAATAAATACACTGATAAGCTTAAATCATTCTATCCTACCTGAAAAACAAAGAAACGACATTAAAAGTCTATTATTTAATAACAATTCCTTTTTATAATATTACAACAATTAAATAATTGTCACGGTGTAAACAATTGTCAACATCCATCCTGCTTTACTCGCCGAGTTGACTATCTCACGAACAGCGCCATCTATTGAAATACTTATGTACCTAGTTCACTCGTTACCGACAGTGGTGTGAATAAACTAATTAAAGAAATTATTTTTCTTTACATCTCCCTCCACAAAGAAGAAAATATTCACAACTATACTTATCTAATCTACATTTTACAATATTACATTAACTAAACAATTTTTCCCTGTCTATCCCTGTTTTTACGTTGGTATTGGTATTAGTTTTGTAATATGGAAGAGATTTGATTCTAACTTCTTATGACCTGTATTTATCCTGTATATTGAATTTGATATCTTTTCTATTAAAGGATCTACTCTTTATCTCTCAAATTAAACGATGATTATATTGAGATTTATTTTTCCTGACAAGTGTTCGGTACAGCAGTCGGACCACACGTCTGACAGCGAATGAATCCATTTCACTTCGCTGTCAAACGTCAAAAATGTCATACAAAGTGTTACCATAATTATCTCTGATTCGATACATTTAAATAGTCGATTTAATATTTAACTATAATAATAACTGCTAGAATAATCTAATATTTACTAAATTTGATATAAATATAATTGTATGTATGGTTGCATACTATATAGATATGATTTTATAATTTAAAAAACCCACATCTTAGCACAGCTAATTAACCTTACACTATGATTTTAAATGGTCCAATTTTTAGCTCATCTAATTTATTTCTATTTAGTTTGTTTCCATTCTCTACATATACTATATAACCTGTATTCTAACTTACTTGAGTTCTATTTTTATCGAATATCTGTTTATTATAATTATTTGTGATTTTATTGAATTTTGTAATGCTTTTTTTCTATCTGTAATCCATTCAGCTTCTGTTTTATTTATTTTTAATTCGTTTGGTAAATACGATACATCTGTACCATCTAACAAGTACCTACCTACTTTGGTGCAAAGCAGTAACCGTATGTTCTGTATTGTTATATTTATCTACACAGTTATGAGCAATGTTTGTCCATGCTACTTTGTTTGTTCTTCTTTCTTTTCGTTTATTTTGCATCTGATTTTGTTTACAAGCGTTTGGTTAAGCCTTAATAGGTAATAGGTAATACGGGCTGGTATCCGCAACTCCACGTCAAAGCGCGTATTTTGCGTACGGGTCGGAAAATCGGTTATTCGATCCACCCCAGCTCCTCAAAGAAGGCCAGCAGCGCCTTGGTGTCACTGACAATCTCACGTAGGGTACCTGGGTTACCGAAGTACTTTGCCCTATATGTGGCGACCACGGGGCAGTATAACAGCACATGCGCTGCTGTCTCGTCGTCCTCCATGCAGGCTCTGCATAGCGGACTGTCTGTGACTCCTATAACAAAGGGGTGTTTATTAAGTATCTTTACTATGTCCGTCAACCTCACATTCTAACAGAATTTTTTAATTGATATTTATTTACATAAGTAGATGTTGAAATAAACTATTATAACCACTAACCAAATAACAACTAACTACAAAACATATTTATAATATTTTCAATTTTGAAAATACAAGAATACCGCTAATCGTAAGCTTTTTGACACATAGTTAAGAATCAAGCATAGGAATTATTATGAATATATTTCCTTGGCCGAACTTACTATTTAGACACATCATACATTTTGTGTATACCTAACTAATGTTTTCTACAAAAATGTTGTATTATAAAATATCTGGAGACTGAAATATCAGCCCTAAATAAAGAAGAAATTATACAACCAGCAGCAATGACTAGGCTGATGGCTTTTGTCCAGCCATGGGCCTAATGAATGCCTAGTTGATATGCCTACTTTACTTAGCCACATAATGTTTAAGTACTTTATTTGAGCAGAAAATAATAAGATTTTCTTTTAAAACTGTAAAGTTCCTGGGGCGTTTCACCTATGAAGTCATGAAGGCAGCATGAATGATGTCCCCAATGTTGTGTTGTCCTGTTGCTCTGCTACTTCAGTTATCAAGCTTCTCAAGAACTAAAGTAGAAACTGAAGATTGATAATGAACGACAATAATTTTTTTTTTTAACTGTTCAGGCTTGTACGACAGCGATATAAATAATGAACTATAGAGGTAGAAATAAAAATAACTTGTTAAGAAATATTTAAGAATTGAATACTATGCTTTTTATTATAAACACAGCCAATTGATTATTATATTGATACTATTTAGAGGTATTTGCCTAAATTAACTGTCGTTTTCGTTCATTAGGTAACAGTAAATAGAGAGAAATAAATTATGGTAAACAAAAACAAGTTTTATTACATCTTCAATAGCATTTATTCACATTATTATGAAATATTTGGACATGGTTCAAAAAGAAATAGAAACAAATATATTACAAGGATTAGTGGAATTTGGGATCTAATGTCTTTTTCTGTGAAAGTCATGGATTATGTATGTACTGCTTGCTAATTTCTGTGAAAGTCATCATGGATTATGTGTGTACTGCTTGCTAATTCTTGCTGTAAGCGCATGAGAGTTAAATTTTTTCCGGAATAATGTAGATCATGCATAATGTGACAGACACCTGAAAAAAAAAGAAAAGAATTTAAGTAAATCCTCAATATTGCATATAAATATTCCATGATCCATTACATCCATCCACAAAGTCTAATAGGCCTCTCCATTAACACTTCAATGCACAATCTATCTACTTTATAGAACAGCAATATTCTGCTATAAACAACAATTAGGTGCCTACAATTGACTTTATTTAAATGTATGGTAAGTTTACGTTTGATGGTGCATTTCATAGTCACCAACAAACGATATGATTGTGTGTAAAATTGTTGCTGTGCCAAACACACATTCAATGTTCAACACTAAGAAAGAAAATAATATTGATATTAAGTAGGTACCTTAAACAGACAATTATGTGGAAATAGATCTATGTATGGTGGTGTGGTGAGTAGTTATGTTCATTGATGTCCTTACAGAATCCATTGACATAAAATGCTTCAAACTATATTATAATATTTGTTCTTCCTCTATTATATTTGCTTTTCCAATGAAGTACAAGCTCGACTGGGTTGCTAAGCTTGTGGCTTATGATAAGTTTGTTAGGGTACGAGGTACGAATTTGTCTTTCCTTAAAATGCCACAAAAATACCTCGTTTCTGAAATATCATATATTATTATACATCTTTTTAATTAAGGTTGTAAGCACTTGTAACAGAAGAAAACTTTCACAATTATTATTAAAAATCCACCTCGTTGCTTCGATATTTTACAGACCACTAATATTGGTTTATCATTGAGGTTTTACACAAAAACACATTCACAATTAATGAAGACGACGTTCACTTACATAATTTTATAATAATTAAGGAGATTAAACGAGTAAATCCCAAAAATATTGCAAAGAAAATTGATTGCGACCAGTAAGCTGCCTTCGCTTTAAATTGCTATCACGAAATCAATTTCTAGTTGATTTGAAACAAATTTTCAAATGTCAAAATGGTAACGTAATTCGAATAATAGCCTTTTTAGACGATTATCGTTCGCTCTTTAGCGTCTGAAACAGAGTGCAGTTGATAACACAGATTTTAGAGTTACGTAATTCGAAATTTGTCAATTCTAATCATATCGAAAGCAATTTGACTGAATTGGTTATCGAAAATGTGTTGCGTAATTAGATAGCGGTATGGTAGTGATGAATTTAAAAACAACATTTTTCGCAGTAGATCTCAAAGGAGCAATAATATCATAAGGTTTGTTGTGCACACTTGCAATAACTATTATTTCCGAACATGTAGATTTTTTTTAGTCCCATTTATGTAATACCATTTTTTAGTCCCATTTATGTATACCAACTATTATCAACTACTTTCAGTCGGTATAAACAGTTGTATCACAAAAACCTGTTTTAAAAATAAAATACATAATATGTACCTCTTTAATATGTTTTTTCAAAGCCTCATTGTAGAGAATATTTGAAAAACTTGTATGTCTGTTTCAAAATATGCAGGATATTTAGGGAATGCATTTTAGTTAGGCGTACCTGCCAGTAGGTGAAAAAGTGTAAATTATGTATAAATGTAAAAATAGGAGCTACGTCTGCCAATAAACTGCTTTGCAGTTTGGCAGAGGTAATATAGTAAGTTCTGTGAATAAACACTTTTTCATTCATTTCTCATCATGATGCGGCCTAGACAGATCATTGAATACTCAAAGTTTGTCGTTATGAACAGTTAAACGCACGACTACTTCATGATGTGACCAAGCATTAGTGATCATATCGTAAAATAGTTACATTACCCACTGGTAGAGCCGTTGATGTCGCTTTGTTTTTGTTGTGCCTCATGGCGGCGGCATACAACAAATGAAAAAAGTAGGGTGACCACGCAAAAAAAGTTGATGGACCTTTATTGTGATTCCAAAAGTGATATTATGGAAAGCGATCAACGTGGAAGTAGCGCTCGCCGGTCGCTGCCGCGGCGTGAAATGCAACATAGCACTAGAAATTAGTTTTTAAAATTAAAAATTTACGTTGCTTATGTGGTACCCCGAACAAATGGGTAAGGCTAGGTTAGAACTGTGACCGCATGTCGTGCGGTGTTCCACAGGGCTCGGTTTTAGGGCCGCTCCTGTGGAACATCGGGTACGACTGGGTACTGAGGGGCGAGCTCAGGCCGGGGGTAGACTTGACGTGTTATGCGGACGACACGCTGGTCACTGCCCGGGGGAGCTCGCACAGGGAGGCAGCGTTGCTGGCGACGGCTGCGGTCTCACAGGTGGTGAGCCGCATACGTCACCTAGGCCTGGAGGTTCCATGGCCCCCGGCGGGCGCCGTCACCCGGTTCACACATCGTGGTCGGGGGGGCTCGGATCGCTGTCGAGGGTACCATGAAGTACCTAGGATTGGTCCTCGACAGCCGGTGGGACTTCGGGCCCCACTTCCGACGGCTGGCGCCCAAGTTGCTGGGCGCTGCTGGAGTGCTGTCAACGCTGCTTCCCAATCTGGGGGGCCCGAGCGCCGCTTGTAGGCGGCTCTACGTGGGTATCGTGCGATCGATGGCCCTTTACGGGGCCCCGATCTGGGCGGCTAACCTGACGGCCGGCAGCATCGCCGTACTGCGAAAACCGCAGCGGGCGATGGCCGTCAGAGTCATCCGGGGGTATCGCACGATCTCCTACGAGGTGGCTTGTGCACTGGCCGGATCCCCGCCCTGGGACCTGGAGGCAAAAGTACTCGCGTCATCGTATCGGTGGCGCGAGGAAGCGCGGGCGCGGGGCGAGCGACCGATGCAGCGACACCTGGAGCTGCATCGGTCTCAGCTTCGCGAGGTCCTGGTGGCGGAATGGCGGGACAGGCTTTCGCGCCCTACCGCCGGCCTCGACGTCGTCGAGGCGGTCCGGCCGGTGCTCGAGCGCTGGCTCGGGAGGAGGCACGGCTCCCTGTCGATTCGGGTGACGCAGGTGCTCTCGGGGCATGGTTGCTTCGGGAAGTACCTGTGTCGCATAAACAGGGAGCCGGACGCCCGGTGTCACCACTGCGTCGACTGCCGGGAGGACACGACGCGGCACACGCTGGCAGAGTGTGCCGCTTGGGAGGAGCCGCGCCGTGCCCTCATCTCAGGAGTAGGCAGTGACTGACAAGTCACTGCCTACTCCTGAGATGAGGCTGCCGGCCGTAGTGAACGCTATGGTCGGCGGCGCCGAGTCCTGGGACGCGGTGGTCGCCTTCTGCGAGACGGTCGTCTCGCAGAAGGAGGCGGCGGAAAGGGAGAGGGAGATCTCGTCCACTCACCCGGCCCGCAGCAGGCGCACCGGGCGTCGGCGGAGGGCGGACAACGCCCTCTTCCGGCCCCCTTAAATGGGTCCAGGGGCGACGGACTCGGGGACGTCCGTCGCCCCCCACTTATCAGGACCCGAGGTGGTGGCGCGTAGTGTTCCACGCGCGCTCCTCTGAGACGTCGCGGGGGGAGTCAAACACCTTACTCCCCCCCCTGACCCGAGAGGAGGCCCGCTGTGGCGGGCCGGCACCGGCCGGGGGTTGCGGAAGATTCTTTCGTTCCCGCGCAATTTTTCTACACCTTAATGTAGGGTATCAATGGTTTACGACGGCTTAGAGATGGCTCTCAACAAGTCGAAGGCCGTGGTCCTTCACGGCCCCCGGCGAGCGCCACCGCCGGGATCACACGTCGCGGTTGGAGGGGGCCGAATTGCTGACCTTTCCCTGTACTACAAGACGTTCTATAGAATCGTTTCCCCGTCCTGAGACATGCCGAAAGAATTGGAGTATTCGAGCCTGTACTGTGGCTGATAGACGCTGCTTAATGCCGAGTTCCTGGAGTATGGGTGAGTTGGTGCGAAATTCTGTCCATGACACTCCAAGCACTTTCCTCGAGCACCACATTTCCAGAGCGTCTATTTTCTTCTTTACAATTTCTCTAAGTGTCCACGTCTCAGCAGAGTACAGGAACATGGGAAATACTAATGCCCGAATAAGCCGGGTTGTGGTCGCTTTGGTGATGTTGCAATTCTCCCAGACGTTTTCAGCCTGTCCATAGCAGAACTAGTTATGGCCATGCGTCGCTTGATTTCGTCTACGCAGCCACCGTGGCTCGAGATCAGAGCTCCTAGGTAGATATTTGACTGTACGACAGCGCAGTTCGCAATCTGGGTAACTTCGGGCGAATTATTGTTTGCATGGTCGACAATCATCATCTTCGTCTTACTTCTGCTATCTAATTACGCAACACATTTTCCATAACCAACTCAGTAAAATTGCTTTCCATTTCATTAGAATTTCTTTCATTTTAAAACTTTCGAATTAATAGTTAACCTCACTAAACATGCTGGCATGCTATTCTGTAAACATCTTACCGTGAAAACTTGGGTGAAGTGAGCTGTCAATAGTGTCAATCCCTGTGGAATGACAGCTCACTCCACGCTCACTTCACCTAAGTTTTCACGGTGAGATGGTTACAGAATAGCACTGCTGGTGTCTACGCAACAAAGGAATGATTGTCCATAAGTAGATTCACCAATAATGTACCTATAACTACAATAATTTAATGAGATACGAAGGTACTCTCTTACACAGGCTATTCCTATTTATATTGGCTCACTTACTTGTATTGATAATATCCACTTAGGTACTTTTCGCTATTGAGCAAAACAGCCTATGAAAGTCTTAGTGCAGCCAGTAGAAAACAAAAACAGAGCATGCAGTGTTTTGAACGAGAGATTTTTCCGACTTCCACAAGCCATAAGAAAAATGTTCCAAAACTGCTTAGCATAGGCCCATGTTTCTGTAAGAGAATAATAAATATAATTTTGTATGTTGAAAAATATAAAACATTCAAGGCAAAACAATGCATAAACAAAAACATTATGTACCGAAATCAATAACACCATGATTGATAGCACGGACTTCAAAAAATTATCATTCCAGCGCGGATTATTTTCCAATGTTTAACATGTGATGTTATATGCCCGTCCTGTTCTTTTCCCTACACACTGATAAAGTTAGAGCAGCAAAGGTATACTTTAGACAGGCAACATTTCGCATTAAATTCGACAGCAGATCGTTCAAGATTTCAACTTTTACTCAGTGCTGCCAATTTTTTTCCCCGAGTCCATTATATTATAGGCATGCGTCAGATACATCAAAAACGAATTTAAAATCCGATTTCAGTCAGAAATCGATTAGTGTTAAAGTATCGATTATCCGAACTAGACAAACCGATTTCACAAAACCACGGCAAGAGTAGCTTTGCGTAAGGAAGTATTTGTTAAGTTTGAATAGTTTTGATCGATGCACTTACAACCGAATAATAAATTACTAGAGACGATCGAAACTGCGAGCCGGAGCCTCTCCTGAAATCGATTTTTTAAAACGGATTTTTCAAAATCTGAAATAGGATATTTAACCGTTTGCGTATAAATCCAGAAACGCCCATGTCTAGTCCACTAGCGGTAGTTCTTCAAACCACCAGAAATAAACTATACTCGATTAATAAAATAAGATTAGACATTACAGTCCGTTCAACCGATTTTATTTTCTATTGCGTTGGTGGCATGACAAATGGCAGCCGCAGTTTAAGTAATAAAAAGATGTTTGTTTTTATACGGCTTAACGGCAGATTTTTTTATCCCGGAAGTATGTTTCCGTGGGATATTTTTTTTTAAATGACGTTCTTTTTCGATCTCCACTCGGGCGGAGCCTCTGTGTGGCTTCAATATATTAGTCATGCTGCGTCAGTCTTTCCACATCAGCGTTCGAACGCAGTGGTTCGCGACATTTGATAGAAATAAATCGAAAAATCCCTAACACAGGTTTTACACAAACAATAAAACATGCCATTATCGTGTTATTTTAATATTTTCTCGAGTCAAAGTTTTTGTAATTGATTGTATCGTTTTCTACAAATTGAATAAACTAACCACTAGATAAAACCACCGGCCACTGAAAGCAAAATTTCTCCGCCAGTACGGGTGTCCAAACCCCCAGGTTTAGTGGAAATCCCACTAAATTGGTTTTTGGTTTTTCGGCAATCATTGTATATTTTCATTTATAAGCACTAGTAGAGCATCAGTTGTAATTAAAACAAAATTAAATTATAGCACATTAATTTGGAAATTAATCATTCCTATATGGTGTAACAAAACACACAGAGCAAACATATAATGGCCTTTTGGTTAGAACATCCCTATCCAATTTCCGTGGATTGGTAAAAAATGTTTATCGTAATTCGAATTATGGCATGCGTTTAAAATGCCTTTCTTTGACTTGCTTTCGATTCAGAATTGTAATCAGAAATAAAATGTGTTGCGTAATTAGACTGCTGATCTGGATTACGACGGACAAAAAAATGCTGCCACAACTATGAAGTGCCAAAAGATGTCCTAAAAAAAATAGGTAAGTACGATGGCAACTTATGATGTGGAAAACTCAGGACCAAGCACAAGTAGATTTGAATAAGTGAATTTGACACACAATTTCGATACCTAGTTCTGACGACGAATAATCGTATTTTTAAATATCTCTCTTATTAATCTAACAAGATATAATATCTTGTTACGTTTTTCTTTATCAAGCATTTTTTTTTTTTTTTTTTCTTTTATTTTAGCTCTTTTTCGCAAATGATCTAGCTCTCTTTAAAAAATTGAGTTGGCAACACTGGTGTGCAGAGTTCAGAGAATGTAACACTTCCAGTGAGTCACATTTTCTGTAATACACGCGTTTGGAGATAGATGGTGTGTGATAGCGCACAGCACAGTGTCGGAGGAAGGTCCGCCTGCACCGAGTGCCGGGGCTATCAGTAACGTGTTTGTAATGTATTCAAGCCTTTCCGAGCAGCTGTTTAGTGAAAAAACTGTGCGCAGTCGACGGCGATATCTCCGCACTAATGAGACCCAACCGCGTCCGCGCCCCATTAACACTTAAAATGGAACTAGCTTCATTATCTCGAGTGAATCGACCGTTCAGCCACATTGTACTGCTGTTCACATAAAACAAAACCTAGAAAGTAGATTTCAATTAATTCCTCGTGACTACAGTTAAGTTCTCTTATTTTACGGTTAATCCGCTCCGCTGTCCATTACAAACACGGCTGTTCAGTGTTCGGTCGGCGACTAGGTCGAGCGGGTCTTTGTAAGCCGGACGCGAAAATTACTGACCGTGCAGCTTTACTCGGATCAGCTAAAATGTCATCACACAGGCGAGGGCAGCGGTACCGGGTCCACCTGTAGCGCTCACTGAAGCGCTCCGCGGATAAAAAGTATTCGTGCGGATGTGGCGACCAGGGAACGGAGACCGGCGGCGACCGGCGGTTCCGCGCCGCTGCGCTCTGATCGACGCTGATCGATACCGATCGAGTTTGCACTGACATAAACGATCACTTAGTGTGACAGCGATGCCTCGACCCAATTAATAATTAGTCTTCATTATCTCGGAAGGGTTTTTTTTTTTTTTTTTTTTTTGCGCCGGCGACCTGTCAGTTGTCCGCTCGTCCGCGCGCCCGCGCTGCATTGTGACAGGTTCTTCGTCCGCCTCCCCGCTGCCGCCGCGCCGTGCTGACAAATTATAAATCTGGGATCGTTGAATCGAATGTCATTAAAGTTATGACAAGGAGCTTGGGGCCGGGGTGCATGCCTAATTCCCAGGTGGAATTTTCTAAGCCACGCCAGCTTTGTATTCAATATAGCCACCGCAGCCCGTCGAGCGACTGATATCGCAATCTACACCAGGGATATTGCGGATATTCACATCATATTCTTTTTTCGTTTATACCTCAAAGTAATAATTGATCTTGAGAAAAAATATCTTGTAGCTGGATAAGAAACTATATTTTCTTACTGAGAATACTCATTTTAGTCATAAAAGCCGAGTAATCTTGATTTTATTTAAATAATCTTTAAAAAAAGACATGATTTTTGAATAAAAAATGAATCGAGCGAAAATGTTACATTAATTATTACTGTATTTTTTGTTTTTTTGTACTGTTTTTTATTGTGTTTTACTTACTGTTGTGAAGAAGCGGAGTCCTCTACTACAGGCATTGCTTAAATGAAGACTCCAAACCCAAAATTGTTTGTGTATAATTTTTGGACACAATAAACGTTATTATTGTTATCGGGAGTGTTTTTTTTTCTTAGCTCTTTGGCTGGTTTTAGCTACATTTACGAGCCAAAGCCAAGTAAATGCAGCGTGTGGTGTGTATTTAAGATGAGGGTGTGTTTTCTTCCTCTAACTACATGAACTTCCTAACTATTCTGCAGGTGTTTAAGATGGCAGCTTTCTGTAGGTTGATATAAATGGAGTCTTTTAAATCTATTAGTTTCAGGCTACGGAGTAGATGGTTGGGGATAACACCTGTCGTGGAGAGAACTATAGGGATAACATACACTTTTTCTTGTCTCCAGATTCTTGTGACTTCTTCTTTAAGTTCAGCATACCTATTTACTTATTTTTTCAGTTATGGTTTTTTGTAGGTTATGTGTATTGGGAACTGTAATGTCTATGAGGTAAGTGATTTTTCTTATTTTATCCTGTAGGGTTATGTCTGGTCTGTTGTAGTGGATAGTCCTATCTGTAAGTATGGCGCGATCGTAGTACATTTTGTGCGTATCATTTTCTAGTATAGTTTGGGGTGTGTACTTGTAGTAAGGAGTGTTAGACTTTTGTATGAGATTGTATTTGAGTGCTAGTTTTTGGTGAATGATGTTTGCAACCTGGTTGTGCCTGTGAGTGTAGTCTGTGTGAGGGTTGTGCATGCTCCGGTTATGTGTTGTATGGTTTCTGATTGAATGTGGCATCTGCGACATTTGTAGTTTGTGATGGTAGGGTCTTTAATGATAAATTTTCTGTAGTTTTTTGTGTTGATGATTTGGTTTTGTATAGCTATGATAAAGCCTTCTGTTTCGGGGAACAGGTTTCCTATTTTAAGCCACTTATTTGATGCTAATTTGTTGATGTGGGACTGCTCTAGGTCATGAGGGTGCCGTGAAGTACTTTCTTCTTCCATTCTTCAATTTTTTGTTTCTGTGGGTAATCATTGTTAGTGTTTTGTGTTTCTATTTGGTCGTTTAAGTTAAGTGGAGTGTAGTTGAGATCGTTTATCACTATGGCTTTATGTATATTACTGGTGCGGGATTTTGTGTGAAAGAATGTTTTAAGTCGACCGACTTGTTTCCGGCAAAGGTGCTGAATGTCGATAAGGCCTCTCCCTCCATGTTGCCGTTTAATAGTTAATCTTTCTATGGCAGATTTAGGGTGTAAGTTGTTCCGCCATGGGATCTGGAGGCGAAAGTCCTCGCGCACATGTGGGAGTTGCGCGAGGAGGCGAAACGCCGTGGCGTAACTCCGCTGCCGCGAGAAATCGCGGCACAGCGGACAGAGCACCGGCGGGATCTCATGGCGGCATGGAGAGTGCGATTGTCGCAACCCAGCGCTGGGCACGCCACAATTGTGGCGATAAGTCCCCTCTTTGAGGAGTGGCTAGAGAGGCGCCACGGCGTCCTCACCTTCCGCCTGACGCAGGTCCTCACCGGACATGGTTGTTCCGGGAGGTTCCTGTTCAGGATAAAGCGGGAGGAAACGCCCGGGTGTCACCACTGTGTGGATCGCCCGGAGGCAGGGCCGGATTTAAGGCAGGGCAACAGGGGCCATGGCCCTGGGCCTCCACAAAATAGGGGCCTCCACAGTTTGATTTATTTGATAAAAAACAAAGTTTTGTTGGTCCATTTTACATTTACCGTTTTGTATAAAAACGATTATCAAAAAGATCAATATAAGGAAATCTTCTATTAGCAAGTACTCGAAAATTCAGAGCTACATTTCCAAGTGTTGAAATTACGTTGAGAATGTACCTACTTGGTGTTGATGGCGCACTGCACTGTAGAATGCTCATTTTAGAAGATGAAATTATAAAAAATACACTTCGGACTACAATGACACAGAACCACCTATGAAAGTTATCTCTACTTAGTATTGAAAATGATTAACTCCGAGAACTGGATTTCACCGAAACTATCAATGATTTTTCGACGAAAAAAGCTCGCAAAGTTCCATTCGCCTAACATTTATCTTTTTTTCTTTTGTATATTTTTAGTACCTATTATGTATAAATGATTGTTTTTTTTTTTCGACTGGTCCAAAAACAAAATCGGTGCCTCCACTTCTTGGTTGCCCCAGGGCCTCCACAGCTTTAAATCCGGCCCGGAGGACACGGTGGAGCATACGCTGGAGGTCTGCCCAGCTTGGGCGGAGCACCGCCGTGTCCTCAAGGAGGCGATCAGCGGCGGCGATCTCTCGCGTCCGGCCCTGGTTCAGGCCATGGTCCAGAGCGAGAGTGCATGGGAGGCCGTCACCTTCTTCTGCGAAGCAGTAATGCTCGCGAAGGAGGAGGCGGAGCGCGCGAGGGAGAGGCAAGATTCGCACCCTCGCGCCCCTAGTCGCCGCAGGAGACGCCCCGGGCGTCGGGACCCGAGAGCCGATTTCTGGCCACCGTAGGCGCGGGCTTGCGGACGGTGAGCAATGGGTAGCTCGCCGTCCGATAGCCAGCAGTGCTATTCTGTAGCCATCTCACCGTGAAAACTTAGGTGAAGTGAGCGTGGAGTGAGCTGTCATTCCACAGGGATTGACACTATTGACAGCTCACTTCACCCAACTTTTCACGGTGAGATGTTTACTTAATAGCATGGCAGGCCCGGGTCGACGGCGCGTTGTGTTCCACGCGCGCCTCAAAGAGATGTCAGCACTAACTGACGGGGTCCGGAAGGGCCAATGCCTGCCGGGGTTGCGGGTTTGTCCGAAAGGGATATCGCTACCCCGGCACACAGGCAACGGAAGGAACACGGGTGGGTTTTAGTCATTAAAAGTCTGACACGCCCTCCCGCTCCGCCCAGAGCGGGAGAAGTTATTTGTTAATTTCCAACCCTCAAAAAAAAAAAAAAAAAAAGGGTGTAAGTTGTTGTGTTTCGTAAGTATTGTTCGTGTAGTTCGCTCTAGAATTTCTGTGTCTGTTTTGGTCCATTTTATAACTCCGAATTTATTTATTTATTTATTTATTTATTCATTCATTCAGTAAGTACTTACATCTCATAATATGTTGATGCAAACATAAACTCATTAGAGTTTTACCGTGCACCAAAATCATCGAACACATAATTTAAGCAATCAAAACAAACTTAAGTTCATAATCATAAAATGATACAGTAACAAAAACAACATCGAGGGTAATAAGCGAAATATTTATCAATTACAAGACTTACGAGCGAACATCGATGACCAATCTGACCGTCCATAAGACAAAAAGTGGTGGAGGAATGTGATTTAGATTGATACAGGTTGTTCCTAAAAGTATATTATTATTAGTAATAGTTAATTTTCCAATGGTATCGTTGGCTAATATGTTTATTTATTTACTATTTAACTATATTCATTTATAACATTTATTCACTTAATATACATTATATATTTACAATATATTAAATTTGATTTGTTACAGCAGTAGTGGCAACCATTATCATTTCGTTTAAATAGGTTTTTATTTTTATTAGGAATTTCATTTGTCTTTTATATAGCTTATTATCTTTTAAATTTTGTGAATGAGAGAACGTTGTAGACATAACAGACTGTAGATCGGTGGACCATTTAATATTTTGCTAAGTACCTGGTACTTGTTGATGGGCCTACACTGTCCTCTCATACCTTTTAACACTGTAACTTGGAAACATTGTAAAAACCATTTACTTTTAAAAGAGTAACCGTGGAGTTTCTTGCCGGCTCTTCTCCATAGGAAACGACCAATTGGAATCGTGCACCTAGCTTCTGACGTTTCATAAGTGCCCTTGTAGGTTTATGTGAAATAAAAATATTTTGAATTGAATTGAATATTTATATTTTGTAAGAAATGTTCCTTTAATTAATGAGAACGAGTAACGATGAATGAGTACGTTAATGCGGGGATGGCGAAGGTGTTAAGGGCTTTAATAAGATGTCTACCTGAAAGTTGGGTCTTACAAGTGGCGTTCAGTCTCCTTTTGTACTCAGTAGTTAGTGTGTTTTTAATTCTTACGTGATCAAGTCCCTTTAGTTGCCCGTACCCTAAATATTTATACAAGTCAGTCGGTTCCATTGCTGTTATACTGTCAGTGTCATTCACCACATAGTCGCCTGACCGTACCTTTCCTCTTATAATTTGAAGTGTTTTACATTTGTCTAAACCAAATTGCATGTTAATATCCTTACTGAACTCTGCTGTAACTTCTACTATTTTTTTCATATCATTTTCTGTTTTGGCATACAACTTGATGTCGTCCATATAAATAAGATGTGATATTGTTGTTTCCTCTGTAGTGTGTTTGAGGCAATATCCGGCTCTACAGCTCTGTAGTAAATAAGACACAGGATTTAGGGCGAGGCAGAACCACAGGGGGCTCAGGGAGTCACCTTGGTAGATACCTTTTTTGATAGATATCTGTCGCGTTATGACAGTGCCGTAGTTGCTATTTATTTGTAGAGTAATTTTCCACTGTAGCATTATATGGCGCATGAAATCAATTATATTTGGGTTTATTCTATAAATCTCTAATATTTCTATTAACCAAGAGTGGGGAACATTGTCAAAAGCTTTTTTATAATCAATATAGGTGCAATGAAGATTTCTGTTTTTTGAGGTGGCGTGTTTATGATTAGTGGAATCTATAATAAGCTGTTCTTTGCATCCCATGTGGCCCTGCCTGCATCCGTTTTGTTCCTCTGCAATAATGTTGTGGTGTTCAATTTGAGAGCAAATTTTTGTAATTACTGATGTTAGTATTTTGTATATTGTGGGTAGGCATGTAATTGATCTGTATCGGGAAGGCTGAAGTGTGTTTTTAGTTTTAGGTAGCATGTAGGTAATTCCTGTTGCGATACATTCGGGTGTGTTCTGCTGTCCTAATATGATATCTGTTAAATTTTTTGCTATAGATTTATGTAATGAAGTTAACTTTTTGTACCAGAAATTATGTATTTTGTCTATAACTGGTGATTTCCAGTTATGTAATCTAGCTGTTATGTGTGTAATGTCGGACTCTGCTACTTCTGCAAATTCCATTTCATCAATTGCTCTCCATTTTGCTTCTTCTTCCTCCATCCAAGATGCTTTGTCATTGTGCTGTACTTGCTCTTCCCAAATGCTAGACCAATATGTTTCTAATTGTTATTTTGATGGTACGTCTGTGTTGTTTTCTATTGTTGTGTCAGTGTGTGTTTTCTGTATGTTTGTGTAAAATGCTTTTTCATTCATTGCAAATTTTGCATTATCATTTTTGCGCTGTTGTGCCTTCATATACCTCCTAAGCCTATGAACTTTAAGAGCTAGTTTCTGCTTTAGTGTGTCTAGAAACTCCTCAGGTTGTCTGTTGTTATTTTCGTATCTAGTGTGATTAGAATAGTTTTTAAATATTGTTTCAACTCTCTTAACTACTTTATTTGACCGGATGCCGTTGATATATTGTGTGAGCCTACCACAGACCGCTCTTAATTTTTCAATGTCTTTTTCTAGTCGCTGTTGCCATGCTGGTTTGACAATATGACTAGTTCTTGTGGTTCCTGTGTGGTTAGTGATTTTAAAGTTGAGTTCTTCAGTTATAACTACAGCTGTGCAATATATAAGTAAATGTATGTCTATAAGTTGTGTGTCATCAGATATAAATTGTATGAGTATATTTCATTAAATAAATTAACTAAACGAAATAGGTTACGGGTGTAATTAAGTTTAGGTAGTTTTGGTCGGGCTGCTGGATCCATCCCAGAGTATTGTGTTATTGTTGTTCTAAATTTGTCATGTATTTCTCGTATATACGTATCTGTGGTTAGGGTTTGATCTGCGACAACTAAGGTCTCAATATAATTTTCAAGCGTTAGGGTTAAGGATTCGGTTTGTGTGGATGTGTGTGCTGTTTGTATGTAAGCTTGCGATTGGTTATATGTTAGAGGCTGACTATTAGGATGTAATTGAGTGAGCGATTGTGGTTGTTCCTGCAAAATATTTTCGTTTGTGTTTTGTGTTAGTGTGATAGTGCTAGTATCTGCATAGTTTTCTGATTCTTGTCGCAGTTGTGTGCGTATTTCTTCTTTTAACTGATCTAATTCGACTTGCGATAAGAGTTTATTCCTAACTATAGTTCTTCGTTGATCTGAAATTCGTTGTTCTGAAACGGAAATCTCAGGATATTGACGTGAAAAACGTTCATGCAGTTGTTGTCTGTAGGTGGTCATGGCGGTCTCTAATTTAGTGATGTGTAGATAAGTTCGCATGATGAATAGGTTAACTTCTTTGCTCCATTTCATGCGAACTCTTGCTTTTCCAAGCTTGGTGGACGCGGGTAAGAAGGTAGATACCTCCCGCGCAACATTCAAGGCCGGAGTGGGTGAAACTGTATTAAAACTAGTTATGGGAGGTGACGATGGTATGGGTGAAGATGGTATTGATGGTGATGATGTTCTTGAAGGTGCGTACGATACTGTACTTAGACTATAAGGCTTTACAGGGGTGTCTGTCCTGTTTGTCAGTCTATCACCATCGTCAGATTCGGCTGTAGCATCTTTGTCGGTGGGAGCCCGCCTGTTCAACTCCTCATCGCTGACGGTTCGCATGCTGAGACACCCAGCGTCAGCTCCAGGTGCGCCGGCGATCGCCCCCGGGCAGCGGTCCTATACGTTTTCTTTTTGAACGAGTCTCTATTTTGAGTGGGTTTCCAGAGCCACGTTAGCCACGCCAGTAATTTCTCATTCGTGTGTCGGCCCCCCCCCTTGATTAAATGGTCAATCAGGACGTGTGGTTGTTTAGGGGGCTTATTATTATTAATTATGTAACTATGTTGTACATGGAAAGAAAAAGATCCAATAAATTCCATTTTGATTTTATGCGAGACTGTTTCAGAATAATACTGCAAATATACATACAATTTAGGGAACCTAATGCGGAGCTCATGCGGATGCGGATGTGGGTGGAAAAGGGTGAATATAAGTACAATCATAATCAACAAAACGGAAATTAACTACCTATAATCATTTAAATCATCAATATAGCTCTAAATCATCACATTTTCACGAAATAGTCTTGTATCCATCAAACACATATTTCGAAAGCTATATAGATTTTTAAATGATTATAATTTAGTATTTATTTTAATTAAACCATTAACAGGCACTTTTGAACTGTCAAATAGTTGGTCAGTTAGTCAGAAAGTTGAAGATAGTTGCCCATTCCAAAACGTAGATCTTTATGGAGAAGAACGGGCAAGAAATTCCAAGGACAACAAGGAAAATTTCAAAATCCTGGGTACCTTATTCTTCTTGCTTCTATATGTGAGAACAATGTACAAAAAATAGTCAAAACAATTAAAATATAAGATTATAAATAAGCCCTGGCAGATAAGAGATGACCAGTCACAACTGACGGCGCTCGAACGTGACGCGTGGATCAGCACCATCTAGCTCAACCATTTTATAGGTAGGTAACCGAATGGTCCAACACACTCGCCACCATCAGCGAGACATTTAAGTGAGCATGACATATTTTAATTGCCGCGAATTGAATTATGATCAACATACAACGAAAAAGCGACAGCGCTGCAATGTGCAAATACACATAGGAAAGGGGAACGCCCGAAAAATGCCTAAAATGAACAAAAACTACTAATTTATAGTCCTTAATTGTATTTAGAATAAAATATTTATAATGAAATAATTCTCAAGTTTGTTTAGGTAGGGTAAAAATATAAAGATCTTTAAAATATTCAACTTGATATCCGTATATTCATTCTTATTTTTATAATGGAGGTCAATGTTTATTTGACATGAGTAAGTTACATTCAGCCAAACAGGAATCGTCAAATAATCCCTAACGAACTATTTTATAGAATTTGTGCACAGTTATCATTAATTTAATATAATTCGGCCAATATGTACTGTAAAACGAATTAAAATAATTTATGCATATCAAAATTAATTAAATCAAAGCATTTTCAAAATAGAAAACATATCGCAGGCTGTATGAATTACATGTCCTTTGCCTTACTGACAGTTTGACATTTACTGCATTTCATTTATCTCTATGTAGTCTGTGGTTTGTTTACTTGATTCATGGTTTTGCGTTTGCGACTTGAGTTACACAATTACAGATTGCTTTTAAAGATATTTAACGACGACTGTGGCCATTTTTAAGGATTTTGATTTTACTTCTGCACACGACACCCATTTTTGAACACGGACTTAGATTGGACCCGCCTAAATGACGACTCGGCTTTTTGACGACGGATTTGAACTTACTTTATATAGATACGATGCTGCTGTTTTTTTGGATATTTGCCCCGTTTATATTTAAAAATGGATAGAAAAGTACACTGCGTTAATTGCTATCTCGATATTGCAAAGATGAGACGTAACGTCTTATCAGTGCAAAATGATGAAGTACGTTGTTTAATACAGGCATGGATAACACCTCAAGCTGTAAGTATTGAGATTCCCTAGTTTTCTTACCTATTTATATTGAATGCACTGACATATGTACAACAATTAATATATTATATTATATTCCTTAACCTTGACTTACCTATATTACAGAAAAAATGTTTGAAACTGGCTTCTACCTAGTTTTTTTTATATGATTGAAATTGTAATGGGTTTCCTACGACTTGTAGTACAATTTGGCGTATATTTCATTGTTGTCCATTTCAGGCATTTTTTTGTATAGTCGATGGGCATTCCCCTTTAGATGTTCGCCTTGCCACCTTGTCGGATCCCTTAACAAAACTTGAGATCCGCATCCGCGCACGGATCTTAAAACAATTACAGATCTCATGCACCACATGACCGTCAAATAGCATTGGAAATAAACTTCGGTAATAAAAAAAGAAAACAAACATGTTGGAATACTTATTTATAATTTTTCTAAACATTTTATTTTAAATGTTATAGAAAGTACCTACAGACGTTTGAATACTACAAATGCTAAGTAGTCTTTTTATTTTATTTTTATTAATCAAGGAATAAAACAAAATATAAACAGAAACATAACAAAAACCTTAATGGGTTTGTCCGGATGTTGAAACACTTTTAAGCAATCTTAATACTAATGAAATATTTATTTTATGGTTAAAACATAGTTTATAAGACATTGTGAGGTAGATTGTATATCTAAAAAAGTACAAGTACGACGACGGCGGCGCGGGTCAGACAGCCCGTCGATGCTAATTACTAATTGAATGAAATTTAAACAGAATGATGTATAACATTTTCAAAAAGAATCATAGTTTTTTTTTTTTTTTAATAATTCTTATTTGTTATTTCCGATTGAATTTTTGTTGGAACATCATTAATTAGGTATTAAATAAGCATTAGTTCTTTTGTTTTCATTGGGCTGCCATTCTTGTTGCTATGCTATGATGGAATTTAATTTGCAGTTCTTTGTTGGTGAACTGTTCTATCAATAGCCACTTTCGTATTTTAGTGTTTATTGGTAAGATATTACAATATTTAAAGAAACCTTGTACGTCATCACCACATACATTGTTTTTTAAAATTTTATTTGGTATATTGTTAATAAACGAAGTTGTAGATTGTATATTTTGTCTAGGTAAGTTTTAAATGTTCTGCCATAGCTAGTAACTCCATAAGAAATTTTTGACTCCGCGAGTGCATTATACAGGTTATGTAATATTTTAAAAGGTACTTTATATCAATTATTGGAAATTTTGCTAGCATTGCTCGCAGTTTATCACAAATGGAGTCTATGTGATAGCGCCAGTTAAATCTGTTATTACGACTAAACGACTAAACCTTGGCTTGTCAGAGTTAAGTAAGTGATTGGACCAAACGTGGATAATCTTAGTTTTACCAGCATTAAGCACCAGTCCAGCATCATGAGGCCACTTGCACAAATGATCAAAATCATTTTGAATCCATTGCTCAGCCCTTAGATAAGTTTTTATCAGCTGCAACGAGACAGGTGTCGTCCACGTACTGATATACTGAGCAATTGCTTTTATCATTCTCCATGCCATTGACGTAGGCTAAATAATGCAAGGGTCCTATTACTGAGCCTTGTGCTGTTCCCGTATCTACTACAACTTCATCTCTGAGTTCATTGCTGATTTTTACATGGCATGTTCTAAGTTTAAATAAATCTTTGCACCAGTTTAATATTGGGCCTCGGACCCCTGTATTATCAAGATTGTCTATAAGTGTATCATGCCTGAGGGTATCAAAGGCTTTGCTAATATCAATGAATATAAGGATGACATGTTTTTTATCATTGAGGTGCTGATTTATTCAATCTGTGAATTTAGAAAGTAGAATTGAAGTTGATTTATTAGGTTGATAGCCAAACTGAGAACCCGATAAGACATCGTTTTTAATGTAAAAATTCTGTATTTGCTGACACACTTATTTTTCTACTACCTTATCTATGACTGGTAATATTGTAATGAGCCTGTAGCTGTCATAGATACTATGAGATCCATTTTTGTAAATTGGTCGCACGATACCTGATTTTAATTCTTGAGGATATTCCCCAACTTGTATACTAGTGCTTATTAGCTTAACAATGACCTTGACAGTCTTATCACTTAGAACGTTCACGTCTATACATCGAATGCCATATATGCCAGCTGATTTATTAATATTAAGATTTTTTATAATAGTTGATAAATTACGAACGGTAGGTTTTTTTTAATACCATGGACTTGTTAACTGGAAATATGTATTCTGATTCAGGGATTGAAATGAAATGAAATGAAATGAAATTGAAATGAAATGAAATGAAATGAAATTGTTTATTCTGTAAATAGGATATCGGAATCACTTTTACACGTCATATAAAAAAATATTAAAAATAAGCTAGATGAGGTCGGTGTTTCCTATCTGACTACTCTGAGAAGAAAGGCCGAAACAAACTCAGAGGTCGTAGTCTCTTTTAAAGTCCAGACATAATCTTGGTCAAGTCATATGAGGACCATGTGGATCAGTGTCTGAAATGGTCTTTTGAGGAAAGAACCACACAGATTTGAGTGGACCTGTCCAGTCAGTGCAAGCATTTGTCAGTAATCGTGGAGCTCAACTCAAAACTGAAGGAGCTCAACTCGACGAACAATACCAAAGAAAGGATATTTGTCTAGGCCGCATCAACTACTCAAACTGCCAGACCATCATTAAAACTAAATGAGAAAGAAAAAATAAATGAAAGAGAAAAAATAAAAATCAAATATCCACATAGTCCTCACATTCACAATAATTAAAATAATATAATACTTTACAAAGTAATCGTGTGCAGTTTGAATATAATTTTCAACAATGTCAATATGTATATAAAACTGGTTTATTGTGATGAATAAGCAAAATGTCAAGTTTTATGGCTTTCACAAGGCTTAGCAGAGCGAGCAGCTCAATCCCAAGCTTTTTTATCTTCTAAATAATCTGAAATTTTATAGTACCCTTTTTTACAAAGTTTGGTTTTAATACAGTTTTTAAATCGTTTAATGGGTAAGTTTCTAATGTCAATGGGAAGTTTGTTGTAAAAGCGTATACATTGACCCATGAACGAGTTGCCTACTCTGTGGAGACGTGTGCGATGTACAGCAAGGTTGTGTTTATTCCTGGTATTTAAACTATGAATATCGGACATTTTCTTAAAATTTGATATATTTTTGTGTACATACAATAGGTTTTCAAAAATATATTGTGAGGCTACAGTCAGAATATTTATTTCTCTGAATTTCTCCCGAAGGGAATCTCTTGGACCGAGGTTGTAAATGGCTCGAACAGCCCTTTTCTGTAGAACAAAGATAGTATTAATGTCCGCACAGGTTCCCCAGAGAAGAATCCCATAAGACATAAGACTATGAAAATAACTAAAATAAACAATTCTAGCTGTATCTACGTCAGTTATCTGTCTAATTTTTTTAACAGCATAGGCGGCGGAACTGAGCCTACCTGACAATTTTTCTATGTGTGGGCCCCATTGTAATTTACCGTCAATAGTTATTCCAAGAAAAACTGTTGACTCAACAGGGTCCAACTCTATCCCATTAACTTGAACATTGGTAGTTAGCTGCCTGACATTTGGCGTTGAAAATTTTATGAGTTTAGTCTTTTTTTCGTTCAGGAGAAGATTATTTACATTAAACCAATGCACAACTTTAGAGAGTGCATCGTTGACTTGTTCAAAGTTGACTAACTGACGTTTGATTTTAAAAATGAGGGAAGTGTCATCCGCGAATAATACGATCTTGTGATTATCCCTTATGTGGTAAGGTAAGTCATTTATATAAATTAGAAATAAGAAAGGACCTAGAATTGAACCCTGCGGAACGCCCATGGTGACCGCAGATCCTGCAGATCTCTTGCCATTTACATCGACCCTCTGAATTCTATTATTCAGATAAGAAGTCAGAAGGTCAAGAGCCTTGTCCCTCATACCATAGTGGTACAGTTTCCTGATGAGAGTATCATGATGTACGCAATCGAAGGCTTTGGACAAGTCGCAGAAAATGCCAAGAGCATCTTGCGACTCCTCCCAGGCCTCGAATATGCTTTTCAGTAATTCCACGCCCGCGTCTGTAGTTGAACGACCCTTAGTAAAACCAAACTGTTTCAGATGGAGTAAATTATGTACATTGAAATGTCCTAACATTTGTTTTAAAATTAATTTTTCAAAGATTTTGCTCAATGTCGGTAATATCGAAATAGGCCGAAAATTTGTGGGATCAGTTGTGCTGCCAGATTTGAACAGTGGAATCACTTTGCTAAGTTTCATCAAATCAGGAAATACACCAGATGCAATACAAGAGTTAAAAACTATTGCTAAAAAGGGTGAAATAACATCAATTATTGAAGACATGGTATGTACTGATAACCCCCAAAGGTCAGCAGTTTTTTTTACATCAAGCTTTTTAAAAGATTCTATAATGTCTTTAGCATTAATAATTGTGAATTCAAAAAGTTTGTGACATTCTGGTACACATTCTTTAAGTATTGAGTAAGCAGAAGTGGAGGACGACATTGACAGAGTTTTGGTTGTTAAAATGGGAACATTAGTGAAAAAATTTTCAAACTCAGTTGCCACCTCCATGTCTGCCTTAATATCTACATTATTGATTTTTAGATGGAAGTCACGATTCCGAACTGCCGTTCTTCCCGTTTCTGAATTAATAATATTCCAAGTTGTTTTAATTTTATTTCCAGAAGATTTTATTTTATTTTTAATGTGTATGGCTTTTGCTGAGGAACAGGCTCTTTTAAAAGCTTTAGAATATTTCTTAACCAATTTTTTAAAAGTTTCATCATGGTTATAAGTTTTTTCATGATACAACTCAAATAACCTCTGCCTACTTTTGTAAATACCTGGTGTTGCCCAATCACTAAATATAACGCGGTCAGAAACAGGTAATGTTTTTGAGGTAAAAACCTTCCTAAACTCACAATTGATGAGGTTAAATAATAAAGCATATGCTTGATCCGGATCGTTATGATAAGGCAAACCCGGTAGCTTTTCCATTAAATTATTTTTAAATTGTCCTAAGCGACTTTTATTTACAGGAACAAAAGTTACAAGTTTTATTTGAGCTCTGACTGTTTTCTGAGGGAAAGTGACTAACTGGCCACAGTGATCAGAGTCCAACTCATTTATAATTAAATGGCTAGAAGGTCTTAAGTTTGTAAAAATATTGTCAATACAGGTAGCACTGGTGGCAGTTATTCTAGTCGGCTCAAAGAATGTATTATACAAATTATATGACTTTAATGAAGTTAAAAATTTATTTACTACAGCAGATTTTTCCAGTATGTTAATGTTGAAATCTCCACAGACTACAACCGTTTTATTACTGTTAGAAGTCTTTATTAATACTTCTTCCATATATTTCTCAAATACATCATATGAAGCACATGGGGGCCTGTACACGCTCATTACAATGAACTGCTCAAGCTCAATGCAAGCTATTTCAATAACTCGCTCAACAGAGAGGCTCACAATATCCTTACGTTCTTTAAATTTCATATTATTACGAACAATTATTAGAGAGCCACCACGTATCATATTAACTCTGCTGAATGAGCTGGCAACCTGATGGTTGTTAAAGCTGAACATGAACTGGTGGACTTTCAACCAATGTTCAGTAACACATAGGATATCAATATAACTACAGTTCATGAACAGCTCCAATTCTAATTCCTTACCTATCACACCCTGTATATTTTGATGAACAATTTTTAGAGTATTATTATTACATTTATTTGGATTACAACAATTTGATGGGTGAGATATCAAAGAAGAACTTTTTGTAACATTTTGTTGATTTAAACCAGTATTAAAATTTTCTTCATTGATTAAGCAAGAGGTTTCCTCTATTGTCCTAATTTCTAATTTAAATTATAATTAATGTCAATACTTGTTGCCAAATTATTGGCAGAATTATTTAAAAAGTCATTGCATTGCTCAAAAGAAGCAAGTTGTTTAGCCAAATTTTTGGCTGAAATAGTAAAAAAATATGATAGCGACACAGCTATCTGTCTTTTGTAATGGTTAGAAAGATAGTACATAACAACATTATGTCTATCTCTTGTCAAATGAAAATTATTATCAACATAATTGTTAATATCAACTAAATGGAACAGATTATTATTGAATGTCCAATTATTAGTTTTATGTTGCATTTAGGTAATATTTTCTTTACGTTTTCGCTAAATCCCTTACTGAAATTGTTAGCTATTGTACTTATCTTGAATGCTTTGATTATTGCTTTGTGTACTGACTTACAAATTCGACCAGATAGTGTGTTTAATATGACCCACATTTTCTTTTTATTTTCATTAATTAGGTTGAAATAACGTTGGATTCTGGATTTGTCTATTACAATTTTAGTCTTATTTCTTTGCTTATTAAATTGTAATCCAAGTATTTTATTATTTATATCCTGTTTCCACTCACTGAAAAGTAAATCTCTCTTATGACACATTATTAATTTTACTGGTTATTCTCAACTCTTTATTCCTTTTGCTGTTGGTATTAATTGTTTTTGAATACTTGGATTGCTCATAACAACGCTTAAAGCTACTTTTAATATAGTTATATATCTCTAAAGGGCATTGCATATTATCAACTCACAACCAATATAACACATTACAATATTATCACAATATTATTACAATATTATCACATTCCAATCTATGTCGTCCAGCCGAGTAGAGGTCCAACGAGCGCGATCTTACAAAAATATGATCAATACAACTTCGAGTGATAATATCATTTCGTTTTTCAATTCTATTGTAATCTGAGATCGCGCTTGTTAGGACACACTCTGCCAAACAACTCGTATAGTAATCCCGAATATTGTAATTTAACTTTAAATCAATTTTGATATCCCCTAATAAGTATAAATCTGAGTGTTTGAAGGTGTCCTTACATAAAAGCTCCTTCAATTCTTTGATAAACAAGTGCTTACTATCTTAGTGAGGTATTACACTGTGCAGATTGATGTCGTGTAGTGATATGATGTGGTCAACTGTCCAATTTTAAATTCGCAGTGTTTCAGTGATACATTATTTATGATTTGAAAGTTGTTGGTATTTTTAACATACATCACAATGCCACCACCCCTACGCTGCTCCCGCAGCGTATGATACATTTCATAGCCGTTTATATTAAAGACTTGAATCAGATTACTGTTTTTAGAAATACCAACCTCTGTTAAAATAAAAACGTCAATATAAATTTTAGAAGAATCAATGAATTGAAGAATTTTTTTTAGCAATCGTGCAAATATTAATTTGGACAATATTTAGTTTTTGTTTAGTATTTGTTAGGTGGTTACTAAACTCGTTGACGGTTGAACACTCAATGAATTCGGATATTGGCGGTGAAGAAACTGACGTGATCACTGAGTCTAACTATTATCGAGAATTATTTTTCTGAATCGCTATTTTATCAATATCACTAGTGTTCCTAATGACAATCGGTTTGTCGTTTTCAATTTTACGAACCAATATTCTGCCATTCTGGAACCAGATGTATTTGTGCGTTTCCTTCAATGTTTGTTTAGCTTGCCATAGTAGTGATTTATTTGATTTGGTAAGAGCGTATCGAAACAATACTTTTGACTTGGCTAAGTTAGGACTGATCTCAGGGCCTACATCTTGAACAAAAACTGTTTCCTTCCGCGCTGTACGTATCCACTGATCCACTCCTCGCTCGCTCCTCTTGTTGTAACATCATCTGAATAACTCCTTTACCATTCCTGCCTTTAAGTCTTTTGACCATTGTAACTTGACGTTTCTCAATGTTAAGCTTCGAAGCTATTTTAGTTCAGAGTACGTCCAGGTTCTCGCTCTCATTATCTTGAATACTTGTGATCTCCAGTACATTGCCTAGTTGTTCTTGCTCAACGTTTCTGATGTGTTGTTACAATGTATCAATTTTTAATTCCAAGTGTGTGTTTTGATTTGTGAAGTATGTGTTTTTCTTCTCAATGTCTTTAACTTTCTCCGTAAGAATTTCCAGTGTAGAATTTATAGCATTCATTCTTATGCAACAAGTGCTAAGCGACTCATTCACAGATGCCAGTTCTTTCTTCACAGCTTTCTTAACCTCGAGTGAGATATCTCATAGCAATTTATTCACCGCAACATTACCATCCTCATTTTCATCATCTTCCGGAATTACGAAGGACTTACGATGAGGAAATTCCTTCCGTCCTTGTGAAATTCTTCGCATGACCATTCCAGGTTTTCAACAATCCGCAGGGCTGACAGCTGCTTAGAGGATAAGCCTGTGCATATTTGGTTTGCGTGAACTATTTTGCCACATTTGTTACACTCAAGCCCAGGTGATTTTTTTTAGTTTTTTCACAATTATCGCATTTAGGCATTTTTCCGTTAGAATATTTGCGTTACGGGTAGATGTTTAAATAACAGATACTTGACTACTCCGTGCGATCGCTCGCCAGTGAATGATGATTGTTTCTTCCTACAGCTTTTTTGTCCGAACATGTATATTTGTTTTTATTTTTCAAACATTTATTTTATAAATGTTTGAACATTTATTTTAGTTTATTATAGAAAATATACAGTATTTTATACCTGTTATAAGTTAGCCAGACAATTATCAACGCATAGCGGAAACCACTGGACCGAAAAGCTTAATAATTTACACTTTATAATTGGCGCCCAACAGATGAACATAGGGTAGGCCGTTGGATGCCTAGTAATAAATACTTATTTATTGAACTATATAATAATTGTAAATCTTAAATAATTTTATTAAAAACTAATTTCACAAGTGACATTTAAATTTCAATATAAAGCTAATAAAATAAAATATAGTTTAAAAAAAATTGTGAATATTAACATTGTGTGACGTCACGGACGGTTTACGGTACACATCAGTTGTTCGTGTCTCCACTATAATAAAATAAAAGACCAAATAATTCCGCGTAAATTTCGTGTTTACATTAGCACAGTACTGTTACTTACGTGTGTGATCGTTAGCAAGCCTATTAAACAATAGTTCGGTAGTGTAAATCCGTAAAAACAAATTATCTTTTCTACTACTTTTTAAACTTTGAAGTGACTTGGAAGTTTTTTGTGTTACCGGTACCTGCAAAAAGTGTCAATTGTAATACTTTTGACAAGTGTCGATAACAATACCACAGATCTGCACATTGAAATCAATAATTTTTGTGTAGCAGGCGCCATCTAGCGCCACCAAAAGAGACTTAAGAGAGGTGTGCGCCATCTAGCTGCTCCTAACCGTACCATCATGGTAAAGTGTGCAGCATGCGGAAAGTTCCTGTTTCCGAAAGGGGGCGCCACATGTAGCAACTTCTCTTGCCACAACCGATATCACCTCGCATGTTTGTTGCTACCCGATCCAACGCAGCTAAGTAGGGACTGGCTGTGCCCAGAGTGCAAGAAGAAGTTACCCAGAGGTGACAATAGCGCCAAACCCGTCAAGGACCTGTGCAGTGGACCCCCGTTATTGCGGCAGCAGTGTCGGCAACCCCGGTGGCGGCAACGTCGGCAGCGGAAGTAGCCACTGTTGTGACAGCACCACTCCATGGCGCTACGATCAGGTCACCTGTCGAAGTGGCTCAGGTTCAGGGCTCTCTGACCAGGCCCCCAGTTGCGGTGGCTAAGGTACTGTCTCTGGCGGGGAGCGAACAGGGTACTGATGGTGAACCCTCGCCGGATACCCAACTGACTCTCAGGGAGGAAATAAGGCTCTTCCGATCTGAGCTGCGGGAGGTTCGGGATGAAATGCGGGAATTTCGTCGGGAGATGGCAGGCCTGCATTCGTCGTTGGGAGTATGCACGGAGCGGGTTGACTGCCTGGAGGCCAGAATTGAGGCTCTTGAGAGCAAGCAAAGTGCTGCAGTGCCAGACAGCAAAGTGACCCGGCTCGAGCAGATAGTGACGCAGTTGCAGCTCGACCTTAATGACCGCGAGCAGGATTTACTTGGCTCTGACCTGGAGATTGCTAACATCCCGGAAATCCCTGGCGAGAATGTAATGCACACCGTCGGACTGGTGGCGGCAAAGCTTGGGGTGGCTCTCGACCAGCGGGACATAGTTTTCGCGGAACGGGTGGGCCTGCGAGCTGAGCGAGAGGTACGGAGGACCCCTGCGGGTGGCGCAAGCCCGGTTGGCGGAACGAGCCCAGTGGGAGAAGCGGGTGCGCGTGGGCGGCGCATCGTGGTGCGCCTGACGCGGCGCGCACTGCGCGACGACCTGCTGCAGAGTGCGCGCGTGCGGCGTGGTGCCACCACCGGGGATCTTGGACTCCCCGCGCCCTCGCGTCGCTTCTTTCTGAACGAGAGACTATCTAAAACAAATAAGCATTTGTTTTATCGGGTACGTGAGGCTGGCAGCCGTCTCGGGTGGAGGTACACGTGGACGAAGTTCGGCCGCATTCTGGCTAAGCAGGGTGATGGCAAGCCTACCCACTGAATCCGCTCAGAGGAGGACTTTGCGCGTGTTTTTGGTACTGAGGTGTCGACTGAAAAGGAAGCTTAATAGTATGGCTCCCGCCAGGCACCATAACTTAGTCATAGACATTCTAACATTTTACTTTTTTATATCTGTTTTGTTTCATATTATTTTTTTTTTAAGTTTGTCTTGTGCGAGGCCGGTTCTTTTCATGTCTCGGTATACTGTTGTAACTTCTGGTGGTGGCCCAGCTGCTCAATCAATGATTATCTGTGTGCATTTCTTTTACTCCATTCTATAGCTCTCTATCTTCACGTCTACTATATTTACCAAGCTATATTTATTTTTTCGGATTTTATATATTATGTTGGCTATGCATATTACTCCATTTTTTATTATACTGCAATTTATATTATTGCGAATTAAACTCAATACTATGTCTTTCAGAATATTTACACCTCATAATGAACTGAACTCTATACTGCTTGACACTTCTCATATTATCTGCAATCAACATATTTTACTATATACTACTACACTATTTACAAAAATGAATAAGACAAAGAATCTTAAAGTTGGACTGTTTAATGCGGGGTCACTTGGCTCGCGTCATGAGGAGTTCGTTGTTGCTATGGAGAACCTCTCGGTAGACATCATGGCGATAAATGAGACCTGGCTCAGACAGGGAGAGGAGGGCCGAGCACCGGCAGTGCCGGGCTACCGGCTGCGGCACGTGCCGCGCCCGCACACAGTGCGCGGCGGCCGCGGGTGCGGCATGGGCTTCTACCTGCGCCGCGGGGTGCGCGTGCGCGCCGTGCCGCACCCGCCGGCGCCGCAGGTCGAGCAAATGTGGCTCAGGCTCGCTTTCAGTTATCATCGGTACTGCATACAGGCCGCCGTGGCTTGATGTGAATATCTTCCTGGATGCGATTACCGACTCTCTTTCCTCTTTTGCTAGCGCGGATAAGGTCATCTTGCTTGGCGACTTCAAAATTAACATGTTAAACCAGCTGGAAAATAAAACAAAATTACTTTACAACTTTTTACTTTGCTCCAAGTTAAGTCAAATTGTTACTGAGCCTACCCATTTTACAGACCATAGTGAGACACTAATTGATGTTGTGTGCACTGATGCCCGTGTGTGTGGGGTCTCTGTATTACATATACCTGAGCTTGGCCAACATGCAGTTATATCTGTAGAACTTAATTTTAAATTAGAGAAACCTTCCCCACACTGGATCACCTATAGGCCGCTTAAGGATATACTGCTGGACAAATTTAATGATGATTTAAATAAGATGGATTGGGAATATATTGAGGATCTGGAGGATGTCAACTCTATGGTAGCAACTTTTAATGAGTACATCTTGAATCTTTTCGACTTACATGCACCCCTTAAAAAAGTTTTAATCAAAGAAAAGGTTTACCCGTGGATAACATATACTGTCAAGGAAATGATGAAGTTACGTGACAAATGCCATGTTAAGTCTAAAGCCACTAAATCAGAACATCATATAAACTCATACAAAGAGCTTAAATACCTTTTTAGGGCCGCTTTTGATAGTGAGAAGTGTGCATATTTTAAAACATATATAAATAAAAACATCAAACAGCCTAAGAGGTTATGGAAACATATTTAATAAAATCATCCATAGCCATTTCAAAAAAACCAGAGCACAGTCTACCACATTTTTGTAACAACCCTGAGAAAATAAATGACCACTTTTTGGATGTGCCTGGCAGTGGTAGGGTCAGTAATGCTGACTTGACTTACTTTGAACACCAAAGATTCGGTAATACTCATTTCCAGCTTGAGCCAGTCCGGGAGGAAATGGTGCTGAGGCTTGTACATGGTCTTAAGTCCAATGCTCAGGGTTCTGACCATGTCTCCCTGGAGATGCTAATGCTGACTTTTCCTCGTTCCCTTGCAGCTATAACGGCCATCATCAACAGATCCATAGACTCATCCTCTTTTCCGGATCTATGGAAATTGGCTATAGTTAGGCCCATCCCCAAAGTATCTAATCCAACCAGCGTGAAAGATCTTCGCCCAATTAGCCTTTTACCATGTCTCTCCAAGATTCTGGAGAAAGTTGTGTCTAACCAGCTTCGGGCATATCTTGAGCGGCACGGTATTTTGCCACTGGCCCAATCAGGATTTCGTAGGGGGCACAGCACAGCCACAGCTCTTCTTGACGTAGTTGGCAATATCCTGGAAGCCAGAGAACAGGGCATGGGTACCATGCTTGTGCTGCTGGATTTTTCACGTGCTTTTGACTCAATCAATACCTCCCTTCTCCTCTCCAAGCTGTCTTACTATGGATGTCAACCGGAAACAGTCCAATGGTTTCAGAGTTACCTGAGTCACCGTTCTCAGTTTGTCCAGGTAACAACTGACAGTTTTGGAGATGTTTTGTCCTCCAGTCCCAAGCAAGTGAACCGCGGCGTACCACAGGGTTCGATCCTAGGCCCGCTTCTCTTCATTCTATACAGCGCCGACATCATCAACTGTCTGAACAACACCAAATTCCACCTATATGCTGACGATCTGCAGATGTATCTCTCATTCCGCCCTCAGCAGTCTGCTGAAGCTGTAAAAAGAATGAATGATGATTTAGATAGGATTTCGGCCTGGTCAGTAAGAAACTCTCTGGTTCTGAACCCAATTAAGTCCAAGTACATCGTCATGGGATCTAGAGATTTTCTTAATAAAATGATAGGGTATAATCTGGATTTGAAGATTGACGGGTGTTCTATTGATAGGGTACAAGAAGCCCGTAATCTTGGGGTGGTGTTTGACGAGCACTTACATTTCGAGACACACATCATGGAGGCTGTGCGCAACTGTTTTTACCGGTTAAAGCTTTTGTACCGTGTACGGCCGTACATAAGTGTGGATATGCGTGTCATGCTGTGTGAGTCACTTGTTTTGTCCAAGCTTAACTACGCTGACACTGTGTATGGTGCGTGCATTCTCGGTAGAAGTGAAAAGCTGATCCAGCGAGTGCAGAATGCTTGTGCGAGATTTTGTTTTAATATCCCTCCCCGATCTCACATAACTCCATTTTTAATTAAGGGTAATTTGATGAGAATGTCAGATCGCAGAAAGCTTCATCTGGCTACCCTTCTCTTTGGCACCATTCTCACACAAAAACCAGAATATCTTTATAGGAAATTGACCTGGTCACGTGACATAAATAAGATTAAAACGAGAGCATCTTCTTACCTTCTGTTGGCTTCAACGCACAAAACTGCTGCATTCCGTGGAAGCTTTAAATTCGCTGCCTCTCGCTGCTGGAACGACTTGCCACCTCCTTTTCGTGCTATAAAAACAGTTGTTAGTTTTAGTACTAAGTATAAGCAACATTTGTTACGAATACAAAAGGAAACCAATTTCTAAACTCACCTGGGGACTGCACGCATTTGTTATTGGTGACCTTAGCGAAGTGTTCTTAGCAGTATAATTCTGCTTCAGTCGCTTTGTTTTTCTCGGTGACTGAATCTTTTTCTTCCGACTTACACTACACAACACAGTCAGTCATAACACAACGATACTATACATTATTCATTTGCGCCACTTTCTTGCCTTTTCTTATATTATTCTGCCATTGTTTTATTTGTATTAATACCTCTCGTTAAAGAGTAGTATATTCTTTGAACCATAATATATAATTTCTGTAAAATTCCAATCTTCCAATCTCATTTGTTAGATAAATTGACAATTAGTTGACAGTTAATGCATCGCAGATTCGCAGTGCGCCCGCGTCCCTTCGCTTGTCACCATAGATAATAGTCTATACTATGGACAAGTGATGTTGGAACGTCGGGCGTGAATAGATTTATTTATTACTTAGTTTCAGTTTTTTATTTATATTTTTGTTTTATTTTATTGCTTTATTTATTTTTACATCCCATAGTGGGATTTATCTTAATCCGTAGGTGTGTCCGTGACATCACAGTGGGCCCTATCAGAATACCAGCGCTGCGGTATTTATTTTTTAAATATCGCCGCATTATGCTGAGATAGGAGCCTTTTTGGCCTCGCACAGGTCGTTATAATTCGTTTTTTTTTGTTTTTTATTTTGTAATTTTTTTATTTTTATTTTTATTTTTGTTATTACCTACTTACTGTTTGTATTTCCTGTGCGTGTCCCAAATAAAATATTTTTCTTTCTTTCAAAAAACAACAGAATTACAAAAACATAATGAATACTAGCAGCGAGCTGGTAGCTATTTATCGACCCAAACCCCGAATGTTAATTCAAGAAGCGCGCGCCCGAGACGCTCAAACGTAGATCTTAAAATCGTCTTATCTCCAAAAATTATAGTTTTTTATTTTTATTTCCGAAATATCCAGAGGTATACCTTTGTGAACATGCCCATGTATTATTTTTTTATATTCATGAATAATACTAGATGTATACACAAGGTACCCAAAAAAAATACCAATTTGAGTTTTTTTTGTAAATTTATTTAAGTAAGTACTACTGATTACATTTTCTTTTATGTACATTATAGACCTCGTCAATACAAGCATTTTGACGCCTCAATTAACTATATTGACTTAGAAATAACGGAAATATCGGCAAGTGGCACTTTTATTGAAAAAGGGCCATCGAAAAAACATTTCCAATGTTAAAACCTGCGTCCGCAACATCCCTGTCGATACGTCTCCTTAAACTCAACTCACTCGAACTCAAAGCATTTATTTCAAATAAACCAATTACAGGCACTTTTGAATTGTCAAGGGGGTCGGTCAGTCAGAAAGATGAAGCTAGATGCCCATTCCAAAGCGTAGTAGGTACCTATGGAGAAGAACGGGCAAGAAACTCCACGGACACTCTTCTAAATCATGATATGGTTACCAAATATTGGTTACATCATTCATGTTGAAGTTATACATGTGAGAATGATGAAAAACGTGAAAAGCGTCCGTAACAGAAAAACAAAAAAAAACAATCCAAAAAATTAAATTAAATTAAAATAAGCCGTGGTAGCTAAGAGATGACGTGAATGCGATTATTTCATTACGCACATTTCTTATCGGGATTTAACTACGACGTGGAATATAGAGCTTCAACGAAACACTCAAACGCTGATTACTTATCAAGATTCCCAGTAGAAATAGCAAAAGAAACCTCAATAGACCAACATTGTTCATACCAACTACAGCAAATTAACGTCCTAGAAATTCGACCAGAAGTTATAGCTAATCAAACTAGAAAAGACAATGAACTTAAAACATTACTGGAAGCGCTACAAGCAGGTTCATTACAGGCTCATTACGTCAATATGGCTACGGTGATACTGAATTAACACTACAAGACAACTGCACATTGAAAGGAACTCGAGTGGTAATACCCAAAAGTCTACACATACGTGTACTAGATGAACTACATACTACATTGGTATAGTTAAAATGAAATTACTAGCTCGCAGCTACATATACTGGAAAAATATAGATAGAGATATCGAGAACAAAGTAAAATCCTGTGGAGCATGCCGATTAGAACAAAATGAGTCACCAAAAGCACCTCCACACCATTGGGAACAACCTACAGGGCCATGGCAACGTCTTCATATAGATTTTGCAGGACCTATTTTAGGACATCAACTTCTAATAGTCGTGGATGCCTTTTCAAAGTGGTTGGAAGTCTTCCCAACCAAGACCACAACAAGTGCTTGGTGCGTTGTTAAGTTGAAAGAATTATTCTACATATTCGGCATACACTTGTTTCCTACCTTTCCAACTGCGGTGTAACACACTTGACGTCAGCCCCGTACCACCCAGCCACTAACGGTCAGGCTGAACGTTACGTGCAAACAATTAAGAAATCACTACGCGCAATGGAGGGGGAGAGGGGCGATCTTACGGATAAGCTCCTTGTCCTTAAGACCCGGCTCAGACGCACACCAAACCTGAACGGACAGACCCCCTATGAATTGATGTTCAGCCGGGATGTGAGAACAAAGTGTGATGTTTAGGGACTCATCTGCCCCGAAGGCGTTCAACCCAAACAACACACCGCCTCCCATCAGGGTTTACTCCGTAGGTGATCGAGTCCAGGCTAGAGCCTACTCCGACCAGAGACGAAGATGGGAGTTCGGCACGATAGTGCGTCGCCTAGGCAGGCTTCATTATAAAGTGCAGACAGATAGGGGCGCCGTAGACACCTGGAACAGTTGCTCTCAGCCCCAGGCGTGGGACAACCAGGAATGGCGGCGGAGTACTGATGTATACTGGCTAGGTTACGACGTCTGTTGCACTGACGGTTGGTGACGTCTCCCTATCTTTCATTAAATTGAAATAAAGATTATTGTTTTACAAAATGTATATTTAATAGGTATCTATATTGACATCTAACCATTTCGGTACCTACTGGCTCGATTAAACAGACTCTAATAGACCTTCGGCTGTGCTGATGGCTCTTTTCTGCAGAATAAAAATAGACTCGATGTCTGCAGCCCGTCCCCATAGTAGAAACCGTACGACATAATACTATGAAAGTAGCTAAAGTAGACTAGCCTCGCGGTACCTACACACGTTTTCTCACAGCATATGCTGCTGAACTTAATCGTCCTGAAAGGGATGTTAAATGAGGACCCCATTGAAGCCTTGAGTCGAGCGTGATCCCTAGGAAAACAGTTTATCGACGAATTCTAGTTTCTCTTGATTCAATACTATCTCACAATTACTACGTTTGACATTTGGCAACGAAAATCTTATGCACTTAGTTTTTTCCCCATTTAATACTAAATTATTAGCAGTGAACCAATTTTGGACCTGCTGTAGGGCGTTATTTACGTCGTCAAGATTTGATGCACGTCTATTAATTTTAAAAATTAAGGAAATATCGTCAGCAAATAACACCATTTGTGGTTGAGTTTTTAACAAATGGGGTAGATCATTAATATAAACTAAAAAGAGGAAAGGACCCAATATTGATCCTTGTGGTACACCCATTTTTACTATTAAACCGATTGAATTGACACCATTTATTTGAACTTGCTGTTGTCTATCATTTAAATAAGATTTTACTAAACTGAGCGCAAGTTTTCCAAGTCCGTAATACTCAAGACTTGACAAGATTACTTATTACCTGGAATCCCCAGCATACCCGATATCTCGGTAAACCTAACTATTTTACAGTACAATTACGTTCCATTCCGAGCCACATGTCACATTCATTAGAGGCCGGGGCCTTACCTAGTCGTGTCGACTACGCCTAAACCATATTTAGACAAGCCGGACAGTGTCAGCCGGCGCGCTCCGGGAAAACTGGCTCGGCAAAAAGTAAACCCGAAGACTCGTATTTAATTTGTACTCAAGTACCGTAGGTACTCGAGTCAGCCTATGTGTAGTAGAGACACTTGCGGTCGGCAGCCGGCCCACGGTACGCGTAGGCATTCAAAAAGAAACAAAACTAAAAAAAAAAAAAAAAACATTAACCTACAAGGGCGCTTATGAAACGTCAGAAGCTAGTTGCACGGTTCCAATTAGTTGTTTCCTATGGAGAAGAGCCAGCAAGAAACTCCACGGTTACTCTTTTAAAAGTAAATGATGTTTACAATGTTATCAAATTACAGTGTTAAAAGGTATGAGAGGACAGTGTAGGCGTGTCAATAAGTACCAGGTACTTGACCAGCTTGCCGTCCGATAAGGACCAGGCCCAGGCGACGGCGCGTTGTGTTCCACGCGCGCCTCAAAGAGATGTCAGCACAGCGGCAGGGGTCCGCTAGGACCGATGCCTGCCGGGGTCGCGGGAAAGTCCGAAAGGGATACCGTGGACCCTGGCAATGTACAGGCAACTGAAGGAACACGGGTGGGTTATAGTCAGTAAGAGTCTAACACCCTCCCGTTCCGCCCCGAGCCGGAGAATTTATTTGATAATGTCCACCACCACCAGCACACTGAAAAAAAAAAAGGTACTTGACCAGAAAAAAATAAAATGGTCCACAGATCTAGTCTGTTAAGCCTACAACGTTCTCACATTCACAAAATTTAAAAGAAAATAATCTTATTTGATAGATTTTACTAGATAGATTATTTTATTTTAAATTTTGCTAATAAATAAATAAATAAAAATAAAGACCTATTTAAACCAAATGACGTGATTACAACTACAGCTGTAACAAATCAAATTTAATAAAAAATATAGAATATTGTAAGTATATTATGTCAAATAATAAAAAGATAATGTCAAATTATTTTATGTTAACTTTTTTTTTTACATAGATCCGTATGTTAAAAAAAAATTACATTAAATTATTATCGTAATTTGGGAGCAGTTAATAGACATTTACATAGTTATGCCATTAATGAGGTACCAGGGAAGCCACATGTGCAGAAGGAATTATTTTCAAACTTAATTGAACGTAACTAATCTTATTTTATGCTTTTTTGATAAGGACACGTTTGATGGGGTTTTGAACTATCCATCGCTAAGTTCTGTAACTGACTTTGGCAACTTATTATAAAAGCGAATGCTGTTTATAAGAAATTACTTACTAGTTTTAGTTAATCTAAATTTGGGTATCACAATTTCATGTTTACTACGTGTATTATGGAAATCGCTTCTTATTTTGAAAAGTCATAAGTTTTTGCGAACATGCAAAATACTTTCTAAGATATAAAGAGAAGGCTGAGTAACTTTATCAATTTCTTTGAATTTATCTCTATGGGACTCACGACTACTCACGAGGACCCATTTTATAGATGGCGCGAATTGCCCTCTTTTGTAAAATGAAAATTGAATCTACATCTGCTGCCGATGCCCACAGCAGAACGCTATAAGACATAATACTGTGGAAATAAGCAAAGTATACTAACCTAGCTGTGGCTACATCAGTCAACTGCCTTATTTTTCTTACTGCATATGCAACTGAACTTAATCTACCTGAAAGAGCTCTAATGTGGGCGCCCATTGCAATCTCGAATCTAAAGTAATTCCTAGAAATACAGTTTCCGTAATAGCATCTAGCTTCTTGCCATCAAGTTTTAAATTTAGACCTACTTGAGGTAAATTTGGTAATGAAAACATAAGACATTTAGTTTTGCTCGCATTAAGTTAAAGATTATTAGCTGCGAACCATTTCGAAAGAACTGCCAGACTATTGTTGACATGTAAGACATCCGTATCTTTTCTATCTATTAAAAAAATAAGAGAAGTGTCATCAGCAAATAGAATTATATCCGATACTTAAGTTGGCCATCATGTAAGTCATTAATATAAACTAGAAATAGGAAAGGGCCAATAACTGATCCTTGAAGTACGCCCATCTTAACTAGAGACCCCGAGGACGTCACCCCGTTAAAGTTTACTTTTTGCTGCCTGTTTGATAGGTAGGAAAGAATAAGATCAGCAGCTTGTCTACGAATTCCGTAGTGGTGTAATTTACGGATCAGTATTTTGTGGTCAACGAAGTCAAACGCTTTTGAGAGGTGGTCACAAAAAATGCCAATTGCATCCTGCAGTCTAATTACGTAACACATTTTATTTCTGATTACAATTCTGAATCGAAAGTAAGTCCAATTTTAAACGCATGCCATAATTAGAATTACGATACACATTTTTTACCAATCGACGGAAATTGGATAGGGTTGTTCTAACCAATTGGCTATAATTTGTTTGCATGATGTGTTTTGTTACACCATATAGGAATGATTAATTTCCAAATTAATATGCTATAATTTAATTTTGTTTTAATTACAACTGATGCTCTACTAGTGCTTATAAATGAAAATGTACAATGATTGCCGAAAAACCAAAAACCAATTTTTAAAACACTTTCTACCAAAAACTACCATAATTGAAATACGTAACAAAATGTTTTTCTTTACACGTTTTTGTTATCTGTGGCGAATGACAAAATCGTAGAAAAGCAGTGTGAACTTAGTGGGATTTCCACTAAACCTGGGGGTTTGAACACCCGTACTGGCGGAGAAATTTTGCTTTCAGTGGCCGGTGGTTTTATCTAGTGGTTAGTTAATTCAATTTGTAGAAAATAATACAATCAATTACAAAAACTTTGACTCGAGAAAATATTAAAATAACATGATAATGGCATGTTTTATCGTTTGTGTAAAACCTGTGTTAGTGATTTTTCGATGTATTTCTTTCAAATGCCGCTAACCACTGCGTTCGAACGCTGGTGTGGAAAGACTGACACAGCATGACGAATATATTGAAGCAACACAGAGGCTCCTCCGCCAGAGTGGGGATAAAAAAAAATATCATTTAAAAAAAAACATCCCACGGGAACATACTTCCGGGATAAAAAAATCGGCCGTTAAGCCGTTTGAAAACAAACATCTTTTCATTAATTATACTGCGGCTGCCATTTGTCATGCCACCAACGCAATAGAAAATAAAATCGGTTGAACAGACTGTAAAAAAGGTTTATTTAAATGTCTAATCTTATTTTATTAATCGAGTATAGTTTATTTCTGGTGGTTTGAAGAACTACCGCTAGTGGACTAGCCATGGGCGTTTCTGGATTTTTAAGCAAACGGTTAAATATCCAATTTCAGATTTTGAAATCATTTTCAAAATCCGTTTTTAGAAATCGATTTCAGGAGAGGCTCCGGCTCGCAATTTCGATCGTCTCTAGTAATATTATTCGGTTGTAAGTGCATCGATAAAAACTATTCAAACATAAACAAATACTTCCTTACGCAAAGCTACTCTTGCCGTGGTTTTCGGATAATCGATACTTTAACACTAATCGATTTGACACTAATCGATTTCTGACTGAAATTGGATTTTAAATTCGTTTTGATGTATCTGACGCATGCCTATAATGGACTCAGGGAAAAAAATTGGCAGCACTGCGTAAAAGTTGAAATCCTCTTGAACGATCTGCCCTGCCGTCTCATTGAAACGACGTGTTCAGAGTCGAATTTAGTGTGAAATATTCTGTAGGGAAAAGAACAGGATGGGCATATAACATCACATGTTAAACATTAGGGAATAATCGGCGCTGGAATAATCATTCTTTGAAGTCTGTGGAGGATACGCTATCAATCAATCATGGCGATGCCTTTGTTTACATTTTGGTTTTATTGATTTCGGTAATGTTTTTGTTTATGCATTGTTTTGCCTTGAATGTTTTATATTTTTCAACATACAAAATTATATTTACTATTCTCTTATAGAAACATGGGCCAATGCTAAACAGTTTTGGAACATTTTTCTTATGGCTTGTGGAAGTCGGAAAAATCTCTTGTTCAAGACACTGCGTGCTCTGTTTTCGTTTTCTACTGGCTGCACTAACACTTTCGTAGGATGTTTTGCTCAATAGCGAAAAGTACCTAAGTGGAGATTATCACTACAAGTAAGTAAGCCAATATAAATATGAATAACCTGTGTAAGAGAGTACCTTCGTATCTCATTAGATTATTGTTTGGTTGTTGGTACATTATTGGTGAATCTACCTATAGACAATCATTCTTTTGTTGCATAGACACAAGCATCTTCAGTGATGTTAACTATTTATTGTGATAAAAATAAATTATTAAGTATCTTTACTATGTCCGTCAACCTCACATTCTAACTGAATTTTTTAATTGATATTTATGTACATAAGTAGATGTTGAAATAAACTATTATAACCACTAACCAAATAACAACTAACTACAAAACATATTTATAATATTTTCACAGGCGGTGCTAGAGCTGAAAATACAAGAATAGAACGCTACCCAACATGGATCTTGTTGATCAAACATGGATTGGATAACCAATCTTCTGTATTAATCATTGAAGGTAAGCTTTTTGACACATACTTAAGAATCAAGCATAGCAAGTGACTTAATTATAAAGTTATGAATATATTTCCTTGTCCGAACTTACTATATAGACACATCATATATTTTGTGAATACCTAACTAATGTTTACTACAAAAATTTTGTATTATAAAATATCTGGAGACTGAAATATCAGCCCTAAATAAAGAAGAAATTGTACAACCAGCAGAAATGACTAGGCTTTTGTCCAGCCATGGGCCTAATGAAGGCCTAGTTGATATGCCTACTTTACTTAGCCACATAATGTTTAAGTACTTTATTTGAGCAGAAAATAAATAAATTTTGTTTTAAAATTGTAGAGTTCCTGGGGCGTTTCACCTATGAAGTCATGAAGGCAGCATGAATGATGTCAAGTGTCAACCATGCTGAGTTGTCCCATTGCTCTGCTACTTCAGTTATCAAGCTTCTCAAGAACTAAAGAAGAAACTGAAGATTGATAATGAACGATAATCATTTTTTTTGTGAAAACTGTTCAGTTTTGTACGACAGCGATATAAATGTGTGTTCCTATTTTGTTAATTGATAACAGTGTAAACTTTAATAAAGTGTTTTAATTATGAACTATAGAGGTAGAAATAAAAATAACTTGTTAAGAAATATTTAAGAATTGAATACTATGCTTTTTATAAACACAGCCAATTGATTATTATATTGATACTATTTAGAGGTATTTGCCTAAATTAACTGTCGTTTTCGTTCATTAGGTAACAGTAAATAGAGAGAAATAAATTAGGGTAAACAAAAACAACTTTTATTTATCTTCAATAGCATTTATTCAAAGAAATATTTGGACATGGTGCAAAAAGAAATAGGAACAAATATATTATAAGGATTAGTGGAATTTGGGATCTAATGTCTTTTTCTGTGAAAGTCATGGATTATGTATGTACTGCTTGCTAATTCTTGCTGTAAGCGCATGAGAGAGTTAATTTTTTTCCTGAATAATGTAGTTGTATAATGTGACTGCAACTGAAATATAAAAAAAAAGAATTTAAGTAAATCCGCAATATATTCCATGATCCATTACATCCATCCACAAAGTCTAAGGGTGCGTTTCCACTGAAGCGGAGACGTACGGAGCTGAGCGCAGACGTGCAGGAATCGTCCAATCACAGACGAGACGAGAGACGCGATGAAGATTTCAACCATTGTGATTGCACGTCTCCGCTCAGCTTCGCTCGTCTCCGCTTCAGTGGAAACGCACCCTAATAGGCCTCGCCCATTAACAATTCAATACATAATCTATCTACTTTATAGAACAGCAATATTCTGCTATAAGCAACAATTAGGTGCCTACAATTGACTTTATTTAAATGTATGGTAAGTTTACGTTTGATGGTGCATTTCATAGTCACCAACAAACAATATGATTGTGTGTAAAATTGTTGCTGTGCCAAACACACATTCAATGTTCAACACTAAGAAAGAAAATAATATTGATATTAAGTAGGTACCTTAAACAGACAATAATGTGGAAATAGATCTATGTATGGTGGTGTGGTGAGTAGTTATGTTCATTGATGTCCTTACAGAATCCATTGACATAAAATGCTTCAAACTATATTATAATATTTGTTCTTCCTCTATTATATTTGCTTTTCCAATGAAGTACAAGCTCGACTGGGTTGCTAAGCTTGTGGCTTATGATAAGTTTGTTAGGGTACGAGGTACGAATTTGTCTTTCCTAATGCCACCAAAATACCTCGTTTCTTAAATATCATATTAAATATCTTTAGTTTAGGTTGTAAGCACTTGTAAGAGAATAAAACTTTCTAATTATTATTTAAAAAAATCCACCTCGCTGCTTCGATATTTTACAGACCACTAATATTGATTTATCATTGAGGTTTTACACAAAAACACATTCACAATTAATGAAGACGATGTTCACTTACATAATTTTGTAATAATTAAGGAGATTAAACGAGTAAATCCCAAAAATATTGTAAAGAACATTAATTGCGACTAGTAAGCCGCCTTCGCTTTAAATTGACAGCACGAAATCAATTTCATATAAATTTTCAGCTGTCAAAATGGTTACATAAATAGAATAATAGCCTTTTTAGACGATTATCGTTCACTCTTTAGCGTCTGAAACAGAGTGCAGTTGATATCACAGATTTTAGAGTTACCTATGTAATTCGAAAGTTGTAAAATGAAAGCAATTCTAGTCAAACCGAAAGCAATTTGACTCAATTGGTTATCGAAAATGTGTTGCGTTATTAGATAGCTTCTAGACTTCTCCCAGGATTCCAAAATGTGACTAATGAGTTTTACTCCTGCGTCAGTCGTCGACCTACCTTTCGTGAAACCAAAATCCTATTTGAATTAAAATGTGACATCAGGTCTAGCATGATTTTTTCATACACTTTATTCATTAAGTATTACTTATATTTACTCATTATGACAACATACAACGAACTCGATCTCACGAGGCTCGGGCGGTGCATGGCGGCTGAGGATCCGAAGCATCGTCAATCATAATAAACAGATAAATGGATGATTAGTGCTTTACGTATGCGTAAAGTGCGACGAGGACAATTATTCTTTGCGGACGGAGGAGGCATACTAATCTCGTGGCGCGCGCGGGACGCGGGATAATGGACCGCTACACTGTGCGACATGCCGGGAGCAAGGCGAGGGCTGCGGCGACGGACCCGGGGCTTTGTGCTCCGCTCAGCAGCAATCAGTTCACGTGTCGACCAGTCGTTCAGTCTCAACCTTATATTATAGTCCTGGTTGTAATGTTTTTCGCTATGAACACGACAGCTCTAAAAGGCATTCGAGACCACATACCGCCTGTGAGAGTACCTACTTGCAACTTTCTGTGACATTTTGTATCAAACTGCAGTTTATCATCAAACGTGATGTCTTCACAGAACATCATTTGCGGTCTCGCTAATCTTACAACACAACAATTTTTAATCCGGATATTAGAATTGCGCCGCATTCTTCTCGCCTGCTCGAGCTCACGATAGAAAACGATTATGGTACACGATTACAGGTGCACGATTTTATTTGGCGAGTGGCGAGTACTCTATCTCCGGGAACACATTAGCCATTCGGAGTCGGGCGGATTCCGGGAACGATGTGCGTCTAATCCCGACGTACTTACTCAATTTTTTGTCGGCCCTGTCGGACCCTCTACAGGCGGACGTGACACCGCGTGAATGCTCCGGGAGCAGCCGGGACTGTCTGCCGATGCCATCGCGTGACGGGCCGCGGCGTGACACAGAGAGGCGAGCTTGCAGCACGCAGCACGCTACACCGCCATCTATTAATACCTGCGCAGTAAACTGGGCTCAATATCGACTCCTTCAAATTCTAATTGTCTGTGGAGCGACTGTTATCTGCATACGTGTGTGTTGGTATCTGTTTGGCCTGACTCACCCATCACATAATAAGATGACTTGGAAATCTTGGAATGGAACCACTTTGTATATTTATAACCACATATAGACGTATTCGTGTCCGTTACCCAGGCCAGATGTTGTCGAAAATGGTCATTTGAATCTTATAGATAATTAGTTGTGCGGCTTCTGTAAATGTTGCGCACATTTTTAAATTTGTTGCGCTTATAGTTTTTTAATTATTTCACAAAAACATTTCCTGCTGGCGTAACGTTACCGCAGCCAGACCTTTTTCTTTCTAATGGGAATATTTAAATAAATACTAGCTATAGAATTAGTTGTCTAGATGAAGTAAATGTTGTGCCTTATTTTGTATTTGTTCTTTCATCGGTTGCGAAGTTATTCGAGATTTTGCTGGGGTAACGTTTTTGGTTTTGCTAGATCTTTGAAACGGTTAAGCGGATTCTTATCATATTTTGTACAAGACTTCTTAGGAATTAGTTTAAATTTGTTCTGCAATAAAAATACCAAAAAAATGCATAGCTTAAAGGTTATTTCATTAAATAGAAAAACACTTCAATTGGTCCCAGCACTCTCAATAAGAGGTCTAAAGACTTACTTTAAACGTTATTTTAAAGCTTGTAACTGCCTTCAAATGTATGTGAAGTTTCATTAGTATCCTGTAAGTATTTAAAAAGATATGATGATATTCAGTTCTTCACGAGCACGGTCTTGATGCGCGCGGTGTTATTTGGCCACTGGATTGGATATATGAACTGAATGTTATGTTAATTATTAGTTGTTTAGTTCAGTTGTATATCAGTAAAATTTCAGCGTAGTACATTGGATAATTAATGAGATAATACGATTAAAGTCATTAGGAAGTGAATGATCGAGGTAACCCGACCAAGTTTAGGTGGTTACGAAAAAGCAAAAACTCAGAACATTATGGTACCTTCTAAAATATGTAGGATAGTGTTACAAATTTAGTACAGACATGTACACAAGTTTAAAAAAAAACTACATGTTTATTAAAGAATTTTTATTAACAGGTAAAATAATCATTTCAATTGAACTTTTAAAGTATTATAAACTTATACTTAAAAATAATCACAGATTAAAATTACAGATAGTAATTTTGCTATTTTGAAATTTTCTATTACCTTTTATTATAGATGTTTAGTGCGTTATGCAAACAATGGATTTATTCCCTTTATGTCGAGTCCCGTTATATCGAGCCTGGAAGTCTATTGTTCTCCAAAGTATTGATATTTTACGCTTTCTATTACCTTTATGTCGAGTTTGGTGAACAGGTACAGTCAGAGATGTAAATTAAAAGCATTTGAACGTGGGGTCTTTTCGGCTTTGGATTTCGATTAATAGCTATACTTTATAACGATTATATTATTCGAAATTTATTAGGTAGGTACTACTTACCTATATATTTTGAACCATAAATTGAAAACATGTGCATTGTATCATTACGTATTTATGTATTTTTATACTGTGTTTTATGTATTTTGATTGTTTATATTTTGATATGTAGGTAGGTACTAACGTAATAGTTACATTTGCATTATTAATTCATTTATAATAAATGAACTTAATATTTTAAAAGATAGGTACTTTTTCATCATGCAAATAATTTCGAATATTAAAAAAAATACACTGAAATTATGACATACTTTGATGGTTAATTAAAAATATAATAGTACATAGTACTGTAAGGTTAAAGTCATTAGTTATTTTTAAATTCTTTTTTGTGTTATAATTGATTCTAAATTATGTGCGTGTATACATTTCATTGGACGTGACTGTACTTCTAAAATATGATATTATTAAACTCGACATAAAGGTAATAAAAGCGTGGTAAATAAACTCGACATAAAGGGAATAGAAACGGGACAGAAAACTAAACTCGACATAGGGGTAATAGAAGCGAGACAAGGTTTTCGGCTCGACTTAACGGGACTCGACATAAAGGGAATAAATCAAACAATGAATTACCCCTTCACCCCACCCCTCCCGCGTCCCACCGAACGACATGTTATATCGGTGATTTTTGATAAGTATGTGCAACTGGAAGATAATAATAATGTTTTCATAGTACAGATATTATTATGTATTTAACAGTGTACGCGTCTGTACCGAAATTGTAAGTTGTATTATACTGAACATTTCAAAAGATAGCATAATGTTCTGAGTTTTCGCTTTTTCGTAACCACCTAAACTTGGTCGGGTTACCTCGATCATTCACTTCCTAATGACTTTAATCGTATTATCTCATTAATTATCCAATGTACTACGCTGAAATTTTACTGATATACAACTGAACTAAACAACTAATAATTGACATAACATTCAGTTCATATATCCAATCCAGTGGCCAAATAACACCGCCCGCATCAAGACCGTGCTCGTGAAGAACTGAATATCATCATATCTTTTTAAATACTTACAGGATACTAATGAAACTTCACATACATTTGAAGGCAGTTACAAGCTTTAAAATAACGTTTAAAGTAAGTCTTTAGACCTCTTATTGAGAGTGCTGGGACCGATTGAAGTGTTTTTCTATTTAATGAAATAACCTTTAAGCTATGCATTTTTTTGGTATTTTTATTGCAGAACAAATTTAAACTAATCCCTAAGAAGTCTTGTACAAAATATGATAAGAATCCGCTTAACCGTTTCAAAGATCTAGCAAAACCAAAAACGTTACCCCAGCAAAATCTCGAATAACTTCGCAACCGATGAAAGAACAAATACAAAATAAGGCACAACATTTACTTCATCTAGACAACTAATTCTATAGCTAGTATTTATTTAAATATTCCCATTAGAAAGAAAAAAGTCTGGCTGTGGTAACGTTACGCCAGCAGGAAATGTTTTTGTGAAATAATTAAAAAACTATAAGCGCAACAAATTTAAAAATGTGCGCAACATTTACAGAAGCCGCACAACCAATTATCTATAAGATTCAAATGACCATTTTCGACAACATCTGGCCTGGGTAACGGACACGACGTATTCTCAATAATTTTATCAGGTTTATCATAAATCGTTTCTCAGTACCTACCTGACAATACTTTTGCCGTTTTCTATCTGACACCGTATCGTATTCTGCAATTTTTTAACCAAAACGATGTTCTCATTCATTTATATGTATTTTTTATAATGTAATACGACCAGTATACCCACGAAATTTAACTTTTAAATTAGTCGAGATTTTTAATTCATATTCTTTATGGCACCTGTTTAGGTCATAAGCTATCCGAATATCAAAAAAATATTTGGCCTAGGTCTTAAGGGAGCGAAATTGATTCGCTGTTACAATGTATAGTAGACAGTGGGCTAGCTCGTGGGTAACTAATAAGAGCCGTACGGGTCGATCGATCAGGTTAAGCTACGCTTGCCGCGGTGAGTCGGTGGATGGGTGATCATCTTAACATACCGACAAAGCACGTTAAGACGTTGGTCCCGGCTGTCATTCTGGGATCAGTTCAACCAGTCTTACCAAGGGGTATCGTGTTACCCAGTAACCGGGTTGTGGAGGTCAGATAGGCAGTTGCTCCATGTAAAATACTGGTTTCAGCTGCATCCGGTTAGACTGGAAGCCGACCCCAACATAGTTGGGAAAAGGCTAGGCAGATTGAGATAGTGGGATTCGTCATACCTTTTATTTTTGTCGTGAATGTCGACAATAATTGTCGATTAAGACACAATAAATCGAATAATTCCCGCCACATGGCACATGATGGGTGAACAGTGCGCGGCCGCATGCCGCACGAGCATTTTCAAAGACTGCCGTGCTATTCTGTAAACATCTCACCGTGATAACTTGGGTGAAGTGAGCTTGATGTGAGCTGTCATTGCACCTAATGCTAGGGATTGACACTATGGATAGCTCACTCCATGCTCACTTCACCCAAGTTATCACGGTGAGATGTTTACAGAATAACAATGCTGCTCATACATTGTCAGAGAGAGGTGTCATTATTTGCAAGTGCGCGACCGCGGATCATGCAACAGACAAGACGCGCGTCATCAAAGTGGATTGCTAAACATGTTTTAGCTGTACATATGAAAAGGTAAAAAAATACGAGGCATGCCATTTATGGCACCAACTTGAAAAGCAGCAAATCGAACCGCACCTATAGTATTCCACATAGCGCGCCTATGAACAGGCTGTCGAGTTATTTTTTTTTTCAATTATTACATTTCTTACCCATAATATTCATGGCGACTTGTTTAACGTAAACAATAATGTTCCCACCGCCTGCCGGAAGCTCGACGCACATTTGCATGCAGACCCTTAATATTCTAAAAGTTGGCAACGTCGCAAATAGCTGTCAAATACTTACCTGTTTTGATTAATTTGGCAATAATTAATTACCGTATGGAAATATGAAATAATTATTTTTTGTGCAAATATAACACTGAATTTGTTGTTTTAACAAAAATGGCATTTGGAAAGTTTTCAAATACTTTTTTTACAGGGCAAATCCAAGAAGTTAATATCAACAAGGTGTTTCCATCAACTTTTGTAATGTAACGTTAGCGGGGGACAGCAGCACCGCTCTAGCGCATGCGCAGTGATGTGCTGGATGCAGGCGCCATTATACGTTTTGTTGTACAGAATTTCATGGGAATTTTATATTTTTGTTCTTTAACTTTGATCTTTTTTTTAGTAGGTTAAATCCCAATGTATGAGAGTAGATAAAATAGTGTATGAAACTGCACATAACTAGGCCGGGTTAACCCGAACGCAGTAGGCATTCAACGCTTACCCCAGCCCCCGCAACGAGTAGCGATACGAAACAAATTACGATGCGCGGGTGACCCGCGCGCCAGGCGCACCGCTCATAAGTTCATGAACTCGAGTAGGTCACAGAATAGAGCAATGCAGTAGATCAACTTGTATTGATTATTAGTTTATTAAGTATTTTTTAAGGTTGTAGATAGATTAGGTAGGTATTATATAAACTTAAACTTAATGAAGCCGCGCTTGTCTTAAGCATGGTTGCAAGTCGCCTGGACTGTTTGTACGTGGGTCACTGTTGTGCCGTCTCTCATGGGATATCGCAACGGTGACCAACCATTATTTCTTGTTACGTTTTGTATTGTTTTCCTTGTTTTTGTTTAGTGTCTGTGCTTACTAACATAGTCGTAAGTTTTACTAACAATCTTGTTGTTGAGTCTATTGTTACTTTAATAAATAAAATTCTATTCTATTCTATTCTAATGAATAATAATTAAAAATAAGTAGAAGTAGGTACATACTTATAATTTTTGTGAATAAGGTGGATTTAAAATCTGACTGACACGAAGATCATGAATACGGTTACGATTCAAAAGTGTGCACCGCGCGCTATTCGACTTTGATGCGACATCTTCGTGCTTCAGTCTATAAAATCAAGTAGTATTTAGGCACATTTCATTTAGGAGAATTGTATTACAATTCTTGAATAACAATATCAAGATTGTATTGGGGTAGGTGGGGCGTGCATTTAATTAATTTATGTATTTTTTATGGTGTTACATTAACGAGTGAGATGATATTTAATTCAAATAGTTAATACAAATTTAGAGATTGTCTACGATATTATAAAAAACCGGCCAGGTGCGTGTCGGACCACGCACAATGAAGGGTTCCGTAGTTGGGATGAATTTATCCCAAGAAGAAACTTAACATTGTAGTTGAAAAACATTTTCTCCCATACGGAATGTATGGGGAGATCATGTTTATCAAACTGCAAATTTAAGTTGGTCGATTATTACTCGTTAACCTGTAAAGCCTACTTAGCTGTGATAGTTTTCCTTTTAATTTCGTTATAAATATACTACAGCTGTGATTTTTTTCACAAATCCAAGTACAATCATTTAGCTGGCAGAGACGACGACAGTTGACTCTAACAAAACATTCCAGTTAAAAGCTTAATATTTCGCAAACGGATCCCTTAATCCAAAAATGGTTTTCACAAACTCACAATATTTTTGAACGACCTTTCTAAGGAAACCCCATACCATGGGGTAGATGAGAAAAAAAAATATCCCCACTTTACGTGTAGGGCGCCCTAAAAAATAATATTTTTCTTGATTTTATTTTACCTCTTTGTCTTCGTGATTAATATGTATACATATGCCAAATTACAGCTTTCTAGTACGAACCGTCTCCGAGCTAAGCCGCGGACAGACAGACGGACGGACAGACAGACAGACAGACGGACATGGTGAAACTATAAGGGTTCCTTGTTTACTACGGAACCCTAAAAACTTACTCGTTATCCACCGAATCATTAGTTGATACATACGCTCTGCCCTTGGCCTGCAACTGCATTGCTCTAAAACATTGAAAATCGACGTAAACATTTCAAGCGAAGTTTCTTTTATTATTCCATTTTCAGTGGCGTACCTAACATAAACATACAATTACAGCAATCTCGAGTAAAATGCTGTTACCATGGATTCAGTACGTTGAAATTTTTCGTCGGTTATTTAAAAAAACATTGCTGTTCCATACATTTTGATCGCGTAGGTATTGAAAATTTCTAAAAAAACAGTTTTTTTTTAAATAACTTCCTTTTTTACTTCGGCCAACAAAGTGTCCCTGTTGACAGAGTTAAAGGCATTCTTAACGTCAACCTTGAGGATAACTTCACCTTTGTTGGAGTTCAAAAAGGTGGAAAGGGCATGCACGGCAGCCTCACAGCCCCCTCTCGAGCCGAAACCAAGCTGAAGGGGCTGAAACTTAGTTTTGAGGGATTCACTATAAAGCTTGCAGCATATTTTGGCTGCCGTACGCCTGTAGGTGCACCCAACGGCGATGGGACGAATGCCGCCATCCTTCTTGCGCAGGGCACATAGTTTGGCCCCGTATAATCCCTATAAGGGAAGGTAAGTAATTGCTCCCAGGCACTTTGTGAGTTCTCCTGGGTCGCAAGACGGAGACTTGTCTTGCGCCCCGGGGAACAACTCTCTTTAGCACTAGGGTAGAATTTTTAAATTTTGCAAGCGTTATCCATAAGGTTTTCTCTAGACGTGTTGATGTTGGGGATGTGGCTGGGGGGCACACAGATACACTATGTGGTTTGTGAACTTTGGCATAGTGAATCCGTAGCCCCCGTTCGCCTTTAAAGAAGCGCGGCTGGGAGCAATGGGGACATCTCACCTGGACATCGAACAATGTGGCAGGTTGACTAGCGCTGTTTCCGGCGTCGCTACAGCTGGCATTTACCATAAATGTATTAAAATTCTTACCTAGATGAAAAATTAAAACATACTGCAAAAAAATACACTTAAAACACTTATTGATATAAAATGTACAAAATAAAACTATGCTAAAAATTGTCTATCAAATGTCACTTTTTTTTGACGGAGGTGGCGCACTGACGCAGACGCGCGGGCCTAGGGCGCCGCGCGAGCACGACGCAGCCTTCTTTTTCTTTATATTGTATTCGGCAAAAGAGGTTTCACTTAAAAAAAAAAGAAAAGGTGATCCAGCTCTTGATTTATTTCGTGGGAGTCATAGGATGGTGATATTTGCATAAGTAGATAATGGTTATGTCCGTACTTTTCAAGAAAACTCGCTTGGTCCTAGAAGGTAGTGTAACCCGTGGCCCAACACTTTTTTTTATTTAGTAGTGCGTATTGAGCAAGTGTCTTCGGGGACTTCGGACCTTTAAACCCAAGCTCCTATTTTTGCAATTGGATCTAGTTAGATCAGTTATATTTTGCCATGTAGTGTCTTTTCCGTCTTTAAAATCTTTCTTTCGTTTCTTTCTTTCTTTAAGGCCGGCCTAACCCGAACGCAGTAGGCATTCAACGCTTACCCCTGCCCCCGCAACGAGTAGCGATACGAAACAAATTACGATCCGCGGGGGACCCGCGCGCCAGGCGCACCGCTCATAAGTTCATGAACTCGAGTAGGTCACAGAATAGAGCAATGCAGTAGATCAACTTGTATTGATTATTATAAGTATATTTTTTTATTAAGTATTTTTTAAGGTTAGTTTAGTAGGTATTATATAAACTTAAACTTAATGAATAATAATTAAAAATAGGTATAAGTAGGTACTTATAATTTTTGTGAATAAGGTGGATTTAAAATCTGACTGACACGAAGATCATGAATACGGGTACGATTCAAAAATGCGCGCAGCGCGCTATTCGACTTTCGAACTTCGACTTTGATGCGACATCTTCGTGCTACAGTCTATAAAATCAAGTAGTATTTAGGCACATTTAATTTATGAGAATTGTATTACAATTTTGGAATAACAATATCAAGATTGTATTGGGGTAGGTGGGGCGTGTATTTAATTAATTTATGTATTTTTTTATGGTGTTACAATAACGAGTGAGATGATATTTAAAAAACCAGCCAGGTGCATGTCGGACCACGCACAATGAAGGGTTCCGTAGTTGGGATGAATTTATCCCAAGAACAAACTTAACATTGTAGTTGAAAAACATTTTCTCCCATACGGAATGTATGGGGAGATCATGTTTATCAAACTGCAAAGGACATGGCCGGATTTTCTAGAGAGCTATGCCCTGACAAAAAATATTCATGTACATTGACGTACAGTACGTCATTTTAAAGCTTACAGGTATATCTTTACAATAGTTTAAGTTTAATGATCAGAGAAGAAGCGAGAGAAACTGTAAATAGGTTTTTTTTTAAGTGCCTAGATGTTTTGAATAGCAATGATTGTTAATTCCGAGTTTTATAGGCGCAACAATACAAGAAATACAATATTATCAATGGATATAAAGTGCGTTTCTTCACTAGCCGACACGACATTCATTCACATCGATATCAATGTGTTCCATATATTTACATAGAATTACGCGTCAAGTCAGCTAGTGAAAAAAAGACCCAAAAATCGATATACCTACCAAAAATCAAAACTTATTGGTAATCATATTGATGAATATATATATTGGTAATAGTCTCTGGCTAGACCTTTCAACCGTCGTCATAGGCAGGCCACGTTAGCGAAGAGAATATTATGAATTCCTCATAGCGACTTGGCAAAAAATATACAATTGGATAGGCAATAAAACACTAAAATAGTACTTGAATTTTTATTTAAGTACCTAATTAAGTAGGTAGGATTATATCTCGTCTACTTGTTTTAAAGACATTTTAACCGGTTCAGGACCTGCGGCGAAAAACATCTTTGCAATTACTCAGACAAAACATTATGGTTTGTATTAATAATAACTAGTAATTATTAGGGCGCAGTCTCACTCGGCTTATAGTTTGCGGCTGACTGTTTGTCTGAGTTAGCGCTTAATACTATTTTCAATAGAATGGCCACACTATGCACACAGGCAAATAGTTGGCGGCCTATATGCCAAGTGAGACTGCACCCGGGTCAGTTCACGCGCACGTGACGCGAAGCGACGCTGCGCGCAGTTTTGAAGTTAGTGATACAAAATATAACTTTATTTACTACACAAAAAAATACACATTTAATTAAGATAATTCGAAAACGTCCCGCGGCGTCACTACGCCGCGCTGCGCCTCGAGATGCCTCGCAGCGTAGCGCGACGCATCACGATGCAGTGCTGCTTCGACAGTAGGCGCGGCGTGCAACAGCGGGGCGTGCGGCGTTAGAGTTGGACAATATGCCTTCGCATCGATTAGTGGCCACACTACAATTCAGGCACCTTGATATCGTGAGCGTCAGAACAATCCAAATAATACACAAGCAAGTCCATTATCCACAGCAGAATATTAACATAAGAAGCGTAAACGAAAGTCCGATAAGCGATAGCGTGGGGTCAAGTTAAAATATCCAACAGAGGAGCATAAACACAACACAGTAATACGTGATAAGATCAACGCAAGAATGTACAGAGCACAGGGCACAGAGTGACAGGTGACAGACAGGTAGGAGTGAGGCGTATTTAATCGTAACGTATCGTAACAGATATTTAAAAATAACAAATAACAATTGTTCCCAATAATATAACTTATCTGTTACATAAAATAATAGACCCTTAAAGACTGTTACCGCGGCCGTTACTGTTAATTCATTATAACAACCCCCACACAGACTGATACTTATGTACATATACACTCACACAAAGGAAGGAGTATTGCAAGCTTATCAATTTCTCTCACTTCTTCGTTAAGGAATGACCCTTGTTATAAAGAGAAACACCTATTATTTACTTCGAAATATATTTACTTCTCACTCTTACTAAAGCGGTTAAACTACGCTAAAAAGAGAAGCATTTAGTATTTATTACCCCAGGTGGTGGTCTATCTATGCGTTTGCACTGGCGAAAAATCACAACAAAACATGTTGAAATCTCTAGTTCCTGTCAAGCATTGTATGGAAAATTGACAGTTTGATCATTGACAGAATATAAGAACTTAAGAACAAACATTTAAGAAAAAGTGACTCCTAAATTAAGTCGTGTTACCAGGTAATGACCAGTAACCATTATAAAAAAAAAAACTTAAAACGATTAGAAATATAGAAGATACTCAACTGAGATTTAAAGATAATACGTATAAATCGTCCGTACAAAAATAACAGACTGTTATTTTAAAACAGATATTTGTATCAGTTATTTTTGTGTAACAGTAACAGTGATAACAGATATCGTGTTTAACCTGTTACAAAATAAAGAGCAGCTTTAGTGCGCGCAGTTTACACGTCAAAGTTACTAGGACGTTTGGATACACACTCTCGAATATATTGTCGATGCTTAATGTGTAACGTGATTCGCATCATGGCTTCGACAGCTCGAAAAATGGTGTCTGCGATACTCTTGAAACCGTTGACTTTTATTGGTATTTACCTTAGCAATACGATTCTGGCACTCGTGGGTGTTTTTTATTTTAGTCTGATATTCAGGCGAGCTCAGACACAGTGTTTGTCTTATGCATGTATCCAAACGCAAATGCACTTGACAATGCTATAATTATGTCCAAATTAAAAACCACACTCACAAAATCAATGAACACACATATTTTTTGGCATTTTTTGTCGCCTGTTCTAGAGAAATGTAATTGTTGCGATTTATTTTAGTATATTTAAGAAGTAATTTTCATATATTAATAATGGCTGTACATTGAGCTTTTTGAATTGATTCTGAGGGCATAATCCGGCCATGTCATTTAAGTTGGTCGGTTATTACTCGTTATATATACTACTGCTGTAATTTTTTTCACAAATCCAAGTACAATCATTTACGAGTAGCTGGCAGGGACGACGACAGTTGACTCTAATAAAACATTTCAGTTAAAAGCTTAATATTTCGCAAACGGATCCCTTAATCCAAAAATGGTTTTCACAAACTCACAATATTTTTGAACGACCTTTCTAAAGATACCATGGGGTAGATGAGAAAAAAAAAATATCCCCACTTTACGTGTAGGGGAGGCACCCTAAAAATAATATTTTTCTTGATTTTATTTTACCTCTTTGTCTTCGTGTTTAATATGTATACATATGCCAAATTACAGCTTTCTAGTACGAACCGTCTCCGAGCTAAGCCGCGGACTGACAGACGGACGGACAGACAGACAGACAGACGGACATGGTGAAACTATAAGGGTTCCTTGTTTACTTCGGAACCCTAAAAACTTACTCATTATCCACCGAATCATTAGTTGATACATACGCTCTGCCCTTAGCCTGCAACTGCATTGCTCTAAAACATTGAAAACCGACGTAAACATTTCAAGCGAAGTTTCTTTTTTCGCATGTGTACAACGGGGCCCTGTGAAGGAAAAATTTCGGAGCCCCCCCCCCTTTTTGAGATATGATTTTTTTAATATTCTAACCTTAACTTTCGAATTTTCGGAAGGACTTTTTGTATAAGGGTACATATATTTGTGGAGGGGAGTAGGAGATCCCCCCGTCATGGGGGAAGTTTAGTTAACGCATTGTTTTTTTTAACTAAATATTTTGCGATCTTATTTTGATGATTTGTTGGAGGAAGCACTGTACTTTATGGCTATCTTTTTTTTTTTGTCAGGCGTAGTCGACAGAGCCCCGCTTGGCGGGGCTCCTATTTCTGGGTGGTTTAAAAAAAATAACCACGAAGGGGATGGCGGGGTCTAAAGACCCCGCCATCCCCTTCTAACCTAACCTGTCCGTGTCGGTGTGCCCCAAATCCCGAGCTCGCTTCGCTCGCTCTTGCAGCCTACCTTCCCATTGCCTTTTGACTAAGTCGAGATGTGTCGGGACTTGGAGCATCCCGGCCAAGCTTGAGCTTGACAGCAGAGTAACAGATTAAGTGAAGTATTAGTAACAACACAAAATGGCGTCGTTTTACGTTTGGTTTCAAATACGGCAATAGTCGGTAAATTATTTTAAGTGTTAATAGCACTCATTTAAATCAACAAAATATAGGTAATATAATGAAATATGCTTAAAAAGTATCTAAATCATAAATATACGTATTTATTTCATCATTATTATAAAGTACAACATTTTAGTGTGTTGATTTTTCGTAAAACGAAACGTTCAATGTCGAGACAAAATGTCAAAAGTGACTAAATAATGCTAAATTTCTTCGATTTTTTTTTTTTTTTTCTCGTAAACCATTTATCTCCGCAACTTAAAACTTTGCGTGGAGGCTTCTAATAATATAATCTTTCTGTAAAAAAAATATGGACTCCCAACTCGAGGGATGTTAATCTAAAACTTAGCCACAGTTTTCGCGTCGATGTCCCTGCCACCCTGCATGTACTTTTATTTTATTTATAAGCTTTTCATAACTTGATACAGTGTTTTTAGTAAGGAGTGTACTTCGCATAAACGAATTTGTGCCTAAACGTTACTGAAAATAATAAATCATATTTTTGTAGGAAATGGTCATACTGTACATTTCTACACTATGGCACGAGTGTGTTGCGCGTATTAGGTACATGGCATAGACGAGACCTACACAAACGTGGCAGACACCATAAAATATTATTATTTTTTGTGTTGTGGTGGCAAAAGCAGTGTCAAGCTGGTCTCTTATTCTAATGAAACTCCGTACGTTGGGCCACCTCAAGGTCATAGTGTTATCACTTACCACAGACGCGTGACGTGTGGTAGACAATACAATACCTACTTACCTAGGCTAATAAACATTATAAAAACCACCCGGACCAACTCAGCGGGATGAACTATTTGATATTTGAAAATAGTAAAACATTATAACATTTGTACGCGTGGCGGCTTAATGCTATGTGATATAGGGTTCAAATTCAACTATTTTACACACTTGATGCGGTTGGTAAATCTATTCCGGGAGAAAAATAAACCATTATAACTTTTGCGCGCGTGGCGTCTTTATTTACATTGGCATAGGGTTTAAATTCAACTGTTTTACACACAATTTGCGGTATGTAAATCTATTCCGCGTAGGTACTTACCTAGTTAATAAAGTAAAATATTATACATTTATATAATATAGGTACCTATGGTAATATTGTCAAAGCATCCTTACTTTTTTTATTTATTCAGCCTTCGTAGACCCAGCGACGACAACATTTTTTTTTTAATTTTGCCCATTTTTTAAAATAAAATAACTAAGAAGTACCTACCTAAAAAAAACACTATTTAAAAATTAAACTATAATTATACAGGTACCTATTATTATTTACAAATTTACAATACATTTTTGGCTCAGCCGGTAACAGAACTTAGCGGGGGTGGCGGGTTCGCAAAAATTGGCATACGTCCGACCTCCAAGACGTTCCGCTCGGGACTGAATGACACGGGGCGAGCGCATGAAAAGATGAAAACGCTTGATTTTGGAATTAGTGGTATAAGTATTTTCATATTTCACATTATGACGGCCGTTTTCTATCACATTTTTTTCGACCTTTATTATGGTATAAGTTTTATTATTCAAAGCCTAATATAACTCAAATAAAATGATAATTAGACCATAATTTAGACGTGTCTTTGCGATTTAATTGGATGCAGTAAAGTGCACGTAATCGTGTATCGGACGGCCGAAATACCTAGATCGAAGTGTGAAATATATCATATGTTTTTTTCAAAATTTTAATCCGTGTTATCTACGAATAAAATACAATATAAAATGACGTTTTTCGGGGTCACCTCGCCTTAAATAATATTAGGTCTTTACCTATGAAATTGCCGTTCTGCAGTACTGGCCATTTCAAATCAAAATAATTTTTGTTTGGCTAAGAATTCTAATTTCAAATTAATTTTATTTTAAAAACATGTTTTTTTTTTTCCAAAAGTAGTCATTTGTTTATTGATTAGTGTTACATTTTCATCGCATTTCAATCTTTTTCGTCATCATGGATACGTTAAAAATTCGAGTAATTATGGAAATAAAGGCGATTGTGGAAGCTGATGATACACAATCTACGGCTGAATTAGCAGCAGCATTCGACGTTAGCGTCAAAACAATATTGGTCCATTTGCGTCAAATAAAAAAGGCAGGCAAGGTAAAAAAGCTTGACAAATGGGTGCCCCACGAACTCAATGATCGCCAGCGCAAAGTACGCGTCGAGACTTGCCTTGCACTGCTCAACAGACACACAAATGAAGGAATTTTGAACCGCATTGTTACCTGCGATGAAAAATGGATTCTGTTTGATAACCGCAAGCGCTCAGCAAGTTGGTTGGATCCTGGTTCAGCATCTAAACAATGCCCTAAACGAAAACTTACCCCTAGAAAAGTGATGGTCACTGTTTGGTGGTCTAGCGCCGGTGTGATTCATCACAGCTTCTTAACAAACGGGGTGAGCATTACTGCAGATGTGTACTGTGAAAAACTGAACACAATGATGGAGAAGCTGGCACATCTCCAACCAGAATTGGTCAATCGCTCGTCTCCGCTGCTACTGCACGACAACGCGCGACCTTATACTGCACAGCAGACGGTCTCCAAGTTGCAAGAACTGGGGTTGGAAGCTCTCCGTCATCCGCCCTACTCACCAGACCTTGCGCCTACAGACTACTTACTACTTTTTCCAGAATTTGGATAAGTTCTTGGCGGGAAAAAAATTCAATACCCGAGAGGCAGTACAAAATGCCTTTGAAGAATTTGTTGCCTCCCGTCCAGCTGATTTCTTTAAGAAGGGCATCAATAAACTGCCACTGCGTTGGCAAAGATGCATTGATTGCATGGGTCATTACTTCGATTAATACAAATGAAAATACATGAATAAAATTCGTTTAATTTTTTTCATACAAAACGGCAATTTCATAGGTAAAGACCTATTATTAAACTAAATAAATAGTAATTTAAGATGAGATGACAGCCCAATTGTCCAAGCCTAATATAACTCAAATAAAATGATAATTAGACCATAATTTAGACGTGTCTTTGCGATTTAATTGGATGCAGTAAAGTGCACGTAATCGTGTATCGGACGGCCGAAATACCTAGATCGATGTGTGAAATATATCATATGTTTTTTTCAAAATTTTAATCCGTGTTATCTACGAATAAAATACAATATAAAATGACGTTTTTCCGGGTAACCTCGCCTTAAACACTCGTGTGATATTTAATAAAATACCTGACCAAATTAAAAACATACCATAGCAAAAATTAAAAAAAGTTTTCACAGAATTACTTGTAGATAAATGTTATTATTTTGTGCAGGATTTCTTAAATGATAGTTTTTTGTAATATCTTTACTTTGTATTACATTAGCATGCTATAAGGTAAAATGTACACAGATCCTATTATACAATTTAACAACTTATTTTTATGTAGGTACATACATTCTAAGCTATTCTAAGTAAATAGTTGTTGTAGTCTTAAATTGACCAATGTACAAATTTGACGTTACTTTTATTGTTATTGCCTTTCTTGCACATAATTTTTGTTGTAATGTATTAGTATTAACTATTTCATTAACAGTTCCCCCAAACGTATCTTACATTAACTATTTAATACATGTTTTTATCTTTCTTCACTTTTAACCATATATTTAAAAATAAAAATGTATTATTAAAAATGTAATTATTTAAAGGGTATCTGTGAAGTTGTACTCTTTGCAGACGATACCTCTCTTATTTTTAAAGTAGACCGGAATAGACAAGATTTTGACGATGTAAACAGTGCACTCTCAATGGTTACGGATTGGTTTACGACAAATAACCTAGTTCTCAATGCCAAGAAAACGAAATGTGTTAAGTTCGTCCTACCAAATGTTAGAAATCTAGGACCCAACATCGTCTTAGATAAAGAGGTGCTTGAATCTGTAAATTCGGCAATTTTTCTGGGCATAACAGTAGATGCCAAACTTCAGTGGGGCCTACATATATCGAGCCTAGCGGGAAGGCTCAGTTCTGCCGCCTACGCCGTCAGGAAAGTAAGACAATACACTGACGTCGATACAGCTCGATTAGTCTATTTATTTATTTTCATAGCGTTATGTCCTACGGTCTTCTGCTGTGGGGCAAAGCTGCTGATATTCAAAATATATTTGTCCTTCAAAAACGAGCTGTTCGAGCTATTTACCAGCTAGGCCCTATAGTTTCTCTGAGAGATTTTTTCAAAGATATTGGTATCCTCACAGTGGCATCTCAATTCATTTTCGCCAACATCTTATATATTAGGCAAAATATACATTTATACACTAAAAACAGTGATTTTCACAATGTTAACACTAGAAATAAGGAAAAACTAAGAGTTCCTTTTCACCGGCTTCATAAGGTTCATAACTCATTTGTTGGGCTTGGTATAACCTTTTATAACAAGTTACCCTCTTCTTTGCTAGATTTGCCTTTTAATGCGTTTAAAACGAAAGTAAAATCCAACCTTTGTTCAAAGGCATACTATTCTATCAACGACTACTTAAATGATAAGAATAGTTGGTCGCTGTGATTAACTCAAGACAATGTTTATGTTCTTTCACCAGAATTAGCTTACCTACTGACAAGTTATATGAGTTCATATAATTGTTTATTTTAATTTATTGTTGACATAATCTACTCATTACAATGTTTTTTTTAATGAGTTGTATTGCAATATGTAACTAGTGACCTCGACAATAGATCATATTATTTATTGTTATTTGTAATTAACTATTTTTTTATTTTACCTCGATGGTCCTAGTTTATCATTTATAACTTCCAGTTACAGCTTTATGTAAGCGGGCACGCCCTTTATGCCTGGAGGCTTTTATTAAGACGTTAAGTTTTGTTTACGTTTAGTTTTTATTTCTGCCCGAGTATAGTTCTCGATGATTTTGTTTGGTATATTGGCGTGTGCTGGCTAACATATGGATAATAATTTAAATTAGGTTAAATTATGTTGAATACTATTATATAGAGTCATTTTTTTTTCTATCTAACTGAACAGACAGCTGTGCTGTTGGGGAGTTTGTTGCGCCACTTCTTCTTCCCAGCTAACGCACTAGGAAGTGGTGAAGGGTGGGCGTTTTGGGGGACTGTCTTATGTAATTTTGACGTTCGAAAAGTGCTGATTCTCAGCCAAGTTTGAATAAATGACTTTTGATTTTTGAATTTTTTTTAATTTTGTAAAAACATCCTTAGTACATTTTTATTCCTTACTAGCTGCACCCCGCGGTTTCACCCGCATAAGTCTCGATTCCGTGGGAATATCGAGATAAAAAGTATCCTATGTGTTATTCCAGGTTATAAACTGTATGTGTGCTAAATATCATCCAAATCCGTTCAGCCGTTTGAGCGTGAAGAAGAGACAAACATACACACATGTGTGTGTTGTGACACACACAAAGTTTCGCCTTTATAATCACACTAATATTATATAAAGGCGAAAGTTTGTGAGTGTGTGAGGGTGTGTGTGTTTGTCTCTTCTTGTATGAGTATTAGTTTACATACTATTTTCATATTCAAAGCGATATGTAACTTCACAAAATACTATCAAAGATTTGAAAGATCACCAACTGTAAATTCAAAATTTCCAAAGCTTGCTACATGCAAAGCGGCACCGAAAGGCACGAGAATTGTATGTCATCTTGATCGCCGTGTATGGTGCAATAGCTCATGTGAGTACCAGCCCATCGGTTCTATTCAGTTTTGAAAAAAAGCAATTTAAGTGTTTTATTCTAAATAAAAAAAATAAAAAGATAAAAAATCTCACGCATGGAGCTACTCATACCCTTCATACTATATTAGTAAAACAAAGGGAGGTATACTAAACACAAAACATATTTTTATTTATTAATTTCTGACGTTAAGTTTCTATGAGTATGGAGCTTGATTTTCAGACCACTGTGCTACGGCTCGATTTTTATGCGCACACTCGTATTTTATACGCAACAGTTTCATAAACTACTATTATACAGGCTTGCAGGGACATCGACGCGAAGCCATAATTTAAAAAAAAAACAGCTATTCCATACATTTTGGCCGCGTAGGTATTGCACTTTTCTATGAAACAGCTGTTTTTTTTTTTTTAATAACCCACGAATAATTTCAACGCAGGGGCGTTCAGAATCATGTACTGAATCCATGGTATCAGTTTTCGCCTCGATGTCCCAGACACCCTGTATATTGGACATTGTTGATTTTGTAAAATACATTGATTTTATAATGTGATTTTAAACGGCTATCTAATTACGTAACACATTTTCGTAAACGATTACGACTAATCTGTTTCATTTTGACAATTCAACAACATTCAATGCGTTATTTACTTTATTGAGCAGATTTTTTATTCTAATGGATTAGCAATCTGTTTCAAAACGATTCAGATTCTGATTGATCGTGAGTGACGCAATTAGGGTACTGGGTTTTACAATTTTTGTTGCAGAGTGGTGCATCATCAGCTATTTTACTGATACAATTTCAAATTGGACATGGAATGGAATATGGACATTATTGTTTTTGAAACTAGTGTGCATGAATGAGTTAGTAGTCTCTGAGTATCGAAGAGAATAGCAACAGTAACTGTCGTCGTGCCCAAATGTACGGTAATAAATAACGGTAAACTCCGATAAAGTAGGAAGGACAATAAATATTGAAGCAAAGTGTATATGAGCCGCACGGCGGCGCGGCGGCGCGGCTGCGGCACAGCGCACCCCTCTGCTTTATCAGCAATCGTTATTATCTCATAATCTCACGGTCGCAAGAGGGGAATCTTGTTTTTTCTCACTAATAATATGCAGATGAGCTAGAGGTGGATTTAAAAAGGTTAGCTATTCTTTCTGTTCATGTTTCAGCGCAGTATTGTCTCTAGGGAAAAGCAATAATGTGAACCTGACGTTTAAAATATACGCGACCGTAGTTACCTGCGGAGCGGAAGCAAAAACACCAAATCCTTTGTGACTTCCTCCTACTGGAATCCGAATGCTCAGACTTGCTAACAAGTAAATAGATAGAAAGGGACTGGCTCGGGAAGTTTGTGTGCGTAGTGTGCGACTGCGTTTTCATTAGAAGCCCTCGACCCTTCAGCGAGGCGGCGCGGGCGGCGCGTGCGGCGCGGGCGGCGCGTGCGGCGCGGGCTTACCCAACTAGTTTCTTTCTAATGTTATTACGAAGGATACACACTTGTCACCGTAACAAATGGCTTCCCGGCTTCGGAACGCCCTCCTTACTTGTACGTGTCTCCTTTACGATTACTCATGAATGTACTGATCGGGTATTAGTATTCCTGTCCATGATTCTCTTTAGGTTGTAAAATATTCCTTGTATTTCCAATACATAACCATATTTCTCGGAGTTCTTAGCATACTTATGTGACGTTGGAGAAATGTATTATTTATGGTCTGACTGTCTGAGAGACAAGATTCTTTTTGTGTTTTCATTTACCCGTACTCCCGAGTGATCTAGACATTGTCATTCAGAGTCAAATCCTTGTGAGAGTACGGTTTGGATAACGTCGCGTCGCGCCTTGGTGTGAGGCAAGGTGAGCCAAGCTCGGGCATGCGAAAAAATATAAATATTAGACGAAATAAAAAAAATATATATATATATTATTTATTATTTATTTATTTTCATACATACATCATCATACATACATTTTCATACATACATCTTTACTGTTTCCCCAATGCGATAGAGTAGTATAAATTACACAATCAATAAAAAATAATAACAATAAACATAAAACATTAATAACACTAAACTAAACTTAATAACACTTTTAATACTTAAACAATAATCTCGATTCTCTATAGATAACATATGACGTATAAAGTCACTCTTGTGAATATCTTCATTTGTATACAAAATGGCGAGATGTCCTCAATAGGGCCAGTATAATCTCATGAAAGCTGAATGGTATTTTGTAACCCTAATGTAGAGTGTACGTAATAATTATTAGTAATTATTATTTCTCAAAATAAATGTACGTAACGAAAACGTTATTACGAAATATTGTTACGAAATTCTCCTAGAATAACTAAATAGTAAATGTATAACTACATATTATTCAACATTCACTGCCAAATTCGTAACAATTTTTATGAATTTGGCAGTGAATGTTAAATATGTTTAAGCTGGCTGTAACCATAAGCTCTATATTTTCGTAACATAACGAAATTCATAAAAAACGTTACAAAATTATAATAAGAATTAGACATTTGGTTTTAGGAAGTAAATGGTTTGTTATATCCTGGACTGCAAATAGTTTATAACTTTTAATGTTCGTACTACACGTATTACAGTAAAATATATAAATCAAGACTAATTGTATTGTGAAAAAATGATTTTTATTTCCAGTAGCGAAAAAGTAGGACCCCACTTACACAAAACGTTTATTACTGATTGTCACAAAAATGTATGGCGGTGATGCCAGATCAACAACAAATCAGAAAGAAGCTAGTGTTGTCCGTCTTATAAGTTAACGGAGGCATCCAGAAATTACGTGGAAATAGTAATAAAACGTAACTAAAGAGTAGTTACTAAAAAGTTAATGGATACGATTCATTTTGTTTTTCGCATTTTTTATTATGAAACCCCATAGAAAATCACTTAAATACAGAAACTACATTTAATCAAGGTCTAATACACAAAAATGCACAATGTTAACGTGACATAGCGTATTCTCTCAGTATTATACGTACAAACTTACATTTGCAGTTGGAATGTATGGGAGAACATGTTTTTAACTGCAAAGTCCTTCAATCCGGAATTGGAAATTCGAGCAGCCGGACACAGCTTTAAGACGGAACCCTCAGGGCGCGAGTCCTACTCGCATTTGTCCGGTTTTTATAATAAAACTAGCTGCCCGCCCCAGCTTCGCACGGGTAGCACTAAGTACTTATCTACGGCGCACCTACCTACCTACCATACCCACACCTACCTACCTACCATACCCACACCTACCTACCCTACCTACACCTACCTACCCTACCTACACCTACTAACCTACACCTACCTACCTACATCTACCTACCTACACCTACCTACCTACCCTACCTACACCTACCTACCTACCTACACCTACCTACCTACACCTACCTACCTACACCTACCTACCTACACCTACCTACCTACACCTACCTACCTACACCTACCTACCTACCCTACCTACACCTACCTACCTACCTACACCTACCTACCTACATCTACCTACCTACCCTACCTACATCTACCTACCCTACCTACATCTACATACCTACCCACATACCTACCTACATACCTGCCTACCCACCCTAACTACATACCTACCTACTTACATAACTACCTACCTATATACACCTACCTAGCTGACCCGACAGACGTCTTTTCTTTGATTTGGTTTTAGAACAGTTTGTGTTGGAACAATAATAGTGGTGTTTTTACGTTTTTCCGGGCAATTATTCCAAATTTTCACTTATAAGAACCTTTCTCGAACATAAAGGAATATTTTAAAAAAAAATGCTAAATTGGTCCAGCCGTTCTCGAGTATTGCGCTTAGCAACACGTTTATTGATATTTTTTTATTTAGGGTAGGCAGGGTAGGCAGGGTAGGCAGGGTAGGCAGGGTAGGCAGGGTAGGCAGGGTAGGCAGGATAGGCAGGGTAGGCAGGGTAGGCAGGGTAGGCAGGGTAGGTAGGGTAGGCAGGTAGGTGCGCCGTAGATAAGTACTTAGTGCTACTCGAGCGAAGCCAGGGCGGGCAGCTAGTTTATTATAATAATAATAATAATAACCCCACCGCCGTATCTCTACGTTGACGTCGTGGTGGGGCTTGCGCGCTCCAAACTCCAGGTCTGTGCCGGTAGAGTTTACTTTGCCGGAACAGGTCTAGGATGAGGAGCCAGACCAAAAGAGATACAGAAACCCGCAGGGCAGCATGTGGCGAGCTGTTGGGCAGTAGCGACCCCACGGACCCTATCTCCCGGGAGAAATCTTGTTCCTCATCTCTGGCTTGCCTTTATTGGCCGGCTGGAGTGAACACTGACGAGGAACAGACCTCCCACCTCATTCTTGCCTTAATTGGCCGGCTTGAGTGGAGATTCGCAAGAGCAAACGTGCTCGGAGGAAGGAAGTATTTCAGTAAGTGCTCGTAGGGATCTTGACCATCTTCCGGGCTCTGGGATTGTTCTGAAAGCCGTGGAATACCTCTCCACTCCTCAAGCACCTCAGGACATGTTGCCCCCTTGTCGCTACGTCACTATGTGCTAGCGACAGTTTCCGGGGGCCCATTATTGAGTGTGCAAGTCACCCCCTGCCATTTTATCCGTGTACATATAAAGCATTGATCAGGCAGGGGCCATAGTCCTCCCATAGTTCCAGGTCACCAGCCAACTTAAGCCACCCAAACCCATAGTCCAATATTTTTGTTTCCATATCCTGCAATAGTCCTGCACCAACCGGGGGTTGTCCTTGGGTGCACTTGCATAGTACATACAGGGATAATCGTCGGTTGGTGCCTCATTTCATTAAAAACGTCTGACGGGCCTCTGCGAGTTGGCTTTGGCCCCTCTTACGCCTTCTAAAGGTCCGGGACCCCAGGGTCCCGAGAAATGTCAAGAGACGTAAAAATAATAATAATAATAATAACCCCACCGCCGTATCTCTACGTTGACGTCGTGGTGGGGCTTGCGCGCTCCAAACTCTAGGTCTGTGCCGGTAGTTTACTTTGCCGGAACAGGTCTAGGATGAGGAGCCAGACCAAGAGAGATACAGAAACCCGCAGGGCAGCATGTGGCGAGCTGTTGGGCAGTAGCGACCCCACGGACCCTATATCCCGGGAGAAATCTTGTTCCTCATCTCTGGCTTGCCTTTATTGGCCGGCTGGAGTGAACACTGACGAGGAACAGAGCTCCCACCTCATTCTTGCCTTAATTGGCCGGCTTAAGTGGAGATTTGCAAGAGCAAACGTGCTCGGAGGAAGGAAGTATTTCAGTAAGTGCTCGTAGGGATCTTGACCATCTTCCGGGCTCTGGGATTGTTCTGAAAGCCGTGGAATACCTCTCCACTCCTCAAGCACCTCAGGACGTGTTGCCCCCTTGTCGCTACGTCACTATGTGCTAGCGACAGTTTTCAGGGGCCCATTATTGAGTGTGCAAGTCACCCCCTGCCATTTTATCCGTGTACTTATAAAACATTGATCAGGCAGGGGCCATAGTCCTTCCATAGTTCCAGGTCACCAGTCAACTTAAGCCACCCAAACCCATAGTCCAATATCTTTGTTTCCATATCCTGCAATAGTCCTACACCAACCGGGGATTGTCCTTGGGTGCACTTGCATAGTACATACAGGGATAATCGTCGGTTGGTGCCTCATTTCATTCAAAACGTCTAACGGGCCTCTGCGAGTTGGCTTTGGCCCCTCGTACGCCTTCCAAAGGTCCGGGACCCCAGGGTCCCGAGAAATGTCAAGAGACATAATAATAATAAGTTTTATTGATTCATAAACAAGTGTTACAATATTTAGGTGTGACACTGGATCCCGCACTAGGATACCCTGTGTCGCAGGATCCAGTCTCAGTCTCAGTCTGTGTCTTATATGATTAACCCTCTCGATCCGTGTACGTACATATTATTATACTGTTACTGTTGTTTAGCAGTGATAGCCTAGTGGTGACCGTCAGACTGCCAAGTCATAGTTCTCAAGTTCGAACCCAAGGCACGCACCTCTGACTTTTCAGAATCATGTGCGTATTGTTTAATTATCACTTGCTTCAAAAACGATGAAGGAAAACATCGTGAGGAAACCGGCATGCCTGAGAGATATTTTTCGACGGCATGTGAAGCCAAGTCAGAGGCCCATGGGCGGCATTAAAACTCTGACACCAGTCAAGACACTTACCACATGAAAAGAAGAAGATTATACTGGTCCTCATCAAAGAGACATATTTCGTAGAGCATCTTTGTTAGGCCGCGTACTATTTAAAAGCGATTGCCGCTCGAATACGCGATCGGTCGCGTGTATATGACACTTTTTGTTCGGAAATCCGGAAAGCGCCCTCTGTCGGCGCGACCACGCGTTCAGGTTCACCGAACACAAAAGTTCGACCGATCGTGTATTCGCGCGTCGGTCGCTTTTAAATAAGACGCGGGGTTAAGCAAGCTTCATGTACAAAAGCTATACGATCACGTACAGAGTTTATACTGGATTCCGTCCGCCAAGACGCGGCGCGGCGCGGCGGCGCCTTTTCTATATCTATAACTTTATAAATTCGTAATATCTATTGATAGACCAGGGTAGAAGCCTTTAAAAATAATAACTAGTGAAAAAAAAAATAGTAGGATGAAACCCATTAGAAAAGGAGGGGAATATTATAAAAATGAAAGGAAAAATAATTTACGGGCGATCTGAGGTCGGGAAGGGGATGGGGGTGAGTTTTTAAGGGTAAAAAACGGTTTTTCTCGATTTCCGGCAAAACCAAAAGTCCTATCGAAAAAAGTCAAATGGTAAAGTTGTATGTAATAAAAAGATCTAAAACTTTTGTATTTACACTTTTTTCACATAACCTCAAAATTTATGTGAAAAATTCAAAAAACCAAGTTTTTGGTTTTTTATTTTTATCTTTTAAAATTTTTTTTTTTTTAACGAGAATTGGTGAAAACTTACCTTTTTATGTCCCAAATACGCTGTAATTTATTTGATTAAAAATATTTATTTTTTCACCTTATTTTGAATTAATATCGAAAAAACACCCTAATTTTCAATCGAAAATTCACCCGTCAAAATATCAGCTTTTTTCAAAAAGTTGGTATGGTTTCTGTTTGTTGAAATCTCTACTTTCCGATGGTGAAAAAAAAAAATATGTTACTACAGTAAATCTTCTCAGAAAATGCAAAAATTAAAAAAAAACTTGAATTCGTTTTTTTTTTTTAATTATTATAAATAATTTTGAGCTATTTATTAAAATTTACACTTTAATTACTCGAAAAACGTTAGATTACATGTGACATTGATAACAAAAAAATTGCAAATAAAAATACACTACTATAATTAACAAACAAATAAGTTAATAAAATTAATATTTAATAAGACATCTACAATATTTGGAGAAAGTTGTCGAATCTTCTTTAAATTATATGCGTAGATGCCTATTTATAACAATTTTAAGATAAATTATATATACCTGAGTAGATATACCTGAGTGACCTACGAAAAATTGTAGCCCATCAAAAGGTATTTCGTGGAGAAGTGGGGAATGGGCTAGGCGGGTCTGGGTCTTACTACATACATACCTACTATTATATACTATATATTTCGTAGCAGCTGTTACAACCGTTAGCCTAACCAGTATTCGAAATACAGTACAGTATACAACATCGTCAAAGATTGAAATTAAATGATATTTTAGTACAAGATAAAAAAAAAAAAATCTCCTTAATTTTGCACAAACAAATTTAGTTAACCGTTAAAGGCCTGATAAACAACTAATTAACGTGCTAATTGACGTGCTTGAGGGTCACCCAGGGCTTTACCGGTTAATCCCATGAAAAAAAAAAATTTTCAAAATACATAAAAAATATATTAAAAATCCATAAAAAATATATGGTAAATATATTTTTAATAACAAACTTTTGGCCGATTTTCAATCTTTAGGTTATGTTACGTTAAGCATACTATTTTTTAAAGAAAATATTACGATTTTTATGTTTGAGTTGATTGATACAGATAAAAATAGAGATAGTATTTACCTTCCTATGCAGATTCGAAAAGTTTTTTTGTTTTTTTAAGTAAACTTGTCACAATTATCTTCAAGGAACTCAGCGTGCACGTGTATTTTTATAAACGATGTTGTATACTGTACTGTATTTCGAATACTGGTTAGGCTAACGGTTGCAGTGGCGAAGGGTGAGTTTATGAGAAAGGTAAGCCGGAGCAAAAACAAAAAAAAAAAAAACAAAAATAAAAAAAATCTGCCGCGCCGTCGTAAGACTGACCAACTAACTTATTCCTACAACGATACTGGTCAAGTATTTATAACAACTGTTTGTATAAAACTTCAGCAGTTCGACTTCCGCTAACATCGTAAAAACCTAGGAATCGTTCTTCAATTCCAGTTTCAGATAAATATCGAAAAATTACAGTCAATTGCTCCCTATGACTGACATCGGGAGTTTCGTCAATCATTACAGACAGAAATGGAGCTTTATCTATCTCGATTCTAATGTGGTCTCGTAAAACGGATGCAATACTACCTATGTATTAAATCATTTTGAATATCACTTGAAAGACCAGAAACACGGGGTTCTGAACTGAAGAACATAGTTCCAAATGAGAGTCCAATACGGTGTCATACTTGCTCAGATATAACAAGGTTTCAATATAGTTACCGCGGTTATCAGAATTCGGACGTTCATCGTGGCCGCGAAAAGCTACTTCTTGTTTACCTAACAAAATAACGGTGTCGATAAACCGTTTCATTAAATTATTATTATTAAATTATTATTATTTGTTTTATTATTATTTCGAGCTACTTTCCTATTATGAGTTTCAAGCGAATTAGTGAAAAATGGTTCTATCCTACTATTCCCGAAGTCATGTAAATCTAAACAGCTACGAATATGCTTTTCAGTCTGCACATGTTTTTTTGATGAATTCGTCAGATTATTAATATCTGTAAAACCCCCTTTATTCCATAAACTACTAGAATTTGAGAAAAGTAAACATGGAAAACAAAACATCTTATTTAATTTACAACTACCAGTCCAACTACCAGATTGATATTTATCGTAAAGGGAAACATTCCAACCCATCACGTCGTTTGTACAATAAGTCATATCTGGTCGAGCACGAACAAGCCTAATTATGTGTTTCTTATTTTCAAAACTTAACCTTGAAAAGCATGTTCCTCACGAAGCAAATAATCTGTCGCACAACAATCTAAAACTATTAATGCCGCCACCCTACTAATAACTTTTCAAATCTACTCTAAAAAAGTAATTTCAACTTGCTAATCTATCGACTTACCACAAATTCCTAATTACAACGACGGCGAACGCACAATTTCACAACAAACTCACGATTATCCAATTCTAATTGTTACACTAATACTACACTAATAACTTATATGAATACAACGAACAAAATGCTAATTAACTACAAGTATCAACAAAATTAAAGGTTATAAATTCTATTAAGTATTTACGTCAATCGATCGTCAACAAACATTTAAAATTATTGCGTGCGTGGAGCGTGGAGCTTGTCCCTCCCCCCGGCCCCGTCCCGAACCAAACCGAACGCTTACGAAATTCAGCGAATGGATTCCTACACTGTACCTATCATAACTCGACTTTTTACGGCTTACTATTGCCTCAAAAAACAGCGTGTCACGTGACCTGAAGTGACGTCATGACGAGATTATTTTGTATAGAAATTTAAGTTTTCATAACCCGGGCGGACAACGAGTTATACTGGAGGCACTAGAGCAAAATTGGCGCGCACTTTAAATGTTTTGTTTTCGTTGGAATATAAAGACAATTTTTTAAATGTAGGTTAGGGTTTTGTAATACTTTAATTTTATGGTGTAAGTATTAAATAATACATTCAGTGTTATTATTAAACACTGCTGAGAACTACTGACTGTCATAATTTCCTAAGGGAAGCCGACAGGAATCGGGTTATTGGTTAGCAGCGCCCCTGAACGGTTGTAACAGCTGCTACGAAATATATAGTATATAATAGTAGGTATGTATGTAGTAAGACCCAGACCCGCCTAGCCCCTTCCCCACTTCTCCACGAAATACCTTTTGATGGGCTACAATTTTTCGTAGGTCACTCAGGTATATCTACTCAGGTATATATAATTTATCTTAAAATTGTTATAAATAGGCATCTACGCATATAATTTAAAGAAGATTCGACAACTTTCTCCAAATATTGTAGATGTCTTATTAAATATTAATTTTATTAACTTATTTGTTTGTTAATTATAGTAGTATATTTTTATTTGCAATTTTTTTGTTATCAATTTCACATTTAATCTAACGTTTTTCGAGTAATTAAAGTGTAAATTTTAATAAATAGCTCAAAATTATTTATAATAATTTAAAAAAAAATCGAATTCAAGTTTTTTTTTAATTTTTGCATTTTCTGAGAAGATTTACTGTAGTAACATATATTTATTTTTCACCATCGGAAAGTAGAGATTTCAACGAAAAGAAACCATACCAACTTTTTGAAAAAAGCTGATATTTTGACGGGTGAATTTTCGATTGAAAATTAGGGTGTTTTTTCGATATTAATTCAAAATAAGGTGAAAAAATAAATATTTTTAATCAAATAAATTACAGCGTATTTGGGACATAAAAAGGTAAGTTTTCACCAATTCTCGTTAAAAAAAAAAAAATTGTAAAAGATAAAAATAAAAAACCAAAAACTTGGTTTTTTGAATTTTTCACATAAATTTTGAGGTTATGTGAAAAAAGCGTAAATACAAAAGTTTTTGATCTTTTTATTACCTACAACTTTGCCATTTGACTTTTTTCGATAGGACTTTTAGTTTTGCCGGAAATCGAGAAAAACCGTTTTTTACCCTTAAAAACTCACCCCCATCCCCTTCCCGACCTCAGATCGCCCGTAAATTATTTTTCCTTTCATTTTTATAATATTCCCCTCCTTTTCTAATGGGTTTCATCCTACTATTATTTTTTTTGGTTTTAAAAATTATCGACCCTGGTCTATGAATGGAATAGCCGATTTGAACAATTCAAAAAGTAATATACATGAATTGAAACAGTCTTGAAATCAATATGATTTATTTGGCTAAGGATTTAAACAGAAGTATGAATAACATGGTCTAATTTTGTTCGGTATTTCTATCAACTTTTAAAATGTAAAAAGTGGTATTGTGACATAACGATAATACACTCGAGAGCAATGAATCCGGGTCACTTAAAGAATGTTAAAAATCTCGGAAACTAAAAATGATAGGTTAATGCAATAAATTGTATTTAATAGACAATGTAATACTCCTTAAATGAAAGTAAAAAAAATATGAGTCACCATACATTTTATTAAAACAAAATTACATAAAGAAAAAAACTGCTGATCTCTCCTTAAAACAAAAATAGGAAACATGAAATTTTTTAACTCTTATACGATTTTGGGGAATATTCTCCCATTCCTCTGTGAGAGCAATTTTGAGCTCACGAAGCGTGATTGGGGGAGGGTTTCGTTGTTTTACGCATCTGCCTAGCTCGTCCCAAGCATGCTCGATCGGGTTGATATCCGGGCTGCGCGCTGGCCACTCCATACGAGTAATGTTCATCTCTTGAAGGTAGTCATTCACAATCCTACCTGTATGAGGTCGGGCATTGTCATGCATAAATATAGCATCCTCACCTAAATTGACCATAAATGGACCAACGTGATCATTGAGGATTTCTTCCACATATCTTACGCTAGTTAAAGAGCCGTTTTCTATGATCACCAGCTCTGTGCGACTTTCAGAAGAAATTCCGGCCCACACAAGTACAGACCCACCACCGTAGGCTACTTTTTCTTCGATGCATGCTTGCTTGAATCTTTCCCCTGGTCTTCGATACACTCTGTGTCTTCCATCGTGCTTGTAGAGCATAAATTTTGATTCGTCGGAGAACATAACTTTTGACCAATCTTCAATACTCCAATTTACGTGGCTCTGGGCATATCTTAGTCTTGAAATACGATGCCCACGCTCCAGTTTAGGGCCGTTTGCAGGTCTAAGGGGTTTTAAGTTAGATTCAGCAAGCCGACGTCTTACTGTCCATGCACTTGGGTTACTTCCTCCGAGGCGTCGAAACTGATTTGTGAGTTCAGTTCCTGTGAGAAAGCGATTTCGAAGCATGGTGTTCACCAAGTATCGGTCTTCTCGTGCTGTGGTACACCTGGTTCTGCCCGTTCCTGGTCTGCGTAGGTTAGAACCAGTTTCTTCGTAACGTCGGAGAACTCTTTGTACTGTTGACAGCGACACACCGACAGTCCTGGCTGTATCGCGCTGACTCCGGCCGGTTTCCAGCATTGTAAGTATTCTGGTGCATTCTTCAGGCGTAAGCGACATAATTTCAGCTTGAATAATGAATATAGAGCACTATCAACATGGTTTATGTACCCACATAAATGACAGATTACAAACAAAAGCAAAACCAAATGCTGTAATTTCGTAGTTCCATCTTCGAAAGTGGCCCTTTTTCAAATTTGATTTTTTTATGATATAACTTTACAATAACTAAGAAGTTTTAATACCTTCATTTAAGGAGTATTACATTGTCTATTAAATACAATTTATTGCATTAACCTAGCATTTTTAGTTTCCGAGATTTTTAGGATTCTTTAAGTGACCCGGATTCATTGCTCTCGAGTGTAGTTGGACATATAATAGTATCGCGAAGTTTTTTGTAGTTATTGATATGTTCTTTAATATTGTAGAACATAATTTTGTTCTCTCATCAATACTTTACGCAGCGCATGCGACGAAAGGAAAAAAAAATACACCTTGGGTTACGTTACTAAAGTTTTAGTAAGGATCCTTAATCTTTTCTAGCAATAAATATAGCCTATGTTACTCAGGGTGAATGTAGCTTTCTAATGGTGAAAGAATTTTTGAAATCGGCGCAGTAGTTTTTGAGTTTATTCATTACAAACATACACACAAATCTTTCCTGTTTATAATATTAGTGTAGATTAGTGTAGATAGAGTGATTCCAAACTCAAGTTCTCGTTTCGTTTTATTTCATTGCAGTGACGTTACTTCGCGTTCGGCTATCGGAAGAAGGAAATCTTTTCAACAATTTCAACTGTGGAGCCGCGTAAACAGGAAACGTTCCTCTGATCTGTACAATTGTTTGTAGGAAGTCTGTGCAAGCTGAGATTAAGTATCTCAGTGCCGAATCTGTTGTTTTGTTAGCGAAATAAAGCCGCTGACCTCGTGCTCGGCAGCTCGACGGCTCGGCTTGTTGTAGCCGCGGCAGACGGTGACGGATGGAGCCGGCGCGGTTGTTCCTCTCGCTCTGCGACCTCTCCGCTGAACCCGCGCGCCTGGTTCAGCTACTAAGCTAGAAAGCAAACTTTAGTCACTCCCTTTATTTGTTGTTTCGTTAGAAAAAGAGAGTTGACCAAGTCACTGGCTAGTAGTAGTCATTATCTGTCCACTGGCTGCCTCGTTCTCTGAACTACCTAGTTCTGAACTGCCTCGTTCTCTGAACGATCTTATTCTAAACTACCTCGTTCTGAACTGCCTCGTTCTCTGGACTACCTTGTTCTGAACTGCCTCGTTCTCTAAACTACCTTGTTCTGAACTACCTTTTTCTGAACTGCCTCTTTCTCTGAACTACCTCGTTCTGAACTGCCTCATTCTCTAAACCACCTCGTCCCGAACTGCCTCGTCTAGTGATACAATGTCAAGCGTTGGCAAGCATTTTTCAAATGTTTTTTCAATTAAAAAACGGAACCTTCACTCGTGTGTCTGTCTGGCTGGCTGGCTGTCTGTCCATCCGTCCGTCTGTCACAGCCAATTTGCTCAGACTCTAATGGACCAATTAAGTTGATATTTGGTACACATACATTTCTGTGATCCAAACACGTGTAACGTAAAAAGTATTATCTCCGAAAGTACTCAGCCTAAAATTTTGAAAAATTACAGAAAATAGTTCCATGCTTATAAATAACAGGAAAACCTATAAGAAATCTATGGTTTAAAAATAACATGGCCAATCTCTTAATATTGTACGTACAAACTTACATTCATTGCAGTTGGAATGGATGGGAGAACATGTTTTTCAACTACAATCACAGCTACAATGTTAAGTTTGTTCTTGGGATAAATTCATCCCAACTACGGAACCCTTCATTGTGCGTGGTCCAACACACACTTGGCTGGTATTTTCTGTATTGGGTTACTAGTCTGACATATACACATCGTTTTGAAGTTGGCTCGCCTTCAATTACATGCGTAGCTGGCGAGATGTGAGTGTACTAAACACCTCTGCCTAACCCCTTCAAAGAATACTTACAGGCGTGATATTACTAGTTGGCTGTCCAGTAGTTAAGCAAGCCAATCGTATCCTAACTATGATACGGACCTATGATATCATCATGATGTCAGATCGGCGCTGACGGATAGGGCCTATTACCAGGACGGTCGCGTCGCTCGCTGTGCGAGCTCCGCCTGCGACACGACTACCCGCGTGCGAGGACACCTATCGGATGACACTATATCTATGGATGACACGAAAACCGATTACAATTTTGTACATTACAAAAAATTTAAATGTCATTGAATTTTGTTAGGTGTGGATCATCAGCTATTCGTATTTAAATCAGCACAGACCAAGTTACAAAAAGGTATTTAATCAAAAGTATAAATAAATAACTAGATATTATGTACTACTACTAATAATAATATTGCTATTAAAAATATGACTGTTTTTAAATTCAAAAGGGCACTAAACGAAACATTATTTGAAAAAAGTTATTACACAATTGACGACTTCCTAAATGATGAATCACTGACTAATTGACATGCTAATAACCCATTTTTTTTTAAAATTATCAATAATAAAAAATAAAAAATGGATTACTTACTGCAACCTTGTTGACATTTTTGTATTAATTTGACATTTACTGTACCTAATTCGAACGATTTGACATTAATTTATATTATGAATATATATATTACTAGCTGCCCGCCCCGGCTTCGCTCGAGTAGCACTAAGTACGTATCTACGGCGCACCTACCTGCCTACCCTACCTACCCTACCTATCCTACCGACCCTACCTACCCTACCTACCCTACCTACCCTACCTACCCTACCTACCCTACCTACCCTACCTACCCTACCTACCCTACCTACCCTACCTACCCTACCTACCCTACCTACCCTACCTACCCTACCTACCCTACCTACCCTACCTACCCTACCTACCCTACCTACCCTACCTACCCTACCTACCCTACCTACCCTACCTCCCCTACCTACCCTACCTACCCTACCTACCCTACCTACCCTACCTACCCTACCTACCCTACCTACCCTACCTACCCTACCTACCCTACCTACCCTACCTACCCTACCTACCCTACCTACCCTACCTACCCTACCTACCCTACCTACCCTACCTACCCTACCTACCCTACCTACCCTACCTACCCTACCTACCCTACCTACCCTACCTACCCTACCTACCCTACCTACCCTACCTACCCTACCTACCCTACCTACCCTACCTACCCTACCTACCCTACCTACCCTACCTACCCTACCTACCCTACCTACCCTACCTACCCTACCTACCCTACCTACCCTACCTACCCTACCTACCCTACCTACCCTACCTACCCTACCTACCCTACCTACCCTACCTACCCTACCTACCCTACCTACCCTACCTACCCTACCTACCCTACCTACCCTACCTACCCTACCTACCCTACTAAAAAGTATCCTATGTCCGTCTCCTGGTTCTAAGCTACCTCTCCACCAATTTTCAGCCAAATCGGTTCAGCCGTTCTTGAGTTATAAGTGGTGTAACTAACACGACTTTCTTTTATATATATAGATATATATGTATTGTGTTATGTATTGTGTTTATGTATTAAACACAAATTTAAAGACATTATAATTTTAAATAACAATTAGGAAATTATTATTATTATTATATATGTATATTATAATTTCCTAATTGTTATTTAAAATTATAATGTCTTTAAATTTGTGTTTAATAAATATGATTTGCATGCCCATGTGACGGTAGAACATGGAGGACTTTTAAAATGAAACATCTATGTAATAATTACCCATGTTTGCAAAGTAATAAATGATTTGATTTGATTTACTAGTGCGGCGTTGTTGTTTTTCTTCTTAGAACTGAATTAAATGAATCCTTGGGTGACTGCCGGACGCCCCGGTCGTTAGCCTTACACTGGGAAATGAATTTAGACGAAGTTGAAAATATTTTTTATGGCAAGTCGAAATCCTGCTTAAAGGTTAAAGCTACGGATTTGGTATATCGTGAGAGTGACAGGTTGTACTTACATTAAGCGCTTTCAGAATCCTTTCTGACCGGATTACTGTCGTCGGTCGGATGCCGCGTGTTCGTATGCCTACGTAGGCGAGCGGCTGACGCGGATCGGGCTTTATCTTCGACGGCCCTTATCTCGACATCTCGTGGCACAGGAGTATCTTTGAAATTAGATTGTAGCAAGCTCTACAAACAACCTCACGTAGTTCCATATCATTTCAGGAATTGGGGCGGCTTCACAGTTAACAGTACAGAGCACGAAATAGTCGCAAGATGCTAATGAATGTGCCATTACATACATAATATCACACTTATGATTCGTAACGGGTTCAGCACAGTTACTGTGAATGCTCAAGTACCTACTATTTGGATCCATGTTTGGCATAAATATGGCGAGTTAAATTTGAGAGAGCTGCACTATGTAGTGTGTACACATAGTAATGGACCAACGTTTATGTATTTGTTTAACGGTAACTTTTTCCGTAACAGGAAAAAGTTACACCTTGAACGAGTGATTAGTTGTTTTACGTTCTTTCCAGGTAGGACCTATAATATATAATAGACCAACCACCGACTCCCGGCTCACATCTTCTGGCAGTCTACTTGTACTCACCAGAGCGTCAGTTGGGGACAGACAGGATTACTCTGATAATCTCATTTTCAACAAAGAAATGGATTATATTTGCATGTTGTCGATATGTTGAGGATGTTAGGCCGAACTTAATTCCTAATAACCTATCTGTGAAGCTTATTATCAAAGCAATCTTTTGTTAGTACCGCCTTACGGTATCGAACTACCGATACATTTGAGAACACAAACCTTCGCCGCCTGTCAGCCGCTTCACATCGCCAGTATTTGCACCAATTGATGACTATGAAGGCAGTCTCCATCCCGATCCTGTGCCCTGGGCTGGGTAGACAGTTCCCCACTGTCCTACGCGCTGGCAGATTGTCACCCACTGTCGACCTGTCCTGCAGGCCTGTGGAAACGTTCCCGCCGCTGTCTCACTGACAGACAGCGCGTTCATAATGACAGCACAAACAGGCGCGGCTCTGATTTCCCATGAGAAGTAAAGCACCGCGCGCCACCGGGAGCTGGGAGACGGGAGCCAGGAGCCGAGAGCCGATGTCGCTTCAAACGAAATGTTACATAAACTACTCACTGTTGCACAAACATGCTGCTACGTCTATGATAAGAGATAGAAAGGCGAACCGCTACATGGCCGGCATGTTAGAGTACCCTTCGTCTAGCAGTGGACAGCCTGCGGCAGGGTGACTGAGTGCTTATGTAGTAACTTCTTTATCACTTTTGGTGATTTTCAAACGTCGGTTGTTGGGCAGAAGTCTTATAAGAGTCCTAACAACATCACTGCGATCACCAACCCCTTAGCCAAGAGTGGTGCATACTATCTACAAGCGATAGTGATGTCAAGTTCACTTGGCGATGTCACGATGCATGAGGAGGCCAATGTTCAAATTCAAATTCAAATTCAAATATTTATTGCAAAACACAGTACATATATGCATTTCCAGGTGTTAAGTGAATGCGCAGTCCACTGCATTTACCAATTCAGGCATGCAAAATTAAAAATAATAGTTAGACAATTTCATAAAATTCAATTAATCGGTTATATAATGTCATAAATTCGGCAGAATAGTTATACCCTGTGCAATAATATACATTCAAATTATAAGTAATGTCAGAATAAACAATGTCCAAATAATTAATGAACTTACCAATTTATAATTTAACATGCATTGTAATATTAAAATTATTATTGAAATTAAAAATACATACTAAATAAACATTCAAATTACATTATATAATTGCATTTAGATAGAATTAAGCTTAAATAACTCGGTCATTTGACATATCTAATTATTATTTATTTAACTTATCTGTTAAGAATTCACCAATGGAATAGTACGCTTTTTTAACCATAAGGTCTGTTAACATTCTCTTGAACTTGTTAACATCCTTCTCAAGTCTTACAGTCGTGGGTATCATATTATAAATTTTTGGAGCCATGCCCAGAAAACTTTTTGCATATAATGCTGTTTTATGAGGCACAGCGTGAATTTTGTCCTGGTGACGTTTACTAGTCAGGGCTTCAAATAAATACAAGTGTTTTTTAACGAACATTGCTACTTCAAACGCGTATAGGGCTGGAAAAGTTTATTAGATTATTCTTAGGTCAATAAAGTGTGGTCTACAACTGTCAGTAGTTTTTATTTGGCACACAGCTCTCAAACACTTTTTTTGTGCCTTAAACACTAGCTCCCTATCTGATGAATTTCCCCAGAATATTATGCCATAGCGTAATGTAGAAGACACGTATGCATGATATGCAGTCAGTACGATTTCGCGGCTTGCTACTTTACTGAGTTTATGCAAAGCGTACTGGAACTGATTTAGTCTTTTTATTAAATGTTCAATATGATTACTCCATTTCATATTCTCGTCTATATAGAGTCCCAGGAACTTTGTGTGCTTTGTTTCTTCTATCGTTTTGTTAGCGTATTTTATATTAAGTTTATCTTGATTTATTCTTTGTTTAAATGACATAATATGAGTTTTATCTAAATTTACATTAAGATTGTTATTATTTAACCATGTTATTAACCTGTTTAGATTTAGATTTATATCCATTTCATGACACTGTGCATCCCTATTTTGTGCTGTGAAAATAATTGTACTATCATCAGCGAACAAGGTCATTGGATGTTGAATAACTCTTGGCATATCGTTTATGTATACGAGGAACAATGGTGGGCCGAGGACGCTACCCTGAGGTACACCAAAGTTCGTTTTTCTTGGTTTTGAATGGTACGTTAGTTCTAATTTTGTCTTTTGGCAAATCTTTGTTGTACTCGCTACTTGATACCTATTTTTTAAATACGATTCAATTAATTTTAATACGTTGCCCCTTACTCCATATTTTTCTAATTTAGACAAAAGTATATTAAAATCTACAAAATCAAATGCCTTGGTCATATCCATGAACAAGGCAGTCGTCGGTGTCCGTCTGTCCATATTTGTTACCACTTTATTTACCAGGCTATATATTGCCATATTAATATTTTTGCATTTTCTAAAGCCGTACTGTTCTTCCGCAAATATTTGATGTTTTTCAAGAAAAGGATACAAGAATTATAAATGACTTTTTGAATTTTTTTTGAGAAAATTGGAATTAACGCTACAGGTCTATAATTCTTAGGATTTTGTCTGTCATCTTTCTTATATAGTGGTTTTATTACAGATATCTTTAATTCTTTAGGGTATGTACCATTTTCTATGCATAAATTTATAATAAAACTGAGAACAGGAGATATTTCCACAGCTACACTTTTTAGTACTTTAGTAATAATCTCGTCATAACCTGCACTATTGGTATTTTTTAGGGTTCCGATAATTTTGTGTATATCGATAGGTATTGTAGCAGGCATAAACATTGACTTAGCTGTGTTGGTAATAGATGATAAGTCAGGATTTTTACTATTACTTAGCGGTTGAACTAAATCAATATAATAATTATTGAACGTTTCTGCAATTTCTAATGGATCCGTTATCTCTTTTTTATTGATAATTATTTTAGAAATATATTCTTTTGGACCGTTTAATTTATTTTTATTTATGGTCTGCCAGGTTGCTTTCATTTTATTGTTGGAGTTATTTATGTAAAAGTTATTTCTTGATTTTTGTGTGAGATAGATGATTTTTTTGAGCCGATTAGTGTACGACTTTAGTTTTTCTTTATTTTCCGTAGTTTTATGTCTTCTTAATTGCCATAACATGTCTCGCTTGCGTTTACAACACAATTTGATACCTTTTGTCACCCAGTTAAGTTTCTTTCTAATAGAGATCCTAATTTTAATTATGGGGAAACATAAATCATAGAAAAGTTTAAATAAAATGTTAAATTCGTTAAAGGCTTCATCAGGGTCTAGACATTCATAAACGTTATTAAAGGTTAGGCTATGTATAGCATTTTTAAATTTGTTTATATTTTCCAAGCTATAATCTCGCTTTAGTGAGTACCAATGAGTAATTGTATATGTTTTATTTACTGGACATTTCACGATTTGTGCTGTATGATCAGATAAAGCCAGCTCTAAAACCTCACCTTTACTGCCCCTAATATTATGTATAACATTATCAATACATGTACCACTAATTATCCGAGTAGGTTGTTTAACACTCAATTTCAAATTATAGTTCAATAGTAGATTTTCGAATTGTGATGCAACACGTGTTTTTTTTAGAGTGTCTATGTTAAAAATCACCACATATCACAATTTTTTTATTGTTATTGGTGCAGACTTTTTGTAGCATACGATACCTTCGAAATTATAGAAAAATGTGGTTAGAGCATCTATGCTATTCTTTGGTGATCTATAAATACATATAATATTTAGCCTGTATTCTATTATTTCAATTCCACAGCATTCGATGTAATTAGGACAGCAGTATTCATTTAAATCTATAGTTTTAAATTTATGTTTATGATTAATTAGAATACACGCCCCCCCATTTCGAGAATAGTAGCAGGATTTCGAGAATAGTTGGTTTGGGTGAGGAATAATAGAGCTTATTGATTTTTGACAAAGAACGTGCTGCCATCTACAATCGATTTCGGGAACAATTCTTCGTAACGGTACGTAGTTCAAATCGTTGATTCCACTATTGCACACTAGGTTTTATTTGTAGTTTTTAATTCACATTTTCCTTTTTATAGCAGTTAATTATAGATTTGTAAGTTATTACTCACGATGTATGTTCTTGCTTGTTGAAAATAACTATTAGAAGGAATCGCACACAGTCAGGTATGATCTTTAAGTCAGATGATCACAGCACTTAATAACTTCATTGTTTGTAAATACTATCACTAGATAACGATGTGGTTTGAGTATTGTAGTCCACTTTCACTAGTTAGCCACTTCAAAATACTTAACATGTACAGAAACTATTTTTAATTATTATTTAATACGGAGCTGTTGTTAACGAGGTGACAGTGGCGCCACCCAAACCAACCAGTTCAGTTCTGTTTACGGACTACAATGATAATGCGAACGTGAATAAAGTATGTGACATACAGAATGCTGCAGTGGGAGGTACGTTATTGACTATCTGTTGTTTAATGGATCCGTCACGCTCTCCGCGGTAGAGAACGTTGTGCTCGACAGCTCAGATAATGTTCCTTACTAATACTAATTACTAACCAGTGACAGTCTTATTAAAGAGCTACCTCTTTTCGTTAGATCGAATTGTGTACATAAAATGCTTTTGAAATATAAAGCTATACCTAGGTACGTACGTATATAGTATATGCCATAGAAACTGTGCTCAGTAAATTATTAGGTATCTAGTTGACTTTGATGGCCACGGTGACGAGCAGAACGGGCGCGGTGACGCACGGAGCAGGCAGGCCACATGTAAGTAAGTAAATTAAAGTTTTGTGAGTGAACCCGGCGCAAACGTAAGAAGTAGAATCGCTACAGTTTGCTGAAACCTGGTCGAGTAGGTACGTGGGCCGATGGGCTCGAACCCGCTCGTCTTGAGTTTACACGGAGTGAGTAATGAGTACGTAGTTGCGAACTCAGGCCGCAGCAAACCCCGCGTTATCAACACTACAGCACTACGAGCACACGCCGCTCAATTAAAAGTTGTTGTAGCGCTGATGAGCGCACGCCCGCGTTGCCATGGTAACAAACAATACCGATCGAGTAGGAAGTATTACCTATGTAAGTACCTAATCTAAGTAGTTTTTGCGTGCGTTCGTTGTTTAATGGATCTGAAAGGTATTTCCACCATATTATATATACATATGGCTTCTACATCTTTTTTTTTCCAAAATACTTACCTGGAATGAAGTTAAAGCGAATTGAATTTCGTACATTTTTACAGCGTAAATGACATGTTTTCATATTTGTTTTTTCTGTATTATAAACAACAATATTTGTAATATTGTTTCCGCAGAATAGCGGTATAGCTTACATTATCGAGTTACAAATTATCGAAAAACATTTAGTTTTCATTCATCATTTTTGGTATTTACGGAACACATCCAATTTATCATACATTTTCGATAGCTAGTAGTGCTATCGCGTCGAGCAATAGTTGTCAATGTGTGCGTGGTCGCACTGCTCACTGTGGGTGTTTATCGCTCCGACAGCCACTCACACTAGCGCAACGTGCTTGGTTGGAATTCGTTCGGGGTATTTTTTGTCAGTATAGACGATTAGGTACTTTACTGTACTGTACGTGCGAATTTATTTGTTTGCTAAATTGTATTACAATATTTCTGACACTATTCACCTATTTTATTTTTATTGGAACGGCAGTAAACTGTTAGAAATCGTCCCCCTGGGACCCTTCATGCGACATTCGCTATGAGAAAGTGTGGAATTGGTCAAAATTAAAATCCAAAATGGCGGCTGCGAAAATTTTCAAATTTTGCATCATATGTATGTACTTATCGTTTTCTTGGTTTTCGAAGGTGCGGAAGCCGATAGTGATGTCAAAATGAAATTCCAAAATGGCGGCTACGAACATTTTCAAATATTTCGTTATGGGTATCGTTTTCATAGTTTTGGAGGGTGCTAAAGGCGATAGTGAAGTCAAAATGTAAATCCAAGATGGCGGCCGCGGACATTTTCAAATATTTTCGTCATGGGTGTCGTTTTCATAGTTATTTCGGATGCTAAAGCCGATAGTGAGGTCAAAATGTAAATCCAAGATGGCGACTGCGAAATTATATTTTTTTGTCACGTTTATCGTTTTCATGGACTCCGAACGTTGGGGATGTATCTAACAACAGTTACCCAATGATATAAATTAGGTACCTACTTAGCTACTAATTGTTTACTTACATATTTTTAAACTCAGCCCACGAAAATATTTTTTTCTTGGTCTGGTTTTTATATTAGAGGTAAATATATTTTGTATATGAGTTTATATCCGTATCCAGACAAACGAGTATCCTTTTCATCACTAATATTAATCGGTAGGTACCTACTTTTATGCGTCTAAAGAGCCTATGCGAGAGATGACTGATGATAAAATACAGTACATGTAAAGAAGAGCAGTAAAACCTCAAATTATACTTACGATATAAGCAAAGGTATCTTGAGATTTTATTTGGCTGTGCACATACCTACATAATTCGTCGTGATATAAAATCAAATGCTTTATCATTCTGCATACTTAGTCCAAAACACAAAATTTTAGAGATGTTCCAGTAATGACTCCGACCGAATGTAAACATTCAGCATCGAGCTCAGTACCAACACATTTCATATTGTGTCGCATTTGCTTTGCTGGCTGGGATTTTAATATTATTTATACTATAATAAAAACGGGCCAAGTGCGTGTCGTACCACGCACAATATAGGGTTCCGTAGTTGGGATGAATTTATCCCAAGAATAAACTTAACATTGTAGTCGATAAACATTTGCTCCCATACGGAATGTATGGGAGATCATGTTTTTCAAGCTGCAAATTTAAGTTGCTCGATTATTACTCGTTAACCTGTAACGCCTACTTAGCTGTGATAGTTTTCCTTTTAATTTCGTTATTTATATACTACTGCTTTGAATCTTTTTTTAAATCCAACTTTTTAAATACAAAAATTTTCACTTTAAAGCAACGGCAGCAAGCATATTTCGCAAACGGATCCCTGAATTGAAAAATGATTTTGACATATATATGCTTAATATTTTTGAAAGACCTTTCCAACGACACCCCACACAATGGGGTAGACGAGAAAAAAAATACATCCCCACTTTACATGTAGGGAATATTTTGTAAAAAAAAAAAATATTTGACCACTTTGTCGGTTTGATTAATGCCATGCCATGCCAAATTACAGCTTTCTAGTACTAACCGTCTCTGAGCTAAGCCGCGGACAGACAGACAGACAATCGGACATGGCGAATATACATAAGGGTTCCTTGTTTACTACAGAACCCTAAAGATTACGGTTGATTATCATCGTATGTACTGCAGATAACATAGGTAACAAGCCAATTTTCTTAAATCAGCGTGTTCAGTGTGGATCTTTGACACTATGTATACTGATTGATGGTTAGTTAAATATTCTAGTTTATTAAATAATTGTGTTTATTTTGTATTAGACCTATTGTCTATATTAGAATCTAAGTATAAAGTGTCTCAAACAATGTCTGTGATGTGTTTTTGTCGGGTCTACCCTTTATAGCAGAACTTTTTATGTCATAATATTATTTTGCATAACAGCGCATAGCATAAACTTCATTTCGCAGAAAATCGTTTGGCATATGTACACTCATTTATAATACATTAAAAACGCATAATTTTGTATGTCAGAACAGGGGGGTAGGTAGGGTAGGTAGGGTAGGTAGGGTAGGTAGGGAAGGTAGGGTAGGTAGGGTAGGTAGGGTAGGTAGGGTAGGTAGGGTAGGTAGGGTAGGTAGGGTAGGTAGGGTAGGTAGGGTAGGTAGGGTAGGTAGGGTAGGTAGGGTAGGTAGGGTAGGTAGGGTAGGTAGGGTAGGTAGGGTAGGTAGGGTAGGTAGGGTAGGTAGGGTAGGTAGGGTAGGTAGGGTAGGTAGGGTAGGTAGGGTAGGTAGGGTAGGTAGGGTAGGTAGGGTAGGTAGGGTAGGTAGGGTAGGTAGGGTAGGTAGGGTAGGTAGGGTAGGTAGGGTAGGTAGGGTAGGTAGGGTAGGTAGGGTAGGTAGGGTAGGTAGGGTAGGTAGGGTAGGTAGGGTAGGTAGGGTAGGTAGGGTAGGTAGGGTAGGTAGGGTAGGTAGGGTAGGTAGGGTAGGTAGGGTAGGTAGGGTAGGTAGGGTAGGTAGGGTAGGTAGGGTAGGTAGGGTAGGTAGGGTAGGTAGGGTAGGTAGGGTAGGTAGGGTAGGTAGGGTAGGTAGGGTAGGTAGGGTAGGTAGGGTAGGTAGGGTAGGTAGGGTAGGTAGGGTAGGTAGGGTAGGTAGGGTAGGTAGGGTAGGTAGGGTAGGTAGGGTAGGTAGGGTAGGTAGGGTAGGTAGGGTAGGTAGGGTAGGTAGGGTAGGTAGGGTAGGTAGGGTAGGTAGGGTAGGTAGGGTAGGTAGGGTAGGTAGGGTAGGTAGGGTAGGTAGGGTAGGTAGGGTAGGTAGGGTAGGTAGGGTAGGTAGGGTAGGTAGGGTAGGTAGGGTAGGTAGGGTAGGTAGGGTAGGTAGGGTAGGTAGGGTAGGTAGGGTAGGTAGGGTAGGTAGGGTAGGTAGGGTAGGTAGGGTAGGTAGGGTAGGTAGGGTAGGTAGGGTAGGTAGGGTAGGGTAGGCCCTTAATGTAGTGGTCAGGGCCAGCGTTGTTCAATCTCAGTTCCAAGCGGGCCGCAGCCGCGCAGGCCGCACATAACACAGCGCTGCACCGTAGCGACGCAAGCGCATGTAACACTGCTGCATTACAGCGAGACACCACGCAGGCGCGCACATAAGTAGGTATTAGGAAATACTATCACGCACGTAAAATTATGAAATGTGTAGTAGGTACCTAGACCCTAGTAGAGATTGTTTCAACCAAAATACACTCGAGAGCAATGAATCCGGGTCACTTAAAGAATGTTAAAAATCTCGGAAACTAAAAATGATAGGTTAATGCAATAAATTGTATTTAATAGACAATGTAATACTCCTTAAATGAAAGTAAAAAAAATATGAGTCACCATACATTTTATTAACACAAAATTACATAAAGAAAAAAACTGCTGATTTCTCCTTAAAACAAAAATAGGAAACATGAAATTTTTGAACTTTATTACGATTTTCTTGAATTTTAATACTTCGTATTGCCTCCTCGTGCTTCCATTACTGCGTTTACGCGGTTTGGCATGCTGTACACCAAGTTCCTTATACGATTTTGGGGAATATTCTCCCATTCCTCTGTGAGAGCAATTTTGAGCTCACGAAGCGTGATTGGGGGAGGGTTTCGTTGTTTTACGCATCTGCCTAGCTCGTCCCAAGCATGCTCGATCGGGTTGATATCCGGGCTGCGCGCTGGCCACTCCATACGAGTAATGTTCATCTCTTGAAGGTAGTCATTCACAATCCTACCTGTATGAGGTCGGGCATTGTCATGCATAAATATAGCATCCTCACCTAAATTGACCATAAATGGACCAACGTGATCATTGAGGATTTCTTCCACATATCTTACGCTAGTTAAAGAGCCGTTTTCTATGATCACCAGCTCTGTGCGACTTTCAGAAGAAATTCCGGCCCACACAAGTACAGACCCACCACCGTAGGCTACTTTTTCTTCGATGCATGCTTGCTTGAATCTTTCCCCTGGTCTTCGATACACTCTGTGTCTTCCATCGTGCTTGTAGAGCATAAATTTTGATTCGTCGGAGAACATAACTTTTGACCAATCTTCAATACTCCAATTTACGTGGCTCTGGGCATATCTTAGTCTTGAAATACGATGCCCACGCTCCAGTTTAGGGCCGTTTGCAGGTCTAAGGGGTTTTAAGTTAGATTCAGCAAGCCGACGTCTTACTGTCCATGCACTTGGGTTACTTCCTCCGAGGCGTCGAAACTGATTTGTGAGTTCAGTTCCTGTGAGAAAGCGATTTCGAAGCATGGTGTTCACCAAGTATCGGTCTTCTCGTGCTGTGGTACACCTGGTTCTGCCCGTTCCTGGTCTGCGTAGGTTAGAACCAGTTTCTTCGTAACGTCGGAGAACTCTTTGTACTGTTGACAGCGACACACCGACAGTCCTGGCTGTATCGCGCTGACTCCGGCCGGTTTCCAGCATTGTAAGTATTCTGGTGCATTCTTCAGGCGTAAGCGACATAATTTCAGCTTGAATAATGAATATAGAGCACTATCAACATGGTTTATGTACCCACATAAATGACAGATTACAAACAAAAGCAAAACCAAATGCTGTAATTTCGTAGTTCCATCTTCGAAAGTGGCCCTTTTTCAAATTTGATTTTTTTATGATATAACTTTACAATAACTAAGAAGTTTTAATACCTTCATTTAAGGAGTATTACATTGTCTATTAAATACAATTTATTGCATTAACCTAGCATTTTTAGTTTCCGAGATTTTTAGGATTCTTTAAGTGACCCGGATTCATTGCTCTCGAGTGTATTTGTTCAAAATAAGGTAAACTCAAAAATGCGAGCAAAGCGAGCGAAGGGTTTTTTTTTCGGGTGGGCAATTATCAAATAATTTCTCCCGCTCTGGACGGAGCGGGAGGGCGTGTCAGACTCTTACTGACTAAAACCCACCCGTGTTCCTGCAGTTGCCTGTACGTTGCCAGGGGCCACGGTATTTCTTTCGGACTTTCCCGCGACCCCGGCAGGCATCGGTCCTAGCGGACCCCGTTAGTTGAGGTGACTTATCTTTGAGGCGCGCGTGGAACACAACGCGCCGTCGACCCGGGCCTGGTTCTTATCGGATTGCTCACCGTCCGCAAGCCCGCGCCTGCGGTGGCCGGGAATCGGCCTGCGATTCCCGACGCCCAGGGCATCTCCTGCGGCGGTGTTTAGGGAACCCTAACATTATGAACAATGGCCACCGATAATTGTTTTAGGCTAGTGTTTAATAGGAGCAATGGTCTTTAAACTCACTTAACTAGAGTCATATAAGAATATCTAGTCTGACAGTGCATTTAACTAAAAACGATTGAGCTTTTAAATGTTCTAATGAAGTACACTATAAGTAAGATTGTAAATAATGGAAAAATGGTGACATTTTGTAAATCAATAACTATTATTCAAAAACACATCTCAGAAATGGCCCGAGATTTTAACGAATAAACCTACTCCGCAGATAGTTCAACATTATAATAATAGTAAGATACAAGTAACATAGAAATATTTTAAATTATAAAGTTAATATACAAAGTACTTACTTTATTAAAGATTTTTATTATATTCACTGCATGCGCACAACGGTTTGTTAAAATGTTCGACACGCTTAAAAATACTCTTACATTGAGATCACAAAGAGGTAAATAAGGCGAATCACACTTAGAACGGCATTCGTAAGGCTACACAATGGCATTTTACCTTTACACCATGCCAGTGTAAGACACTTGTAAGACTAATTGCTTTTACAACGGCACTAGGCAGATCACTATAAGATTGAAAACACTCTTCATAAGAGCATAATACAATAACAATAAGGGCAAACACTCTTACAAAGTGCGCCCAATTCCACACTTACCAACGTTTGTAAGTGTACTAAAAGAGTAAGATATAATATGCTCTTAGGATACTTGTAATACCAAGTTTTGCTAGCTGGGCAGTCACAACAGACGGCGCCCGTTCACGAACATGACGCGTGGACCAGCACCATCCAGCTCAACCATTTTGTAGGGAACCGAATGATCCAGCACACTCGCCACCATCAGCGAGACATTTAAGTGGGCATGACATATTCTCAACTGCTGTGCTCTTTCAAGTCTCTTAGAATCTTAATAATATAAAATACGGCTCCATGGTACTCACATTTACAAAAATTCAAAAAATGCTTCTTAATTATACAAAACTATAGTTTGCAATGTATTTGAGAGATTAATAGAATGTTAATGTACTACCAAAAAGAAAGAAAGAATAGAACTATAAGCATAGAACTATTTTCCGTATGTTTTAAAAAAAAATAGTTTCGGAGATACAGGGTGGGGGGAATGGTCAATTTTCATCTATTTTCTTAAATATCTTCAAAAGTATTTATTTTAAAATGATTTAAAAAAGTAAGTATTTAATGTCCTCGCAAAATTTAAATTTTTTCAGGTGCATGAGCAGTACATTATTTTACTAAATTATAATACCGATGAGGCCAACCTACGCACTAAACAATAGCTCTTTTAGTGATTTTTTAGGTTATGATCGTATTTCTCAGTGTTCCCGTTAGACGAAGTATAAATATTATTACTACCACTGTAATCTAAAGATCATAAGAAACAAATCAATATGAGTTTCAGTAACCTTAATAGACGCCACAATTTTTGGTGGACCTAATTACCGAACAAAACAAATCTATCTCCTTTAACCCCTGGATGGATTCATAAAATAGGTGGTACTGCTGTCACCCCGCCAACTGACTCCGGTCCGCCCGACAGCTTTAAACTTTCTCAGACTTAGTACTACTAACCTGAGCTTATTTTATGCTTTTCAGTAACTTACAGCCGCAGTCGGGTTTTTTTAAAGTTAGATAGTTATATTCATTTTAGGATTTTAAACTGACCTGCTTATTTTCACTACTAAAGTAATTTAAAATAGAAAGATAAAAAAAAAAAAAATGGTGAATATATTCGTGGTATATTAATTGTTGTAAAAAGTTTGTGCTCACGAGGTGTACTATTCGCAGAACTACTAGTTATTATTTACAGGATTAAAGCTCGTTCAGACCAGCGCGACGCGACGCCGCGCCGCGACACGAACAATACAGTTTCTAAGAAATCTTGACAGTATAACAATAACCGGTGTCGCGTCGCGCTGTCGCGTCGCGCTGGTCTGCACGAAGCTTTATTCTGAAAGTTTTGACGATAATACGAGAACCCCTGAATCGCCCACCCTCCACAGTGTACACCCAATATTTGCTATATACCGCACATTGTTTGCAGTTCGCGTGGAATTGTCCTTCTGCGGTGCCACAGTGCGTGCTGTCACAGTACTGAGTGAGATTGTCGTGTGCGTGCCACAACGTAATGTACCATTGAATTCCATTTGATATGCTCTGATTACAACAATTCACAGCGGTTATGTGAAATGACTAGTGCGCCACTTCCTATCGTGACATTATAATAATATTTATGAGCACACCGAACACGAGGCTCTTTCATAACGTGACCGTTTCACGAACAATTGTCCAGCTCCGTTACTTTACAGACACTTGAACAAGCACTTACTAACTAGCTCACACATATTGTTACTACATTCCAAGCAAGTTGAAGGAAGGAATTCGTATTTAATATATTTATTCCACAAATTAATGTGTTCGATTAGCGTTACGACAATTATAGCAATATTAATAAAGGTAAGTAAACGTTTTTGTTACAATTGCAAAGGACGGCAAAAAGTAACAACTTACAACCTTTTAGAAACGAGTTTGTTTTTTTCACATCGTAACCATTTATGTTGATGCGAGTACATATGTTGTTAACACACGAAGGCGGAGAGGGTTGTCTCGACTCTGCGGGACTCTGCCTATTAGCAAGTTAGTGCAATAAACCGAGGAGAATACATCGACCGAGGTACTACTTACGAGTATATGAATACACAATGTAATTATAGGTTCCCCACGGACCTGATAAAGGTCTTACTCACGTCCCGTTTTCAAGCGAGTTTCATTCGTTCCGTTCCTACCCAGCTAGCAAAACAGTCGAAGAATGAATGAGTTATTCGGCTATAGATCGAATAAATGTTGAGTAATTGCTACGTAGTAACCACAATGTAGTGTAAAAGCGTTTATTACGACAATTTTTCGCTTTTAAGTGCATAAACCGTGTCGTATAAACGTTTTCTCGATATTCTTATAGTGCATTTATTCAATAATCATTATATTAGCTACCATTTCTCGTTTATACCTATGTGAGTGCAGTGATAGCGCTATTAGAGTTGTCGATTCTCAAGTTTCATGTTTAAGAAGTTACTATATGGCTGCAACTCAATATTATCATTTTAGAGCAAATTCGCCGAATAAAAGCCGCCTATTTACTGAAAAGTATCATATCGTCTGTAATAGCATCCTAAATCGATTAGTCACATGTAAGTGTTTATAATGCAGTTACTGAACTTGTATCGTTATGAATGCTGGTATAACACGTTTATTGAATTAGGCTAGGATTAGTTGTAGGAAGTAGTTGTATAACTGATTGTTTATTACTTTAAAAGCTATATAATATTTTATTGAAAAATATTAACAATTTACTTGATGGATTACAATAAGTGGAAAAATATTTTATAGAAAAGGAAAAAAATATTTTTATTAAGGAGCCCCAAAATTGTGTACATATGGCTGCATTATGTCCTTTAAATGAGATAATATTATACAATTATTCGACTAATAACCGATATATTGTAATGTAATAGCAATATACAGGGTGTAAGGGTAAACACCGTTATCCTTGAAACCAGTGGTTTGGTTTCATTTATAGATCGTAAAATCAATGGAAAAATACAATTAAAAAAAAAAGGAATATCTACCTTTTACCACAAGAGTATTTCACCCTATGCGCTAGGGGCATCAACCTCGCGTCTCAACACGAGAGCGCGGGGAATAGGCCGCGCCACGTGACCCGACCGGTCGCGAGCGCGACCCCTCCCTCACCCCAGTCAGTCAGTTGTCTCGCTAGCGAGCGCATGTAACGTTGCGTCGTCGTAGCGCCGCTCATTTCTCGCGCGTAAATAATTGTAGTTATGTCTTACACAAATGAACAGTGGACCGAAATGCTTCCATGCTTTATGTTTCTTTTTTTGCTTGTTCTGCTTGCTTGGCTTTACGCTATCGCGGGTGATAACCCGAATGAGGCTCGTAGGATGTACGCAGAATTGTTCCCTGGACAACGTGTAACGTGTGTGTGCAACGCGTCGTGAAACGATGTTGGCGGGTACACAAAAGATCGCGTACCTACGGCCACTTCACCGTGCCGGCCCACGCTCAGGGTCGTGGCAACCAGCAGCTGCCAGTTGATCTTCAAGAACGTATTCTGAATTTCTTCGCGGAGCACCCAGAGGAAAGTACCAGGAGGGCAGCGTGTATTTTATTTACTGGTATTTTATTTATATTCATTCTAAATTTTATAACTCTCCGTGTATCTTTTATTTTTATATGTTACGCATAAGTACAGATATATATTTATATTTTATTTTTATTGTTATTTTAATGTTCATACTATGTTCAGAATTCATACTTATTTCCGTGAGACGTCATTACATTATTCGCGAGGTTTTTGCTGAAAATCAGCGCTACTGACAATAGGTTCGTCCGAAGTCACGGCATTCAGCTGAGCAATGACCTATTCTTGCACAGATACGACGCACAGTTTAATTGTTCTTGTTGTTGATTGTTACACAAATTAATATTTTTCCACTTTGAAATCGGCATTATGCAGGTTTCATTGTTTGTTTTGATTTTGATAATGCCGCAACATATTACGCAATGATTGCAAATTGTCTTTGGCCTCTGGCTCTGACAGGAAGCAATAGACAAAATTTGTCTGTTGAATATTAATAATGAAAACGACGCTTTTGATATTTTATACGAATAATTTGTAAAGTGGTTTTGTACTTTGTTTTTATTTTGTAATGTGCGTTTATTTTGTGCAGGTTAAATACTTTTTCTTTCTTTCTTCTATTTTCAATGTTTCCCACTGGACAGTATGGAGAATTCTCCACATCGACCGTCAACATCCGTATCATTTTCAACTGGTCCAAGAATTGAATGACAACGATCACATACCAGTGATAGTATTTTCGCAGTGGCTTATCGACAATCTCTTGTTGTCGAATCAAATTTACATTTGGACTCGTCAAGTCAACAAAGGTACAACCAAGGTAGGTATTTTTGCCTGTCCTAAGCCAGGAAAAGTATGAAGGGAAAGTTGCATCCCAGGTTTTGTGTATTGTGTATTTATTCATGTGCTGTGTAGGTAGGTAGAACGATCGCCAGCAGTAAAAATTCACTCGGGCGCATATCCATGAATTAGCGGACGGTGTCGGATAAAAATTATTTTAAAATATTTTTATGAAAATAACGTATTTCATTTTGTTTTACTCATCCCTTACATCCTGTATTTACTGTTTGTTTAATGGATCTTGATCTTAACAAAATTTGATAAACTTTATTTATTATTACTATTATATTATTAATCATTAGTGTGGCCCACAAATATATGTTAAATCACTCCTAAGAATTCATCCATAAAGTTACTTTTCATGTTCATTTACGTTTATATATGCAACATTCTATAGTTAGTTACATTGCTATTATTATCTCGGATAGTAGATTTAACTGGAGTTTGTTATTGAGACAGGTTGGTATCACGTGAATACAGATGGTTCACTTCGCATTCTAGTTATAAGTACGTGGCGGGCCCGACTTGTTGGGCCAATTGAGTGAGTGACAAGCCGCGTCACCACCAGGGCCGAGCCGCTCCGTGAGGCCAAGCCGCGAAGAGAGCGCGACCCCACTCTCCTCTTAAGAGTTACGCGATAGAAACTTTCTATCGCGTAACTCTAAGAGCCAACTTCTAGGTGAATACTACTGTAGGTAATTAGCGCCTGAATTGCACTGTATTGTGTTGTAGCAAGAATCGCTTTTTACTCTGTGGTAGTGTATAATTTGCTTATCACTTACATGCGACTATAAGAGCACTCGCGAGGCGTGCGGACGTGCCGCGAGCTCCCCTAGGTCGCGACTCATGCCGCCATATCCACATGATTAACATTCGCGCGTTAACTGAGAGAACATGGATTGCCTCGCCTCGGAGCGTGCTGTTTACGTAGCGTGCATCAGCACGCACCACCACACGCTCACACATACGTGGTGGCTAGGTGACCTACAGTATCCGGGTACGTTTGTTAACAGATCGTGAACCGCTCTCTGTAAGGGGCTGGCAGCCGAAAGCGTCAATATAAAGCGGGTACTCTGTAGGTAAGTATACATTACTTTGTATTAGTTTGTATAAATAACCCGCTCTTGAACTGAAGAAAGATGGACAAACGATTATGAGTAATGAAGCATTCATACATATTTTCACACCGACCTCCTTACTAGGTAGTAGAGTACCTGTTTCCTCTATTATATTAGATTCTTTATTACAGCGAGGATTGATGATACGGCTCCGTTTGACAGTTACTGACGTAAAATATAAGACATCCTGCCCCAGCCAGTTGCAGATGCGAGCCGATGATGAATTATACATAATCCAGTGCTTTTAAGGCAAAATCGCATACAAAGTCGTAATAAATCATACAAGCGTCCCATTTGTACAGGTCCGGTGCAGACAAGGGCAGTGCGGCGCGGCCGGGACGCGCGACCGTAGCACCGCGTGCGTGCCGCGCCCTGTGTGTGCCGCGCCGCGCCTCTCTCTCAGACACAGCTAATGTCTCAAAAGTTCGCCCGACCTCCCCCCAGCACCGTTACTGCTTACTTCAATTGCCAATTAACTTACTGCCCACTACTAAACGTCATTCCAAACATCTACCAGTAGGTACCCGGCGCACCTACTTGCTCGACCAACCGAATCTCATTTTTCCCAGTAGGTAGCTCGACGCGACTTATTGCTCGAAGCACGCTGCCAAGTCCTATCGATCAAGGAAGTAGTGAACGGGAGCGATATGCGACAGTACCGACCAAAGACCACAATAGTATGGTACCGACCTCGCCGCCTCACACGCGGTCGTGGGGACCACGGCTCACGTCCTCAAAACGTATAAAAGAACTTCAAACGTTTCGCAAACTTGTCACAGCGACTCGTTGGAATTGCCATCAAAGCGGTCTGGAGGTAATTTCGAATCCCTACTTAAATAGGCTGGCTGCACACGAGGCGCGGGGCGACGCGACGGCTGTCGCCAGGCACTTGACTGACTAATGATAGTGGAGAACGTAACAATATAAGCAGTTGGCTTGAAACCAAATCTGACATATCAAATCCTACAATTGGCGTGGAGCGACGTTAATTAATAATCAAATACGCCTTATCTCGGGTGTAAATAACGCCATGCGACCATACTATATCTGTCCATGTGGTTTGTAAAGGTTCACCCTTGTTTGATCGAACAACGTTTGATATAATATTACTAAATCGAATTTTAGTTGCAATAAAGTCAATTCGAAGAATTATTCATTTGACCGAATAATTCATTGGTAAATTTTTATTTAGCGTAATTATTTATTTGAACTAATTTCATTTGAACTAATTTCATTTCGCCGAATTTTCAAATGCACTAATTTTATTTAAACTAATGTTTCACTACACTAATAATGATTTAGTCGAAAGATCGTATCGCTGCAAAACCGACTTCACGCAGTCTTGTCTGCCCTACCCCTAGAGTGTAATTTAAGCCCGCGTAGGCGCGGAGGGGTGGGGCGGCCCGCGAGCTGAGGAGCAGGTGGTTTGAAGGCCCGCCGCCGCGGCTGAGGCTGGCCGGCGAAGCCGGCCAGCAAGCCGAAGCTGCGGTGGTGAGCGTTAAACCCATCTGCGACGATAAGCTCGCGTGGGGCCGCCCAAACCCCGCAGCGCCGGAGCCGTGACAGAAACAATGCTTGCTGCATGTTGCATGCCTGCTTGCTTGCTGCTTGCATGCTGCATGCCTGCTTGTATGATGCATGCCTGCTTGCATGTTGCATGCCTGCTTGCATGTTGCATGATTGCTAGCATGCTGCATGTCTGCTTGCACGCTGCATCTGAATATTCGATAAAATACATGGTTATACCATCTGAACATTACATCAAATGAACATTATACCTTTTCAGTTTCAAGCAGATGCAGCGTGCAAGCAGACATGCAGCATGCTAGCAATCATGCAACATGCAAGCAGGCATGCAACATGCAAGCAGGCATGCATCATACAAGCAGGCATGCAGCATGCAAGCAGCAAGCAAGCAGGCATGCAACATGCAGCAAGCATTGTTTCTGTCACGGCTCCGGCGCTGCGGGGTTTGGGCGGCCCCACGCGAGCTTATCGTCGCAGATGGGTTTAACGCTCACCACCGCAGCTTCGGCTTGCTGGCCGGCTTCGCCGGCCAGCCTCAGCCGCGGCGGCGGGCCTTCAAACCACCTGCTCCTCAGCTCGCGGGCCGCCCCACCCCTCCGCGCCTACGCGGGCTTAAATTACACTCTAGGGGTAGGGCAGACAAGACTGCGTGAAGTCGGTTTTGCAGCGATTCGTTTCTGTCACAAAATTTTGTAGCATAATGTTTTTTTTTCTGCATTACATTACACCAATTGAATATTCGATAAAATACATGGTTATACCATCTGAACATTACATCAAATGAACATTATACCTTTTGATCATTAGCGCAAACGTTGTTATAGCAAATAAATATTCGATGAACTGAAAATTCTGTCAAATGATATTATACAAAGTGATGATTTTCTTAAACGTTGTTCGATTTAGTAATATTATATCAAACGTTGTTCGATCAAACAAGGGTGAACCGTTTGTAAATCATAACTAGCTATCTCTGTAACGGTCACGAAATTCTCGTCATTAGCCGCCTCGAGCGAATGTACAACCTGCAAGTAGAAATCATGTTTTTGCATAATAATCCAGGAGGAATCGGCGCATGAGTACCGAAAACTATTTCACCTCAATTTTTTTATGCGATCCTCTTCAAATTGCCCTACTGATAAATAATTGTATTGTATTGTAATGTACTTAAGGCCTTCAAAAACCGCCCTCATGCACAATAGCATACTGTGCATGGCACCTAAAATCTATAACAAATTGCCTAATTCTATTAAAGATTATAATTTATTGCAGTTTAAACGAAAATTATATAATTTATTACTGAATTTCTTTATGACAAAATAATTGACAATTTGATTATTTATTTATCTGACATTACTTTATATAGCTTCATGTACCTTGCATAATAATATAATATACTTCAGTAATAATGAACGAATTTTCTTAAAAAAGTGTAAGCCCAATGGGTAGTTTTTTGTGCACAATGTTTGTATTTTATAAGACCATGTAACCTCACCAAAAAACACACTTAATAAATGATTTGATTTGATTTGATAAGTCAAAGACCGAAAATATTAATATTCAGAACAATTCTAGTTTGAGAAAATTCTGCAAATTTCTATTAAACGCATAATATTAATCTATGTGGTTTTCTAATATTATGATATTATTATCAAATAGCCTGTTGTTTATACTCAAGTAAGATGATGACAATTGAAAAGTAAAATGGAAGCAATGTTTTATTAATGAATGAAGGGTAGCTGTTCATGAAATAGTTCCCTTGTTAGGTCTTTTTGTTTATAATATAATACCAGCCTGTTACTGTCCCACTGCAGGGCAAAGGCCTCTTCTCATACAGAGAAGGCACGAGCATTGATCACCACGCTTGCTCGGGACGGGTTGGCGATTTCAGCTTTTAACTCTATGTCCAGGTTTCCTCACAGTGTTTTCCTTCACCAATGTCAGTAATGTGCCCGATAAACTCAGAAAGTACATATGAATTGAAAAAGTCACATTGGTACTTGCCCGGATTTGAACCCTCAACCTCATGCATGAGAGTCGAGGCCTTAACCACTAGGCCATCACAAAATTGGATTTTTGTTTGAAACCATGCCCTTTTTTGGCATTTGTTCAGTTCCAGTGAACATTTGCAGTGGCAACCAACTGAGTGGTAGAGAATTTGCGAGCCAGTAATTTTTTTATTTCTATGTCTCGGAGACTGGAAGTCCTAAAAAAGCTTGGGTGACAAGTGAATTTCCTAAGCAAATTCTAAATCTCAATCAGGATTTAGAAGATGTACTCGTAGGTCTTTTTGTGTACTGATACTAGTCACAAGGCCCTGTCTGCAAAATAGTTGAAAAGGGCAGACCAAGAGAAATTAAAAAAGGTCGCTCCATTGGTTTGCCAAGAGTTAATGTGGTGGCCAAGGGCTATTGATAGACCACAGCTCAGTTCCTCTACACATGGTAAGGTAACCCACTTCCTGTCCACACATGCCGTGGAGGAAAGGTAAGCCCACATAAACGGGCCACTCTATACATCCAAAAGATGCTTTTAGTGATAATACCGCCCATTGTGTCACCGTATGTACAATTTCTACATTTATATCTGTAATTCGTATGGTGTAAATTATAAAGAGTTTTCTATTCTACTCTTGTCAGGAACTTGACCAAACCAGAAAAAAAATAGCACTCGTACTTGCGAGAGATGTTTGCCACTATACGCAGTAATAAGCAGCCACAAAAGCCAGTCTTCAGAGTGCAAATATTCTAGTAATTTAATTCATTCCGACAACAGACCATTTGTCGTACATTCAAAGATGAGCGAGGGATACGTTTTCCTAGCTCTCCTGAACCTATCTTGCAAAACGACGAAGTTACCTGAACACCACCCTGTCAGCGGTTTACCTCCCGGGGAGGTTAAGTGTTATAACGGCTTAGCCGACCGCTTTTAAGAACAGACCAGCCTGATTGGCTTCTGTTGCTCCAGGCCCCAGGCCTCGGAGGCCATGTTTCAAAGTGGGGCGTCCTCGACGTTTACGACCTTTTCGTGTCAGATAAGTCGGCCGTTTTGCGACAGTACGTCACATGGGACTCAAATGATGGCTTGGCAAGCTTCTGCGATGCTTCTACGATGCTTTTAGTCAGAGGTGACAGCATTGACTAGCATGGGTGTTCTCTCTTCGCCCAATTTAAGACCGAGTGTTCAGCCATCTGAACTCGGTAATGGGATGGGGGCGTACTATATATAAATCGCCCCATACTAGACCCAGTACCAATACAAGATCCATGCAAGAACCTCTTAGACCTGACAAGCTGCAACTCCTAGCTTAGAAAGTTGGGAGGGGGGGGGGGGGGGGGGCAGTCAGGTTGCAAGGGGCAGTGGTCGATAGAGGAACAAGGTACTTGCTAAAATTTATTTCGAGATAATCCATACTAATTACTTATACTCGTAAAGCTCCTATTCAGAGGTGAATGTCATAGTGTAGATTGCATGGCATTAGCCCTTAATAACCTGATCGCATCTAAACAGATTTTGTCCATTTGTAAGTTTCAAAAGCATTACCCAGGCACCAATATGGGATAAAAAGATACCCCTTGCTTGGCGTAGATTTACATGCTTAACCTAATATTATAAGACATCTCACAACTTTCAAGATTTTGAATAATAGTGTGGCCAAAATAGGGTTCAAAGACACTGACAATCAAGATGTTTACTTAAAATCTACCATAATCCTTGTTGATTTTGGTTTGCAATAACAGGTGTCGTTAAGCTTGCCTTGAAAGACAACACTGCCTCTCCTTAGAATGGACTAGATTCATTTTTAAACAAACTAAGATAATACGAAGTATAAGGTCTGTGGTAGCCTTCGGGAGGCTGACTGGAAAATAGATCATCAGATGAAATGAAACTGGAAGAGCCGCTAGAGACAGAAAAATTACTTTCGTAAAGCAGTAAAAGAGTGGGCTACCTCTCAAGAGAATGTATAATGCTCAGGCTATTATGTTCCCACTGAGTGGACAAAAGGTCTCTCTGTGAGAGAGGAAGAGGATTTATTATAATTATGATAATTTTTAATCCCCTAAGAAAATATTAAAATTATGTTTGGGTACGTGATTCACATTTCAAGTTAATTTAATTAACAAATGATGAGACTTCATTTACATGCATCACCACTTGACTAATCTATTGACCATTTTAATAAAAGGTCCTAATAAAATTTCAGTTTCAATGAAATTTTAACTTTGTCATGTATGTATGACATTGAGTTTGTGTTTCCACATCTTTATAAAATTGCTTACTTATTCAAAAATGTCTGTACATTTGATTGATCTCATAACTTCCAAGTAAGTAACTAAACTTATATTAATTAAGGATATGAGTGATCCAATTCTCCTTTATTGATGAGATTATTATTCAGTTTAGTCCCATTGATTTTCTATTATCAGTATAGTGTAGCTTTATAATTTATGTTCACCTTAAATGACATCATAAGGAAGATGTGTTCATTTCTGCATCTACTAAGATAAATAGATTGAAAACTCTTAGTTGTTTTATTGGAACTGAAATATTCGTTCATTCCATATAATATTTAATTCACATAGCGTCTACATCCTTCGGGTGCTCTTTCACCAGCAGATACCAAACAGGTCTTCAAATCAAATGTTATGTTTTGAAGAAACATAATAGAACTGTTCTGCATTAAAACAAAACAGTTACTTATTATGTTATGAAAAACATAACATTTGAGCAATTTGCTTGCTGTTGAATTTTTGAAGACTTCTATGATTGACACTTGACATGAGTGACAGATCGAGCTCGCAGCCGCGAGTCCTGCTTGAGTGAAAGGGCCGTAAGTACGTTTTATTCTTATTATCGGTAAAATTTAAGACAGCTTCTTCAAATCAAATGTTATGTTTTTCATAACATAATAACTGTTTTGTTTTGATGCAAAACAGTTCTATTACCTACATTACAATAATAAATCTATCTTCTTTATATAGAAAGTACGTTGAAGGCAAAATCGTGTGACTGCATTGTTCTTCTCTACCAAACCGAGGTTTATGTGGTTTTTATTATCATTAAGAGTATATGACATTATTAATTGACTAATATAAATTTAAACTGATAAAATTGATAAATAATAATAAAAATATTTTTATGGCACATTATGTCGCGCCGAAAATTTTCAACATCGTTTTGATGGCTTAAAAATTCTTTGAACTTAAATTTGAAACTCGAGCAAATTTTACTATACTTTATGGGAGGAGGGATCCAGCATTTGGTAGCTTCGTGGCGAAAACTGCCCCTAACATCCCGACTTGTGCCGTGGGATGGAAAGCTGTTGAGAACATTTTCTTTCCTCACCGATTCTGTGTATGTATATATGAAGGGGAATGAGACTTAATAACACCAAAGAATAGACTCGCCAAGTGGAGTTTACGTCAATTTTGCATTTTTTAAATGTTGTGCTCATTGAAGAAAGATGTAACACTGTTCACAGATTAGGTAGTTTATTAGTTAGTACTTACTATTCACAGGTTAGACAGTTTTTAGTTAGCACTTACTAACTATAACTTACTAGTTATTTACAAAGATATACGAAATCGATCACAATAATTTTAAATCTTTCCTCAGGTTAATTTTAAAATAGTCTAGAAATGAATTATATTAGGCTTCATCGGTTTGTGATGATAATAAATTTGATAAATCGCTTTAAAAAAAAAACTGGTCATGTGCGTGTCGGACCACGCACAATGAAGGGTTCCGTAGTTGGGGTGAATTTATCCCAAGAACAAACTTAACATTGTAGTTGAAAAACATGTTCTCCCATACATTCCAACTGCAAATGAAAGTTTGTACGCACAATATTGTGTGATTTACCATGTTATTTTCTATGAGTAAAGAACCATTCACTGTATTTTTTTTTTGTACTGTATTTAAAAAGAAAAAAGAGTTTCGGAGATAAGGGGGGGGGGGGGGATGATCGAATTTCATCTATTTTCTTAAATATCTATAAAAGTATTTATTGTGAAATGATTAAAAATATATATTTGAGATTATCGAAATAAGCCCTTTCATTTGACATGTCACACGGTACAGTTCGCAAAACCTTTTCTCGCAAAAAAAAATCTTGTTTGCCCCCCAAAAGTGACCACCATAATCAAAATTCATTTATTTACGTTACACGTTCGTGTTTGGGTCACAGAAATACATACCAAATTTCAACTTAATCGGTCCATTAGATACGGAGCAAATTGGCTGTGACAGACGGACAGACAGACATACGAGTGAACCTATAAGGGTTCCGTTTTTTCCTTTTGAGGTACGGAACCCTATAAAACAAAAAAATACTTTTGTTTAAAACATTTTGAACTGTCTGTTTTATAAAATTTAAAAAAACACTGCTTTTTTTTCCACCCTGGTCACCCCTCCACACCTGGTCACTCCGACACACAGCGCTCCAGGCGTTGTGTGTCTGAGCACGCACGCGGCCCACGTCGGGGCCGGTGTTTACTTACAAACACAACTAAAGTGGTGACGTGAAGCTTATTGATACTGTTCGGACGCAAGAAGTCGCGAGGCCGCAACCTCAGCGAAGCAAATGCACTTTAAACTGTAAATGGACGTCATTATAACTCATATTGAAGTTCGTCACTGACTGTGACCAACTTCAATATGAGTTATAATGACGGACTCATACGGCGGGCAAGCCGCCATATTGGGCGCGCGTAATGACGTGACGTCGCGCCCATTAGCCGCGAGTCGACTCGGCCGCGCGTCAGCTGTGCGCCCACAATTAATAGTGCGCCATGTAAGCTTCCCGCAAGGTTCCTGTTTTCACTACGGCAGGCGTTTTCGGCTTATAAATTGCGAGTAATCATTACCAAGATATTATTATAGTAGTGAACACGTACGTCCCACCGTCCGGCGACGGCTCGCGGTCGCACGTACACAAGCTAGTGCGACACAAAGGTTTCTAAATTGAATAGGAATTGAATAGAATTTGAATAGAGACACGTTTGCGTACGATAGCATAGATAGCGGACGGTGCACAAGAGCGCAACGTTGTTCACACTGCGTACGTCCGCGGCGTGCGTGGAGCGAGGAGAGGCTGTCAAGTGGCGCGTCATCAGCCGGGAGACGTTATTATTAGAGTAGAGACATGTAACAATCACTTACAAATTATTTCGGTGGGTAACGTTAGAGCGGTGCTCACGCGTCATATTCCACATTCTTGAACTAAAATTAGATAACTACCTTCCTAATTGACTCCAATTCAAGAATTTGAAAAGAAAATGAATGGTCACGTATTGATTGAAGACTCTCCTTGAAAAAGTGTGTCACAGTCACACTCGGTGCTGACGGTTGTTAACACAGTGTCAGTGAATAGACGCGGATAACGGATGGGCACATTTATCTAGAATTCGGTCCGCACACTGAATAGCTATTCAGTATTGAGAGGTAATCGAGCGCAGCGGGCGCCGCGCAGGCCATGACGTGAGGATACTTACTGAACAACAAAGTGCAGGAGTCTCACTGCCAAAGTGCCCATAACGTCAGATCAGGAATAAATACCGGGTCAGGCAAGTTAACAGTTGCAGACGCAATAAGCAATCCAATCAAGTTTGTTGTCATGCATTGTTCGGAGTGGACCCTCTGTCCTTCTCTATCATGTGGTGTGGATATGAAATGAGAATCTGCAGTCTCCGCCCGTTGTATGTTCATTGACTCGCCGTCGCCGCACAATACCGTGCTCAGAACTCTGCAGTCGGCACTCTGCACAGTCTGCGCTCTAACAATGTGCACTTACTGCGTTATTACGTTCCTGCAGTTACGACTATTATACACCACCGCTGATCAAATGTAATGGCTCCATATAAAATAGGTACCTACACTGTATCATAAAGTTACATAACTTTGGCTTAGAGAGTCCATAAAATATGAATGCTCACGAAGAAACTTAATCTTTTTATTTAAATCCGTAATGGTGGGCAATAAATATGCAAACGCGTTTCTGAATTATATTGCCAAGTTTATCATATTAGTAATATTAAGTTAAGCATCCACAAGACACGATCCACACCCACACCGTTCAGTTCCGTGACTCTAATGAAATTCGTGCTACAAATTCTTCAGTTGAAGACTTTCTGATGCTGGGAGTGTGGGCAAAAAAGTTCTAATGTCGACTCCATGGCACACAGGCCCGGACACTCGAAAACCGCAAAAATTTCGGGCATTGCCATAATAATAAAACTCTTTGGGTAATGTCGCCGATTTTTGCGATGCGACGTCGCACTACTTTTATGCGTGCCGGCCGGCCCATAGAGATACACTACATAAGTATTTCTGTTCCCCACTTACGGTTACAATTACTAACATGGTTCCAAGAAATGCTGCAACACTAGCTAAGCTATCAGTGACGACTGTCGTGATGGTATGATTGCCTTAGTAAACATTCTTTACGATTGTTCAACTCATTGTTCAAATTGTAGTTGATAACGCATTCCGAGCAGCGAACAAACGAGCTGTCATAATCATAAAGCAGATATGTCTGTTTAACGACGGCAGTCGTCTGCATAGCTGCGGTATCTCGCGCCGCGTACACTGGGCCACATCCCAAGCGCCCGCGCTGCACATCTGTGCCCTTATTGTGGCGCGCGGACGTGCGCCCGGTACCGGCTCTACGCATCCGACGCGCCCGGCTGCCTGCACAAAGTCAGCTCCTATTCAACTAGTAATTCATGTTTTCTTAATGCGCAAAACATCTGTACGACGTCCGTCTCCATGGAAACCGGATGTTTTGTTAAAATAAACCCTAGCACACAGACATACAGTTACGTTCGTTTTGAATTTTGGTGTGTGTAAAGGTAACCACGGCCAACGCTCGATGTAAGACGTGCCGCGATTGGATGGTGCTTGAGATGTGGGGCGCGCTCCTGGCACTTGATACACTGTAACATAAGACGAGGGCGTCGAACAACTTATTGCCTTTATAACATAGGTAAATGGCCGAGCCGTCCCGAGAGGCCCGAGAAGTCGGACTCGCAAGACAACACATGCGCTACACACGCATTGTACTTATGTGCTAGCCGTCCGTATCTTATACCCGAGGCAATGATATTAACCAGACACACGTTAGATGCCTGAGAGAAAATATTTCAATCACGAAACCGCTAATGAAAGTTTCAATGTAGATACCTAAACAACCGTCAATATAATAAAAATGTGTTACGCCTGTACTCCGCAGTCAGTACGTAACTAGTAGCTACGGACGGTAGCGGCACAAAATACAGTTTCCACGGGAACGTGCGACGCATTCGATGACAGGTAACGTATTTAGGTCCGTCTGTCCGTCAGCTGACTGGCGTGTATAACAAGTTAGTGAAATAAACTAACGTTAATATAATCATGTAGTAGGTACCTACGACTCCTATGAGTGCGTACGTCACGCTACACCACGTGAATTGGAAACACAGCTCTTAATCACGAACTAGTAGGTACTTGTAGGTTTATTAATTGGAAGTTTTCATACAGAGCATTATGTTTTCCTTGATTTGTTTCAGTGAAATCGTTGAATCTATTAACTTTTTTGCGTATTTCTCAGTCGCAGTGAGTGAGTACCTACTTGAGCAGTGTGGGGGTCACGTTGTAGGGAGTCGTTCTCTCACTAAACGATCCTATTTATGTATGTAGGTCACACGGACGGGCGAAGTTGTGACAGGCTCCGACACGAGGTGTTCACTCGCTCGACGTCACCGATAACGAAGTGTTGCTCGATATTGTCACAGTCGCACAATGACGTGCGTCAGCGGCCGGCCCCACTGCTGCGGCTGCCCTCCGCGCGCTTCTTGTTGCCATCCCGGACGCGATGGAGCAAACACGACGTTCCCATCATAAGTAGTTACACTTTTTATGATCAACGTAAAAAGATACATTATTCATCAAACTTTTGTAGGTCGAACGTAAAATAAAAGACTAGACTGTAACGATATTTTATTTGAAACTTTTCCGGCCAACACAAATAAAGCTCATTTTCCATCTCGCGGTGAATATCTGAAACAGCCGAACATAGAGTGTAACGACCGCGCGGTTACACTTCACACTTATTTCATACGGATAAAAGCAATTTCAGTTCGCTGCACAACTTTTCTCCGCAACTGTACACTATAACTGCACTTTGTTCGTGTAGTAACTCGTAATTCGGGTACTGTCGCGGACAGTTGCCGCGACTGTTCGCAAATGCGCGTCGCCGCGCGCCGTCGATTCTCTACGTTTAATTCGTTTAATTCGCACATTGGTGCCGATTCTCTTGTCACAAATGTCTCTAAACTAGACTAAAAATCACTTATATTTAGTTTATTGCTGTCAAACGACCATTTCAACTTAACTATATTTTAGTTTGACAGCACTAAAATAGTACTGAGTTTTTAGTTTAGTGAAAATGGCAATTTTGCTATTCTGAATTTGACGTTTTTCACCTAAAATTTTGAATTTAAAAACCAAACAATACCAAACAAAACCTTTTTAATCGCGATTAAAAAAATCGCGATTAAAAAGGTGTGGGGATAAAATAAGTTGTCATGAACTAAAATTCACACCAACATCTCGTCTTCACGTGCAAAAACAGTACTATATTTATTTTTTCTTTTCCTTATATCTCGAAAATGGTGCGTCCTATCGCAAAAATAATGAAAAATTCGACCCCGTTTATGGAACCCTTAAAACCTTTTAAACTCAAAATGTAGGTAATATTTTCTATTTTTTTCCGTACAAAAACTGAAAAATTCCATATAAAACACGTCGAGCCTGCACCCCTTGCGCGAGAATTTTATTTGCAGAATAGCTCTAAGATTCTCATAGCCAAAAGTAAGGTTTAGTCTTAGTTTAGTTCGGTGTAGTATTATATTATCTGTGGTTCGGTGTACAAGAAAATCGGCACCAATGTCGCATATTATTCGGCTTCGTTAACATACCACACTTTGGGTACAATTAGGAAGCAATGCACAATGTCAATGCATGTATGTAGAGGCTTCAGTTATCGCTGTTGATCTTATATCATTAGCAGAGAACAAGTGAAGGTACTCACAATTACTTGTAACGCAATGAGTAAAAAATAAAATCTGAAGAAAAAGCAATGATTGCACGTTGAAAGACGTATCTTCAATTAGTTACGACACCTGCACTTATGTAAGTACGTAGTTTACACTTCACCATTGAATAGAGTGGCTGTGGCTCTGGGTTCTGTCTGTAGTCCGTCAATCTCTCGGAACTTGTTCCAAGCTAAGAATTCTATTCGGAACAGTTTTGTTAGTTGGCAGTATTTCTGCTTTGTAGCAAAATGTTCGTGAAAGAACATTTTATCAAGATCCAAAATAACGAGTGCTCCTACACAATGGTAGGTGCGAGCGGCGAGGGTGGCAGCCGTGGCAGGCGCCGCGCCGCGAACCTCACATACTTTAATGTAATTTAATAAGAAGCATTATATTAAGTATCAGGGCGACAAAACCAGAGGAGCCATTTATTTCGTTCACAAAGTTAATGAAGTCGTTGTGGGTTCGTGGGGGAAACGCCCTGGAGCCAACACTGGACATAATCGCATTACTGTGGACTTGTCGTGGTGTTATGATAAGTCTCTCGAGAAACCTGTATGGCGCACGCGAGTGTTAGTAACTCCTCCTAAAGAGTTTTTATCTTGTTTCTTCCCACCTCTTTCTTGCTGAACTAAAGGTTGTTTGTAAAAGATCGCGGCTGCGATAAGACTGACCATTGTGTAATGGCTCTTACACAATTATTTCTTTCAGCTGTGAGTCCAACTGTTTACAATGTACTCGTACAAGCCACGAAGTTTTTATTATTAACTTTTTTGTACAAACCAGTATTTTCTATTCTTTTTATATCGTTTGTAGCAGTGGCGCTGCGCTGGAGCGTCATTACTAGTGTAGTGTGACTCAGAGGTGCAGCCGGCGTGGGCGCGAGGCGCATTCACTTGTTTGTTCTTGTTTAGCAGCCAAATGTTCCCAATGCTAATATCGTGAGAAAGTAATTAACATTAGCGGTCGCAAGCGTACTCGAGTGTAGTCGTCTCATAGCGTATTATCTATGGTCGTCTCGCGGTCGTCTGGTCGTCTGGTCGCCTGGGTCTCGTCGGTGGTGGTCGCAGCACATCGGAGCACAATCACGTCGCGCGCAGCATGCCGCGTCGGTAGAGGGGCGCCTGTGGGCGTGAGCGCATGCAATTACAATATAATGTAAGCTAATCAAACTGGGCCTGTGTAAGGAAGATCCGTAACATGGCCAGATCAGTAAAATAAAATAATCTAAAATAGAATAGAACACAGAACAGATAAATTTATCTGTTGTGTGAAATAGAATAATACCAAACAGCAACAAAACCCATATGACCTACTTACTTATTGAATTCAGGTGAAGTTTTAGTAAGTAGAGAGAATAAGTACCTACTTGCTACGGTTTTATTAAAAGTAAGCATGTAAGTTTGTACGCACAATATTGAGAGATTTACCCTTGTATTTTAAGACCATTGATTTCTTATAGGTTTTCCTATAATCTATGAGTAAAGGACCATTCTCAGTAAGTAATTTTTCAACATTTTTGTGTCAGTAGTTTAGTTACCTATCAGAAGATTCGGGAATGGTAAATTTTCATTAAGTATTTTATATATCTGTAAATAATTTATTTAGAAATTATATTTTTTATAATATTTTAGATCCTCACAACAAGCCCTTTCATTTGATATGTCACATAGTACAGTTTGCAAAACTTTTTTTTTAATTTTCCTATTTACCCCCGAAAAGTTCCCCCAAAGTCAAAGTCAAAGTCAAATCATTTATTTCAAACAGGCCCCTGTAAGGCACTTTTGAACGTCAAAGTTTACAAAAAAATTGAATTTTTCTAGTCGCCCCTTCCAAAAGGTAGTTTTCGTATGGAGAAGAATGGGCAAGAAACTCCACCGTTACTCTTTTAAAATGTGTTACAATATTTTGCATATGTACGTACATTAGTTACATAATTATATGTGAAGACGATGCAACTAAAAAAAAAAAAATACATTACCACAATAGGTAAAAAGAAGAATTAATAAAAATGAAGCAATGAAAGATAAATTAATTACTTATGTGATAGATGCATGGTCCTCACATATTTACAAACATTGTAAAAGTAGACGATTTTCTTAAAATTTTACAATTAATAAGTCAGTGTGTGAGGAAGTAATCACAGAATGTAAAATCAATGTCATATAATAAAAATAATAATTCATACAACTTAAATTAGCAACCAGTTTGATTTTGTCTAGATTTTAGATTATCCTATGGAGCAGGACCAGCATGTTTCCAAGCATTCTTATCTATCTATATCTATATCTATACTTATAATAAATCTGTAGAGAGGTCAATTCTGTACATGATATATATTTTCAAAATAACTATCAGGGGGTAATTAGTGATCGATACTGATGCCAAAAATGCAATCAGTAAAATTTTTGTCTGTCTGTCTGTCTGTCTGTCTGTATGTTCCTTATAGAAACAAAAACTACTCGACGGATTTTAACGAAACTTGGAACAATTATTCTTCATACTCCTGGGAAGGTTATAGTATACTTTTCATCACGCTACAATCAATAGGAGCAGAGCAGTGAAGGGAAATGTTGGGAAAACGGGAGAAGTTGCTCCATTTTTTAAGCTTACGTCGCGTGTGAAGCCTTTATGGTTAAAGCTACATAGAAATCATTTATGACGGAAATGTTCAACATAAAATTATCTAAAAAATATCCCACAACAGCATATGTCTATCTTTTATGGTTGACTCAGAATAACACGTGTAACTCCCGATAGCTTAGCAGTTCGGAGCTTTCTGATTATATTTGTTTACGTTTATAATACTCTCACTCATCCTCATCTAATTAAAAGAAGTTAATATTATTACCTATTCAATAAAAAAAGAATCATAGTAATCGGTATAGAAACACCAAACTTATACATGAAATACGCTCATAAGCCATCGCGCCGTCGCGCGTGAATATTGAATCATGCCATAAGGATTATTTTTGTGTAACGGTTGCCGCGCTCGACGCGGGTCGTGGCGGTAGGGTATAAAAAGGCGGGAGGTCCGAGCGCGAGCTTCATTCAATATTTGGCTGTTGATGCGTTCAGAGCGTTCGACCTTATTGACAGACAATAGGTAATTGATATTAACAAACCGTGCTTATCAGCGCGACTGTTAGTTCAGTCTTTAAATAGTTTATTTGAATTTCTTTTGTTGTTATTTTATAAAATAGGTATTAGTTGTTTTGGTAGTGTTTAAATATTCGTTCAAATTACAAATTATTAATAGTTTGCATTTTATTTATTTTTAGGTGAAGTAATAGTAGAAGTAGTATGCATAGATTTTTAGATACCGATAGGTAAGTTTTGGCTAATTTATGTTCAATTTTATTTTTGTACCAGCTATTAATAATAATATTCTGCGGTTCCTTATTGCGATATTTTTCAACAGTATTGTGGATTGACATATTATATTTCCCTACTAAAATACGAAAGTTATAATCTGTCTGTTACATCAAAACCACTGAACCGCGAGGAAGGACATATGGTACTTTTTTACGAAAACGCGGACGAAGTCGCGGGCAAAAGCTAGTCTTGGATATAATCCTCTAATTTGTAATATGCTTGTTTACAAAGTGTACTTTTAATATGAGTTTTAAATTTTCTTTCATTTAATTGTAATATATCACAAGGTATTTTATTGTAACATTTAACACAGTACCCCATAAAAGATGAAGATACTTTAGATAATCTGAAAAATGGTTGATCTATTTTATCTTTATTTCTAGTATTAAAATTATGTCTATCGCTTATTTTATTAAAAATATGTAGATTTTTTCTTACATACATAATATTTTCATAAATGAATTGGCAAGGTACTGTCATAATATTAATCCTTTTAAATAGTTCCCTGAGAGATTCGCGACGATGTAGATTATAAATGGCTCTGACAGCTCTCTTTTGTAAAATAAATATAGATTCAATGTCAGCAGCCCGACCCCACAGTAAAATGCCATACGACATGATACTGTGGAAGTAGCTAAAATAGACCAAACGCGCGGTTTCTAACTAACTTCTAACAGCAAAAGCGGCAGAGCTTAGCCGCCCCGCAAGAGATGTTATATGAGGTCCCCATTGTAATTTCTCGTCTAGCGTGATTCCTAGGAAAACTGTTTGATTAATATATTCTAGCTTTTCTCCATTCAATAAGATGTCACATTCGCTACTTCTAACATTAGGTAATTTAAATCTAATGCATTTAGTTTTTTTTTTTATTTAGTACCAAATTATTTACCGTAAACCAATTTTGGACCTGAAGAATAGAGGTATTCACGTCGTCAAGATTTTGTGACCGTCGGTTGATTTTAAAGATCAATGATGTGTCATCTGCAAATAACACCATCTTCGGTTGATTTTGGAGTAATTGGGGTAAATCATTAATGTACACTAAAAAGAGGAATGAACCCAATATCGAACCTTGAGGAACGCCCATTGCCATTTCAGACCCTAATGAGTTTACGCCGTTTACTTGAACTTTAACCTTTCTATCTTTCAGGTATGATCTTAGTAAATCAAGAGCTGTATTCCTAATCCCATAGTGCTCCAGTTTCAGCAGAAGTGTCTCATGGTCTACGCAATCGAACGCCTTCGAGAGGTCGCAAAAGATTCCAATGGCATCTTGTGCTTCTTCCCAGGCATTAAAAATGTTCTTTATTAGGGTGACACCAGCGTCAGTGGTACAACGCCCTTTGGTGAAACCGTACTGTTGTTCATGAAAGATGGAATTTTTATTAAAGTGACGTAACATTTGATTGAGCATCAACTTTTCAAACACCTTACTGAGAACTGGTAGAATTGACACAGGCCTATAATTGTTGGGTTCTTTACTATCACCGGATTTGAACAATGGAACTAGCTTACTGTGTTTCATGAGATCCGGAAAGACTCCTTGGTCTACACTGGTGTTAAATATGAAAGCTAAATAGGGCGCAATGGTTTCGATAATACATCTACAGACTTTTACAGACATTCCCCAGAGATCTTCTGTTGATTTAATTTTAAGATCTTTAAAAGCTTTTATAACAGCCTGGGGGTTTGTATGCTGAAACCTAAACTCCAAAGGGCATGCCTTCACATTCTGTCTAAGTAAGGAAGCAGAAAGCGCGGGTGAGGAATTTAAAGCTTCAGTAGTTTTAATGGGAATATTAGCAAAAAAGTTTTCAAATTCCTGAGGTATTTCTACATCTGTGTTGATAGGGCCATGAGCAGTTTCTAAATTAAATTCAGTATTTCGCTGTTTTTTCCTACCTGTTTCATTATTTATTATTTGCCAGGTAGTTTTTATTTTATCATCAGCTGATTTTATTTTATTGCTAATATAAAGAGCTTTGGCTATTTTGCACACACTTTTAAAAGTTTTTGAATATTTTGCAACATACTTATGAAAGCTTGTATTATTCATATGTTGCTTTAGGCCATAAAGTTCAAATAGTTTTTCCCTGCTTTTACGAATACCTGGAGTCGCCCAATCACTAAATAAGAACTTGGTGTAAATACTTTTAGTCTTTAGTGGAAAAGTGGCATTAAATTGCTTGTTTAATAGTGAAAAGAACTGGGCGTAGAACTCATTTGGGTCACCTATATTATTAAAACTCTGAACACATAATTTACTGGCCAAAGAATTATTTAATTTCTCTAAACTTTTACATGTAATTGACCTAAACCTTATTTGAATTTTTTGTAAAGGTATGTAGGAGCAAAATGTTATTGTTTGTCCACTGTGATCTGATGGCAACTTGTTTACAATTTGTTTGTGTAAGTAATCACAATTACAAAAAATATTATCTATACAGGTGGCAGAGGAAGCTGTCACTCGGGTTGGTTCAATAAAAACATTTGACAAATCAAATGACTTAAAAAGGCTTAATAATCTGACTGTATTCGAGGTTATTTTCTAATAAGTTAATATTAAAATCGCCACATATGATTATTGACTTACTACTAGTACTAAGTTTCTTTAATACATCTTCCATTACAGAATCAAACACGGATAGATTCTGGTAACTTGGAGGTCTGTATACGCATACTATAACATGCTTATCAAGCTCAACACAGGACAATTCAATATTATGTTCAACAGATAGTCCGATGATGTCTTTTCTATCTTTCGATTTAATAGAATTTTTAATTAATATTAACGACCCACCATGTATCATCCGTTTTCGGCTGAAATGGCTAACTACACAATAATTTTCATAATTAATTGAGATCACTTGATGATCTTTTAACCAATGCTCTGTTAAACAAATAACATCAAACTTGGTATTTTCCAAAAACAATTCTATTTCCAGTAATTTGGAAGAGCAACCTTGGATATTTTGATTAAATAATTTTAAAGTATGTTGCACTCCCTTTGATTTATGTTGAGTTATATTGCCAGAAGATACCTTTTTATTATTCTCTAATAATAATTGGTTAATTGAAGGGGTAACTTCTGTTGTCTTACTGCCTAGTTTAAAGAATTATCCGGAGCAACATCCACAACTACAAGAGAAGAGTCTAAAATGCCTGTATGAGTTCCAGCAGGAAGAGAATACCCTATCTGACTGGTAGTGGCCTCCAAGTATGTTGGTACTGTAGGTGGATCCTCCTTCGTACAACATGTTAATACATAATTACTCACTATGTTGTTAGTATAACTAGACAACATAGACTCGTCACTAATACTACACTTTGTTATATTAGCTATAACCTCATTAATATTATATGCCCCATATCCAAAATTCATTTATTTACGTTAAACGTCCGTGTTTGGTTTAGATCACAGAAATTCATAAGTGTACGAAGCAAATTACAACTAAATTCAGTAGATTCGGAGCAAATTGGCTGAGCCAGACAGACATAAATGTATAAGGGTTCCGTTTTTCCTTTTGAAGTACGGAAACCCTGAAAATAGGGGGTGTATTCCGGGAGTGTGCATTTTTTTCCGGGGGTTGATAACCCTATGAACCCTGACGCGAGCGCACTCACTCGCGCAGTCACGCCACAACACAGGCAGCTGCAGAAGATCCACTCGTTTTGTCACAGTTGGAAACGATGCAGCTCGGAACTGAAAAAATACTGCTTCAGCGTTTCCACTTTGAGTTGCTTTCGCTACTTCAACAGGGCGCTAAATGTTTGTAGGCCTTCTTATGGTCTTGTATGTCGCGGTGTTACCTTATAAAATATAAGTCAGGCAAGCGTGTCCGTGACGGGCGGCGCCATTCGGCACACTCAGTTAAAATTAATTAAATCGCTGCGAGCGCAACGCTTTTGTTATCGAAACGCTTTGCGAGCGCGATCCAATCAGACTTGTGTGACACATGCATGACATGCTCGTTCATATTGTTACTGTGTACACCTCACAGGGTGCAGACTATCATCCACGTGACATAAAACTGCACATTTTATAGTTCAGTGACAGAACGCTGATTGTATGACGCGGTGGGGCCCAATATTCCACATCAAGTATCAGCAGAGTAACGTACGAATCTGCCCGGTTGCGTTAATACAAAAGCGGATGCAACTCAGACACCCATAGTCTGTGCTGCATTTTGTCGCGTATGGCTTAAAGCAGTAATAGTCCGTCCGAACCCAACTGCAACAGCGGTTTGTAGTGCAGCCGCATTTGTTTGTATAGGGCAATATAAAGGCGGATGCAACACAGACACCCATAGTCTGTGCTGCATTATCTTGCGAATGGCTTAAAGCAGTAATAGTGCGTCCGAACCCAGCTGCAACACAGCGGTTTGTAGTGCAGCCGCATTTGTTTTGTCTCACCCATGACAGTTCCAGTTCCCAGTTGCACATGAAGCTATATTAGTTCGTGCGAATGCTGTTCCGATACAGCCATGCGATTCTGTAAACATCTCACCGTGAAAACTTGGGTGAAGTGAGCTGTCAATAGTGTCAATCCCTGTGGAATGACAGCTCACTCCACGCTCACTTCACCTAAGTTTTTACGGTGAGATGGTTACAGAATAGCACTGCAGTAATCTTTATAGTAGTGTAATCATATTTACGGCTGCGTTACAGGGCAGCTACTGTCTGTGTTTTACCTTTGTATTTAAGCTGGCCGGTCGGCAGTCGGCAGGCTGCTCTAAGCCCGCAGCTGAAGTTTTTATTGCAAAAACTAAAGCCTACAGCGCCGTATCAAAATTACGTGATCCATATATTTCATGAAACATGTAGGATTAGGTAGAAGTACTTTTAAAGTTCAGACATTCGTTCTTTCGTTCAATCTAAGTACATGGGCACTTATGAAACGTCCGAAGCTAGATGCAAGGTTCCAATTGGTTGTTTCTTATGGAGAAGAGCCGGCAAGAAACCCACACGGTTAGTCTTTTAAATATAGCCCTCCTTTTTGGCTTCGCCGCAGTCGGGTAATAATTGGCTTTAACCTATCCTTCCTAGATCCTGATTATCTTGCCATTGTAGGTGAGGCTAAGGGTGTGGCAGAGAACAGGATTTCAAACTACTTTTGAGAAACTGACTGTACCTAAAATACCAATTTTTTTATTTTTTTATTATTCTAAAAAAAAAATCGTTAGAAAGAATAATCTGATATATTTTTCAGGAAGTCAAAGTTGTATTTCCGTACATTTCTGTGGAGTATGCCTGAAATAAAGGTTACAGTGCGAGCTACTCAATCACGCAACAGTCTCCGTGCTCAGAGTGCTCAGACATCGACAAGTACAACAGTTTGTAGAGAACAACCATAAAACTTGATGTTTTCTGTACGTATCGCTCGCCGCATGTTATGTTACCTGTACTGTAACAAAAATGTTTGGCTTAATGTTGCACAGTGCACATGAAATGTAGTAAATCTTACTTCATCGTTTACTAATTTCCACCAAGTGACGTTTATGTTTCCTTGTGCCGTATTCATAGTTCATGTGAACTTCCTCCCAAATACGTTCAGGCTGGCTTCCAGTCTCGCCAGGTACGGCAGTCACCCGTAATCACGCTATTGTAAAACAATGTTCCCGCAAAGCCGGTTCATGGGTATGCACACAGCATTTTATGAGACACTCGCGTGTACGTGGCAGAGCACTGAAGGAGCGAAGGGTTGTATACAGGACGATAACCGGATCGTCGCATGGCGGGCGAATGTAAAAGTTAGTTAACGAATAACGATGTCACCGGCGCGCGGCGCCGCCCGACGTTACGACTGCCCGGTAACGGGGTCCGCTCTCCGGCCAAATGGATCGAACTTAATGAACTCGAGTGTGCACTCCGCAGCTCCGCTACACATAGGTGCACGTCTCGCCGAAGTAAATGACCGATTAGTGGCAGTGTGCTGTGTGCACTTGTTCTCGTACCTACCTTAGGTTAGGGCATAGCTTCACATTGGGCGACGTGGCACGTCCAACGAGCGTCGCTTACTATTCAAAGCAGACGCTCGCCCGCCGCTAAATACCTCTCACACTCCTTTAAATTATACTTATTGCGCTCAGTCAACTCGCTCGGCGCGTGTGAGAGCCCCTTTGAACCGTTGAAGCGCGGCATTATTTGTCTTGAATTGATTCATCAGTTTATAATTTGACATTAAGGCGCGTTAGATACAAGATACAAGATACAAGATATTTATTTTGTAAAACATGAGTGTAGAATTATACAGGTCTTAAAAATAATAGGAGGTAGCTACATGTTTTGCCAATCATGGCGTACAAAATTAGTCGCACTAAGACAACTATTACAAAATGATAATTATAAAATCGTCAATAATAAATTAAAACAATGACATACAAAGAAAAACAAAAAAAAAACATAGGATTAAATTAAAATGTCAACAATTTAAATTCAATATAAGTAAAATACAGATTAGAAAAAAATAATGCGTGCGAAACACAGCGGTAGCCGTTTTTTAGGCTGTTTTTGGGAGCCAACTTCTCTTTATCTAAAAGAACTTGCAACTAATAAAAAATACATTAAATTTCTACATAATCTTTACTCCAAAATGGTAGTTTATTTTTATTTTTTAAGCGGCATAATATTTAATTAAAGGGCCACAAAAAAGCCACAGAAATGAGAAATAATGATTTATAACATGCATCTCCTCCTAAAATAACCATTATTTTGATTTGCTTCCTAAACTAATGTATAGGTAATTTAATAAAGAACATTTTGCTAGTTTTATTTTTTTCAAAACACGAAAATTTGATTTGATAAACATTTTATTCTAAAATCTGAGCGTACTCGCTAAGTAACTCTTGCGCAGAGTTAGTGTGCCACGAATGCTCAAGGTTAAGGCTCGTGCAGACCAGCGCGACGCGACTCGAACAATACGATTTCAAAGAAAACTTCACGATATTATAACAATAACCGGTGTCGCGTCGCGCTGTCGCGTCGCGCTAGTCTGCACAAAGCTTTATTTGGTCAGGGTAGCGCCTTAAAATGTCGAAGTTATTTTAATGGCGGCAAGAGTAACAACGAGTACCTATATAACACAGTAACATGAATAAAAAACAGTTTTTTAATTTATGTGTACAGTGAGTAGGTACCTAATTAGAATATAAAATGTTAATTTTCAGGCCTGCATTGCCGTTTATGTACATAATAAGTATAACACTCGCGGTCCTTGAGTTATTTAATATTTTATGGTGTCTGCTTCAGTAATTAATATTGTATCTATATTATTGAAATCGGTTCAATAACAGGTAAAGTCGCGCTGCATTATTTGTGATGTGAACATGTTCGTTTCGTTAATTAATAATTCAGCTAAATTGCATTTAATTAAAATTAAAAGTTATCGTCACGACGAATCGTTATGAAGAAAACTTCTATTATTTTAATATAATCAATTAAATTTCAGATTCTTATACTTATTGGATTATGATTATTTATGATCCTTCAAAGAAATCGATTCTACGTGTCTATTTTTTTAATGCATATTCTCACAACTGACAAGGCACTGCACATTAAAAAGATTTTCTGATATAAATTATTATGATACATAATTATAATATAAATAAATGAATAAATAAGTTTGTATCAGTCGTAATACTGTAGTGGGCAGGCGCGCCGCAGTCGGTCCGCCTGTCCGCATGACGCCGCGCCGTGATGTGGGCTGTGATGGCACACACACACACATTCCACGAGATCATTACAATAATATCTTGCTTATCGGTAGTATAACTGTAATGTATCGGCTATTAGTGCTGCGCTCCAATCTTATGATAATTCAACTTTCTTAACTAATAACCAATAAAATGTTGCTATTCGTGTTATGTGCTGTTATATCGGTGTTGCCAGCCTGTCTGTTCACAAAGTGACGACTGCGGTGCGTTGGTAAAGATGTTTCCTTATAATTTTAGGGTTCAGTCAATATAAGGGAATAAGTATTAAATGACTAGCTTTTGCCCACGACTTCGTCCGCGTGAAATTTCGGCCTCCGACCCACCGTAGGTCGGTCGACCCGTGCTTTTACTTCGTTTTCGTTTAGCGTTCTTTCTGACTTTTTTCTTTTTGCTCGGCCCCTGAGAGTCGTTGCGTGATGTTACATAGCCTTCCTCATAACCTTCCTCGAGAATTGGGCTATCCAAAGCAAAATAATTTTTCAAATCAGATTAGTGATAGTTCCGGAGATTACCCCCTACATACAAACTTACAAATAAACAAGCAAACAAATTTTAGCTCTTATATTAGTATAGATAATATAGATTATGGTATGGTTCTAGATTTAGTTTTATGTACCTAATAAAATTGTTTCAGTGTGTGAATGGTTGGTGCCTTTATCACCTGTCGACAAATATCACCCGGGCGCATCGACGTGAACGGTGCAGAGTACACTTATTTAACTCCCGCTCCCTTTACTCGTTACCTTTACGGTAAAGCTGACTTTGCGGCCATTAAGGGGCCGTGCACGAAATCGACGGATTTTGATAAATTTTGTTCATTCGTTGTGAGAAAGGGAAGCAGAATTTAAACAAAATTATTTATGATTTTTAAAGTCCTGGTCTTTGTCAAGCATGTGGCTGAAAAAGATTTTTCAATTAATTTAGGATTCATGGAAAATCTCTAATATTCGCAACAAGTTTTCCGAAAAATGACGCGAGACTGACGTTTGATCGTTTGGTTACAAGAAATTGCTTATGATTTTGAAAATTAAAAAATCTCACCTCATCTCACTTGCATGTGGCTGAACCACTTTTTTCACCTTCCATACAAAATATAGCAGTAATTTTTTTTTTATTTAACTTACTTTTCTAAAAACTTCAAGACAAATAAGTATTTTTTTCTAATACTTCGAAACACTTAAGAAATTTTAAAAACTACATAATTATTAATCTTAAGATAACCATTTAATAGAATCTAAATTTTATTTTATGAATAAACAATTACTTCATTTCGTAAATAAATGGCAAAGTGAACTATATTAACGACCGCGGAAAACCTATCCCGTCAGTAGCGAACGGGCCTTCCCAGCAGCGTAAGGACGTACAACTTTGCGTCGCAGACGCGTTTACGTGTTTCATGTAAACATATTCCAGAAATTGTACGCCGACTACCACATTTTGATCCGCATTTATTTTAAGTACTTTGCTTGTTCTTGAAGAACATTAAAATTTTGCATGCCTGGCAATAAATAAAATACCGGTGTGCGTGTGTTCGTAATTCTTCATAACCCAACTGACTGACTGGCTTGACTGATTTAGATGTTTTTTTTTTTAAATTCTTTTTGTGTCACTTGGATGGTTCATAGCTATGGTTGGACCCAGGTGGCGTTGTTGTCGCAGGACAACGTCTGCCTACCGGGTCCGCTAGTTATATTTTTATTGAAGGCTTCATAGTTTTTTTTAAAGTGAAAACTTCTTTTAGCGCGTTCAGTGATTTTTGGTAGGGGAAAAACTTATGGGTTCGCGTCACCGACATACCCGCGCCGATATGCTGTAGTAGCATTATGTGAAGTATTTTTGGAAAGAAGTTCTTTAACGCTACTGAAGACTAAGTCGAAATAAAGATCCAAATTGGCGGCTGCGAACATTTTCAGCATTTTTGTCATGGGTGTCGTTTTTATAGTTTCCGAAGATGCTAAAGCCGATAGTGAGGTCAAAATGTAAATCCAAGATGGCGGCTGCGAACATTTTCTAATTAATCGTCATGGGTGTCGTTTTCACAGTTTCCGAGGATGTTAAAGCCGATAGTGAGGTCAAAATGTCAATTCAAGATGGTGGCTGCGAAAATTTTCAGATTTCTTCATAACACCACGCCATCCCAACCCTTTGAAATTCATCTAATTTCTGCAACTTTATCGCGCAAGTGGGTTCGCGCAAATGTCTTTCACCCAAATGTCTCAGATCCATATATGGATCCAATGCCAATTCCAATTCAATGCCAATTCTCTTGTCACAAATGCCTCTAAACTAGACTAAAAATCGGGTAAGTAATATATAATTACAAAATCTCTAATATTAACAAGATATAACAACTGAATCTATAATTTTATTTGATATAATGATCAGTTAATATAATAAACGATTGATATAATTTTAAAATAACTCATTTTTATAAGCATAACATAAATTGAATACAAAATCGTTTGATATACCACGCAAAAGACATGAAACCTATTTAGTCTAATATGATAAAAACACCTAGGTAAAAACACAAAGCAAAATTGCATACATACACTTTATAACCCCCAAACCAAACCCCATTCCAAAATACAAAAATACTTTATCCACCGCAAAATCTACCTAGTCAATGAATGACAAATATTAGCTATTAAGTATTCTAAACAATTGTAATAAGAATGCTCAATCTTGACATGTTAATTCTTCTTATTTATTTTATTTTTTGGAATTTCATAATATATTTTCTCTATTTTATAATGTTTAAACCTAGTTATATGTGCATGCTGTGGTCTCCTGTAATGAAGGAGCACACGTAAAAGAACCGTTTTAGTTATTGTGATTTATATTGTGTGTGAATAAATTATTTATTTATTTATTTGGACCTCCAACAAAGGAGGTCCAAATAAATAAATAAATAATTTAGTCTAATTATTCATAAGTTGTAGCCTGTAGGTACTAGGTAGCTTAATAAATATCATTGTTCATTGTCACTTTGTGTGCATAATTTTGCTCAGTTATATAATAATTTATTTAACTGAGCAAGATTCATGAACAATAGAACCCATCTGGCGCTCGGCGGCCGCTGCCGCGGCACGATCGCTTCACTTGCTCGCCTTCGCGCGTTTAATGGTCACTGTTCTAACCTAACCTAACCCAAATGATTCACCAACGAAAGAGGAGATCTGGAGCTCGGCGGCCGCTCCCGCCTTAGCTTATACTCGTATATATTTTAAACGATAGACCTAATGATTTTCGATTAAATAAACGTTATATCCAATAACGTTATACGAAATAAGTTTTAGAATATATAAATGTTATATGTAAAGAAATTATATCAGCAGTTGGTATATCTCACGTTTATTACATCTTGTGAACGTTATTGAAATGAAAATATACCAAATAACTTTATATAATATGAGACGCACCCCTAAAAATCACCAAAATTTACTTTACTAAAGTGACAACTAAACAAAATTATGTCAATTTTTTTTTTTTGCAGAATAGCTTTAAGATTCTCATAGTCAAAAGTAAGGAATTTTAGTGATGTTTAGTTCGGTGTACAAGAGAATGGCACTATTACTCGTATTTATATAAAACGCTTACCTCAATGTTATTGAATGTCTAAATGTATTTAAATGCATCTAACACCAAATTGTAGCATTTTTATGTTGATTGTTATAAATATTCTAAACGAGTATACACAAACATTTCAGACTATTCTTAACGGTACCTACGTAACTTAAGAGAATATCATCTATAGGATCAAAACTGTTTAAGCGATCACTACGCTCGATCTTTAGGCGTGTGTGCGTGAGCGGTGCACACAAACAGCATCGCAATGAATTTACCTAAACTCTGTCAAGTGAATTTTGTGCACGGACTCTTAACAGGGAAATAGCAGCTCTAGACTGGACGGACGTTTTGACATGTAGCTTAGTGACGCCGTAAACTACTTACTATTATGCTACTACAACGGATATTTAAAATAAGTTTGTTCCGACTAAGACAGTTTTGCACAGCTCATACCCTATTTGGTACTCCCCGGCACTTAAACGCGTAATTTAAGCGTCGTGCAGACTAGCGCGACGCGACAACGCGACGCGACACCGGTTATTGTTATACCGTGAAGTTTTCTTAGAAATTGTATTGTTCAAGTCGCGTCGCGCCGTCGCGTCGCGCTGGTCTGCACGAGCCTTAAAGAGAAGGCTAAATATATCCGTAAATTTAAGACGTAGGTATGACAGAGTTTCAAACGAGGCGACCTTTAAACATTTACGTGCGCGGATTAACAAACTTGAAGCGGATTGTTACACCAACTACTTAGCTCATACAGAAACCTCCATCGAAAGGAATCCTAAACGCTTTTGGAGCTTCTTGAAGCAGCGTCTCGAATTTGACTCTAATGTTATTATGAACCTGACATTAATAATTAATTTATAATTGCCAATTTAATTAATAACATATAAACATTTTGTACCCCGAGTGAGGCAAAACACCGTGTTGGTCCGGTAAAATTATGTGTATATTCATGTATCATGTAACACATGTTTGAACAAATAAATTTATCCAATGCAATACCCAGTTTCCTCAAATATGGTGATGTGACGATTTCTTCTCCGGAGTCTATTTGTAATGCATTTTCTTCTCACTTTTATTCTACTTCTCTTGATCCTACCGACGATGTGACTACTAATTATCGTCCCCCCGAAGCTGCTATAAATGCTAATATACTCGGATATTCACTCGATTGAGATTGACCTAATAGAAATGTTATAGTTAAGCTAATAAGTAAAATTAATCCATTTAAATCTGCTAGTCCGGAGCACTTATCACCTAAATCGCTGATTGGGTGTGCTACAACCATTGCCTGGCCAGTATCTCTATTGTTTACTCAATCGCTCTCTTCTCGTTCTGTTCCCCAACTCTGGAAGTCTGCCTTTATAACTCCGGCGGATAAAAAAGGGCACAAAAATGAAATAGTTAATTACTGACCTACTTCCAAAATGTGCATATATGCTAAAGTTTTTGAAAAGGTACTGGTGTGGAGGGGGAAACTTGGTCGTAGACAACGACCAAGTTTACGCAGTGCTAAGTCAGTCTTTTGGCCTTTCTTAGCACATATTTCTTAAGGTCGTTAATGCATATAACCAGACTTTGCTCAATTACTTTCTAACGAACAGAATGAACAATGGGGCAAAGGTCGACGTCGTTTACACGGATAAACACAAAAAAATACAGTAAAGCTTTTGATAGAATTGACCACAATATCCTTAAAACAAAGCTTTTTTAATTAATACGCTTTTATTAGCTTGACCTGTATCTGTCTATCTATCCTTCTGTCTATGTAACGGAATCTATCAACGTAATAGGAGCCTTTTTGGCCTCGCACAGGTCGTTATTATTCTGTTTTTAAATGCTCCTGTTTAGGGTAGTAGGCTCCGTAGTAAACAAGGAACCCTTATAGTTTCGCCATGTCCGTCTGTCTGTCCGCGGCTTAGCTCAGAGACGGTTAGTACTAGAAAGCTGTAATTTGGCATGGGTATGCATATTAATCATGCCGACAAAGTGGTAAAATAAAATCAAGTAAAATAGTATTTTTTTTTCTCATCTACCCCATGTTGTGGGGTATCGTTAGAAAGGTCGTTCAAAAAAACACAAAACCATTTTTGGATTCAGGGATCCGTTGGCGAAATATTAAGCTTTTAACTGAATTTTTTTGTTAGAGTCAAGTGTCCCCCCCTGCCAGCTAAATGGTTGTACTTGGATTGGTGAAAAAAATCACAGCAGTAGTATATATAACGAAATTAAAAGGAAAACTATCAGAGCTAAGTAGACTGTACTGGTTAACGAGTAATAATCAACCAACTTAAATTTGCAGTTTGAAAAACGTGATCTCCGATACATTCCGTATGGGAGAACATGTTTTTCAACTACAATGTTAAGTTTGTTCTTGGGATTAATTCATCCCAACTACGGAAACATTCATTGTGCGTGGTCCGACACGCATTTGGCCGGTTTTTGTTTTTTATTTTATAATTTATTTTTTATTTTTATTATTACTTACTGTTTGTATGTCCTGTGCGTGTCCCAAATAAAATATTTTTCGTTTTCTTCTCTTTTCTTTCTTTAATTATCACCAACTTAAAGACGTTCGATTAACTTGAAAATTTACACACGTATCACGGACCGATGACAATACAATACTTTAGTATCTTGGAGCTGATCTGATGATGAAGCCAGGCTGTGGATAGTGGAACTCTTCAGCAACTTCTAGTAAACCCCTCGTGTTTGGGCTCATATGTTTCGGTTTGACGAGTCCAATAGATTGCACTTGGTGTTGAGGGTGTGATGATGGAGCCAGGAGGTGGATAGTGGATTTCTTTAGTGGCTACTTAACTAGTAAGCTGGTCAAGTCCTAAATTCGTTGACTTTAGACTTAGTATTAACTAAATGAAAAATATACTAGACTAAAAAGTAAAAAATAAAAATTGTAATTTAATCAAAACAAAAAAGCACGCTTTTTACACGAACTAAAAATGATAAAATAATTAAATTGACTTGTACCAATCCAGCTTGTCACTTCTTTTATATTCAATGATTAAATCAAAAAGCGTGGGACGCATTTTAGCGGTGTATACTTTTTATTAATTTAAACAAAGCGCTTTTTGATTTAATCATTGAATATAAAAGAAGTGACAAGCTGGATCGGTACTTATATCGTAATTAGTACAAATCAATTTAATTATTTTATCATGTTTAGTTCTTGTAAAAGGCGTGCTTTTTTGTTTTTTTAAACTATTGTTTTTATTAATAATGGTATCAGAGGAGCAATGGTATCAGTATTACAAAAACCCCCTAAGATCCAGCTTGTTCAAACACTGGTTTTTCCTATGTTGCTTTACGCTGCTGAGAAGTGGACGCTGCGTGACATCGAGAGGAAGAAGTTAGACGTTCTGGAAATGTGGTGCTGTAGAAGAATGCTTGGGATATCGTGGATGGAGTTTCGCACCAATACCTGAGATACGCCAGGAACTCGGCACCAAAAAGAGTCTTTCTGTTCTGGTCCAAAGGCGCATCCTCAAATACTTCGGACACGTCTCGGGGCGTGAGGGTGACTCTATAGAGCGCCTTGTCGTGCAGGTTAGAGTGGAGGGCACTAGACCGCGCGGACGCTCGCCCATGAGATGGACTGACCAAATCAAATCCGCAAAAATCGAAGTAGATGGCGAGAAATCGTGAGTCGAATCACGCCCGCCCCTGAACAAGAAACTTCATGAAGATCACGACCGCTTTGTCAACAGTGCTACGAAGAAGAATATCAGAGTAGTTCTTCTGTGTTGGTTTACTTATGAACCTTGACAACAGATCTCAAGCTGTCGTAATCAGTAACTACATATCGAGCTATGAAATGAAATGAAATTGTTTATTCTGTAAATAGGATATCGGAATCACTTTTACACGTCATATAAAAAAATATTAAAAATAAGCTAGATGAGGTCGGTGTTTCCTATCAGACTACTCTGAGAAGAAAGGCCGAAACAAACTCAGAGGTCGTAGTCTCTTTTAAAGTCCAGACATAATCTTGGTCAAGCCATATGAGGACCATGTGGATTAGTGTCTGAAATGGTCTTTTGAGGAAAGAACCATACAGATTTGAGTGGACCTGTCCGGTCAGTGCAAGCATTTGTCAGTAATCGTGGAGCTCAACTCAAAACTGAAGGAGCTCAACTCGACGAACAATACCAAAGAAAGGATATTTGGGTATGCCGCATCAACTACTCAAACTGCCAGACCATCATTAAAACTAAATGAGAAAGAAAAAATAAAAGAAAGAGTTTTAGATGTCAAGTTTTATGGTTTTCACACAAGGTTTAGCAGAGCGAGCAGCTCAATCCCAAGCTTTTTTATCTTCTAAATAATCTGAAATTTTATAGTACCCTTTTTTACAAAGTTTGGTTGTAATACAGTTTTTAAATCGTTTAATGGGTAAGTTTCGAATGTCAATGGGTTGGATGGCTGGGTTTCACCTCCTAGTGGTGTTCCTCAAGGTTCCCTGATGGGTCCGTTACTTTTTATCATTTATGTAAGCGACATCAACTCCTGTTTCCACAACTCAAATTTACTTTGTTTTGCTGATGATATGAATATATTTTCTGCAATATCATCAGATGATGACATGGATGCACTTCAATCCGAGATGGCGCGATTTGATGATTGTTGCTTGATTAACAAACTGATTTGAACTCTGTTACATGTTTACAACTTATAAACTTAAAGCAGCTATTACACAGAAGCGACGGTGTACGCGACCTGGGTCCTATTAAATAAACATTATAATCCTACAATTTTTTTTAAGTGCCATATTTTTTAAGTTTTACTACATGTGCTGTTTAATAAACCTTACAAATATGTAAAAAACTAACGAATAAATAACTTACAATTATCACAATTGTATATGCTGTCGAGTAAACATTTACATAAATGTAGAAAACGCCTGTAGATTTCGATGACAATATTGTATTTACAAATATGTAGTTGTAAGTTAAAATTTTATTTAGTTACATAAAATGTAAGTTTTGGTGCAGATTCTTAATAAACGAGTGTATCTTCTTACTCTTGTGTTTAGAATTTCAGTGTTTCACGCAGTTATTCTTTTACGAAAAACTCGCCGTTGCCGTTCAATCACATAATCATCACCACTATCACTACTCGTTGTTAGAACCATTTCGTGCATATAATATTTTAATTTCTTTAGTCATTAGGTTGAGGCGCAAAATTATAAAGTTTTAACACATTGTGAGACCACCTGTCGGAATTATATTACATTTTACAAAATATGTAAACTTGTAATTACAATTGTGTGTTCAATAAAGTAGTTTTCCGTACAAATATGTAAACTTGTACCTGTAAATTGAAAATGTTTATTAAACAGAAGTATGTAAAATTGTAGGTACAATTTTACAATTTGGAAATCCTCCATGGAAGATTGGCAGTTTTGGTGTCGCTTAATTTCAGAAGTGTTTATGAATGAAAGTATGTACATTATATGAAACAGTTACAGGGCCTTACTCTTTATGCATCAGCTTTTTTTTTTAGCTGCACAAAGAAAACAAAGAATAAACAAATATTTGATTAAATCTGACCTATCAAAACACAATTAAGTATTTGCGATATCTAAACGCAGAACCTGGGACGGTAGCTCTGGAGTTACCATACTCACCAGAATATGGTATTTCTATAATTGCTAATTAGCAGGATTTTGGTGGTAGTGGTTTAATCGTTTAAACTATTAAGACAATTTTACTACCTCTTTTTTTTTGGAGTATTACAGGACAAGACGTTATTACTATTGACAACTCATCATTTCTAAGACATTTTGGAGAAGCAGACTCCTGTCCATTGAAACAAGAGTATTATTCCAAGCTTTGGAGTCAGTGCCTATTTGTATTTGCAACATGTTTTATATTGATAGATATGTATTAGGATATTGTGTATGATAGTTAAATGAATCCAATATGTATGTGTACGTCATTAAAATGTATTGATGTAACTTCAAATCAGAAATGTCTTAATTGTCATATTTTAATGTCATTACTCTGTTTTTTCTAGATGTGTTGTAAATATTTGTGGATTAATTTGCTTACTTGTTTTATCTGTTTTGTGGTGAAGTACAGAATATGAGGATAGGATTGTACGTAATCCAGGTGTGTTGAGATGATCGATTCTAATGCAATGCCATAGGTTACAGTTGATGCTAGTATGTGTGATGAGCATCGTATGGTGATGCTGAAGACAAGCATGACGACCGCGCCGGCTACTCAGTCATTCGAAGAAGTTTTTCTAAGATTAGAATGTAGTTCTTCTAAGATAAGAATGTAGTTCTTCTAAGATTAGAATGTAGTTCTTCTTAGATTAGAATGTAATAAAAATGCTTTATTCAATTCACAAATAATGTTTTATTTTTGCTTAATGCATAACAACATCCAAGATAGTAAGACAACATGATGGGATGCGCGGCCTCCCCAGCCTGAATATCTTCACAGGTCTTAAATTCTACTTCGCCTTTGAACCTTGCATAAATATAATAAGATATTAGATATTGGCAAAGACATTTTTAGGTACCTAATATTGAAAATATTAAACGTGCGACAATCTAAGAAGCCCGGTTTGACGTTTCTCATTAAACATGTTGCGATAACTTTGTATGAACGTCTACGTAAGAAAACGAGAAATCAAATTCATAATCCTAATTAATTAGTATGGTATACATACACTATAACAATGAGTGTCATTCGTAAGCACCAAATTTCACTGTAATTGCAAAAATGCAATCAAAAACACAAATAAATCGTTGATTAATATTCCGCCAGGACGTTATTACAATGTCATGTCTTTGGGTTCGTTGCCGTAGTGTTGTGAACGTTTTTGACCGAATAAAATCGATGTTCTGAAAAATCGATACTTTTACAAACATTAAATTTAGAAAAGAGATAAATGTAGGTATAATTACTGTAGTATAAAATGTTTAAACATCTAAAAATAAAGTCTGATCACATATATATTTTTAGCTTTAGGGTAGGGGTGTGCAAGATCCACACAAAATAATACTCAAAGAAGACTTTAAAAAGAAAAATGAAAAACGTTTACCTATGAAGAGTAAGACTGATAAACCTAAGAAGCCAGCAATGGCACCAAATGCCAGCAATTGAAGAAAAATTGGGCACGTCCAGATTGCTCAGAAGTCTATAGAGAACCAATTATGGATAATTCTGGATCGAGTGTATTTCTTACAAAAACAGCTGGCACGAAAAATGCACAGCATACGTAGGGCATGGAAGCTTCAAATGTGACATTTGTGAGTGATGCGCACTCTTGACCTACGTGCGCAAACTTGCGCAATCTTATGTTGTGCAAAAGTGCGCATTGAGGATGCTGTAACTTTTTTAATAGTTCCTAAACTATTAGCTTTAATATGTGCACACGTCACAAAAGATGATTGGATCAATGTAGTAGAAAGGACAAAAAAAAATATAACGGAAGACTTTAGAAGAGATGTACATTTTGACAATATGATAGAAAATGAATTTATTATAATGGTAACCGACGAAGACAGTTCAACTGATGATAATTTTTCTCCATCATCCAGTGACGAAAGTGAATAAAAATGATACAAAAGTGAATTTATTTATTTACTCGTCATGATGATGACGTGTAATAAAAAGATATGCCTAGAAAATCAGTTTTAAGCGATGCAGATAAATTGTCGATTACAAACTCTAAGTATGATAAATCGATATGTCTCGAGAATCGGTTTTAAAAGCAACCGATTTTTTTCCCATCACTACACAAATTATTTTGATAGGGTGTCAAAACGGCTCACTGACAAGTATTGTCAGTGATAAAGCCACGCATTCACTAGACAAATGTCCCACGGCACCAGTAGCTTGAAACGTCGGGCGACGTTAACCAACGTCACTTTTTCATCGTTTTCGGTATTGCCAGACATATCTAGGGACACGTGTCGTACGATGCAAGATGTATTGTGTATATGTTTTGTAAGAATATTTTGATTTAAAAGAGTGTGCGTGGAGTTTCTTGTCCGTTCTTCTCCATAGGAACCTACTACGCTTTGGAATGGGCAACTAGCTTCATCTTTCTGACTGACCGACCCTTTGACAATTCCAAAGTGCCTGTACTTGGTTTACCTATTTGAAATAAATGCTTTGAGTTTGAGTTTGAGATGCAAAGCGATAGCACGTTGGTTTGCAGTTGCAGGTCAACCATCGTCCATATTGGAACGAAGTATCGCGCGTTGTGAAAGGGGAAAGGGGGCTAGACGGAAAAAATTCTCACGAAAAGTTGTAACGACACTTTTTGTTATAGTAAGCTATTGTAAGCTGTGCGGCGTGCGCATGTTTCTCTGTCTGTCTCTCTCTCTCTCTCTTCGAACTTTGTTCCATCCGGGTGTCCCTTGACACCTCCCAATTTTTTTTTTTTTCCCTTGGTCACATTTTTGGTTTTCCTCATCCAAAATCGTTGTTTTCATTGCCTTTATATTATACTATCAATGACCTGAAACTTCGTCTGCGATCCAGGATGTAAAGTATAACCCATGTCGTTACCCAGGGCATGGTTTATCTGTGTGCCATCCAAATCCGTTCAGCCGTTTTAATGTGAAAGCGTAACAAACAAACTAACAAATTTTCGCATTTATAATATTAGTAGTAATAACAAAATACATTTTGTCAATCATAACGTAATTATGTCCGCTTGCTTTGCATAGAAGCGTTTAGAGTACAATATGACATGACGCTCTTCTAGAGGTCCAATGTGTAGAGGGCTTAATATGCAAAGTTTATACTAGTGCCACTTTTCCCTTCAGTAGCCAAACTACGCGAAGTCTACGTACGTCACCCAAATTACATGGAGTGCTGCCATTCCTCAGTAACTTGTAGTATTTATTAAACAGAAACTTGTAGAATTGTAGCCTGTCGTCTACAAACTACATTTTGTAAGTTTTATATAATAGGGCCCTGGGCGTTTTTCATGATTTCAAACTTTTATTTAACGTGCAAATTGAGTAAATAGTGGCCAAAGCTTCGAAGTCACTCTGTACCCTAATTAATATCCGAATCTGAATCGTTTTGAAACAGATTACTAATCCATTGCTCATTAGTTCGAAAAAAAATCTGCTCAACAACGTAAATAACGCAATGAATGTTGTTGAACTGTCGAAATGAAACGGATTAGTCGAAATCGATTACGAAAACATGTTACGTAATTAGATAGCTGTTTTGTTATGAGACCCAACTTCTCGGCTTAAAATAAATTCTACAAGCCCCTATGTAATGTCCATAAAAATATATAACAAAATACCAGAATTCATAAAAAAAGAAGATAAATTAAATATATATTAAGTAAATGGCTATTATAGTATAAACGAATATTTAAACGATAAAATATAAATGCTAACATAATCTAATAAGCATTAATAAGTACAGTAAACTATTTATGTAAATATAATAAATATTGAATTTTGTTCAGAAGACTGATAAGTTAAGTTAATTTTTTCACAGCTTCCTCTTTCCTACTATTTTGCTGTGCCCGACGGGGTCCATAATTTTATTTTATTTTATTTATTTATTAGGGACAAAAAACAGTTAAACATGCTACAAATTACAGAAAAATACTTAAACTAGGATTGAACAAGCACGTAACCCACACCATTGTCCACGTTTTAATAATGATCACATATAATTTTAATTGACCACCTAAGTACACATTGTAGAATGCAAATAAAGTATTGAGTATTGGTAAGCAGACCCGTGTTATGGCAAATACATTGATCGTATTGAGAATATACAAAAGATTTATTCGTTTTCTATGTTTTCGGCTACCTTATACCATACCATTCTGATGATTTCATAAATCTTTGCAAGAAATTTCATTTACAGCCACCACTTAGATCGTCGTCGACTAGGAGACTGCACTCTCCTCTTATAAAAACTATATCTAACGACATTAACTGCCTCCTACATAAAAAATGTCCCTTAGAGATCGGTCAGATTTAATCTCCATTCCTTTTTCCTTGTCTAACTACAGACAAAACTCATACATTACATGTTGCGAGCGAGTAAGGATTTTAATATTCTTTGTAAAGAGTTCTCATTTGACCCATTTACCGCCAAAATCTATTCTGCACGCACTCGGCGGAACGCTGACTTTTTTTAAAGTGCATAATGCTTATTGTACCTTATATACATATATATGTATATGTCGGAAATGCGTTACTGAGTTGACTAATCGGAACGCCACCGCCGCTTAACGACGCTCGACATAGTCTACAACATAACGCTCGGACCGGCCGGAGCTAAGCAGTGTTTATCGGTGGCGGTCAAGCAATGAAAACATTTAGAAACTGTGGCGCATTCCGAATAATTGCGTCGTGTACATACAGTGTGTGAATTGCTAGTGTGATTAATTTGATGGTAAATTATAATTTGATCTGAACTGTAAATGGTTTTTCTATTGCGCATTATCCAACACTACCCACAGTACGCCTACAGTAGTTAATATAAGGCGATAATAACGAATGAGACACCTACCACCTCCATCATATAATAATATATTTAAAAAAATGAAAGAATATACAGTATACATTCTTTTTAGCGTGCTTGTTAGTGGTCCTAAGATTTCTACTACCTACTCTTTCTGCTTTTACCCGTGAGAACCTGTAATCGGCTCTGTTTCATATACCTACAATTGTTATCCATCGGGTATATCTGTCGGTTCTCCTATTAATATATGTATAAATAATTAGAGGCGTCACATCGCCACAGTTCGCACAGCGGCACCTGGCGCTCGTAACTATACGAACTAGATATTATAGACTGTATCAGTTTACACACAAACCATTTGTATAGGAGTAGGAGCCCCTTTTTATTAGAAAGCTTAGTCAAGCTGACGTCAGCGGTAGGTATCGTTCAATCTTCACAATACACAAGGGATCAAAGCAAGATTGTAGAGAAATAGAATGTGAGCTATCTGGCGCGATCAGACATCGGCGAGTGTGATCACAAGCGAGTCTATTGCGCTATAATTACTAAGTTATTTATCAAACGTATCTAAACACGATCTCGCTTGTGTATGGTACAGTCGCGCACAATGCTCGCTCGTTGTTCCGCGCGCAATCAACAATCAGGCGATGACGCGGCGTTTCACCGAAGGCTCCCCCTCCCCTGCGCCCCCCGGGGCCCACCCCGGTTGCTGTTGACATAATTGATGACTGCGAGTTATCGTTACTTCATTACGTACAAAAGAAAGTATCCTACTGCTTAATTACTCGGACAATCACTGTACTAAGACTTATGATTGTCCGCTGCTAGAGGCACATGCGGTTCACTCTAGATGCGGACTTGGTTGGGGGGGGGGACCCGAGCTTGCGGGGGCTTATTAGATTTAGGGTTCAGATATTCCTGTCTTTCTAGAATATAACTTTAATTTAATTTTACGAAGCGAATGCAAAATCTCTCATAAATTTGCTGTGTCTATGCTGCGCCTCGAAGTCAAATTACAGAGAAGTTTTAAATTATGATGAGGCGTACACATCGTTTTGCACCTCTTCTACATTCTATAATCCAAAGGCTTTAAAAGACAGCACATTCGCGTTCAAAAGTGTTCGTTTGATCTCATAATATAGATAGGGGATTCCGTTCGTTACGGTCACATTCTCGGTAAGGTAGTGCTCAGCAGAATAAAGCCAATGAATAATACTCGCCACATGTGGCTCCTCACACATGCGGCGGCGGCGGTGACTGCATCCCAGCGTGGTGTACTCGGCGCCGCCGCCGGTCCCTGGTCGTCGGTTGTCGGTAACGCAATGTTGTCGAACGCCGCGCTCTAAACCCATAAATATTTTTGCAAGTGTTGAATATTTGTTATACACCACTCGATTGCTTTTGAAGTAAGTACGGTTTACTCACGTTACTTCACTCGAGCGACGCCAAAAATTGAGATAACAGTAAATATCAGCAACAAATGATCTCGAAAAATCGAACCAATCGTTCAATATTTATGGAACTGACGACGGTGAGTGATTACTTACGAGCACCCACGGTCTCACTTGTGGCATGAACGACTCCTTTACATACGAGCTCCGACTACGACTTCGAGGTAATATAAACCGCAATCTATGTGCATTCAAGCTGAACAGAGAGCTGCGATGGCAATTTTATGCATTCCCTTTTTTGTTGGTATCTGCGCCATCAACGTGTTTTGTTTCTTTATTGTCGGAGAGCACATGAGCCAAATGACTGCGTCTAACGACTGTAATTGTCTACAGAGTGACTACAGCGAGGGTTACACAGTGTACTGCAGCGGACAACATGTGTCGTTTCACAATGCCTCCGCGGTTTCAGTTTACGTTAGAATCGGCGGAGCGTAGCGTGCGTATCGAATGAATGATCTCCTCGTATTTATAGCCGTGTATTAGCATATATTATCTGCTGCTATCGATCTCCTCCAATGTCTTGTAGTAATCTTATCGCGTCTTATACTCACATCCGATCACACAGACTTCCTTCTAATCCAAGAGATAGGGAGATATAAGCAGACGTGATGCTTTTATATAAATGTCTGTAGTCACCAGAGATTTAAGCATCTACATAATGAAGAAACTGTAAACTAAATATTTTCTTAGTTATGGATTATGGATCTAGAGAGATAGCGCAAATCAAACGACATATTTGTACATGCATAGAATGCATACTATGCATAGGTACCATTTTAATATTGTCTTCTTCCAAGTAATGTCGATACGATAAAGCTATTCTGAACTTTTTCCATCTTTAAATCCGGATAATGTTATCTCTTACAATTGATCACAGTATCTAAAATGGCTTAATTTACCCCGAACATACTCAGACTTCTTCTCAGTAAAGATTTGTGTCGAATAGATAACGAACAAAACATGACTGTGGTGTATGACCAAGGTATCCAGACTCTTTAAGAAGACTGGTGCCGTGGTGACTTATATTTTTCATCAGTTATGTGGAAACAACATGTAAAGTTATTATATGACTTCGTGCTGGCATCTTTGCCATAATTTCCCAACACATGTCGATGTGGCACATTCTGCGGCGTCGTTTCCCATCAGCGCTATCAGCATTACGTCGACATGCGACATGTGACGCGATTTATCACCCACCACATTACCCACGCTCCGTGGCACACACGAGCTCCCCGTCACATTGTGGATCGAGAAAAGGCTCTCGAAGACATAGGACAATATCATGCATATAAAATATATTTTCAAATTCAAATATTTTATTTCAGATAAACATCCATATAATGTTAATACTAAGTAGTATAACTTAGCCTAACGTTATTATTAAATTAAATTAATAATAGTAATCAACCAAAGAACCATTGAACTGTTCGTCCAATGGTACAATAGATTATTTGGATAAATGTGACTGAACATTTACCCACCTTCGTAAGAGGGGACAGTCCCCGGTCTGAAAACACATTCAGGATGCCATTGGAGGAGCGTAAGCGCGCCATCATGGAACCGCATCGCTTCCGCAAAATCGTGGCGAACCTGTCGACGCACGCTTCCGCAAACATCCCTGACGCGCTACATCGCCACGGTAACCTCAAAAGCACCCTGAAAGCTTTATTGTACTGAACGTGCAGGTCGCTAAACGCCCGCTGGGTATACTTGGTTCACAGGTTGCACGTGTAAAACGACTGGCAGAAGGCCTTAAAAAGTGTTATCTTTACAGAATCAGTACAGCGTGCAAACATGGGGCCAACATGTTCCCACGGACAGCCAGCGACATGCGCTCCCTGTCTAAGTCTACATTGTCTTTTAAGTCATCAGTAACCCAGTGACCGAAATACTTAAAATTCCGAAACCCGACCTAAAAGAGACCCAGAGACATAGAGTTCAGGCAGCTGTTTCTATAAAGTACCCGATTTAAAAACCAACCATTCACTCTTATCGGTACTGTATTTGAGCCCGTGAGCCACTGCATAACTTTCACAAATTTTAAGAAGCCTTCTCATTGCTCCGATGGGTGGGCTCAGCAGCACCATATCATCAGCGTAACTGATGTTGTTTACGCAAATACCGTCCACGTGCCAACCGATTTTAGTGCTACCGAGTCGAGCTCACCCATCAGTTTGTTGATGTATAGGTTAAAAAGACGGGGGGAGCTCAGACTTCCCTGGCTCACCCCACAATCCAGCCCATACATATCAGAATATGAGCCTGTCCATTTAACTATATTCTTTTGACTACTGTACCAATATCTAAATAGTGATATCGCATCAGCCGGGACAGAAGTGTCGTGAGTGAGCTTAAGCCAGAACAGGTCATAATTGATCAGGTCGAAAGCCCTCGATAAATCCAAGAAACATGCTGTTACAGGAGTCTTTGTTTCTGCATAATATTGAACTGTCGGCTTATGGCATAAAATTGCACTCTCCGTTGACAAGTTCGGTCTAAATCCAAACTGAACATCCTCGAGAACGAAATGTATAACTAGAATCTTATCAAGCAGACTATCCAATACCTTAGCACAGACAGTGGCAAGCGATATCGGGCTATAGTTGGAGAGATCGGTTACTGGGACAACGATCGTATTACTAAGTTCCACAGTTCAGTAACTATGACTAAACATAGGCTAAAAATCATAGCAAGTACTCGCGGTAAGTGTACCCCCGTGTATTTGAGATGTTCAACGCTGAGACCGTCGTGACCGGGGGACTTTCCCCTCACCGTGCTCTGCATCCTTCTCGCGATACCTTTAGCGGAGAACCTGCCGTGACCGTGGCTTCCACGGTCACGGCCGCCCCAGAGCCGCTATTTGACGGCTCGCTATAGCCACACAAACACGATACGCGCGTGATAGATCATAGGATACAATCTGGTAGGCAAACTGACAAATACCGAATTATTTTTATGCAAAAAAAATCTTGGAGCTGTTGCTGATGATAAGAGAAGGCAAAAAAGCTCATCATTCTTTGAATGATGGACATTTTTCTATGAAGCTTGGCCTGATGGCCAATAGAGTTCTGACGCATGTCAATTGTCAGGTTATTGCTTATAACCGGCAATTATTGTAACAAAACATTTTATCTCAAAAGCAATGGGTTTTGTACAGTCGAGGAAAAGAATCGTTATATTTTTTTTATTAAGATTCCTGTGTGAAAAATACATGTTTAGCTGATAGCTTTATGCTGGATGTATGTGGTATAACTTTGATACCCTTAGGTGGCTAACACTATTAAGACAAGGACTGTATAAAAAAAAACTTTATACACGTAAACATTTATTATGGTTATAACAGTAATCATTTTACAAGATGATAAAGGTAACAATCGCCTACAACAACAACAGCCACATGAAGTTGTGCAGGCGCAGGAACAGCGAACTATACAAGTGCTAGGGACGAGCCCCGAACAGAGCTTTACGTCCTGTAGAGCTTCATCTCTTTCCCACACTAAAGTAATATTAAAATAATACTGCTTTAGAGGTGGTGGTAGGCCCCCTGATCGCAGGATTCCTAAATCGCTTAAAATACATATGCTTTGTGAGTATAGTTTATTGTGCCCGAAGCAGCCAGAGTGTGTCAAGCAGCATGGAAAGCAATAACTGGAATGAATGAATGAATAATATTCAAACGTATCACGATTTTAACTGTGCTCAATTTACAGACAAGTGTAACATTTTTAAAGAGGGTACTTTTCAAGCTTCCAGATTTGATACGACACCCCTAGACGACGATGATTTATATTTTTGGGTGGGTCTTAATTACGAGCAGTTTAATATTATATTCAATCAGACACCAACTATACAGCAGACAAAGTAGTCGTTCCTTGGTGTATTTAGAAAAACTTCGTACTGGTGAAATTAATGAACGCGCAAATATGAGAATTTATTCAAACCTTTCATGATAATATGTACTGACCTAAGTCCAAACATGATGTTGCTATCTTGTTTGGTTGAGAAGTTCCTATGGCCACCTTCCAGGTCCATCATCGGACCCTGGATATTATCCTGGGCTATAGTACTTGTCAAGACAAAGCCAACGAGTCCAAACACGATGGTGCTATCTTAGTTGAGGACTTCCTATGGTCACCCTCCGGCTCCATCATCAGACCATGGACACCATCTTGTGTACTAGCACTTGTCAATGTATAACCAATGAGTCCAAACACGGTGGTGCTATCTTGTTTGATTGAGAAGTTCCTATGGACTTCTTCCGGTTCCACCATCAGAGCCTGGACACTGGTCCTGTTTTTTAGGGTTCCGTAGTAAAAAAGGAACCCTTATAGTTTCGCCATGTCCGTCTGTCTTTCGGTCTGTCTGTCAGCGGCTTAGCTCAGAAACGGTTAGTACTATAAAGCTGTAATTTGGCATATGTATACATATTAATCACGCCGACAAAGTGGTAAAATAAAATCAAGAAAAACATTTTTTTTAGGGCACCTCCCCTACACGTAAAGTAGGGATGTTTTTTTTTCTCATCTATCCCATGGTGTGGGGTATCGCTTGAAAGGTCGTTCAAAAATATTGTGAGTTTGTGAAAACCATTTTTGGATTCGGAGATTCGTTCGCGAAATATTAAGCTTTTAACTGAACATTTTTGTTAGGGTCAAGTGTCCCCCCCCCCCCTCCAACTAAATGGTTGTACTTGGATCTGTGAAAAAAATTCACAGCAGTAATATATATAACGAAATTAAAAGGAAAACTATCAGAGCTAAGTAGGCTTTACAGGTTTACGAGTAATAATCGACCAACTTAAATTTGCAGTTTGAAAAACAGATCTCCCATACATTCCTTATGGGAGAACATGGTTTTCAACTACAATGTTAAGTTTGCTATTGGGATAAATTCATCCCAACTACGGAACCCTTCATTGTGCGTGGTCCGACACGCACTTGGCCGGTTTTTTTTTTAATGTGTGCGGCGCTTGCTTGGAAATTGTCTTTAGAGTATATCCGGAATATCTCCGGAACTGAGAGAATAACCACACCATCCACACCACCACCACCACCACCGTCCTTGCACACCGTTATGTACTTAACTATTTATGATTTTTTGACATACTTTATATAGGTAACGAGTTTGTTTTTTAAACTGCTCTAAATCTGAAAAAATCATAAGTATATAAAAAAATCATAATAAATCAGGTAAGTAGGTATATCAAAAAAATTCTATTAGAAGCCATTTCAAACAAAAAACCGACACTTTAAAATTTAATTTAAGCTCCTATGTCTTCGAGAGCCTTTTTCCGATCCACTGTGCGCCGCCGGAGTGCCGCGTCGCCAATCCTCGGCACATTTGGGTTATTAAGAACGCTTAACCTAAAAGTTGGCAACGTCGCAAATAGCTGTCAAATATTTACCTGTTCTGATTAATTTAGCAATATTACTGTATGGAAATATGAAATGTGGCTAACTAGAGAACTAAAATATTGATTATGAAATGCAATAATTAATGTCATACCACCGAATATTTAGTTTTAGATGTAAAAAAAATATTTGGAAAGTTTCCAAATGCTTTTTTTACACCTAGACCGGTTACAACATCAAATTTAGTGCTATAATTGCAATTCATTATTAATATTCTAGTTCGCTACGCAGCCACATTAATCTTATTTCCATACAGTAATATTGCCAAATTAATCAAAACAGCGAAATATTTGACGTCTATTTACGACGTTGCCCACTTTCAGAATAAACGCTCTTAAAGTGAACGTCTATCGTGAAGCTCGCAAGCGTCACTGCTTTTGACAAGCTTCATTGCTTTTGACAAGCGCACGCATGAAACATTACGCTCCGTCGCGTCGGTAACAGAAGTACTGGCAGATGAGTTGCTGCGGCGCGAATCTTCGTCACACAGTGTAACGTGGATTTGTGACGCACCAGTCGTAGCAATAATCGTGATGTGGCTGTGTGGTAGTGCATACAAGTTTTGAGGGGACTGCTGAACGCGCAAACAGCCGCCATCTGTGAGATAGACTCGACTACTAACGACGCGGCGACGACTGAAAAGGATAGAAACGTATCTGTCGTTTGATCTCTGCATTGGTGCTGAAATATTGTATGAAGATTTAGTTTGTCTATTCGTCCTCTATAATCTAATGGCCTACTTACTCCATGATTCCATACTGCCTTCAGCATCACAAAGACGGGACACTCTGCCTTCAGCAGCACAAAGAGTGGACACTACGTGCCTCACAAAGGCTCGTGGGATGCGACACCGGTAATAATTGTTCTACCGTGAAGTTTTCATAAAAATTGTTTCTTAGTCGCGTCGCGCAGCCTCGTCGCGCCGCGCCGTTCTGCACGACGCTTAATGAAGATGTGAGTTTTTATCGTGCGAGCTGTACGTGACGAGCGACGATTACGTACGACCGTGTGCGTGTGTGTATGTGTGCGTGTGAGTGGACGCATTTGTGCGAGGAGTGGTCAACGTTCCGTTTGATTCATTACCGTAGCGCCGTCGCGTCCGTCCGGAAAGCGTCCGGCGTCCGGCTTCCCCCTGGCCCCGCACCGGGGGCAGATAGGATTATCTAGACCAACCCTCGGATAATTAACTCAACGCAATATACAAATACCATTAGCATCTCATCTGAAATAAAATATCTGACTATTGAAATAATAAGGGAAAGATGACCTCATCAGTAATCAGTGGACGTATACGGTATACGTGGAGTATTTAATTTATTGTTGACATAATCTACTCATTACAATGTTTTTTTTAATTTGTCTTGCAATATGTAACTAGTGACCTCGACAATTGATCATATTATTTATGGTTATTAGTACTTAACTGTTTATTTATTTTACCTCGATGGTCGTAGTTTATCATTTATAACTTCCAGTTACTGCTTTATGTAAGCGGGCACGCCTTTTATGCCTGGAGGCTTTTATTAAGATGTTAAGTTTTGTTTACGTTTAGTTTTTATTTCTGCCCGAGTATAGTTCTCGATGATTTTGTTTGGTATATTGGCGTGTGCTAGCTAACATATGGATAATAATTTAAATTAGGTTAATTATGTTGAATACTATATAGAATCATTTTTTTTCTTTCTATCTGAACAGACAGCTGTGCTGCTGGGGAGTTTGTTGCGCCACTTCTTCTTCCCAGCTAACGCACTAGGAAGTGGTGAAGGGTGGGCGTTTTGGGGGACTGTCTTATGTAATTTTGACGTTCGAAAAGTGCTGATTCTCAGCCTAGTTTGAATAAATGACTTTTGAATTTTGTTTTTTTTTTACCATCAATGAAGAACCGGAGACTGGTCAGACACGGCATAGAGTAGGTACCCCGACGTGTCATATATATTTGAATTAACAGATTGTGGCGGCATCTACATCGCCACATGCGAACTACGCATCAAAGACCTGACGTCACTCAAATCCTGCATCGCGCAATTAGAGTTTACCGCGCGGTGGACATATATACAAGCTCACGATTTCAACCCCTGGGCAATTGCCCGCCAGACATGACAGCCGTCTGGTCGGAGGATCCTCCCTTTTCTATGGGGGATGAGTGAACTTTACACCCTGTTCCCCATACCCCTAAACAGATTATTATGATTTCTGTTACCAAGTATCTACCTACATAAAATGTTGAATTTTCCTTACAAAACTATTAAATACTTAATTCTTTATTGCATTCCACAATGTAGGCTTAGGTGGTAAACATTTATTTGGTAGGTAACAATCGTGGACCGGCGGGCACAGCAAAAGATATAATAAATAAATGTGGAGAGGACTTATCATTTAAGTATCTTATAACAATCCAACTTATTCTAAAAACATAGACATAACATTAACATTAGAATTAAAATTGCAAAAGACTTTATTTTTCAAGTTTTAGAGATTTATCACTTAAATATTCGTCGACACTATACTAAGATTTTTTTAGTAATAACTTTTTAATTTACTTACGAATAAATGGAATTTTTTTTCTTTTCTTATTGTTTCTGGTAGCACATTATATGTTTTTACTGACATTACCAGAGGACTTGTAGAATGTATTTTTAAGCGGGATGATGGTAGGTTGAGTCGTGTTTTGTGTCTGAGTGTGTACCTTGTTTGTATGTCTTCTCGTTCTATTCGGTCGTAACAGAAGATAATTCAATTAGAGATAAATAAAAACTAAATTTTATTATTATGCTGTAGCCGGAGCCTCGTTTAAGCTAAATGAAACCTGTATCAGGCACAACACTCTTCCTTAGCTAGCAGGCACTTATTAAAGACACTTATTATGACTTGCTTGTTTTCTTAATTTATAAAGAAATAATTTACTTTATAAATTATGAAACAAGCAAGTCACTAAGTCATAAATAGGTAGCTATGTAATCATAGCTATTAATCTATCTCCGTAGGTATTTTAGTAATAGATAGTCTTAATTACTCATACTACAATAAAATTAATCTGAAATAAAGACTTACCTATGTCTTTTATATTTTATCTATCAGTCAACTCATAAAGTCAACCGGAAGGAAATGTCTAGAAATGAAATAGCAAGAAACATTAAAATTGGAGGAATATTATGTCCAGGTAGGTAGGTATTTATTAAACTTTGACAGGAAAAATAAATACGTAAGTAACTTATCGTTTTAAATTAACATACAAATAGATTTGCAATTTTGGTGTTCGCGACTGTACCAAAACAAAATGTATGTAGAAGTTTACATGAAAGTTTAACATACTTCTACATAGTAAACCAGGTCGAAATTATGGGTACTTAGTCTGAACGGCCCAAATCGAATGGCACGTGGGTCATTCGAACGTAAACAAAAATCGTCTACGTACAAATGGCCCGTTGGTGACACAATCTATCTTAATTCAATGGATAAACTACATTATGTACATTCGGGTGCAAAAGTAAAAAGTTTAAATAAAAGATGATTTTTTCTTAGATTTGTATTATCTTCATTAAAACAATCAACAAAATATACAATAAGATAAAATAAAACAACAAGCCAATCAACAAAATGTAAAAAAATACAATTAAAAAGTTAGTCAAAAGCAGCCTAATTTTAAAGAATAAAAATCCTCAATTCGTGGGAATTTACTATTACACAATAAGATTTAGTGAAAATCAGTCTTATTTTAGAGAAACAAATGAACAAACATAAAAATATTATTATACAACAATGTTTAGTCAAAACCAACCAGCAATTGTAAGGAAACAGATCAACAAAATATGAGAATTTACTATAAGATTTACCTAAAATAAGTCTTATTCTAGAAAAACAAATCAACAAAATATAAAAATACAATATTAATCAATAAGATTTAGTAACAATCGGGCTTATTTTAAAATAAAAAACCAACAAAATAAAAAGAAAATACGACTGAACAATATAATTGATTAAAACTTTAATTTTTCTAAGCAATGCCCCACGCTTATCTGTCCAGTCAATAATTCTTCTACAATACTTTGAATTTTCCAGTTTCTTGATAAAGTTTCAGGTTTCCTTTTTGAAATTTTGATGCCATCAGGTTTCCTTATCTGATTTGAATAATATTTGAAGTCGTTATGCAACCCTTGCAGAAGTTGTCCAATATTTGGTTTGACTTTTATGAATTTTCTAATTCTATTGTTCCATGACTCTACAATGTTATTTGTTTTATGATATTTATTATATGTACACCAGATACTTGAATTCACCTTATCGTCTAGCCATGTGCTAACAAAATAATCGTTGAATTTTGTAAAATTATCACTGCACGGACTTTCTGCCATAATATAAAGCCAACCATCGTCAACGAATTGTGGAGGAATGTGTGATAATGCTGTACATAATTTTATATGTGCCTTGCCTGAATGGGTCTTGTGTAGATTTAATTTATTTGCTTTACGCCACAAGCATTGACTAAAATGAAAATTGCACCCTGTTATTTTAACATTTGGAAAAATATTTTGTAATGCAACTATGGTAGCTGCTTCAAAATCCATAGTGGCATAAGTTGGTTTCCATTCTGGTTCTTGACTTTTTATTAATTGGAATAGTAACTGATATGTGTCAAGCTTCTTATCAGGTAGTAAAGCATACAAAATAGGAATCACGTTAACAAATTCTTGAGTGCTTCCTATATCTGCATGAACTGTAAAAACTTGATAAAATCCATTCGGGCAGATCTTAAATGTCCCATCAAAGAAAAAACTTCTTGACTGCCGCAAATAAACAGTGAAATCCTTATGTCCAAATATCAATATTCTTTTTTGTCTGTATTGATAATCCGCAAATAACATAAATAAATATTTTTGAGGGATAATAACGTCAGCTCCTTTTCTAAAGCAAAGTCTCTTGGCTCCAATTGAGCTATTTCGTTTTTTGTATAGATGTTTGCTAATATTTTCAAACTTAGGTAAAATTTGTACTCCTTTTTGTGTAAGTATTTGCATGTGCTCATTAAATATTTGAGGAATCGGAATAGATACGTCGTGTTGAACAGCGTTTATACATTTTTCCATTTGCTCTTTAATTTCCCGCGTTTCTAAGTCTTTAGGTCCATGATTATGTGATGTTTCACGTACAACTGTTAAAGGGTTACTTTTGGTTTTAATAGAAGCTCTGCACGTACTTTTTTTTGCACAACGCCAAAGTTCTGTTCCGTCTTTGTTCAGCCTTTTCCAATTATATTCATAACCACCTTTACGTAGAAGGCGAGCACCTTTTCTTGATATACCCTCACTTGCAGATTGTGATGTAGAGGGATGTGCGTCATCCATTTCTATGATTATTTAAACCTAGAAAATACAATATGGGCCTTAGAAGTGTGAAAGTATATAATACAGATTTGTATGTGTATGGTCTAAAATCTAGTCCCTGTCATATATTATTTATGTTCTAAATAAAATATGGTAGCTTAGTCTTTAGCCCGAATATTGATGTTGTTTACATACGAGTTGAAAGAGATGTAAGTACTTATATTAAATTCGATCATATTATGTTCTTGGACCCAAAAAGATAGAATACATATGAAACGCCTTTAACTGAAGAAACATTTTGAGAAAAATATTGCAGTATATGCAATTGGCTTTATAATATATAAAAAAAAACTTACCAGGATCCAACAGTAAACAAAACACAAAACTCGAAAGTAAAAGTTCAATGCACAACATTAATGGACAATTGCAAAATTAACAGTGGTGTTACTAAGTTGCATACTATTAAACATATTTCTCCATAGTCCTCTGACGTCACAGATAAGCATCCTACTTGTGATTGGATGACAAGAAGGGTCATTGTTTATCTAGCTACCTGAAATCGTGCCGACCGGTTATGAAGATGTATTCCGTTTATTTAGACGATTTCAAATAATTAAATATTTATTTAGTTAAAATTCATTAACTATGTGATTAATAGAATGTTTGCGACTGTACTTTTGAATTATTTTTAAATTCATTTGACCACCGGGCCATTCGAACGTAGACAATTTTTGTTTACGGTCGAATGGCCCGCGTGCCATTCGATTTGGGCCGTTCAGACTAAGTACCCGAAATTATCATGGTTGGACACGACTATGTCTTGACTATTTTTTTACATCAAATTCAAATTCAAAATCGTAAGCGTTCTGCAGTAATCAGGTGAGGATTGTGGCGAGAAAGGCTCACGACGTCATCCTCACCAAGACACCTTTATATCTCTGGAATCCCTGAATGAATATTTTCGAGATTGAGCATAGCGTTATGACTATTTCTTGACTATTTTTTGGAATTGAAACCAACTGGATACTCTCAGCCGTTTGCTTGCAGTGAGGTGAGGATTGTGTGGAGACGTTCACCCCACAATCCTCACATACTTATAGCTATAATCATAATGCGACTTATTTTTTAACGTTGGTGACTCGTTCTTGCCTATTTTTTGGCGTTCTCAAAATTGATTTTCATAAAGATTTCAAAGGTGAGAATTGTGTGGTGAAGGACACGCAGATACTCGTAAGATTTGGGTTAAGTAGGTATAAGTGGGTAGGTATAGGTGGGTAGGTATCGGTAGATAGGTAAGTAGGTAGTAGGTAGCTCTAGATAGGTAGGCATAGGTGGATAGGTATAGGTAGATACAGGTAGGTAGGTAGGTACCTACCTACCGTAGATAAGTACTTAGTGCTACCCGTGCGAAGCTCGGCCGGGTCGCGTCGCGCTGATCTGCACGAAGCTTTAAGCGACGCGACTCGAACAATACAATTTCTAAGAAAACTTGACGGTATAACAATAACCGGTGTCGCGTCGCGCTGTCGCGTCGCGCTGGTCTGCACGAAGCTTAAAGCTAGTTTCGTTAATAAAGTCACTCAATACTCAATGTATGATGTAATGTAGTCTAGGCGCACTAGACTCGTACTCTGTGCAGAGTAACAGTAGTGTTTATGAAGTAAGCGTGATAACGTGAGGTGATCGTTTGAAAGTCACTTCCCATGCAAGTGTTGCTTGCGTTGCAGCCCACTGAGGGCGAGAGCGCGGGGCGCGGGGACGCCGGGGCTCGGGGTGGAGGCCTCCCACGTCGAGAGGAACACACGTGACCCGCCGCATTACTTGCAAACGACTACTTTTCTAATTATAAGAAACATGCCGCTTTCTGGAGTAATGGAGCAACTTTTTATTCTGTTAGCTTATGCCAGGTTCCTAATATACAAAACGAATCGTCATGAGTTTACTAATAATCCTTGGAAAAGATTCTAGAGGCAATTAAGTAACATTATATGCATACATAGGTAATCATGCACTTATCCTTAGCATAAGCAGTTAGCCAACGTCCTGACGTTGGTTAGACATTTGTAAGTGTAAAACCCGTTTCTTTCAATCGCTTTTTAGAGTTCCCTACCTCAAAAGGAAAAAACTAAACCCCTATACTGCCCTGCTAAGCCGAAAGGCGCTATATCAGAGATACGAACTTTTAGTTTTTTTTGTACCATTCAATAGCTAAAACAATTTCGCATCCAATGGTAGGTATAACCCAAATACCGCTATCTAACTTAAAACATTAAAATAAACCAATCAGAAGTTTTTTAAATCCTTGTGTTTCCTTGAATTAAAATTTACAAAAAGTCAATTTTCTCAAAACTTACTCCGATTGAGATAGCGCCTTTCGGCTTAGCAGGGCAGTATAGCATCACTTCGTTCTCCGTCCGTCAGTCTGTCAAAGCCCTATTTTTCAGGAACGCGTGGAGATATCAAGTTGAAATTAATATCAAATACGTAGATCTACGCTCCTTTGGAGCTCTAAAAAATCAAGCTTCAAAGGTACGCAATAAAAAGATACGGCTATTTATGCGACATATTTTAATACCTACTCGTAAATAAATCAAAACCTAGAAGGTACTTTCCGTTGACCTAGAATCATGTAATTTTACAAGAAGCAAGGTCTCATAGCACAAGTAAAGGAAAAGTCCGAAAATCGTTAATTGTAGTTTTATCACATAAATGTATTTCTTTTCGATTACATACTTACATTTGCAGTCGGAGAGCTGACCGCCGCGTTATCGACGTGTGATGATAAATGATTTTTATTTCTGTAAGTAGGTTTGTACAAAACACTTTTACACGTCAATCATATTTTATTAAACTAGATGAGGTCGGTGTTTCCTATCTGACTACTCCGAGAAGAAAGGCCAAACAAACTCTGAGGTCACATTCTCTTATAAAGTCCAGACCATGTAGATTGGTGAAGATCATGTAGATTGGTGTCTAAAAATGGTCTTTTGAGGAAAGAACCACACAGATTGAGTGGACCTGTCCAGTCAGTGCACGCATTTGTCAGTAATCGTGTAGCTCAATTCAGAACTTAAGGAGCTCAACGACTCGACGAACAATACCAAAGAAAGAACATTTGGGTAGGCCGCATAAAGTACTCAAACTGCCAGATTATCATTAAAAGTAACTGTAACCCACATAGTCCTCACGTTCACAATAATAAAAAAATATTTTAATATTATACTTCACAAAGTAAATAAGTATTCATACCGTTGAGCACATGATTAAAAAAAAAACAAAATTCTGACAAAAAAATAAATAAATTGGACCAGCTTATCCCAGGACAAAATGGTGTCCTCAACATAATATTTAATGGTATAAAATGCTTTCTCGCACAACTTACGTTTAATGAATGATTTGAATTTATTAAGGCTTAGATCTTGTATGTGGCTTGGAAGTTTATTATAAAAGCGTATACATTGACATCTGAACGAGCTTCCTGTTTTTTTAGCCTTGTTGTAGGTACTACAAATTTGTGTTTGTTCCTAGTGTTTATGTTATGGATATCACCGTATTTTTTAAACAATTTTATATTTTTATGGGCATATAAAAGATTTTCAAAAATCATCAGTGAAGTTCTAACAGTGCGTAAGTCATTTTATGAGTGTTTTACTTGCAACACTGCGAAATTCACCAAATTCCTTCTATGGAAATGTTTATTGGGATTTTCACGGGTTCAAATCACCACAGAGTTCATTTGTATTAATAATTGAACACAATATAAGGCCTTAAGCATAAACTACATTTATTTCATACAGTTTTTCACTCTCCTGTAAAGTAGCAATTTTTACTTACGTACGGTTAGAACTTCACTGACGAAATATACTGAGAAGGCACAGTCATTACATTAATTTCCTTAAATTTCTCTCTGAGAGAGTGTCTCGGGCTTTATTTATAAATTGATCGAACAGCTCTTTTCTGCAAAACAAAGATAGTTTGAATGTCGGCGGCATTTCCCCACAACAGAATACCGTACGACATTACATTATGAGAGAACATGTTTTTCAACTACAATGTTAAGTTTGTTTTTTAGATACTTAAATTCATCCCAACTACGGATCCCTTCATTATGCGTGGTCCGGCACGCACCTGGCTATTTTTTTAAATTTTAAACCACAATATAATCGTAACGTAGGGAACGAATATTAGATACTTTGGTAAGGTCTGCTGCTCAAAGATTTATTTCAACCGCATTGCATGGAAGTCCCGTCCCCAATTCTATAAAACATTTAGCAAGGCCGTCAGCAAGCAGCCATACCTATCACCCGGGCCTGGGGTCTGTCGACCGTACCCCGGGACCCCCATGGGGTCGCCAGTACCCGGATGGGGTCGCCGGCGCCCCAGCACGTGACGCGAATAGTTAAAGTTAGCATAGCACTAGCGCTTGTCTATGCCAGCCAATCTAATTAGCCAGCCGTTACACCGCCCCACGCCTAATTAACGTATGAATTCGCGACTAGCGAGCCACAGGGCCCACAGGCAGCCCTGCAGAAGGTTAACTCTATACCTAAGTAAGTAAGTACACGAAAGATTACCAGAAAAACCGGCCAAGTGCGTGTCGGACCACGCACAATGAAGGGTTCCGTAGTTGGGACGAATTTATCCCAAGAAAAAACTTAACATTGTTGTTGAAAAATATGTTCTCCCATACGGAATGTATGGGAGAACATGTTTTTGCAACTACGAATGTACTACCACGCTACACTACGTCACTATGTGCTAGCGACAGTTTCCGGAGGCCCATTATTGAGTGTGCAAGTCACCCCCTGCCATTTTTTCCGTGTGCTTATAAAACATTGATCAGGCAGGGGCCATAATCCTTCCATAGTTCTAAGTCACCAGTCAACTTAAGCCACCCAAACCCATAGTCCAATATCTTTCTTTCCATATCCTGCAATAGTCTTACACCAACCGGGGGTTGTCCTTTGGTGCACTTGTATAGTGCATACAGGGATAATCGTCGGTTGGTGCCTCATTTCATTAAAACGCCTAACGGGCCTCTGCGAGTTGGCTTCGGCTCCTCGTACGCCTTCCAAAGGTCCGGGACCCCAGGGGCCCGAGAAATGTCAAAGATATTAATAATAATAATTAACCTTTAAAGTGCAAGTTAGAGTCAAGTATCCCCATACTTGACTCTAACTTCGATCCCTGAATTCAAAAATGGTTTTCCGATTCTCAATATTTTTGAACGAACTTTCCAACGATATCCCACAGCACGGGATAGGCGAGAAAAAATATGCCCACTTTACGTATAGGGGAGGTAGGTATAGGTACCTACCCTAAAAAAACATGATTTTGTTTTACGACTTTGTTGGTTAAAAATTACAGCTTTCTAGTACTAACAGTCTATGAGCTTAATCGCGGACGGACAGAAGGACAGACAGACGGACAAGTTTAAGTTCAATGTTCAAAATATTTTATTTCGCATAAACATATGGGCACTTATGAAACGTCAGAAGCTAGGTGCACGGTTCCAATTGGTCGTTTCCTATGGAGAAGAGCCGGTAAGAAACTCCACGGTTACTCTTTTGAAAATAATTGGCCTATAAAATATTTTCAAATAACAGTATTAATAGGTATGCGAGGACAGTGTAGGTCTTTCAACAAGTACCAGGTACTTAACAAAATAGAAGATGGTCAATAAATTTACAGTCCACTAAGACTACAGCGTTCTTACATTCACAAAATAGAAAAGAATCTATAAAATATGAATAAATTAGTAAAAATAAAAACCTATTTTAAACGAAATTACATGATTGCTATTACAACTGTAACAAATCTGATTATTTATCATGTACACAAAACCCTCTAATAAAGTGTTGAAATTAAATTGTAGGTATATAATGTCAAATATTAGGATGATTAGGTATGTCAAGGAAGAATGTATGGTAATTTGGGATCAGTTAATAGACTCTTACATAAATTCAAATTCAAATTCAAATTCAAATTCAAATTTATTTATTTGCTAATATGGGTAATATAATAAAGTTGTTAAAAATAGAGCACAGTTCAACCATATTACACCTTATGGCATGCAAATTACATGTTTTGTCTACATCACATGTTATGTCTACATCATATTTCATTACATCACATTACATTATCGTACACTTAGCCAAGCAACCATCATTCACAGTAAACAATAACAACAATGAACAATGTCAAATAATTAATAGTATAGGTAAATTATAATATACCGTTAATGATGTACCAGGGAAGCCTTTTCTTCAACGTAGTCTTTAATTTTATAATATGCTTTCTTTATAAGGACTCATTTGATGTGGGTTTTGAACTTCCCATCGCTAAGTTCTGTAACCGACTTAGGCAACTTGTTATAAAAGCGGATACTGTTTATAAGAAATGACTTGGTTGTTTTAGTTCATCTAAATTTGGGTATCACAATTTCATGTCTACTACGTGTATTTATATTATGGAAATCGCTTCTTATTTTGAAAACTCCTAAGTTTTTGCGAGCATACAAAAACTTTCTAAGATATAAAGAGAAGGCAGAGTCAGTATATCAATTTCTTTGAATTTGTTTCTAAGGGACTCGCGAGGGCCCATTTTATAGATCGCGCGGATTGCCCTTTTTTGTAAAATGAAAATTGAATCTACGTCAGCTGCCGATCCCCACGGCAGAACGCCATAAGACATAATACATAAGCAAAGTATACTAACCTAGCTGTGGCTATAACAGTCAACTGCCTTATTTTCCGTACTGCATATGCAGCTGAGCTTAATCTACCTGAAAGAGTTATAATGTGGGCGCCCCATTGCAATTTCGAATCTAAAGTAATTCCTAAAAATATTGTTTCCGTTAATGCATCTAGTTTTTTGCCATCAAGTTTTAGATTTAGACTCACTTGAGGTACATTTAGTAATGAGAATCTAATACATTTAGTTTTGTTCGCAGTAAGTAAAAGATTATTAGCTGCGAACCATTTCGAAAGAACAGCCAGACTGTCGTTGACATGAAAGGCATCTGTATCGTCAGCAAATAGAATTATATCCGATAAGTTAGCCATCATGTAAGGAAGATCATTTATATAAACAAGAAATAAGAAAGGGCTAAGAATTGAACCTTGAGGCACGCCCATTTTAACTAGAGACCCCGAGGACGTCACCCCATTAACGTTTACTTTTTGCTGCCTATTTGATAGATAGGAAAGAGCAAGATCAGCAGCTTGTCCACGAATTCCGTAGTGGTGTAATTTACAGATCAGCGCAGTCAAATGCTTTTGAGAGGTCACAGAAAATGCCAATTGCATCCTGGGGATTTCAGGATTCCAAAATGTGACTGATGAGTTTTACTCCTGCGTCAGTCGTCGACCTACCTTTGTGAATTACTACCTCATATTCTGGGGTAATGCACCGAAGGTTCAAGAGGTACTTGTTGCACAGAAAAAATGCATCCGAGCTATTTGTAAAATAAAACAAACAGTATCATGCAAGCCACATTTTCAAAAACTAAATATTTTAACGTTACCATCTCTTTATATTCATGAGGCCTGTATTTTTGTAAAACAAAACATGAATTTATATAGATTTGTAGAAAGTAAACGTCGCTCACAAAAATTGCAGGTGTTAGCAACTAAAACCAAATTTCATAGCAAAAGCTTTTATGCAATGGCTCAAAAACTGTATAATAAGTTACCAGGACAAGTTATCTCATGTATGAACATTGATGAATTTAAAAGGAATCTTTTCAAACTGTTAAATAGTAAGGTGTATTATTCTGTTGACGAGTATTTAAATGACAAATTTTAATTAGTCTGTTTTATCATATGTGACATACTGAATGATTTTGATTTTTGATTTGAATTTAATTATTAGTGACATTATTTTTTCATTTTGTATTGTTTGGCCCTTTTACTTTATTTAACTGACATATTTTTAACAATTTAATCTAAATTTGACATACTTAATCTATATTTTTTGTGATATCACCTACTTTGAAATAGTTATGTTTTATGCATGTAAAACCTGTTAAAATTTTGTATGCCTTTTGGCGGAGCACAGCTCGGATCTTATTATTTATGAAAACATCTACTGTATGTACCCTGTGTTCACGAAATAAATGAATTTGAATTTGAATTTGAAACCAATCTGGTGACTATTAAAATCCCATTTGAATTAAAATGTGACAACATCTGGTCTAGCATGATTTTTCATATATGACAGACAGACGAACATGGCGAAACTATAAGGGTTCCTTGGTGACTACGGAACCCTAAAAAAGGATATTGGGAAAACTGTATTCTGAAGGGAAAATAATATAAAATCAATAAAATAAAGTAAGTAAAGAAGTGTGAAGTATATTTGTATAAAAGAGGAGCACCGAGCAAGTCAAAGGATGATGTGGGGGCTACTCAACTTTGATTTATTTTCTCCGAGGGTACAGATTGTATGAGTTTCTGTTTTCGTATTATTAGAAGGGCTTCAGTTTTTCTTTTGTCTGCGGTGCGAGACCCGCGCCTCGTACAGGGTGCGTTCGTGTATCAAATACACACAAAGGAGTTTATCTGGGATCGGGTGTGAAGCAGAGATCGGCGCCATTGTCGCGGAGACAATAACATTATAGAACGTAACAAATAGCGCTGGCGGTGAAATCGCTCAGCCATTGTGTCTTAATGTTTAAGCTTTCCGTCTGGCAAAAATTGTTCCCGGAAGCATGGGGTCTCAACTCTCAGCTCGAACAAATTATAATTAATCTTGAAAAAGAATCATAGATGGCAGCATAGGTAACAATTATGAAATTAACAATCACAAAAAAGCGATAAACGGCAGATTTTAGCTGAAGTAAGATTAGAAAAAATCTAAACTTCCTTGTTTAATGCTGATTTATCTATTTAAACTCATAAATCTCGTATTTTCAACAAAAAAGATAAATGAAACCTTTTACTTCAATTCCAACCCATAGAATGATAAAGTAGCCATCTGTTAACCATTTTGTGTAGAGCTTTTCGCAATACATGGCGTTTTACTCAATTTGTCATCACGTTTTTATTTAACTAGTACCTACGTTACATAGAAATGTATGAATTGAAAGAAATCTATCAACATGGTTTTGGCAAGTACGCATGGCTACACATCAAGCTTAAGCTGATCTTGCAATATATAGGATTTCCGTAAAATGCGAGATGAGCTTATACTGGAAATGTATAGCTTGATGTGTAGCCGTGTGTACCTACCTACCTACAATTTTTTTTTTTTCATTTTTCTGATCTACTAAGCTTTCTATAAAAAAGGATTGCAAAAAACGTTTTAAGTATATAGCTATTCTGTCTGTTTGCTATTCTGAATTTGACGTTTTTGATTGTCTGACTAAGGCCCGTATTAGAGAACGTAACTCAAGACTCAAGCATTACTTAAAACTCGTTTAAAGCCTTTTGATTGGTTGAAACTAGTTTTAAGTAATGCTTGAGTCTTGAGTGAGTTTCTGTAATACGGGCCTAAATCTGACTATTTTTAATAGCGATAAAAAATGTGTGGAATACAATTAGTTGTCATGAACTTCACCAACACCTCGACTTCAAGTGAAAAAACAGTACCTACTATCTTTTTTTAATTTCCTTTTGCTTATATGTCGAAAATGGTGTGTCCTATCGCAAAAATAATGAAAATTTCGACCCCCTTTATAAAACCGTAAACCCATATAACTCAACATGTAGGTAATTTTTTTTCATATTTTCCATACAAAAAGTGAAAAATTCCATATAAAACACGTGGAGGCAGTCCACCTTGCGTGCCCATGGCTCTAAAAAAATGATGGGGTAGGGCAAACAAGTACCACGTGCAGTCGCGATTGTCAATTTCGATTTTAATTGTGTCAAAATTATTTTTAAATGTTGAGCTTTTTTTTTGCAGAATAGCTCTAATCTCATGGCCAAAGGTAAGGAATTTTAGTGATAGTTTGGTTGTTAAGTTTGTTCTTGGATAAATTCATCCCAACTATGGAACCCTTCATTGTGCGGGGTCCGACACGGTTTTTATTTAATGTTTTTAAAAACATTTACTATTATAATGAGTTTAGACGAAGAAGGCGTGTTATCAGTTTTAGGGTTTTAGCAATAGGTAGTAGATTTGGTAACGAGAAGAAAATCTAGATTTAAGCATTGAAATACTAAAAACCCATAAAGAAGCATTCGCAGCAGCGTGAAAATTGCTAGCTCACTCACACAGAAATGAAACTATTCCGCCAACTCGAGGTATTTTTGTTGTATTCTTATTACTTGTCCTTGAACGCACCGTGCCATGTGCGAAAGAATCTACCATAATATAACAACGCCTTAAGTATCTGTATCAGTCGACTCCTAAACGGCGTTGTAAAACTAGTCTCTGGCAATTAGTGAGTCGCTGATAGTGTTGCCAGGTTCGATTTGTTTTAAATCGGGGCAGAAGGTAAAACAAATCGGGATTTAGGGTTGTAGATCGGGACAATAAAAAAAACAAGGTTTTTTAGATTAATATTTAAGTTATTGCATTTCGCAATTATTATTACTAGTAAGTAAATCTGAATTTAATCTTATAACAGTAGTCAGACTTGCTAAACTAGTAGAAATGACAAAATATTACAAAACAATTGTAGTTTAAATATTAATAATATTAATATTTAAACTACAATAATTATTATTGACGCAATTTTTAAGTTTAAGTACTTAATTTATTTCTTATTAAAATGATATTTTTCGTCAGATAAGGCGCTAAGCAAATAGTTTAATTCTGCTTTCCTGGTAGTTTTAATAAATAAACAATTAGAACAATTGAATTTTAAAACGTCTATCGATATAATTTATATCCTTCATACTCTTCTCTGTTTCATCGTTGGTGCGTTTCGTGGAATAAAAATTAGAATATTTTTAATTTGATTTTGTTAGCACACCTGAATGGTGCGTTTCGAGGAATACTTTTGGTGCGCTTCATTTGGTGCGTTCCTAAGTTGGTGCGCTTCGAGGAATACCCCAGATTTTGCTGCCTTTAGGATTGCCTTGTTTTTTTATACTTAGTTACTGGAAGTCATATTAAAGTTAGTTTAAATTTGAATTTCTGCTTTGACATGCTCGAGTGTCAAGGTTTGAGGTTGAGGTTTTGCCTCTTAGAGCAAACCTCGCTTTTTCGTTTCGCCTTAAGAGGCGAAAGACCCTTTCTGTTGCCGCGTTTGATACCGGTATTGAAACTACAAAAGAAAACTTTTGAAGATTTGCAAAGTCTTTATTGTCCATTTTTGGAGTGATAGACCAGGGTCGATAATTTTTTAAACCAAAAAAAATAATAGTAGGATGAAACCCATTACAAAAGGAGGGGAATATTATAAAAATGAAAGGAAAAATAATTTACGGGCGATCTGAGGTCGGGAAGGGGATGGGGGTGAGTTTTTAAGGGTAAAAAACGGTTTTTCTCGATTTCCGGCAAAACTAAAAGTCCTATCGAAAAAAGTCAAATGGCAAAGTTGTAAGTAATAAAAAGATCTAAAACTTTTGTATTTACATTTTTTTCACATAACCTCAAAATTTATGTGAAAAATTCAAAAAACCAAGTTTTTGGTTTTTTATTTTTATCTTTTACAAACTTTTTTTTTTTTTAACGAAATTTGGTGAAAACTTACCTTTTTATGTCCCAAATACGCTGTAATTTATTTGATTAAAAATATTTATTTTTTCATCTTATTTTGAATTAATATCGAAAAAACACCCTAATTTTCAATCGAAAATTCACCCGTCAAAATATCAGCTTTTTTCAAAAAGTTGGTATGGTTTCTGTTCGTTGAAATCTCTACTTTCCGATGGTGAAAAAATATATATATGTTACTACAGTAAATCTTCTCAGAAAATGCAAAAAATAAAAAAATACTAGAATTCGAAAAATTATTTTTAATTATTATAAATAATTTTGAGCTATTTATTAAAATTTACACTTTAATTACTCGAAAAACGTTAGATTACATGTGACATTGATAACAAAAAAATTGCAAATAAAAATATACTACTATAATTAACAAACAAATAAGTTAATAAAATTAATATTTAATAAGACATCTACAATATTTGGAGAAAGTTGTCGAATCTTCTTTAAATTATATGCGTAGATGCCTATTTATAACAATTTTAAGATAAATTATATATGCCTGAGTAGATATACCTGAGTGACCTACGAAAAATTGTAGCCCATCAAAAGGTATTTCGTGGAGAAGTGGGGAAGGGGCTAGGCGGGTCTGGGTCTTACTACATACATACCTACTATTATATACTATATATTTCGTAGCAGCTGTTACAACCGTTAGCCTAACCAGTATTCGAAATACAGTACAGTATACAACATCGTTTATAAAAATACACGTGCACGCTGAGTTTCTTGAAGATAATTGTGACAAGTTTACTTAAAAAAACAAAAAACTTTTCGAATCTGCATACGAAGGTAAATACTATCTCTATTTTTATCTGTATCAATCTCTCATATATATCAGCATACTATTTTTTAAAGAAAATATTACGATATTTATGTTTGAGTTGATTGATACAGATAAAAATAGAGATAGTATTTACCTTCCTATGCAGATTCGAAAAGTTTTTTGTTTTTTTAAGTAAACTTGTCACATTATCTTCAAGAAACTCAGCGTGCACGTGTATTTTTATAAACGATGTTGTATACTGTACTGTATTTCGAATACTGGTTAGGCTAACGGTTGTAACAGCTGCTACGAAATATATAGTATATAATAGTAGGTATGTATGTAGTAAGACCCAGACCCGCCTAGCCCCTTCCCCACTTCTCCACGAAATACCTTTTGATGGGCTACAATTTTTCGTAGGTCACTCAGGTATATCTACTCAGGTATATATAATTTATCTTAAAATAGTTATAAATAGGCATCTACGCATATAATTTAAAGAAGATTCGACAACTTTCTCCAAATATTGTAGATGTCTTATTAAATATTAATTTTATTAACTTATTTGTTTGTTAATTATAGTAGTATATTTTTATTTGCAATTTTTTTGTTATCAATGTCACATGTAATCTAACGTTTTTCGAGTAATTAAAGTGTAAATTTTAATAAATAGCTCAAAATTATTTATAATAATTAAAAATAATTTTTCGAATTCTAGTTTTTTTTGATTTTTTGCATTTTTTGAGAAGATTTACTGTAGTAACATATATATTTTTTTTCATCATCGGAAAGTAGAGATTTCAACGAACAGAAACCATACCAACTTTTTGAAAAAAGCTGATATTTTGACGGGTGAATTTTCGATTGAAAATTAGGGTGTTTTTTCGATATTAATTCAAAATAAGGTGAAAAAATAAATATTTTTAATCAAATAAATTACAGCGTATTTGGGACATAAAAAGGTAAGTTTTCACCAAATTTCGTTTTAAAAAAAAAAAAATTGTAAAAGATAAAAATAAAAAACCAAAAACTTGGTTTTTTGTATTTTTCACATAAATTTTGAGGTTATGTGAAAAAAGTGTAAATACAAAAGTTTTTGATCTTTATATTACCAACAACTTTGCCATTTGACTTTTTTCGATAGGACTTTTAGTTTTGCCGGAATACGAGAAAAACCGTTTTTTACCCTTAAAACTCACCCCCATCCCCTTCCCGACCTCAGATCGCCCGTAAATTATTTTTCCTTTCATTTTTATAATATTTCCCTCCTTTTCTAATGGGTTTCATCCTACTATTATTTTTTTTCACTTTTTATTATTTTTAAAGGCTTCTACCCTGGTCTATGACGCATGACGTCAAGTCTTTGTTTTAAAAAATGGGGGAAGAAAAATAGCTAGCTCAATAGCCAGACTTAGGGGAGGTGTCATTTCTTTGTATGGGATTGGGTATATTATCTGTGCCGGAAGTTACGACAGTAAAGTAAGACGAACTCTTTGTTCAAGGTTAAAAGTATTTCGATCTAACTAGACATGAAACACAAACTATCTCTGTAAAGAACGCCATCTCATGATGGTCGGTTGTGCCACGGACGTGGATGTCCACCCAGCTCGGCGATATCATTCACAGTTTAAAAAGCGCATAACGCACAGCACAAATAGCCGAGCAGCCTCCGACCGTCATTTCATTACGGTAAAGTCGTCGGAGAGAACACCCTCTGAAAGAATTAAGTTCAACTCGCGACAAAACACGTGCACAGCTTGATGAATGTATGTCGTAACTTCGTAAGTTCCTCGCTGAAGCAAAGAAATAAATTAATATGAAGGAAAATACGAAAATTTGTTGTGCGCAAAAGTCACAGAGCAGATAATTACAGAAGGACCATCTCATACAAGTGCGAGGATGTTTATGATACATTACAAATATTTATAATCTATGTGCCACTAGTTTGAAAGACCCGATATCCATCCCGTAGCGACACTAGCTACGCCTACGACGTACTATAGATTAAAAATCAAAAGTATTGTAGCGCACTTTAAGATGAGTGTTGCTCCGCGCTGTGAGCAGCTTCCGGCTTGTTTACGCGAACTTCTCGGTCGTCAGATTAAAATTAATAGTGTAGGGGCCCATTGTGTCCTATTTAGTTGATAAATGGCAGCGCGGCTCCTAATGTTCGTATTATGCATGTATAATGTATCAGGTTCAGTAGCCGACCTCGCCGAGCGCCTCGCCCGCCTCGCGCCTCACTGCTCGCTCTGAGCGTGTCGCTATAGTTCCACACAAACCCTTCCCCACCGAGTGGTCTAATCGCTAATTGCTACACACTTGCTTGTCGCTTGAAAGAGTAGTTACAATTTTCAACTATTACGGTTAATGAAAAGGACATGTTGCTGACAGTGCTGAAACAGATAAAGTTTCTTGTAATGTGTGGGAACGCGACGCTAAATCTGAAACACGTGCAGGAGAGGAGGGCCTGCGAAGTAAAGTTTAAGTGGCACATTACACGACTTTGTAGTGAGCGAACAAAACGCTCCGCTGATCCGCTCTACAGTCGCACGCAGCTCCGCTCGGCCGCATGGCCACAAGCGGCGGCACATCGAACTTCCATTAGTTCGAGACTCGAGTCCTCCGTGGGAGGCTCGCCCTCACCACCACACTCCTAAAACTATTATCCAACCGTTCTGCTCCCCTTACATTGCTCCGCCACGTCTACACTTATGACAATACCGCGAACTAACCAAGCAATGTGCACTGCCCCCACTGCTACACATCGGAGGTTACTGACCCGATAGCGGCGAGGGAGAGACTTCCTCCCATTACTGAAACTCCTCGGTACTCGCTTTACACTGCAAGCTAAGTAATATTGGTACATTACCAGTAGTGCATGCGAGTGCCGTGAATGGCGGGAGCTGTGGTCTGTGCGCAGGGGATCGATGGTGGTGAGCAGCATCCGGCACTCGGCTGCTAGTGCCGACTGCCGAGTGTGCCGAGTGTGCCGAGTGTGCCGAGTGTGCGGGGCGGCTCTCGCGGCAGAGCGGCAGGAAGCAGGGTGCGCCTCTGTCAATAGGTGACACAAGGTGCGAGCCTGGGAGCCTGTCGGTCACGAGTTCCTGAGAGACGTCTCCTCGACACGTACTTATCGCTGACATTCAATGAGCCGTTGTTTTGATAGGTGTGTTACAGACAGTCATTTGTTATCGTGTCCCACTCACACACTTCATCCACAAAATACATTATTGTTGTTGAAGTGGAATTTAAATAATAAACTGTCTGTAACGATCGTGAGTGATCGACATTCAATGTCGTTAAGTGTAGAGTATCGTTAAATCTAAAATAACATGCGGCATGCCTGTCCGGGTAAATGGTAAACTGATTGTAAATAGATTGTTGAATGCCGCTAATTTAACAATTAACAAACGTGTCTGTACTGGCTCGCTCACCACAAATATATAATGGCTATTATTATACTTGTTACGCATGTTGTATTTTGCATTTGTGCCCGTATTTATAAAACAGGTAATTATATAGAAACATGCTTAGAAATACCTCAAACATAAATAGAAACACGGATAGGGTTCCGTAGGTATCTAAGAATTGCCCCTATAGTTATACAAAGTACATGATCCTGTAACGAATGCCGCAGGTAGCTACGTGTGGCGGCGGTTGGCGAACCAGTTGCAAATTATGGAGTGGTGGCCGCTTACCATGATGTGGGCCACATGCCTGCTGCATGTCAGTGGCCGGTGGCCGGTGCACGCTACTCGCCTGTCCCGTTACCATTGTACCCACAAATGCTCGCCAGTCGCCATGCGGGCTGCCATATAAAGAAATATCTCAGAATGTTGCGGCGACTGGTAGTCATTCTATAACAATCGCTGTATCTCGTCATAAAACCATGTTGTAAATGAAGTCCATGGTCCACTGCGACTCTAACAGCATCCATTACCTTCCATTTTGAAGTCTCGCTCGTATGGATACGATGCGGGCAACACATCATCTCGCCAGCTGCAGTCGGTTAAAACTCCATTTGTCGCGTGGGTCATTAGACGCGCGTCGGTAATATACGTTTTTGTTACATGATTGTACGAGTTTGCGTTCAGTGCACATCTATATTGCGCGGAAAATGCAGAAGCAGACGCATGATTGCAATACTTCTAGATGACTGACAGTAAAAAAGTGCTTTCATTGTAATACATTTTTTTCGTTCGAACGAGCATAACTTTTGTGACGTGACGGAATCCGATGCGGTTAGCTATGCGACACGATATAGGTGCATGCAGAAAGCACAGTTTACTGTAACACAATGCGAGATTTTAGACTCAACATACACAAGCTCCGAACAAAAAACTAAAGCACATGCAGCGAGTTCCAAACTAACCTAACCAATGTTACGCCATCGCCGCAGCACGTGAGAGTAGATGAGGCGCGTAGTTACAAGTGGCCCTACTGCACATTGTTGCTCTGTGTCGCGGTGGCCGCCCGCCGCGGATCCTGTGCGCTCGCAATATATAATGTAACTTTATTTTTCTCTCTCCAGACGAACGTTTCTTCGTGTTGTGTCGGAGATAGATAGATAGCTGCGTTAGGGCGATGTCACACGCGTTACACATGCGATTGCAATAGACACGCACGGTGCTCGAACATTACTGTTATTTCCCGGGTGATCTAGATAAACCACCAACACAACAACCAACCTAAAAAATACACACGACAATATTTGACATGTTACTAATATTCCTGTTAACCGTACCTACCTAATCTGACAGTAGGTATGCTTGCATACGTAGCGACACGTTTAATACATTTATGAAGTTCTTAGAATTTAAAACGTCTTCCTTGAACCCATAAAATATAGTTTCAAGCTGCAGCGAGTCTTGAAATGCGATTACTCGCGCCAGACCCCTTTTTCATAAAACAAAGGGAGCCAAGTCTAGTGAAGCGCTATTATAGTAATCTCTCTTAGGAAACACACAATATTACTTAAGTTTTTCTTTCGCCCCGCGCTCCACTCTCCACGTACCATCCACTTTATAAGCGACTTTATCTTACTTTATTAGGAGGCCGGCTCCGGCGGCCGCACGATAACTCGGTTACCTCGGGCGCTGTCCCGCTCCCCCTGGGATTATCCGCATTAGTTGGACAAGGACAGAGCGATAGTGCTTCACATAAATTACAGTAGTGATCATAAGGGAAGTATGTAGCTCGGCCGACACCGCCGAGGATCAAGTCCGCTCGCAGTGTGCGCGCCCGCGCTCGCGTGTCTCCGTCGACGCACGGAGTACCGTGCCCACATATTTTCACATCGTATCATAAACGTATGCTAATGACAGCATAAATAAATATCCTTTAAAGTTTTCCAACGATATAAATTGAGGTCAAACGATCACCGAACTTGTATCTCGTCTGATAGGATAACGTCACTCGCGTTGTTTTCACATCTATCATCGGCTGTAATTTCGTAATAAAATAATGTTGTAAAAGTTCGTCCGAATACTTAGCAAATTAATAACGTAGACCGTACACTCTGTCTGTACAGATGAGCCGTCAAGTATAATGCTTGTAGTCATCGACAGTTACCACTCTAATGCTCTCAAGTAGGTCATCTTTTAAAATGATGAATAGCTTTTTGAATGATGACTGAACTTTTTGCAAACATAAAAATAAGTAACAATTTTCCAAAGATTACAAGCATTTTCTAAAAAAAGGTACTGTAATGGTAGGCATGAAAAGATGTAAGTACCGTATCTCTAATGTCAACCCTATTCATGTTGCGAAAGCTATGCAAATGCGTGTGGTCTGCGGGCCCCCTGCCCCCCACCAACGGCCCGCCCCCTCCCCTCGCGCGTCACCAGCACGCGGAACCACTCTTCTGTGACAGGCAGCACTAGATATAGGTGCAGAAGGCCAACTCCAGGCAACTAGCTAAAACAGGCGCATGCACACAGACGCAGGAATGTTCTAGATTTGTTTTTTTTTTAAGAAGTTAATAACAGGTTTCTGAACTGTCCCGGTTTGCTCAGTAGGATTATATTTCAAGTGCCACATAATGAAAATAAATGAATTTTGAATAAAGGGGTCACTTTTAGGGGTTTTTTTTTTTTTTTAAGTTTTGCGAACTGTACCGTGTGAGAAATCAAATGCAAAGGCTTGTTGTGAGGATCTAATTTTTTTTTTATAAATTTAAAATAATTACTTTTAAAGATATTTAAGAAAATACGTGAAAATTTATCATTCCCCCTTATCTCCGAAACTACTGAGCCTATTTTTTTTTAATACCGTGATTAGTTATATACTTATAGATTACTTACAGGAAAACCTATAAGAAGTTTATGGTCGCAAAATAACACGGTAAATCTCCCAATATTACTTTTGCAGTTGGAATGTATGGGAGAACATGTTTTTCAACTACAACGTTAAGTTTGTTCTTGGGATAAATTCATCCCAACTATGGAACCCTTCATTGTGCGTCGTCCGACACGCACTTGGACGGTTTTTTATTTTTATCTAAACAATGTATTACTTGCTTTAATTACCCAATTAATGATGTTATTATCTGCGCATAACTATCATGCTGAGCTCTTCTATTCTATAAGTAATGAGGCGCTTGGACTTAAGTTTACGATGTGCAAATTGTAAAGTAATAGCTCCTTAGTGTACTCATTGTTGAAGAGCCTAATAATAAATAAATAAATAAACACGTACGAACGGAAATCACAAACAATACTGTATGCTAATCGGAAGTGCGCTTGCACTCGCTGTACGTAGACGCGTGACTATATTTTGTGCGAGCGTTTTCGTCGTTAGTTGTGTGGAGCCGACCTTCTGTGTAGTATGTGGTGCGGGCAGGCGGCGCGACAGATGGCGCGAACACGCCTGTGCACTGTGTACACGCACTTCCTGCACGTTGCCAACATTCGGCGGTGGAGCGCCTGAATGTTAAACAGACACTTTTATCTGAACGGCCGATATGGGATTGCAAAAATACTGAGCAAATACTAATTTTAATGGTGTGAACATGTTAGTATGTCCTCTCCAGCCCGACGCCGACGCCAACAAATAGATAGTTAAAATTCTCATTGTATTCCTACACAGAGCGCAGTCTAGAAGGTCCGGACTGATGTCTTAGTCTTGAGACAGAGTTAGAGACGTTATAAATATAGGAAGTGTTTTCGTTGTGTTGTCGACACGTGGTCGTAGCATTGACAAAGCGTTGTCGTAGCTGTGACGTAGCAGCGTTGTAGAGGCGTCGTAGCAGCGTCATTGTAGCGTCGTAGTAGCGTAGCGCCATCGTAGCAGCATCGCAATGTTGCCGTAACGTCTTCGTAGCATTGTCGTAGCTTTTTCGTACCGAGTCATAGCGGCGCGGCGGCGCGGCGGCGCACTTTGAGAGCCTTTTTTCGATCCACAGTGCGGCGGCGGCGGCGGCGGCGTCGTATTCTCAATCAATTATACACTCACTACATCGAGTGTTCAAAATATCGAATGTTTGTTTAATCGCCTGCGTTGGCTTCTGACGAGTGTGGTACCTTGCTGCCACCTGAATGTCAGTCTGTCCAACAAACCATAATTAAATAAAACGTGCCGAGCACAGCGCGCTTTGCATGAAGTGAGTCTTCTGTGTGGTGTGACGCTATGACATGACAAAATTATCGCCTCAACTGATCGCCACGGCTCGAATGGAGAATGTTTTAGAAATCGTTTCATTTCCCTCAACTCCTGCTACAGCTCGGATATTGTTCGTTTTATTTGTTCCGTGGCCACGTTTAATGTTGCCCGTCACAACATGAAAGCTTTATCTTGGTTAAAACCCGTTTGTTTTATTGCTAAAAGTTTTGGGTCTCAAATTAATAGCTATCTTCACCTTAGTATATTCACGTTGACCTAAGACGGGTTCGTAGGAGTTGTTCCACAGCCATGTCGGCCATCAGTTGCCAGTGTCATCGCCAGCGCGGATGCCGCACGAGCATGCGACATGCGTCATGCGCCATGCGAGGCTCACTCCGGGTCGTTGTGTGCTCGTGATACGCGCTTACTTAGAATAACGCCTGCAGTGAACGGCTCGTTCTTTGCCGGAGCTGATTGATGGCACTGGTCGTCTCCTTGAGAGCACTTAACTGGCAGTGATAAGAGTGATTTGCTGGGCTATCAGCGGCCGTAACATTAAACGTAAGGGCCTCGGCCCGTGTCCGGCCGCCATCATTATCCCACCGCCCGCCGCTCGCCCTCTCTTGATCATGACATGCCCACCCGCTACCCCCATCGACGACTTAATGCGGTGATTTTGAGAAAAGCCGGCAATTACTGACTTTACTTTGTTTTAATTACGTATGCTGCGCGCGGCTCACTTTAATACACGATTTACGATTTTGACTGCACAGTTTAATGTTAATATTTATGAGTGTGCTGTGTGCTACAGCGCCGCATACTAACAATAAAGTAGTCGATGATAAAATGTTGCCAGTTTGGCGTTCCGTGAAAATGTATGTTCGCTCAAGTATTTAACACAGTTGCATGTTGATTTTATAATTTGCATAAGATATATTTGAAATACAGACTAATAATATTTAATGCGGGTACAACATATTTGATTATTGAAAATATCCGCTATGGATGTATATAACCGTCTACAATCAGGTAGGTCTACGTATGCTGGTACTTTGATCCGTGTCACAAAGGGCGAGCAGGAAGTGCTGCACAGTTTTTGTCAATAGCCTGCAGCGGATGCGCGGGCGCAGCGCTCCTGTCACACCCCCGCCCGCGCTCCTGCCCCGCGTCCCCGCACGATAATGATCCACTTGTGTCGCTGGCTGTCAGTACTGTCGCTACCGAACAAGGTTCCGCCTCTTCCTGCACACAACACAAGGTGAGTTCGTTACATCAGTTGAACTGACTCGAACAACCACGTCTGTATGAGTACTAAGTAGCTGCCCACGCCGGACGAAAGTTAATGAACGTTTGTTTTAGGATCAATTTATCACGTTGTTCGATAAGTTAGGTTCCCGACCTGTGACACCAGGAGAACGTGTGCCTTTAGCACTCATTAATGTAATGCTCGCTCCGGTTAAGATGTTCTTTATTTGATAAAGCAGGTTTTACATTCTATGCAAATCAAAACATCATTTACATTATAGTACCCACTACTACGTGTTGCGTATCAAAATGTTCGTAATGTACAAACACATGACGTAGGCCTGTAGCCTGCAGCTATCAGAACAGAAATAGACACTACAGCTAAAACAACAACGAAAAACAATTGGATTGTTAAAGCAACGCTAACGTATCTACAATCTATATGTACAATGATGGTTTAAATGTTTATCAAATAGTCTCCGCTGGCAGTTGACGGGTGTATCTATCAACACAACACATATTTCAGCCGAACATCATGATAACAAAACTGTTTGTACAAAAATATCATAATAAATTGTTCCCACGCAGCCGCATGCCCGTCGCCCACCGACCGCAACGTCGCCGTGTGTCCGACGCCACGTGGCGCGACGTCCGGAGCGGCCAAGCCACAAGACGCGCACAAGAGGCTGCCACAATCGGTCGCCGGCCGTCATGTCCGCATACGATCAGACGAACATTAACCCACATATAACTATGTATTCAGTGCAAACAAAAAGATAACGACGATACTTTGAGAACCACTATCTATGAGAACATCTCCAAATTTTTTATTAAAATATCGTAGAATGTTTCGAGACGCTCATTAAGGCTCGTTCATACCAGCGCGTCGCGCCGTCGCTTCGCGCTGTTCTGCACGAGTCTTTATGCCACTTAATGCTGGGATTCTTTTTTGCAGAGAGTTGTCAGTTGCAAATAAAATAAAAACATTACCTGTGCCATTTGTGTTGAAATTAAAAAGGTAACACAAAAAGACTGAAATGATCCATAAACTATTGAATAATGAGATTACAGTTCCAAGCAAAAAGTTTGCAAAATAATGTAAAAAGTTTGTCAAAAGAACGATGGAATAGAAAAAAGTGTGTGTAACAACACACAGTTTTTTCAACTCCGACGACGCGTGAAACAATAATATTAGATCATAATTTAGACTTGTGTTTTGGATACAGTAAAGTGTAAGCAATCGTGTCGGCCGAGATATCTAGATCGAAGTGTGAAACATTATGTATCTACTTTACATGGTGTTTTCAAAAAATTTGTCCGTGTTATTTACGTGTTTTTCCATATTAATATAATATTATAAATGCGAAAGTAAGTTTGTTTATTTGTATACGCGTTCAAACTAAAACGGCTGAACAGATTTCGATGAAATTTGGCACATGGGTAGACCATGACCTGGATTAGGACATAGGATATACATTTTATCCCGATATTTCCACGGGATCGAGACTTACGCAGGTGAAACCGCGGGGCGCATCTGGTTTACGAATAAAACACAAAGTTAACACTTGTATAAAGTTACTCCTCTCCATACCGGGGGCCTAAACTCCAAAAAAAAGGCAACGCATACAGTTACAATCTTAAACTATTTATGGATGTTTTCCAAAAATTTGCATCCATTCAATTTCTACATAATCTTGACTCCAAAATGATAGTTTTTTTTTTTTTTAAGCGGCATAATATTTAATTGAAGGGCCACAAAAAAAGCCACAGAAATGAGAAATAATGATTTATAAAATGCATCTCAAATAACATCTAAAATAACCATTATTTTGATTTGCTTCCTAAACTAATGGATAGGTAATTTAATAAAGAACATTTTGCAAGTTTAATTTTTTTCAAAACACGAAAATTTGATTTTATAAAGATTTTATACTAAAATCTGAGCGTACTCGCTAAGTAACTTTTGCGCAGAGTTAGTGTGCCACGAATGCTCAAGGTTATTTGGTCAAGGTAGCGCCTTAAAAGCTTAACCCGCGAGCACTCGCGCTATGAGCATTTTACTCACAGTAAATTTAAAACACGCGCCATTTTGTCAAAATTATTCGTACGTACATCGTTCATTTGGTAGCTGAGTTTCGTTCCGTCCCCCACCCCTGTATGCAGTTCACTTCTCGCCAGTGTGCGCCAGTCACTCGGACGAGGTGGTTTGTTGCGCCGTGTACCATCAGGCGGCGTTTTACTCATCGCGCGGGTATCGACGTAAGTACTTTTTTTTACTCATGACTTTTTTTTTTCATCTTAGCGACAGTTTTACTGCTACTTTTATATAATATTATGATTTTACATTACTAAAATAGTAATCTTTTATGTATTTCTATTATAGATGGATCGTGATCGAAGGGATGAACATGTTTTGGCATGGTTGATGGAGGAAGATTTGGAGCACAAAGCACCGAGCATAGTCGTACACTATGTGATATGTGTAAAGCTCGCGTATATGACGAAGATTAGTTATTTATACTTAGTTAAGTTTTTTTTTTTTTAGTTTTTTTTTGTTCAATTTTTTTCGTCAGGCTGCCTTACAAGACTGGCAAATTAGTTCCTATGATTGTTAATTAAAATAAAAAAGATTAATATTGTTAACTTTTTGTATATATATTTTTTAGAATAAATAATATGTATTTTATTTAATAAAATATTTTTTATTAATATTTTTTGGTAAAACTTGCATTTATTGACATTCATAAACGTGAGCAAAATGCTCTACACGCGAGTACTGATGTAATTTCTTGAGGCGCGAGTGCTGGCGGGTTAATATTTCGCATATGGATCCCTGAATCCAAAAGTGGTTTTAACAAACTCACAATATTTTTGAACGACCTTTCTAACGATACCTACTCCATGGGCTAAAAGAGAAAAAAAAACATCCCCAATTTACATGTAGGGGAGGGACCCTAAAAAACAATATTTTTCTTGATTTTATTTTACTACTTTGTTGGCGTGATTAATATGTAGGTATACCTACCCATGCCAAATTACAGCTGTCGAGTACTAACCGTATCTGAGCTAAGCCGCGGACAGACAGACAGACACACAGACAGGCAGACGGACATGGCGAAACTATAAGGGTTCCTTGTTTACTACGGAACCCTAAAGCTTCGTGCAGACCACCGCGTCGCGACGCCGCGACGCGACTCGAACAATACAATTTCTAAGAAAACTTGATGGTATAACAATAACCGGTGTCGCGTCGCGCTAGTCTGCACGAAGCTTTAAAACGGACCCCCAATGACATTATTTGGTGATCCAATAGACCTACAATATTTATACATTTGAATTGTTTTTCAGCGAGTGCACGGTAGAGCGTCGCTAAGTTCGATCTTCTAATAAATATCGTTGAATTAAACAGCTCAATTAAGTTGTCACAAGCAGGAATGCAAGTAACTGCAAGCCGTCATGCGCTCCTTGCATCATGGGCGTCTTGATTATCTACCAGTTTACCAAGCGACGGTATTGATGTATATTTGAAACTACAATATTATAATCACATGATTCATGAGCAATACCTACATAGAGACACGATGCACGAGCACTTGCCGCTGATTGGTTACCGGAACGTATGGATTGATTACAAGACACGCCAAAACACGTCGAAAACAACGTGTTATTATTATTTCACTAAATTTATAATTATCGTGGTGTTAATTAACGGTATAAATAATACCTCGCGTATGGAAAATATTTTGAATACGTATTACATAGTGTTGGTCGGGTTTAATTGGGTCGTGATATAGAAGTTATTTTAATATATTATAATGTATGGTGCACAAGGTAGGTAACGTTGTTGTTAGTTTATTATCTACCGAATACCAATTAACTTCAAGTAGGTCCACAAATCCACACGTCAGTCTCGTACATGTGAGTAACATACGTAAAAAATCACGGCGGATATTATCGCGCACTGGATTTCCAAGTCTCGGTGTTGGGTCGAGCGTTGAGAATCCAACAGAGTGCAACCCAGCGCGTGGAAAATACACACTGTTGGATTTTCAACTTTTGGCGCTAAGGAAAGCGTTGGAAATGAAGTGTGCGAAAAATATATCGCCGCGGGAAAATATCGCCCGTGCGTACCTGGGCTAAGACTTTCGTTCGTAGTGGCAGTGCATGCATGACGCGGTGCTATTTAATTATTCTCAGGCCCGACCGATCGCCTACCTAGCCGCACGGCGCACTAATGAAATTACCTTTTAAATTAAAAATATGTAGGTAGCAGCAGGTAGGTAGAGCAAACCTGTTTTCTTTTTAATTAAGTACCTACTTATGAAATCTCATTAAATCAAATAATATATAATTGTAACGATGTCATTCGGCGTGGGTGCGGCACACGATCACACTGCCACGACATCGCCGCCAGCCATAGCCCAAGAGCAGCCAGCATGCAGCACTGTCACCAGCACTGACAACACAGTCTGTAGAGCAGTACATGAACACAAGAGCAGCCAGCATGCAGCACTGTCACCAGCACTGACAACACAGTCTGTAGAGCAGTACATGAACACAAGAGCAGCCAGCATGCAGCACTGTCACCAGCACTGACAACACAGTCTGTAGAGCAGTACATGAACACAAGCGTGTAGCACGTATACATTTATTACTGACGTCGAACGACGAAAGAACACATCTTCATGTGAAACATGAATCACGACGCGGTCCCCTCTCATCCGCCACTAGAACTGACAACGAATGAAACCTCCGCACTGACGAACTACAGTAAATATAACGAGTTTCAAACATACTCGTATATTGACTCAACTCATATTAATAATCGGCCGCTGCTAAGCACTTTTCACATAAGTGTTGAAACGAACAACATCCGCGAAGCAATGTATTCGAAATGTATTTATTAATAAATATAGACGAACCGAGAGCTGACTAACGGTTGCTTAAATTATTCTGTTCACACTGTTTCAGCGAGGCGTGAATATACACGCAGATGAAGGCAGGCTGAGGCTGGAAGAGAGAATGAAGCATCTCCCTTAGCAAAATATGAAATAGCAGAACAGAACTGGTACAATAGATTGGGAAAAAATAATGTGGTGACACAGAAATTCATTGTAATCGCTGATATTGGCAGCGAAGTTAAAGAGAAACCAAAGAACAATATTAGACCGCTTAATAAATTAGGTACTACAAGATGAAGGTGGAATTTGGTTAAGCTTTCTGTGAACTCAGCGTGCGGTTCAGAAAGTATAATATCCTACACTGATTTAGATGACTTTCACATTCACGAGTCCATTAATTACAACATAGGGACTTTTTTATTTTGGATAATTTAATACAATACATAAACATAACAGTAATTTATTGGAAAAATAACTGAATTGGATGCAAAGTTATTCCGTAGTTTGCATAAAAAATACCTAGCAGTGACACTTTCGAGCGGTCGCCATCTGACCACTTAGGCAATATGTTGTTAATGGTTTCATGAACAGTTGGACATACAGCCGTGGTCTGATTTCACAATATTCTATAATGTTCATAAATACCTTTACATGACTTTTAAATAAATATCGAAAGCGTATTACTTTCAAATTACAGTAAATGTTTACTTAATTGGCTCGTACATGACGCAATGGTCTTTCGTGCACCGAGCCCGGGTACTTAACTTGAACTTACTTCAAGTTATATGAACATTTCACGGTAATTGGTCGCCGGTGGTCTAAGGAGCGGAACCAGTCTCGAGGCTATATCCTAAATGTATGTGAAACTGAAAGTTGAGACAATGTATCGAGCATGTAAAGGAATGTGCACGCCAAAAATTATCCACTTATTACTCATATTAGGTAGGTATCGTACGGTAATTAATTTAAGTATTTCTTCTTTCTATATTAAACCAGTACCCGAATTGCGTAATACACGATCAATCAGAATCTGAATCGTTTTGAAACAGATTGCTAATCCATTGCTTCATAAGTTTGGAAAAAAAATCTGCTCAACAACGTAAATAACGCAATGAATGTTGTTGAACTGTCAAAATGAAACAGATTAGTTGTAATCGTTTACGAAAATGTATTGAATAATTAGATAACAGTACCTACTACTTTTAACTAAGTATATGCTTCATTATTAGTTGCTCTATACGCGGTATAAACTCTGAGATATTACTAGCATTATTATAGCAGCACATTATGCCTGTAACTGCTCACGTATGGTAAACGCATATTGCAATGTATTCGCGGTGACTCCGGTAAGTATCGTCGTCGGAACATGTTCCCAATTATGCAAAAACGCACAGCGCTTCTCAATCATTAACATTTGTAATGTATCTAGTCTGCATCCACGAGAAAGTTAAAGTTTTATACTTCTCCACATCGTGTTGCAAACAAACTGTTTTGTTCATGCTTTTGCCATAAATACTGTAACTTACTATAAGTACATGTTCCATACTGTGCGCTAATAACTTGAAAGAATCATAAAAGAAGATTCTCATAAGAGAACCTTTTTGTTTAGGTTCCCGACTCCGAGCAACATCCCGATACAATGGACATCTTTGAGTTACGATACAATGGAAGGTATTTCAAAGCTATCACACAATGCGTATGAAAGGCAGCTCGGTGAAGCGATATGAAAAGATTTGCCTCGTTCGTAAAGTAAAGGTAAGTTGGATGGGTTTGGGCACGCTGTGGTTTGGGTATTTCTCGTTATCGTTCGCTTCCGTCGCGCGTTTACAAACAAACACGCGCGGCCCGCCCGCCCGAACATTCACAGAACAAAAGAAACTTGCATCAACATACGTGTTTAAGAGTGTACTACTTACGACACTTTTTTTGCGGATACGACACCGTGTTTGTAACAACCTCGGAAATAAAAATTCATAACACAAGTCGCATGCTCAAGTCGAGCAATTAGCTATGATGTTGCATTGTAAGCAGTTAATGAGCAACATTCTTTGCTTGGGAATATTTAATATCAATTAAGATGTGCCTGCACTAGTAGGTATCATTTATTAATAGAGAACGTGAAATACTACCATTCAGTAAGGCATTTGATAGAGTATCTCATAAGTAGCTGCTGAAGAAGCTTAGGTACCTATTTTGCGGTTTCCGGCCATCTTCATCTGCTAGTTTAATTCATGTTTAACGGACAGTCAATTTGACGGGGTACTCAATGGATTCGGGTCATCACATTATAAAGTTCATTCTGGTATTCCTAAGGGTACGCCCCGATACGCACCTGGTCTCCCCACTGATGATATAAGTTTCTCTCTCTTCCTCATATGCAGGAATATAATATCGAAAGATATGCTACTATAATGAGTACGATACGATAAGATTTAAGTCACTGGTATATGGCAAGTAGGTATGACATAAAATTTCAAGGTGCACTCACAGCAAATTAACCAGAAAAACCATAATCCTGAATAGCATTTGGTTAAAATTGTTATCTGTGGAATGTTACTAACTGGCTGGCTGTCATAAACAAAGAAAAATAATCGGCTATTTAAAATACATATACCTACTAGTGGTGCTAGTGGTGGTGATAGCAGACTCTCAGATATGTTTTTCTTTCCAATTAACCTTTTAATGTCACGAAACACGGTCGGAAATAAACTAACACCTATTCAATATACCTACCCACATTGACGGGAATGGCCGCGTTATAAATCAAAACTAACCTTGTGGCCAAATTCATGCGTAAGGTAGCCCGCGAGTTTCAAATTTTCTTTAGTTTTTTGCATTGTGCAGGTCAGTGTCAGGTTTTATGTTTATTAAAATATGATTCGCGACCGTAACAAATATGGCTTTACATAATTATAATCATAACAATCACCAACACAACTCCATAAGTTAGTATAATTCTCGAATGTCATGATTTCATGAAATAGTCATTCAATGGGATTACATGAACTAGTTGTATTGATCATTTTTATGATTATAATTCTATAAATAAACATTTAAAGCTTCGTGCAGACCAGCGCGACGCGACACCGGTTATTGCTATACCGTCAAGTTTTCTTAGAAATTGTATTGTTCGTGTCACGGCGCGGCGTCGCGTCGCGCTGGTCTGTACGAGCTTTAATACGGCCGCGAATATTATTTACCTATATCAACATAGAACATGAAATTGACCTGCAAATTGCAAAAACGTAAGAAAATTTGAATTTCGCGGGCTGCCTTGACGCTTTCGCCTTAAGTACCTAATCTATTAAGTTTTACACGCGAATTAAGCGTGGGCGCGGGTCGGTAAATGACGGTAAAATAAATGCTTTGCGTACGTAGGTACGTACCTACGGTAAACTCAAACTCAAAGCATTTATTTTACCGTCATTTATTTCAATCAAAGCATTTATTCCAATTAAAGCATTTACAGGCACTTTTGACTTGTCAAGGAGTCGGTCAGTCAGAAATATGAAGCTAGTTTCCCATTCCAAAGCGTAGAAGGTACTTATGGAAAAGAACGTGCAAGAAACTCCACGGACACTCTTTTAAATCAACACATTGTTACAAAATATTGGTTACTTACATCATTCATTTTGAAATTATACATGTGAGAACCATGTAGAAAGACGTGCACGTTAAAAGCGTCAAAAACAAGGAAAAAATGAAAATAAGCCATGGCAGATAAGAGATGACCAGTCCCAACTGACGGCGCCCGTTCACGAACATGACGCATGGATCAGCAGCATTCAGCTCAACCATTTTGAAGGGAGCTACATGATCCAATACACGCGCCACCAAATCAGCGAGACATCTGATTGAGCATGACATACTCACAGCCGCTAAGGCACATTCAAGTCAATGAAAGACATATTACCTGGTAAATGGTACCTATTTCTTTAGTACATAGGTAGTGGTGGTCACACCTGTGCTATGCTCTGGTAATGTTAACACTTACGATGAAGAGCGGTTGTGCCGGTTGTGTGACCGTCGCTTACTTAGGCGGTGGTCAGTGCCAGCTAAACTTCGTGCCACAAGTAAACATCACCACTTAGCGCTAAGTGAACGCACTCTCATCTGTGCAACGATGACACGTTAGTAAACATTCGCAATTATTTTTATTCAGCAAACAGCGAAGGTATGTAGGTACTGTTCGTTAAATCCGTATCGTACTGTTCAAATTGGTGTCGTAACTCACTGTGAACGCCTGCCATTAATTTCGTCCTACCCGCGGCCGTGGTTTAATAATCCATGAAATTGTATTAAAATTTCAGTGGACTGCAAATTCGAAATTCGTACTCAGAAGCGAGCGTGGAGAGACGTTGTCGGAGCGGAGCGAGCAAAGGTACTTGGATTTGCGTCCTTTAATTACGTGAGGTGACGTCGACGTCGCGACGCGCCTCAGTTCGCTATCTCAGTCGCCATCAGCTGTTGTGTGCGCGTGTGCACTCGCCCCCGCCCCGCTCGCTGCGCCGCCGCCCCGCCCGCTCCGCGCTCCAATCAGCTGATCGCAGTAGGTCGCGGCGCCACGCTGACACGCCGGCCGCGCTACATACCTAGCTACTATGCAACGCGCTATTTACTACTATCAACACAATGTGATTTACTAATAACTTTTACAATGATATTAGATTTTTTTCTAATTGCCTGGCTGGGTAGTGGGTAGGTAGGGTACAAACTATCTTTATTAAAAGCAATTTTTAAATTTACAGATAACGAATACAAAGGGGTTTGAAGATCCGTGGCATACCAACTGTCCGCCATTATATATTTTTTTTATATGGCGGCTCACCTAGGGTTGCCAAGCCCAAAAATAGAAAAGCCAGACAGATTCAATTTAGCCGGACATTTTGCCCTGAAAGCCTGTAACCTTTTGAAAAGAAAAAGAGACATACTTTTATTTGTGTATTTATTACTGTTATTAATTTGACACTTACCTACTCTACTTTAATTATATGTTATTAAGAACCACATTTTTTTCTTACTAAGTCGAGTCATGCGTGCCCGCGTGACGTCCCGTGCAGACCAGCGCGACGCGACGGCACGACGCGACTCAAACAATACGATTTCTAAGAAAACTTCACGGTATAAAAGCTCGTGCAGACCAGAGCGACGCGACTCGAACAATACAATTTCTAAGAAAACTTCACGGTATAACAATCACCGGTGTCGTGTCGCGCTGGTCTGCACGAAGCTTAACAATAACCAGTGTCGCGTCGCGCTAGTCGGCACAAAGCTGGAGTCGCTCGCTCGCTTTAGTTCGAATTTTTTTTAGTGGGGTGGGGTTGACCAAAAGCCTGACAAAAGCCGGACAGACCGGTCTTGTATATATTTGGCTGGAGACGATTGTAAAAAGCCGGACACCTGGGCCCTATTTAATAAAACTTACAAATTGTAAATTGTAGATGACAAGCTACAATTTACAAGTTTCTGTTTAATAAAAATTACAAGTTACAAATTTGTCATGGTAGAAAATTTTCAAAATTTACAATTTTACATTATATTTTGTTTAATAAACATTTTCTTTTTACAAAAATGTAAGTTTACATATTTGTAGGGAAAACTACTTTATTGAACACATAATTGTAACTACAAGTTTACATATTTTGTAAATTGTAGTATAATTCTGACAGGTCAGAATTATACAGGACAGGGTCTCATGGTGTGTCAAAACTTTACAATTTTGTGCCTCAACTAAAGAAATTTAAATATTATATGCAAAAAAATGGTTCTAACAACGAATAGTGAAAGTAATGATGTTAGTGATGATGTATATGTGATTGAACGGCAACGGCGAATTTTTCGTAACAGGATACATTTTACTTTTAATGTGACAAATTTTACAATCAACGAAAAATTTCAAGATAACAAAAATAGGGCATTTACTTGAACACAATACGAAGAGAAATGTAGCCCTTACACCGACCGAGCAAATTTTAAAACTTACGTTTTATGTAAATTGTAATTTACAACTAAATATTTGTAAATACAATATTGTCATCGAAATCTACAGGCGTTTTCTACTATGTAAATGTTTATTAAACAGCATTTACAATTGTGATAATTGTAAGTTATTTACTTGTAACTTTCTTACATATTTGTAAGACAGCACATGTAGAAAAAGTTAACAAATATTTATGTGACTTTTTTACAAAATTGTAGGATTATAACGTTTATTAAACAGGGCCCTGGCAACCCTAGGCTCAACTCAACTCAAAGCATTTATATAACCATTTACAGGCACTTTTAAATTAATAAATGTCTAAACCATTTACAGGCACTTTTAAATTGTCAAGGCTCCATATAAAAATCTTCAACCCCCTTTGAAAAGGCGCGGTTGGGCAGACCACCAGACTCGAGAGCGCGATGCAACTCTAGTAGAAACTATACTATGAAAACGTCATGGAAATTGTTCTATCAGAATCGCGTCGCACGATTGCGACGCCCCTGTCTGCAGGAGCCGTTATGGAGCATGGTATTTATAAAATAAAAAAATATAGTGAGATCGTGCAGAACGCTCCCTGTTCCGGCGCGGCACATGAAAGAGTTCGGCTCCCGGCGCTGTCCCTCTCACTCCCGAGTCACGGTGCTGGAGTGAGAGCGGAACGCAGTACGACACCCGCCTGTCAAGTTCGGTACTTAAAATGGCCGATGCTTGCTTAGTTTCGTGATCGCCTAGGGAGGGGGCCAATGTCGATAATATTATGTTTTATGACGGCGGGTGGCGGACGAACATAAATTGGGTTTTCGTTTTACGAGAGATAATACCGAAGATAAATTATACTCGCGTTTCGGGAATCGAATTTCACCCGAAGTGAGTTCAGTCGGCGACTGACGTTTAACTGTAACTACTGTGTAATGCGCTTCGAGGAAGCCGGTCATTACGGACTCGCTCTGATCGTTCTGATCGCGAGCCGCAGTTATCAGGCCGTGACGAAGGAGCTCGTTATAATTCGTGATCGTTATTACGAGCGCTCTTATCTTAAACGTCTCGCTACACAGCGAATCTTGCTGATTACTGTTACTGCCGTTTTACTGCCAGCAATATATGAGATTACCATGTGCACGTACCTATTACTTTGAAAGCTTTTATGCTTATCAATAAGATAGTTGTCTGAATCGCCTAATGGCACGGCAGTAAATTGAACGGTCTAGAGCTAATAAATACTCCGTACCTACACAGGTACGCAAATAAACTTCGCGCCGGTAATAAAGAGATACCTTAGGTCTCAGTGTGCGTCATAAAACCACAAAGAATGTGGCACAAAATAAAATATTATATTTAATTACCATTATAGTTAATACGACCGTAGGTACCCTGCGCGAGATAACGGCGACGCACGAATCTGTGCGGACACAATATCACACCCATAAAAAGTAACAATAAACTTTTTATCGTGGCTGTGAAGATAAAATAAATAAGTAGGTAAAGCTTTAATTTGGCTCGCCGTCGCAGTCAGGTTGCGGCCAGGGCCGTGACGGGCCCGCGGCACGCGGCCCGGCACGGCACGGTGCGGCCTGAAGAGGCGCGGCCGCGGCGGCCGCCCCAATCATCCATTAGTCTCGATGTTTATTTCGTGTTTATTACGTGGATGCTAATTTAACGCCGTCGCTCGCTGTGATGTCGGATAATGGAGTAGGTATGCTCTCACAAGAGTCCGGGGCCGCGTGTGTGCCGTCGCATCGCCGCCGCTAGCGACGTGCCCGGCCATTTCTCGCTGCCCGCGTTTCTAGTCTACCCGCTGCGTGCTCTTTAAATCTATTTGTCTGCATCTTAATTATACTCGCTTCGGGTAATTGCCGCGCCGAGACGTTTGCATGAATGTAATGAATCATAATAATCGATTTTTATTAGAATATTTTCGCCTGAAGTCTTATTTCCCTGAATGGCAGTTCAGTATGAATAATTTCTTTCCCAACAGCTATTGTAGATTATTCACGACGCATTGTGTATAAGTGCCTTTCAAACAGAAATTAAATGTGGAATGAATAGCGGCGGTGCGCGCTAGGCTTTTGTTTAGCGGATATTTTGGAAGTGTTGTCATTGAGAACGAAACAATGGGAGAATGATTCGTAGCCGTGAGAGGCGCGCCGCCGCCGTCGTCGCGCCGTCCGGCTGACACGCCGGCGAAAACTTCTATCGCTCCACACTTGTAATTATGAATGTGAAATCTACAAAACTATTTTTCTATACTATAATACGCTATTGTTTTATAAAAGTTGTGTGCTAGAAAAGAATACTACTAATAATAGAAATAATAGAGGATAGCAAATTTAAGTCTCACAAAAATCTTGGAAATGCCTCTAGTCCACTGGTTAGGATTCCTTTTTACCCGACTACAGCGACGCAAAAAAGAGGGTTATATTTAACAACTGATTTAGGTGCTATTCAGTTTCTAATGAATCTCAAAATCTCAATTATTATAAGAATCGTGATTGATTTCTTTTAATTTGTTTGCATCCACGTGTCGAACGTCTCCACAATGTTGCAACTTACTGTGCCATCTGCTGCTAATGAACGTTATCAAGTCATTCAGTTACTAATAATGTGGATCCTACTACTGCTAGTTGAGTGTATTCACTTGTGACACAATTTTTGGTTACAACAGAACATCACTCGATGGCTTTAGTTTTCATGTCACAGTCGTCAGAGACATGTTTTCACCATCCACATGAACACGCTAAACATAGCGCTGGCATTGGAGGTTCATTGTGACACATTACTAACAAAAGAATTCGTTTTGATGCAAGATGTTTAATTTAGTGAAGTTAGTCAAAATTTTGTCATGTTTTTTTGGCTCTCTTCCCAATCTATAATGTTGATTGGACAACAATAAACAGTTGCGCATGATTGGAGCACTTATTAATGTGTCAGCCATTGGAGTGTCGTGATTAATGACTTGTTCAATATGTAGCATGCAGCTGGACATTACAGCCGCTGCGCTCGACGCAAACGACAGAGTTGCCAGGCTGTAAATTACTCCGCCAATACGTTTATGGCGATATAAATGTAAGCAATCTTCCTGCAAATACCAATTTATGACAACTGCAAACAAGTTCCTCGCCATATTTATATGTGTATACAACAATCCGAGACATATTACGGTTGTGAGCCGTTTCTTGACAGGCTCCCTTCTGGCTACGAGGTTATTAGTTTATTTGCGTGGCGTCATTTAGAATATAAATTACAGTGCCGCGTAGCCGTGTTACTTATTCAATCCAGCTGTCAGAGATTGCAATAACTAGTTTTCACTTCACAAAATTGGATTTATTTCGCTTTTACTTTGGGCTGTGTGCATTCAGCTTTGGCAATCACAGTGCCATAAAATTACTGAATCATTCATTGGTCACACATGTCTCGGATCTTAATCTCTAAATGACAATCTTTCTATTTCAGGACAACCTACTAAAGAATATATTATAATTTGGCTTAGAGTGTAGAGGCAGAGTTGTTCTTAGCAGTATCCGTTAGCACCTTTAGGATTGAGACAGTTTGATAGTCAAAATACTGAGTACTTATTTAGTTGTACATAATATAATTATATATAGACCAGTGATGGTGAGGTTCCAATCGGTGAGCGAGTACTTACACGTGCATCGTGCACCGCGCACGGGGTCCGCCGGGTCCGCACCGCATCCAGGGCATCCGGTATCGTCCGGTCATGAGCACTGACTACACACACTACCGTACACTGTACACAAAGACCGCACACGAGCCGCATGGAGGTAAATAAAACGATGCTTTAGGGATTTTTGTAAAAAGATAGTTATATTTTTGGCATTGGACTATGACACAATATAATACTATGATATGCTAAGTAAGCGTTTTATAAAGACTTTTACATGCCGAATATTCGTTAATCAGACTATTCATCAGAGGACTCTTTATATATAATTTTAACAAACATAACCGCTTACAAAATGAGAGTAGAGATACGATTCTAATTACCGTTCGGAACTGCTCTAGAACTCATCACCTATTCGAAAACATAACTATGTCTAGTTTTATTCTTAATATTTTTCTCACTTTCATTTTTTTACTCTATAGGTACATATTTATTATAATACAATTTTTGAACATATAATTATCGATATGATATCTTATACAGAAAAACGCAACGAATCGGCGACGGTACAATAATTTAATCGTGAAGCGTCGGTTACTGCGTTTGCGAATAAATATTTTCGTTGGTGGGTATGCACTAGCGTCGACGCGCCGGCGAGCGGCCGGCCGTCCGATCGGACATCCGGCGAGGCAGCCGGCCGCGAACCGGGCCTCGAGCGAAACGATAACACGAAACGTTCAGGTCTTCGGCGAAACAACACATCATAATCGTCCGGTACAACAACACATAAATCAACGTTTAAACAATATCAACGTACATAGGTACTATTTGGTATTAGGTTCGTTCGCGAACGAGCAGACGCGAGGGCGCGCGTCGCCCGGACACAGACGCGAGCGAGCGTGCCGGACGCGGCCCGGGATGGTGCCGGCACGCTCGCCGACACTTATCACTCTAACTAATTACAACGAAACATCACAGAGACCGGGGCCCGCTCCGGCGCCACTCGGCTACATGTAGATGGGCAGCTGCTGCAGCGCACGCTTGTCGAAGCGGTCGTAGTGCGCGGCGGCCGGCGGAAGCGCGCGCGCGATATCACAGTCCAGCGCCTCCGGCGGCAGGTAGGGGTGCGGCTTGAGGCGGGCGCGGGCCGCTAGCTTACCGCCAGCGCCGTCCGCCGCGTACGACTCGAAGCGGTAGCACGCCAGCGGGTGCGCCGGCTCCTCCGCAGGGGCCCGCGCGCGCGCCGCCGCAGCCGGCACAGGCTGCGGCGCCGGCGCGGGTGGCGCAGGGGCCGCGCGGCAGCAGCGCCGCGCTTGGCGAGGGGCCCGCGCGCGACTGCCCGGCGTCACGGCGGCGGCGGCGGCGGCATCTCCTCGCGGTAGGTTGTTCACGAACGGCACACGCCGCAGGCTCTCGAGCCTCCGGAAATGTGAGGGGTGGATCATGAGCAGAGGCTCGATCTTGACGCCCTGCGGCGGCTTGGCACAGTCGGGAAGCTCGTATTCGATACTGCAGTCTACGTGTAAAGGCACCGAGTAGTCCTTGGGGGCGAGCGAGGCGGGCCGCGCATCCCGGCGGAAGCGGTCGGCGGCAAAATCGGCCTCGCCGCGGGCGTAGCCCGTCATGACGGTGGACGCGGCCTCACGGCATGTGCGCCGCGGGGCGCGCGCCGATCAGCTGATTGTTAAGGCCGAGCTCAGCGCGCACACGTGCGCGCAGTTTGGCGGCGGCCGCGAGACTGGACTGGCGCCCGCCCCGCGCGCCTGCGCCGCGCGCACGTTGCCCCCGCTAGGCGTGCGCCCCCCGCGACGTCGCCGGGGAGCCGTTCATCCCGCGTCCCCCCCGCCCCTGCGGCCGGGACTCGCCCCTGCTCCGTCGGGCGCACTCCGGCGTTCGGTGCTGTCGCTGAGCGGCGGCCGCTTGCTGGCGATGACGTCGGCGGGAGTCGGGGAGGAGCGGGTGGGTGACAGCGACCTACCGACGGCGCGGCGTCGACCACGAAATTTCATCGACAGATCGATAAAAATGGCGATGGCTCCTACGATGCGAGTGTTGCGCAGAGATGCAGTACGCACGGCTTACTAGCGGCGGGGGAGCGGGACGCAGGGGCTTGCCTGCGGGGTGCGGGGGATGTCGCGAGGCGCGCGGGGGAATATGATTGTCAAACAGCTGACTACAAAGAAGTTCAAAGTATTAAAACAAGAGCGAGTACAGGTGCACCACGCTGCAGTGTAGTTTGTGAGAGAACTTTGCAATTGGCGGTAGCTATTGTGAATGTCTGATTGTGTAGCTACTTAGTATAATTAAAAAACACCACTTGAATTATATAGCATAGCAAGCCCGGAAAAGTAAATTGGCACTTAATAATATAAATATAAGTACCTACTCAATAGTAAACGTGGCTGTCGGCGGTAGTTCGCAGTTTAACACGACGTTAGGGTCTTCATCAGGAAATAGTGTTATGGGTTTTGGACAAGTTTATACCATAGAATGCGAAAACGTAGCATGAATCGAGTATTTTCCTCACATTGCTTCTGTGACGTCACCGAGTCTCGCTACATCTCGTTTTTATGTTCATAAAAATCAAAATACCTACCTACGTTTCTTTTGCATTACGAAAATGTACCTACCTACGTCAAATCAGCAAAATGTACACGCACTTGACATGCGATTATGTCCTTTAGTAACAATGTTAACGAGACTACCGTAGGGTAAATTAGGTCATGTTTGAAACCAAAATTGACATATCGATAATTTCTTGGTAAGAATTACCTACTTAATAATTATTTTTGATTATTTTTTTTTGATTGTTCAATGTTTTATAACTTTCATTTATGACCATTCAAGTGGTTATGTATATATATTTTTTGAAGTTGACATAAATTATTATTGAGATAGAATAAACACAAAATAATGTTTTGACGCAAATTAAGGTAAATATGAAGTGAAAAATATATAGTTTGATGAATATTATGTTAATTTATCATATTTTATTTATTTAAACAGTAAGCTTTTAAAAAGGCATGGAGTCTCTTTGATGAGATTAACACTCTAAGGCCGTATTAAGGTTTATGCAGACTAGTGCGACGCGACAGCGCGACGCGACACCGGTTATTGTTATACCGTCAAGTTTTCTTAGAAATTGTATTGTTCGAGTCGCGTCGCGCCGTCGCGTCGCGCTGGTCTGTACGAGCCTTTACTTTAAAAAAGCGTATATCTCTGACTAGTAAATAGTTATCTATGGCGCATTTACTTATATTACCGCCCTAGTGCGGTAATATAAGTAAAAAGCACGCGTGTTTTATACACTGCGACACTTTACGAGTGTCGTTAACTCGTTACCATACAATCTCAAAAAAAAACTAGATTAGGTTTTTGTTATAAATTTAACTGTTTAGGAGTACCTACCGGACCGCGGCGGTCCCTGACTCCTGAGCTACACCATCTGTAAGCTCGTCTCGTATTATTTGTCAGGTAGGTATTTGGTTAGCATAAGCAATTTTTTTTATAATCTTTGACATACCTAACGTACGTAGGTACCCGTGCGAAATAATGTTTATTAAGTCTTCAATATTTTTATCTAATTTATTTCGATTCTACATAGTTTGTACGCGTTTTGCAACGAATGCAAAATTTTAACGTATTCATATCTTGTTGTTTGTGTGTATTTTTAATAAAACACGTATACTATAAGATTAATAGTTTAATTATCTTTAAAATGGTGAAGGTATCAGAAAAATACGCTTGATAGATTTTGCGTGATTCTCAGTTTTATATCCGCGTTAGACATACCTTTGCAAATAAATTTCACTATGTTATATAAACATAATCTCAAATATTCCTATATTAAGTTATTATATTAAGAAAAATACTCTTATTTAACATATGTATTTTCCAAATCATAACCACTAATAACGAGTAGTGGTTATGATCTATGAAGACGTGATCTTCAGTATAAAATCATTAAAAGTCGGTTATCGTCGCCTTAAGTTAATGTTGACATAGCAACATTTTAATTACCCTCGTTGTGTTTGTTGGTACCTACCTACAAAAGTTTATAACTAATCTTTTGTACTTACTCGCATTAAATATTGATACAGAGCTACTATCGAAAATATTATTCATTCCACAGAGACAACACATCCGGACTAGAAACCTTAAAAAAGTACGATAACACCAGGAAACGGTTCCAAGGGTTTCCGTAGTGCGGGGACACCCTCGCATTTTATATTATAACGATTGATATCGATAAGTCGCCGCTAAAGGCCTTGTGCTGTTTGTTATAAATAAAATATTATACTTACTTAAATAACACGTCAATAATACATTATTTTATTTAAAGAAACAAAATCTTACGTTAGGTACTTACCCAACTTTTTGTTAAGAGGCTGGCAACAGCTAAAGCGCGGTCACTGTAGAACTGCATATAAAAGAAAGAGAAGCGCGATGACACAATGCTGGTAATATATTGCAAAATACGAAGCTATTATCAATAAAAAAATAAAAAAATGATGGATAAAAAAATTAAAACAGAAAATATTACGTTAAATGTGTTGCTTGTAGAATAATCTGAATGATTACATGTGTAATAAAAACTACCCTTGCTCTAAAACAACTTATTCATTCCGAATCTATTTAACCTCAAAATAGATAATAAAAATAAAAAATATATTGACAAAAAAAAGGTGTTACATTTTAATTTAAACCTGAGCCTGACTCCTGAGCTAGGTGGCACCTGTGTTATGCTACGGCTACATTGTCGCGATAAAGCGAAGATTTGCATTATCGCGACACGTCTGGACAAGCATTTCGTCACATCGCGAATATTTCACGAGAACTCGAAGCCTTCGCGCGGCTGTCGGTAAATTACTGCACATCAAAGGGTTTTCTTGCGACAAAGTTCTTGCTCTTGGCCACTACCACTTCGCGCACTCTTTGTTTACAGCGACACGTCGAGCGTTGTGCACGTATTTGTCTTGCAACAGGTACTTCACGTCAAGGCACCTATTTGCGTACCAATAATATTTTGATTTTATTATTGTCGATTTTGTCGTAAGTACTTAATTATGAACTCGAGCAATTAAAAAATTTTGGAACTCATCGTTAATTAAGAAGCAGAACCAGTGCCATGGAACACGCAAGAGACGAATCATTAAAAAAAACATTTTTATTACGACGCATGGTGGAGGATAAAAAAAAAAGTGAATTGGCCTGTTACGGTGGAGGAAATAAAATCAAAAAAGAAGTCACTTATGGCTTACTATAGAACACATCTTAATAAACATAAGACGTCGAGCGGTGTGGGGGAGAGAGCGCCCGAAGTTTAGTTCGCGATAACAAACAAGACAATGTAGCCACAGCAATCGAGTTCCCCAGAACGATTAGCGATATGAAGAATTGCTTGTCCAGATATGTGTCGCGCCAACGCGAATCTTCGCTTTATCGCGACAATGTAATGTAGACAATGTAATTCGTCGTAGACCGAACACGAATTTTATAGTTTTTATTGCGACAACACGACAAGAATCTTTACGCGACAATGTAGCCGTAGTATTACAGGAGATGCATACTAATCCCCACATGGATCTTAAAGTCGTTAGCCCAATCTCACAATCCCAAAAATAATTAGTACTATAACCACCTGTAAGGATATTACGGTTTTCCTTGCTGTTTACGAGATAATTAACTATTTCATACTAGCTTCATACAAATTTTTCGAAAAAAACATATAAATCCTTCGTTTTTGTGCAGAATTAACTCGGGTGTCATTTTTGAATATAGTAATAACTAATAGAAGCGATACAAACCTAACACTCATGTTTATTAATATGGTTTTAAATCTTTAAAAGAATTTTTTAGAGGTATCTTCGTGATTTTTTTCTATCGTATAAAGCTTCGTGCAGACTAGAGCGACGCGACACCGGTTATTGTTACACCGTGAAGTTTTCTTAGAAATTGTATTGATGTCGCGTCGCGTCGTCGCGTCGCGCTGGTCTGTACGAGCCTTTATGTTTTCAACACACTACCTAGCGTATATCCTGAAGAATATCATACATCTTCTGATTCTGTTTACTGCAGTGGATAGTAATACTTTTAGGCATTATAAAACTTGCGTTTAGCTCCTGTAGTGGGGACTACAGGAGCTAAACGCAGACTTTAGATAACTTTTTATGAAAACATAGAAGATTTGAGCTTGATACAGAAAATGAATAAGCAAGTAGGTAGGTAGGTTGAAATGAAAGAACTAGATAATAATCAAAGGATAATAAGAATAAAAATAATTTATTGGTCCATTGTTACAAAATAAATTTCAGAAAATAATGATATTGTATGCTTACTGTAACTAGAATATTTAACATAGTATTAAAACAGTAGTTCCCAAACTAGACAGCGCCATCATCATGGGGGCCTGAGTTGCGTGATCTAATAATAAATGGTAAAGCATGGGTACACGTCATAGCTTTAAGAAATAAAGGATTTTTTATTTATAAATTATGTTTTTGAATAGAAGACTGAAGCTCTACAGATTATGCGACTGGTATTCGCTCGCAGGCTAGGTCTGTGACAGCAATATCACGATATATGCCACAATTCGCTGGCGAACGAGACCTCCGGCAGTAGGTCGGCGCAAATATTGACCGTCGGCGAATTGACCAGGCTTGGCAGCCGCCTGCCACTACAGATAGCTGCCTATGTACACAGCACAGATAAGGTGGCACACATATTGGCACATAAGCCTCTAATGCACTAATATTCTTTACTCATATTGATTTACTTATTTGTCTAAAAATCTGAAAGCCATCCGTGAAATAAAATTGAATGAATCTGGCAGAAAGAGTACAAGACTTATTTTGAGTTACTCTGAAGTTGGCACTAGCTAAGAGTTATTGGAATAAACATTAGGGGTGATGTTGTCATGAGGCGACAGGGTTGGTTCTTACGGAACGGACGCATGTAGGTAACTGCGTGCAGCCAGTCCGCCCGCCAGTCCGCCCGCCAGCCCCCAGCAGTCAGTCGCTAGCTACGACGCCGCTGATGTCTCACTCACGTCAAGTAAACACAAAGCGATCAGGTTACTCCTAAAATAGTTTCAGGTCAGAACTTACCTGAGTTGCTAAGCAGTAAACATTTTACGTAGCCTTGTAAAAAATGGCGTGCTGATGAAACATGGTCGACGTTAAACGTGGTTGGAAGATCGCTTCGTGTGGTCGCGGGACGAGCGCGGCCATTACTGCCGTAACCGCAACTGCTGTAGGAACCGAGATTATAACTACAGGATGGGCAGGCAGGAGAGTCTTTGTAATAGTGGATGAAATAGGCTTACATTACTGCAGGCTTAGGGAAACTTCCTGGGAATCGTTTGAGGTTAAGTACATTGGAGGGATCTCGAAAGTAGCGCATGTCGCAGAACAGCTGATGGCTGACCGAGTGGTGTGATGTGGAGGAATGCGAGCATGTGACAAGTATGAATATCTCTATAGAAAATAGACAAAACAAAGAAAAGACGGGGATGAGTTATGTGATGAGAGATGATTCTGTCTAGGAAGGAAGTGAATTCTATTCTGAGATGACGGGCGGCTCTACGAGATGTATGGAAGTAAACCACGAATTTTACCGACTCCCGACATTTATGTAGGTATAGTAGTAAGTACTTAACTGGTTGAGTTTCAAACAACTAATCAAATCTGCGTCAATCACAAGTAACATAACTGGTGGAAAATTCAGTTCCAGAATGATATTGTTGTTTTGTACTTTTTTATACTCAAACGAGACTAGAAAATAATTTGTAACCAACTTTTATTTCGAATTATTCAGCAATTTACACAGTAATCTGATAATTTCGTTGTCAAGACATCGTTAGCATGCTTGTAGAAGTGTAGACTGAACTTAATCCTAGTGCAAGGATATAACGTATCGATGTGGTAACAGTACCCGGCAGACTGAAGGCATGTCAACCAGCCGCCGCGCCGCGCCTCCGCGCCGCCGCGCGCTGCCGGGACATCAATACGATGCGGTGCGGGCGGCTGCATCCGATCTCATGAAACCGGACACGACGCAGCAGGCCGTGAACACTCACACACACACTAACAGCATCTCGTTCAAACACACACCATCTTAACCGACACAAGCACACACAGGTCGGAGAGACGTTCAATCTTTTTTTTTGCAGTTATTTGTTTAGAGCCGGAGATAACATACTTAGCTAGAAAATTGTAACATGAGGGTCCACAGGCTTCAATAAAACGTGACGGTATGTAAGTTGAACGGGAATTGTTTGACGTAACTTTTTCTCACAGAATTTGCTTTTTAAAGCACAGGCGTAGAGTGCCTGATGCCCGAGACTTCCAGATCCGATGTGTACATGGGCTTTATAACTGAAAATAACAGGAAATCAAGGTAGGTAATTACGGAGTATTAAAATTGCATGTTGTAAGTAAACAGGTAAATTCTTAATTCATTGTAAGCTTCAGTTTGTTTTAATTATGAGAATGAGGATATATCCTTATACTCTTATACTATTTGCAGGTACACGTGTCCTGAAATCGGAACATAAGGAAGTACTCCAACTCACAAGACCATGCAGGGATTGGTTAATAAAACAGTTATTAAAACTCTTTAATACCTTTTAAGTTTTGTTTAAATAATAAAAATAAAAATATATTATTAAAAATATCCTTCGTAAGCTACAATATCCAATCCGGCGCACACGCACCCGGCAGCCGGCACTACAGGCACTACACGACTTGACACTGAAATATGTGAATCTATTTTTTGCCGTATATAATCTGCAACAAGCAATTTACTATTGAGTTAAATGTACCGATCCTGCGGATAATAAAGCTCAGCGGGGAATTTTCTATTTAATGTTAGAAAAAACGAACAAAGCCCCTCGGGCCGTCACAATAGCGCCATCTCCCAGATTTGACAAATAAATCTACTCCGCTTATCTTACTGAGACACACTTTTTGTACCATAGTATACAAAAGTCGATACGAAAGGGAGTGAATTTCAGGTAACTGTTATATAAATGCTCTATCGGATACATAAGTTATAACTTTCCCTAAAAAACTAACTTAATAGAAATCGAAAGTTTTGATTTAAACTGTATTTGGATAAACGTTCCGTCCTTGGATTTGTTATGACAATGACGTTAGTGGACGTTTCGTAAGATCAACACGTCTCACACATTGTGTGGCTGTGGATCAAGAACTATTTCAATCGTGAGTCGTGACTGTTGGTTGGGATAATGGATTCTAGTAAGAAATGCGCCGCGAGGAGCTTTATGGTAAAACTTGGTGATGCCATAATGTTACAGCGAGCGCTGAGCATGTGGCTGAACTCGACTGCGCTTGTCGGCGCAGGCGCAGGCCGGAGGCGGCGCGCGCGACTCTCATACTACTGCTAATGCACTCACAGACATGCGGGGCATTTTTCCCAAGTTATTCGAATGTTCAGATATTGTGTTAGCGATCGCTAATACCTTCATTGCGAATGTTAAATGTTTGCCGGAGCGATTAGCTCGCGCCCGCTCCGCGCCCCGCCCGCTCCGTGGCCGATTTATAAATTTGGCCATTTATCGATCATGTTAGCAATTTTAAATCTACCAAGCGAAGAATTTTGTTTGCATGCATTTACATTATTTTAAACTTCAGCAATCATCATTTTGTGTACTTTTATATAATTATTTCATTCGTTCACTTTTAAATATTATGAGACGTGGTAAGTACCCAGCATCAGGTACCAGGCGATTCCACGACTCTCATCAACATTACGGATCTCAAGCTTTCAAACCGTGAAATTCCGTTTAACAATTTTCGCGTGATGCTGGAACCATTTTTTAATGGTCGATATGAAGAAACGTTCTCACGCATTACGTTTAGTAAAGGTTTTTATATAAAGGAAATTCGTTCAGCCGCATTCAATACAGAGACTGTCGAGTGGCTGGCTGGGGCTGTGATACATAGGTGCGGTTCCTTATTGACTCGCAGGCTCCTGTGCCTGGCGGGGTCTGCGGAGAGTCCCTCGGGCTCCTGAGATCAGATTGACCCTTTTCATTTCCGCTCCCACTTATTTTTATTTCTTTTTCGAGGATGGCGAAAATGCCTCACGCAGCGGGTGGAGGGGTGGAGGGAGGCGGCAGGAGGGGGGCGGCACGAGTTCTGTTGTTTACGACACTGCACTAAGTAGGTAACCCCTTTGTGGTCGTACAATAGACATTGCTTCAGCTTTGTTGTTCTGTTGTTTCTCATGTCACGGACTATAATGCTAAGTACACGTATTAAATGATTGTGTTCCAAGTGAACTGGGTTGGAATTGCAAATTGTAGACCTGCTTGCTTAAAACAAAAACTCCATATTAATAGCAGTGGTTTTGTATTCACAAGCTGTTCCTGGTATCCATTCACACAGAACATACCTCACTGCGCCGCTAAGAAAGGCTATTGGAAATTGTATCAGTAAGTCCAAGGCATATCTTATGAAGAACCTAGTCTAATAGTTACTAAACGAAATAAATACAAGCCATTGAAAGAAACAATAATTACAATAATGGGTTCTCTCATTAGAATGCCAATGTAAAGTTTCCTTCGAGCCCTCCACCGTCTGGGCCCACAACAGTTGAGTGCGAGTGCGCTGAGTCGCTGACCGATTATAAATATGTATCGAGTGTTGTAGACATTAGAACTTTACTCGACGAACCGTTCGTGCCGCGGATCGGCTTCAGAGCCGGCTGTTTGCTGTCCTGTGTCAACAACACAGTTTGTGTTGTACTCTCCATAGTTAGTTCTAGCTGTTCTTCTGGGGCAGAGAAGTCCAAAGTCTACAAGTATTTATTTATTTAGCTTCAAATATGTGAAGAAAGGCGGTAGGTTCACTTTCTGCCAGATGGGATCTTTCAACTAAAGTTCGTAAGTGGTGGTTTGAGCTTATTAATTACAAAAATTACTCGCAAACGCATAATTTTTTTTAAAACATAATAACAGCGTGCGCGGTTAGAATGGTTCCGCGGTCGTTTTTTAACCGACTTCAAACGCAGGAGGTTCTCAATGCGACTGTATGTTTGTTACGCCAATATTATGAATTGATTTTGATGATTCATTTTTTTTTTGGTAGGTCATACTTCAGAGCTGATATAAATTGTATAAAATTTGCTTGGGTAGTGTTTGAGTTAGCTTCCATAATAAGTATTTTTGCCACTTAGTCTTAGTTTGTTATAAGAAGTTCCTGTCACTGTTATTTACATAGCAGGTAGATATTTGACTTTGTGTGGGGTAGGTACCATCAAAGAAGATAATATCTAACCAGTTTTAAAAAAAAAACCCGTGTTCTCGACGACCACATCTGTTGCCGACCCAGTTCTGTAGCCGCCGAGCGCTGCAAGCAAGAATAATCCTTACGGGCGGTGGTTAGATATGAACATCTTCGATGGTACCACAACCAAAAAAGTGAAAAATAAAATTTTTGACAAAAAAATTAACCGACTTCTAAAAAGAATATTACAAAGTGAAAAATAACTTTAATTTCAGAAGTCGGTGAGAAAAAACGTAAATTCTAAACGACAAAAGACACCCAACTTTCGAAATTGAAGTTTTTTTGCTTTGTAGTGTTTTTTCCCTCTACTTTACCCAAACTCACGTCATCTCTGAGGATTTGTGCAAGTAAGCCTTATCCACAAACAGAATTGATAATACCATCTCTACCTACTTCATCGTCAAATACAGGTTACGTTAGACTATCTTCTTGGAACAGGCTACCCTTCACAAGTTCAGATGTATAACAGTATTCATGTGTGCTAGTCTATTGTCCCTAGGGCTCGGGTTACGATGGCGGCGCCATACAACGCTCCCGGAATCCGAACGTTTTGACACAATGGTGCCCGAGGTGACGGGGGAGGGGGGAGGGGTGTCAAACAGGTCACAAATAATTAATTCAAGGTGACGTCAATATCATTGTTTTAGCTTTTTGTTCCACTCGTATGTTTACCGGGGCTTCCTGCCTTGTAATCAACAATAGGTACATCGCTCGGTGAAATATTCAAATGTCGACGACCGCCGTTAATATGCATTGTGTGTGGTTCCTACACAAAGTAGATCGACTGAAAATGTGTTTTATAAGGGAACGGTGACTAACAATGTGTAATTGTGTAGTTCACAACTTTAACCATTCAGCTCTCCCTTATCCTTTCAATTAAAGTTCACAAGAAATGCACCTAACAATACAACTAGTCAGATTTGAACCGGCGACCTTTCGTCGGGAGTCGGGACCTACCCCGCGTGCAGCTATTGTGCCTCGTAGTTACATCAATGTAATCAGTTTATTATAAAAATAATTCTCCCCTTACGTCACGTACATCTGGCGTATCAGTCTTACATAACGCGGTATTTATTACAACCATCTGATGGGAACTTGTTCAAAGCTGAGTTGTGAGTACGTCGGGGACAGGCATCGCTAAACTATTATTATAAATCTGCTATTTGAACAAACGGGTTGGATTAATTTATCCATAAATACCAGCGGACCGTTGATTGGTAGTTGCAGTGACTTCAGAGATCGCATTTAGCCGTTGTTTTGGGTAAGCTGCGTGGCCATTGTGGCCAACTGTCTTCAGTGGAGCGTGGTCGTTGCGGTGCGGAGTTGCGGGGCTGACAGCGTTCTGTATTAAGTGACGTCAGCGTTGCGGCAGGTCAGGAGCTGGCAGGTGGAGACATACGGTTACAGTAACCAAATCAAGACAACAAATCATCAACTTGTTGTCTTGATTTGGTTAAGAAATAAACAAATTTTTAATTTAGTAGTAGGTAACTTCAGTTATGATTAGAATTACGGTCACCTAGTTCATCAGAAAACAATGGCTCGAAATACTGTAACAAGCGAAGAGCAAGCTTGATGGGCTAGTATGTTCTACCAGTGTTTAATTAAGTTGAAACGTATTCTCATCAAATATTCTTCTCACGCTAAGGCCACCGTTGATACATGCCACAGCTCCTAATGAACAACCCTGAGAGATATTGTCCTAACTGACGCTGATGACCGCTCCGACTGCTAAGTACGGCTGAGGCGGATTAGTAGCCCGAGGGCCTATGACTAATTGACTACGACGATGTTATGCGCACGCGGAGAGCTGGCCAACTGAGGAGATACCAAATATATCTACAATGGATACTTTACGGAGGGATATTATGGGGATAAGAATCGATTAAAGATAATTCGGTCATTCAAATATAATAAATAATACTCTATTGAACAATACAAACGTTAGTCAAGAATTATAAATTCAAAAATTCAAAATTCAAAAGTCATTTATTCAAACTAGGCTGATAATCAGCACTTTTCGAACGTCAAAATTACATAAGACAGTCCCCCAAAACGCCCACCCTTCACCACTTCCTAGTGCGTTAGCTGGGAAGAAGAAGTGGCGCAACAAACTCCCCAGCAGCACAGCTGTCTGTTCAGTTAGAAAGAAAAAAAATGACTCTATATAATAGTATTCAACATACTTAATTAACCTAATTTAAATTATTATCCATATGTTAGCTAGCACACGCCAATATACCAAACAAAATCATCGAGAACTATACTCGGGCAGAAATAAAAACTAAACGTAAACAAAACTTAACGTCTTAATAAAAGCCTCCAGGCATAAAGGGCGTGCCCGCTTACATAAAGCTGTAACTGGAAGTTATAAATGATAAACTAGGACCATCGAGGTAAAATAAATAAACAGTTAATTACTAATAACAATAAATAATATGATCTATTGTCGAGGTCACTAGTTACATATTGCAATACAACTCATTAAAAAAAAACATTGTAATGAGTAGATTATGTCAACAATAAATTAAAATTAAATTAAAATAAACAATTATATGAACTCATATAACCTGTCAGTAGGTAAGCTAATTCTGGTGAAAGAACATAAAAATTGTCTTGAGTTAATCACAGCGACCAACTATTCTTATCATTTAAGTAGTCGTTGATAGAATAGTATGCCTTTGAACAAAGGTTGGATTTTACTTTCGTTTTAAACGCATTAAAAGGCAAATCTAGCAAAGAAGAGGGTAACTTGTTATAAAAGGTTATACCAAGCCCAACAAATGAGTTATGAACCTTATGAAGCCGGTGAAAAGGAACTCTTAGTTTTTCCTTATTTCTAGTGTTAACATTGTGAAAATCACTGTTCTTACTGTATAAATGTATATTTTGCCTAATATATAAGATGTTGGCGAAAATGAATTGAGATGCCACTGTGAGGATACCAATATCTTTGAAAAAATCTCTCAGAGAAACTCTGGGGCCTAGCTGGTAAATAGCTCGAACAGCTCGTTTTTGAAGGACAAATATATTTTGAATATCAGCAGCTTTGCCCCACAGCAGAAGACCGTAGGACATAACGCTATGAAAATAACTAAAATAGACTAATCGAGCTGTATCGACGTCAGTGTATTGTCTTACTTTCCTGACGGCGTAGGCGGCAGAACTGAGCCTTCCCGCTAGGCTCGATATATGTGGGCCCCACTGAAGTTTGGCATCTACTGTTATGCCCAGAAAAACTGCCGAATTTACAGATTCAAGCACCTCTTTATCTAAGACGATGTTGGGTCCTAGATTTCTAACATTTGGTAGGGCGAACTTAACACATTTCGTTTTCTTGGCATTGAGAACTAGGTTATTTGTCGTAAACCAATCCGTAACCATTGAGAGTGCACTGTTTACATCGTCAAAATCTTGTCTATTCCGGTCTACTTTAAAAATAAGAGAGGTATCGTCTGCAAACAGTACAACTTCACAGATACCCTTTAAATAGAATGGTAGGTCATTGATATACACTAAGAACAAGAATGGACCCAGTATTGAGCCTTGAGGTACACCTAACTGAACTGGTAGCCCGGAAGATTTCACACCATTAACATCTACACATTGGGACCTATTCTGTAAATACGAATTTATAACGTTGAGAGCTACAAACTTGTATTTATCTACGATTGATTCATTGAACTATTCTTTGGTTGCTTGAAGGTAGGCAGAAGTTTGTGGTGTGTCATCGGTAGTATGAAATTAATACTTACAGGAAACCAATTGAGTATCCACATCATAAGGTGCAACTATGAATTAGTAATTGTCCAAAGAATAAAGAATATCAAACGTGGTTCCAGGAAATGTTTCAATAAATGAAAGATTTACTTTGTTTACATATGAGAGAGTTAGCCTTTTATACATATATGTCAGCGAATGTCCGTAAATTGGTGAACATTGATCTCCTACTAAATTGCTATTTGTTCAAATATATTATTACTGTATCATTGTTTATCTTGTATTTCATCCATAAATAATGTTTAATATAACTCATTTCTCATTGTTATTTCTGGTAATCACGACCCTCGCTGCGCGGGATGTACTAAGTACTCAAATTCACTGCCGGAAATAACGAAGTCATATTATGACGTCACAGATCACACTTATTTCGGAGATAGCTAAACAATAGAAGCGTCGAAGAAAGAGTGTTGTATTGTGTCAGGTGTGGACATCGCCGGAGGCAGGACGTGCAGCATTTGTTCCAGATACTCGTTCAGGAACAGCCGGTCATGTGAGGGACTGAAGAGTAGAGGATGACCAAAGAAACGATAATATGTGGGCGACTACTGAGATGATGGCTGATAAGTTAGATGTATGGAGGAAGAACACATGCTGTGCACACCAAATGAGTTGGGATAAGGGCAAGAGGACGATGTTGAGCTGGTCATGTGTTAGTATGTAACCTGTGCAGGGAGTGTACCAGGGAAGGAGACGGAGCTTAGTAATACCTTCTGCGTCGATATCTGTAGGGCGAACAGGAATACCTCATTAGAAATTTAAAACAGGAGCTTTAATTAGAACAAATTAAATTATATCGCGGCATTTTATTATACGTATGTTATCGGAAATGCACTGTGTGTATATACTTTCTCTGATACCGGGTAGAGGAAATTATTAAGGAACTAAGATAAAATTAATGAGTAATTCATCGATATTGTTTCTGAAAAACAGATCGATTTTGTTATCGCAAGGTACCTATGGCAATTTTAATTTGAAACCATTTTGAAACAGATTACATGGAAATCATAAAGGCTCGCACAAACCAGCGCGACGCGACGGCGCGATTTAATTTCTAAGAAAACTTGACGGTATAACAATAACCGGTGTCGCGTCGTGCTGTCGCGCCGTACTAGTCTGCACGAAGCTTAATGTTGAAAAATTGTTGGAATAAGATGTAGAAATTGAGCAAGTGTTTTGGATGTCGACTGCAACATTCATTCATGTCATCTGGAATATCTTGGCAACATCACTCGGTACAAACATTATCTGATAACAAGGTTGTTCGTGTCTGTATAGACGTGTGGCGGATTTATCTCGCAGCCAATAACTTGCCCGCGAGCCACGAGCCATGAGCCACGGGGCGCGGAGCGCGGACATATAATCAATATGTTCAATTACATACCTACTTGATCTCTCTACGATCGCCTGCTTGCCGTGTCTGTCTGTGCACTCTGTGCATGTAGTACGTACTCAGAACGAAAATCGATCAATATAATAAAAGTCATCTAAATTGATTGACCCTGAATTATTCGATACATTGCTTTTCAGTAGTTTTGAGCAATTCACGTGTAGTAGCTAAGAGTTTGTATTGTTTAAATCTAATTTGTGTTCCGCTTACTGATTTAAAAACTGAAGTGTCATTCGATTTCCGTTGCTGGCTGTACGTGTGCACGTGGTACACGAGTAGGTACCCGTGTGCGTGTCTGTCTGTGTCGTCACGGCGGCGGCGTGTTCTCTTACAGGCGCGGGCCGGGTTTCAGCCGCTGTCATAAATGAGTTATGTTACAGTTTCTTGAGGACATTTATCTGTATTGAAGAACTAGTTCCTCACTTCTAATACTTGATTAAGTATATTTCACCTGGTTTTGGAAAATTGCCACTTTTAAGACCAGGCACTCTTAAGACAATTTCCACAATTTCCAATAATTTGAAGAGAAGATCGACGTAATAAGATTTAAAGATTTTGCCCGTAAAACAGCAGAAAAGTACGTGAAATTGTACGGTTGGTACTACATGTCGTCACCCGTACAATATTATTAAAATTATTAAAATTATTCATACCCGTAAAATTATTCATACACGGGGCTGACCTAATCGAGAAAAATGATATTGTGCCTATTGGGACTCTCTCGGAAGAAGCCTCAGAGTCTCGAAACAAAGATTTTAGGAGGTTCCGGGAACATCATTCGCGGAAAAGAAGCAGGCAAGATTCTAATCAAGATATGCTTGTTGTTTCTTCGGATCCTTTCCTAAGTGCACAAAGGCCTAAGTTAGATGCCAAGAGAAAGCAGAGCTTTTTTGCTGAAACTCTCGACTTAATTCAGTTTCAGGAAAGTGAGTTCGAGTTTTTAGATATATCCAATCTGGATTTTGACTCAGAATTGGAGTCCGACAACGACAAAGATAAGGAAAATTAATAATATTTGATTTCATTTTTTTCTATATTTGCTATTTTTTAAATATTTTTCATGTTTTATATATTCTTAATATTTGGGTCAATAAAATTCTTCATAATTAACAATGTTCTTAATTTAGTCACTAAAAGGAACCGTTTCATATGTAAAATAAATAAAAATACTTTGACGATTAAAAAAAAAAAAATTTGCGGCGATAACCGTTATATGACATATGTCAAAAAATCATAAATAATTAGTACTATAACCACCTGTAAGGATATTACGGTTTTCCTTGCTGTATACGAGATAATTAACTATTTCATACTAGCTTCATACAAATTTTTCGTAAAAAAATTATAATTCCTTCGTTTTTGTGCAGAATTAACTCGGGTGTCATTTTTGAATATTTAATAGAAGTTAATAACTAATAGAAACGATATTCGGCAAAAAATCCGGCACTTGCAAATTGAAATCCCTAAGTCTATGAAAGCCGATATTCAGCCCACCGTGCGCCACTCCGCTATGTGCTAAACGCAACACATCAGTAATAAAGTTGAATATCGCGTGCGCTTTTTGATCGTGTTCCAACATGGAACTAAATGGCGTAAAGTCTCAATTCTTATTTCGTTTATAACTTAACTAATAATTTGATCTAGAGAAACAACATCTTGTGGCTGGATAATAAATTAGGTATATTTTCCTACTCTGAATACTTATTTTAGACATAAAAGCCGAGTAATCTTGATTTCGGTTTAAAGAGTTTTTATTCTCATAAAGAACACAAGACAAGGCTAGGCAAGACCAAGGCCAAGGCTTAATATATGAGATACCATGCAGTTATAAGGTAACATAGTCTCCGTGAGTCGATAAGAGGAAAACAAAAAATATTTAAAACGAGGCTTCTAAAAATTGAATGTGCCACCTAACGTAACTACTTTGTACGTTACAAAGTTGTAAGACGAAGGAGACTAGTCTCCACGAGACCACGACACAGGGCATCCTAGTGTGGATAGCCTCCACACTAGGATGCCCTGTGTCGTGGTCTCGTGCTATTTGAATTTGTACTGGTATCATGAACAATAAAGTTTTTATTAGTTTTTTATTATATTTTATAGGCATTTTCTAAATACTAAATTATCTGGCAACTTATTGTACAGTACCGCTCCGTCGTATAAAATGTTTTTCTTCCCGTAATTGGTTCTGGGTTGTGTGAGTTCGAGTTTATTTCGATTTCTAGTGTAGTATCCGGGATTTATTTTTTTGAAAGTCAATGGAGAGATTTTATTTAAATAATCTTAAAATAAAGACATCCGCCTGACATTAGGGACTGCCAAACTGTTGCAGTTTTTAAAAGAAGAATGAAAGAACACTATCTTTCCACTTCGTCATAGTTGCATATTTAGTATTTATTATTTTATACTACATTATAATAGTAGGTTGTTTGCCAAGGGAGCAAACAACCATTTTTAAGGCGAGAGGAACGACGAAAATTTTCGCAGCCGCAAATTTTTTTTTTTTCGGGGTGGGAATTTATCAAATAACTTCTCCCGCTCTGAGCGGAGCGGGAGGGCGTGTCAGACTTTTACTGACTAAAACCCACCCGTGTTCCTTCCGTTGCCTGTGGTGGCCGGGGTCGCGATATCCCTTCCGGAACCCGTCAGTTGGTGCTGACATCTCTTTGAGGCGCGCGTGGAAAACAATGCGCCGTCGACCCGGGCCTGGTCCCTATCGGACGGCGAGCTAACCATTGCTCACCGTCCGCAGCAGCCGCCATCTTGGATTTTAATTTTGACCAAATTCACACTTTCTCTCTCTCTTGCCAGCCTGTTACTTGTTCATACAATGTTCGTGATTGATCTCTTTGGTGATTGCAACTTTTACTAACAATATCCACATTCCAAATTCAAATCACTTTTAGTCTCTAGGGATTAAAAAGCCATTTTGGTCCCTGTTCACGAAGAATAAACTAGCTCTTTTTGAATAGATGTGGTAAAAATTATATTTAAGTGATATTTATTGTAGAAGTATTTAAGTAAGTTTGCTCTCATACTGTATGTTTATATTTAGATTACTTAGTTAGTGAATAGTTAAGTTTACTTTTTATTTTATTTTCTCTTCTTACACACGTTGTCGTTGTTGTAGAAATCTCTTCCAGCATACCTGCGATAGGAAGATATACTTCCTATCGCAGGTATGCTGAAAGAGATTTCTTTAGAAATAAGCATCACCTTTGTACGTATTTTTCTATTCCTTTCTTCTTGTCTGTTTATATGTGTGTACATAAACTGTTAAATAAATAAATAAATGTTTTTCGAATAAAAAATTAATCGAGCGATAGAAGAATTTAGTTATCCTAAGGGCCGATACAACGAAAATATCTTATTTCTTTGAATAAAATTGGAATTGGTTAATGAATTAATTTCATAAACCCAGCAGTCTTATTTCCATTCACATTGAAACAAAACTGCCCATTCGACCTCTCATTAAACTCACTCGTTATTTATATCAGCGTTATTTTCACGATAAATCCCGCCGAACATATTGCAGAATTAATTATCTCGTTCGTAACGTAATACATGAACTCTCTGTACGGGACCATTACGAGGGAGCTTCATCGCCGACACAGCGCGACAGAGAGGCCTTTGTGCTATTCTGTGCTATCTGTGCTCTCATTAGGAGATGGTATTTTTTTTCTTAGCAACTTTGATCGAAGCTTAGGGTGTGTGTTGTAATGGAAAGCGCCGCGCGGCTCGGGCTGGTGGGGCTTTGCTTTGATGTGGATCGGTGCGTGTCGGCGACGGCGACGGCGCAATTACTGCAGATTTGAGATATTAGTGCCTGCGGCTGCGGCTCAGCCCGGTGCGGTGCGGTGCGGAGCGGTGCAGGGTGGAGCGGTGCGGTGCGGACCTGCCCGACCTGCCGCGCCTGCAGCGTGCAGACCGGAGCCCGGGGGTTAGGCTTATAAGCACAAAGTATTTTATAATATCAGGAACATAACAAAAAGTGCTCACAGTAAGTCCATTCCGCTCAACCCGGATTGAAGAATCGGTCCTGCGAGAGGCGAGCCGCGGCTCGGCTTCTTCAGATGTTTCACGTAGTGGTCAGTAACAATCCATTATTTCTGGACGTCACTAGCTGCTTTAGCAGACTAAAGCTAACAATTTTTTCCTGGCAAAATGAAATGGACCTTCTGTCTCCATTGTAGTGTGATGGCCGACGGCGATGCTCTATCTGTTGTATCCTGTTACAGATTAAAAGATAGCGTGTATACTGATGATGCTTATTAAAAGTGATTTCGACGCACAGCGACGCGATAAAATTATTATATTCAGGTAACAGTCCCGAATTTAATAGAAAAAAACACTCGTGTGATGAGATACGATCATAATTTTTGTGAGCTGTCAATTTGATCACAGTAATCGTTACTTATTAATAATAGTTCGAGCTGTAATCGACATCAATAAAGCGAAGATTTCATGAACTCTCAATCAATCTTATTGACCTGTCTAAATTGTAAGTGTACGTACCTACTCGTACCGACGACGGCGACGTACGGAGGTACTTGATTTACAAAAAGCGTCTTTAGTGCTAAGTCGCTGTCACCGTGTAATTGTAACCACCATGGACGTGTGGTTGACTGTGCTAAAGTCGGAACACATGGCCTGTTTGTCCATCCCACACGCCGCACGTCGCACGCCGCAGCCCGCACACTGCGCCGTCGTCTCAAGTAACCATCAGTCGTGTGAGTGTGACGCGCAGCCTCGAGGAGTGGGCAGACCGGCGGGCTGGCAGACAGGCAGCAAAAACAAAACAAAGGAAACAAGCCTACACACACAATAATGGTAAGGTGACGGACTTACGAACCAAAAAAATATGGTTGAAAAGCGAGTGAGCTACAAAAGCACTGCATTGCTTTAAGTTTTCAGTTGGCTCTGCTGTGGCAGTGGGAGGAGGGACTTGGCCACAATATTATTATCTACTCTGAACGGTAACGATACAATAACCACGACTTTATTTCATAAGTGGCGCGAGGACGCTCCTCCTCCTCATCACTTAGAGGGATTCAACGACTCCTTGGGAATTGCCGTTTGTCGAGATACCCTGTAGAAAATGAGTTTTCTGGCCTATTAATTAAATACTGGTTTTACGTTATACATATATTTTTTTCCAACCTATGGTAGAATCAAGTATTCATTTAATTTAATGCCACGCCACGATCCTGACGACTGACAACTGACGCGCGACGCTATAATGAAGCCAGATGGATGCGGGTTTGATGCCTGCCGAGATGTGCGAGTGATGCGGTCGATACAATAGACTCGTCGAGTATATCTATTCACGCAATACCAGCCACCTCAGTGTTAGATCATTTATGAAATATCAATGCCTACGTATTGAGATCCACTAGACATATTTCAATAACCTGATGTATGTAAGTAATACAAACTCTAGATTATAATTATGTCGACTCAAACATTTATATGGGTGAAGGCACCCAAACCGCATTTGAATTTCCGCCTCACCGCAAATTGACAGATATTTTTTAATTCGAACATACGTAAAGAGGTTATACTAATAACTGTCGTAGTTGTTTTGAATAATGTCGATATGGCGTTGGACATATTCTATGAGAGATCCAATATTATTTCAATGCCATAGAAAGAGATTAGTTCCACCTCGATAAGTTATGTTGTTATGTTGTTGGTAGTTATGTTATTTACCTGTTTCTACAATCTCTACCCGTATGGTGTCTAAAGGTGCATTGCAACAATTGTTCGTGATCGCTTTGCTGGTATTCCTTGAATCGACATTTCACTTATTTCTGGGGAAATGGGTGCGTGTGTGAAATATGGTCGCTGCACAATGGCCGCCGCAGACAATCGCGGTGGTTGGCGTGACGTCGCCGTCGTGCCGGCTCGCAGGCGCAGCTCGCTCACTGACACGAAGAAGATGGGTCAAGAAGGTCGGCTCCATAAAAAGAGCGAAAAACACCATACGCAAGCACTCATAGATGCACTCATACGGCATTCTAAAAATAAGTGAGTGCCAACTTCAAATGAGTGGTAGCCCGAGTGTGCTTGCACTGTTGTCTCTCGTTGTGTCGAGTTAGGCTTCTTTTCGTATCTGTTATGTGGCGCCGCTCTCTCACTGTTCTCTGTAGATGGGATCTGAGATGAGAGATAAAGTGCGGCATCCGTATTAGCCGCAGTCACGAGCATCAGCAGATATACAGACAATGACATTGTACCTACATAACGTATCTACCGCGAGTACCACGAACTGATTCGTGCGGCTATGTTCGCAAGCAGCTGCCGTGACTAAGAAGTCCAGTGCCGTAACTAGGGCGGTGCCAGCAGTGCCCAGGCACAGGGCGCAGACGCTGAAGAGGCGCAGAAATGATGAAGTTGGGGTTAGAGACAAAATATTAACGTAGGGCGCCAAAATTTCGAGCTGGCTCAGTTCGCTCTTGTAACCTACGATCAGTTGTTTCTCTTATTTGTTTTGTATAAGTCGACTAAGTAACTCCTATTTCTGTATGAATGATCAAAAGAAAACCTTATTATACCTATCGGAGGCGGCGTGCTAAAGTATTCGAGCTTGCTCTACCATCCCCATGTTTTTCTAATATTCAAATTCATAAGTGAACAAAATATCTCCTATTTCTTTTAATAATGGTGAAAAGAGAACCTATCCTTTCCGAGGCGGAGTGAAAAAAAAATCGAGTTCGCTTGGCTAGCTCTTGCACCCTGCATTCTCGCTTTCTTGCATAAGTCGACAATGCATCTCCTATAACTGAGTGAATGGTCAAAAGATAAACTAGCATTTCCGAGGCCCCGTGCAAAAATTTTCGAGCTCGCTCTACCAGCCTAGCCTATTTTCTGCATATCGACGAATTAAATCCAAATGCTTTATTAATGGTTAAAAGAAAACCATTTTTTTCCGAAGCGGGGTACTCAAACTTATCTGAATATCGGGGCCTTTCTGGACCTCAGACAAAGATATATCTGCGCTCGATGAAGAAAGACCAAGAAAGATTAGCTGTCTGGTCCTAGCGATTTTGTCGTCGTATGAAAATGTAATCAAGGACTTCACAATGAGGAAAGTAAATGTTTAACACTTTCGACTCCACCCATTTTCGTAGAGCTCATACGCCATGCCGCCATACATTTTGCAAGTGGACCCTCCGGGAGGGTTCCCGGCATTAGGTTTGTGCTCAGATTCCGAGACAGGGTTGTCAAACCCCCTTTATTAATTTTTTATGGAAAGTATTAATTATCATTTTTTATTTAATTATATCGTGCTATTTTTTTAATTCAATACAACGTAACTTACGTGAAATGCAACATAACACTTTTAAGTAGTTTAAAAAAAAAAAAAACACACCGGTTGTGGCACCCCGAACAAATGGGTTAGGTTAGGCTCGGCTCAATACCGAGAGTTAAAATTCCAGTATATTTTTACGTCCGTGCGAACGCGGGCTTAATGCGAAAGTGAGTTTGTTTGTTTGTTACGCTTTCACGCTAAACCGGCTCAAAGGATTTGGATGAAATTTGACACATGGTTAGACCATGATCTGGGTTAGGACATAGGATACTTACCCCGACATCCCGGGGATCGAGACTTATGCGGGTGAAACCGCGAGTGCAGCTAGTAAGTGACATTAAAAGGATCGTTCATACTATGGAGAGCATAATTACTAGCGAAAATACACTCGACTAGAGGTGTATCCAGAAGTGGAGTACTCATATGAAATGGTGTCACACATTGAAGAAACTACCCATTATGTTTCCTTCAAAACATAGCATTTGATTTGAAGAAAGCTGTCTTACATTTTACCGATAATAAGAATAAACGTACTTACAGTGGCTCTTTTGTTACCTGTGGACCTTTCACTCAAGCAGGACTCGCGGTATGCTGCGGCTGCGAGCTCGATCTGTCACTCATGTCAAGTGTCAATCACAGCTCAGTTCCTCTACACATCGTAAGGTAACCCACTTCCTGTCCACACATGCCGTGGAGGAAAGGTAAGCCCACATAAACGGGCCAGTCTATACATCCAAAAGATACTTTTAGTGATAATACCGCCCATTGTGTCACCGTATGTATAATTTCTACATTTATGTCTGTAATTCGTATGGTGTAAATTATAAATAGTATTCTATTCTACTCTTGTCAGGAACTTGACCAAACCAGAAAAAAATGGCACTCGAACTTGCGAGAGATGTTTGCCACTATACGCTACTTAATAAGCAGCCAAAAAAGCCAGTCTTCAGAGGACAAATATTCTAGTAATTTAATTCATTCCGACAACAGACCATTTGTCGTACATTCAAGGATGAGCGAGGGATACGTTTTCCTAGCTCTCCTGAACCTATCTTGCAAAACGACGAAGTTAGCTGAACACCACTCTGTCAGCGGTTTACCTCCCGGGGAGGTTAAATGTTATAACGGCTTAGCCGACCGCTTTTAAGAACAGACCAGCCTGATTGGCTTCTGTTGCTCCAGGCCCCAGGCCTCGGAGGTCATGTTTCAAAGTGGGGCGTCCTCGACGTTTACGACCTTTTCGTGTCAGATAAGTCGGCCGTTGTGCGACAGTACGTCACATGGGACTCAAATGATGGCTTGGCAAGCTTCTGCGATGCTTCTACGATGCTTTTAGTCAGAGGTGACAGCATTGACTAGCATGGGTGTTCTCTCTTCGCCCAATTTAAGACCGAGTGTTCAGCCATCTGGACTCGGTAATGGGATGGGGGCGTACTATATATAAATCGTCCCATACTAGACCCAGTACCAATACAGGATCCATGTAAGAACCTCTTAGATCTGACAAGCTGCAACTCCTAGCTTGGAAAGTTGTGAGGGGGGGGGGCAGTCAGGTTGCAAGGGGCAGTGGTCGATAAAGGAACAAGGTACATGCTAAAATGTATTTGGAGATAATCCATACTAATTACTTATAAAGCTCCTATTCAGAGGTGAATGTCATAGTGTAGATTGCATGGCATTAGCCCTTAATAACCTGATCGCATCTAAACAGATTTTGTCCATTTGTAAGTTTCAAAAGCATTACCCAGGCACCCATATGGGATAAAGAAATACCCCTTGCTTGGCGTAGATTTACATGCTTAACCTAATATTATAAGACATCTCACAACTTACAAGATTTTGAATAACAGTGCGGTCAAAGTAGGGTTCAAAGTAGGATTTATTATATAATAATTTTTAATCCCCTAAGAAAATATTAAAATTATGTTTGTGTACATGATTCCAACTTTTATTTGATGGGTCAAAGCTCTGTAGAGTTTCTGGCAGTGTCCTATTTAGTGGTCGTACATTGTCTATGGACTGCTGGATTTGAGCGTATAATTATTGTATTTTTCAATCACAGTAATGATTTACTACAATTCAGTAAAAGGAATGCATGTTTTAGATAAAGAGTGTATGAAAACGCTCATTACGAGGAATTAAAACACTCGTGTAACTTTAAAATTTAAAAAAATTGTGATTTTGGGTAACCTACCGTAAAATGGTACCATAGACGACATTCGATTAGCTAGAATAGCTTACTAGTGAAATTAAAATAATCTGTTTAGACAAAGTACTATGTAGGCCAAATTAGATGTTTGTAAACGAACAAAAGTAGGTGGTACCGTAACATTTTTGGATTTCTTTCACTTGTTATAAAGACGGACAAGCGTTATTTATGTTTATTCCAAATTTCAAGCAATTTAATTCAAATGTTTATTGCTCAACAAACAGCATAGCATTAGTATTTCCTGAAATAAAAAGCTCTGACAGACGGACGGACAGACAGACAAAGTCGTGCTATAGGTATAATTTTTATCGTTTTGGTACGAAACCCGGCAAAGCCTCGATTTCTAAACTGATCGTCTTGTTTTATAATCTCAAAATAAATATTTTTATTTTTAGTGAATATTCTTAGGTAACCGTAAAGTGTTTACCACCCCTGAAATACCCGTATTTCAGGGGTGGTAAACACTTTACAGTTACCTCATCATGCCTTAAATTTTTAGTAGAAACCAAAAATGCTTGTATTTGAAAACCAAAGAATATTCTAATAAGTCTTGTTAATATATATAGGTAACAGATTTTATTTTCATAGTTTATAATGCTGTATTCGCAAAGAAAGGGGAGCCCCCCGCTCCCGGCACTGGACGTGTTCAATAGATGGGTATTTACGTAGTTTTTATTTATTGCCTTTACGGGTTTTCTCCACCAACGAGTATTTGCTGTCATTTGTGTACTTGTTATATTATTGTGTATTTTGGCAAATATTTTCGAAAAAACGTATTTTTTACCAAATTTATACATACTTATTCAATATTCTATCAAGTACCTATAGTTAAGGGCCAACACTACCTCAAATTGCTTAGCATGATCCTCCGTTATATGGAAAATACTGCAGCATTAATTTTGAAATAAAATATGGTAAAGTTGAGGATTAATGTGAAGTACTATGTTTGACGAAAACACGTTTCCATAAAATAACCTTGATAGAAAAAAAATCCAAAGTACCCATGCCTCCAAACTGAACCATAAACCGCTAGTATTAAAAAATACTTCAAATTAGATCATGAAACTTTGCATATTAACTGAACTAACTATAAAGACTAAGTTTTTTTTGTTATTTTTTATTATTATTATTTTCGCAGTAAAAACCAAAGCCAAAAGTTTAGGCAATTGCATTTTTTTTACTGGCGGCTCCAAGGCGGTAATAGTTTAGACCCTAAACTTTTACCGCCTTGGAGCCGCCAGTACCTCGCTCTCACTCCGTCCGCGAGCAGTAGGTATGGTGCGAGCGAGGTAAAAAGTGAATTTGAAATGAGGTAGTATGGGCTCTTACTTGGAATATGTTCAACAGGAAACTAATTATGGGTTTTCGAGAAACACCAAACAACCTCCCCTGAAATCTCTGAAAATTGATGTATGTTGTGCTCAAATATCTATACTTAGCGAAATCATCATCTCTATAGTAGTCCACTGCTAGACATAGGCCTCTGCAATTGCACGCCATTCAGCTCGGATCTCGGCAACTCTCATCCAGCAGCTACCAGCCACCAGCGAAATACAGAGTGGCAGGGACATCGACGCGAAAACTGATACAATAAAATAAAAAATCTGCTGTTCCATAGTTCAATACCTTCGCGGTCAAAATAAATAACCGACGTAAAATTTCAACGCACGGCGGATCAGAATCATGTACCGAATCGATGTATCGCGTTGATGTCCCTGCCACCCTGTATATAGCCAGCTATAGCGAAACACCTAGTATTAGTTAGTATAAATAATACTAACTCGTACTTATTTCATTGTCGAACTCGTTCTGCGCCAAGTGGCCTGAGGTGTAATGCCTCGCGGTGCAATATGGCAATAATGCCCACATTGCCCACGACAACGCCGAGCTCGCAGATATTAAACGTCTGTATGTGCACTTAATGTAGGTACCTTCATGTAGCTGCAACCGTAAAAAATCAATTCAAATAATAAAAACTTATGAAAGGCTTCGATAAATGCAGACATTCTGATATATCTTGTGACAAGGAACTATTTACGACGAGAGTTTGTCACAGAAAAGTGGTTCTTGTCATCTATCTTCCAGTAACTTTCCAACCTTCAACATGACAAATAGTATTCGCAACGTAGGTAACGTAGGTAACGTGGTAAATACTTATTTATCAAATCATAACGATACAACCTGACTTGTTGTTAACCAAGAGCTTTGTGGTTATCAAAAGTCCACCGTTAACAGTGTTCAAACGTCTGCTTTCCATTGAAAATAAACCTCCTTGCTTGTCAGTTAAGACACAGACGATGCCCGGGGGGCCGAGGGGACGCCCGCAAAGGCTTTGATATTACAAATTCATCGTTTTTTAACGAAACGATATCAGATATCCTTAGCTATAGCTTTGCCATTTTAATATAAAACTGGTTTGAAACGATTTACATTTGATCAACTAGGAGATTGTCGGGAACTTGCAATATAATATATTACTCAATACTTTTTCATAAGATCAGTTCTATCAAAGACTGATACAAGATATCCCATAGCTACTACAATCCGTCGCTTGCCAAACAAATTGGTGCTCGCCTAATAGGTACATTGCCGAAAGTAAATTGTTATTATTACAGAAAAGGATGTTGCATCAACCACCCCGAAGTTATACTAAAACTCATAATTGACTATTAGATATAAATAACATAGGTAGTTATTAACGTCACTAAAACACGTTGTTCCAATATAAAAAGTAGTTTAAAACTAAGTATTTTCATTATTAAATATTGTTTAATAACAGACTAAAATAAGTACAATTGTGAAACTGCCATGTTATTTTGGAGTTTTTTTTTGTATTATGATTTTGTCTACTCTTCTCGTCGTCATCAATCTAGGACGGGTACGAATACTACAAAATGACAGACAAATCGCAGATTAACTCGTGTTGAATTGTCGAAAATCGAGATATCTAAGATGCCATGTTAGAGTTTGTCGAAAAAACATCAAGTTTGACAGAACGAGTCGACTATTTTGTATGGCAGCATTGGCAGCGCTGTCAGAAAACGAAAAAAGTGAGAGAAATAGACGAAAATTACTAACGCGAGAGTGAGTAATTGTCGCGTGTGGTATTACCTATACCGAGGCCTACTGGTGTAGGCAGAGACTCAGAGATGTATATTATTCACCCACATCAGGCCACAGTTAGCCAATGGCGCGGGGCGAAGGCGCGGCGGCGCGGCGGTGCCTATTCAGTCTATGTCAGGGCGCGCGAGCCTGTTGGTATTTGAATTGAATCAGACGTGACTCAAATCCCGGACTTTTCTAGGAATAAGAAGGATAACAATCTTGGCAGACATTCTGGATTTTAAAAAGCTGCGGTTTTAAGCCGGATCGTCCTTATTCACATTATAGCAGATTGTTTGCGTTAAATCATCCACGAAAGGTAATCGGATTCAAATAAATGAATAAAATTGGACCCTGCATAGATCCCTGAGGAATTCCACTTCTGTAGGCGTTTAATAATTTACTGTGAAGTATTTTTATTAGCATCTTAATAATAATTGGACAGTCACCAACGTCTGAATCAGCTTACAATCTAATAATAAATGTGTTCACATCAATAGTTCAGCTTTTATATGCGTCTATTCCGGGAGTGCATCATCAGACACGAAGCCGCCACTTGCCCATGCACAGAATGCAGCCTTAAAGAGCTGTGCAGATGTAGGTCATGTCGTGCTGCTCTTATAGCGAGGTCGCCGCTATTTGTGACGCTGACGTTTTTCTATATTTCGGCCTGTCTCGAACGGATTCAATGAATTTTGCTGATATAACAAAGGCTTGTGAGAAACATTCTATTTAAAACTTTTCTACAAAAAAACACAACTGACTTCCAAAAAAAATCAATAAAGGGAAAAATTACTTTATTTCGGAAGGCAATAATACCAGCCTTGTTACTGTCCCGCTGCAGGGCAAAGTCTTCTTCTCACACAGAGGAGGCACGAGCATTGATCACCACGCTTGCTCAAGAAGGGTTGGAGATTTCAGACTTATATCAGAAAGTACATAATATATGAATTGACAAAGTCACATTGGTACTTGCCCGGATTTGAACCCACAACCTAGTGCATGAGACGCGAGGCCTTAACCACTGGGCCATCATCACATTTTTCGGAAGGCAAAAAAACGAAAATTCAAAACCAAAGACACAGACTTCCGAAATAAAGTTATTTTTCACTTTGTACTTAGTATTTATTAGAAGTCGGTTGTTTATTTTTGTAAAAACGTTTTTATTATTCACTTTTTAGTTGTGGTATACCTACCCGATACAAATTCTAATACCATTACCTGCAATGTAAATAACAGTGACAGGAAGTTATTATAACATCATCCATAAAAACTAAGTGGTAAAAATACGTAATAATGAAGCTAACTGAAAAAATACCCAAGAAAGGTATTAAATATAATAATTATTCATTTTTTATGGGGCTCCCTCGAGAGCACAACCTTTCGAAAAAAAAAATTTTTTGCAAATCCGTCTAAGTATATATTATATGACGGAGTTATGCCCGAACACACATACAAAATTTATTAACATCCGAATTGATAACCTCCTCCTTTTTTTAAAAGTCGGTTAAAAAAGGAACGAACTTTTTAAATAATAAAAAAAAAAGGAAACGAATTGGCTTGCAAATTAAACATATGCTTATGGGCGTTTCGTATACTACAAATTCAAATTCAAATTTGTATTGCTCAACACAGTACACAATCATACAGTAACTGTATGACTGTGTGACTGCGCATTCACTTGACATCTACAACTGTTGTAATATTTAGATTATTTTGGAAAAATCACGTTTATACCAAATATAATTTTATAATAAATTTTCTAGACCAGTCACAAAGTGACCATGGTTGCAATTTCCATTTGGGTCAAATAATTTACAGGCAGGTACTCGTAGATACTGAAGTTCTTTCAACCTACAAAAGTATTTTTTTTTCTATATCTTCTAGTAGTTTTCGTAAGGGGGCTCAGTTCTAACCTAACCTGACCTTTTTTAAAAGCGAGTAAAAATATAATAGTTCGGTTCCGGGTAGCCTACAAAAATATATTTTTCTGTTAGCATGTCGCTCTTTAATAAAATAATTTTTGTTGATTTATAAATTAAAATTAAGTATCTACATAAAGTGAGTTTCATTTTTAGGAAATTCCGTAACGCAATATGTAAAACGTTTTAATTGCAAACTTTGTTATAAGTGATAACATGAATAAAAAACCGGCCAAGTGCGTGTCGGACCCCGCACAATGAAGGGTTCCGTAGTTGGGATGAATTTATTTTATTTTTATATTTGAGTTGATTGAATGAAAGGTAAATTGCGGTTTACGATTTATGACGTATTAAATAAAAACTACTTGCTAGATCTCGTTCAAACCAATTTTCGATGGAAGTTAACATGGTAATGTACATCATATATATTTTTTATTTTTATTCTTCTCTTATTTTAGAAGTTACAGGGGGGGGACATACATTTTACCACTTTGGAAGTGTCTCTCGCGTAAACTATTCAGTTTAGAAAAAAATGATATTAGAAACCTCAATAACATTTTTGAAGACCTATGTATGGACCTGTATGGATTTGATGAAAAAAAAATGTTGAGTTTCAGTTCTAAGTATGGGGAAACCCCAATTTTTTTTGTTTTTTTTCTATTTTTGTGTGAAAATCTTAATGCGGTTCACAGAATACATCTACTTACCAAGTTTCAACAGCATAGTTCTTATAGTTTCGGAAGAAATTGGCTGTGACATACGGACGGACAGACAGACAGACATGACGAATCCATAAGGGTTCCGTTTTTTGCCATTTGGCTACGGAACCCTAAAAATTTATTGTTTCACAAATAATACGTTATTAAAAAAAAGTTTAACGGATAATGATTTTCTTAAGTGAATTATTTGGTAGGCTTGTTGTATAATGATGAAATAACTCAAAGCCAGGGAAGAGTCTGCGATCACCTGCAGTCTTTATGATGAGTTGGTTGGTAGCGGGTCTGGACCCACATTTGTGTTGAGCCAATTGTAACAATAGACTTAACGAATGATACTATCACTAAGTGCAATTTGTTTACTAACCATAATAAGTTGAAAAAATATATTAAAATTAATAGATTCACTAGAAAAATTCAAAAATCATTAAAACGCCAAAAAGTTAACAAATTAAATACAAAACTTAAGCAAAAAAATCTAAATTTTATTCAAGAATTAAAGAAGTGTAATAGTAAATTACAATTATGTAATACTATGTATGATATTGACACTCAGCACCTACAGGATGAATTGTTTGTCAGGGAATATGCTCTAAAGGATATCTTTAGTAAATGTGAGGCTTCTCAACAAGATCTGAGTAAGCACTTGGAAGCAGGAGGCTAATGAATTGGCAGATCTGGTCAAGTCTCTGACCTCTCTTTTAGCTGTGCCTGCTCCCATGAGCCCCAACCTCAACTGGTTTTCCACACCCTCAGTGGCCCAGCCTGTAGGTAGCTGTTTGGATGACAATAGAATTAATAATTTGACTAACATAACTTATGTATTCTCTTACAAATTTGGTCAAAGTTTTGGTAGTACATATATTTAATCAGTGTTCGCATCAATATGTAATTAATAATTGTTTACCCGGTGTAAGTATTAGCCAATTAATTAATAATATTGAATTGACAAAAATAAACCCTGGTTCCACTGATATATTATTATTCGGGGATAGTTTAAGTCCCGGACCACAGGACCTAAACGTGCCTAAACGCAAGTTTTATAATGCGTAAAATTATATGATCCACTGCAGTAAACAAAATCATAAAAATATATGATATTATTCAGGATATATTCTAGTAAGATAGTGTGTTGAAAACATAATACAACTTATTTGATACGATAGGAAAAAATCATGAAGATACTTCTAAAAATTTCTTTTAACGTTTAAAAATCATAATAATATATATATAATCATTCTGATTTTTTGTCAGATTATTCTACAAGCAACATATTAGCGTAATATCGTTTTAATTTTTCCGTTCAATCAATAGATTTTTTGTAAATCGCTAATAGCTTCATATTTTGCAATAAATTACCTGCGTCGTGTCATCGCGCTTCTCTTTCATTTCTATGCAGTCCGACTGACTGTCAGAAAAAAGGACATAATTGAACTCAAACTCAAACTCAAAGCATTTATTTCAAATAAACCAATTACAGGCACTTTTGAATTGTCAAGGGGGTCGGTCAGTCAGAAAGATGAAGCTAGTTGCCCATTCCAAAGCGTAGTAGATACCTATGGAGAAGAACGGGCAAGAAACTCCACGGACACTCTTTTAAATCATGATATGGTTACAAAATATTGGTTATATCATTCATGTTGAAGTTATACATGTGAGAACGATGCAAAACATGAAAAGCGTCCGTAACAGAAATAAAAAAAATAAACAATCACAAAAATTAAATTAAATTAAAATAAGCCGTGGCACCTAAGAGATGACCAGTCCCTACTGACGGCGCCCGTTCACGAACATGACACATGGATTAGCACCATTCAGCTCAACCATTTTGAAGGGAGCTAAATGATCCAACACACGCGCCACCGTCAGCGAGACATTAGAGTGAGCATGACATACTCTCAGCCGCCATGACACATTCAAGTCAATGAAAGACATACCCTGCACCTAAATGGTAGCTTTATAGTCGGTACATAGCACTCACACATGTTCTATGCAATTATACAATGCTAAGAGATTGAATTTATACAATGAAAAGATAGTTTTTTTAAATCTTTAGCAGCTCCAATTGTATTTTCAAATGCTAATCAATTAGTTTATGCGCCCTTGTGGAGCAGGACCAGCGTTGGGCCAAGCATTTTTATCAGCAATATAATCTGCCAATTTATAATATGCTTGGCTGCATAGTGTGCGTTTAATATAAGATTTAAATTTCGTTTCATTCAGTTGAAGTATGAGGGGAGGTATTTTATTGTAACACTTTAAACAGTACCCCATGAAAGATGAGTCCACTTTAGCCAGCCTGAAACCCGGTTGAACTAATTGGTCCCTATTCCTAGTAATATAATTGTGTCTTGCACCTCTTTTACTAAAAAGATGTAGATTTTTCCTTACGTAAATAATGTTTTCATAGATATATTGACAAGGTACCGTCATGATGTTAATATCTTTAAACAGTTCCCTTAAAGAGTCGCGCCTGCGGAGGCCATATATGGCTCTGATGGCTCTTTTCTGCAGAATAAAAATAGACTCGATGTCTGCAGCCCGTCCCCATAGTAGAATACCGTACGACATAATACTATGAAAGTAGCTAAAATAGACTAGCCTCGCGGTACCTACATCTGTAAATTGACGGATTTTTCTCACAGCATATGCTGCTGAACTTAATCGTCCTGAAAGGGATGTTAAATGAGGACCCCATTGAAGCCTTGAGTCAAGCGTGATCCCTAGGAAAACAGTTTTATCGACGAATTCTAGTTTCTCTTGATTCAATACTATCATCTCACAATTACTACTTTTGACATTAGGCAACGAAAATCTTATGCACTTAGTTTTTTTCCCATTTAATATTAAATTATTAGCAGTGAACCAATTTTGGACCTGCTGTAGGGCGTTATTTACGTCGTTAAGATTTGATGCACGTCTATTAATTTTAAAAATTAAGGAAGTATCGTCAGCAAATAACACCATTTGTGGTTGAGTTTTTAACAAATGGGGTAGATCATTAATATAAACTAAAAAGAGGAAAGGACCCAATATTGATCCTTGATTTTAACTTTTAAACCGATTGAATTGACACCATTTATTTGAACTTGCTGTTGTCTATCATTTAAATAAGATTTTACTAAACTGAGCGCAAGTTTTCCAAGTCCGTAATACTCAAGTTTTAAGATTAAGGTTTCGTGGTCTACGCAGTCAAATGCTTTGGAGAGGTCACAAAAAATTCCTATGGCGTCTTGGGCCTCTTCCCAAGCCGTAAATATGTGTTTTAATAAGGTGACACCGGCGTCAGTCGTACAACGTCCCTTGGTGAAACCATACTGTTGATCATGTAAGATTTTATTGGTGTTAAAATGATTGAGCATTTGACTAAGCATTAACTTTTCAAACATGCAGGGTCTATCCGGCAAAGAACTAGAGTTAAGTTTATTTATGGAGAACTATGATGTTCAGGTATTATGTTTGACTGAACACTGGTTGAAAGAACATGAAGTAGTGTTTAGCAATGATGACTTGTTTACTGTACAAAGTGCATTTGTAAGAAAAACTGCTATTCGCGGTGGGTTTTTAGTTCTTGTTTCAAACCGGTTGAAATGTAAACAACGTTTAGATTTAGTTAATCTTTGTATCGTGCGCACTATTGAGTTGTCTTGTGTTGAACTAGAGCGATACGTTATAATTTGCGTTTATCGACCCCTCTCTGGGGATTTTATTCGTTTCGAATCGGTAATGGAGGATTCATTCAATAGGTTAAAAACCAAGTAATAAAAGTATAATTTTATGTGGAGACTTCAATATAAATATTTTAGATGATACTCACTTGAGTATTAGACTTCTCAATCTGTTCAGGTCTTATAGTTTAATTAACTTGTTTTTTGAACCTACTAGGATCACTAATTAAATGTAATTAAAAATATTGGTAAATTATATAATTTACCAATATTTTAAATTATATTTTAGTAAATAGGTATCTGATGCAAATAACTTTGTGTCAATGAGCATTGAAAAAAAAAAAAAATAGTATCTGAATTGATGCTGCATGAACCGGCTTTGGATTTCGTTTCAGTGTTGCCGAACCAAAGCTCCATAAAAAAACAAATTCATATCGATTTAAAATACAGTGCAATCTCTCCACTGTATTTAACATAGTTTTCGTTAAATCACCTCATTAAAAATGCTAATAAACGATATAAGTGATTTAGGACATAATAATGATAAACTGACGTTGTATACATTAAGTCTGGAGAACTTATAACATTTTGATCGATTTCAAATCGATATAATTATATATATATATTTTTGATGGCACACTTATAAAGTGTTGTGTCAATTTTTCAAAATGACAAATAACATTCACTTTGTTTCTTTGCACCGTGAGTGTTGTTTTCTAAGAGTTCTATAGCTACTACTTTGGTTTTTTTTGAATGGATTCCGATTCTTCCCTTCTTGACGACCCCGGCACTTTCGCATAGCAGCAGCTGGCATAAATAGGTTTCACCAAAGAATTAGAGACAGAGAGGATGCAGGGCAAATACTAGAAATAATAAATCGAAACATGCACATCAATATAATTTAAATAGACGGCGAACAGATTTCCTCTCAATTAATGTAAACATAGATAATATATCTTTTCCGAGGCTGGAATATAGTGATTTAATTCTAATTGCATGTGGATCGTATCAATTGAAGCAAGCACGTTCTTACTATGGAGAACACATAACAGGCGATGGTTCCTATACTATTGAGGTGTGCAGAAATACTGCCAGCAACCTACTGGAAGGTTCCCCGCTCCCTTCGGTCAACCGTAGTTTTTTGCGTGGGAAAATGAAGAGCAGACACATCAGTAGAAAAACATATTTCGTTTAAGTTTTCGTTTTCTGAAGGGAGGGCCGCAATAAAACAATATTGCTGCAACTGTATGGTGGGGCGAAGAACAATAGGTTGCTGTGCACATACATATTATGACGATTATTTGGTTTTTAAGTTGGGCAAGGTATCAGGAACATATTAATCCACCTGCCCAGTTCCTTGACCATGTTCTTTTAACATATGAATCTGAATAATAAATATAATTTTATTAAAAAACCAGTTTTATTTCATTCATAACCTGTTTCAATTAAATTTAAAAAAATATATCGAAATATACATCTTGATACAAAACTAGGTTTATATCCCCATTCTTACTGATATAAGCTATTAAATCAATCATATATAATTAACTGAACTGTTTGTTTATGAGTGGCCAAAGTCCTATAGAAATTGAACAATCCCCGTGACGTTGGCAATTTCAGGCCTATTCCTGTCTTACCTGCATTTAGCAAAATATTTGAAAAATTTATACTCAAGCAGGCTAAGACATTTTAATTTAAACAGCCTCCTTCATGATGAACAATATGGCTTTACAAAGGATCGTTCGACCACAGATGTGAGATGCGATGGAAAACTCGCAAAATGCTATTGCAGTTTTCTGTGATCTCTCCAAAGCCTTTGATTGCATGCACCATGACAAGCTTTTTCGTAAACAACGTCATAACGGTGTCCAAAACGAAGCTCAAAAAATATTAAATTCTTATTTACATAATAGGTTCCAATGTGTATCAATGGTGTGAAATCATCCGGGTTACCAGTTCAGTTGGGTGTACCTCAAGGCTCAATACTGGGTCCATTCTTATTCTTAGTATATATTAATGATTTACCATTAAATTTAAAGGATAACTATTATGTTGTACTTTTTGCAGGTGATACCTCTCTTATTTTTAAAGTAGACAGGAATAGACAAGATTTTGACGACATAAACAGTGCACTCTCAATGGTTACGGATTGGTTTACAATAAATAACTTAGTTCTCAATTTCAAGAAAACGAAATGTATAAAGTTCGCCTTACCAAATGTTAGAAATCTAGGACCCAATATCGTCTTACTTACATAATGAGGTGCTTGAAACTGTAGACTCAGCAGTTTGTCTGGGCATAACAGTAGATGCCAAACTTCAGTGGGGCCCACATATGTAGCCTAGCGGGAAGGCTCAGTTCGGCCGCGTACGCTGTCAGGAAAGTAAGACAGTACACTGTCGTTGATACAGCTCGGTTAGTCTATTTTAGTTATTTCCATAGCGTTATGTCCCATGGTGTTTTGCTGTCGGGCAAAGCCGCTGATATTCAAAATATATTTGTTCTTCAAAAACGAGCTGTTCGAGCAATTTACCAGCTAGGTGCCACAGTTCTCTCTCTCTAAGAGATATTTTTAAAGATATTGGTATTCTCACGGTGGCATAACAATTCATCTTCGCCAATATCTTATATATTAGGCAAAATATACACTTATACATTAAAAACAGTGATATTCACACCAGAAATAAGGACAAATTGCGAGCTCCATTTCACCGGCTTCATAAGGTTTATAACTCATTTGTTGGACTTGGTATAACCTTTTATAACCATCTTCTTTGCTAGATTTGCCTTTTAATGCGTTTAAAGCCAAAATAAAATCCAACCTTTGTTCAAAGGCATACTATTCTATCAACGACTACTTAAACGATAAGAATGGTTGGTCGCTGTGATTAATTCAAGACAATGTTCATGTTCTTTCTCCAGAATTAGTTTACCTACTGACAGGTTATTATAATCGTTTATTTTTATTTGACTGTATAAGTCAATTGATTTTTATTTTATTTTTATTTGTTATTGACATAATCTACTCATTACAATTTTTTTTTAATGAGTTTTATTGCAATATATGGTTAGCTAGCGACCTTGACAATTGATCATATATTATTTTGGCCTAACTGATTATTTATTTTTACTTCAATGGTCCTAGTTTATCAGTGACTTCGAGTTATAGTTTTATTAGCTATATGTTAGCGGGCACGCCCTTTATGCCTGGAAGCTTTTATTCCGGTATTAAGTTCTGTTTATGTTTTGAGTTTTTATTTTTGCTTGAGTATAGGTTTCGATTGTTTTGTTGGTATATTGGCGTGTGCTAGCTGTCATTATGGCAAATAAATTTATTTACTATTTTGTGTTGAGTAATGTAAATTATTTTGCATACTATTGTATAGAATCAAGTTATTAATAAATTTTTGGTGAAATGATTGAACACCGATGGACTATGTGGGCCGAGGCGAAACGATCGTCCATCAATGCCCCAGTTGCAGGCTGCGAAAGTGATGTACATAGTACTTGAACAGATTTTTGGGATAGGTTTAGTAATTTCTGAGAATGTATGCAATAATAAAAGAAAACAAAAGAAATTAAATGAAACACTCGAACACTACATGAATCAGTTCCACGCATTGTTTCAGCTGTACTTCATTGAATACAACAGGAATGCTTAACATTGTGTTTGTATTAAATAAACTCCGATATTTTAGTGCTGTTCACAAAACTTGAACCTTCTGACAATGAATGAAACGAGGTTTGTTCGGAACAAGAAAGGTGGGTTGTTCATAAATAATAATATTTACGACACGCCTAGCAGGACTCGCTCAATTCGTTCAGGTCGGATAAAGGAGAACCTGAAGTAAATCACCTGCTTCCCCCGTGACTTGCGGATCGTGTACGTATACAGATACCTGTACCTACTGGCGGAATTCTATTCGCACCCAGTGGGCGGAGGAGCAAGATGAGTCTAATAGAGCGAATTTAAAAGCACATTTCTGTCTGAAATCATGTGGGATTACTTAGCAATAGCGTGTCAACATTTTGTGCGGTGACTATATTTGTATATTACTTCATCTTTGTGGTTGGCAATGTTTATTTAGTAATATGAAACCATGTTTTTGTTAATAACCTTCGGATTCGTAGTTGTCGCCCCTGACTAATGAGTTATGAGTGATATCAGTCTACTACCACAACCTTAATAGTTTCCTTAAAGTAAATGTCAAATTATCAAGTATGATGGCAGTGACGACGCAGAATAGTCGGTAGCGAATACGTCCATCAAATGTTTGTTTATCGTCGCCGTCACCGCTCGGATATTGAGTAATCAAAACATTAGTCACGGATGCGTTTCCCCGGACCGGCCGTGCGGCCTCGCCCGGGTGATTTCCCAAACCGTTCGCGTTTTTGGGTTAATAACTAAATCGCCGAGCTCTTCCACGAGTTACCAGTTTGATTGGTCATCGTGTTCACACCCATTCGCCCAACGGACACATAAATAAATACTTTATCGATTTACATTAAAACTAGAGTGTTACTCCACTGGTATTTAATACTTATTGCTCCATCCTCTTCACTGGTGTCAGTTCCAGTTCTTGATCTCAGCGTCCGAAGCCTCCACTACCAGGTAATTTGATGACGGTAATCACCCCTTATTCGATTACTTGGTGTTTTTCTGCCAACTTAAGGATCTTTTATTACTTTATTGTGTTTGTGGGCGAGTGTGACGATCAACTATAACGACTATGAGCGAAGAAAATTCAAAGAATCTTCGCAAAAAATCTTCGAAAACATTTTTATGCTCGCTCTAAGTTAAGTCGTTAGCCGACATTTTAATTGTCAACCGTAAAAGAAAAGTCGTAAAGTTGTTTAGGCAGAGCTCAGTGTCGCGGCCGGGCTGGCTGGCGAGCGGGCAGGCGCGGGCAGTCGGCGCGGCGGTGCGCCCGGGGAGCCCACTATAATGAGCCATTGTGCGCTGTGCCGGTGCCGCCAACATTTTCGCACAAAAAACAAGCAATTTACTTCCAGAACCGCGCAGTGCCGAATTGGGGTGCTCTTTTGTTCCCGTTTAGTGCTCGAGCACTTCGGGGAGCCATTAAAATTACTGCTTTTTGTGCCGCGCCGTGGAAACATGAATACGAGATTGCCGCCGGTTGTAGAGAGTTTTTTTCTTTATAATAAGATAATAAATAAGTGCAGCGATTGAGTGCGACAGCTACAATATATCACGGAATATGGATGTTGTTGTGTGCAGCTGTCGGCGGCGAGTCGGTTCTCGTGGACGTGGCCCAGAGGTGGAAGTGGGTCGCTCGATACCAGCCATTGCAAACTTTATGAAGACGAGGCTATAAACGGAATGGAAAAATAGACTATTCATACATTAGGTGCCTGGCATACTTGGCTGCATAAAAATACCATAAAATACAGTAATGACGCTTTATATCCCCCCATAACGTGCTTTATTTCATAACATCGCACACAAGTACATACTTATTTTATGCGTATTGCGTAACCGATATCGTTCAGTTTGATGATTTCTACGAAAATATTGATATAGCCCGTTTACCTGATGGTATTACAGTCATTTGATCGGCGGGGCTCGGGCCGACCAGCGGGCGCCGCCGCCGCCGCGCCGCCGCGCCGGCCGGGGCCGTGCCGCATAACATAAGAGTGGCTGCGGCCTTAAACCGATATCAATATTTCATCAGAATTTTATAAGCGACCATTATTCTGTTTGTGAAAATGGACGCTGAATCAACAAAACGCTTCACTTGAGAACAACAGGCTGGGAGCGGCAAATTTTGACGAAAATCGGGATATTTTTATCGTCACCAATTATACAAGTCATAGAAGCCATTAGCCCCCGCAGCCCCACCGCTCCCAGCCCCGAGGACGTCCGTTCCAGACTGCAAGCCGCGCAGAGGGTTTTGAATTTTAAAAACGTATGCTCATGAATGAAACATTGCACGAACTTGGTCGTGATCAATCAAACGAAAACTTCATTTCAAGATAGCTGAGTGCGGGCAATACATTGATACAGACAGGCTTTTGAACAAGGCGAGCAGGCGAGGCAGGCGTGTAGGCGAGTAGGCGAGTAGGCGAGGCAAGCGGGCGAGGCTTGAGGCAGGCTGAGCGTGGGGATGGAACTTGAGAGGTGACTGTTGAGTCGCGACGTGAGACCAAGTCACGCGACGATAGCACGGAGAAGTACCACCTCTTAATAAATATTTATACTTAAACATAAGCTTTCATCTCACCCAGGTCAGGACTCTCGCGTCATTAAATCACTTCAACTCTTGATTTGCGGCTTTTGCGGAGGAGTTACCACAATTTCTCTAAAGTTTAGTATTATTATGATAGCAGACCTTCTGTTGTTTTCAGCGGTAGTAAAGCCGATATAGCCGCGTGTGCTCCGCTCAGCGAGGACATGACGCTGGCAGCGATATCGATTGCTCTCCACTGCCAGGCACCCTGCACGCTCTGCACTCGCTGCAGGGATCTAATCATTGTACAGCTTTATCGAAAACATTCGCCTTTCCCTTCGGTGAAACCTTGCTCTTAAACGAACGTATTTAATTGTTGGATTTATAGAACAGGGTTTAATTGTCTTAACAGCGCTATCGACGCGTGGTTAACTCTGAACAGAGCGCATCTCGCTCGTAAATTTAGTAAATACTAAATACCACACATGAACACTAAGTTAAGACTTTAGACTAACTTTTCGTAAATAGTGTTTATAAAAATGGTAGGGGTAGCACTCCCACCATGTTCCGTCCATTAATGCACTCACCTAAATAAGTAGCGTCAGTGACATCGCTCAACCTAAAATAGCAGAAAAATATTTCAAAATAAGAAGCGATTTCCATAATATAAATACACGTAGTAAACATGAAATTGTGATACCCAAATTTAGATTAACTAAAACTAGTAAGTCATTTCTTATAAACAGTATTCGCTTTTATAACAAGTTGCCAAAGTCAGTTACAGAACTTAGCGATGGAAAGTTCAAAGCCCACATCAAACGTGTCCTTATCAAAAAAGCATATTATAAGATTAAAGACTACGTTGAAGACAAGGAAGTTTGGCAATAATTCCTTCTGCACATGTGGCATCCCTGGTGCCTCGTTGACGGCATAACTATGTAAATGTCTATTAACTGCTCCGAAATTACGATAATTATTTAAATTTACTTTTTTATTTTATTTTAATTGACAAATTTCCTTGACATAATATCTTTATTATTTGACATTGTATAGGTACTTACAATATTCTATATTTTTTTATTAAATTTGACTTGTTACAGCTGTAGTGTCAACCATTGTCATTTGGTTTAAATAGGTTTTTATTTTTATTACTTTATTTATCTTTTATATAGATTATTTTCTTTAAATTTTTTGTGAATGTGAGAACATTGTAGACATAACAGACTGTAGATCTGTGGACCATTTTATATTTTGCTAAGTACCTGGTACATGTTGATGGGCCTACACTGTCCTCTCATACCTTTTAACCTTCGATCAACAATACCAACGTTGATCGCGAAGCTTTTAACACTGTTATTTGAAAATATTGTAAAGGCCGAATTGTATATCCCGACTGTCACGTGACATATGGAGTTGTGGAGTGGGCGGTGATAAGAGCCGCCGTTCTGCCGGCCGTCATTGTCCCCGCACGAGTACACGCTACTCGCCACAGAACCTTCGTGCAAACCATTAATAGTTAAATATGCCTTTGTCAAACGTTACGTATGATTTCATTTCTATTATTCTTAGAAGCTACTGTCGTTTGGATTGTGTGTAGCGCTGTCACCCGACGCGCTGAGCTTTTCAACGTAGATGTTCGTTCAAATGAACGTATTGTGCCGCATTTGGGTCTCCCTTGTTTCATCGAAAAGACATTGCCAAATTATCACTTCCCAAATAATTTTCCGCATAATTTAATTTGCCAAATTATAACTTAGCAAAAACTCTCTTTACAAAAAATTGTAACGCAAACCTAATGTTTGGCAAGTGAACGTTTAAACAATAACTTGTTTACCAACTAGTACTTGAACCAATTTTCATGTAGTCAAATATTTCAATTGGAATAACTCATTTTACGCAAAACAAAATTTTCTTTTTCCATATTCTTTTCTATGTAATCTAGAAGTTTCAGGCACTCCTCGGCCGCTCGCTTCGCTCGCTCGGCTCGTGCGTAGGAGGAGGTCACAGTTTTAACCTAACCTAACCAATTTTTTTAAAATAATTAACCTACTCTAACTAGTTCCATAAGTAACAGCTAACCTAGAACTTCAAACTCTGCTGAGGCGTGGCATCGTAGAATAAAAATGTTCATTGACAAACAACACCCTGGAGTGTATCGCTTAATTAAAGAATTAATAATTGGAGTTTCATCAAATTTAGCTGACATTGAGATTATACTAGCAGGTGAACCCCCACAAAAAAATAACAAAAAAAAATATGGATAAGGAAGTCGAATTCTGCAACACGTCTGAATTCTCCGAAATAAAAAAATAAAAATTGTAAGTTACAAATATTTTGTATTAAATAAATAATTATATTAAAATTAAATTGCATTTTGTTACTTATATAACTCCCAAAAAATCTTATTTTTGCCTTTATATTTTTTGTCATAAAAAATCATTTGACCAAACGTTTATTGTCTAAAGATTGTTTGCTGTAACAGTAACATTTGAGTAAAGACCAAAGGCCTAAATATTCTGCCAAGTAAAAATTTTACCAAATGAAAATGTGCGTACTAAAATCATTCCAAACATTGCATTATGTAAAAAAGGATCCTGCCGCATTAACGTATGTACAGAGTTTTGAAAGATTACTGAGGCCCGTCTGTGAGCCCTTCAGAAATGATGAATTTAATCTGAGATTAGAACGTCTGGCGCCAACTAGCGCAGCGCAGCTGAGCCACCTACCTACCGCTCCAAATATTGGCTTTCCATAGCTGCCTGCCTGTCTGCTCCTATAAATAAACAACAATACGCATAATAAAACTGATTTTCATTATTCATACTGTAACGTTCCAGTTTAATCTGTTTTCAACGACACAGTTACTGGTCGGTGTGGGATTCAGTGAAAAGTATCAGGTTCTCGTGATTAAATGTGAAAGTAAAAAGTATATAATGCCTACTTATTTGTGTAACAAGAGAAGGGAGCCTCTCTCCCTCGTCGGTCCAGTCAGCAGCACTACACAATGATCATCTCTGCTACAGTTCTGTACGTGATATTATAATGAATGTGGACTTTGACAGGGCGGCCATTATCCCGCCGATTTATACATAACAAGTAACTTGTAATAACAGGCTCCCATCAAAGCCGGGGCGACGTCAATCCCAGATGAAAGGAGCTTTTTATTTATTTTTTGTGTAAGTAAGGCTTTGTGGACTTGGAATCGAGCCCTAGCCGACCAGCCACCAAGAATTGTTCCGAAAGCCGCCCTAAGCAATACTTCTGCGTCCATTGCTGATTCTGGTGAGAAAATTGTAGGAAATGTGCAACATAAACAGTCATGGATTGTGTGGTAAATTATAACTTGGAATTCATAAGCTCGTGGTAGGTGTTTCAGCGGTGCGCATTGTCGAACCCTATTCGGTGTCAACATTTCGTGATAAATTAAAGTGGGATTGTGAAGCTGTTTGAACGTCTGTCACCGGCTCAGCTATGTAAAGGAGACAACTTTCAATTAAACTACATTCTCTTGCCAAAGAATATCGACACAGTCTTAATACTTAAATGCTTATGACAACAGAGGTGGCCGTAGCGCTGGGAACCCTTTGTTAGTGTAGTCAAATATTGGATCAAGTGACGCACTTGGTATGTCATACATCGTTAGATAGACAAATGGTGCCGTACAATGTAATTATGTTGTGTACTTTACATGAATACCTTTCTATGTGTCGTACCGTACGTCATTGGTAAAGGTTGTAAGGTAAATTAGGTTACCATTAATTCAACGTTGTTTGCAAAGCTTAGTACTGGCAGAGCCTTCCACTGCTTAATTGTAGATTTGGTACATATAGGAGTCATAATGAAGTATCTAATAAAATCAAACAACTGTGTATGAAAAAGGGGTCTGAAAAAAGGTATTACATTATTACGGATGCCGTAGAGTCGTATACTATTTACGGTTTGCTCGTCAAGATAAAGAGCTACCGTATCGATCATACATGACGTCGACATAGTGCCGCTCATCAGCAAGGGAGAGTCAAAGTGTCGATAGTGTCGATACTTGATAGTACCACCCTAGCGGTTATTGTGCGCAATAATAATAAGTGTACTTGTTAGTCCTTTGAACTTGTACAAAGGAGTAAGCCCGTATACAACTAATTTCAGTTGTGATGTGGGTAGTTAGACTACTAGAGTATGTTCACCGTGTCGCCGAGGTCAACGGACCCCACTGTGTGGTGGAGGCGTCAAGTGCTAGGCTACGAGATAAACACTCGCGTACACTGCGAACATCCTCTGAACAGGGCCCTCGCAGTGACTACTGCAGTGAACGACCAGAGGGGACGTTGTCGAACTTGTTTAGCAAAGGCATTGATTATAGCAGATTGGTTTGTTTGTTTAACAGAGGCTTCTGCCTGGCATCATATCCGTGGGGCATTGTGGGTTTCAAGGATATGTTACATGGCCAATTTACGAATAAAAGAGCAAGAATCTATACAGGGTTATTGGTAAAACACCAACAACCTCTTAAGGGGTCATTCTACTCATCAATAGGAACAACTTTTAATATAGGACCAAACATGAAAACGCGAAAAAAAAAACCGCTGTTCCCTACATTTATGTTCACACAACTCGTCAAAATGCATGGAACACCAGATTTTTCTTTCCCGATTTAAGGCTTGGAACTAAAGTAAAAGTTGTTCATAATGATGAGTACAATGACCCCTTAAGAGGTTGTTGGTGTTTTACCAATAACCCTGTATATGTAACCCCGATTTTTGCAGTGCTTTGCAAAGTGGCGAATATTATCACCAGGCCAGGTATAAGAGGTTTTTGACCCTCCTCACTAGCCTGGGGGGTATTTTTACTGGCGTCACGAACTAAGTTACTCTGCTGGCGTGTTGCGAGGGACTGTCGCCTCAAAACTTTCCAAATTGGTCAGTTTAGGTACAATTTCGACGGTAAACTAGTTACTACAGTACATGTTAACAAAATACAGTAATTTACTAGTCGTTTACTCGTTTACCCAGAAAAACAAATGACCGTGTTCAAAAGTTCCAACTAGCTCGTTTGTAAATGGGAGGCAGGTAATTTGCAAGCGAGCCTTGAATAACAATTGCAGTTAGGTGGAGTGTGCAGTGTGGTGTGAGCTCGCAGTACCGGCGACTCGGGCGCCCCCTGCCGCGGCCGGCGCCCGCGTCAGCTGCCTCTGACGGCGTCTAATAGAAAAAACGAAATGAATCGATACATAGACTCGGTGCCATTAATGTTTGCGCTCGTCTGCCTGCCCCCTCTGACCCCCCCCCCCCCCTACCTCGCTGCACACCCCCTCGTTCCGGTTCATTCATTTCATAACGCCGCGCATCGCGATCGCTTTTGTTATTTTTCGTGGGGCATTTTCGATAATAGGCTATTCCACATGAAGCGTTCAGCGCTCGACAATGGCAGTAATCTCGACGAGGTTTTTAATTACGTTCGATTTTACACTCACTCGGCCTCGGCTCGGCGGCGCGGCGCTCGACTCTCGGCTCCAGGCTCCACGTGCTCAGTGTGCACACAGCACTTTAATGTTATTGTTGTGACTATAATTTGAGCCGTTCTCTCTTACTGTGTTCGGAATCCCCTTTGCAACATAAAATTTAATATTATCGCCGGTTCTGCTTAACAATAAAAAATTAAGGGGTATTTGTAAGGGATTTGGATTTTTTTAATAACATAAAGGATCGTAGAATTAACTAATACTTTTTAGCCTCGGCTTAGTAGCTAATACACATAAAGAATAATACTGTCTGAAGTAACAAAAAACAACTTTAATTTTTATGGAGGTTTTAGTTAAGCAGAATAAAAATAACAATGTATTGCTACCGACTAGTCAGAAATAGGCCGTAGTATTTAATACAAAAATCGAATTTAGGCTATTCTCAAACTTCACATCAGTATACATAGGTACTGGTGTGTCAGTTCCTAGCCACTAGGAATGTAATTGACGTACACCCTAAACTAGTTGAAACTTGGAACTTGACTTGGTTTCACATCATCCCCCTAGGTACACGGAAAATGTTAGTTCAGCTATCTACGAGTCTACGAAGGACGTCACTGGACGTGTACGGCCCGCGACGAGCCTACGGCGTAGTTAATAACTTGATAGTTATGTTAAACGTAGTGTCGTTTTAAAACTAACTTGACTGAACCCTGAGCGCTTCAGAACAAAGTCGAAAGCCACAAATGTTTAATTGTTCCAAAGTTATGTGCATACATAATTTACAAATTAAGCTACGAGTATAGCATGTTGCACGCTTTGTGTGAGATTGCATTAAATTAACCAACACAACAAAATAACCTTTCCAACGGCACAAACACGTCGCCCCTTCAAACGTGTCCCAGTTTAGTTTAGACGACATTCAATCTCATCTTGATGTAAGTTAACGTGGGATTAAGTTATAAGCATTCTCATGTTAATGACGTCACTGGTCCGGTCCACTGCACACCAGATATCGGCTCCAGATAACTCTTTACTTTTATACCCACAGAATTAAATTACAGTTTAGAAAAATATCGGTTACAACGTCCCTTTCCTAAACCTTTGTCCCGTGATCTCGGCGTTCTCGGCCACATTGTCGCACAAAGAACGGATCGGTTTATGTGCAGCGCTGAAGGGTTGCAGTTCAGCAAGTTATGCCGTCGTAAACAAAATGGTTCGTGCTACAATGAGATGAGGGAAGTGTTACTATGTGTTAGTTGGTAATGAGAATGATGATAAATCATGTTCAATATATCGGGTGTAAAAAGACACTTTCCGAAGCCGAAAGCCACATATTTTACCCATTATTTGCATCATTTTTTTCCACTAGACCATACCTGGGAATCCACTGGTTCTGGAGATATTGAAGGTCAAAGTCGCATTTTTTTTTTTTACTTTTTCACGAAAATGGATTCTATGCGATAATACGAAACTTTTTTCCAAACAAACATTACCTGAATTTTAGATTTATCTTAACAGATTACGCATTTGAAGTTACAAAAACGCAATGAACAACAAGTACCTACCTACGTAGCGTAGGGGCGGAGCTTAACTAACACTGACTCCGTTCATTCAAGCGTGGGTTCGCGTTACATTGCGCGCAATAAAAACTTGTTTTTTTTTATTAAAAAAAAAAAAATTACGGTTCCCAGCAATAATTTTTGCGCAAAGCTACTTAGCTATACGTACAGTATGCGTAGTTTACGGCTTTGTGATGTGTCTTTTTACACCCTGTATAATAAGCTAAGTGTCGTTTTTTTTTTTTTTACCTACGTTAATTAAACGAGCAATGCCTTAAGATATGAAATGCAACCTTGATGCATCCAGTCAATATAAGTTCTCGTTCTCAGTTGGCTGTTGACTATTTCGAGAACGATTAAAAACGCCACAAGATCCTTCAGACAGATACGTACGAGCTCCTTGATAGGTACTTAAAACCGTGTTATGAGTTTGTAAAAAAGTTTCTAATCCCCCACACCACTTTTAGCACTGAACAGGATATTTCATAATTACAAATAATGGTTCAGGGAGAGGTCCCCCCTTCATCTCTCGCCCCGCGGGGGGACGGCAGCGATTAATAAATCAAAGGAATCGAAAGGCTATCACAATGGGAGGATGGCGACATGCTGACATGGCGTCGGGGCGACGACCCACTGGCAGCCGTGGGCGACAAGTTGCTGGAACTAGCGAGTCAATAATATACTAGCCTGCAACAGTGCCACTGCAGGCCAAAGGCCTCTGTTCGAAGAAAGTGATTTTTTAGAAACTACATCAATCAGGGTCACTGGAAAAGTCTAAATTGGTACCTACTTGCCAGATTTACATCCACAGAAGTGAATATCTTGGCCGGAGGTGCGATTTCCCTCAGAAAACGTGTGAAGATCGAATTCAATTTGAAAAGTGGTCGTGAATCCGCAATAAATTACAATTTAAACGACAGTTTACTGCTCAAGACACGTTAAACTAATATAAAGTTACAACAAATCGTTATACATCGAGAAGTAAAATGTAGTCAAGAAGTATACAGTCATTTATTATATTCTTATACTTTGCTTTTAGTGCTGTCTGTGGGTTTAGCTTACACCTGCAGTCACGTTTAGCAGAAACGCGTTTCACTTGAAACAGGCTTTAAATAATCTGATTAAAGTTTTATCGTGTCATGAGCATGACGTCACGTATTTTTCCCAAACGAACACGATACTAGGAAACAAATTAAACTAGCTAGTCGTGATAAAGTGGACTTTCCATTGCCTATATTATTTTAATATAGGTCATGGGTAGGCAATAGAAGATAGGCAATCGTCAACCACGTTGCATTGATATTGTCATTAATTAAGAATATCAAGATGACGCATGTAAGTCTTAACGACTTAGCAGAAACAATATTGTGATCGGAGCAGATAGGCTAAGAATAAAGTAATGTCGTCTGTGCGCGGAACTTGGCTGCAGGTTTGGCTATATTGTTAGGCGGAACTGCTGGGCAAACGCCCAAACAGCGCGCTTTAGGCTAATGACTCTAGAGTAATCTAAAGGATGCATTTTCCAATTCTCCTTGACGGTGGTTAGATTACCAAAAAGGCACAAAAAGTAAGTAGATAAGGAAAATATGAGCGCGTCGAACAGAGAGCGATAGAGGTCGGCCGTCTGTTTGAGCTATCGCACAATGACTATACTTTTTACGAAAATTTTCGATAAAAACCAGAAAACTTTAATGTTTTGTTATTTCCAGATCAGTATTAAAGATTGCTGAAACATGTATCCGAGTTTTATGAGAACAGTGCCCCAATCAATTAAATATCGATTACATTTCGTGAGAACGTTATTTTAATTGCAATTTACATACATTAGGAGAACACGAAAACAACAAATAATTCTACCGTATAAATAATTAAACTGCAGGTTCTGACAATAAAAGGGCTTTGGCTAAGTCGCTATTGATTAGCATTTGGGATTAGATTATAATCAGAAAGGGCTCACGAAGACGGAAGATGGCATTATGTACGTGGAGTCCTGCCGAGGTGCGGTGTAATGTATTACATTGTGTCATACAGTAGCTCCCTCCGGTACTTACATTACTAGAGCTTCGTTCACTGGAGACTTAGGGACTCTATTTAATTATAAATTACTATGAGCGCAACCTTGCAGGGACTTATGAAGTGTACATAGAAAAGATTATTACTTATGTACGAGAACACGGATTTTTTAGCTCTTTACATTGCGATGGTATCTGCGAACGCTAAAGTTAGTTTTATCAAAGATTTACTAAGTAATCTCATAATAGAGACGATAAGTAAAATGTTCGTGTTCAATTTGTTCAATTTGTTCAACTAAGTAAGATTTCACGGAATAACACAGAAGTGTTTCTAAAAGTTCTCTCCGTACAAATATTTGCGTGAGGAACGGTTCGTCCTTAAGCTAGGTACACACTGTACGTACGTGCACGGAGATTCTATATCATGTCTACCGCGCGCCTGTGCCTGCTCTACATACTCACATAGTCGTCGGTATTCCTCAGTGCCTGCGCTGTGTTCTACACGAGGCGGTTTTCACTTTGTGTCTGTGTACCCGAGCCTACAGGTACTGTGTATTTAAAATATCTCATTAGGATCGATCGCGGCGGAGCGGCGGCGGCGGGGCGGCCACTGAGTGGGAGGGTACAGAAGGCTCATCACAAGTGACACAGTTATTATGGTATGGTGCCTTACCGTTCTAGTTCTCTCCGAAATTGAGCTCGTGACCGTTTTGTACTCTTTACATCACAAAGTCCTAGCTTCATATTTCACCCTGTATGCATAAATACCATGGAGAAACGAAAACGAATCACTCTAAGGATTTTTTTTAAAGTTCTTCAAACAAGTAAAGTGGTCGTTCAGTCCTTCTGGTTTATCTACTCTGTATGGGAGGTGCGGTAGCTACACCGGAGCGTTTATAACTTCCATAAAACTTGCGCCGGATTTTTTAGAAGCCAGTAATTAAGAACAGAGAGATCAAAGCGGCGAGGGGGAAGGGAGCCAAGGAGGGGGGGGGGGGGGGGCATAGCACTACCCTAACGAAATGTTGGTCTGTCAGTGTGTACCGCCCTTAGGCAAGAGATGTTATTGATAATTTGATAGTCCCTGACCGCAAAAGGTTGGTAGATATGGATGATAGATGTTACATTCCGTAAGACAAGATGGCGTACTGGTGCAGTCTACATACCATGTCTGTCTGACTTTAGATATAGTTGGCCACAGATGGCATTTTTTGCCGATTCCATGTGATTCCGGTTCCAGGAACAATGCGTTTTTCTATGACATACAGCTTCGTTTCTCTTTCCAATGGTAGTCTCCGTGTGAAATGCACCGAGTATGTGTTTCACAATAGTGTCGAGTTATAAGAATGAGTCTGTACTATAAAGCAGTTATTAGTACCACTTTATGTACCGACTGCAGCAGTATTGCAGAACATGGGAAGGTAAATAATGACGTCTCCGGAGTGCTGTCCACCGTCGGCTGCTCGCAGTGTTCCATTGTCCGTCTCCGCCTCAAATGCACTTCGATCGATCTTGTGCATTGTCAGCATTCTGCATTGAATGCCTCTCATATTTGGCACCATTTTATAAGAAGGATCGTGTTTAAATTGTATTATATTTATTGTGAGGTATATTGCAGCCATGAATTTAACAACTGTCGTTAATTTAATTGCAATTATATTTTCACTTTAAAGAAAGTTGTTATAGCGAACAGATAAAGGTTACGAAGCCATAAAAACATAATATTTAGTTGTTCAAGTACGATACAGCGCGAATACTTTAACCTTAGCGACTTCTAAATGTGCTACAAATAGTTGGCCATGGTCGCTCTGTGGCGGATTTGAATCCACGACCTTCTGTTTTCGGACGATGTTTCACGCTATTTAACCTGTGGCTTTTTATTTCTGTTGATTGCTCCGTTTAATCCCCAGACGCCTGCGGGCAGTGCGGGCCCGCTGGAGGTAGCGGTGCACTGGGTGCGGAAACTGAGATTGCTTGCCATGTTAACATCACTTGGGAGAGGCCGATTTCCAGTATTGGAATGCTCATGGCTGAGTTTATTGATTGATACTTCAAAATTCTGTAGTTTGAAGGGACTTTCCATTATGTGCACAACAAAAGAAGACGGCTAGACATCAAAATAATCGATTTTCGTTCGAAGCCGTTATGAATGGAACTAATAGACGCGCCAAAGATGACTTGAACATTTTATGTTAGTTATAAAGCGTCCATAGTTAATGAAGGTGGCGGGCGGAGATTGACGTTTTATAAGAATGTACATTAGGTATACTGTGGAGTTATCAGACGGAACACTAATAGTATAGTGAACCCAGTCTTATCACAACCATCAAAATCAATCTGCCTAGCTTTTTCCCAACTATGTTGGTGTCGGCTTCCAGTCTAACCGGATGCAGCTGAATACCAGTATTTTACATGGAGCGACTGCCTATCTGACCTCCACAACCCAGTAACTGGGTAATACGATACCCCTTGATGAGACTGGTTGTCAGACTTTCGGGCTTCTGACGACCTGTACCGACTGTCAAAGATCCACGAATGGGACCAACGGCTTAACATGCATTCCGAGGCACGGAAGAGTCTCGATGTTAAGATGGTCAGATAGCTTAACCTGAAACATCGACTAGTGCGGCTGTTATTGCTCAGCGACGACCTCCTCACATAGCCAAGAGCTCCTCACAATAACATAACTAAGTGATAATTGAGGTTAATTACTCTACAGCGGAACAAGAGCCCCAAAGTAATGGCAAGTTGCCATAATGCTTCGTAAACAGATTGCTGATCGCAGATGTAATGTGCAGACACGAGGATGTTACTGTCCATCCTAATCGCCATTTGATGACACAATAATTGGAGAAGAATCAGCCAATTTTTGCTAGGGATAAATCTTCCAGTTAAAAACGGCATAAGAATGAAAACCTCTTTCTTTATAAAAGCCATGGACTTATTTCACAGAAACCTTATCTGATCATAATTGAAAATATGTTTTCAAAGTAGTTAAGGTAAAGGTAGGGTCGATGGGACCGCTCACAATGTAACCTGACCGCTCTACGGGGAATAATACACAAAGCAAACTAAAGGTGTTTGCACACAGCTTGAAACCCCCCTTCCCGGAACATCGCACCGTACGGACAGTCTGTAAGACCTCTGTGCAAGTGTTTCTTTCTTCTATTTCACGTCTTTTCGTCAGGGTAGGTGTTTTATTCATAAAGCGAGGAGATTCTTTAGAATTTCAAGTGAAAAGAAGCGTCAAATTCTAGTCTTGTGTTGAATTTACTAGCTGCGTCCAGTTCCGCTGTCCTACTTACTTGTGCCCGACAGGATCCACACACAATGACCAAATACTTTTCTAAACCTACCAACTAAGTTCACACTGAAGAATACTAATATATACCTTACTATTGAGATTTTTTCTCGCTTGAACAAAATTAACTTAAAACAAATTTAAAAAATCGTGCGCTAATGATGCTGCTTTAGCGTTCCATGATACATGATCAATTTATATAATTGAAGTCCGCAACAGCGCCGTGATAGAGTGGCGTCTAAACATCCACAAGACGCTTCTCATCCCGTGTGATCGGTTCGTACTCGCGAGAGTACACATGTGCACAAACAAACACAAACAAACCGAGACTAATCGAATCAATCTAATCTAATCTGCCTATGTACTGTATGTATACTCCGCGCGAGGAAGCTGTTCAAACAAGCGCTCTCGAGGGTATCAGTGTTGCGAGAGCTTCTACGCCATGACAGGAATGGTTTCTGTTGTCATGGAATGAATAATGGATTAAAAACCTACTAAAGTAAGTAATAAAAATAAAAAAAGAGATAAAATTATTTATTTGTCCAAAACATAAGTATACACACACATGGCATGCAAGATGTTACATTAAATTATATCACAGTCATGTTTTGCCTTAACGGCGTACAAATATAAAACAGGTAGGTTAAAAACCTGGATTTAAGCACAGCGACACAAAAAAAATCTTAAAAGACCACCGTACACTACTTCTTTAAAAAATAAAAAATACGTTGTGTTTTGAAATGAAGACGGTCAAGTAGTAGGTAGTAAGATATTTTTAATTTATAAAGAATGGGCCTCCCCTCTCTCCACCCTAGTGCTGCTGCCACGTGTTTTTCGCGGAAAGTTTTGGCTAACGGAGGTGTTATTTCATCATTTTATTTGTTGGTAACTTTCCCCCGAAGGCTAATATTTTTACTGACTTCAGGAAAATGTGTGTAACCAATGAAGAATTTTCTTTCACTCGATTTTGGCAAAAATGTTCTTTGGATCAATGAAGTTTTTTACACTTGTGTAATCGGTAATTTGGGAATGACGTGTAATATTGTGGCATCATAACGTCGCGTCGGATGTTCTCATAAGTGTATTATTGACTGCGACGGGCTCCCGCGAGCACGACTGCCTACTGCCAAATTACGCAAGGATAACGTCACGTATTTTCAGAAAATAAATTTTGAAGCCGCTTTGATCCATATTAAAACCATTATGTGTTAATGTGTCGTGACGTCACAGTTTCACCGTGTTTGCCGACAGTTCCACTACAGGAACTATTCGGTACGACTACTGCGCGACTATTTCGTTTTATTCTCTAAGCTACAGAGTACGAGGCGAGCTGACACATCTCATTTGCAATATCTTTACTTTGTTGTAGTTGCTTAGAATAATACTAAACCTAAACAAAATTCGGTGTAATGTTCTAAATTAAAGGGGGTTGGGTTCAACGGTAAAAACAACCAGATAAATAATACATGAAGCCACCAGTAAGATTTTAGCGTTTCAATAAGTTTTTGATAAGAAATGAGAAAATCTTAGGTCAGAAAAGTACTACGAAAACATTCGACGAAACGAGTACCTACATTCAGTCTGAAATGATAAATGTAGACACAATTAAGGTCAAGATTACCGTAAATAAGAATCCTGAAATAAGTACCTAAACCCTTTCATGTTCCCCCGACACCCGGCGGAACCTGCGATAATATCGTCGTTGGCACCCGCGCTATAGCCGCTGTGCTGAGGAAGCCGGCGCCGTTCCATGCCATTACTTATACCTATGATATACACAGTAACACACATGCATGCATCGCCTGCGAGGCTTGTTACATGTTGTAGGGATTCTTTCTAGTTTCTAGGTCGTTTCCACTCGGGGCTACTTTTATCGACTTCTGCCAACTAAGTATTCTGTAAGGACTTTATTGCATCCAAGACGGCTCCACGCTAAGGCTCCACGTCTGCATAAAAGCAATTTCGCAACTTATATTTGTAATAGACCACGAGCAGCGTCTATTCACGCGAACGCCATTGTGAAAAAACATGAAAGTAAAAAGGCGGTGTTATTTAAAGGACAATGCATGATATTTAACACGTAACGGGGCCGACAAAGTGCAGCATATGACTGCTATTGTTCATGGTCTCACGCCATCGCGAGCTCGAGTACGCTGTCTGTACATAGACACATTAGGTACCTCGGGAGGTCCAAATTAAAGTAACGGCGCGCAATAAACTTATGTAACTTACCTTTTTACGGCAAGCGTTTTATATTTCGCACTTTATGGGCTTTCTCCTTTTATTATGACCGTTAAAAGCATTGTTCGTCGGAGGCTCTAGTTACGGCTGAGCCGTTTTATATTGAGTCGTTAGGAGTCAGTCGTCGCCGGCGACCGGCAGCCGAGCACTCACCCGAACACCCCTACATGTATCTGTTAAAGCGAGAAAACTTCCTCTAAGTTGAGACTCGTTAAGAGTTTCCCGAAATCCAAAACTACTTACACACCTAGCGTGCATTTCCATACATAATACCTACTGTACCACGTAGGGATTACTATTATTAGTAAATAAAGTAGTGTACTCTATACCCTCTTCCCCCACACAGTGAGCTATTCTGAAAACCTTATCCAACACAAATCCTTGCAGCCCCGTGATCGTCGAGGATGGAACGACTTTGTTTACAGAAGGAAAGCAATTAAAATGGTCGCAACTGGCAACTGCAGTAATATTGTTTTATGTGCCAAACGCGAATGGGTGTAGTCGTAAAATATTTGTTTGTTTTCCAAGTATTTTTCCTGCATAGGTTTGTAGAATCGAAAGCGTTTTTCAAGAAAAAAATGTGAAGGGATTCATCCACACGTCGCGCACAGACGATCAAAGGGTGATTGAATTCTAAAGTCGTGACTAAGGAGCCAATCATGTTCCCTGCCGATGCCCGACTACGGGGTAATTGGTAATATTCTGAGATCGTCATGGCAACGCCCAGCAGACGCATCATTAGCCGGAGATGATTAATTAAATATTTTAAGCATTAATCCGTGAGCGTACGCCAGCCCTCCGCCCCTTTCCGCCCGCTCCCCCGTGGTGCAGGCGGTGGCGGCTGGCGTGCGCAGTCAACTCTTACCGAGTGAGCTCGTTTAAACTAGTAACAGTCATAACGAGTCACAAATTATTTAAATTTCACTAATATTCTCGTTACCATGCGCGGATAACTGCTGTAATATACGTATTTTAGCTTTTATTTACTAGCATCTGCTACCTTTGTGAGGTAAAGTGCACTGAATAAAGCGGGTAATTAACATTCCCACAGTGGCCGGGCAGAGCATGTACAGCATCTGACTAGTGCTCTGTGACGAAATTGAAGCAATTCCGCATAATACGTCACCTGTTTGACGTGATGAGCGTAATATCGCCTGCCACCGCTGCCATTACTTGAAATGTGGATACATTGCCAACCGGTCGCGTTGCCCGTTTTGTCCAACAAGAACTGAGCAATGGAAGCTATCTCGGATCGTATCGCATTTATGACTTGCTATTGCCCATAAAATTGCTGAAGGAATGTACTTTATTAGAGTTGCTTGCGAGTATGAATACTATGTATGGGTAGGGATATTATGTGCTATATGTCTGTATTGTACATCTAGTGGTTGTTCCAAATTTTCCTTCCACATTTTTAGATAGGTAATACCTACCATTTTGGCACAAGTCTAGGCATATTTATAAGGTTCCCGGTCAAAACTAAATTCAACGACATTTGCATCTCCATTGTCCGCATTACCTGCCAATATATTCCTCCTGAAAATATGTAGAATCGACGAACTATCGAGTAAAAGCTGAAATCGTTGCGCGTTTGGTGTAGTGTGCATGCGCCCCAACCCTGCATGAAATTATGAAACTTTCTTGCAATTTTGTATCAGACTTTGTAAAGAATATTGTCCGTTATCCGCTGCCTACCAACATACCCAGCATACGTTTAAGTGAGTCCTAGAAGAGTCTGTTACGATCAATACCTACCAGCATACGAGTCGCAATAACTCAGGTACGAGGTTACCAATTAATACGATTGGTAACTAGCTCTTTACATAACTAGCTCTTTACATAATCAGTAGTCAAAAGCATAGTATATCCTGTCACTGTTTACAATACCTACTAATCTATATATCTATATACATATATAAAAGAAAGTCGTGTTTGTTACAACACTTATAACTCGAGATCTGCTGGACCAATTTTCATGGTTTTTGATTCGTTGGATTTGTCTCCGCCCCGAATAGCAGAATACATCATCATCATCATCAAAAACAATGAAAAGGTAGAGTAGTTAGGGTTGGTTGGGTTGGTAGGGTAGGTAGGGTAGGTAGGGTAGGTAGGGTAGGTAGGGTAGGTAGGGTAGGTAGGGTAGGTAGGGTAGGTAGGGTAGGTAGGGTAGGTAGGGTAGGTAGGGTAGGTAGGGTAGGTAGGGTAGGTAGGGTAGGTAGGGTAGGTAGGGTAGGTAGGGTAGGTAGGGTAGGTAGGGTAGGTAGGGTAGGTAGGGTAGGTAGGGTAGGTAGGGTAGGTAGGGTAGGTAGGGTAGGTAGGGTAGGTAGGGTAGGTAGGGTAGGTAGGGTAGGTAGGGTAGGTAGGGTAGGTAGGGTAGGTAGGGTAGGTAGGGTAGGTAGGGTAGGTAGGGTAGGTAGGGTAGGTAGGGTAGGTACAGCCTACATCGCACATCTTGTTTGTAACCATTCTTTCTCAACACATATTTCTAAAGTCGTTGTTTCACTGTATTAGCAGCGACATCTACAATCCTCAACACTGCATCATGTCTCATGTCCGATGTGTTATCGGGTCCGGTGTCCGTGTCCGGGTGAAAAATGTAAGTTTCCCGGACATAGCCGTCCGTTATTTATGTGCGGCTCCAGGAGTACTGCGTCGTATCGATTACTTGACCAGTCTTCTTGGAAACAGACACCTTTCAAGTAAAGTAGCAGTAGTGGAACTAGTTCGCTAGGTCGCCCGACCGCCACTCAAGTGGCTAGCGCAGGTTCTCACCGGACATGGCCTCTCCCGCGTTACGTCGCAGTGTTTGTTTTCTGTTGTTAGTTTTTACTTATTAGAATAGCAGTTTGAAAAATTGCGTTTTTAATTTAAAGAAAAAGTCTCCCATTTTTTTTTTTTTTGGTTGTTGCTAGAACCTTGTTCACGATGAGATTTCCCATCGGCACAAAAATAACGAACTTCCTAAAAATCCTTCCTTAGTGATCAGTGTGCTCACCTTCGTTATTAAGGAATTCTTGTGCAAAATTACAGGCTTCTAGAGCCAGCGGTTTGGACTGTGCTATGTCTGTCCGTGAATTTAAAATTTTTATAAGCAAAATAAATCCCAATTACATTATTGAGGTTACATTGGATTCAGTTTAGGTATCGGACATTTTAGCCCAACCAACAAATTGTCGACCGTAGGTTCAATTGAGGTAAGGGACAAAATACAATTTTTCAGGAGAGGCCGACAAAGATTTTTTTCGGACTTAACCGCCTATATTTTTTTTTTTATTAACCTTTTTCGGATCTGATTTCATACTGTCATAAAGTCATAATCTTGCATTTTAGTGCTCTATCTATCTGTGTAACATTTATTTAAATAAGTTAGCTATTTAAAAAAATAGACGTCCCTCACACCAACGTATTTTGTTAGTAATGTCCTTTACTGACCAAATATCTTGTAGTCCCGTCCCTTACATTAAATGGACCCTTAAGTTGGATCCAATCTAATAATGAAAAAATTTCGTAAAGGACGTGTTGAAAATAAATATGAAAAAAAATACAGTGTAAAGAGATTGTTGACAGAAAATGAAGTAGGTACACACTTTTGACGTACTGAGTAATTCGTAATGGTAATTCGTTGATTGGGGAGACCATTACCTTATTTGAAGTGGATTGGCGGCGGTAATTACCCCATTTCAAGTTGCTATATTGCATAGTTTTTCAGATACATTGTTGTTATGGGGCTGATTCGATTCGACGATGGACCTACAGATTTTTTGGACCCAATACGGGTCCAAAAAATCTGTAGGGTAAGGGACATTTGTCTTAAGCTAGATTTTTTTCATATGTACCATTCGAAAGAGCGAAAAATTCTGAACAAAACTGTATACTCAGCTCATTTTGGGTATTTTGTCCGTTACCTCAATTGAACCTACGGTCGACGACATTGTCAAAACAGCTACATTGAAACGTTCACACAGAGTAAATCTACACCAACAGATGTGTGGAACGATCATCTAATTATCATAGAGTATCATAGTTACAATAAAAACAAACACAGAGGACTATATTATTTAAATTATCTATATGAAATAATACAGTGTACACATACAGGCTCGGTTAAAGTGTCATTCAACTTTAATTAGTCATTGGCGAGCCTAATAGTGGCTACTCTACACGTTCATTACAAAATCATTATTCAGCAAATAAATAAAAAAAAACCAGCTTTGAAAGAAAGAAAGAAAGAAAGAAAAATATTTTATTTGGGACACGCACAAGAAATACAAACAGTAAGTAGGTAATAAAAAAATAAAAAATAAATTATAAAAAAAAACAAAAAAAAGAATTTAAAAAACAGAATAATAACGACCTGTGCGAGGCTCCTATCTCAGCATAAAGCTTCGTTCAGACCAGCGCGACGCAACGCCGCGACGCGACTCGAACAATACAACTTCTAAGAAAACTTGAGGGTATAACAATAACCGGTGTCGCGTCGCGCTGTCGCGTCGCGCTGTCGCGTCGCTCTGGTCTGCACGAAGCTTAATGCGGCGATATTTACAAAATAAATACCGCAGCGCTGGTATTCTGATAGGGCGCACTGTCACTGTCTTTGCTGTCACGCAGTCAGGTTTGGGCATGCTTTCATTAAAAGGTAAAAATTTACATTAAGAAATTGACAGGTTCTCTAATCCCGTGTTGCATTCACTTCTCAAACCGTCTATTTCAGTACAAATGGTACTTACTTAGATGTTTATGCCTAGCCTTAATTAAGTATTTCTTTAGAGTTGCGTAGGTAGTCTGAAGCTACTTCAATCAAGTTACTACACAAACAGTCATAAGTCTGGCTCAGACAGCTTATTTGCTGAGCCAATATAAAAGATACTGAAGTTTATTGTGATTTGTGTAACGAGCAAATTTTCAAATTATACTTTTCAATAGCAATACTTACCTAAATAAAACTCTTCGTCATCAATATAACAAGTTAAAGGTCTGCTCGACGCGGTCGAGTATAATTTTGTATGCCACCAACAATGTAATGGATCTAACGATTACTAATTTACGATGTTTGTTACTTCAAAATGATGACCTTGCATCTGCTCGGGACAAGTGGGCCCACCCCTAGCCCTGTGGAACTAGGGCAAGATCGACAGACCGCACTGTGAATGTGAACCTTACTGAAATACAAATAAAGTTCACTTACCACAGTAAAGTCAAAGTGCGGTCTGTGAATCTTGCCCACACAACTAGTAACGTGACGACACAAAGGACGAGATATTTGTGATGTTTTTTTAGCAAGCAGACGGGCAAAAGCGCTGGATGTTTGTGTGTCAACAATAACGTTCAATCAATCAGACGGCATTACTGTAATTTGAGATCGAGGTGTGACCGATGCTGAAATTTTATGTTACAATGAATATCAAACAATAATACGAGTAATTTGACATTCATATAATATAATATTTTGTTTGATGATTCAGTCTGTCGCTATTATACAAATTGTTTATAATTATTTGTTTTATATTCATTTATATTAATTAGTTTAAGTATTCATAATTACAGCCGAAGAATACATTAAAATTGACATTAAAACAGAATCACGAATGTTTTTGGAAAGTAAGAGCGAACGGGGAGACGCAGCAAGTTATACTAAGACATGTTTTAATGAACGATTAAGACCTCATGATATACGTAAAGAAAAAAAATTGCTTATATTTTTTGCGTTAATAAAATCGCCAATATATTTTTTGGTTTTGTCTTGCACACGTCTCGGTATATTCCAACTGTTACTTCCTCCTCACTCACTCAACAAAAATCGATACGCAGTGAAAAAACCCGCATTTTATGTAAATCGGTAATTTTATGAAAAACCCTGAGAACGTAACAGACAACGCCATCTGTCGTCAATAAGTGCGACGTGACTGCTTATTACCTGCATCTGTCAATCAAATCAAAGCAACCACTTATTACCTCAATGTATCAATCAGAACAACCACTCATTAGGACCCTACCACGTTACATGGGGAGCTTGTTGTTGTGTGGGGTGATTGACGGTAAGAAGTAAGGTAGGTGCTATACAAGTATGAATCCAAGTCTAGCTCACTGTACGGCATTATTTGAATAAGACTAGCGGTCGTTGAGGAAGCCCATCTTTAGAAGCGGACCTCTAAGGACAGCTGTTCAAGACAAACATAAGGTGACCTGTTGGAGCTCCTACAATGTAGCCAAAAGATAATAAAATTGAACGATGAATAAACGAAATAGGTGAAAGTCAACCACATTATAACGTAATTAATGCGTTTATAGGCCTCTAATGAATTAAATGTGTCTGGTTTTACCTGTGCAACATACTAAAATGCTGTCCATAGGTACGTACCAATACTATCATGCTTTGCGGTCGTGATGGCCGATTAATGACGCTATCGCCACGCAGTCATCGGAAATGGCCGGAGTACGGATTTGGTTCGCCGCTTTGGGAATTACGAACGTGTAATGCGTTATGCATAATACTAGTTTGAAAGTTAAATATAATATTCGCATAAATATGAAACCTGGCAGTATATCTCAGTATTCCCCCCGAGGTCGCCCGGCCCCCGGCGGGCACGGCGTGCTCGGCTCGGCGCGGTGCTTCTCTAATTAATTTATCGAGCAGCTCTTATATCTGCTTCTAATTGCATTAGCACTCAAACATGTTCAAGAGCATCGTTAAACTGGATTGGAGCGTGAATTTTTATGATCATAATTAAGAACAGTCGACTCACTTCATGTAATAAATGATGTATGTCTACGTCTCGGTTCAGTAGCGCACGCCCCCACGGCCACATCCTGTGCGATGCCTTGCTGCTCGGCGTACAGTTTCGTGATAACCCTGCGGTTAAGGGTATCGGTATCGGACACGACTGCGGTAATTACCGCCCGGCGCATGTTTAAAAATTACCGGATTCAGGGCACGAAATACTGCGAGGAAACCGGCACGTTAATTATAAATCCTTATTTGTAACTCCGCTCTGAGAACTGTAGCGGCTGGGCCATCTGTCACGGTAGGAGTCGATGACAAATTATAGGCTTTTATTACAGAAAAAATTGAGATCAGTACAATTCCTCGCGGGTCACTGCGCGGTTGCCCTACAACACATCAACGCGGCACCTTCTCACATGGAGTTCCCATTAGGCATACAGGCGGTTGAGGCGGTTCATCGTCGGCGCACCAAAGGCAAGTCTCGATGTTTCTGAGAAACGAGCCATCGATACAACTCCATTGTGGTTCGAGCGCTTTTTAGGAAACGTTGGCTAAGGGCCGCGCGGCCGCGAACAGACTGCCAATAAGCGACGAGCGGCCCGGGCGGCCTACAGAACACGGTCGCATGCAAAACGCGTATAAATCGCAACTCTAAATATAGCTCGACTGCTTTTCAACCGGTCGAGTAGGTCATAGACAGTTCATTTGCTAGTCCAAAAAAGTTGGTGTGACACGAAAGGGAATAAGCAAGTAACCAATAATTTCGGGCCAATTACAAGGGAACGCAAATGACAGGGCAGACCGGCGGACAGTGACTACCGGCGTCCGGCACTCACGCGACTTCACCGGCGGCAATTAACGATTTCGAGCTACATCCGAGTACATTCTGTATTGCGTTTCAATGAATCAGCGTTTGTTTGTTAGCTATCCATAAATTCGCTATAGAATCGATGCTGCATCGATGTTTGGCGACTCTCACAGTCTTTGGCGGAAGCAAACGTAGGGGGGAATCTAGATATCGTGCGATCGCGATGCCAGACTTGCTAGATTTAATGATAAGTCACAGTATCCTGTTTACAAAAAGGCACTTGCAGACAACAGATTAAGTTTTTGCTGTCCGTTTTTATATTGGAGTCGAGTGGGAGCGCTAATGTGCGAACTCATGTCATTTGCTAAATAAGAACTTTTGCCAGGGACACATTTGCACCAAAGTATTGTGTGGGCAATAGGTATAATATGACTGTCGCAGCGACATGCAGCTAGTCGGAGGGTAACAATTAAATCGCGCGCTTCCGTCGCATTATCACATAACGCGCATTTATGCGCGGTAATGCCGCGACACGGCAGGGGGCGCGACTCTCTGCAATCGCCCTTATCTCGCTAATTGCACACATGACACTTTTAAATAGCAACTGGTAATGTGGCACTGTGCGACATCGACTGACCATAGACATCAGGGTAGCTAGAATGACACGATTTCCAGAACTGTCGAGAACATCGTACCTACTTAATGCGTCCGAGTTTTGTCGAATCATCAAGGTATAGATTTCACGCACAGTTAGGGTAAATGATTTCCTAACGAACTCTGTTTAACGAAACTAAGATTATGAATTTCCTGGAACTTCGAGAATATCGTAGGAGCATTAGCCGCGGCTAAAACGATAATTTCCTAGTTGGGCGCGTCCAATTGAGTCACGCCTAATATCAGCCGCGTCCGGTGCAAGGGGCTCGTATCAAAAGTCCATTAGAGAACCATGAAACGCGCGGTCCTGTGTGCCTACAGTCCTAGCGCCAGTGCGGCTGTACTGAGGCACGTCGTACGAATGTCATTAGTTTCTCGTAAGTATATCGATCTTAGTTCACAAAGTTGAGCTCAGCAGCGTTGCTATGCACGTCACGTCCGGAGTAACAAGCTCGGGTATTAGAGCCGTTGAGAGTTTCTTAAAGAGTGTCGTAAAGAATACCTGTCTAGGTAGGTACAGTACATTTTGTATTCACCCTCGGATTTACTAGTTGAACAAAGCTACGCTGCTGAATGTATTCGAAGACACGTGTTACATGTTACATTTATAGGGATACGACTTCGGTGCACTACGTACCTACTTATGAAGTAAATACTAAGAGAAGCACGTTCACCTACTTCCCTCCGTTAATAACAACTCGTATGGGATGTCAGGCAGCTGACATACAAAGTTTGTATCTAGTTCTCAACAGAAAACAGTTGAATTGATTGAAACATCACCATTCATATATAAAGCCGAGTCCGTACGATCCAACAAAACTGTTGCCGAACTAGCTACATGGAGACTGTTCGTTGTCACTTATGAACATTACAATTTGCACTAACTAATCCTACGCTTGGCTTAAAATCGAGATTTCTAATCCCAAGTTTGCATAGCACTAATTTTATCTCGTGCAAATGGCTTGCCTTAATTAGGACTTGCCTAGTTGGTATGACGTTATAAGAAATGGTCATTATATTCAGTGATTCACTTACTTAGTAAACTCAATTTAGCGGTGCATTGTGCGTCAGCTGAATTCCTGATAGAAAGTTATTTGGTGGCCTATGAAGTAATAAATAATACCTTTTGTGTGAACCCGACTTAACGACGCAGGTCTGACAACAATAACCGTCATTCGATGGATGGAACAGATTCACACAAATCGTGAATCTATTGTTAATACTTTCTCAAATTCTGTCGAGTAACTTTAATCTTGACTTGGTCACAGATAATATAATACTACGACTTGGTTCTCATCAGAAACCTGTCGCCCCACAATATCAGCTCATTGCGACAGTCCCGCGAGCACAATGCCCGGCTCAGCCGAGCGTGCCCCGTCCATTTCGGGAAGTGCCCGCGGCTGGCACAATGTGGCACTAATAATAATTCCATACTATTGTTGTATTTCTGATACTCTACTGCGATAATTTAATCCTCGGTACTTAAATATTTTGAAACAGTTACAAATCTTTTGTCGATATGAAATGTTTTATTTTGGCCTCTACTTTGGCATTTTTCAGTAACAAAAGCAACGAAATGCTTATTTTCCAGTTATTTATTTTACTCATGTGTTACGTTTTTTTTGTATGTTCATAGATGTCATAGTTGATTAGACTAGACTACAGCATGCGTTGAGTGTATACAAACGAACCTCATTGTAAGATGCAATCATGTACATTTGCATACAAGCTCCTGATTGAATAAAGAGAAAATCTCGATTTTCAAAGGCTTTGAACAGAGCCATGTTCAAAGGTTTTTGAATCGAGATTTTTCTTTACAGCCCTATGGAAACGCCAGAAGTACAGTCCATGATAGCTCTTGATTATCGTGCAACATAATATCTATTATACAAGTGCTTGTCGAACAAGATTCCCTCGTCTAGCATCAGCCTGCGTCGTTAAACTTTACTGCAGGCATGCGCACGCGTCTCGGGCGGCGCTGTACGCCACACTAGACTGGCCAATGACCATTGTCCTTAATTTATCAGCGATTACACCGACCATTCACTAATGAATGAGTTACTGACGACTGCACTTCTACACATGGCTGACCACTACAAGTGTGATTAGATTACGTATCGAGCTGTTTCAAATAACTTAGATATAAATATACTCGTACCTAAATAAATAAATAATTGTCGTACACACCCGAAGAAGAACACTTTGGAGATAGTAAAAGTGGGCTTTGTACATGTGAAAGCATGCAGTATGTAGTACAGCGTTACCTCGGCGGTTAAACCTATCAGATTACTTTTTCTAGCCAGCTAGAAAAAGTAAACTGATAGGTTTAAAGTTTTATTACATAGTATTAACGCCTTCTAGTTTTATTCATAATTTTTCTGATTTTTAAAGAACATGACTTGAAAAAAGTTGTAATTCTGTAGTACTTACTGTTACAAATGGTGTGAAATTAAAAGCTAGTGCAGCTAGATCTTATCGAATTCTGCAGTGCTGTTACAAATGGTGTGACATTCCTTCGTCCTATGGTGTAAAACCAGTTCAAGAGGCCTCTGTTGGCCTTCATCTTTGGGGTGTTGGATACCCATCAGGCTCTTTCTTTTACCAGCCGCATAACGAGGAGAGCGACATCGATGAGCTCGTTCCGCTGTTTTGTTTGTGGTATTATCCAGGCGCTCTGAGGGCCCAGTTTGCTGAACGTCGAGCCAGGACCGCCTTAGTTTAAACCGTTAAGGCTCGTGCAGACCAGCGCGACGCGACTCGAACAATACAATTTTTAAGAAAACTTCACGGTATAACAATAGCCGGTGTCGTGTCGCTCAGTCGACCCGACTGAGCGACTGCGAGCTCTGTCGCATTGCGCTGTCATGTCGCGCTAGTCTGCACGTCGTCGCGCTGTCAAGTTTTACGCTCGCGTATTGTTAGCTTTAAGTACACTTGACTCTAATAAAAATCAGCACTTTAAAACTTAATATTTCGCGAACGGATCCCTGATTCCAAAAATAGTTTCAACAAACTCACAATATTTTTAAACGACCTTTCCAACGACACTATGGGATGGACGAGAAAAAAACATCCCCACTTTAGTGTAGGAGACGTACCCCAAATAAAAATATTTTTCTTGATTTTATTTTACCACTTTGTCTGTGTGATTAATATGTATACCCATGCCAAATTACAGCTTTCTAGTACTAACCGTCTCTGAGCTAAGCTGCGGACAGGCAGACAGACAGACAGACGGAAATGGCGAAACTATAAGGGTTCCTTGTTTACTACGCAACCCTAAGAACCGGCCAAGTGCGTGTCGGATCACGCACAATGAAGGGTTCCGTAGTTGGAATGAATTTATCCCAAGACTTAAAACTTAACATTGTATTTGCAAAACATGTTCTCCCATACGGAATGTATGGGAGATAATGTTTTTCAAACTGCAAATTTAAGTTGATCGAATATTACTCGTTAACCTGTACAGCCTACTTAGCTGTGATAGTTTTCCTTTTAATTTCGTTATATATACTACTGCTGTGAATTTTTTCACAAATCCAAGTACAACCGTTTAGCTGGCAGGGAGGGGCTGCTCCTGCCAGGGTTGCGAGTTTGTCCGAAAGGGATATCGCGACCCCGGCACACAGGCAACGGAAGGAACGCGGGTGGGTTTTAGTCAGTAAAAGTCTGACATGCCCTCCGGCTCCGCCCAGAGCGGGAGAAGCTATTTGATAATTTCCCAGCCTCAAAAAAAAAAAAGGGAGGTGGCGCTGCTTGGGAGAGAAGCAAACTTCGCGCCCTCACGCCGCTAAAATATTCAAGTGTTGCTGTTATTAGTGGATGCGATGCGAACCAAAGAGCCGAAAGAAACTAAATACGTGACAAAACTAACCATCAGAGTGCCGTAAGTTTTTTTAAATTCCGCGACTAATCGAATCACATTTTTTCAGGTGTTTTATATTTTTTGATACGATATTTTTTATAGAATTTTAAATTAATATGTATACGTAATTAACTAAAGTAAAAACCAAAAAGGTGGTAAAAAGCATAGGTAACATAAATGAAGAAAAATACAACACGAACACACGATCGATCCATCCCTTTCAAAAAAGCTTTTCACCAAAAAATTCAAGAACTTTAATGTTTTTTTTTCAAATCATGTTCACTAGACAGTTTATTATAACTTCGAGATTCACATAATTTTGATTCTAGACATCGCGACGACGATATTAGACGTGGAATTTACGTATTTCACGTGTGCTGATTTTTAATGTTCGACTCTTAATCCGTTCCAATTAGATTAAAAATCACTAAAATTTAGTTTATGTCAAACAACGATTTCCCATTCTCAAATAGAGTAAAGTGACACAACTTAACTCATTTTAGTTTGACAGCACTAAAATAGTATTGAGTTTTTAATTTAGTGAAAATGATAATTTTGCTATTCTGAATTTGACGTTCTTCACCTAAAATACGAGGGTCATTCAATAAAGCCTACAAAAATTAAACGAAAATTTTGGAAAAGTGGGAATTTATTTTTCAACATAGTCTCCTTTTAGTTCGATACACTTAGCCCAGCGATGCTCCAACTTTTTTAATCCGTCCGAAAAATAGTTTTTGTCAAACTCTGCAAAATAGGCCTCCGTGGCGGCGATGACCTCCTCATTCGATCCATATCTATTCCCGGCGAGTGATTTTTTCAGATTAGGAAACAGAAAGAAGTCACAAGGGGCCAAATCTGGAGAATACGGTGGATGGGGCAGCAATTCGTAGCGTAATTCGACCAATTTGGCCATGGCAACGGCAGACGTGTGAACCGGTGCGTTGTCGTGGTGAAACAGCACTTTTTTCTTCGCCAGATGGGGTCGTTTTTTCTTTAATTCGGCGTCGAATCGGCCCAATAAATCGGCATAGTAAAGCCCTGTAATTGTTTTACCCTTCTCGAGGTAATCGATGTAGATCACACCTTGTGAATCCCAGAAAACGGTGGCCATAACTTTTCCGGCCGATTTTACAGTTTTCGCCTTCTTTGGAGCACGTTCCCCGGTCTGGATATTTAGTTAACAATAGTAATATGAAGTTTACAAGATTATTTTGATTCACAGATCATGCAATATAATATGATTCATTTTATGGTTTATTTTGTGAATCAAACTATCCTTGTCTGAAACGTAAGTTTTCTTCAGTCATTCATTATAAAGACTAATGGTATATTCTATAGATTTTCTTTCATACAAAAGCATACAAAGTACAATGGGCAGTAATGAATGGTCGAGATCTTGGATATACAACTTTGTTTGTGAAGTCTTTTCTATAGAATAGAGTGAACAAACAAACGCTAACTCTGACACAGTTGATTTACTAAATTCTCGAATACTTAAGTGTTGGAACTGAAGAGAAAGCTAAGCCTTATTTCCCAAAAGAAATAAAACAACTCAAGAACCTTACCCTAACTTTATTCATGTGAGTAATCAATTAATAATAAACAATCGTGACAGTCGACGTTTGGTCACAGGCTCCCAACCAGCCACACGTTACTAAATCGTTATTATGTTCGTGTCTATTGGTTTGGTTTCTTTATCTAAAGGAATACTAATGAATATTCCTAGGTAATAATGTTGGAAGACAAAGGACAGGGAAGAAGGGAGAATGGCGGAAGATTTCTAAAATGCAATAAGTAGGTACTTATCAAATATATAATCAAAAGTAAAACTCACTTTTGATTCACCACTGGAACTTGTACCTTTGTTTTCACTGCTGTGAATAAAGGTACTAGGTTTTTTAACAATAGCACTACACTACACTATTTATTTTTTGCTGTGCCGCCCTACAGGGTCCGTAATTGTACCTTAGCTCTAAACCATTATAACACCCGTATACCTACATTATGGAATGCAAATAAAGATATGAATATGAATAAGAATACACTACATAGAGACTATAATATGTTTTTAGAGCACAATGAGGCTTGGGTCTAGTATCGTTTGGCAGTTGTATGGGGGAAAAACAGGTTAAAAGTGGGAAGGGCTGGGTCCCCGATTATAACGCTACCACTCTTATTAAAACGTAATGCGTATTTTACGAGAGATTGATTAAAACGTTTTATACCTCAAATCTGTCAATGTCCTGCCCAATCGATGAAAAGGAGAGAAAAATGAAAAAAAAAAAACTATTGCGTTTCATCATCATTCGTTTTCGTTCATACCGTTTCTCCTCGAGTTGCGTGAATGTGTTCTCTGTGCATCGTGGTGTTTTTGTTGTGGCTTTTTATAACAACCTAGAAAGCGGCGGAGGCTATTAAAATGTTACTCCTACTGGTATTAGGAGAACTTAGGATGCAAGAGCGAGCGAAGCCAGCTCGCGGCTTGGGGCACCCCGACTCGGACAGGTTAGGTTCGAAATGGGGTCTAGTGAGTGAACCAAAACCCCGCTATCCCCTTCGTGGTTATTTTTTATTTAACCATTCAGAAATAGGAGCCCCGCGAGGCGGGGCACCGTCGACTACGCCATCGTCGTCGACTACACCATCGCCGTCGACAACGCCATCGCCTTCAATAACGCCGTCGCTATTATTGATTGAAAACAAATTTAGACTCGCCACGAGATCTGTCCCAACCTTAATAGGCAACCCGCAATGGCTTTTTAAGTGTTTTGAGGTTAGATTACAACTATTTGTTTATCTCAAGAACGGTGCTTTACCTTTTCATGGGTGTGGTGTCAGGGGACAGGGGGCATCCCAAAAATTCAAGATTATATTATTATATTATGTATAGGTATTTATCGCTATCATATTTTTATTTAGAAGAATATAATCATATTTTTATTGACTTAGCAGGTAATGGTATTCGAATTTGTGTGGGGTGGGTACCATAAATAAAAGTGTATAATAAAAACTTTTTACAAAAAAAAAACAACCGACTTCCAAAAAAAAAACACTACAAAGTGAAAAATAACTTTAATTTCGGAAGTCGGTGGCAAAAAACTGACTGAAAAGACTTCCGCTTAAGTTATTTTTCACTTTGTAGTGTTTTCTTGGAAGTCGGTTGTTTTTTTTAGTAAAAAAGTATTTTTTTTCGCTTTTTTGTGGATTAATTTGTAATTTATCTAAGTTACAATAGCCTAATTCAACTGACCTGAGCTGAGTCAACTGCTCATCTCCTTTTACAAAATATTGCTTTTCTCGATGCAGGGACGTTAATCGTTGAGGAGTCAAAAAAAACGTCGAAGCATTATAGTCAAAGCATTTATTTCAAATAAACCAATTACAGGCACTTTTGAATTGTCCAGGGGGTCGGTCAGTCCGAAAGATGAAGCTAGATGCCCATTCCAAAGCGTAGTAGGTACCTATGGAGAAGAACGGGCAAGAAACTCCACGGACACTCTTCTAAATCATGATATGGTTACAAAATTATTGGTTACATCGTTCATGTTGAAGTTATACATGTGAGAACGATACAAAACGTGAAAAGCGTCCGTAACAGAAATAAAAAATAAACAATACAACATTAAATTAAATTAAAATAAGCCGTGGTAGCTAAGAGATGACCAGTCCCTACTGAATGCGCCCGTTCACGAACATGACGCATGGATTAGTAGAGTTCTCCTGGTACTTCACCATCAGCTCCTTTTCTTTGTATGCATTGTGACGAGCATAAATTTCTTGGAAACCATATTAAAGTAATCGAATCGCAACAAACACCGCTATAGGTGTGCCTATAATATTTGAAGAGTTCCGTCGATTTCTCCAGGATCCCATCATCAAATCCTGACCTGGTGACAATGGAAGACCATCTCGGAAGTATACCCTTACAAACAAAAAAAAAAAATATTTATGTATGTCCGTCATATTATGTATAGACGGATTTGCACCGTCTATATATGATGGAGATACATAAAACATACAACATAACACAAATATACATTTTAAAAAAAAACTTCCGAATTGATAACCTCCTCCTTTTAGAAGTCGGATAAAAATACGGAAACACGAGTGTGGCGGCTCGGTTTTTATTATAGTAGGTATCACACGTATTGATAGTTTATGATACGGCACATAACTATGTGCCGTATCATAAACTATCAAAACTCAAGTAATTTCATCAGACACACGACATATAATAATTGTCTTAAATCCCAAATCATCACGCCTGCATTCCCCGCAGGTTTAGGCAGAGGTGTACCTACCTATAGTACAGTACACTCACATTTCGCCAGTTATGTTTGTGTCCCATGTAATAGGGAGCCTATTGCCATTAACCGTGTACAAATCCAGATTCTGGGCTGCTACAGAGAAATTCCAGATGGAAAACACAATAACACTTTGCCGGACCCGAAATCGAAGCCAGGACCTCATGCAATGCATTATTGTAAATCCGCCCAAATCCAAAATTTGACGCGCCGCCATGACCGCCACAGATAATGTAGAAACAGTGGTTCGGTGAGTCCATGGAATTAGTATGTTACTATTCTTCTTCTTCTTCGTCGGTCGCTCAATGCTGAGGATCGCAACCACATAGGTACGACGGCTCTCCAAGTTATTCGGTCTTCTGCAGTGTGGGCCGGTCGGGACGTGCTGACTCCAACAGCCTTGTTGACCGCGTATGACCATCTTGCCGGTGCTCTGTCTTGGGCGCGTTTTCCGTTCACCTGGCCCAGTATCATAAGCCTCTCCAGACGATGCTAAGACGTATATACGTCATACTCATCATATTATGACTTCTGAGAATTTCCTAATTTCTAATGAAGTTGGGGTAATTTTGGAACAAAAAACGTGAATTTTAAATAGCAATAACCTGTTAAATTTTTGACAATGAGAAGACTTTTTATCACTTATTTTATTATTTTATGTTGAAGTACCTATATCGGTGTCCAGTTATTTCACCAAACTTTAATTTACAAAATTTCACTTGACAAGTAATGATTGGCAAAAACATGATTTGTTATTTCATCGCGCCACAACAAGTTAGCCAAATAAGAAAATACACCCGCTATACTTTTTTTTAATTCTTAACGTAATTAATTTTTAATTCATGCTAACTCGTAAAACAACATTTGGAATAAACACGTTTTACTTATTGCATTACGCAATTTCCCAAAAATTAAACTCATTAAATAGGTAAAAGGGTAGTTTTAATTTATAAATGACCAAAAATTTTTTTATTCAAATATTTGGTGCCCACGACCTGTGCTAACAGAAAAAATTGTAAGCTACCCGAAATCCGAACTCTAAGTAGGTAGTAAGAAAATTAAAAAAAAAAAAAATATCGTCGCTCTATTAAATTGTTTTGAAACAAGTTTTGTGGCAATTATAAACTAACTTTCGTAATTATAGCTCGTAAATTTTTCATTATGAGCCATTTATTGTTTCGCTGTTTCCTCGCAAGTGTGTTGAAAAACGTCGTTTGATACGCGTGAGTATTTGTCTATCATTGCACTATGACAAACGTCGTTTGATACACGTTACTAAGTATTTGTCTATCATTGCACTATGACAAACGTCGTTTGAAACGCGTGAGTATTTGTCTATCATTGCACTATGAAAAACGTCGTTTGATACACGTTACTAAGTATTTGTCTATCATTGCACTATGACAAACGTCGTTTGAAACGCGTGAGTATTTGTCTATCATTGCACTATGAAAAACGTCGTTTGATACACGTTACTAAGTATTTGTCTATCATTGCACTATGACAAACGTCGTTTGAAACGCGTGAGTATTTGTCTATCATTGCACTATGAAAAACGTCGTTTGATACACGTTACTAAGTATTTGTCTATCATTGCACTATGACAAACGTCTTTTGATACGCGTGAGTATTTGTCTATCATTGCACTATGTCAAACGTCGTTTGATACACGTGACTAAGTATTTGTCCACTATGACCAACTTAAGTACACTTGCATCAAAATGTACTACTTACTAACAATGTAAGCAGACTAAACCTTCTGCTGCTATCCGTGTGGTGACAATACATTTATTGTATCTGAAGGCGTGTCTGGACGTCACAGCGCACCTAATTACATGTTCCTAGAACCAGACGAGGGGAGCGAGTGGGTAAACGTGGGCAACCGGGGGGCAGTCTCCACGGCTTCCTGGAAACACGGGTACCTGCCGGTGCCTGGGGCCCGGGGGCCCGGAGGTAACGGACGGACTGCTGGCAAGCTGGGCTGCCTTAATTAAAGTACTCTCAAGATAGTTGCGATTCTCAGTAAAAGTCATTAGTTTGTGTTTTCATAATCTTGTTCCTGAAGTGAACTTGAGCGTTTATTTATAGGTTGTTTTCTCTTTTATTTATCTAAATATTTTACATGTCAGTTGTAATGATGGTTGTTTAGTTAATGTACCGTTATCACGCTACTTGTACTATTTGTCCGTAAAACGACTCGTGTCTACCTACATTGGTACAGTAGTTCGCAAGTACACAGATAAACATCTTTCTCCCTCTATGTTAGTGTAACATCTTTGAGTTTTTAATAAAACATTCGCTGCTGAAGAGAGACCTGGGAGACTGACAGGCTGAAAATAAATAAAGGCAATCTAAATTAAGATTGTTATATTATTCTGAGAACTCAACACAGACACAGGCAGTTTCCAAACTTTACAGCCTCGTCATTATTTATTTAAGTTCATCATATAATATCAATGCTTGCATCAAGACAAGCAAGACATGTCAAACAAAACTACAAATAGTTCGGACTGCTCCAATAATCGGCACAAACAATGGCCAACTAACTCGACCCGCACTCCGCACCCTGTAGTTCTGTGTGAGGATTGAGCACTCAGCACTCTGACGTCACCACGCTCGACTCTACAGAAGTTGTTTAGTTGTTCAGAAGTACTTACAGACGGAACACCTGCCGCCGTCTATGCGCAAAGTTGTCAGAGCGGAACTTAATACTACCTGACAGTTACAAGGTGCCGCCGCGCTCTTGATTTGTTCTACATACATATTTTCTTATTTCGTAACTTTATTATGTATATATGTGTACTTGCTTATATGATGTAAAGAATAGCTTTGTGGACTTATGGGATATGTTGGAAGTAATGCCCAACAAATTCCAGCATCGAGAAAATTTGTGAGTTTTTGATACTTATTATATACCTAACTGTAAAATTTAAGGGGGTGAAAAAAAAAACAGTAAGAGACTAACTTGTTGTGAATTGTTAACAACCCTCATTTTTCTGTTATTGATTAACATTTTGTAGTTTAACGTCTTTTCACGTTATTGTTATCTTTAGTTTCGCGGGTTTCGTTTGAATGACAAAGTTCTAGTTCAAATTTTCTATAGTTACGAGGTTTTTACAGATAGATACTTACACAGGTACTTATAATAGAGCTTTATTAGTTGATACTTAAGTAGGATGTTACTAAAAAACGTTGTGACTTGCGAATAATTACAACAGGACGTAACAACAATGTGTCAAGTCCCCTATAAAGACCTCTGAGCAATGACGTGCTGACGTACATTCAGCTGTCTCGGCATGCGGCATTCCAAACCAAATCGATAAAAAATAGATAGACGGACTAGTTATTATACAATCTGGACTCGACGGGTCTACTATCAGCGGCTGCGCCGGGTGCCTGGGGCCGGGGCCTGCTCTCCGCCCCCCTCCGCAGCCGCCCCGGCCCGCCCCCGACCCGCTGAGTACCATTAATCAGCCGTCATGGACACGATGTGCTGCCCCGGATATATTGATGAGCTCTGATGGAATATAAATGGCCTGAGAAACGTGATATTTTACCAAATTGCCGTTCCAACTACAGCGAGGTTAATGAAATTTCACGCCCTAAAGGAAAGCTATCAATCTGATTTGAATAGTTTTGGAGACGCCATGTTGACAGGCATGCTACGTTGGCAATATTGTGAAAAGGTAGAGATGTTAAATTGAGTAGGCATAAGAAACACAAGTGTTGCTTCGGATTTGAGATTATATTTAAATAAGAGTAATCATTTTTTAAACTGTTATTTATACATTAGGGAGATTATTATGATCAGTTGGTAAATTACTGTGACAGTAAAACATGATAAAAAGAAAATTGGTCGGTTATTTCATCCTACAAAAAATCTCAATTAGTGTATGTAATAAATAATGTTGGAATGGGCAGTTAGGTTAATAGTTCGGCAGTTTATAGGTTGGGTGGGAACTGTGACAAACCACGCGCGATCCGAATTGGTCGCAGTAACTAAGCCAGGGCACCCCGACCGCGTAAATATAAAGGCGGATGCAACACAGACACCCATAGCTTCATTATGCTTCAGTATATTCCGAATGGCTTAAAGCTGTAATAGTCCGTCTGAACCCAGCTGCAACACAGCGGTTTGTACTGCAGCCGCATTTGTTTGTTTAACGCAATGAAAAGGCAGATTCAACTCAGACAGTTTTCAAATATCTGTGGTGTTGTCGTGTTTGTAATACTTTATTCATACGGACGCGGCTGCTTTACAGACCAGCTACTGTCTGTATTGTATCCGCCTTTGTATTTACGCACCATGACGAGATGGGTTAAGTTACGCTAGAACTGTGACCAACCGCGCGCGAGCCGAATATAATAATAATATAATTACTTATATATTTTTTACTTTCGTTTGGAACTCCATTGTAGTTAGAAAGATATTTAGTGTTTACAGTACTTAATGTTTTGTTGTAACTTGGTGCAACGGTACTAGCTGTAGCAGTTTCTAAAGTTACTAACCGGCAGATAACCACAATTTATTTGTCTGGTTAAATAAATAATGTAAATGTCCGTCGCACAAATCTCTGTCCAACTTAATGGTTAGCAAACCCTCCCATCAATCTTGATTAAGTACAGTCGCTGGTGGCGGCGCAAAGCGGATGGTTTTTAGAAAAACTACATAATCTTTTTATTATTAACTCAACTAACTCTACTGACTAGATGGCGCTGTATGCTCTAAAAAATAAAACACACTGCTCTGTACTTTTATCTTTTTACAACAAAACTGCATTTCACAAACGTAAACTTATATCTTAACTAATATCACAGTCACGTAATCACAACGTTGTGTACTTAGCTACTAAAGCGCCAATGAATTCGCAGTTAATCATAAATTATATAAACCTACTGCAAAAATTGTCACGACTCATGAACACAGAATCACAGATGCGCCTTATTATTTTAATTGGGTAGTTATTAAATACTTGTTTATCGAGTTTTGTTACTCATTACTTTGCCAGCTCCTGAACGGCCACCTCAGTAAGCTAAAAGGGTTGAACACCTGCAGTTCTCGTTCTCGAAACTGCGGCTCTGGTTTCTCCTCTGATTTGTAGAGGAACATTCCCTTCGCATTGGAACTGCACGAGTACCCCAGGACAGTCTCTTGCCCGCTGCACTCGTTCTGCAGCAGTTCGTCCCAGCTGGCACAGCGGTGGCCTATCAGCGACTTCTCGTTCATCGCCGACGCTGAGTACAGCTTCCAGGCCTGCGCGTGGTCGCACTCGAGACTGATGCTCCGGTCGCGACACTCGGGGTGCTTGCCGCTCACGCCGTTCACGTACACGTCGGCGTGGCCCACCGGGTCCTCTATGCCCAGCACGCCGGTGCTTGAGTGAATCACCTGCACGAACTGCGCGTCTCCCTTGTCTAGCCTATAGTCGGAGCGCGCGAAGCACGGCCGCGCCGGGTCCAGCGCCGTGATGCGACCTAATGTAGTGTTCAGTTTTCTTCTCACCAATTTTCCGGTTAAGCCGGCGACATGTGCGCCCAAACTAAAACCTATGATATGAATTGAGGACAGAGGGTATCCTGATTTGTGTAGCTTCTTGAAGAAATTGAAGAGCAAATGAGAGAGGGGTGACACATTGGACACGGAGGTGACGTATCCTCGGCAGAAAGAGAGGCGCGTGTCGAGGAGGTGCACGGTGGAGTGCTTGGTCATGAGCGCGTGTACGACGGCGCGCGAGGAGGCGTCGTTGGGAGTGTTCCACCAACCGGGCACGTACAGCACAAGTGCGTCGTCGCGGCTCACGCGCTCGGCCGCGCTGGACACGCTGAGCGTGCGCCGCCCGCCGCGCGTGAATCTCAGCAGCTGCGTCTGCGGCGCCTCTAGCGACGTGCTGCGCGAGAACAGCAGCTGCTGTGGGAGAGCCTCACCTGGAACATGTTACAAGCAATGCTTCAGACACAGTCACATACAGAAGGCATACTGTGATTTCCTTCAAAAGTTTAATTTATGACGAGCTTATAATTTATCTTCATTTTTGGGTGTATCATTTTTATGTGAAGAAAAGATTTCGATCGATTGAACTTAAAATCAGTCGATTTCTTGTCTGCGACCACGTCGGCGTCCAACGAAAATACGGCAGAACGTGTTTCTGATCAAAATAAAATGATTAACATGATCATGAAGTTATTTTGATTATAATGTTTAAGTACTAAGTTTCAATGTAATCTGTAGTTATCGTCCATAAATCACGGTTTAATACTTTGTTTAAGATGCAAAGTGTCCAGAACACCTTGGCACTTTCGTGGCGCGTCACTTGTAAAGGCGGTTGTCTGTTTGGCCGCGGTTCACGTTATACTGGGCAGTGCACTCGCCCACTCGACTCGTTCGCAGCGGGAATCTTTTGTTGGTGTTGTTCAACTTACTAACATTGACCTTTGTCGATGTATTTTAAATTATTACCTTTGTACGTAATAGATTCAGATCCATTAAGATTCTGTGTTAGTTCATTCGTTTCTATATAATATTAGAACGCGATGTATATTAAAATAAAGTTATTTAAGATGACATTTCATTATTTAAATGCCATTGAGGTAAATAGTTGGAGCATCGTAGAACATTGAAGTGTGATCTTGTGCGAGATGTCTGGAGGTCCACTTAATGTGATGCTCTTTATTAAGAAAAGGTTAGCCACTGTTTACTCTACGTATAAATTATTCGTTGCTATTTTAATATATTTAAATAAAAAAGCGTATACAATAATTATGTGTCTTGGTTTTCATTGCAGTAGATCCTATTCAACTCACGCTGCTATAATAACGTTATGCTCCTCGAGATTTACTTCTATACATATTATATAAAATCGACTAGGGTTACTTACTGCGTATCTGCCTATTAGTTTTAGACGTCAAATAGTCAGGACCATAAAAATTAGTAATAATATTAATATTAAGGGTGTTATTTGGAGGCTCTAGAATTCGTCGAAAAAACGGCTTTCCTGGGGATCACGCTTGACCTAAAACTTCAGTAGGGTCCTCACTTAAGGAGACTACAGGACCTAAACGTGCCTAAACGCAAGTTTTATAATGCCTAAAAGAATATGATCCACTGCAGTAAACAAAATCAGAAAAATATATGATATTCTTCAGGATATATTCTAGTATGATAGTGTGTTGAAAACATAATACAACTAAAGTGATACGATAGAAAAAAAGCATGAAGATACCTCTAAAAATTTCTTTTAACGATTAAAAATCATATTAATTTACATGCAATCATTCTGATTTTTTGTCAGATTATTCTACAAGCTACATATTAGCATAATAGTGTTTTAATTTTCCAGTCCAATCAATAGATTTTCTGTAAATCGCTAACTGCTTCATATTTTGCAATAAATTACCTGCGTCGGGTCATCGCGCTTCTCTTTCATTTCTATGCAGTCCGACAGTGACCGCGCTTTAGCTGTTGTAAGCCTCTTAACATCAATTGCAGGGCGGCTAAGTTCACCCGCTTACGCTGTTAGGAAAACCCGCCAACTAACAGACGTTACCGCGAGGCTGGTATATTTTATTTACTTTCATACCATCATGTTTTACGGTATTTTGATGTGGGGACGGGCTGCAGATATTAATTCTATCTTTATTCTGCAAAAGAGGGCTGTCAGAGCCATCTACAACCTCCGCAGATGCGAATCTAAGGCAACCGTTTAAGAAAATTAACATCACGGTACCTTGTCAGTATATACAACATGTAAAAAAAACCCTGTCCGATGCGAGAGATCTGAGGGTGTCGTTAGGTATCGGACTGAGACTCTATTTATGTGGTAATTTTCGGGAAAAAAATCGAATGCATTAAACGCACACTATGTAGACAAGTAAGTTTTATGTTGGATGATTATATCGTAGATAAAAAAATGCTTGGCTTAATGGTGGTTTTGCTCCACAGCCACTTGGGCTGACTAGTTAAAAAAAAAAATATTTGGAAGAGTTGCTTCCCCTTTCTTTTTTATTTTGTCTGACATTACGAACTTAATGTTTTTATTTATTTTTATTTAAACAAGTTTTAATTGTTGAATATTCCAATGGATAATGATTTTCTTTCTTTTTGGTAGTAACATTATATTAATCTCTCAAATACATTGCAAACTATAGTTTTGTATAATTTAGAAGCATTTTTTCAATTTTTGTAAATGTGAGTACCTACCATGGAGCCGTTTTTTATGTTATTAAGATGTATGTTGACTTGAAAGAGCACGACAGTTGAGAGTTTGTCATGCTCGCTTAAATGTCACGCTGATGGTGGCGAGTGTGTTGGATCATTCGGTTCCCTACAAAATGGTTGAGCTGGATGGTGCTGGTCCACGCGTCATGTTCGTGAACGGGCACCGTCAGTTGAGAGTGGTCATCTCTTATCGGCAAGGATAATTTTAAATCTTATATTTTGTACATTGTTCTCACATATAGAAGCAACAAGAATAATGTACCCAGGGTTTTATAATACTCGTATCTATATTTAAAAGAGTGTCCTTGGAGTTTCTTGCCCGTTCTTCTCCATAGAGATCTACGTTTTGGAATGGGCTTCGACTTTCTGACTAACTGACCGACTATTTGACAATTCAAAAGTGCCTGTAAATGGTTTAATTGAAATAAATTCTTTGAGTTTGAGTTTGGGATAAATTAAAGTCGCTGTTCGTGTCTGTCTGTGTGACCGCGTTGTTCTTCGAAACTGCGCAACGGATTTTGATTAGTTTTCACCATCATTTAGAGAATTTATTCCGGAAGGTATAATACATTAACAAGAAACTTACATATAATAAAGAAATCTCGATGTTTAATTAAGTCATTAAACCGTGCGGAGCAGGGACAGGTGGCTAGTACTACACTACTGTCGGGAAAGGGAAGGAAACTGTCTCTCTTATTGATAAGTGTCGTTGTATGAAGTTGAAGGCAGACTTCTGCAGGATGATAATATGATGACGATTAAGCGAGCTACTTGACCAAACTCATATTTTTTTCAGGTGAATTAAGCGGATTGTAGATGGATACATTTACTTTTGGCATGGGAGCCTGGGAGGGTCGAAATGTTCGCCTATAATTACCCGTTATTCGAAAGTGCAGCAGTAAGTTATTTGTTATTAAATTGGCAGTCTTACTTCAACAGTACCAGTGAACAGAAGGCGTACTTAAAAAACGTTCACGTTCAAGTCGCAATCTTTCAAACTTGTCAAAAATTTTGGTAAATTGAATGTATTTTTGACAGATTGCGAATGAGATTAGAATGTGAACGTTCTTAAAATTTACGGGAATTGCCCCTCTGATATATGTATGTCGCAGTCAAATGGTTGAAGCCGTTATATAGTTATAGCCCTAGGGATATCTGCACACACACAGAGACGTTTCATGAAAGTCTTCTCGCTGTCGTTTTATGAAAGGGTCAGAAGTTGATTTTAATGTTGGAGACGAACTTGAGAAGGACGTTGGTTATATTCTTCACTATATCAAAGATCCTACACTCTACAGCCACTCACTCCACAAGTGAAGGCTACATTTTCTGCGGGATGATTGATGATGATGCTGTTACTATCATACCGCCAGGTCGTTGTCTACATTCAGATAAGGGGCACTAAAGAACTACCGAACACCACACATAACACTGCGTCACTTCTTGGTTATCAAAACAATAACGATCACAAAAAACATCACGTACAGCTAGCAGACGCTGCCTTCACCAGCTCATCGAAGTGTTCACTGACGAAGGGCGGTAAGATGGCGCCTAGCGCTGAGAGGGTGTCAGGAGTTGGTGCAGCTGAAGCTGCTGCTGTAGTCACCACAACCAGAATAGTTGTCACAGCGAGCGCCAGCGACGCCGCCGGCGCCCGCGCTGCCATCCGCGCGCGTCGCATGCCAGCACTGCGCGCGAGCTTATGTAACTGTTAGTTATAAACAACGGCGACCAGCGGCCGGCCGATACCCTTGATACTGAACCACGGACACGCGGCGATAACAGCGAGCTTAGAAGATCCACTCCTTATAGAGGGAGTGGAGAGTTCACACACACTAGCAGCCGTCAGGAAGTGACATATAGGTGAGCCATGAGCATAATGCTTTGGATACTTGTATATGCTGGTTGGAGTTATTCCGACCAATCCGATCCCTTAACATCAATAACTAGCGGAAATACATAACTGCTTATTTCCAGCAGCGGATCAGACTTGGGAGATTTTAATACTGTCCTATTGCATATACTCGTAAGACAGTATTAAAATGACACTCTGGAATCATAATTATTATAATCAATCAGATAATTATAATCAATTAGATTAATATGGCCTGTAATTAACCTGGTAATTTGCATTTACTTTCAAGTGTGGTGGTGTTGTCAATTGTTTTTCTATGTGTTTAATTTACAATTATTTTCTTAGTGAACCTTCTGTGACTATGTTTTGTTCAAATGATGTGAATTTTGCAAAGAATTTCATTATGTATTGTATTTATATAAATCATATATGTTTTTCTGAATGTTTTTTTGCTTGTAATGCTATAAGAACTTAGGCATTTAGAATAATGATAGTTGTAAAAAGTGCTGAAATGTGTTGTTTCCGACGGATTTCTGCATAATTAAAGAACCGATCTTTGCGTTGTTATTGTATACTAATAGGTTTTTTATAATGTTTCTAACATCATGTTTCTATTTTAAGAGTTTCGTGCCAAAATCGGCCAGTAGACTTAAGGAATAACTTTGGTATTTTCCGTCCGTCAAAGTCGAATAGTTGTTCTGCTTACCGCCCTGTAGGTCTCATTGACCTCATATTAATTAATTCATAATTTAGTCAAGTGGTTTTGTGACATTGATACTTATTTCCGTCAATAAATCTCTAATATTGCCACACGCACTCCAACTGGTGCGTATGAGGAATATGTGCATGACCTTCACCTCGCCTCCACAGTCAACAGTCGACAAGTCTTCGGACCGTGACATAATATTATGTCGCAGTGGTGGAGTGACACTTGTTACAAAATCGTTTCCGCCGCATTCTAACTAAATACCTGGGACGATGATGATGATCACCAAGTTTGCAGATATTGGTCCTGCTGTTGACTGCATGTTGACCGTGTGACGAAATCGGCGAGGACTAAGTCACTTCTTCTCCAGAGTCCAAGACCACCGAAGGATCTTATCTTATCCAAGGCCCTGGTCAACAGCTCCCTTCTCATCGTCTGCCTTGCCTTTTCCCAACTATGTTAGGGTCGGCTTCAGCACAAGCAGTACCCTCCTGTCTCCAAATAATTTCTTCTGTCGTTCTTCCTGGCTCATGCCTGCAGCACCTGGAGGCTGTGATAAACGAAATCATCCCATAAATATGCCGAGCAAAGTGAGGTATTTATCATAACTAGTACATGTACATGGGGAATGTACTGACAATGCGATGTGCAAGTTCCATGTTCACCAATGCACGTTTACAGGCTGATATTGTGATGATAATTGAAAACTGTGTCAAGGGTGACAATATTGCGTGTTATTATATCATTTCATCACGTCATCCATACCTAGGTAGGTACTTATTGTAGTTATTAAAATAGGCTGCATTACGTGCATGAAAAGTAAGCAAAAAAACATGTTGAAATCTGTTGAAATGTGTACGTTGTCCATGTCCATTACTAGGGAATGCAAACAGCCTCATTGTATGAATGAGTTACTTCTTTGCTTATTTCTTATTACCCACTGTTGAGTTTAAGTTTAACGTAAGTACAGTTACAGGATGAAGTGCACCGGCAATTTGATGTCGTTAGTGCATCGAAGAACCAGAATCCTGTTTAGTAAATCGAATTGTATGTATGTACCGTTATTGCATCACCTGTACCAGTATGATAGGTACACGCCATACATTATACATACAAACTCAAATCCTATCAAGTATGGAAACCTCGCCAAATCGAAATTGCGGTCGAGAGCCGCTAAATCAAAAATCGCGTCCGCTCGCACGCGCGCTTCTGTCCGCGGCTCCGCATACAAAGCGATGGGTTAAGCATATGTGGGCAATGTATGCCCAGTTTTATGTATATCTGTGGGCAACGCCCGGACGCACTGCCCGCACCGTTACTTCGGCCCTCACTGACACCGATTATTTCGGCACTCCTCCAAAACAATCTAGATAATTTAAAAAAAACATGTCGCGACTTTTTTAATGATTTCGCCTAAATTGGAAAGGCAATCTTCTTCATTTCAGCTATTTTATTGGAAAACTGACCTTTTGAAAGCCTTAAAAGGAATTAGTGATTATTAATTAACACGGTTTATCGATTTGTTCTCTTCGCTAATAAGTTTAGTAGATATCGTAGTTGCAGAAATATTATTCACGAACAAGAAAGTGTAAATCGTCACAAGTATTTGACACATGATTTCATGAATATCGAGGTTATTTCAGTTATTATGTGTTTTGTACTTGGATCTACACTCTACGATTATGTGACGTAATTTACGTCAATGTAAAATAATAAGGTAGGTAGATGGCTATACTGTGTGTTAGGTTAAACAACGAGGGACCAACACTGAAATATGACGAAAAACAACAGTCCCATATACCTACATCTTTAGATCGCGTAGTTACATTTTGTAGGGAATGCAATTTTTTTCTTTTCATTGTTTCACGAGTACCCTAAAATCCCTTTAAATATGGCACTTGTTCGTTTACACAGTTTATAAAACTGAGAAGTCTAAATGTAGGTGCTGCCCATCCACCAGCCGCGTAACTCGCCACCCGTTCTGCCAAGGTACAGTTCCCAGGATCAATAAACTCTCTCCTAAAACAACTGGGTTATTAAATAAAACATCAATTAAAACATTTGTCACGTTGATCTGCCACAACCCGTGTTACATATTTGGTTTAATTGATGATTAAATATGTACAACCAGCTGTTCTGCTTTCGCCATTAAGAAAGAAATTAGTCGTGATATCCTTCCTGCCTAGTAAGTATAAGTCAGCATACTCTGGGCATTCTTGGCGCTCTGTAGACTCTGCCTAGCCTCATTGGAAAAAGGCCTTAGTTTGTGTATACCTATGTCGTTTATGGTAACTCAACCGTAAGCTAAAGGTATTATTTAATAATCACCAACTTAAAGGCTAACAGGAAATGAGCTGCAAAATATACATCAAAACGTACGCTGCATACATAATTACACGCTGCAATACATACCTGCATAATTATGCACATGGATGGGTAACTGAAAAAATCCCCAATAAACACAGCCAGTCACAACATTCCTCAACCTTCCACATCTGTTAATTAGACAGCAGCAATGTAAAGCTAATACATGTGTAATTTGACGTTCTCCTAGTAAGTATGTAAGTATACAACTGCGCCGGCGCAGAGCGGCGCGGGCGGCGGGACGAAGGTCTCTGATCTAGCAAGTGCGGGAACTCGGAACTGATGTATACTGCTGATAAGTGTGCAAAGAGATCTAGATTAGATATAGTTTATACTAAATCTTAATTTTAAGTTGTTTTCTTGTTTTTTTTTTGTAAGGTAGGAACTATTCTATAGAACTGACTCATTTCAAACAATGGGTTACAGAACAGTCAAATACGACTTAAAGCTCGTACAGACCAGCGCGACGCGACGCCCGCGCCGCGCCGCGACACGAACAATACAATTTCAAAGAAAGCTTGACGGTACAACAATAACCGGTGTCGCGTCGCGCTGTCGCGTCGCGCTGGTCTGCACGAAGCTTTACTGTCCATTATGTATTCAGTCCGAAAAATATCTGTGAACCTAGATTCAGATCAACTATAACATGTTCTTATCACATTGTACAGTGGTTGCTCGTGTCGTAAATCAACTATAACATGTTCTTATCACATTGTACAGTGGTTGCTCGTGTCGTAAATCAACTATAACATGTTCTTATCACATTGTACAGTGGTTGCTCGTGTCGTAAATCAACTATAACATGTTCTTATCACATTGTACAGTGGTTGCTCGTGTCGTAAATCAACTATAACATGTTATTATCACATTGTACAGTGGTTGCTCGTGTCGTAAATCAACTATAACATGTTCTTATCACATTGTACAGTGGTTGCTCGTGTCGTAAATCAACTATAACATGTTCTTATCACATTGTACAGTGGTTGCTCGTGTCGTAAATCAACTAAAACATGTTCTTATCACATTGTACAGTGGTTGCTCGTGTCGTAAATCAACTATAACATGTTCTTATCAAATTGCATAGTGGGCGCTCTTTTCGCAGATCAAATATAACATGTTCTTATCACATTGTATATTGGTTGCTCGTATCGCAGATCCTTTACTTCCCGCTTAGACAATAATAATAAACTTCTGCTGCTTCAGGTCTTTTCTTTTTCGTGTGGTTAGTAACTAACCTGGTGTCTGAGTTTTTATGCCACCCATGGGCCTCTGAGATGGCTTCATATGCCGTCGAGAAATATCTCTTAAGCATGTCGGTTTCCTCACGATGTTTTCCTTCACCGTTTTTGAAGCAAGTGATAATTATACAATAAGCACATGAATCCGAAAAGTCAGAGGTGCGTGCCTTGGGTTGAAACTCGAGACCTATGACTTGGTAGTCCGACGGACTCAAGCGAGTCCGTCCTGCAGGTACGGAGCAAAAACAATTAATTTGAACTGTCCAAACCGGAAGCTAAGCCTCTCCCTCAGTAAGTTCCTGTAACAGGTAACAGCTACTGACATACTCGTATGAATCAACATCTTGATAAGTTATGGAATCAGGCTTTACTTGGCGGAAATCCATGCCAGTAAGAAGTTAATTAATTTTAATTCCCCAATAACTAGATCTAGGGTTGGATGCTGAATGCAGCACCGCCCTGGGAGGTCGCAACATTATGCACATGGAGAAGGTGCGATAATTAATTAATTATAATGCAACATGCAACCTAATTCTATACCAAGTTTTCATTGAAACAAATTCTCGACTGATCTCGTCTCTGAAAGCTCGCGAATGACTTCCTAAGAGTGCTATGAATCACACACTATGTCTAGTGCACATAATGACTGCGAGTCTCGCTGCCTGCTTACCCCGCTACCGCGGACGACCTTACTCATTACCACATGAACATGTTGCAGGTTGTTCAGTGCTAATAATATCTGTCGTTCCTAATCCACGCCATTATCTCAGGAACATGTACTGCTTAGTCATAGTCCAGTTGTGTTGTGGCTGTGGTTACTATTTATTAGCATAATCCTAACTATCGTAACTTAATATCTTACTAATATTATAAATGTGAAAGTTTTTTTTCGGCCGCCTACGCCGCACACTGATCAATTATTACATCTTAGCGTCTTATTTTTGGTCAGTATGTCGAAGTTTTTCATTTTATTAAGACTTGAAGGTAAGTTGCTTACATTATACTAAAACATGATCAACATTATGCAGTCAGTAGTTTAATGGATATGTCATTTGAAAGTTATCTCGAAAGCAAAACTATTATATCAAGACTGATTTATCGTTGTTTTGCGCTCCTATATATGTTAAGTTGGTCATTTTATCAGTGTAAACTGTGAATTGAAAAAAATTGTCCACATTAAGGAAGGTATGAACTTTTTATTGGTATATAAACAAAAAAAATTATAGTTCGATTTATATGATTTAAAAAATATATACGTTATTAACGTACTGATATTTACTAAGTGCGGATTTCACCAGTGAAATTGAATGCGTTCAGCACATCTAAACGCGTTCAAGAGCTGTCAGTGTACAATACTCTATAACAATTTGGACACTGACAGCTCTTGTACACGTTTTAGAAATGCTAATCGCGTCCGCTTTCATTGGTGAAATAAGGCCTAACTTGTCTAAGTTTGAACTGTGTTCAGTTTAAAAGTACAAATTAGTACACTATCATGTCCATTCCATTATACAGCGGGGACTATTAGCTTTATAAAAATATGCATTTTTTGCGGTGATTGCCGGTTTCTTTAGTAAAAAAGTGTTTTTTTAGGTAACGGTGCCTCAATAAAAAATATTGATTTATTTAATATTTTGTCATTACATCGACCGTGAAGCCGCTATCAAAGGACAATAAGAAACTACTTAGTTATATTTTGGAGACATTAGAATAATCAGAAGTTGTGTTAGATGAGGAGTGACGTAACAAAGTACAGCAAATATTAATTACCAAGTAGAATTATATGAAAACGATTTTTGGATACTATTTTTAATGTTATAAATATACCTTTAATACACGATTTGAGTACATAATCATATCGTCCCCCTAACTTTTAGATATTGATCACTGTGCGCCGTCAGGAAAGTAAGACAATACACTGACGTTGATACAGCTCGGTTAGGCCATTTTAGTTATTTTCATAGCGTTATGTCCCACGGAGTTCTGCTGTGGGGCAAAACAGCTGATATTCAAATTTATATTTGTCCTTCAAAAACAAGCTGAGCAATTTACCAGCACGCTTAGCTTGACCACAATAGAAACGGGTTTTGTCGACGGAAGAATAGACAAAATGACAGATAAACAATCACAATCTGTCATTTTGTCTGTTCTTCCGTCGACAAAACCCGTAGAAAATCTGTTTCTATTGTTGTCATGCTACGCGTGCAGCTAGGTGCCAGAACTTCTCTGAAAGATTTTTTCAAAGATATTGGTATCCTCATAGTGGACATCACGATTCGTCTTACTCTTACATAATATACACTTATACACTAAAACAGTGATATTCACAATCTTAACACTAGAAATAAGTACAAAAACTACGAGCTCTCTTTCACCGGCTTCATAAGGTTCATAACTCATTTTTTGGGCTTGGTATAACCTTTTACAAGCTACCCTCTTCTTTGCTAGATTTGCCTTACTAAAGTAAAATTCAATCTTTGTTCAAAGGTATACTATTCTATCATGGACTACTTATATGATAAGAATAATCGGTCGCTGTGATTAACTCAAGACAATGTTTATGTTCTTTCTCCAGAATTAGCTTTCCTACTGACAAGTTATATGAGTTTAAATACTTAAATTGTTTGTTGTGTTGTTGTTTGTTTTATTTGACTTTATAAGTCAATTTATTTTAATTTATTGTTGACATAATCTACTCATTACAATGTTTCTTTATGAGTGTATTGCATTATGTGGTTAGCTAGCGACCTCGATAATTGATCATATTATTTTTTGCCCGAGCAACCGGCAGCAAGTTCGTCATGGTAGCGTCGGGGGTCGGGTTTCCTCCTTCCCTCAAATATAGCGAGGGGGCTAATGGCTGATCTTTGCATTATGCTCGTGAGCGGATGCTGCTTCTGGTGACTGGTCGTCTTGCTGATCATGGTTTTGTTATTGTTAATATTGTTGGAACTGCTGAAGATTGCAAAAACTATCTTTGCAATGTATAAATTCAATCTCTTAGTATTGTATAATTGCATAGCACATGTGTGAGCACTGTGACCATTACCTTCTACAAAACTACTATTTACTGGGTAAGTCTTCCATTGGCTTGAATGAGCCCTGGCGGCTGAGAGTATGTCATGCTCACTCAAATGTCTGGCTGGTGGTGGCGTATGTGTTGGATTATTAAGTTCCCTTCAAAATGGTTGAGCTGAATGGTGCTGATACATGCGTCATGTTCGTGAACGGGCGCCGTCAGTAGGCACTGGTCATCTCTTAGCTGCCATGGCTTATTTTAATTTATTTTAATTTTTGAATTTGTTTCTATATTTTCATTGCGGACGCTTTTAACGTGCACGTCTTTCTTAATTGTTCCCACATGTATAATTATAACATGAATGATGTAACCAATATTTTGTAAGAATATTTTGATTTAAAAGAGTGTCCGTGGAGTTTCTTGCCCGTTCTTCTGCATAGAAACCTACTACGCTTTGGAATGGGCAACTAGCTTCATCTTTCTGACTGACCCCTTGACAATTCAAAAGTGCCTGTAATTGGTTTATTTGAAATAAATGCTTTGAGTTTGAGTTATTAGTAATTAACTGTTTGTTTATTTTACCTCGATGTTCCTAGTTTATCATTTATAACTTCCAGTTGCAGCTATATGTAAGCGAGGACGCGCTTTATGTCTGGAGGCTTTTATTTAGTTATTAAGTTCTGTTGACGTTTAGTTTTATTTTTTAATTTTTGCCTTTTAGTTCTCGATGTTTTTGGTTGGTATATTGGCGTGTGCTAGCTGACATATGGCTAAGAATTTAAATTGTTTTGTATTTGTAAATAATTTTGCATACTGTTGTATAAAATAGTTTTTTTTTTACTAACTGAACAGACAACTGTGCTGCTGGGGACTTTGTTGCGCCACTTCTTCTTCCCAGCTAAAGCACTAGGAAATGGTGAAAGAGTGGGCGTTTTAAACAATGTACTTAGTGACAGCTGTCACTAAGTCCATTGTTTGGCCATTCATTTGACTTTTTAATGATAACGACCATTCTAGAGGTTCGACGTGTTTAAAATAGTCTAGAAATTAATTATATTAGCCCTGATCGCTTTGTGTTGATAAAACGAAACAAAATAAAAATAAAACACTTTGAACGGTTTGTTTTATAAAATTAAAAAAAAAACAGTTTTTTCTCCAACCTATTTGTTTGTTAGCCGTTTTAGCTTTCAAGGTAAAACGGCTTTGGGTGACATTTAGCACATGGGTATACCATGACCTGGGTGAGGACATAGGATACGTTTTATCCCGGTAGTACGTAGTTCCTGTGGGATACTTGCCACCCTCCACGCGGGCGAAGCCGCGGGCAAAAGGTAGTTAATATTATATTAAACACACATGTATGTACAGAAGTAATCGATTAAACGAACTATTTGTGTTGTGTTTGGCCTCTTGTTAATTATTTTTTTGCTATAATAGAGTACTGTTTTAATGCTTATTTTACACGAACGGTATAAAATCGACTGAACTTTTCATAGTTACAACGTTTTTTTAAAGAAAGTTACTGAATCAAAGTCAAAGTTAAAGCCAAATCATTTATTTGAAATAGGCCCTTGTAAGGCACTTTTGAACGTCAAACAAAAAATTTAATTGATTCTAGTCGCCCCTTCCAAAAGGTAGTTTTCGTATGGAGAAGAATGGGCAAGAAACTACACCGTTACTCTTTTAAAATGTTTTTACAATATTTTGTATATATATTACATTAGTTATATAATTATATGTGAAGACGATGCACCTAAAAAAAAAATACTACATCACAATAGGTAAAAATAATTAAAAATGAAGCAACGAAAGATAAATTAATTACTTATGTGATGGATACATGGTTCTCAAATATTAACAAACATTGTGTAGTAAAAGTAGACGATTTTCCTAAAATTTTGCAATTAATAGTCAGTGTGTGAGTAAGTAATCACAGAATGTAAAATCAATGTCTTATAATATAAATAATAATTTATACAACTTAAATTAGCAACCAGTTTGATTTTGTCTAGATTCTAGATTATCCTATGGAGAAGGACCAGCATAAAATAACTAGTTTCAGTTACAGTTTTTAGACAGAATTGTGTGGGCAATCAAGCATCGGGGATCGAACTCACGACCGCTTCCCTTGCGTCTGTTATATCGCCACTTCAAATCAAGAATTTAAAAGACGCTGAGCGCCGCGGGCACAGGTCGTTAAAAATAAATTAAATCTTTATAAAAATATTTAAGGACATCTGATATTAGATCACAACATTGACAATTGAGACTCGACCTTAGCATTTGTAGACCAAGCGGCCGGAACTAATCCGATGCATCGTTCACCACGATCAGTATATTGTTTGAGTAGGTACCTATTAATTTTAAGTTGAATCTGTTCCGATATTGAACACACTGACACATCCGCAGAAGGTCAATGACACAATGGATAACCTTTACTAGTTTCATACATACATAATGACCAAATGACTTTTCTCTCTAAACAGTAGTTATCATCGGATAGGAATCCGATAGAATAGGGCTGTCGGCACGACCGTCCTTCATAATAATTTCTCCGTAGCGATATGAGATTCTGAGGTGATATTATACAGACGGCCATTTCTCACGTACGTGGGCTACTTCAGGATGTGTCGGAAGATAACTATAGCTACGTATGCGATGCTATCGGCATGATCGACGATAAGCTGTTTAATACCTACATTCATCTCGTTTTTGAACACCTTGAACAGCGTCATCGAAGCGGCAAATGAATGGAATTTAGAAATACAGATTAAGTAATTAAATAACTTTAGACAAAACAAAAGCTAAATGCACAATACTGATTGTATCTTCCATTTCTGTAGCTACGTTTTGCGCCATATTACGAGAAACAAACAGTGCATAGTGAAAGCGATCGTTATCGTCCGTTTAATACAACATTCCCGTGTCGTATCTACAATTAATTAGTACATTCGGGTACAATCGTGTTTCGTGAGACTATTTGACCTTTTCCAAGCACTAGTTAGCATTGCGGTCACAGGCCTGAGGACAAAGGAGTATTATTGTAAGTCTGCTGGCCCTAAGTACGTCAGGGTAGGCGTACCTAACTACGTGCCTAGGTAAGTTAGATAGGGTTGCGGTCGCTCGTGACGGCGGTGGCGCGGCGCTCTTCGGATGCTGCTGATAATCGGCACGCTGTGCTGGCACGCTCGGCACGCACCCCATGCCACCCCCCCTCCCCCTCCCTCCCTGTCCCGCCTCACATTCCCGCCGGCTCGCAGCCCGCGACTGCACGAAACAGCGGCTAAACATTTAAATTATGTTCCGTTTGTAATTTTAAACATCTTAAAAAGGAATTCTTATGTAGTTAGGTTGCGGCGCCGACGCAGCCTCCTCCCAAAGTCTCGGTAATTCGATGGAGTTGTCTTGTCTCACAGGATTATTTATGCGTGAACATCCAGTTTTAGATACGGTATCTAATGAATATAAATTCTTGGTAAAATTCGTCATTACTCTCCACAGTTTTAAGAACGAAGGGCAAACTAGAAAGAAGGTCGTGTAAACTCGTGTCAATTAATCGATCTTCGCTATCGATAAAATTAGCCCGGCTCCGTTAGTTTGACGGCAGCTGTCATAGTAATCCGAGCCGCATCGTGTCCCGTCCGGCGGGATCGCCTGCGAGCTCTGACGTATCATATCGATAACTGATCCCACCTCATCTGTTAGCGTGAAAGGCTTGATTGATAGAATGTGTGAGTAATGTAGAGTAGCTTGTCAAACCATGCACTCGTGAGAGTCGAGCTAGGGAAAAGGTTTTTGACACTGATACAATACTAATGAGTTGTAGGTAGGTATGTGGTGGTGTGAGGCTACCAGTCGTAGCATTTGTCTCTGTTATCCTTCTGGTCCCATTAAACGCGGTCAAATCTAAGTATCTTGAAGTTATAAAAATACTGACAACACTTTGGTCTTGTCCCGTCGCGATTGATTGCATCATTTTTCAATATTTACTCTTGGCGGTTTTCAAGAAATATTGAGATCGTGTTTGTTTTGAAGTGAAAACGTCTTTAAACTTGCTTCTATAGTGGGAGGAAGTTCAGAAAACAGATGATAATAAAATCGGGGATACAGTCTGGTGTTGTAGCTACCTATCTATCATCTACATCCAAAATTTGATTAACCAATCGATAGCTGAAGGATCCTCCTTTTTTGGTTTTTTAATTTATAATTTATTTTTAATTTTTATTATTACTTACTGTTTGTCTTTCCCGTGCGTGTCCCAAATAAAATATTTTTCTTTCTTTCTTTCTATCAAACAATTCGTACCTAATGAAGTACCCTATATAAAATTTCTAAATTAATTTCTGTAATTTGTATGGTGTAGGTACCTATTAAAGAATATTCTATCTATCTATCAATGACGCATCGCGCGCTGATGGGGAAGCGCCGCCATTTTGAGGTGATTTCGCTGCGTCATAGTATTATTTCCGTTTAGAACCTATAAATTTAGTTTCGGAAAAGCTACGACGTTCGTTTGAGGTTCAATCGTCAGCTCTCGTCAAGATCCATCGATTACGTATAGAAAACATTTGTGTGAAACAGTGATAGTGAATATAGGTAGGTACATACACGGCGATAAAGTAAAAAAAAAAAAACAATGTCAGCCTACTCGTCAAAATGCCAAATCAAAATATATATATAGATCGTATAAGGTTGGAAAGGGCTTTTCAAGATCAATCCATTGTTGCATAAAACATCGTATGACAGAGTGAAACGGTGCCGGGAACGTCAAAGAACGTCGTTGATCCACTCGGATCAACGACATTCATCATCATTCATGTGGCCGCGAATATTACCCATTACGTACACGTACGTAAAACACACGGCCGCGTCAACGACACAGTCACACCGATAAAATCAAAAACAATTTTTGGTTAAAACCGCTTTGTCAAAATCACAACCTAATCGTGTTAATTAATCACATTTTAACCATGGACGTGACGTTAAGTGCATGAAGGTAGAATTAACACAAAACATGCGGCCATCACGCTGTATGGGCTCACGTCAGCATGTTTGATTGGCGGTCAATTTGCACGATCGGCAGTTGTCGGCAACTTCCGAGGCTGACCGAAGCGCCGATGTGCACGACTGTAACATCATGCTAAACGGCGGGACGGGGGGATTGATACAACCTTACTTGGCTTTGTTTACATAGACCTTACTATTAGGGCAGTCAAGTTCGAATTGATCATTATAACTACGAATCGATAAATATTAAATTATAAACTATAAAAAAATTATCTTTGGGCCATTTAAATAAATAATTGTGAAAATATGACTTGTCACACATTTTCACTACTTACAGGTGCGTTGTAATAAAGCAGAAAGCTATAAAAAAAAACACTTACAAAATTAACCGATTGTCGGGTTGTCGCCTGTCGGTTTTATTAAATTACCCCACTCGCTTTTAGATGTAGTCACTTTTAAATTACATTAAAATTAAAAGTTTTTTAAGTTAGTGTTTGAAATCATTGCCTGATTTTCAGGAGGTGTTATAGAATTGTATTTTTCAGAACTTACTTCTCAACTGTTTATTCTTCCTCTGCTGTATAGCACGCTATACAGCAGAGGAAGAATAAACAGTTCACGTTCCCCAGGCCACGGCCTGGGGAACATAATGGGGAGGAACGACACGAGTAAGCGAGCAGCTCAACTGTATCGATTATTCAATATAAATAGAGCCAGGAACGACACGAGTAAGCGAGCAGCTCAACTGTATCGATTATTCAATATGAAAATTGCAGTTTCCCATAAGCGGCTATTCATCAAATAACTGCCATAAATACCCTGACAATACAGTCAAATCAATATGATTACATATCAAACGACATGTAATGAGGAAAAGCATCAAATTGGCGTCAATTTGCCGAGTGGTTCCAATTGCGGTGAGATTGGCCTATTACCTGTAGTATGGATATAAGATGGGTAGTAAGATGGGTAGCTGTAGTTTGTCGTCATGGTGTCGACAGTAACGCTGTGCTGCCTCGTCAGTGGGCTGGTGGTGGGCCAGGCGTGGGGAGAGCCCGTGGTGAGTGGTGGTTGCACAGTGATTCTACGGTTGCTATATACAGGTTATAAAGCAACAATAGATTGTTGTGGTAGGATATGCAATGTGATATTCTTGCGCCTTCAGATCAAGAACGCTGAATTACTACAGTGCATGTCACCCATAGAAACACTTTCTTATATCTATGACGTCACCCGACCTATTTCATTTGTGTAAACGACTGTTATTTGATGTACTGACTGGGGATCACGCGTAATCCGCAGCATATGATGCCCTGTGTTGAGGGTTACGCATGACCCGCAGTTACACCAAGTTTTGTAATCAACTCTTTGGTCGTATGTGTCTGAATGTGTACCATAACACAATTTAGGGATCTTTTCGTTACAAAACATTAAATTTCTCTGCAGCCACTCCAGTCAGACTCCCCGCACCCCCTGACCCTGGTGTCTGATCTGACCTCCCGACTGGGCTCGCACCCCTCCCGCCTGCAGGACGCTGCGCGCCTGTCGCTGCCCTCATTACCGACCTCCCAGGACCTAGAAGCAATCAAGAAGGTGGCACAGATCCTCGTCATGCTCGGACAACAGGTACTTGGCTAGGGTACGTTGAGCCAATAGATACATATGAATTCGATATGTTATGATTTATGATATAACATTTTTAATTTTGTGAACAATAAAGAAACACAATAGGAAGAGACAGCTAACTAAAAGGCTGGTCAAATAAAAAACTTATATTTTCATTTGCTTTAAATATTTTCTCAGAACACTGAGTGATTTGTGAAAAGGATAGGCAGAGGTATTACGATTGTGCGTTCAGAGTTAGCCCGTGACAATAAATCGTAAATACATAAAGTGACAGACGTAACAAATAAAGGATTACCGGCGTATCGGGTCACGCTTTCAATCCCCAACGTGATAGACAGAACAGTGTGTATTGTATACGCGTGTACTTCTCGCCAATAAATATAAGGTATCGGATTCCGAAGTAAAAACGGTTCAAATTAAACGTGACCCTTTTGCTATTCATCGGTGACAACTCCTAATTCTTGTGAAAGAACGGCTTCCTTTGCGAATGATTGCCAACTTATTTTTAACATTTCTGCAAAGTTCTTATTGTATTTTTTTTTCAATGGTGTATATTTTTTGGTGTGGAACTCTTTGCCAGCGTCTGTGTTTCCATCCACATATAACCAGTTTGCCTTCAAAGCTTTCCATCAGCTGAGATCGGCGTCAAGAGCAGGCCAATTCTGTAATAAAAATAAAAGAACCATTACGTAGAGTCCCGTGTTCAGCAGTAGTTATTAAATTGCTAATTATGGTTTTTGATTGTCCTCCTCTGATTGTCCAGGTGATACCCGCGATCATAGGCGAGTCGGTCGCTCCTGGTAACTGCGACACAGTGGCGAGCGGCAGCGGTGACGTCGAAACACCCAACGACCCTGTCAGTATCGACAGGAAGTCTTAGATGATAAATAGTTTTATTAAACGACTTCCAAGGATGTAATCAAGACGAAGTTGGTCAGGTACTCCATTTCTCGACGGTTTGTCGTGACCTCTGCTGAACTTAGTTTCTTGCTTGGGCAAGCTGAATCAGAACTTTTAAATAGGTAACCGAACTTGCGATATTCGATCGTATTGTTATCTGTCATCAGATTTCGCAGGCTCAATATTACAGAAATAATCGGAAACTTTTATCATTGTCAAGATCGAAGTTGCGAAGGATAAATATTTAGTAAAAATTTAAGATCCATTTTAATTTTAAATAAATAATCTTGTTTTCAATCTTGGAAGATCTTTTAACTACAAAAGATAGTGTTCGTTCATACTTATTCGAGTATAAAAAGTAACAATGTAAATATTAGCGGCTTCCGTACATATAAGTTTTTTAGTCAAGGTTAATAAATATTTGCTACAATCAGATTTATTTAAATGTATGCAAATGTAGTGGTTCGTATGTATCCGCGTGTATGTATGTATGTAAGTACATTACATAGGTATGTATGGGAGGAGATAGAGATGAGTAATGTTAGTGGAGGATGAAATATGTCCGGTATCTGCATGATGTATGGTGGCCACGTCATCGATAACAAACTACATTATGTTTTTGTGTTTCTATAATTTATTAGGTACATTTTAACTGCTTAGAAGCTATGTTATTAAAGACCCCGAAAGCTTACCTAATAAATTGCACATGAATTATTAATAAGTCGGATTCCTACCCCCGAATCATCAAAAACATTGTTAAAAGATTTTTTATGCACAGACACTTAGTATCTTACATGTCATTAAGTATTTTGATCAAATTCTCAGTTCAAATGCAAACAACTGTAAACAAGAGATACGATATCATCATTATTTCTTGTGGGCACAAGAGCAAGGGTTAGTATTCCATGTAAAGGACATCAAGAGCGTGTGAATAAATAAGTAATTATGGTTCGCTGCAATGGAACATCTACCGGTGCCCTCAGTGTCGTGCAAATTGAGCAAACCGGGCAGCCGGTATTCGCACTGCGCCTTATTAAATTCCCGACACTGCTGGCGAGGCTGATTCTAAGGCTGGAAATAGGCAACAGCCGCAGACGACAGACGGTGTATTTACTTAATTGAAAGCAAAGAGGTTCTATGTCCGGGATCTTGAATATGGCCTCTTAGAATTGTACGAGTATCATCAGTATCGGCCAGGCGCATTTATCATAGACCTAACTAAAGCGTTCCATCTTTGCGGAACAGCTATGTTTAATATTGAAAATCTTAAATCTGCTACTATTTTTATTTAGGAGCAAAATCAAGAAAAGATTCTGTAGAGTAGAGTAGGTGATTTACGTAGCCTGGAAAGAACTTTATTAAAACGAAATAAATAGGTAGTCAAATGTTTTGAAAAACATTTATATTAAGAGGCTTACAACAGCTAAAGCGCGGTCACTGTCGGACTGCATAGAAATGAAAGAGAAGCGCGATGACACGACCCAGGTAATTTATTGCAAAATATGAAGCAGTTAGCGATTTACAGAAAATCTATTGATTGGACTGGAAAATTAAAACACTATTATGCTAATATGTAGCTTGTAGAATAATCTGACAAAAAATCAGAATGATTGCATGTAAATTAATATGATTTTTAATCGTTAAAAGAATTTTTTAGAGGTATCTTCATGATTTTTTTCTATCGAATCAAATTAGTTGTATTATGTTTTCAACACACTACGAGTATCATACTAGCATAGGTATATCCTGAAGAATATCATATATTTTTCTGATTTTGTTTACTGCAGTGGATCATATTCTTTTAGGCATTATAAAACTTGCGTTTAGGCACGTTTAGGTCCTGTAGTCCCCTTAAGTAGTCAAAGAGTTATGTGATCTTACAAGGTCAATACATCGACGATTCGAACATTTTATAGCATTGAATAACGACGCGTCAAAACTATTTTTTTTGTGATTTGATGTAGACATATTTACATAATTAGACTTGGGATTCTGTGTCGTCAATGCGTTGTCATCGTCATGAATTTGATTACATGTAATCCGTCTGTTCATTTCGCAAATAGTTTCATTAATGGATCTCTCTAAATATCTACATAATTCATAGATGTTTAAGTGACATCATTATATCCTAGGCTAGCCAAGTCCACATGATGGCTTACTCGCAAGAGGTTGCTAGTTATTTTGTCTTTGACTATGACTTGCTAAATCACTGTCTTAAACCACAGTAATTAGTCATTCAGTTCCTCATTTTGAATGTCACCAGCAAACCCACACGGTACGAAGTAGTCTGCTATGTATTTCAACACCAACCTCAGCAAATGCATAAAAATAACCAAACATTGACAAAAGCTTTTAACAAATCTCGTTAAATACATAACTCAGTTCAAATGAATGTCAAAGTTGACTTGTGTTTGAGTTTGTTCAACTTTGAGTCTGGGCTCCTTGACCCGGTTCGAGTATGACCGCCGTATGATTTGCCACCACCGGGTCGGAACGACTCGGAACCATTCGGGTCTCTTATATAATACCTGAAGGTGAACTCTCGACTCTTTCAAGGTTTTAATTAAGTAATATGTAAACGATTGTTGGTTTCCGAGTGGGTGATGCACGACGTGGTTCATATTTAATACTCATTTGAAAATGTTATTTTTGGAACCTAAAATATTGTAATATAATTTTCTACAATACTTATTCCAATCATACCCTCGTCACTGAGGATTAACACATGGGAGACCAAGAGTAAATGAATAATGGTATCTGCCTGTAGCCACACAACCTCGTCAGTCGTGCCTCTGCTACAATTCTTCAATCAAAGCCATTCAAAAGATAAAAATAAACAGCCTAAATTAAAAGGATAAAATCTTCTTCTTTTCGTGTGGTTAGTGACTAACCTGGTGTCACAGCTTTAAAGCCGCCCATGGGACTGACTTGGCTTCACATGCCGTCGATAAATATCTCTCAGGCATGCCGGTTTCTTCACGATGTTTTCTTTCATCGTTTTTGAAGCAAGTGATACAATACGCACATGAATCCGAAAAGTCAGTGCGTGCGTGCCTTGGGTTCGAACTCGAGACCTATGACTTGGCAGTCTGACGGTCACCCCACTAGGCTATCACATCGGCTCATATCGGATCACAAACTTCTGACTGAGCATAAGCCTACGAAAATGTAATTAATGACCAACCTAAAAGAATCCACTACTATTACTCCATACTCCATAGGTTAGGTACCTCAGAAATACGTCCTAACTAAATATCTATAGATTTTTTTTGTAAAACCTATTGTAAGCACAGTCATGCATCTTCGGAGGGTACTGTCGGTAGCGGTTTATTAGCGATGTTAATGAGATGCAGCCATTTTAATTGCCTTCTGAGATGTCGTGGCTGCGCAAATTGAAATGAAGATGAACTCTGGTGAAGGCTGTAAGAGACGACACAGCTGTAGATTAGCTCGTAATACCATAATCTAAAACTAGTAGCTCTGAATATACAAAATATGCTAACAGAATTTATTGGCGTTTTATTTGCTAGAGTTAATGTCATTGCCAAAAAACCAACCAAAATATCTAGAATTCTTACCATTTACACACCCAAGTATTGGAGATCAGACCTTGTTGGAATGAAGGTTCTTATCACTCGTTATACCGTGCACGTGCACACTTGGCGCATAAGAGCTTGGCCGAAACAAGTGTGACATTTTGACCGTCACGACATTTGTTTCTAGTTCTCATTCGCCAAAGTGTGCGAAAGCGAAAGGAACTTCGTTCCAACCCCATGACACTTCTCGACTGTTTTCACGTGTAGTTTGAAAAACGGTTACCCCCCGGCCTGCCCTAGCAGTTTTCTAAAGACTCTCGCAGCAGTCCATGCGGATATCAATCTTGCTAATTGGCCTATTTCCTGTAGTTGGCGACTGTACGTAATAAGTCCGAGGCTATTGTTACTTATAGTACTTAAGATATATTATATACAGGAACTGTTGATGTAACTACCTTTATAAATAAACTAGTTTTTGCCCTCGGCACCGCCCGCGTGGATGTAGCAAAATATCTCATGGGAACGTACTACCGGGATTACATACCTAATAGCCGAGGAAAAGGTCGTTGACTCCTACCGCTACGCCCGCGTAATTGTCAACCGTTATTATTTTCTTACGCGTAATTTTGAATTTGTGATATCTTTTAAACTATTAATTTAAATGATATGATGTCAAAGCATATTTTAATCAAAATTAAATACCCAATTTAAATAACTTATTTTATTGCATAAGGATTAATATAATACCGGTCAAAATAGCTTCAGAAATACCAATGAAATTTTTATCAAATTCTGAAAGATAATAATGGTTACTGTGGGTCATCCTTAGAAGATAGACATAATTATGACATCGCTAACTTTTTGTTGAACTTTTTAAGATGAACCATTTTGTAGAATATCATTTTTATGTATCTTGTAAGGTTTTCGCGGCGCACGCCAGCAAATCCGAATATTTCAGCCAATTTACACAAATCTTTAATGAATTATACACCAAAACCGCATGAATCACTCCATCCATTGGTGAAATCCGTTCGGTAGTCTTTGAGTTTATCGCGTTTAGACAGAGAGACAGACAGACGCGGTGGGGGACTTTGTTTAAGGGTAAATAAATTTCCTTATCATGATAAGTTTTCTCGCACCTATAGGTTGTGCCGACAGGAGTGAGGACAGCCGAAAAAGAGGTCACCGAATTTGTTTGATAAAGGGTGACCCTTCCGTCAAATTAAAAAAATCCTTTTTCTTTCCTTAGAAATGCGAAATTCTCTGGACTGCGTTTTTTTGGGTTAAGAAATGTCATAGGTTTTCGGCTAAGCTTGTAGCCTCATATAAAGACGTATTAATTATATAGTCTAAACTAGATTACTTAGTTACTTTCAACCCTAAATATTAGATCCTTATCAGACGGACAGAGCCACAAGCTCAACTAGAGAACATAAAATAAACTTCAACAGTACAAGGTATGGTTGGTATTTATTGTGACGCTAGGCCGGCAGCGTGTCACGTTATCGTGTGCACAGCCTCGCCCACGCGGGCGTGTTCCATCTGATGTATGGTGGTGATACCACCAAGTCGGCCCTGCCGTGCTTCCACTACATGCCATGCCATGTCACATGCCGCTCATTACTTATTGGTGGTGTCTGGAAAAATAAAATGGGAACTTTCCAATAATCCGCTCGACTTTTTCTTTGCTACGCTGATTAATTTACGTGAACAGTCTACTTTCATACAATCATTGCATCTACTTACTTTCATTATATGTAAACACAAAGATTCCATTAGAGTTGGAGTCCATTTATATATTTCATACGAAAACGTTGAAATTAATATAAAAATAAACAAATCATACAAATCAAATCTATATGTAGTCAAAACAATTTATTTATTACACACAAGCCCAAACTTACAGCGCCATCTATAACATTGTTTTAATATTTGGAACTATTTGTGTTGCTTGATCAATTGTGTCTCTGCTAGATGGCGTTAATCTGGCACGGTTAACTCTTAAATCGCTACATAGATGTCGGTACTGCTTGCATGTTGGCGATCCTGGTGCGTCGTATGAAGTGATGCAGCCACCTGAAGGTGCCGTGGTACAGGAGCTCCGAGTAACTGAGGATCGACACACCAGTCACCACCATCCATTGAGTACTTAGCTTCACTGTAAGTAAGAATTGACGTTAAAGATTAGACCAATTTATAAAGGTCTACCAACTAGGCGTGTGTAACTCTTTACGGAACTGACTGACTGATCCGGAATTCCGGATCATTGAAGTATTCCAAAACATTGGTTCAGTAACAACGTTTCAAACGCATCATTTGAATCTGAATCATTACTTTGCCTCTGTGCTCTTTCTTGCGACCGTCGCTTGCGAGGCGACTGAGCAGCAGTGAGCGAGAGAGAAAGACTGAGACGCTGAGTTACGTTACTTTAGTCAGTACTACTGAACTGACTTGCGAGTCGCGGTTGAGCGGGTGACACATTATAATCTATTTAAGTCAGAAAGAGATACCAAATGAGATGTGTATCACTCATACTTTGTTTACTGTCTAACAAAACACGGCATCTGTGTAGCAGTCTTGAAATTATGATCAAGTTATCCTAATTCTAAGGCCCGTATTACAGAACCTCACTCAAGACTCAAGCATTACTTAAAACTAGTTTCAACCGATCAAAAGGCGTTGAACGAGTTTTGAGTAATGCTTGAGTTTTGGGCGAGGTTCTGTAATACGGGCCTAAGAAAACCTAGACAGTCGGCTTGTAACAGAAAACGAAAGGTAGGTAACGTACCGAAGATTTCAGACCAGTGCGATAAAGATTCCACCTTGTACCACTCCTGTTGGTCGATGCTGTAGAACAGACGGATCGTCGTCGAGTTCAATAGGCTCAGGTTTGCACTGGAAACGAAAAATTTTATGAAATTAATAACATGGGCAAAACAGTAACGTAAAACATCGTGAGGAAACCGGCATGTCCTAGAACCAAAAATTCGAAGACATGTGACATCTACCAACCCGCACTGGGCCCGCGAGGTGGACCCAGTCCTTCTCATCGAGAAGAGGCCTGTATCCCAGCAGTGGGGATCTTATAGGCTGATTGAGAATGACATGGGTCCAACTTTTCCTTTGAAACAATTAATACTTACATAAAAACAAATTATAGTTACATTTCAGACAGTCTATCATCATCACCATCTCACATGTTTAACAATTAAGCCTCTCTTGTCTTTAATCAAAAGGCAACCGAGGTCGTGTTTACAGTAAGAAGTAGGCCAACAACCGAGAAAAAAAAAAGTTCTTGGAGCATCATACATGCCATGATCGTGCATGTGATGAGGTCTCAACAGACCTTTATCAAGTTAATGAGAATAATGGATGAATCATGAAATCAGATATTATTGCCGAGCTGTCCATACAGTCCATAGTACGTAATATATTTATGGTCGTGACTGTACCTACACCACATAAATAACTGACTGATAGAAGGTAACTCTCAACCACTTACGTGAGAAAGTTCCGAAATATGTTCGTCTTGTTGCGGTAGAAGGAATAGGACACGGAAGCTGAGAACAGCTGGCGCCGGCACAGCACGAGGCACTCGGGGCAGTACAGCGCGTCCTGCAGCTCCTGGTTCAGGGCAGGGTGTGCGTCATCGCCCGGGAACACGTACATGAACTTTTCTACAGGACATATAATGATTGATCAGACATATGCCTACTTTCCACGAAGACTAGCTTCATAGACATGATTATAATATACGCTTGATGAACGCTTACTTGCTGCTTACATACAAAACTATGAAACTCTAACGTCTTCATGACTGAGTTCATCAGACGATCGAGTGCAGCTGCACATTGTGTATGTAAGCAGCATGCAGGCCTATACTTAGCGTATAATGACGATTACGCGTCTCTGAAGCTAAGTTTTGTTTTGTTAGCGGTCATCTACCAGGCCGATAGGTACCTCTATGTTTGTTAAGGCAGCCGAGCTCGCTGAGCGTGCACGTGGGCACGCGCGTCGGCACAAACTGCGGCTGCAGCGCGTACGGCACGCAGCCGCACAACGCCTCTGCGGTGTCGCGCCGGCACTGCGCCAGGCACTGCGACATGCCGCCGCCCTGCAGCCGGCAGCCGCGCTGTACAACAACACATAAAGTACGGCTTCAAAATCAAACATATGAAATTATCATCAAGTAACGTGCAGTCCAACCAGTTGCCTGCCGGCCATTCCATTTGGCCACATCATTTTGGAATTTTGGGCCACGTAATTTTATTTACCCTTTCCTCAGTATAGTAGCGCAGGTCGTCGGCGGGGTACTGCGAGAAAGCGCGGATCTTGAAGTAAATCGACGCGTTGCGCGGGAGTGGGTAGAGGCGCACGTCGCCGCTCTCGATCAGCGGGTACTCGTGACCCTCGAATAACAACATCTGCACATAGTAAGTACATAGCATGGCCAGTGTGCGATGTAAAGGAAGGGTTGCCCGCGAAATTCAATATTTTATTAAATCTGCAAGTTAGTATCAGGTTTTTTGTTGTTCAAAATATGATTCGCGACCGTAATAAATATGCGTTGTTATAGCAATTAAGTATAATGATTATAATTCTGTAAATACATGTATGACTAGTCGAATACAAAGTTTATCGAAAGTTATTTCACCTCCACCCACGCCCTTCAAAACGGGCTCTTTATATTGTTACATACATCCATTCCATAAGCGGGCCGTCGCACATACGCGAATTCATCCCACGCCTCACGCACGACCACGCCGAGCCCGTAGTCCTTCCCGATCAGGTCCAGCACGGATGGGTCGCGGTTCAGGTCGGCCGGCCTGGTAGATAAAACAATGCAGTTGTTAAAAATAATCCAATATTGATAATATTACTTACTTGCTCTATGAGGCACATGCCCTGTTGAAAGTTTTGAGTATAAATGTGGATGATAGAAACGATGAATGGAATTTGTGAAACACGCTACTGGTACTAGTTGATTACTGAGATGACGCCTAACAGAGATATAGGTATGGAAGAAGGGGTCATGCTGCGCCGACCTTAAGTAAATTGGGAGATACGGATGATGGATGAATGAGGATGAAGGATGATAATGTAATAGGTACTTATTAACTCACTGGTATCTGGAGTTGAAGACGCAGCAGAACCCGAGCGTTGTAAGCCTGGTTGCGAACAGATGCCCACAGGCGACCAGCTCGCCGCGCCAGCTGCAGCGCTGCAGGATTGTCGAGCAGTTGGCAGACAACTTGACAAGACACACAAACATTTGTTTTTATCTTTAATATAGATACAATACAAAGAACAACAGAACAAAACTCACTAAGAACAGAACAGAATCGTTTTTGCAGTTTCCGGGTAGGCACTAAATAACCTCACCAAGTTTAATAAAAATGAAATGTCATTATTTGCCAGACAAGTTAACCGGAACTTGCTCTTTTTTATTTTAAAAGGATTTGTGCAATATAGTCAAACAAGACTGCAAATTCTACCAAAATTTAAGTTTCAAATCATAGACCTTATTCATTCAAACTGTGTTACCAGTACCACCACTATTGAGACCGCCATCATACCCTGAACATGATGTCGGTGACATTAAAGTTCGGCTCCACGTCTCGGAAGAACTGCTCGAAGTCCACCTTGATGGGCGGCAGCGAGTGGGTCAGCAGAGCGCCCATGTCCAGCAGGTTGTGTTCTATCTGACTCTCTCGGTAAAGGTACTGTTTGTTCTTAGGGTGGCTGCACAGAAAAATTGTAAGGCCATAAAAATATTTTTATTGTGGTAGGTAGATTTATACTATGTCAAAGAAATGGGGCCACAGTAAATTGAAGGATAAGAATTTTATGTTCAGATTTCATTCAATCAGAATTGCGTCAGTTTAGTTTAATCGGAAAGTGTGTCATGCAGGTGGTTTCTAGGAGTGGTACTTCAAACTTCTAGATCATTGCAGGTTCGCCTGTCTGGATCAATACATGAGAGACAAAATGTGATATGATAAATAAATTGTTGTAGAGTCCCTTGCTATTAGTTGTTCATCCATCCTCATAATTAACATTCAAGTTTCTCAATTCATACGGCCACGTACGTAAATAGGTATCTGGTTAAGTTCTTGAGCGAGGCCTTGCTGATGATCATGTTGCTGCAGAGCGCGACGGCGGGGAACGTATTGTCGATGATGGAGTTGTCGTCGGTCTGAAGGCTCACGATGAGCGGCGGCCGCGCCTGCAGCTGAGCGCTGTTGTGAATGAGCAGCACCCAGCCAGCTACCAGCGTCAGGATCAATAGGGACACGTGGCGCCATCTACGTGGGATGACAGGAGTTGGTAATAACTTGGTCGGAAGTTCTCTGGGCTAGGCATTTTCAAGGTCCTAAGTAAAAATGAGCTGAATTGCGAAATAAATTATCTTTCGCCTGCTGTATTCGCAATAATACGATACAGTGCACTATGCACGTATGCAGAAAGACCATGCCCAGAAAGAAAGAAGTGTCATAACATATATGTTATGTATCAAAACGTGGAGTATGATAATATAGCACATTCATTTTAACTGTTTGATGCCTGATCAACTGCTACAGAATAGGTACCGTAACCTGGTCCTATTTTGCTCCTAGGGTGGTAAAAATGCTCCACTTCCGAGAAAAGAAATCGCATTGGGTTAGACAGGTAGTAAGTTAAATGTAATTTGATTAATATATAAATAAATAAAAATAAAATACTTTGCTCCAAAAGAAAAAAAAATATTGGTCGCTAATAACAATAATGTGAATGAGTGTTACGCTAGAATTCAATAGTGCTTTTGTAATACATCACAGAACTAACTTACGCAAAATAATGGAATAAATAAAATAGTTAATATTTGATAATATTTTGGCGCAAAAGTAGGACCAAGTTACGGTACTCTTGCTTTAGATCCTCCTACGCCCATCGCAAATTCCTGTCAAAATTCCTGCCGTATGCATGGAAGCATCTATCGGTCAATGGTTTTGAGAGAGCGCATTTTTTTCAGTGAACACCTCTCATACTTATTCGCCCGGTCGACTTGGAAGCACCGGGCGGCTGCTAGCGCGCAGTTCTGCCAGAATTCCTCGGCGGCGTCCCACAAACTCTCCCTGAGCCTGGTCTCCAGCCCATAGGATGCCTGATGCTGCCCGAACCTCATACTTCGCGTCATCTGGACACCGGGTCTCTTGACCTTACGAGACCACAGCTCTGGGTCCACTGTACGCATTTTGGTTTATGAGATCGATGATGGCAGTTATCCAGCTGACCGTTAGCTATGTAACGAGATCGCGAAGCCAATATACTAAATTATCCAACATTGACAAAGTGACCACTAGAGGTATTGGCATGTCTGCACCGATTAGCCATGTTACTTGGATGATAGTGCTTTCGTGACTAGAATAAATTTTTATTTAAACTGAAATTGTAATCGACTGTCTTTGAATAATTAATATTTTAATTACTGCTGTTAGTAGATCTCTGTGTACGATATTTTAACTAGATTTATTTAAATCTATAAAAGTCCGTAGGTGCTACAAACTTATTACTTTATACAATGTTTCTTGAACTTAAAAATTACAATTACAGCAAGAAGTAGTAAACCCACCTTAGTGTCGCTCACACCCCTTCCCTTTCTTATGTTACGTTTGCATTTGCGATCAAAATAATTTCGTAGCATTCGTAGCACAGTGCGAGCTACGCGCTACAAAATTTTGTGACAGAAACGAATCGCTGCAAAACCGACTTCACGCAGTCTTGTCTGCCCTACCCCTAGAGTGTAATTCAAGCCCGCGTAGGCGCGGAGGGGTGGGGCGGCCCGCGAACTGAGGAGCAGGTGGTTTGAAGGCCCGCCGCCGCGGCTGAGGCTGGCCGGCCAAACCGGCCAGCAAGCCGAAGCTGCGGTGGTGAGCGTTAAACCCATCTGCGACGATAAGCTCGCGTGGGGCCGCCCAAACCCCGCAGCGCCGGAGCCGTGACAGAAACAGTGCTTGCTGCATGTTGCATGCCTGCTTGCTTGCTGCTTGCATGCTGCATGCCTGCTTGCATGTTGCATGCCTGCTTGCATGTTGCATGCCTGCTTGCATGTTGCATGCCTGCTTGCATGTTACATGATTGCTAGCATGCTGCATGTCTACTTGCACGCTGCATCTGCTTGCAACTGAATATTCGATACGATCTTTCGACTAAATCATTATTAGTCTAGTGAAACATTAGTTTAAATAAAATTAGTGCATTTGAAAATTCGGTCTTGTGACATTATTTCAAAGAAATAAATATGCTAAATAAAAATCTACCAATCAATTATTCGGTCAAATGAATAATTATACGAAATGACTTTATTGTAACTAAAATTAGCCGGAGCGATTTTCGACAAAACGTTGTTATACCAAACAAGGGTGAACCGAAAATTTCGACCCCCAATAAAACACTTAAATACCCACTACTCAACATTTAGGTAATATTTTCCATACAAAAAATGAAATATTCCATATAAAACACGTCGAGGCTAAACCCCTGCGCGCCTCCGGCTCTAAAAAACCACGTGGATTGGCGATGGTCAAATTCGATTTTAGTTGTGTCAAAATTAGTTTTTAATTTAGAGAATTTTATTTGCAGAATAGCTCTAAGATTCTCATAGCCCAAAGTAAGGAATTTTTGTGATAGTTTAGTTAGTTTAGTTCGGTGTACAAGAGAATCGGCACCATTGTATAACTACAAAATGTGGGAGATTAAATCTGTCCGTTAATTAATTTCGAATATTTAATTTTCATAAAAAATAATTTCAAAACTCAACAACAGCGCCATCTCTACTTTATTGTGAAACTCTTGAGCTGCAAGATTGTTACGGTAGATGTCGTTTGAGATATCATTTTGCAATGTCACAGAAGCGAGCTTCACCCGGAATCGTCAACCACAGAGGAACTGGCTATCTTACCTCTAACTGCCGAAACACAACAATACTATTAACATTGTTGTTTTGGCGACCGACTTAGATAAGAAGGTAGTAGCTAGCAAGGCGGACTTAGAACAAGCCCTACCACCAACCAAACCGCCCACTGGGAATGGAACCTCCACTCTGTCTGACAGGGGTCTAACCACTACACCACAGAGGCGGTAAAAAACCTGCCGGTTGTAAACTTGAGATGAGCTAAAAATCGAATAAAAGTCAATTCATGAGAAAACTTATTTTGTTAATCAGAAACTGGCATTTCTGATTAACAAAATAAGTTTTGTAAATGAAACATCATCGTGCTGTATAACTGTGGAGAAATGCTGGCCGATTGCTGTGTGAACATCCAGGGTGGATGGAACGTTGTATAACTGTGGAAGAGTGCTGACCGATTGCTGTGTGACCGCCCAGGATGGATGGAACGTTGTATAACTGTGGAGGAGTGAGTGCTGGCCGATTGCTGTGTGACCGTCCATGGAGGAGTGGTGGCCGGATGTTGGGTGACCGTCCATAATGGATGGAAAGCAGCAGATGGAGACTTTTTTTGCTCCATTGCTATGATTGATGGCGTTCCAGTGCGCGGATAAAAAATAGCATATTATGCAATTAGTTAACAAAGGACGGATTTAAAGCGAGGGCCATAGATGAATCACGAGCAAGTGAAGGATTCTAACGACTGAATCACGACCGTAGGGAGTGATTGATGATGAAGTGTTAGAATCCTGAACGACGCGAGTGATTCATGGCCCTCGATATAAATCCGTTTTATTCATGAGTTGCATACTATACTTTATACCATGACTACGAGAAAAAGAAAGATTTAAGCGAAAATAGACATTTAATTAAGAAAAAAGGAACGTTAAATTAATTAAAATGCACATTAAAATTGGAACAATTACTAAAATTAAGAGTAATTTTCTTATTAATAATAATCAACTTGTGTTGAATCGAATATGTTTTCGCAAGGAGGTCGTATAGCATTGAGATGGAGGTCGCATACCTATATAGATGTGTTCTAAATTCAAACACCAAAATAGTGATTAAAAATGCTTTTTATTCACTGAAAACAGTGAATAAAATAAGCTTTTTAGAGGGGGAATGGTATAAATAAACAATCATTATACATTTTGGTAACTTTTATTGCACATCGATTGACACAGATATTTGTATGAGTGCCGCTACTGATACACTGAGACGTTAATTAAATTCTTGTGGTGTTATTGTGATACAACATCAATATTGTTTTATAGTAAACAGAGATACAAGCTAGCGCTTAATGTAATGCATATAATTTAGAATGTGATGTTTCAATGTATAATATAGTGAAATATATATCATAGAGAATGACTTAAATTATAAAATATTTACGCCTACTGCTTGTTTTATGAGCTCTTTGGATGTCCATACTTATACTAGCTAGCTAGCTATAAGTAATTCTAAGTGTATAGCATTCAGGTAGAGCGATGATTTCAATGATATCAAATTGAAAGGTGATTTTTTATCACCTACTTCTGTATGAAGTAATTGTACAAATATCGTTAAATTACAATTGTTACTTTTTTATATTATAATATCTTCATAATAATTATTACAACTATAAAATAAATGATTGAAGCAAAGAAAAATACAGAAGGTAACATGTTTTACCAAATCAATTATACCTACCCTACTTGTGTAGCCATCTCCTGTTCTCTAGCCTCTGGTAACATTGACCGGTGGTAACCCTTCCCTGCCGCAACACACCAACGAAATAAATGATTCAATAAATAATAAACATTTAAACAATCAACAGTAACTTACACTAGGGCCTTTGGCCTTACAGATAATAACTTACGATCTGTGTCTTATACTTATTATTTAAGATAATTATTAGGTCAATTAGGTTCATTTAAAAGCTCGTATGCGAAACGCTTGTTCTTTATGTACAAACCTTATTTTAAAGATATTTAACTTACTAGGTCCCTATACTTATGTTTTCACGTGAAAATCTAGCATTTAAAAAATAAATGAATTCGATGTTGAGTCATCACACCGCAGGATATAATTCCTGCCGTGTGACTCGATATCGAGCGTTGAATGTTATTGTAAATTCCAAAATATTTGAATGACACCGTCGCGCGTCGTCACACGGCGAACGTCAATTCAAAGTTGTTAGATAGCATTTACCGAATCGAAAGCATTAGAAATTGAGAACAAACTAATTTTCACGATGTATCTAATCTAGGTAATATTAAGGCAGAGATTTTCTTCTTAATAAGATTTAAATTCTTATTAAGAAAGAAATCTAGGCTTTGTACCATACGATCAATTCATTATTCTATGCTGTAACGACTTTCCTATGCGATCTCAATTGTTTATCAACACATGAACTGTCAGTTGCCTGCGTCATGGATTTCGCCTGGATGTACAAATTAGTTAAATTACTAAACAATTAGGTAACCAGCTGTCAATATCAGTTTCCTACAGTTACTTGTAACCGTCAAGCGTCACACGCATGCGCGATGGTATTTTACGGGTAATGTGAGAATAGTGGGATAATTTGGATAGTGGGGGTTTATCAAACCGGGAAGCGACCCCGACATGTTTGGGAAAAGGTCTGGCAGATGATGCTGGCGTCCTAAGATATGATAGCACGTTGACGACACAATTACATAACCACATACATTATAGACTATGAGGATATATGAATACTTTACAATACACTACTGCCTAGGGAGTGCGCCGAGCAGCGCGTGCTCCAGCTCTCTAATCATTGATCCGGCGTAAACACCTTGCTTCTACACGTATTTACAAAATAGCAATATATTGACTTTTAATCTAACGGCTTATAGCCTTCGTAGTTATAATTATCTAGATTCTAAATTCTTCTCACTAAAAATGCATAAAAATGTTGGTTTATTAAAGAATCAATACCTAATAAGAACTCTTAATTTTTTTCAAATATGATTTGTTTTCTTCCAATGAGAATTCTAAGATAAGGTAAGGTAACTTCAATCATTATAAAATGATGTCTGTTTGATCTCAAACGTTAGTGAATTAGGTTTTAGTCTTATATCTAATAAATTTAATTATTTGCTACTGTTATGATTAGATATATCTATTAACCTGTGTCGGATTTCAATTTTATAATTATGTCTCTCGAATATTTACAATGGCGAGAATTTTTCATAAACTTTACTATTATATTTTAACTACCTCATGTTTCATAATTATAAACTAAATTAGATATTTACAGGCTCTTACACACTAGCTGTAAGGCTGTGCACACACTTAACACAAAACTGTGTTCAGCGATTAAGTCTGTATACGTCAGTTTCACAGTTAGCATAGACCGAAGTTATCGAGCTATGGAAACAAAGATGGCGGGCACACTCCTGACTGTAATATGACCTATTATTATCTATATACTTAGCTGAAACTTACAAAAAATACCTCATATTTACATATTACTTCACCCGCGACTTCTTCGCGTAAATTTCGTATTTTGTTTCTCAAAGGAATAATATTAAGATTTTTCTTGTAAACACCAAAGATTTTTCCAGTATTAACTTAAATATTCATAAATAGTGATAGTAACACAGTGGTTCCCGCAGTCTTGCTCACAATAAACTACAGTTTTATAATAGCCACTTCACAATAAGACAGCGTCAATCTTTTCATTCGTCGCTCTATATTTACAGAATAGCTTCGGGTTTAGTTTTACTCCTAGGTGCTGGAACTTAGCAACAATCACCTACACATGATTTTATGGTGTATCGGACTGGTGCCCCGCTCATGATGGTACCCGATCATAACTAGTATAATACAAGCATACATTATAAACACTACATACGTTTTTTTTTCTTACTTTCCCACTCGCTTTAGGTACCCACCTAGTAAACTTATATTTATTTGGCATATTTATGTTACATTGTCATCAATTTAAAATTTACATTCTAAATCCACACTTTACATTACGAAAATAATATGCTTATAATTCCACTCTGAGTATAAAGCCCATTTGCACGAATAATCAATAAATAATTAACGCTAAAATAATTTATTAAGTCGGTATATTTCTGTTAATCGTTTGAAGCTGCCGGAGTCAGAACACGTCAGAATGATAGTAAATTTGTCTGCTCAACAACGTAAATAACGCAATGAATGTTGATGACAACAAACTGTCAAACTGAAACCGATTGTGATTTATCGTCTGTTACGCAATTGGGTGCGGGTTAAATTTAAGATGTTAGGGTATTGGTAATGGGCGCGATTTCGCTGGAATACTCACACGTATTTACAATTTACTTATATTTAAAATATACTAATTGTTTAGAGAAGTAGGTATATGTATTATGTACAAACTACATGTTTACATACATACGATGTGGTTTTAATACCTAGTACTACATTTCTAATAATTATTCGACAAACACACTTTCCGTTTCAACTTTCTTTTACGTTTGTTTAACATAGTATCGTTTTGTGCCGATTCGTTTTATATTTAAACACCAAGCTTTTCGAGTGTCTTAATTTTTTACGTAGTTGATATAGTTCTGATGATTTAATATAATACATTTTTTCGTCAACAGAACTCTCAGAATGTTGTTTTTTTTACGATTAAATTATCCTATTGAGTTCTACTTTTAAGCTAGGTGCATTTACAGCTGTAATTATATCTATGTAGATGTTTTAAATATTAATGCTTGTACTTGTGTGGTATCCATGCCGGTGCTTTTTTGGAATTTTTCTTAAAGTGCTGAGTGAAATAATTCTAATCGGATTAGTAACTGTTATTATTTGTGGTGGTGTGTACCACTGCCGTGAGCCCGACTCTTCCAAGTGCCTGCCGTTTACCTTTACAACTTTTCTTAGCCCACTTTTATAACTACTTACAATATGTCAGCCTAGAAATAAATTACATTGTACATAGAATAACTTACGCAGTACCATTTTTATTGGCTATCTAGGTATCTCCTTTACATTAATTAAATGTAAGTAAAATACTATTTAAAAAAATACCTGTAGGTATAAGATCCTCCTCCTGGTTATACCGAACTTAGCTCGTACTGTACAAACTACAGATTTGTTTTGCGTTATGAGTGGCGCTTTCATTTTAATTCTACTTAGTAATCAAATACGTGTTCCAATAAGTAAATAAAGCAATGCTTTGACTTAACTTCCTTTTTAGGGTTCCTTACCCAATGGGTGCCAAACGGAACCCTATTACTAAGCCTCCGCTGTCCGTCCGTCTGTCTGTCAGCGGGCTGTATCTCATGAACCGTAATAGGTAGACAGTTGAAATTATCACAGATTGTGTATTTCTGTTGCCGCTATAACAAAAACTAATAACATTTAATAAAGCTAATAATTAAAGGGGTCCATACAAGAACCGTATTTATTTCTGCGATTGTTGCTCGATCTTATTACGGCACGGAACACTCGTGTGCGAGTCCGACTCGCACATGGCCGGTTTTTTTAGAACTTAAAGGAGACTGAGCAAAAGTGGTACCTATATGGACCAATAGCGATATGGGTTTGATATTTGTGTAGGGATACCTCATCTAAACCCTTGTGCAAAAGGGCATCAAAATCTGACCCGGCAATTTTGAGAAAAATACACTTTTATTATACATACAGGCCGGATATTCAGACGGGAAGGTACCTTAACCGTTATATCTAGAGGAATAAATTCATAGAATTCTTTCTCCTTTACTTTTTTAAACATTTTGACCCGCATTTACAGATTTTGTAAAAAATGTACAATCAGCAAGAAAATGGGCAATTTACACTCAGGCCAAAAACATGTGTGCACTTTGTGTGTTGTAGTTTGATTAAAGTGTTATTGTAAAAGGTTGTAAATGTGTGCGTGTATGTACAGAGCGGGGGTGTAGTTTTGGCATGCTTCACTGAATTGTTCGCAGCGCTGTCTTGGTTTTTTATTTGGTCTGAGAATTTATACAATTTTTTTTTTAATAGGATCTATTGAAACTACTTTTTATATCTCTATGCACAATAAATTCTTACGAAATGTACACGATGGGAACGTTTTTATTATTTGCGACTTTTCTGGCACTCTAACCTCAGTAGCTATAGAAGAGTCTTTTAATCCTTACACGAAACTGCATTAATTGGCACCATAAAAATAAAACATAAGGATTGTAATTTTTTTATCTGACTGTACTATTTTTACAAAATGTTTGAATGCAGTTCACAATTACTTAAAAAGTTAAGGGTAGTCTCCTCAGAAAGGTTTCCAGTAGCTACGCTGCCCTTGAAAATCGTGTAAATTCTAAAAGTATAATTTTCTCGAAATTGGGTCAGAGGCTCCTTTGAACAATGGTATAGATGAAATATCCCTACACAAATATCAGAACCGAATCGCTATTGGTTGATAGACCACTTTGAACAGTCTCCTTAGCACGCGAAAAAATTAGTAGTAAAACCGTTACAATTTAAATAATGCTGCTTTCAAGGTTTGGGTGTTTTATGTTAGGATGTTGTTACACGTTGTATGCTTAGTCTAAACTAAATAGATTCATTTAATTTTAATAAAATACTTCCTTACTTTCTATATGATTATGAAAATGACTGAAGTGTCTGAACCAATACAATCATTGAGGCACCAGCAATATAATGTCTCTGTGCGTCTACATATAATAATTATTACTTAAATCGAATGAATGTGTTTAGTACATTAACGTTATTTCTATTCTCATTTTGTTTCGTTTCTGTTTTAATATCATACAAAATGTTAATAAAAATGTGGGTTTTCAAGAATTCCAAACATATGAATAAAAGACAAAGGAAAAGAATGCCCAAAGAAATTAATTTAGCAAAACGACTTCATAAATAATGTGTTCAAGTAATAGTAGGGTATTAAAAGGTTTCATGTCGCTGGTAGTACGGTGCGCCCACACGAGCGCGGGCGTGTTCAGATGAGCGCGGGCGTGTTCAGACGAGCGCGGGCGCGAGAACGGCGCGCGGCGACAGTTGCCGTCACAGGTACGCCACGAACAGCAGCATGGACAGCAGCAGCAGCGACACGCCGCTCACGCCCAGGCGCGTCGACTTGGACAGGATGCCCTTCCCTGTGGACGTCAAAGAAACGGCATTTTAAATGCTGGCAAATAGGTAAATGCCCTAGCTATATCACCCGGGTGATCCGAGAGATTTTCCGGTGCGCACATTTTTGGTGCAGTCTGCACCTACTAGCACATGGTTGCAGCTGGTTCTGTTTTTTCAGATCTAGGAAGGAATTACGTAGCCGTGTGTCATGTCCTTTTAAAACAATCTTTAGATGAAAAAGATAAAGGAAAGTTTAAATCGCAATAAATGCGATATAAATGGTTCTCTTCTATGTGTAAGACAGAAAAAAGAAGAATAAGAAGAACAGATGTTCATTATTGACTCACATCGTTCAGCGAGCTTCCTGTAGCAGCAGCAGTCGCGCAGTCGCGCGTACTGTCCGCAGTCGTGCGCCAGCGGGCGGCAGCGGCGAGCGCCCACGTAGCAGGTGTGCGGCAGCCAGGGGAAGGGCTCGCGCACGAAGCGGCGCTCGCAGCAGCAGTGGTCGGCCAGCACGCGCGTTTCGCAGTACTCGAGCTCGCGCTGGCTGCACGAGCCGCACCCCGGCCGCGTGGGGGGGACTGAAGGCAGATACATAGGAGGTTTAGAATGTTTGTGTTTGCGGATAAAATTTTGTGAGCAGGCTTTCAGGTTTCAGGAGTTTCAGTGGCGGGGACAAGCCAAACGCTCTTTTCCCCGAGCTGACAGGCTTTTTTGCTTCGTTACATATATCCTACTCCGTTCACGTTACCACGTAATATAAACATGGAAATGACCCAACATCGACTCAGGCGGGTTAGTCGGTTACAATGGTTACGGATTGCTTTATAATTTACGTCACATAACCATTGATGTAAATCGATGCACATAACTTAGTTTTCAATGCCAAGAAAAAGAAATGTGTAAAGTTCACCTTACCGAATGTTAGAAATACAGGAGCCAATATCGTCTTAGATAAAGAGTTGCTTAAAACTGTAGACTCGGCAGTTTTTTTGGGCATCAACAGTAGACGTCAAACTTCAGTTGCATATATTAAGTCTAGTGGGAAGGCTCGGTTCGGCCGCCGACACCGTCAGGAAAGTAAGACAATAAACTGACTTTGATACAGCTCGGTTAATCTATTTTAGTTCTTTTCATAGCGTTATGTTCTACGGTGTTCTGCTGTGGGGCAAAACTGCTAACATTCAAAATATATTTGTTCTTAAAAAACGAGCTGTTTGAGCAATTTACAAGCAGCACGCTTAGCATGGCCACAATAGAAACGGATTTTGTCGACGGAAGAATAGAGAAAATGACAGATAAACAATCACAATCTGTCATTTTGTCTATTCTTCCGTCGACAAAACCCGTAGAAAACTCGTTTCTATGGTTGTCAAGCTACGCGTGCAGGTGCTAGAGTTTCTCTTAGAGTTTATTTTTAAGATATTGGTATTCTCACAGTGGCATCACAATTCATCTTCGCCAACATCTTAAATATGTGTATAAGTGTATACTTTTACACAAAAACAATGATATTCACAATATTAACACCAGAAATAAGGACAAATTACGTGCTCCATTTCACCGGCTTCATAAGCTGGGAACAAATTATCGGACGCGTCCGTGAGCCGCGGCTGACAGTCGCCACCGATGAGTGTGCACGTTGTTCCCAGCTCCAGCCGGCAAGATTTCTATCAGACGTCCGAACGCTCAAGGACGGCCCAAGGACACGTCGGCGACTTACGACCGATAGTTTGCACAGTGTAGTGCTAAATTTACAATCCAGAAGAAATAAGTCGCGACTTTTAGCCGTGGCTTACGGACGTGTCGATAATTTGTTCCCAGCTTTATGGTTCAACTCATTTGTTGTGCTTGGTGTAACTTTTTATTTTAAACATAAATCTACTAAGGGATAGATAGATTTATTAGCGGAATTATTTACGTACGGATGAAAATGCTAGCAGAGTACGCGGCTTGAACACTGAACACCTAGCCACACGCGCAGACAAGTTTGTACAAGTCTGGTTAGCGCATGCCAGAATCATTTCAAGCAAGTCGAAAACCATCAAGCCGCGCTTTGGGGTTTGCGCATGCTACCGTTTTACTAACTACACGCACAGTGTTCACTGTACGGCTTGCGTGAGCAAAACTGTGGTCAAGCATGCACATGTCGTAGACGCATAAGTAAGTAGTTATTATTCGCGCGATGAATGCAAATCTTACGTCACGGCCGTCTTAGGGTGGAGGCACACCGCGCTTATACCGAAAACATGCTGCCGCCGCCGCGCCGGTAACACGCACGGTATCGTAGTACCGTGCCATGCCTGTCAATGATATTATAATATCATTGACTAGAGCGGAATTCGAGAGCAGACCTTTATTACTAAAAGTACATCGAGCCAAGTTCGCATGTAAGAGTTTAGTTAAGGTATCGCCTTGCCTCACAATATCGTGACGATTGGACGTAAGCGACACGGTAAGGCAGAAACGACGTGACACACCTCGAGCAAAATGCGATGCAATTCAGCTTTACGGACGTGCTAGTGCGCTTAAATGCGTTAATTAATTTTTATAACACTTCGATTAGGTAGTCACGCGACCTTCCTGTCCGAGCCTCGCTGTCTCAGCTAGGACATCCTAGCTCTACGTTATGTAACTCTAAAAGAAGATGGCTGCTGACATTTTCTTTGATATGTAATCCGCCGATTTGAAGCATTATAAAAGTAACACGCTAGCTAGTATAAGCATTGTAATAGAACTATAAGAAACACAGTGGATTACAATTGAATCCATCGCCATTTTGCGTTTCTTGTCTTGTCATTCTTTACGAAATTTACGAAATAAACATACAAATTATTGATATGTATCTCTAGCTCATCAAACATTGGTTCGAATCGACCAATTGGTTGGGCCAAATTGACCAAATTTTAAAGGAAATAAAATGTGTTAATGAATCACCTACCTGCGTATCTGCGATGCGTGTTCCCCGGCGGGCGATGCAGCGGCGAAGGCACAGGAAGGGTGTGGGTCAAAACGTCACGTTGACGCATGTGCACAGGCGGCTGATATTGATTTACGACTGAGTACCAACACAGGTCTAGACGGACAGGCTACCTAGTGCCTCCCCGCATGCTGCCTACGTCCCGGCCGGCCGGCGCCGGGAGAGGGAAGCGGTCGATATTGCACAGGGGGCGCAAGGGTGCTAGCAGGTAATATGTTCACCAAAAATCTTCTGGCTTAAGTTATTAGCTTTCCGTATAACCCAAAATAGTGTAGATACGCAAATACGCTCGTATATCTTTCTGAAGTCGGTCTTTTACGAATTTGATATTTATAACCAATTAAACTATTCTTTAGTAATTCAAACAAAAACTATTAGGTAAAGGTATCAATATAAATTTTCCAGTGTATCGAAATAACAATAAAAAAGGCTAAGTTTTAAATAAGATGCTTACTGACGCGTAAAGGTCGTGAAGTCACGTGACGGCGACAAATCGAAGGTCCATTACACAAACCTTATTAGATGTGACCAGTAGGCTGTGACCGGCTACCAAGCAATGTTTACTTAGCTCTAAGATCACGAGCTATTTATAATACAATACTTCCTTCCTGATTGTTAATCGGGATTGATATAATAATGTGTATGCTGTAGCAATGTAGCATTAAGTGATCAATAGATCAATGGGCGGCGCTGTGATTTCGGTTAGTCAGTCAATCAGTAGGGCAAAAATTACCTTGTTACCTACTTGTTCCTTACGAGCCAAAATATACCTTAATTCAAGTTCGTAATAGTACTAGTACTAGCAAAAAACCCACCATTAGGTACTCTAACAGCAGACTTACTCGAGTCGAATGAAGTCGAGTAAGATGAAAAGTTTTCGACAACATAAATCATGCCTATAACAAAATCTCCAGAATTAAAGAATATATCTATACCATACTACACTACTCATCAAAGTTTAGGGAACAAGCCAACTATATCAACTTATTTAAGAAAGATTCCAGAATCCTAAGGAAGCTTATCTATACCAGGGCGGATCGATTAGTGTGTGGGAATGGAATTCACCTGGGTGGAACAACGGACCTCATTTGGATACGAGCCAATTTCTATGTGGAACAATACTGTGAAGAGATTGTGACCTATGGTCATCCCTCGCCGACAACAGTATGGGCAAGATTTCATATTCATACATGATAATGCGTGTGCACACACAGAAAATTTGGTGATGAATGTGCTCTTCAAGAATAATCACGCTATTAGAGTCGCCTGCGCAATCCGCTGATCTTAATCCGCGTTCAGTGACCTGACCCGTGAACACGGAAGAAGAGCTTATTGCACATCTTTCCAGAGTACCTATGGAGCGATATTCCACAGGCGACAATAGACAACCTGATACTCAGCATGCCTCGCCGATGTAGAGCCGTCGCTAATGCCTTGGGAGGTCCAACAGATTGTTAAAAAGTTGCTAGGAATGTTAATTTAATTAATCTAATCTGTTCGTTCTTTTCATTTTGGTACCATTTTAGATTTTCATAATATTTTTTTTTTCTCTGACAGCCCTTTTTATTTAATAAAATAATTAAAGCCTGTATTAAATTACATTTGCATTCATACAAAGGGTGTTAAAATTACAATAATAACCCGCGTCCCGCGAGAAGGGCCCGCGTGGTAGATTATAGCCCAGTCCCTCTCGAAGAGAGGAGGCCTGTGTCCCAGCAGTGGGAACATTAAGGCTGATTATGATAACTAAAAAACCTTTGTTCTGATTTTAATGGTGTGTAATCATCTGGGCTACCAATTTAGTTAGGTATACCTCAAGGCTTCATACTGAGTTCATTCTTCTTCTTAGTATATATCAATGACATACCTTTCTACACACATCAAAAGTGTCTAGGGATCAAGCACGATTTTAGTAGTAACAAAAAATCTGGTTATTAGGGTTCCGTACTTCAAAAGGAAAAATCGGAACCCATACAGGAACACTCGTCTGTCTGTCCGTCTGTCACAGCCAATTTTCTCCGAATCTAATGAACCGATTAAGTTGTAATTTGGTACACATATGTATTTCTGAGACCCAAATACGTACATGTAACGTAAATAAATTTGTAATTTGTGTATGTAAAGAATTTTGAATATAGGGGTCACTTTTGGGAGGAAATAAGAAAATTAAAAAAAAGGTTTGGAAACTGTACCGTGTGGCATATCAAATAAAGGGCTTGTTGCGAGGATCTCAATTTTTTTATTGTAATTTTTAAAGATATTTAACAAAATAGATGAAAAACCATTTCCCCCCCCCCCCTTTCTCCGGAACTACTGACCCATTTTAATTTTTTTTAATACAGGTAATGGTTCTTTACTCATAGATTACAGGAAAACCTATAGGAAGTTCATGGTCTTAAAATAACATTGTAAATTTCTCAATATTGTGCGTAAAAACTTACATTTGCAGTTGAAATGTATGGAGCATATTTTTAACGACAATGTTAAATTTGTTCTTGGAATAAGTTCAGCACAACTACGGAACCCTTCATTGTGCATGGACCGACATGCACTTGGCCGGTTTTTAATTATACGTTTTGTAACTCTTGTGGATCATTTTTAGTAAATTTTGTCATTTGCAAAGGGAATAGTTTTTGAAATTCGGTCAAAAGAAGAATATCTTCGTATTCCTAATAATCCTGCAACGGGTATGAAGCCAAATCAGTAAACATTTTGCCATACTTCTGAGTGGAATCAATACTAAAAAACGTTACTATAGAAAGAAGACATTTGAGCTAAGAAGAAATTATCAGTGGTGGTGGGAATGTTGGAAGCTGGTTTTCGGCAACGTGCTGTGGCAATCGCTCTGGGCACTACGCAGTGTTATAAATCGACTTTACTAAGCGTGGCAGAGCAACATGGAGGACGAGCTCGCATCACCAGTTCACCACACGCAGACAAGCTCGTTAATGTACAAATTACTGCTCGATGAAATCGTACAATGACCGCGATGATGCTGGTTACGAGGCTTCATAAGTCTTCAGGGATGTTAATAAGCGATTAAGCCATAAGAAATCGCTTGCATACAGTCAATCTCCGTTCCCGAAGGCCGCTACGCGTACCTACCACCTATTGTGCCCCGCAATCGTAGAGCCCGTTTACAATGGGTTCGCTCGTGAACAGAAAAAATGGGCAGAAGAAGAGTTTTGTGAGCTTTTCTGACGAATCTCGCTTTAGTATGAGGCCAGATACTATAATAATATATAATAATATTTTATTCAAAAAATTACAAGGTATAAAAAGTAGTACAGTTTTGCTTAAATGTAAATTATATTCCTAAGACTTACGTGCCTGAACTAGGTAATCCTGTGTTTCAGGCGAGAAGAGCTAAAAATAGACTTACAAAATAAATAAATAAATAACAGGTTGACAATAGATCACTAATTATATGTTGAGTAGCTTAACTCTTAGTTTCTAAATTTGATAAATACTTAACGTAGGTGAAATTTGTACATAGTATATTCACTTTAACACAGTTAGTAAATTCTCTGTATCTTCGTAAGACATACTTTGGAGAGCATCCTTGAGTATTCTCTTACAATTTTTGTAGTTCAATGGGTAAATGTTTGCTTTCGAGTTTAGTCTATTATAGAGAAGAGGACCGAGGTACAGGTAAAATTTGGATACAAAAGCATGTTTTGTTGTATTTTGTGGACAAACTATATCTTTACGTCTTTTGTTAGTAATTGCAGTGTTGTAGGGTAGAGCTGTGTGTTGTTTTAATACTATACCCATTATAAATAGCTGTCGAACTGTTAATACTTCACAAGATTTGTATAGGAGGTTAGTAGGAAAAAGGAAAGGGCGCAAAGTAGACACTTTGAGAATCGCCCTTTGAGCTCTTTCGATGGTAAGTAACATTGTTTTACCCGCTCCACCCCATGTGGAGACCCATCACACCCATACTAGACGTAGGTAGACGGTATTCGAGGACCTCTGGACGATAAAAACGTTTAAAATCATGCCAGGAAGTCCATGCATTGCATACAGTGGTGGAACAATCATGATATGGGCGTTATTTTTGTATTTTTTATTTAATACGTTAGTAATGTCGAGAGTCGCAAGCCGATTTCCGGCCACCGTAGGCGCGGGCTTGCGGACGGTGTGCGATGGGTAGCTCGCCGTCCGATAAAGACCAGCAGTGCTATTCTGTAACCATCTCACCGTGAAAACTTAGGTGAAGTGAGCGTGGAGTGAGCTGTCATTCCACAGGGATTGACACTATTGACAGCTCACTTCACCCAAGTTTTCACGGTGTGATGTTTACAGAATAGCATGGCAGGCCCGGGTCGACGGCGCGTTGTGTTCTACGCGCGCCTCAAAGAGATGTGAGCACCAACTGACGGGGTCCGTAAGGGCCAATACCTGCCAGGGTTGCGAGTTTGTCCAAAAGGGACATCCTGGCCCTGGCACACAGGTAACGGAAGGAACAGGGGTGGGTTTTAGTCAGTAAAAGTTTGACTCGCCCTCCCGCTCCGCCCAGAGCGGGAGAAGCTATTTGATAACTTCCGAGCCTAAAATGTACCATTATGTACCGATTCCATGGTATCAGTATTCGCGTCGATGCCACTTTGTATTATAACCCCGTAGTAATTTTAAATAAAAGTTATAAAAACTATAACCCAACTACGACAAAAAAGTCAACTAAAAAGGTATTAATAAACACGACATCACAGACAGACTTATAAAAAATCCGGAGTCACATATACCTACTTCGTTCGACTTTTAATATCACGCTACGGACCTTAGGGGCCGTGCACAAATATATATTTTATAAATTAGAAATTTCACTCAGACGAAGTCACGGGCAGAAGCATGGTAACAAAACCTACGCATCTTTACATCTATTTTACGCTCATACCACCGCACCGTAGTTACCTAGAGTAACATTGACATACAGTGCCGCACAATGGCTGGCTGGACAATGGTGTGACAGATCGGCTGCCCGCCCCTAGACCTTGCCAGGGTACACATTACGGAGACGGCCCGCCTGCCGACCTTCGGCTCAGGCTAATGTGTACCATCATGTGCAAGTGCATGACATACGCGGCTGTCAGCCGGAAGAAAAACAAGGTAATTAGATGAATTAGGTTCTGATAAAAAGGTGGAGATGTAATGATAGAGTGATAGGATACAGCTGAAGGCCGTGCAGGAAGAATTCCGTACAAACTTGTGACCACCAAAAGTTTTTGGATGATGAGGACCATATTCATAGACGGTGATCTGATTACGAGTATAAGTATACAGACATCTAGTACTTACAATGGAAAATAATGGCGTTGCAAATTTAAAAAATTGATGAAAGCTAAGTCTAGAAGAGCTGTTTGTGTAGTTTTTGGACGAATGGCATGAGGCATGCTGTTGGCAAGAATCTTGAAAGATTTTAAATTGCTTTTTATTGTTTGAAACGAACATCAAACAGAACAAATGAAAAGAAAAGCGTCATAATTGCCTTTACCTACATTTCCACCGCATTAGTCTGAGTCAGAGTTCCCATTGCAAAATTTAAAATCAAAAATCAAAATAATGTGATGTGGACACTTATGAAACTTCAGAAGCTAGGTGCAAGGTTCCTTTCAAGGGTCGTTTCCTATGGAGAAGAGCCGTCAAGAAAGTCCACGGTTACTTTTTTTAAATAATTAGTTTTTATAATGTTTTTAAATTACAGTGTTATACTCGTAGTTATGGGTCAACAAATCCACAACCTACATTAGGTAGGTACTTCTAGTTGGATTTATTTCACGAAAGGATAATATCCTAAATATCCTACTTATATAATTATATCCTACTAATATTATTTCGTGTGGTGCCAGACGTAAAGAATAGTACCATCCCATTTCTTCCCGTGGGTGTCGTAAAAGGCGACTAAGGGACTCACTAGAGAATGGGCACCAGCGTCCTCTATGCATTTTAACACCATACTGCGATCGCCAACGCGCCTGCCAAGCGTGGCGATTATGGCAAACCCCCCCATTTGGGGGAGGCCTATGTCCAGCGGTGGACGTCTTTCAGCTGAAATGAAATGATAAATATTATAAATGTGAAAGTTTGTATGTTTGTTACTCAATCACGCAAAAACGGCTGAATGGATTTGGATGAAATTTGGCACACAGATATTTTATAACCTGGATTAACGTATAGGACTCTTTTTATTCCGGTAGTACGTTCCCGTGGGATAATTTCCGACCTCCACGCGGGCGAAGCAGCGGGCGAAAGCTAGTTATCTCATAAGTCATTGTCATCTTTTATTTCATTGTGCAAGTTTAATAGTGACATTATGCTATGATGCTGCACTTTACTCCTAATCGCCAACCTTGCCTACGTGATAACATCTCACACGGATCGCGCTCGACTAATCGTCGTCCAACTAATTACGTAGTTGCTGGCGACAATATAGCAGAGATCCCAATGACTCATTCATTCTAGATTATAAAACAGATTTTCAGTGATATTATTCAATATTCACTTTAATCTGTCTTTCTTTTTCGTGTAGTTAGTGACTAACCTTGTGTCAGAGTTATAAAGCCGCCCATGGGTCTCTGACTTGGCTTTACATGCCGTCGAGGAATATCTCTCAGGCATGCCGGTTTCCTCACGATGTTTTCCTTCACCGTCTTTGAAGCAAGTGATAATTTACAATGAAATCCGAAAAGTCAGAGGTGCGAGGTGTCTTGGGTTCGTATTCGAGACCTATGGCATGGACTTGGGAGTCCGATAGTCACACCACTAGACTATCACTGCTCACCACTTTAAACAATTTACTGCGCTTGAAGGGGGACCAAAGAAAAGATCATTAAAAGACAGTACCTGACTGTTGATAGAGGAGCATGGAAGAAAAGAATATCTACGAAGAAAGGAAGAAACACGTTATTGATATACGTCCATCTATACGATCCACTATGAGAAGCTGCAAATGGTCTACTTACCTACGTTTGGTTTTATTCTTTGTTCCCATTACTTAGTTACAAGCTTTTAACAAAGTTTAGGTCAAGGCAACCCAGGTGTAATTTAAACTCTACTTCAGCTCTCTTCATGACATATAATAACATTGAAGAATTATATAGTAACAGACGTGTGCACGTCCTCGGGTATCAGATGTTGCTAACGACGTATCATCTTCAGTTAATGGACTCAACCACTGTATGATCGCATATTGTTGGCGCCGAGGTTGGGAATTTACTTACAAATTGTCATAATATATTATCAACATTTCAACATTATTCCCCAGCTCAGTGTTTTATTAATACTGGGGATGTTTTTTAGCTTAGCGTTTTTCTTTCCAGGGAACCAGTGAATGGTGGTCTTTTTGGTGCCCTCTAATTAACTCTTGGGGTTGGAATAGTGCTGATTTTCAGCCCAATTCTAAAATCAAATACAAAGTCAGTTTGTCTAGTACAAAGTTTAAAATATTGATGCTATAAAAGGAACGTCATGTTAAGAAATTGGAATTGCTGGACAATCTAGAAGTTTTTGAAAATTAAGCTAAAAAAAAAAGCACAGGATCTACCAAAAGTAGTCTCGAAATATTTACCAAGAGCCTAGTTTAAAAATCAGGTTATTGAGTTTGTAATTTAAGCTCCGTTCATATTAACATAATAGTGATAAGAAACAAACAACAACAATGCAATAACGATCAATTGAATTGAATAGAATAGACTTTATTGATCAGCGAGTTTACCATCAATTATCATTAGAGTATATCAGATGGATCAATTAGAGGAATTCACGGCTATAAATAGACTTTCTTCCAGATAGCAGTAGTTAGAAGCACGCTTACTCATCGGCTATTGGACGATGACACGCCTACGGTTGTCTGATCACATCTAGTATCAACTTGATTAGGTAGAGAATAGTGTCATCATGGCATTTATTTATAGAGACTTTCCTAGCGTTTGTTAAATACGACCCTTATCTCTGGTTTCGTAGGAAAGCAGTTACGTCATTATTATAGCGGTCGTCATTTTCACCAGTTTTGACATAAGGTGGCAAAAAACGCTCTATAATTAGACAGCCGTTATTGTGTGACTGTTCACCGTTTTCTGAGGAAAGCAAAACTTTATCAAACTTCCACTTCATCGTTTCTTCACTTAAAGGAAAGTGTTTGTTGCGAAACTTAACACAATTCAGTTGTACGTCTGCATTAAGAGCTTCCTCCTTAACAACCTCGTTGTTAGGTAGCTTAATGACGGAACCTTGAAGACTTAGAATATTCAATGCCACAATGAAATCCGCGTCCGTGCCCCGTGACCCCCGGGGCCTGGGGGCACGTGTTAATCCCTTATCCTTGAATGTTGCTCTAATTCGCAAGCTAATGGTGTTTAATTGGAGTAACTGAAGCAATTGTCGTTGTGTCACTTACTTCGCTCGGTTTATGGGAGACCGACGAGCTCAACGAATTATAAGTAGTTTAAAGACTCGAATGTACTTTTACAATTATTTCAATGGTACCTATTTGTATGTTTAAACTTTACAATTACGTAGGGAACTACAACTCGAACTGGAGTGGGAAGTGGTTTAATTTTAACTAACAAAAGATTTTTTTGATTTTGCAGTTATTTGAGGACTGCGGTGAACATGAACATGAAGTGGGCGAGGTATAATTAATCACGTATGTATTGATCATGGTGTTGATCAATATACCTATTGATTACTCACATACGTGCTTAACGATACGAGGTGCTGCAGTTCTATACATCTTTTACTCGTGTTGTAGCGCAGCTTACGGACTGCAAACAGTTAGGTAGGTACTAAAGGTGTTGGCAGAGCCTACTTCAGCAACTGCCCAGAAAATGTTTTGTTTGTGCCACTTACTGTCGTTGACATCCAGCTGTATGGCGGCCCGGCGTGCGGCGGTCGTGGACACGTCGTGCTCCACGAAGTACTCCTCGTAGCGCACCTCCAGCAGCGTGTCGTCGGAGCCCCCCCAGTGCTCCGCGTGCTCCGAGTCGTTGCGGGTACCGTTGGCGCGCCCCGTGCCCACTGGCTTCGACGCGGCCGCGTGACGCACCTGCAGTTTACGAGAGAGAGTTTGTTAGAAATAGGGGTAGGGGTCATATTTATTAAATCAGCCAGAAAAAGTGTTAACAACACGACGAAAATTTTCTTGCTGATTGATGTTAGTTGTAGTTGACGAAAAAAAGGATGCAATTACTGACTGTAAGATAACCATATAAGTCAAAGAATTAGTTTTAACTTCTGGTGGCTAGTTATGACAACGACCTAAACCACTTCACTTCTGTAATTGATCTGAATCAGGACCCTCAAAAACTTTTACTTAGTGCCTACAATAACACTCAGCTCGTAAATAATAAAGGTAACAAAGCATGGTTCACCAGTACTTCAGGTACTCTGAAGACGACGTCGGCGGCGGCAGGGCTGAGCAGCAACGCCAGTAGCGCTAGTGCCGCGCCGGTGCACAGCTGCGCGCGCGCTGCACCATGCTGCCTTGCAGAAAATATCCATACCATCGCTTGTGCAACCGCGTGCCCAATACTGCAACAATGAAATTGAAATTAACATGATTTGAATTAACTCTATAGAACTTTCATAATTTTTGCGATAATTTCAGTAAGTAAATAAGTTTAGGGTTTCTGAAAATTTATTTAAACGTGTTGAAGTCGAGGTGAAAACCCACTTTTATCTTACAACGTAAGATAACATGGGCAGTTTTTCTCTTAGTATGATAATGTTATTGCCCAGCAAGAGCCTAAACTCCTAAAGGGTCAGAGGCATATTTCATCTACAATTCATGTAACTCTTGGGCCAAAGCCAGCATATTAAACGGAACTGTGCGGAATTCATGATTACCACTTAAATACCCACTTCTTATTAACACGTATTATTATATTAATATATTTTGTATGTAAGTAACTTAAGAATATCGAGGGTTTACGTAGAATTCTGTGTCGTAACGACAATATCAGCAGCAATTTCTGTCACCTTCACACATACCTTCATAACAAGCGTTATAAGTACGCCATAAGCATTGTGGGCTGCTGACAAACTGCAATAAAGGTTTCGATTTCTACCATTTAGTATCATTCAGCACATGAGAGGCAGCCAATCAAGCCTGCAAGTCGTACAAATAGCTGCATTACTTGAGTACTGCCGAGCTCGTATTGTCATGTCCTACAGCAACGTTGCCAACTTAATAAGAAGTACCAGAAATATCACAAGCAAAATAAAGCAAAGAGACTCAGGAGACTATATTTAAATGTCCTTGGAATAAAGACATGTCATCAAACAAACTGCTGAGTGTAGGCCTCCCTTACTTTGTTACGGTAAACAATCAAATGAGGGGAAGGAGGAGGGAACTGAGCAAAAAATTGTAAAACTTCTAATAGAGAAGTACGGAACAAAAAGAAATGTTGCGCCGACACCAGATAAATTGGCAAGACAATGTTGATGATGATGTTTGAACTAAAACTTCTGCAGTAAACATTCCGTATTCCTGCTCAGTGCACAATATGCAGTAGGAATGTTTACGAATGCGTTGCGCGTGCGACTCCCGCTAGCCGTAATGAAGCATGCCAAGTACTTCAAAGGTTACCCGATTAGTACGCCGGAGTCAAACCACTGCAGTACTGGAATCTTGGGAGAGTTCTGTTCTACGATCTTGACTTATTTATGAAGTAAACAAACAAATATTTGAAGCTTAGTTCCTTTGTTAAAGAGGCCGTTTTGCTTACTAGTCGTAAAGTTTTGAAAAGGTAATTTTGCTAGCTTGTACCTAAACGATTCGAAAAGATAAACAGTGTTTTTCATACTACGCTAGGAGTGACTACGCTTTAGAAACAAAATGAGCGAGATTGCTGTTAATCTCCAACTGCCAACGATCGTTGTATATTTCTCGTTAACTTACCTAGATCCATTATCTCCTCCTTCTTTCCCTTTTATTCTTCCTGACTCTTCTACTCTCTTTTCTGATTACACCGTGAAAGTTATTATTACTGCTAACTGACAAAGGGCATGCCTACAATTTGAATCCATGTGTATTGGTGTCACACATATTGGGTCAGTGGTCTAAGGGCCCCCACGTGTTTCGTCGTACTGTGAGGATTACACCTTCCGACAGCTCGACACCGTTATTTATTATAATGTTCTTACTCCTTATTGTGAATGTCACTTGCACAATTCGATGTAGGTACGATAGGTACCTACTTCGATATCGAACACCCTGTAGTATTCTATCCATTCTTCAAACACGCTAGTACAGGTAATCAATGAAGCTAGACAAATGCAGATATTATCATAATGAAGTAATTTTATACATTGTGACTCATTAACGTTACAATAAAACATGATATTGTAAGCAGTGTTTTCAAATCTTAGGTACTATAGTTACAAAGCTCTCTGTTTTAGGTACGCTGTAAATATGGCAAGTGAAATGAAAACCGTAAGGGAGACAAGGAAAAAATTGCAATAATGGATAAGTATCCTCATTGCGAGAATCGATCCGAGACAAATTACTACAGTTGAGCAACCGACGACTAACACACGGCCTTCGATTGACTTCCCGCAGAAAATGCCAACCGAACACGTACACCGATTGAGAAAAACTGTCCGTAATATTGTCAGTTATTTTACAATTGTGTTACACTCAAATTGGTTGCAACAAGCATATGTTTGCGTTCACAAAGATCATTGTGAAATCGTTGTAAATATTACAGTAATGTTTGCAAATGTTATAGTAAACAGTGCTTCTAACGATCTTATAAACACGCTGAAAGATATGGTTCAATAAATCAAACGTATTGTGAACGATGATTGTGCAAACATTCGGTTATTATTTCAGATGGTCAAAAGAGTTAAAAATAGGTATCTTTGACTACTTAGAAAGCAGCAAAATATTTCAGAAGAATATTTTCATCAGTAATAATAAGTCATAGGTATAACGTAGTACTATTTGGTATTTGTATAAATATTATGAACTTGTGAAGCTTCGAAATGAGTGTTCCAATTTATCCGTCTACTACTTTTTATGAGAATGCGATTCACGACAATGTTAAGTGGCTAGACGAAGTGTTCCGATGATCTCAGATTGTAATGCAGCTTCAAGGACCATCGCATAACCACAGCATCCACTCATCCACCTATAAAAATATCAATAAACGTTGCCGATAGATTGTCGTAAACTAAAAATATTGTTCACCTTCGGATTTATTAGAGAACTCTTTGAAAATTTTGAAGACTGCTGAAAGTTTTATCGGTATTTTATTTCAACACGTAAAAACACCGTAAAGTTTTGATCTTGAAGTAAAGTGGCTCTATTTTAGTTGAATTGCCTCTCGTACACAAGAAAAGTTTGACAGTTGTAGGTACCTACAGTTACAACTACGAAGGAATCACTATCACTACACAGCAGCATGCAAACGATCAAACCCAGTTTATGAATATAATGTTTGTTGTAGTTACACAAGAACGTCTTCACAGTGCTGACCATGTGCTGACAGACGAGAAGAATCTGTTGAATTTGACACAGTTATTGCAGTTCCAAGTCAAAGCCAGCATGACACACAGCTGGCCCAGTTTCTACGAAGACTTCTGAAGGCACGAGATGCAGATGATATAAACATAATATCTAAGTATGTCATGTCGTACGTCCGCGACTTTGTAAGACGACACTCGCAGGACGTTCCTCTTCCGCTGTCATGCACACCGCTGCTCCGCGCTCCGCGGCTACTGGATATCACTTAGTGGTTGATCTTCTGTCTATTAATTATGTGGCTCTTTGATGACTAGAGCCAAGATGTTATAAACACCGTGGTTGAGTCAGAACGGTTGATTCTTTTTATTATGCTGATAGCTATATGGTAAAATTTTACGTGTAGGAGTGGGTAATTCAGTAAGAGGGTAGAAGAGAAATACATGTTGGTTTAGGTTTCTAATTTAGTGCCCTTCAAATGAAGGAAAAGAAAATGATACACGTAGCTATTATGATATACAGGGTGTAAAAAGACACATCACAAAGCCGTAAACTACGCATACTGTACGTATAGCTAAGTAGCTTTGCGCAAAAATTATTGCTGGGAACCGTAATTTTTTTTATTTTTATTAATAAAAACAAGTTTTTATTGCGCGCAATGTAACGTGAACCAACGCTTGAATGAACGGATTCAGTGTTAGTTAAGCTCCGCCCCTACGCTACGTAGGTAGGTACTTGTTGTTCATTGCGTTTTTGTAACTTCAAATGCGTAATCTGTTAAGATAAATCTAAAATTCAGGTAATGTTTGTTTGGAAAAAAGTTTCGTATTATCGCATAGAATTCATTTTCGTGAAAAAGTAAAAAAAAAATGCGACTTTGACCTTCAATATCTCCAGAACCACTGGATTCCCAGGTATGGTCTAGTGGAAAAAAATGATGCAAATAATGGGTAGAATATGTGGCTTTCGGCTTCGGAAAGTGTCTTTTTACACCCGATATGTACATATGTAGAAGTCATAGTTTTGCAATTGACACAAAGGTGTAACGAAAACTTTGCCTCTTAATAGATAAGAGTAGACAACTTAACAGATAAGAGTAGACAACTTTATGCACGTTCACGTGTAAAAGCATCCAGTGCTACGGTTTAGTGACACTTGCTATCTTATCTCGACAAGCCCTTGCGCCGTTGCCGGAGTGGGGCGCTGTGGCCGGCTTCGTACGAGCACGTCGACGTATGCGGAGCAAACTTGAACGGTGATAAGCTTAGGATTTATACGATGTTGCGATACTTATGACAGTATAGTAGGAGTGTGATGACAACTTAAACGAGGCACGAGTCGTTGTGAGAAATGTGTCCAGAATGACGAAGACAAGAGGTACAATTTCAATAGGGGCCTGGTTTGGCCTTATGTATTTGTCAACACACGAAACAACAGCGTAGGATAGAGTTTAGACATTCACTACGGTTGAGATTGTTGAAAAAAAAAATTGCTATTCGTATTGACTTCTTTCATTTTAAAACTCTTGGAAAACATATAAAAAAGTTTGTCTGTAGGCATTTGTAAGAAAATGTTGTTTTTAGGTCCCGTTTCCGATTTCTTCACGTTTGGTGCACGGGGGGAGGGGGGGCGGCGGCAGCTGTCCCCCCTAGAGATGCTGATGATGAGCCAAATTTCATATTCTTGACCGATCATGCCCGCTGTCGAATTTGTCGAAACTCGAATGAAAATTCTGTTCCAGTCCGTCCGCGCTGCTATGGTCTACATGCGGGGCGAGGGGGAGTGGGGAGACAACATGTCGCATAATACCTATTAGGTTTCAGCTCTACAGTTCTAAATAGATTTGGGAAAAACGACAAGAAAGGTCCGTTTCCAATCCATACATTGAAAATGGAAATTAAATTGTTTCTCAGTTCTTATCGGAACTACCGAGTTGAAACTGATTCGGTAAAAATCAAATAATGTCCACCAGCGTCGATTTTGGCCCCATTGTGCGCCGTAGAGGTAAGATTCGCATTACAAGTGTAAAGCTTCATGTGCCCTTGACTCTTGACTGTACCTACAAATCATACTTTTCCCATCCTCCCTATTTCAACTTGCGGGCCCCCCTGGGCCATCGGCTGGCGACGCCCTTGTATGTAGGTACTGGCAGAACAAAAAGAAGCAAAAATTACTGATAGTTTATTGTTGAATTTCGTGTTGTTCATTTTGTTCTATCACTCGGTTTTTCTCAAAAAAGCAATAAAAATCGCAACACTGAACGATAGCGGATTGTGGTAATTTTTTTTTGCAGTACCTACCTAACGGTAAGAAAAAGGTTCACTTGTGTTATTCAAACTTTTTGTTCGATTCCTATAGTTTACCGACCGTAGGACAATTTTTTTTTGTATTTATGTTCCTACAACTGACGTTTTCCTCAACAAAAGTTTCAACAACTTACGCTTTAATCTCCGTTTGACTGGCGCAATGCATAGGTACTTAATAACGTCAGAAACAGATGTGACCTAGGTATATCCTCGCTAAGGTTACCTTTACACATCAGTTAGACTATCTGCACAAGTTCCATTATGAGAATAAGCTCCAGTGGAAAAGCTGTTCTGTTATTAAGACATAGTGTTCGAATGACGACGTAGAAAAATGACGTCCGCTATGAATCAGCATAACATGTGCCTACGCAGCGTAGCGTATCCAATGTATCAATCAGCTCGCAACATACGAAGCTCTCATTTACACCTGGCCCATTCAACCATAAATACGGTCTATAATATATGACCCATATTAATCACCATAATATGCTCCCACGACCCACTCCACCATGTGTTAGATATCAGGTGTATCTAAGTTTTTAATATCGTTCAACATCGCTAGAGACAGTGTTATTTAAAAACGGTGCCGTCCGAGTTAACTTCACACAAATGTGCGAAAGTGAGCTTTTCTGTATGTTTGTTTGATATGTTTTCCCGATTGCAGTTTCAATATTTGACTGGAAGATAGCCCATTGATTTTAATCTTAGACAGCGAACGAGAATCTTACAGAAAAAGGCAATTTACGCTTTGCGGCTTCCTATACATATATAATTTAGCCCCGTAAACATCCCGAGTCACGTACGTAGCACGCGAAAGTAATGTCTATCGGAGTATCGGCACTCGGACGGTAGTCAGAAGCTATTGGTATCATCAACAAGTGGTGCCGGCACTGGCACGCTCCAGTGGGCTCGAAGGCGCGGCGGTCACTCGGGACCGTTCGGCGGGACCCATGGACCGTGACCGAACAGAAAATGGAAAAGTTATAGAACGGCCCCGACTTACAAGTAGGTCGCGGGTTCGAACCCAGGCGGGCGCTTTACTTTATGTAAATAATTTTATCACCACTGCTCTCAAAACGGTGAGGAAAATATCGTGAGGAAACCGGCATGTCCTAGTACCAAAAGTTCGAAGACATGTGACATGTACCAACCCGCACTGGGCCCGCGTGGTAGATTACAGCCCACTCGCTCTCGAAAAGAGGAGGCCTGGGTCCCAACAGTGGGAACATGGCTGATTATGCTATCGAACTCACCCAATCATCTAAGTGTGCAGCTGGTAGAAAACTTCCGACACTGAAAGCTAGATGATCACCAACCAGTTGGTATATAACTATAGACTTAGACACATTAGTTGCACGACTAGCTCATTGTGTAGTACAGCTTGACGTGAGAACGACGACTGCCGCGCGTTTATGACATGACTACGCTTTCCAACAAACAACTGTCGCCGCGCAGGACCGATACCTTAGCCCACACTACCTAACACTCCATTCTTTAACTACTCTGCGTTTCTTATGCCATAATAATATTGACTCGAGCTACGCTATCACGCCGTCCCGCTGTCCACAGAAGTATGCCAATGAATCATGCAGAAACAGCGCCTTTCAACTGTGACTTTGATTGTATTCAACGCGATAAGATCATCTGTTATTATAACACGGCATTTAAAACAATGCTACGGGATGGGCAATACGGGAATGGTGATAACGTGCACCTGAATGTCGATCGATGACGTTTAAAAATATTCGGTTCTGCACTTCTGCCTCTGTGTGTTTTGTACCTACTTAGGTTCACGAGTTCGCCTGTTTTGCTGAAGATTTTTATCGCCTTCGTTTATTGACTTTGGTGTGGTACAGCTAGTTATCTTCTTCAAACGCAAATTGTTTACATTGCGGATTAACTAAAAATGTTCTAAAAATCCTTCTTTAACGGACTAAGTAAGTGTAAGGAGCAAGCCGAGACATGGGGTACGTTGACCTTCAGACGAGGTCACCGAACCCAGCCACCCTTTGCGGAGGGGCGCGAGTCGGGGCAGGTGGGACCCCAAGTTTCGAAACTAGGTCACCAGGGTGTCTGGCTGAGTCAGCCGTTAAGAAAATATTGATATTATTAACAACAATAAATCGAAAAGCAATTCATATTTCGGTTTTGCGAATAACACAAGATAAGCAGCGATAATCTTATTTACCTCCGATTAGAGATAATCAATCAAATCAAAGAAATAATCAAAAGGTCTATACCTACCAATGAAAAAGCCCGCCCAATGTGTAAATCCAATCTTATAACTACAGTTCCCTCGAACCTTTGCGTCAAAGAAAAGACTTCACATTATTCTACCAACAATATTTCTGTCGATTCCCAATCACACAAGCAGCTTATTCATCCGTCAGATATGCATACCGGTTACGTCAACAGCGGGAACGCAACAGGTGCAAAACTTTAATGCTATTGTAGTCATGTCCGTCACAAAAGACATGCCTATGCGGACGACCATACATTTTTATATAGAACCCCTTTACATTGCACCGCGCGACGTCGCTACCCGCTGAATAGCCGCGTCCGGCCTGCCTACAGTACCACAGCTGCTCGCAGGGACATAATGCCTCATTCAACACCATTATATCAGAACACACAATACTACGACCATATAACTAGCAGCTATAGGTGCTCTATGGAGCTGGCTTATGGCAAACAGATAGGTGTGGGCTTGCAAACTTTTATTTATTTTGTGATACGGCGGCCTGTTTGCGAAGTTTGCTCTGAAAAGTCTGTGTGGTTTGTGTCGCAATCGTTGTGGTCTCACGAATAAATGAATACTGTAAAATAAAAGATATTCGTTAGTAAGTAGGTATGTAATAAGTAGTTAGTTCTATTGAAACGAGAGATAGTGAATTGAAAATTGTAATTTGTAGGGAGAGAAAATGTTCTTCTATCTATTGCTGTCAAGTTATAGGTAAAGGCAAGACATTCGCCTGTAATGTAACAGTTTAGATTCGAGCATTACATCAGTGAGTGAGGCAGCGCCATAAGTAATCCGTTCACATAACAAGGTCATAAAACTCACGACTATTTACTGAAAAATAACTGTCATTGACGAATGACATAATATACTGAAAAGAAAATTACGACATCTTCATTTACCGGTTCAATTATCATGTAAAGCGACAATTCTTCTATCTATTAACAATTCAACTCATTGAACATTTAAGTTATGTAGGTACACGTACACGTTCTCAAGATTTGGCGACACTTTGATTATTAGTGAAACACGACTTCTGAATTCTAAATAGGTACCAATGTATTTGTTTAACTACTTAAAAGTTGAATATTTTGAGGATGCCTGAACTGGGATTGATTACCGTACCTATGCTATGCTTACAACACTTCCCGTTTTCGTTGTCATTATTATTGACTTTAATTCGACAAGAAAGCATCATTATGAGTTGTAATCGATATGAATTAACTAATAAACCGTGGTGGATGTTACGCGGAAGCGGGCGCGGTTCGAAACAAAGCCAATGAATTATGCAGTAGGATGCGCTTGCGCACCGCGCGCCGATATGCACCGATACTGGAACCAATTGCATTAATTCGGGGGAAAGATGTATCATGCCCGGTGTCTCCGGATAAATAGAGAAGGTACCTAATCAAAATGATGATAATCATCATAATGCAGCCGAAAGACGTGCTCTACTAGACATAGGCCTCCTGAAACACCTTATTATGAATTAGCCTTATTATGGTTATTAAGCTGTGTCATGTGAGCCGCAGTCCAGTAATTATCGAAAATACTTGTTTTATGAGTTTTACCGCCACGTGACACATTAGTGAGGATTGTAAAATTTTGGATACAGCATTAACTGCTAAGTAATTGAGTAGATTATGACACTTTATTACGCATTGATCTATCCAGTAATAATAAATACCTACTAAGTAATTGGATTGGATTGGCGAAGCGATTATTATAACTAGATGACCCGACAGACGTTGTCCAGTCCGAATTTCAATAATAAATACAAAATTCCCTTACAAAATGCACTTATAGTAACCCAAGCAAATTTTCAAATTTTTGTTTTCTCTCGAACTATTACGAACATTTTAAAATAAAAAATTGCCAAATCGGTCCAGCCGTTTTGCAGTGATGCGCTCATCAACGAACAGTATTTCATTTTTTGGGTTCCGTAGTCAACAAGGAACCCTTATAATAATAATAATAATAACCCCACCGCCGTATCTCTACGTCGTGGTGGGGCTTGCGCGCTCCAAACTCTAGGTCTGTGCCGGTAGAGTTTACTTTGCCGGAACAGGTCTAGGATGAGGGGCCAGACCAACAGAGATACAGAAACCCGCAGGGCAACATGTGGCGAGCTGTTGGGCAGTAGCGACCCCACGGACTCCACGCGAGAAATCTTGTTGCTCATCTCTGGCCTGCCTTTATTGGCCGACTGGAGTGAACACTAACGAGGAACAGAGCTCCCACTTCATTCTTGCCTTAATTGGCCGGCTTGAGTGGAGATTCGCAAGAGCGAACGTGCTCGGAGGAAGGAAGTATTTCAGTAAGTTCTCGTAGGGATCTTGACCATCTTCCGGGCTCTGGGATTGTTCTGGAAGCCGTGGAATACCTCTCCACTCCTCAAGCACCTCAGGACATGTTGCCCCCTTGTCGCTACGTCACTATGTGCTAGCGACAGTTTTCGGGGGCCCATTATTGAGTGTGCAAGTCACCCCCTGCCATCTTATCTTATATGTGTATATCATTGGTCAGGCAGGGGTCATAGTCCTTCCATAGGTTTTTGTAACCAATCCACTATAGCCAGCTAAACCCATAGTCCAATGTTTTGTTTCCATTTTCTGCAATAGTCTTACACCAACCGGGGGTTGTCCTTGGGTGCACTTGCATAGTGCAAAGAGGGATAATCGTTGGTTGGTGCCACATTCCATTTAAAATTGTCTAAGGGGCCTCTGCGAGTTGGCTTCGGCCCTTCGTACGCTTTCCAAAAGACCGGGACCCCAGCCTGGTCCCGAGATATGTAGACATACGAGTCGAGGTCGGTAGGATTTTTGAAGCGACAATAGTCGAAAGTTATTTCAATACAATAAATTCAACTAAACATCTTGTAATAAACTTAAATGCATTAAAATGAAGTGTGTAGAGTATTGTATTGTATTGTATACGTGTGTGATGAATGAGTGAGCTAGGGTGGGTTTGGACCAAACCAGGGCTAGGGTAAGAGCAATTCCTTTGTTGACATCCTTAACATTTCTGTAAGTATGGATAGACCAACGAAAGAATACTCCCACTCCATTTAAACATAGGGATAGTTTCGCCATGTCCAGCCGTCTGTCTGTCTATCCGAGGCTTAGCTCAGAGCTTAGCGGCTTAGCTTAGTACTAGAAAGCTGTAATTTGGCAGGGGTATACATATTAATCACGCTGACAAAGGGGAAATAAAATCAACCAAGTTCCTCGAAGTTTCGAGTTCTCGAGTTTTCTAATTATCCGTGTTTTCGCAATAACCCTAGGATTTTCGCGAAAATTAGAATTATCAAATCATCATACGATATATATCGTCGTTGCGACTTTAAGACCTCTTATGTGTCACTTTGGCAAAATCACATTTTTACGCCAGCCGATTCTACATTTTAAATCAGTCCTTGTGTAAAAAAAAAGTTTATTAGATTTGTGAGTGTACCATACCATTTTTACCATCCGTTTTACAATGCATTAGGTACTATTTAATCGGGGTACTTAATGCGTAATTATATAGTAACCTCAGAAAATAATGATACTTTGATTTGCAACTTTTTTAACATTCTAACTTGTGATTTAACTGTTATCTTGTTTATATCCTAACTAGTATAATCAGGGGCTATATACAGGGTGTAAAAAGACACATCACAAAGCCGTAAACTACGCATACTGTACGTATAGCTAAGTAGCTTTGCGCAAAAATTATTGCTGGGAACCGTAATTTTTTTTTTTTTAATAAAAAAAAACAAGTTTTTATTGCGCGCAATGTAACGCGAACCCACGCTTGAATGAACGGATTCAGTGTTAGTTAAGCTCCGCCCCTACGCTACGTAGGTAGGTACTTGTTGTTCATTGCGTTTTTGTAACTTCAAATGCGTAATCTGTTAAGATAAATCTAAAATTCAGGTAATGTTTGTTTGGAAAAAGGTTTCGTATTATCGCATAGAATTCATTTTCGTGAAAAAGTAAAAAAAAAAAATGCGACTTTGACCTTCAATATCTCCAGAACTAGTGGATTCCCAGGTATGGTCTAGTGGAAAAAAATGATGCAAATAATGGGTAGAATATGTGGCTTTCGGCTTCGGAAAGTGTCTTTTTACACCCGATATATTTATTTTCAAACAAATTTATAGTTTTTATTTTAATTATTATACCTATTTTAGTTCAAAAGCTCTGATGTGATGCATAAAGCGCAACCAAAATGACTTATGCGTTAACTGAAATTGTTTTCATTTTTTTTTACTATGGTAGGTACTACTTTTTATTTCAACTAGCAATAGCAAAGTAAAAAGCAGGAAATCATGTGGCTGATACCAATTTTTTTTTTGTAGTATGTTACTTTATATTTTTTTCAGTAGACGGTTTATATTATTAATCATAATATATAAATGACATAACATCGTGCGTTCACAATACTAGCGTTTTTCTTTTTGCAGACGACCTGAAAAGGAGACGGGGATTTCTGGGCCTGATTGTAATAAGTTGACGTATGGTTCAAAAAAAAGGTTATATTTTTCTATTACAAAATGTGAAATATCAGCCCATTTTACAATCTGGAAATTGAGAAATCCAAAAATTAAGTTATGGCTACGAACAAAATGGAATATCGATTAAATTATAATCGACTATCGTGACCGAGTTCATACTATTTAAAAGATGCTTTTACCAGATGATTAATTCAAATACATTAATTATTAGAATTAACGTATTAAACAGTTTAAACAAATTAAATATCTATAAAGATAAATGTTAAAATCGATTCACGTTTGCTAATCGATTATTGTATTTTTTAGTCTATGGTGACATGTCAGTCAGTCACTCGTTTCGTATCGTTTAGTGCGTGTGCGTTTTGAGTGTTTCCTTCCATAGTTTTATTGATATTTTCTTCGACCCCTGCTTTCTTTCTACGGACTTCTGATCTTACTTCTTGTACGACCCTTGCTGCCACCCATGCTCCGTTTAGGCACAAGAGAATGTAATGTTTTCGGAATTTGGTGTTTTACAGCGAACTAACCGCTAGCGGCACTGTATACACCTTCTATAATTGTAACAGCATCCTATCTTTAAAAAAAACAACTACCTATCGCACAATGAGGTTATACATCGCACTTCAAAAATCAGCTGTTTTGTTACGTAACCTCACTTTGACAAAATCTCTTTTAACTCGGCTCTCAGATTGCTAAAATCCGCAAAATTTTCAGTGATGGTTTGATAATATAGTAGCTATTAATTGATACCAATTTCATCTCTTTACATCCAGGCCCAAGATTGTATGAAAGCGTATCCGTCTCCTTTCAAGAGGCATTGGGTCTCAACAGGATGTATACCTAATGCAAGAAGATATTGACCGATTAACTACATGGTGTCAACATAATAAAATCTCGTTGAATAGTTCGAAATGAAGATACAATTCACGAGAAAAGTACATATAGTGAATTCGACGTATCAAATACACGGACTGAACTTATGTGAGGTGATGTAGTACGAGATCTGGGAGTTATCTTGGACTCAAACTCACATTTATACCACATATCGAGAACATAATCAGTCGATCCCAACGTATGCTTGGATTTGTCATTCGTAATGGAAAGATATTTCAACGCCCACATACTAAATTAGTTCTCTACTATAAGAAGCATCCTGGAATACTGCAGTGTGATATGGAGGCCTCACTACGCAACCCACTCGCTGCGGATAGAACGAGTCCAAAAAAGGTTTATCCGATACCTAGGGTACTCAAAGGGAAGGCAATTTAAATATCTTTCCTACCTTGATAAACTAGGCTGCTACAAAATGAGTACCCTGGAATCTCGAAGGGAGCTCTTGGATTTGAGATTCGCATATAAACTGCTCAATAACACCATTGACTGCCCACAATTGGTATGTAGGTTCAATCTCAGAGTACCACTCCACCTCCTCGCCGTACAGTGTTTGGTGCTAATTCGCCTATACCTCGCATGTGCAAACTTGTCAAACGAACGCAGCGACCTGGTTGACGTCCACGCAGACTCAGTATCGACGTTTGCCAGACGTAATTAGTATTAGTTTTTAATATAATCTAGAATTTAAGTACATTAAGTCTTTAAAATTAAAGTTATAGTCACAAAGAGCATTTTGCATGCGGTGTTTGCCTGTAATTGGTTGTGCAGTTAGATTTAGGACACTGTAACCTATATGTTCCTATCTGTTTATCTGTAACAACTGTTGGTGAACCTTAATTAAATAAAAAAAATATATCGATTTTCCCATAAAATTGATTTTTACACATAAGAGGTCTTAAAGTTGCCACGAAGATATAACGAAATTAAAAGGAAAACTATCACAGCTAAGCTACAAGTTAACGTGTATAATAATCGACCAACTTACATAATTTGCAGTTGCAAAAAAATTCAACTACAATGTTAAGTTTGTTCTTGGGATGAATTCATCCCAACTACGGAACCCTTCATTGTGCGTGGTCCGACACGCACTTGGCCGGTTTTATTATAGAGATTAGGTTCACTTACATAATATTCTGTGTGCACGACAGTTTGCAGTTCCGGTTCCAACCGGGGGCAGATGTTGAATACTAAAATGTATAAGTGGGTGGATGATGTTGCATTAAGACTGGGATTATTAGAGTTAATCATCTGTGGTGGAGGTCACAGCTATCACAGATGCTGGCGACAGATCATTGCATTAGCTGATGATTTCAAACGATGGAGGAAATCCTCCTTACTGGAATGAGCCGTATTACCTAAAGTGACATTTAATGTGGTTTCTTGCTGGTAGGTAGGTAAATACATGGAATTCTTTACGTAACATACGCTGCCTATCATTACAAACGTACCTATCGCTTAAAATGCTGGCGGTGGTGAGGCTGTTGGCCACCAAAAACCATTCATGCTGACTATAAACTACAGACGACTGGTTGGTATCATACAAAATAATCTTGTATTTCATAAGTAGGTATGTTGGTACATATGTACTTTTCGTCATGCATTCTTTGTAAAGAATAATTTGAGCCGTCCAGACTTCCAGATTGATGTGAAACGCATTGTTGGATTGACGCTTCTTTCAATGGATTGACGTGAAGTGAATTTAAAATCATAGAACAGGTAGGTATGTACTTTTTGATAAAGCTGTTGCAGGAATTGCAAGGAGATTTCGTGATTTATATGGAGACAATGAGCAATCGAGCAGACGCAAGCAAAATCGCTGATAAGTTCACAAGAATGAGTAGATATTGCGAGAAAAACTGGCATTTATTGACTTGAATGAGCCCTGGTGGCTGAGAGTATGTCATGCTCACTCAAATGTCTCGCTGGTGGTGGCGTGTGTGTTGGACCATTATGTTCCCTTCGAAATGGTTGAGCTGAATGGTGCTGATCCATGCGTTATGTTCGGGAACGGGCGCCGGCAGTAGGGACTGGTTCTCTTAGCTGCCATGGTTTATTTTAATTTTTGAATCGTTTTTATCTTTTTATTACGGACGCTTTTAACGTGCACGTATTTCTACATTGTTCCCACATGTATAATTTCAACATGAATTATGTAACCAATATTTAATAACAATATTTTGATTTAAAAGAGTGTCCGTGGAGTTTCTTGCCCGTTCTTCTCCATAGGAACATACTACGCTTTGGAATAGGTAACTAGCTTCATCTTTCTGACTGACCGACCCCTTGACAATTCAAACGTGCCTGTAATTGGTTTATTTGAAATAAATGCTTTGAGTTTGAGTTCAGTTTGAAAAAAATTGTTTCGGTTACAAGATTCGGGATAGCCACCAGCACGCCTGTGTACCGACAGGCGTCACGTGGCTATCCAGAATATTTTCTTCTCCGTATATAGAAAGAAAGAAGAAAAGTAAAAGTAAGGTCAGTCACAAGCTACAATAATAAATCTATTATGATTGAAAATACAATTAGCACTATATTTATTCAAACTCATATCAGCTATCGAACTATAGATATCAGTATGACAAATCGACACCTTATTAGCATACAATAGGCGAAGAAAAACTAACGTTCGGCCTGTGGGGCAACGGCGCCTCAGTAGCACCGCCATGATTGCCTAGACAACTTTCTCACGAGCCTGTCGTAGCAGGTACTAAGCATTGTTGTTACTTAATTGTTAACTAGGTCTGCCCTATTATGTTCAAGCTATTGGAGTTATTGATCAGTTAGGTGTGAGTTTACAATTGATTATAGTTGAATTAGAATAGAAACATCAAGAAGATGCTGGATAGCATTTTGTATTTTGATGAGACAAGAGAAAATAGTCGCTGGGACAGTAATAAGAAGCACACTCAGCTAATTTTCAGGAGGGTTTTCAGCTTAGTCAGTTTTTGCCGGCAGCAATCACTCGTAGGTATTTAGATTAGTAAGGTTCACTGAAACGAACCTAAAGTATTTTGAATGGGTGATTAAAATTAAATAAATGGATAGGTTACTTATTTTATATTCTAAATTCGAATGTGTTTGTGTAGGCAATGAGTAGCCCCTTGGTTGGCACCAACATGCACTAGTCACTAGACATGAAAGTCAGTTTCTATGGTAATTACGAACCAAGTGTCGACTCGACTACTAAAGGTGTTGATTCATTTACCCGGTTAACTATTCGGGGTAGAACCACTTCTGAAGTTCCTTATATATTATATTATATTATATAATATATAAGGAATATTATATATATAAAAACGAATCCCTATTTCCCTTGGTCACGGCATCACGCGTGAACGGCTGGACCAATTTCGCTAATTCTTTTTTTGTTGTGTTCGTTATTATCAGGAGAAGGTTCTTAGGATAGGTAGGTGATGGTAGGGTAGGTAGGTATGCAAGTAGGTAGGTATGTAGGTAGGTATAGTAGGTAGGTAGTGCACGTAGGGTAGGTAGAGTAGATAGGTAGGGTAGTTAGGGTAGGTAGGGTAGTTAGGGTAGGTAGGGTAGTTAGGGTAGGTAGGGTACTTAGGTTAGTAAGGTAGGGTATTTAGGTAAGTAAGGTAGGGTAGGTAGGGTGGTTAGGGTGGGTAGGGTAGGTAGATAGGTAGGTGCGTCGTAGATAAAGTATTTAGTGCTACCCGTGCGAAGCCGGGGCGGGGAGCTAGTGTAAAATAATAACGAGTCATTAGAAACAAAAGAACGTCGTCGTTCTACTACTGTGGAAGTTATTAGGTAAATGTCGATGTACGATAAGCTCCTAATTTACCTTAGCCGCTGCTTAATTAGTATTTTTAGATAACCAATAAAAAGGGCTGATAACGCTAGCTACATTAACTCAGTACCGCTACCTAAATATTCGCAAATTTTGTGAAACTTTTATTTTGAAACATACATAGGTACTGTCTTCACAAATTAATTTAAGTATTTGCAAATTCCAAACAAGTAGATATCTATGTAGACTAATTTACAGCATTATCTACTAGAAACTATTAGTTTTATTCATTGTTAGATTTGTGGTCATGGAATCTATCCCATAGGCTGCGAATATTCTCGGTTTGACATTCGATAGGCACCCCTCGAACCATGACGTGTGCATGTGCCCTAGATAACGTCACAGGCTATAAAATAGCACCCCTACTATGAACCTACATTTAGTAACAGTAACTAAATGGCCGATCAATGTGTAGAGGCAGAATTTAAAGAATGAATAATTCTCGAAATTAGCAATGAATGATACGAGTCTGTTTGTATCGATCGTAATTTATGTGTGTCGTTGCTAATTAATGTAACTGAAATGTAAATTAGTTCGTTATTTTTGCGACAAAGGCTGAAAACTTACGTCCGACAGGATGCAACTAATAAGAATGAATAAAATAATGAGCTGAGTCAGATAACTTGGTAACTTAGGAGTTTTATTTGTGTTTTTTGGATTTAAAGATCTCTTTCTAACCGTCAACTGTCTAGCAAGTAGCAACAATATGAATAAAGTATGAAAGTTGCACATTGAGCTTGATAACGGCTTGTGCCAATTACTTAGCTGCAGGCACACTAGATAACTTGCTTGCCTACAGGTGGATGGATGTCGGTGCTTTGTGACAGAGAGGAAAGGAATGGTCAAGACTTGACTGCTCATATTGATGTGGTATGATAATTTGAACCACGGCTTTAGTATAACCGCTTTAAATAAGTACCTATAATAAGATAAGTATTGATCTTGGTCTGCCAATTAAGTTGATAAGTAAGTAGGTACTTAACTTACTTGAAGTGTTTCTCTGTCCTTGACAAACATTTAGGTTATTCAATTCTTTCTTGCCTAATTATAATTTCTGATATTAGTCTGGCTTGGTTTCGTGTCGGGTATCGTATCAGGTATGAAACAGTATGGTCGTTTCAAGGTGTTTGGCTGGTAATGGCGGCTCACTGGCGTGGCGTGTCGGTAATCTAAGCGGTCATCGCTGATCAGACGATCACGGTCTCCGTGAAAATGATATTGAAGGAGGTACTTAATAGAAAGAATAAATGGACTGACTCATGGCAAACTTTCATGGCTATCTCGATTGTATGTAGGTACCTATACTCTGGCCTGAGTGTTCACTAAATTACATTTCCTAGTTTTGACTCTGCAACCAGTTGAGTGATTATGATAAAGATTTTTTTTTTTTTTTCTCAGTAAACCATTAGAGAAAAAGACTGACATAAGAAGTTATTTAGGTAGGTACTATACTAACTTAACAGCTCAGAGATAGGAATATGCTATCATTGGAATTGATTTGATGGATGGTAGCGTTGCATTGCTTAATAGTGGACTGTTACAAAGAGCCAAAGATCGTAACAAATTAAGAGGGATCGTCAAAAAGTTTAGTTGGGCACATCACGACGCTCCGCAATGAGTAAACGACCAAAGGAGCAGGAGGGACTGTTCCTGTTAGGACTTCGTCATTTGAGCTCAGATCGCGAGCTGCTATGAAGTCATTAGTGAATTGTTGCTAAAGAAATTAGCACAAGTAGAACAACAGTTTAGCCTGTACGAAGCGTGTGGAGAATTGTTCCAATTAGGTATAGCTGGTTGGCTTGTTTAACCGGGAAACAGCGCTGAATTAACGACGACACGCGACCAAGTGGCGGGTACCTACTCACCCCTTAGTCGCAGGAAGTATGGCACGTAACGAGCTAAAACTGTAACAAAGGCTTACCTTTGTACCTATAGGTAATAGTACTTATACTATTACCTATAGGTACCATCATCTGTCTTAATACCTTCAGAGTCTGTTGATCATGAGATCATTATCAGTCATAATATGTCATGAGTTTCCGACAAGTTACGGAATAGGTACGGCTGGATAAAAGTAAGTAATCGGGAGAAATTGTTGTTAAAAGCCAAGAAAGTAGCCATAAGATTCATGAAAGGGTTGTAGTACTTAGTACCCTATTGAATTAAAAAGCCCTTAGGGTAGTTTGACTAAGTTACTTTAATAACAATGATCATTTCGCATAATAATATATTTGTATTAAACGGTTTCAAAACCTGTTTAGTAATTGAACCTCATATGCTGTAGATACCAATTTGGGTAAGTAGGGCCTTATATTTGACTAAACATTGGACAATATGGGTCCATGAGACTTTCCTAGTTTTAGTGCCAATCATTTTAAAAGGTGTACCTGTAGGTATGCTTACATAGTGTTCCCGGTGCTTGTTTTGATTCTAACAAGAATCTAGTAGGATATTTATTAGCAAGGTATCAACCAATTCTCTCAATGGTCTTAATGTGACAATAGATTGATAAATGATTTCTGAATGAAAAATATGTAGATCATGTACCACAAGTTTCGCAGCTGTTCAAGTAACATAAACCTCTGATTTTTAGGGTTGTTCAAGTGTTTTTAGCAATGGTTGTGGAAAATATAATGAAACTGATTCTGATTCTATGTAATACTTAGTTTTTTCTATAAATAATAATGAATAAGTACATATTTATAGACATTTCTATTAAATACTTACACGACTGAGCCGGCGACGCAGAACGGAAAATCCGTCCCCTTTTATTATCCTGTAGAGCACAGAAGTTTTATTGATTTCCAACATGCACTGACATAAACTCACTCAATAATATATTCCAGTGGTTTTAATCCAAAACCAAGTTGATTATTATTCACGATTCCCGAGACGCGGCTGCGACGACTGTCGTGTGGAAATAGGTAAACAAAAGGTTCGCAGCGGACTGAGCACGCATGCGCGCCGGGTCGCGGCCGCCGGGACATTGGCGCCGAGCGACGCGCGAGGGACGAGCGGGCAACGGGAGGAATTACAACGACATGTTTTCAACGACATTTTATTTAAAATAATCAGATCAATAAAAACCATAATTTTATACACAAAATAATGACACCAGGTTGTTTACAAATTATTATAGTTTTCAACAAAATCAACATCAATAGCTAAAAGTAAACTCACTTTATGTAGGTAGTGCTAATTTAATTACAACAAGAGCAAGGATAGGCTTATAAGATAATAATTAGTAATATGATGAATACATAAAATATATAAATTATAAATGATGGAAAGGCTTGAAGGCAAGGTATTTGTATTTCGTTTACTTTTGTACATTCAAATAGTTATGATCTCTAAAGTAGCAAGTATATAAGTCTCTTTTTAATTTGATCAATAAATTTTCAGACTTATAAAGTTATACTTAACATGCCTTTTAATAAAAAAATATCTTATCCTGTTGTTGAAATTTTAATTGATGTAAAATGAACAGTCTTCAAATTTTATTGCTCTCTATAATTTTTGCCTACGCATTAGTAAATAGTACGAATTTGTTAGTAGGTACACTATTACTGGCCCGTTACATCCGTGGAGGATCAACATTTTCTTTTTTTATGCGAATAATAAGTTCTACAATTTAAAGTTAAGAATTTTATTTTAATTTAAATGGTAGGTACAAGGGCTTCTTTGGATCCGCCACTGACATTACGAGTAATATGATACTTAACAATAAGGAGTACCTACTGTTCGCATTTAATTTTGTGCAATGAAAGTATGTTAAGAAATTTAGTTCTATTTATGTAACTAGATGGCGTTGTTCTTTTACGTCACATTTTTTGAATCTCGATGTTAAGATTTTCCATCGATTAGCTATAAGCCTTACTAATTTATGTTTTATTTGAGTTTGGGATTGAGTATTGAGATCACGTCAAGATCTAATACGAATATATACTTTCGAGGTAACCGGTGTTTTATTTATCCGAAATCCGCGAAGTAAATTATACATGGTCCTTATCGAGTCGGATAAGTGAGATCCAGCCGGAAAGTGGTTTGTGATTCTTGGCGTAGAAACCAGGGTGGATCGCCCTGAAGCGCCGCACACCCAAGCTGGTGTGCACAAGTGAAGTGACCAGTGCTGCTGCAGCGGAGCTGGCGTGGACCAGCACCAGGCGAAGGCGCAGGGTGCAAGGCGAAGTTCGACGCCAGCAGAGTGAGGGCGGACTGGATATCAGCATCACCAGCTGAGTGAGGCGCAGGGCGGCAACAGCTGAGTTCCCCATCGCGATAGTGGAGTTGACGCGCTTGGATTTCAACATTTGGGGCGACGCGACGCGATGCAGTGGAGTAAATTCAGTGCTAGTGAAGTGCGGTTTGTAGCAAAAAAATCGTGAGTACATTTTATTGTTACATAAATATTTGCAAGTCGGATTTTCTGATAATAGAAAATTTCGTCTGAAAAAGGTTTTATTGGACTTTAGTAGATTTATTTGACTTTATTCATAAAAGTGTACCTGCTTGAAATTGTATTTCGTGCTGTTGTGCAATATTGAATCAATTGTAAAAAATTGAAGTTCACATTGGTATAATATTTAAAACTGGGTTTTGAATAAATTATCGTTGTTGTGGTTTTAGTAGTTTAAAATATATTCAAAACACAGCGAATGTTTTATGAATGTGGTTAATATTTGGCTTTGGTAGAAATTTTATTAAAAGGTTTCTTATAATTAGTACGTTCTTGCGGCCTTAATAAAATTAATAAGAATGGAGGCTAAATATAAATTGCAGAATAACACAAAGCTTCTAATTGAAAGGGCTCAAATCAATTTTAAAAAAGCTCCTAAAGAAAGAATAACTAAAACGTACGTTGAGACTAGATTAGAGGCGCTCGAAGCTTTGTGGAAAGAATTCTCGTCAACTCATAGAATCATAATTCAAGATGCTACAGACGCTCAGCGAGAATCTAATAAGTATTTTGTGAATGATGATTATGATACCACTGAAGAAACTTACATTTTCCACAAAACACAATTAAAAGAAGTTATAAACACGCTTAGCGATTACAACTCAGATCGAAGCCAAAAAACAAATGTCGACCACACAATATCAAATAGTGTCAGATTACCAAAGATAAACATTCCAAAGTTTTCGGGCAACTATGCAGAGTGGACAACATTCAAAGATTTATTTACATCTTTGATACATAACCAAGATAGTTTAGAAGACGTGCAAAAATTGCATTATTTAAAGGGCCTATTGTCCGGAGAAGCAGATCAACTTGTCAGACATATTGCGGTAACTTCAGATAATTACAAAGAATGTTGGTCATTGCTTCATAGTAGATATAATAATAAAAGATTTCTGTCGAATTGTTTATTAAAGCGCTTATTGAGTCAGACTAATGTAACAGAATGCTCAAATAGCCTTAAGGGTTTACTGGATACCACAATGGAATGTCTTAATGGTCTGAAAAATCTCGGAGTCGACGTTAGCACATGGGACATCATAATCATTTTCATAATTAGTTCCAAACTTGATTTTGAATCACGAAAGCAATGGGAAACAAAAATTAGCTCCAAAGATGAATTACCTGTGCTCTCAGAATTTCGAGATTTTTTGGAAGCCAGATTTCGTGCGCTCGAATTTTTAGACACTAAGTCAAGTAGACCTAAACCAACAGTTCACCATACAGTTAGTACCGACAATAAGGCCGTTGTAACAACTTGTCCATTCTGTAAAGAAACCCACAAAATTTCTAATTGTAAGAAATTTGCTCAAGAGAGTTACGAATCTCGTCATAACTTTGCACAAACCAGGCGCTTATGTTATAATTGTTTAAACGCGAATCACTCCATTAAGTTTTGTCGAAATACTGCGTCGTGTCATATATGTAAGCGAAGGCATCACTCTCTACTACATCCAAATTCGGTCTCAAACTCCACAGTAGTTAATGAAAGCTCTAATACAGCAGCTGAAGTTAAATCAGCGGTGTCTAGTGTTCAGGCATCGTTATCAGAGAGCAAACCATCAAATTCAAATATAGTGTCACATTTTTCTAAGGGGTCAGTACCTAGTGAAGTTTTGTTGGCTACTGCTCTTGTCGAAGCACAGACAAGAAGTGGCTCTACACAACTGCTAAGAGTGCTATTGGATCAGGGATCTCAGGCATCGTTCATAGCAGAATCAGCAGTGCAGCTACTTGGACTAAAGAAGAAGCCGACCAGGTCGGTTATATCTGGAATAGGCGGTGAGAGAAGTGCTTTTGCTTCCAAGTTTACAGTCACGATGACTATTCACTCACGCTTAGATCCAAATTTTAGTGTCCAAGTGCATGCTTTTGTACTAAGTACCATTACCACATTTTTACCCTCAGAAAATTTAGAGCAATCCTATTGGCCCGAGCTAAAAGGGATACCTTTAGCTGACCCAGAGTTCCATACGCCAAGCAAGATAGATATCTTACTTGGTGCGGAAATATATGGTCAAGTTCTTAGAGATGGTTTAATTCAAGGTCCACCAAACTTACCGGTAGCTCAGAATACTGCCCTGGGTTGGATCCTTTCTGGAAAGATATCGTCAAGCCGTGACTCTATTCATTGTCATCACGTCATTCACAGCAGCTCAGATCAGGCTGATGACAACGCACTATTGCGACGGTTCTGGGAACTAGAGTCTACTATCCCTGATAAGAAGATCCTTTCTGAAGAAGAGCAACGATGTGAGGATATTTATGCACAAACTACATGCCGTGATGAGGAAGGTCGCTATGTGGTTAATCTTCCCTTTCGCGATCAAGATCCACAGTGTCAACATGGGAGTTCGAAAGACCTCGCAATCAAAAGATTTCATCTTCTTGAAAATAAATTCAATAGGAACCCGACACTTAAGGCTCGATACTCAGATGTGTTCCAAGAATACATCGACCTTGGTCATATGGAGCCTGTACACGGTGATGAGCGTAATAGGAGTACAGCAGTTTATCTGCCACATCACGCCGTGGTACGTGAAGACAAATCTACAACCAAGGTTCGAATAGTGTTCGACGCTTCAATGAAAGGGTTAAATGGAGTGTCTCTGAACGACGATCTTATAGTTGGTCCAATGTTGCAACCTCCATTACGTCACATCATTATGAGATGGAGAATGCATCCCATCAGTCTCTGTGCTGACATTATAAAAATGTACAGACAGGTGAAGGTTTCTCATGAACATGCAGAATTTCAGCGAGTAGTGTGGCGCGATGATCCAGCATCTGAAATAAAAGATTACAAATTAGTAAGAGTTACGTTTGGTACAGCAGCGGCTCCTTACCTCGCAGTAAAATCCTTACAGCAGGTAGCAGTTGATGAAGGCGGAGGCCATCCTGAAATATCTGATATCATAAAAAATGAGTTTTATGTGGATGATTTAATGACAGGATGTCAGACAGTTGAAGAAGGTTTACACATACATAGAAAATTAACAGAGTTACTTACCAAAGGTCAATTTCAACTACAGAAATGGGTTAGCAGCAGCAACGAATTAAACAAGAAAATTCAAGAACATACAGTAACAAAGGTAATACAGAATGAGGAAGAGGAACAGGGAAAGGATATTAAGTTGGACTCTGTTATAAAAATTCTGGGAATTTCGTGGGATCGTGAGAGTGATGAATTTAAATATTCAGTGCAACTTGATCCACAGCAAACCCCAATCACCAAGAGAAAGGTAATATCCGATATTGCACGCCTGTTCGATCCGCTTGGCTGGGTGGCACCTTGCATTGTTACCTCCAAGATCTTCATTCAAAAGCTTTGGCTTGCTGGCCTGGAATGGGATGAAGAATTAACTCCAGAACTTCTATCAGAATGGGACACTTACCGTCAAAGCCTTGTACAGACGAACAAGTTCAGCATTCCCAGATGGGTTAACATGAAATCTGACGATATATTAGTAGAGTTACATGGATTTTGCGACGCGTCGATTGCTGCTTATGCTGCCGTGGTGTATGTTAGAGTCATCGATGCCCACAAAATCATTCATGTTAGTTTAATCACCTCTCGTACTAAGGTTGCACCAGTCAAGCAGCAGTCAATCCCGCGTTTGGAGCTGATGGGGGCAGTGCTGCTTTCTGAACTCATTTCCGAAGTCGCTGAAATAATGAGAATCGCACCCCTTCAAATACACGCCTGGACTGACTCGTCGGTAGTTTTGGCATGGATCAGCAAGCATCCCAGTCACTGGACTACTTTCGTTGGAAACAGAGTGTCCACTATTCTCTCTCACATCGACAACTCACATTGGGCTCATGTCCAATCTGCGCATAACCCTGCAGATTTAGCATCCAGAGGTGTAACACCAAAAGAACTCGTATGCAATTCACTATGGAGTCAAGGACCCTCATGGCTTCATGATGAAACGATAAAATACACAAGGCCAAAGTCAATTATGACCAACACGGAGCAAAGATCAGTCAAGGTTCACGTTGTAACTGAACCTCTTCAAGAGGATCTTTTCTGGACAAAGTATTCATCGTTATTAAAGTTAGTTCGGGTTATAGCGTACTGCAGAAGAGTTTTGAGTTGGAAGAGACAATTACATGGTAAAAGGGGATTCGAAGAGTATCTAACCAAGGAAGAAATACAAGAAGCAACAAAGACGTGTATAAAGCTTGCTCAGAATCAAGAGTTTTCCGAAGAAATTAAGGATATAAGAAAAACAGGAAGCGTGAAAGCGAAAAGCAAGCTTAAAAGTCTCTGTCCAGTTCTCGATGATGAAGGCATTCTCCGGGTCAGCGGACGAATTCATAATGCTAATTTAGATGAGGCTGTCAAGCATCCCATCATCCTACCACCTAACAGTCACTTCACCAACCTAGTGATTGATGAAGCCCATAAAAGGACGTTACATGGGGGACCAACACTAATGTTGAGCCAGCTGCGAGCTAGTTATTGGATCCTTTCCGCCAAAACAAAGGTTAAAGCTCACGTGCACAAATGTGTAAAGTGCAGGCGATATTCGGCACCAATTCAAACCCCACTTATGGGTCAGTTACCTTCTAGTCGAGTCATTCCAGCAAGACCATTCCTAAAGAGTGGCGTGGATTTTGCTGGTCCCATCAGCATCCGAACGTCAAAGGGTCGAGGCCACCGATCATATAAGGGGTACATTTGTGTCTTTGTATGCATGGTGACCAAGGCTATTCATTTAGAAGCCATCAGTGATTTGACGTCGCAAGGTTTCATCGCTGGCTTCAAAAGATTTGTGGCTCGGCGAGGTTTTGTCAGTGAAATTTGGAGCGACAATGGAACGAATTTTGTTGGCGCTTCCAAGGAGCTTCGTCATTTAGTCGCTGCGGAAAAATCTTCCGTGGCTGTGGAGATTAAAGAGTGGTTAGGTAACAACAGCACTTCTTGGCATTTCATTCCGCCTCATTCCCCTAATTTCGGTGGTTTGTGGGAGGCTGGGGTGAAATCCACCAAATTCCACCTAAAACGCGTAATAGGTAATTCTACACTTACGTTCGAAGAGATGTCAACACTCTTGTCCCAGGTAGAAGCGTGCCTTAATTCCAGGCCGTTATCAATGTTGCCTAACACTTCCATAGATCCCACTCCTTTAACTCCAGGTCATTTCCTGATCGGTGAGCCTCTGATAGCAGTGCCTGAACGTAATTATGAGAATTCTAGCCTCAGTAACTTGAAACGTTGGCAGGTTACACAACGCATGTTGCAAGACTTTTGGAGACGATGGTCAGATGAGTACTTGGTCCATTTGTTGCAACGCTATAAATGGACAAAAAATATTCCAGAACCAAGTATCGGAGATGTCGTGCTAGTCAAGGAGGATAACTTACCTCCTGCCCGTTGGCTTTTGGGCAAAGTTATAGATAAGCACCCTGGTTTGGATAAGGTTACTCGAGTAGTGACCCTCAAGTGTAATGGATCCTCTATCAAACGACCTATGTCAAAATTGTGTATTTTGCCAATTGCAAAGTAAGGCAACCTTCTATAGTACATGTTAAAATTTGGTTAAGTTATTTTTGTAAGTTGCCATAAATTTTGATAAATTTATACAGTCCACAAAGCATTGTTTGTAAGTTTGATAAGTTTATACAGTCCACAAAGCATTGTATGTAAGTTAGATAAGTTTATACACAAGTATTGTAATTTTTTCTTTTTGTGCCAAGGATTTGGTACTTTCCATAAAGATTTTTTTTTTGTTATCACTTGTCGTTGCACATATAATTTTTTGTGATTCTAGTTTGAGCCCCTGACCTCATGGTGGGCGGTTTTGAGTAATGAAGGACATATCATAATGTCCTTGGTGGGCGGTATGTTCGCATTTAATTTTGTGCAATGAAAGTATGTTAAGAAATTTAGTTCTATTTATGTAACTAGATGGCGTTGTTCTTTTACGTCACATTTTTTGAATCTCGATGTTAAGATTTTCCATCGATTAGCTATAAGCCTTACTAATTTATGTTTTATTTGAGTTTGGGATTGAGTATTGAGATCACGTCAAGATCTAATACGAATATATACTTTCGAGGTAACCGGTGTTTTATTTATCCGAAATCCGCGAAGTAAATTATACACCTACAATGTCCAATTTAGGTAAAATTTACCAGCCATATATTATTAATTATTATTAGTTTGTATTTGCCAAACACCTGCATTTTTAAAACATTTGGCAACAGATGTGTATTCGTGTATTGCTTTTATTTTAGGAACCTGTGGTTATTTTTTATTTGATGATTTAAAAACGTCGTTCGCAACAAACCTATCGACCAGCACGTTTTGTTCTTTCTACCAATTTGTAAGTAGAATAATAATAATCTGAGCAAAAATTGGACAATGTATTACATATAAAGACTATGAGAGCCACATCAGAATTATAGATAGTTCATTCTTATATTCAGTTCTAAAGAGTTGGCTTTAGGCCTTATAAGTATCTTTATAAGAATTAAAACCCTAAGAAGGAGTATCTTCCCGAACACGTTTATAATAGCCAACTATGCTGCCGATAAACCTAGTATTTCTTGTCTTGGCTCTCAGTAAAGTAAGGACCTAAATGAACGGCGTTTTATCTCGCAAGCGACGTCGACTGCAAGTGCAAAACGCGTCGACGCGCGTTAAGGTTCCCACAGACAGGCGCAACACGACTCTGGGGGAACAATTTATATGAAAACTTTACGGAAGTTGTCATACCGGTGTCGCGTTGCGCCTGTCTGAGGGAGCTTTTTCACGAAACACGTGTGTGCAAAGGCCCTAAAATTTAAAATTACAAGTTCGAATCGTATCTGCACATAACGAGGAATTGGCAGTCTGTCTGTCTGTCGTACTGACAAACTAGCAACCACTAATGACCGAGGCCGGTACAGAAACAAATGATGGTGTTCCATTTATATAATACTAGCGGCCCGCTCTTGCTTCGCACGGTTTTTACGACTTGACAAAACATCGAGATTTCTTAGGTAAACGTCCTTCCGGAATAAATTATCTAAACGAGGGTGAAAACCTCATCAAAATCTGTTGCGTGGTTTAGAAGAACAACGCGGACATACAGACAAACGCGAAAAGCGACTATGTTTCATAATATGTATAGATGAATGTTCGAAATCTAATTTGAAATTTGAATTTGAATAAACCACAGAGCACTGAGACGCCAAGCGGCCGCAAGTAGAGTTGTCAACACTTTCCATACAAACCAAGCGTGTCACCGTGTACTCGCACTACGAAATGACGTACAGAAACTGACGGCTTTGCGGCCCGTGACACAAGTTGTGCCCTCTACTCACTTATGGCCCCACGAATTTTATTTATCCTGGCGTCTCTGCTTACTTGTCTATGGTTTATTCGAACAATAATTTTATTTTTTTAATGTTATTATCATTTGTCTGTAGGGGCACCTTATTAAACCAGACTACCGATCCCTCAACCACATTGGTAGGTATTACAATCAAAGGATTGTTAAAAATCAATATGGTTAAGTTGAAAACTAAACGATATCAGCACAATCAGGGAAACGTATAGTTCAGCAAATTGACTATCAATTTAAATTGTCCGTATATTCAAATCAAAACTGTCATTCTTAATCAGATTTCATATGAAATGGCTATGACACGGCATATTTGCGTCGCGTGTCAATCTGCCAAACAATACATTTCCCTGACTGTACTTACTTCTATAAAGTTTCGTTATATGTAGCTACGTTCCGAACACTAATCCAAATTACATCTAAATCAGTCTGACAGCACATCATCGAATGGTGAGTTATATGTTTGCAATTCGACGGACACTCTCGGCTCGCTGTAGATTTAACAACTTCTGGATGTTTGAACAAGGATCACTCGAGTAGCAAGCTGCCTTTCTAGTAGATGGATCTGTTGTTACAGATACAGAAATTGTAGTAATACAATCATTAAAACTACATAATAATATATATGATACTTAAAAAAATGTAAAGACGCACGATATTAAATATGGGGTTTATGTATAAACGTTGCTTAAAGTTAAGTAATGATTAACGTCTGCTTAACCACAATTTGTTTGATGTTTAACGCTTAAGAACTTGACCGCTCCGTACCGCCATTCTCTGAGAACGTGGCCGTCTTTCTTACTAACGCAACACAAATAAAGTTCGGTCCTCAGCCGCCACTAGTAGCTTCAATGTGTTGCTATAGGAACACTTTTAAAAACGTCTTTAACTTTAGTGTAGTTTTAGAATTCGTGTGTGAGCCAAGAATGTCAGTCGGACGCGGTTCGATAACCCAGCCGTAGCGGGAATTATCTAACTTACATCCTAAGCACTTATGTAATAATATAGGTAATAACTAAATCTATTAATAACACCTCTCACTATTCTGTGGTTCTGGTTACACTTCTAGAAGACAGTTAATTTATTGTTTGCATATCAATGCATACGATTGGTTATACATCTTCAACTTTTTATTTGAGGTTTTTGAGGACACCATTATAATGCCAATAGCACATAAACAGATTTCTGAAGAAAAGTATGCGCTCCGGGAATCTTCGTGTTTCCAAATTGTCACGGACGCTGTGCCACTGAGTAGCCCGCACAGAGCCCATTCTTCTAAGTTTAGTACTACCGCGGTTTCTAGTAGTGCACTATTATTGCGCGTTTGTATGAAGTTTTCCCTACTCCAGTTTCGAACGTCATTTGCCACTCAAAAGTTTTGAAAAGATTCTTGGAATTGCATAGAGTTGTTAATCTATAATTTTGTAAACATGGTGATAAAAATAGGGAAGTACTTCCATGGTTGGAACAGCTCTATATTAGATATAATTATCGAGCGTTCGTCCGAAGATATGACGATGATTCCCGAAGCGTATCCTTTTCTTTGGAAAGCTGTACTATCGTAGAATTGGTTTGAATTTTGTGGCACCAATCGCAATTGAACAGTTAACGTCAAAGTGTCTGTATCACATTCAATGATTAGGCTTTGAGAAGCCAGAGGTGAAGTTCCATTGAGACGTTGCAGTATAAAGAGGAATTGCAGTCGCCGACTTTGCAGTTGGTTGGTGTAGGCTACAAACAACTTTGCAGTTGGTTGGTGTAGGCTACAAACAACTTTGCAGTTGGTTGGTGTAGGCTACAAACAACTTTGCAGTTGGTTGGTGTAGGCTACAAACAACTTTGCAGTTGGTTGGTGTAGGCTACAAACAACTTTGCAGTTGGTTGGTGTAGGCTACAAACAACTTTGCAGTTGGTTGGTGTAGGCTACAAACAACTTTGCAGTTGGTTGGTGTAGGCTACAAACAACTTTGCAGTTGGTTGGTGTAGGCTACAAACAACGCTACAGTTATGAAAAAGTTTCTTCAATAACTCTGGTTTTTATTTCTTGTGAACACTTCATGTTACTTGCTAAAGTTAATAAACAACTCGGCAGTGTCTAACCGTAAAATACTTGAGATTAAAACTTTGATATTTTAAACCGAATAGTGAAAAACTCCACTAATATTATTTAAAAATTACTTCATCTGTTGTACTTCAGTCTAAAAAATACACATCGAGATTAGTCATCCCTCTAGAGACACTAGCACACAGGAATGAATGACAAACAAACAACAAGTTGGCCCACTGCAGAGTGTCGTACACTCTACAGAGAAACTTTCCGTATAACTCGATGTGCCGTGTGTACGGTCGCGTGCTGTTCGTAATATATTTGGTTTAAACGAAAAGAAGGGTAGAGAAGCCATTTGTTTCACAAGCCTTGCTAGTGTTGCTACCAACTACTTATATTTACTAAGCTTTATGAATCTATCCTAAGATCTAAATTATCAGACTTCAATAAGTCTCTCACGACAATGTATTTATTACGGGGGTTCCATTATGTACTGACATTTATAACTTTATAACAGATTTTGTGTATTATATTTGCATGTGTAAGTAGTAACAGTTGGTAATTTTTTTCATGACGTGTGATTTGCCAAAACCTTTGAGTCGCCACAACTTTGAATGCGTTTACCAAACGGCACTATGACAGTTTGGTAAGCAACAGCCCGCGCGACATCTGTGATCGACTTGTCCTGACAGCTATATAGAATGTTGATTTCACATGCGTCCGTTATACTCTTGATACATGCTGGCTGCATTGTTGTCTACTTAATTTTTTTTATATACGAAGAGATTTTTTCACGCATGAAATAGCGCTTTACTAGGAAAGTTATCTAGTATGACGAAATTGACGGATAGAATCACTTTAACGGATGCAGGTGACTAACTCAACAGCCTGTATAAATAAATGTACTCATACATATTATAATATTTCTCACTAAACGTACAGTTGACCACACGTCCATCGCAACACTGACAGCGCGTTAACTGTGTAGCGGTAAGGGTGGTTATCATATTTAAAGTATTACTACTGACGTGCGGTTGATCGTACGGTCGACTTACGAAAACCTTAACCACACTAAGGCTGAGATCTATAAACGTTACTTTGCACGTACGTTGGCTAAGCGTTATTCCTGTCACTGTCTCTCAACTGTCAAACCACAAGTGCAAGATAGGGACGCGAACATGTATAAGTTAAAGTACGTGATAAGTAATTTTTAGAACGGGCCTTAGAACAATGTCATATTACACGATGCAAATGTCGACGTTAAAAATGTGGCGCGTTAACGAACGAGTTTAATGTGACAAAGTCCAAAAATGAACAACATTTTCGTAAAGCGACCATACACAGCAGATAGTTAAGTTTACTCCTCTTGCATGGAGTCGTTGCGCGTGGTGTCGACGCACTCGTAGCCATACTTGATGATGAAGTGGAACCGCGGGTCGGAGACCAGCTCGGCCAGCTCCGGGGCCGTCAGGATGTCCTCGACGGGAGGCAGCAGGAGCTCCAGGTCGCCGCCTAATGGGAACATGGGCAATACTAGCACTTGATAGAATAGAACAGAGGCTGTCAGTGTCACATTTTTAATTCGGTCTGACATATTATAAAGAAAATGGCCGAATGTCATTCTACGGTATTGTTATTAACACGTAATATATAATGTTGAGTCTTGGCAGGCTTGGAAGGAACTGGGGGATCAGCCCCAAGGTCACCTACTGGTTATACATCACAGTCATGCAACCAATTATCACATACGGCTCAGTAGTCTGGTGGCCCAGGATAGACCGGAGCACAGCCCAAAGAGATCTCGTAGAACTGGAGCGGTTGGCCTGCGATGCGCTGTTGGATAAGTGGGGCTGCTATGGATAAAAAGACACAGCGGACCGCTAGGTAACGACGCAGCTGACGAACTAGCTAGGAGAGCATTCAGCGCGTCAATCTGTGGACCCGAACTTATCGTACTCATCCTCTTCAACTAGCTACGCAGGTGGCTACAGGAGTTCACCCACACACAAGCGGAGAACTGGTCGACCTCGACACCGGGCTGCAGGCAGTCCAAGGAAGCTATGCCATCCTTAGATAGCGGGCTGACCAGGCGTTTATTGCGCCTGGACAGGGACGGCCTGCGCCTGGTGACGGGGACCATCACGGGCCACTGCTCGCTAAACAAACACTTCCACACGATAGGCATCATGGACAGTTCTCTGTGCAGGGCGTGCATGGAGGCTGAGGAAAACATCGCGCAAGTGCTCTTTGAATGCACAGGCGTCACCCAGAGTAGAACAGAAACCCTCGGGTCACCCAGATCTTTCACAGACGTACTGAGCAGACCGCGACACGTGGCTGGTTAGCCTGCGCCGGCCGCCACGGCCCACACACAATGGTCCCCTGAAGGACTAAGTGCGGAAACAACATTTTATAACATAGAACATAAATGCTGAGTCGGTAAAGCAGACTCTATCATGCAATAAGCCGACGACAATAGCCGTACGTAACGTATTTTGGCTGCGACTGTACGATGTTGCTCGGTGCGGAAGACAACGAACCAAGGTTTTGTGGCGCAACTTGGTAAATGCCTACGTAAAGTAGTTAGTAGGTAGCTGCGAGAGGCTGAGATAGTAATTGACCAGTTGCTTCCTCACCCATGACGTGCACGAGGTCGATGAGCCTGAAGAACATCTTGTCGTGCAGCTCGTCGCTGGGCGCGTCCACGCGGCACGCGGCCCAGTCGTCGCGCCCGATGCACGCGCACCACACCTGCCACACGTAGGATCTGACTGAGGCCGAACTGCATGTTTGTGCAGACTAGTCCGCGATTGCCCATCTGAATTCGCTAGAATTCAGATGGGCAATCGCGGACTAGTCATATTTATCAGGTTTTAAATCAAGGGTAACTTAAATTAAACGATACATTGTTAGTGTTGTTGTTAAAAGTCATCGCTGACCGACAGCCGTCGTTCGTGTTCAGCTAAGACAGCGCTACTGTATAAAAGCGTTGAATTATTTTAAAATATAATTGTCTTTCGACCTAATTTGTACACCAGCCACGGTCAAACATGTTGAGCCAAACAAGACCTTGTAACACATATAATAAGCATCATACCATGTATATTATCTACACATGTTTTTGCAAATAAATGAATCTGATCAGATCTAACAGTTATTACCAAAAGTTACAGCCGAACTTCTTATTATAAACTCTTAAATTCATTTACTGACAGACAGGGCAAAGTGAGCATAAAGGAAGGATTTAAGAAAAATCATTCATCATCATAAATTGGTTAACGCGGGATGAACGTTTTGCATGAAAGTTTGTAATTTTTGCCAATGCCGGGCACGACTTGTTTTAGTATAAACTAGACGACTTGCTCCACAATATGAGTGAACAGATAATCACCCTGAGGCGCAGATCGTCTCGTCTCTCCATGTCCTGTATGTAGTCAGTGAGGTCGAGCGCCTTTTTGTAGTCGTACTCCGTCAGCGCCTTGCTCTCCGACTCGATGTACATCTGTGAGAAAAACATTAGTATATTTATAGGCTATCAAAGCAAAATAAAGATTTAATATTGGTTGGTGGAAGTGAGTGAAGAGTTAGCTTGAAAAAAAATTAAGCCGCCATCTTTGATTTAGTTTTTGCCCTTATTATCGAGTTTAGCACCCTCTAAAACTTGTTGATGGTTTAACCCGCATCAAAATAGTTGTGTAGTTTAGAAGAACAACGCGGTCACACAAACAGACACGAAAAGCAACTTTGTTATTTAGAGATACAATTTTTGACACGGGCAGAGTCGTGGGCATAGATCGTTTTGTATAGATATCATTTTTGGATAAATGTAATACTAATATTTAAAATCGCTTCGTGCTTAGATTTATTTCAGCGGAATTAAATCACGAAATATTTCATAGACAAATTTGCAGACTCATCTTGTGACATTATCACACAACGCAATACCTTGTGCGGCCAAGTGGGCGTCGTTTGCTTTTACCCGCACCCCCCTCCACTCGCTAGGAGCACGGGGCTGTTACCGACGAAATTGTCGGCCTATATTTGCATCCGGATAGATTTGGAGACGGACCGAACATAGCTGGGAAAAGCCAGGCCAATGACGCCATCGAGTACCTGCACGAGCTGGTCGGGAGACAGCACTCTGGTGTCGCCGGCGTCCAGGCCGTGGCGCAGGCGCAGCGCGCGCGGCAGCGCGGCGTGCTGCTCGCCCAGCGCCAGGCGCGCCTCCGCGCGCGCCCACGCGCCCGCGCCCGCGTCCGCGCCCGCGTCCGCACCCGCGCCCGCCGCTAGGCACAGCTTGGCGAGGGATGCGCACGTCTGTGGGTTTGTAATTACTCTGGTGAATAATTATATTCTTGTGATTTTAAGAACGAAACGTGACCGAATGTTTTGTATGTCATTTGATATGTATTAAAAAAAAAACAAGATTAGCGCGATATTAGTTACGATTTAGGCCACGCACCTAATAGCCTTGTAGCGCCACAAACAAAGTATGGATTTTCGAGTAAAGGTTGGTACCTTAACCGTTATAGTGATAAGTAAATAGTCTTAAGGGTGTTTTTAACTTTTTGAAAAACTTTATCCGGCAACAGGATCATTGTTTTTTTTTTTTAATCTGACAGATTTTTTTTAAATGTTGTCAACGGAAAGAATGTGCAATACATCAAAAAACTTTTTTTAATGCCAATCGATTATGTTTTTTATAAGGCTCAAAATGCTGTACTGAGGTTTAAATACTTATTAAAAAAAGTCAGAAATCACAAAAACAGGAAATGTGATTCTCGACTTATTACAAACTAGCTTTTGCCCACAGCTTCTCCCGCATGGATGTCGGAGAGTATCCCACGGGAACGTACTACTGGGATTAAAAGAAAGCGAAGCGATGATCGCATCCTTAATAGTTGAGAAAAGGGCTGCGACGCGCGCCGCTTGTTACGCGTATGTTTGAATCTGTGATATATTTTAAAGTATTCATTTTAATGATATGATGTGAGCATATTTTAATTTTAATTAAATGCCCAATTTAAATGACATATTTTATTGGATAAGAATAAATAGAATACCGATCAAAATAGCTTCAGAAATAACATTGACATTTTCGCGGACTTTTTTTGTTGAAATTTGAAGATGTACAATCCTGTAGAACATAGATTTTATTTATCTTTCACAATTTACGCAGTGCACGTCAATAAAGCTCCCAGTCGGCATGATTTTGCTCGATATGTTCAACCATAATCATCGTATTTCAGCCAATTTACACAAAATCTTAATGAATTATACACCAAAACCGTCCTCATGAATAATTCTGTTCATTGGTGAAAACCGTTTGAAAATCCGTTCGGTGGTTTTTGAGTTTATCGTGTCCAGATAGAGAGACAGGCACGGCGGGGGATTTTGTTTTTTTATACGTAAGGATTGACTGGCCGAAAATTAACAAATGCTTTAACTGCCTAATCTCAAAAACCCGCCCGGTATATGTGTCTTTTATATAAAGCTCGATGTGTTATAGTAAATAACTGGTATTGTTATTAGAAACATTATTCGACTAAAGATGAACGTGAATACTCTTTGATTTCCAGTCGCATATTCACATAGCAATATGTATTTGTACCGTTAGCCTTTCGACGGAGTCCAGCTCGTCGTCGGCCAGCAGCAGCAGCGCCCCGGCGGCGCGCGCGTAGTGCTGCGCGCCCAGCTCGTGCAGCGCCAGCAGCGGCGCGCGCGCGGGCGCCGCCGCCAGCCAGGCGCGCAGCGCGCCCGCGTAGCGCGCGCCCACGCGCCGCAGCAGCGTGTGCGCGCCGCCCGCGCCGGCCAGGCGCGCGAACGTCAGCGACGCGATGCCCTGCGGGTGTAAGGATACTCACTTCTAACTCACCGACTCACCCAGCGGTGATAATAGGTCTTTACCTATGAAATTGCCGTTTTGTATGAAAAAATTTAAACGATTTTTTTTCATGTATTTTTTATTTGTATTAATCGAAGTAATCACCCATGCAATCAATGCATCTTTGCCAACGCAGTGGCAGTTTATTGATGCCCTTCTTAAAGAAATCAGCTGGACGGGAGGCAACAAATTCTTCAAAGGCATTTTGTACTGCCTCTCGGGTATTGATTTTTTTTCCCGCCAAGAAGTTATCCAAATTCTGGAAAAAGTAGTAGTCTGTAGGCGCAAGGTCTGGTGAGTAGGGCGGATGACGGAGAGCTTCCAACCCCAGTTCTTGCAACTTGGAGACCGTCTGCTGTGCAGTATGAGGTCGCGCGTTGTCGTGCAGTAGCAGCGGAGACGAGCGATTGATCAATGCTGGTTGGAGATGTGCCAGCTTCTCCACCATTGTGTTCAGTTCTTCACAGTACACATCTGCAGTAATGCTCACCCCGTTTGTTAAGAAGCTGTGATGAATCACACCGGCGCTAGACCACCAAACAGTGACCATCACTTTTCTAGGGGTAAGTTTTCGTTTAGAGCATTGTTTAGGTGCTGAACCAGGATCCAACCAACTTGCTGAGCGCTTGCGGTTATCAAACAGAATCCATTTTTCATCGCAGGTAACAATGCGGTTCAAAATTCCTTCATTTGTGTGTCTGTTGAGCAGTGCAAGGCACGACTCGACGCGTACTTTGCGCTAGCGATCATTGAGTTCGTGGGGCACCCATTTGTCAAGCTTTTTTACCTTGCCAATTTGACGCAAATGGACCAATATTGTTTTGACGCTAACGTCGAAAGCTGCTGCTAATTCAGCCGTAGATTGTGTATCATCAGCTTCCACAATCGCCCTTAATTCGTTATTGTCGACCAAAGTCTTCGGACGACCGCGAGGTTAATTTTTCAAGTCAAAATTTCCAGAACGGAAGCGAGCAAACCAATAACAGGTGGTGCGTTGGTTTGTAGTGTTAGCTCCGTAAACGTCGTTGATGTTGCGTGCCGCTTGTGCCGCGTTGCTGCCCCGACGGTACTCATATTCCATAATTACTAGAATTTTTAACGTATCCATGATGACGAAAATGATTGAAATGCGATGAAAATGTAACACTAATCAATAAAAATAAAATTAATTTGAAATTAGAATTCTTAGTCAAACAAAAATTATTTTGATTTGAAATGGCCAGTTCTGCAGAACGGCAATTTCATAGGTAAAGACCTAATATATGCATGAGACTATTAGGGATGTTTTCGCATGACGTTCTGATTAAAGTAGTCTTTCACTTGGTCTTCTCAACTTATTTAATCACCAACACAACAGCCAGTCACTTAAGATCTTCCTAATGAACACAAATAGATGTGAAGAACTTACATTAACAGGGCTACTAAATTACCCTTTACAACCAACAATCCAAAGGTCTGCTGTCACATCCAGTATCGTCCGCCTGGGCGGTTGTGTTTGGGTAGCATCTATACCACGCGGACATCTGCATGCGGAACCTAATGCTGTGGTATCTTTGGTATGCTGTCATTAATTCAGACCAAAACTCAAATTCAAGTACACACATTGAGCTGGTGTTGATAAAGAAGTTAAATAGAAGAAATAACCATTTTGTGGCGTTGTGTGGTCAGTGTTCTAACCTCACCTACCTTTCAGCCATTTTCATTTGCTAAGCCGGGTTATGGCTACACTAGGTGAAAGAAATTAACATTAGCCTCTACTCAATAAACTCATCTTTTGATATAATTATCAAAAATAAATACGATCAATCACTACAAAGGGCAGCGAATATAGAAATATATGTTTTTTTATATATGTTTTTGAGCCAAACAGCCCACGGATGGCGTAAACGCTTTTAAACTTTTCAAAACGAAAAGACTAAACCGAAAAGTTAAAAAATAAAAAAGCTTGAGAATTTAAAGGGCTTTAAAATGATACCATTCTGGTTTCGATAGGATTATTATTAAGGGTAGATGTTTGTCCCCTTTTGGAGACTCCTTTTTGGTGATTGCTTTTTTTTATAGTAAAAAAAAAAACAAACATTTTACAAAAAAAATTCCCAGTATTATGGCCCTTTCAGTAACGCATCTTTTGATACCATGTTCATTTCTCTATCTTAATAATTGAGAACGCTAGCCCCCGGCCGCACTTTTCTTGAAAACGGGTACCTACTGAAGCGATCGAAAAAGCAGTTTTCAATGCTAAAAATCAAGACCACAAACAAATAATTGGGTGCAATTTAGAGTTCATTCACTAATAAAAATCCGAGGTCAAAACCCCCAGGCGCTCCACTACTACGTGCTCTCTCGTTCCTCACCGCGTGCCCAGCCGCTTGGTCCGTCATCTCGCTTGCACATGTCACGTTGCCACAATAAGTGCTCACGCGCACAGCAAACCTCACGCAACAGCTTATCGCCTTAGAGTGAAAAGCTCGGGAATGCAACTTTGACTTTTTATTTTACTACATTTTTGAAAAAAAAAAAAACCTCGCTACTCACGCAGTTATGTGGGGACTCACGCAGTTATCTATATCGCCACATGCGACCTACGCATCATACTGACGTCACGCAAAATCCTGCATCGCGTAAGCAGATTTTACCGCGCGATCAGCATATTATTAACTTCCCAGTTGCCCACCAGTTTTTCGCATATAAGAGGTTTTCACTTTAAGACAACGTTATGTATGTTTAAAAATCACCCTAATACAGTATGTTTGCTAAATATATTTAAAACATAATTCTGTCTCTGCTCTCTTCAAAAGATTGACAGAAACTCAGCGAGGTTTTAAATACGTTTAGAGATAAACGCATTTAGCTATTTGTGGTGCAAACGGGTTTAGGTCGCGAAATTGTTGACTTATCAATTAACGCACTATCTCACATAAAACGATTTAGTAGCTATAAACAACAATACAGTAATATATAATAGAATCTTTACCTCGTTAGAATATTTGTCGATATACGAGAAAAGTTTCTCCATGTCGTTGTTCTTGACACACATCTCTATTAACAACTCAAAGTCTTTGAATTTCTCAGCAAGAGCTGCCGCACGTTCCGTTTGGCCTTCGTCCACTGAAATACACAAAGTCACGTTAAAATATAATTTTAAGATACAGCTTATAACATTCTAAACTGTGTCAATTAAAAAAATTGATTTAATGATACTGCTCCATTCGTAAAACGCAAATATAATTCATTAACAGCACCCAAATTACGTGCCACGTTTACAATCACTACAAAAAGGATTTTGAAGGAGATTCATAAATCCATTGTTTCATAAATGTTTGAAAAATCTTCCTCGACAAGTAAATAACGCAACAATATCAACATATTGTTGTCTACTGCGGGGCAGAGGCTTCTTCTCATACAGAGAAGGCACGAGCATTGATCACCACGCTTGCTAAGACGGGTTGGCGATTTCAGACTTATATTAGGTATAACTTCAGGTTTCGTCACGATGTTTTGTATCATCAATGTCATTAATGCAGTTAATCAATGCATTTTAATCTGATTTCACTGTAATTAAATTATTATATTATTACTATTTTACTTTATTGTTATTATTGTGTAATATTTTGTTATTATTGTAATTTTAATGTAATTTAATTGCCATGTACTGTTTTTTATTTTCAACGTTTTTGATGTATTTTAATGAATTTTGATCCGTATTAATTGTTATTTTTAATTTAATTTCATTGCATATTGTTTCCATATTGTTATGAAATAAATGACAAAAAAAAATGTCTAAGATAAACTCAGAAACTGCATTTCCGCTGCATTCGCCATCCGTGCGGACGAAGCCGCTGCCGAAAGCTAGTACTTAATAAAAATCGGATTTTACCCCACAACCTCGTACATGTGACGCGAGGATTGTTCATTTATTTTGTAAATAAAAGTGTGTTACGCATTAAGGCTATTTTTAATCGATTCGGTGCTGATCGAGGAATGTATACTAACCGAAGGGCTGTATAGCCTCCCGGCGGATCCGCTCATAAACATGCTGCGTGTGCGAGGAACTGTTGAGATGCTCGGCGTCTGTCAGTATGAGGTCGGCCAGGCACGCGGCCGCCTCGTACACCTGCGCGCGCAGCGTGGGCTCGGGGCACTGACGCGCCTGCGCCACGGCGCGCCGCTGCAGCTCGCCCAGCGCCGGCAGCAGCGCGCGCGGGCCCAGCGCGCCCGGGGCCAGCGCGCCCGGGGCCAGCGCGCCCGGGGCCGGCGCGCCCGGGGCCAGCGCGCCCGGGGCCAGCGCGGCCGGGCCAGTCGCGCCCGCGCTCCACGCGGCGCGCGTCTTGTGCACCGCGCTCAGCACGTTCTATCGTATACGTCATTCGGTTACTCATCACTCATAATTACAAGAGCACAGCTCGCCCGGTGAGCGTGTATAGATAACTCACAGTAAGTATATTGATGGTAGCAGCAGCATGGCTGGCCGCAGCGCGCGCGTCGTGCGCGGGCGCGGGCGCGCGTGCGAGTGCACGCAGCACGCGGTGCACGCGCGACACGCGCCGGTAGCACACGTCGCCCGGGGAGAGCGCTCCCGATGATAGCGCTGCTTCCACTTCCGGCTCCTCTTCCACCTCTGGATTGTCGCCACACACCACCTGACACATTTATGGGCTATAACTTCGAACAAAAGATGTACACAAACAAATCACAATGTATACAGATTCTATGCATAAAAACATGACAATTTCTTTTTATTTAAACTTAGATGTAAACTGAAATATAAACTCTATCTTTCCAATAGTATCGACATAAAATATAAAAGAATTTAAACAAATCTATGCTCTATACTAGTTTCTAATATGTTTGTATGGAGGGGGTAATCTCCAGAACTTCCAGTCGGATTAGAAAAAATATTGTTGCATTGGATAACCCAATTCAGTATGTAAACATATTTTCAGATATTTGTTAAATATTTTCAATTTATAGAGATTAGTTATTTTAAGCAACCAATTTCAATATTTTATTTTTTCAAGCTGTAATAAATATTTTTTTACAGTTTTGTTCGTGCGGACGTCATAACGTAGCCTGAAGAGCTTAGGATCTTTGCCATGTATAACACAATAATAAAAATCTTAATATTGACGTTTTTTGCTTGACAGAGGGGCCATTCTCGTAATTTTTAAGAACGTTCGTATTCGGATCTCATTCGCAATCTGTCAAAAATACAATCAATTTACCAACATTTTTGACAAGTTTGATAGATTGCAACTAGAATGTGAACGTTTTTTAAGTACGAGAATTGGCCTTCTGAAACTTCAAATATGACACTAGGAGTGAGGCGTATTTATCGTAACATATAGAAATAACAGATATTTAAAATAACAAATAACGTTCCTTATAATATGACTTATCTGTTACTTAAAATAACAAAACCTCAAAGACTGTTACCGCAGCTGTTACTGTTAATTCATTATAACAATCCCCAAGGCTACCAAAAAAAGTTGTGGTCGTATTCGAAAGCCTTTATCATCTGTGGTTTGATGGAATTAATCGCACGGAAGATGAACAGGTGAATTGTAATTTTGTTTTTTCGAAAATATTGCTCCGTGTTTACGGCGGCGCATTGTGCATCGAAGAAAGGCTCTCGAAGACATTGGATGTTACACTATAAAGCGTCAGTTTTTTGCTTGAAATGGCTTTTAATACCCAATATTATGCATAAATATATACAATCTGGTAGGCAACTTGCCAACTTATTTCTTTTTTTGCAAAAAAAAATTTATTTGGCTAATGCTTATATCTCAGAAACGGTGAGAAAAATCCTTGCACACAGTGATGTAACTATTTATTTATGATCTAGTAGATAGAATAGTACTAGGACAATCCACGACAAGTCAAAAAACTAACCGCAACAAAATTTTCAGCAAGGAACGACCTGGCAACTATATCTATGTAACAACTGCTTAGCCCCACTTGCTCCACAAATCACTAAATGCGGTAACCTAATTTAAAACATCGTTTTACATTAGGTAATTCGTATTACCTGTTACCTGTCGTCATATATTATATGAAGTAGGTCTCACTCGTGTATGCAGCAGCAACTGACCTGGTAGATGGCGGCGTCGATGAGCTGCGCGTCGGGCCCCTGCTGCAGCCGGCGCAGCGCCGCGGCCGCGCCCAGGCGCTCGGCCAGCGCGCCCAGCGCCGCCGCCGTGGGGCCCGCGCCGCCGCCTTCTGCACGGGGCGCAACGTGACACGACAGGCTCAGAGGCAGAGGCCCCTCCTTCAACTTGGTGCTCAAATATAAAGAGAGACCCTTTGCAAGCCCGATTGCCTGAACCGAAAACCTAAGACAGATTGTCTTGGCGTAGGAAAATGAGTAGATCCGATCCCAAATAATGGGAAACGAGAAGATAAAAAGCTCCTTACAATGTCAAATAAAAAAACCTCACACTTAAATCTGTTCCAAACAAATTGATTCCAGATACTATACAGGGTGGCGATACATCGACGCGAAAACTGTTACCATGGATTCAGTACATGTAAAGAACTATACAGATATCGTTTGTAAGCCAGAAAAAGGTGCATAAGATTGATCTCACGCACCTTTTTGTGGCTTACAAACGATATCTTTATGGGTTTGAATTTGTGGTTTGAAAATTGAGGATCGCTGTGTACCGTTCTTTAAATCGCTGAAAATACTTACCCTACCCTCATAATATATTTTTGAAATTATTGTTTTAGTCAAAAAACATGAGATTATTCGAAAAAGTGTCAACATTACGAGATGTTGCGGTTCGTAGCCAATACGCAAACTCTTTAAGCAATCAGCGTTGTAAAACTGCCTTAGTGAGAAAGAGTGTTTTAGGCATGGCACCGCGCATTTACAATAAATTACCAGATGTCATAATTTTTTTAAATGTTACCCAATAAAAAAAAAAACAAAGTTCTTATTAATTGAAAAATGTTATTATACAACTGATGAATTTCTGAATGATAAATTAATGAAGACTTATTTATTTGACAGGAAAAACCATTTTTAATTAAATAATGTTACTAATTGTAATTTATGATTATTTATTTATGCATTGACTGTAGAAATTATTTTATTGTTCTTATTCGCATGCAACCATATTTGTACGCCTCTCGGCATAACATAGCGATCTATAACTTTAATTTAGGAACTGTATTCACTACCTATGTTACACAAATAAAAAAGTTATAATGATTATTTAATTACACGACAAATACGAGTTTTTATAATCATTTGTTTGGCCGCTAAACACGTCAGATATGCATGTTCATAGTCAAGTACTCGCATGTATTCGACCAGTACAGCATTTTCATTTTATCTCGAAGAAGGTTGTCAAAATACTGCTCAAAATTCCAAACGTGTTTGTGAAAAACATTCTGACTTTTCAAGTACTTAAACCTAAGTTGGCCAAAAATAGCTTTTCGATGCTTCTAAGAAACAGGATCGAAAAACCATAAAAAAAGTTTTTGTGAAACGTTCTTACTGACCGCACGAAAAGAAGAAGACTAACTGTATTTTTTTTCAAAATCTGTGAAGCAGATCACAATTACTGTCCCGTCTCAAATATCCACCCTGCATATTGCGCCGTAATGTTAATACAGCAGAATGAAATTCAGTTATCTTCATTACATGTGAGACCGAATTAAGACAGACTGTACCTCTAGTGACGAGCCCGAGGCGCTGCCACAGCCCCACGGCGCGCAGGAAGTCGCAGAACAGCGAGAAGGCGCGCTGCTTGTCGCGCAGCTGTGCGCCCACCTGCAGCGCCGCCGAGCTGCCCAGGCAGATGTGCGTCGCCGCGCCGCCGCGCTGCTTCCATCTGCGGCAGGCGGGACTCGCTGCGTCAGGCGGGATAGTGTCGCGGGACACGATGCGTCAGGCGGGATAGTGTCGCGGGACTCGCTGCGTCAGGCGGGATAGTGTCGCGGGACACGCTGCGTCAGGCGGGATAGTGTCGCGGGACACGATGCGTCAGGCGGGATAGTGTCGCGGGACTCGCTGCGTCAGGCGGGATAGTGTCGCGGGACACGATGCGTCAGGTGGGATAGTGTCGCGGGACACGATGCGTCAGGCGGGATAGTGTCGCGGGACTCGCTGCGTCAGGCGGGATAGTGTCGCGGGACTCGCTGCGTCAGGCGGGATAGTGTCGCGGGACACGATGCGTCAGGCGGGATAGTGTCGCGGGACTCGCTGCGTCAGGCGGGATAGTGTCGCGGGACTCGCTGCGTCAGGCGGGATAGTGTCGCGGGACTCGCTGCGTCAGGCGGGATAGTGTCGCGGGACACGATGCGTCAGGCGGGATAGTGTCGCGGGACACGATGCGTCAGGCGGGATAGTGTCGCGGGACTCGCTGCGTCAGGCGGGATAGTGTCGCGGGACTCGCTGCGTCAGGCGGGATAGTGTCGCGGGACACGATGCGTCAGGCGGGATAGTGTCGCGGGACTCGCTGCGTCAGGCGGGATAGTGTCGCGGGACTCGCTGCGTCAGGCGGGATAGTGTCGCGGGACACGATGCGTCAGGCGGGATAGTGTCGCGGGACACGATGCGTCAGGCGGGATAGTGTCGCGGGACTCGCTGCGTCAGGCGGGATAGTGTCGCGGGACTCGCTGCGTCAGGCGGGATAGTGTCGCGGGACACGATGCGTCAGGCGGGATAGTGTCGCGGGACTCGCTGCGTCAGGCGGGATAGTGTCGCGGGACTCGCTGCGTCAGGCGGGATAGTGTCGCGGGACTCGCTGCGTCAGGCGGGATAGTGTCGCGGGACACGATGCGTCAGGCGGGATAGTGTCGCGGGACACGATGCGTCAGGCGGGATAGTGTCGCGGGACTCGCTGCGTCAGGCGGGATAGTGTCGCGGGACTCGCTGCGTCAGGCGGGATAGTGTCGCGGGACACGATGCGTCAGGCGGGATAGTGTCGCGGGACTCGCTGCGTCAGGCGGGATAGTGTCGCGGGACTCGCTGCGTCAGGCGGGATAGTGTCGCGGGACTCGCTGCGTCAGGCGGGATAGTGTCGCGGGACACGATGCGTCAGGCGGGATAGTGTCGCGGGACACGATGCGTCAGGCGGGGTAGTGTCGCGGGACACGCTGCGTCAGGCGGGATAGTGTCGCGGGACTCGATGCGTCAGGCGGGATAGTGTCGCGGAACCTGTGGGGTCAGAGGGCGCACTGCGACGGATCTTACGAGCGCCGCGAGGCCATACCGCCGGGAGGCCAGTCGTCGTCTTGCGATCGCGGACGTCGCTCATTCATCACACAAAATATACAGATCAGACCTTGTAATTTAGTATTTTCAATCATATATTTTACAAGTGACAGGTACCTTTAATGACAACAAAAGGCGCGGAATCTTCCTGAGGAGAGCTTTAACTCATCCGCCTCAGCAGCTACTGACCTGGGGTCCCCGGCGGGTATGTCGTCGAGCATCTCTGTGGCTATCCGGAGCACGCTGCGGTCGAGCACGCTGTCCACGTCGCGCTCGTCGTGCTCGCGCGCGCGCGGGAACAGCTCCAGCACGAGCGCGCGGCACGCGGCCACGTCGCGCCGCACGTGGAACAGGAACGCGGTCTTCAGCTTGCCGCACGCGTCGGTTGTCACCATGCTCACCTGGTGGAGTGAGCAAATAATATCATTCAGTACAGATTTCTAAGGGCGAATGAGTTTTGTTGGTTTAAATTAACTGCTGCAGTTAGAGAGGTCATTTAATAATAATCAATCGATTTACTTTCATTTTTACACATACGAAGTTGAAATATTCTGAATTGCAATATTTTTGACAGAAGGTTGGTGGTGTAGTATTTTTGACAGAAGTATAGTGATGGAAGTGTGACACTTGAGGGCAATATATCCCAAGTTGCCGACACTTGGTAGGATATTTTGACACATAACGACAAAATGTCGCGTTTGACTGACATTTGGTAACAATGCCTGACACTTGGAAAACAAAACTTACCTCATGAGGATCAATTTCATAGAGCGACAGGTTTCCGTCGTACATGTCAGACGGACAAGGAGAGCCCATCGGACTCTCGCACATGGACCTGGTAACAAAACCACAAACATTTTATTAGGCTCATAGTTTATATCGAAGTTTTATTAATCTCATCTGCAATGCACAAGGCAGTCTGCTTCTTTATGTACTTTGCCTTAACATTGACGTAGGAGCTAAGCCAATGTATGGTAAACAAAAAGTTGAGTTGTAGCAGTATGAAATATGACCAACAACACAAAATCATGTTGCTGAAACAATGATGTGCAACGTTTGATTCCCGTGAATACGGCTTACCAGTAATGTATTTAAAGTCGATCACGTAATGGAGTAAACACTTTGACAAAACCTCCCAGTAAATTAGACTTCACTAAAGTTGAAACTATCTAACTAAAGCAAAAATAGACTTTGACATTTCACAAGGTGCAAGTGACATTCAACTTTATGGTGGTAAAGCAATTACGAGGTCGACTATTTTATGATTTTTAAGAGGACAATAGTCCTTCTTAGTCCCGCGAGTCTTTTGCAATTACACTGCTACAAGAAGCTGTCGGTGTTGACAGGGGGGCGCTGTTGGTAAACATGTTAAATTTATTGTAAGAACAAGATTGCGGCGTCAGTTCCGGTTTTAGCCACGCGCCATAAGATCGTTCGTCCGTAAGTGTGTACTCACGGCGTGGTGTGCACGTCGGGCTGGCTCAGCGCCAGCACGCCGTGCTTGTGACTGAACAGCAGCGGCACCCCGCCGCACAGCTCGGCGCCCAGCAGCTTGTCGCCCTCGGCCGACACGTCGATGTAGTCCACCTTGTCGTTCGAAACTGTTGCTGGACAATACGAAAGTAAGTTGAAGACACATCACAACCATGGCCGGGATAGTATAATGGCCCAATTATAACATAAAATAACATCAAGCCTGTTATCCCCTTGCTAGCATACAGGCGACTTACTGGACACGACGGCGATGTACTTGCTGGTGTAGAGGATGGCGCGGCTGGCGAGCGGCAGGAAGCGCGCCGGCTCGTCCGCCGCGCCCGCCCAGCCGCGCGCCGCCACCAGCCACGTCACGCGCGGCGCGTGCGGCGACGCCACGCAGATGTGCGCTGGGGATACGTGTATTATTGAAACTAGCGGCAATGCAATGTAAAGTATAGTTTAGTCTAAGCGTAGGTTAGAGCGAGATAGATAGACAAGACCATTCACTTACACGCTATCGGCCAGTATCGGCCAGTATCGGCCAACGTCAGTCGTGAAAGAAATAAATCCCGCTTATTTAAAAAATATCTGAGTTTTTAAAGACGAACACTCAAACTCAAACTCAAAGCATTTATTTCAATGAAACCATTTACAGGCACTTTTGAACTGTCAAATAGTCAGTCAGTTAGTCAGAAAGTTGAAGCTAGTTGCCCAGTTCCAAAACGTAGATCTTCATGGAGAAGAACGGGCAAGAAACTCCAAGGACACTCTTTTAAATATAGAAAATTACACAATCCTGGGTACATTATTCTTGTTGCTTCTATATGTGAGAACAATGTACAAAAAAAAAATTAAAACAATTCAAAATATAACATTAAAAATAAGCCCTGGCAGATAAGAGATGACCAGTCACAACTGACGGCGCCCGTTCACGAACATGACGCGTGGATCAGCACCATCAACATACATCTTAATAACATAAAATACGGCTCCATGGTACTCACATTCACAAAAATTGAAAAAATGCTTCTAAATTATACAAAACTATAGTATGCAATGTATTTGAGAGATTAATAGAATGTTACTACCAAAAAGAAAGAAAACCATTATCCATTGGAACATTCAACAATTAAACTTGTTTAAATAAAAAATAAACATTAAGTTCGTAATGTCAGAAAAATAAAAAGGGAAAGCAACTCTTCCTAACATTAAATTTTTTTACTAGTGAGCCCAAGTGGCTGTGGAGCAGGACCAGCATTAAGCCAAGCATTTTTATCATCGATATAATCATCCAACTTATAATATGCTTGTCTACATAGTGTGCGTTTAACGCATGTTTTAATAAACTGCCGTGCCATAAACTGGCCAAGGTCACGCGCATGATGCGTGTGTGTTACCGTGTCTAACAAACACGACGGAAATATATTTTTGTTTCGTGTAGTGGGACGCGAGACGACAGTGTGTGAAGTGCAAAACTGCGATCTCTGTGGTATATGTATCGTGTTATTTACACACACAGATGAACGGACTCTACCACGGCACCGCGCACAGCAAAACGACGCTTAACGTGCCCATGCACTTTTTAACGTTTACTGTACCTAGAGCTACTATTAACTGGGTAATATGTCTTTCATTAAGTTCAGCATAATCATCATCATTTCAGCCGAAAGACGTCCACCGCTGGGCATATGCATTCCCAACCAAGCATCGCCACTTCGGCCGGTTCTGTGCTTCCCGCATCTAGCGGATTTCTGCGACCTTCATAAGGTCACCTTGTGAGAGGCCTTCATTTATTTCACTTCCTGTCTTCTTCTTCTTTTCGTGTGGTTAGTGACTAACCTGGTGTCAGAGTTTTAAAGCCGCCCGTGGGCCTCTGAATTAGCTTTACATGCCGTCGAGAAATATCTCTCAGGCATGCCGGTTTCCTCACGATGTTTTCCTTCACCGTTTTTGAAGCAAGTGATAATTATACAATACGCACATGAATCCGTAGTAAGAGGTGCGTGCCTTAGGTTCGAACTCGAGACCTACTTGGCAGTCTGACGGGCGCACTACTAGCCTATCACTGCTTATTCTTCCATGCTAAATACTTGTATTCAGCTGCATTCGGTTAGACTAGAAGCCCCCAAAATAGTTGGCAAAAGGCTAGGCAGAGATGTCTTTCATTGAGTTGAATGTGCCCTGGCGGCTGAGAGTATGTCATGCTCACTCAAATGTCTCGCTGATGTTGGCGCGTGTGTTAGATCATTTAATTTCCTTCAAAATGGTTGACCTGAATGGCGCCGATCACCGTCAGTTGGGACTGGTAATTTTTTTGATGCCATGGCTAGTTTAATTCCGTATTTTACTGTTACTAACCGACTCCTTGACAGTTCAAAAGTGCCTGTAGACGGTTTAATGGAAATAAATGTTTCAAGTTTGAATCGTGTCCTTACCGATCGCATATCTCATCTCGGGCGAGCGCGCCGCGCTGGCGGTGGCCAGGAGCAGCAGCAGGGCGCGGTCGCCGGCGGCGCGCACGTCCAGCGCCATGATCTCCAGACTGTTCAGGTCGCCTGCGAAATGCAACAAAATCAATCATTATTATTATTTATTAAGACAATTAACAACAATACAAAGTATGCATTATTAAAAGAACATTATGTACCATCAAAGAAGTTCATATCTAACCAGTTTCAAAACAAAATCCCGTGAACACAATGAACTCATCTGTTACCGGCCCGGGTCTATAGTCGCCGTAGCGCTGCAAGCAAGAATAAATAGTCCTTACGGTGGTTAGATATGAACTTCTTCGATGGTACACACGTGAAGCGCTGCTCTCCTAACTAGATCACTGAGTAATTTAGGAGAGACTGTTTCGACTCCCTTGTTGGATATCTAATATGGCTGCGTTCATGATTTGGAGTTAACTCTGAAAAGCAAAAAAAACTTAAAATGATAAAAATAAAAAGTAAGGATGAAGGAGGAGAGGAAAGAGTGCAGAATCAGTCACAACCTTGATTTTATACTGACCACTGATTTCCTGTCCAGTCATGTTTTAAAAGTTGTATTCTCAACCATGCTAAACTAAAGGCCTGTCCCAGCCTTTAGTTTAGCATGGTTGAATTCATTCATTTCATTTATTTATTCATTAACAATTTACATTGTGTTGAACATTACATATTAAAAAGAGAAGTAACACATGCAGAAACAACTACATTAAGCAAATTAATACAATGTCAGCAAAATAATACAAAGACACAAATAAATACAATATCTGGTTCATAGCAGGTACAGTGTCAGATAAAAAGTCTAATTTATTATTATCAGGTAAAATATCAATTACAATGTGAAATATAAAGCAAGTATAATGTCAAATTCAATGTCCAATAATTAGCAAGTATGTCAAATTCAAAGTAAAAAAAATTAGAAATCATTTCGCTAAGGTCTTAGTAATGAGCATAGTATAATTATATAATTTAGAATCATTTAATCTGTTCAACTGCTACTATTTTAAGTGACTACTTTTATCACTAATAAATTCCGATACCGAGTAATAACATTTTCCAACAAGAAGGCCTTTAATTTAGTTTTAAAAGAGTGCGAGCTATAAATTAATAATTTTAAATCAGTTGGTAACCTATTAAATAACTCTACTGCTTGGTATCTGGAACAGTGCTTAGCTATGTTAAGCACTGTTCCAGAATAATTAATCGCACAGCATTGGTAACACTTTTCCTTATCGCTACAACATAAAGGAGCTGTTACTGTCAAATTGTTATCACTGATGTGTGGTTGACCGTATGTATCATATGATTCTAGGAGATAGGAGTCTTCTTTGCCTTGTACGGGTCGTATTTATCTTATTCTATTTTATTTTTTTATTTAGCGGTTTATGTACACACATATAAACAGACAAGAAGAATATTCGTTCGTTTTATGTTATTCTTTCTGTTCTGCCTGTGCGAGTCCCAATAAAAACTTTTCCATTTGACCATAGAGTGGGGGGTGATTAGATAGTGTACCAAATTTTTTACTAACACAGATTTATTTCTAATACCAGCACGCTATGGGCCTTTGAATACTGTTTTTTATAAATAGTTTTTAAATAGTTCTCACCGTGCGGCGCGAGATGTGTGCGCGCGTGCGCATCGATGAGCGCGCGGCGCAGCTCGTGCTCGTGCAGCTCCGCGCCGCGCCACAGCTGCAGCGCCGGCCCGCCCGACACCAGCGCTATGGTACTCGGCGACTCCTCGCTGCCTGGGAGCACCACGACGCCTACTAATTTCTGAAACAATACAATTCAAACAAGTTGATAAGTATAACATTTAATAAATACATAATATGGACATCCACTATGGCCGTCCTTCATTTTTTCAGAAAGAACGAACACCCACGCGGGCGGTCAGTAGCGGACGATCGCCTGATGCAGCGGACGGCGTAACAAGTTTAACGAATCGAATCGCGGTTGAATATTGATCACGACTTTAGTAGAGTTGTTTAGCATTAGATTACTGCAAAGTACATCATCATCTGCCTAGCCTTTTCCCAACTATGTTGGGGTCGGCTTCCAGTTTAACCAGATGCAGCTAGTATTTTACATGGAGCCACTGCCTATCTGACCTCCACAACCCAGTAACTGGGTAATACGATATCCCCTGGTAAGACTGCTTGTCAGACTTTCGGGCTTCTGAGGAACCGTAAGATGTCACAGATCTACAAAAACCGGGACCAACGGCTTAACGTGCTTTTCGAGGCAAGGAGGGGTCTTGGTTAGTAAAGATAGTCACCCATCTACGGACCAACCGTGGCAAGCATAAAGCGCAAACTACATCATGTAATTTATCACCAATTTCAATGCCACGATAGTTGTCGCCAACGATTTGTTCTAAAGTTTACTCTGAATCAGTAGTCTCAGTATTCATAAAAAAAGCATTAACAAAGTAGGGCACAATATTATTTAATTTAATTATATGAAATTGTATGATCATTATAAAGGATTCCTCACCGTATCTGCATGAGCCGGCATGGATCCGAAGAATAGCAGCGAGACGCGTCGTCCGATGCCGCCGAGCCAGCCGCTGGGCGGCCGCAGAGTGCGACACGTGACCGTCGCGCGACCGTCTGCAACCATCCACCATTCAATATGTACTACTAACCAACACCGCAATGGTACCCTTCATATGTATGGTTGTGTAAATGGGCTAAAATCTTGTTATAAGATAGCATATTATATCTATGTATCCACTCGCATTTATACTGCGTTCTCAATTTAGTTTCCGCGCTGAGTCTTGACTTAAATAAGCTCTTGTAAATTATAGTTTTTAAGTCCAATGGCAACCTGTTAAAAATCCGCACTGCTTGATATTGAGGACTATGTTGAACAATCCTAAGTTGGGTATTTTTTTAAATTCACCAACAATACTAAAACATTAGAGGCTGGGCTAAGTAAGAATTTTTTAATTTATAAAGTGTGTCCAACAGAGCCGCACTGTATGGGCCAAAGAGACGGATGCGGCTCGCGAGCCGCGGTTTGCGAATAAGGCTTTGACTGTGGGAAACCTCTTTTGTAAGGGCAGCTGACATGTCATTCAATTGCAGTGCCAACCGTGCATTAAATATGTACCTCTATCAACTAAAATAGTTATTTTGTTATAAGTGCGAAAAGTAGATATGATACCCGTGTGTAAGATGATTTCAGAAATCATCTTATGCACGTGTATTACAACGTTTTACTATGCCTTGTGCGAGGAAATAAAAACAAACGAGCGAGCCTTACAGCAGTCGCATCAGATGTGTATGAAACATCTGACATATTGGCTGACGTATATAAATGATATAAACAATATTCATAACTTTGAACTTTGATTTTGACTGACTTCGACTTTTTGAGTTTGTCTTTGACTTTGTTCATCGTCATTGCCATCGCCATCGTCATCCTCCTCATCATCATCATCATCATCTAATTAGTAAAGCTTTTCTCAAATAATAAAAACTCTGCGACGGGCTGACGATGACGACGGTGTGCTGACGATGACATTATTGATTAATCAATTAAAATAAATAAATGAAAATAAAATTTTTATTGTTACACTGCGTGTTACGTATACATCAACGTTGTGTATATCCCGGGCGCAATAAGGATCCTCGAAATCGAACAATAACTTGACACCTGCGCACGCAAAGGGGACGACAACGGGGCCGAGGCCCCGTTCTCGTCCTTCAGGACGAGAGCGGGGCCTCGCGCGGGTTAGCGGGAGGGGAGTCGAGTTTCGAGCCAGGTGTCAAGTTATTGCGCCCGGGTTGTAACGATAACGTATAACAACGCGTTATAAAAAAACATTTGATTGTCTATTATCGCATCTATAGTATAAAGCGGCTTTGAAAATCACTATTAAGCAAGTCAACATTAGAGGCAGTCTATCACGCCGGTTTCCTCACGATGTTTTCCTTCACCGTTTTTGAAGCAAGTGATAATTATACAATACGCACATGAATCCGAAAAGTCAGAGGTGCGTGCCTTGGGTTCGAACTCGAGACCTACGACTTGGCAGTCTGACGGTCACACCACTAGGCTATCACTGCTTACAAATAAATATTAGTATAGTTTACAAATAAATTATTCACACTTTATGCCGACTACTCATTAAACTAATCATTGTTAATTAAAATCAAAATAATAACCTAACGAGAACCATTTAGCGCAACATTGTTTATGCAGTACAGTAAACCGCAAATTAGTGGTAACACTTGCACTACGAAAAGCGCCCTTACTGCTACGATGTAAAGGCGCTGTCAATGTCAAATTGTTACCACTGATGTGCAGTTGGCTGTACCTGTGAAATGCTGGAAAGATCCTTTACTTTGTGCCATACAGGACTTAAGGCTCGTGCAGAGTAGCGCGACCGACACCGGTAATTGTTCTACCATGAAGTTTTCTTAGATTGTTTTGTTAGAGTCGCGTCGCGCTGGTCTGCACAACGCTTTATGTAGTAAGTTTATAACGTAAATGATTGATAACTTACCAACAACAGTGGGGTTGAGGAGTACAACGGTGCAGGTAGTGGTGGCCAACACCAGTCCTTCTGGAGAGTAGTCCCCGAGCTTCTCGCACTCCTGGCCGGCCAGCTCACACGACACGTCTATGTACACGCCCTCCTGCCCCACGGACGGCCAGTAGCGGACCGTGCCTTCAGGGGACACTCCGATGCAGGATGGCATCTGTGGCAGATTCAAGAATTAAGATAGGCCTCAGGTCATACCTACTTTTGGACAGAAGTTGTTTTTTATCTTCTTGAATGATAAGTCCCTAGACTATAATCAGATTTGTTGTTGGATTTGGTAGTGCAGAGTGGTTTTTCAGCGAGAATTCCCTTCTTTTTTATTTAAATTGATTTGAAATTTTAAAACCATCTTATTTTAAAAGTAATTTTTCACATTTGTAAATTGAATTGTAGTAATGGTGTAACACAATACGTCGTCTTACCTGTGCCCCTTCCATATAGAACAGCACAACCAGATCAGCCTTATGTGCAAGATCGGTCTGTGGCAGTGAAAGCTCCCGAGCGATAGTGCTGGTGGGTGCCGCTGAGGCACTGCTGGATATGGTGGAGTTGCGAGGCCAGGATATGATGCGTCGCCCTGACACCACCCAGCACCACCCACAGGCAGATAGCCGCACGCTCACCTCTCCACTGGCTGCAAGAATTGAACCTTGTTTATTACTTTATATCAAATCAAATTATTTTATTTCAGATAAACCTACACGGGCACTTATGAAATGTCAGAAGCTAGGTGCACGGTTCCAATTGGTCGTTTCCGATGGAGAAGAGCCGGCAAGAAACTCCATGGTTACTTTATTTTAATACAATATTTTCAAATAACAGTAAAAAAAAGCGACTGGCAACACTGCCCGAGTGATATCGCACACCGGGTGCAATAACTTCATAAATGCTAAAATTGCCAAAATTAGATATTGATCACAAATTATGTCAAACATGCGTCTACATCCGGTGCAGCAATATCATAAATGTATAAAATGACCAATGGAACTGAGGGCGTAAATGTCGTTGTGGTTTTGGCGAGTTTTTGTGAACGAGAACGTTCTAATTGGTCAGTTGCGCGCGGCCCCCCGCAGCATGTGTTTGTGAGTAGGAGCAACAACGTCACAAAGGTAATTAACACAAATATTTCATACAATTTTGGACTGATAATTTGAATGAGGCAAACATTTACGGCCAAACCAGAACATTGCGGAAAAATGCGACACGTCCAAGGAATTATATAAATATAGAGGAAATATCTTTGAATCCTGCTTATACGTCTAATATACCGATAAGTGATAGAAAAAAACAAGAAAACTAATTATTAAATGCAGTAATTAGGTACAAAGACATTAAGAATGCTAGAATTATTATAAACTGTACCAGTATAAGCCTGTTATTGTAAAAAATAACCTTCGATTATTATTACAAATTTTTTTTCTAGCCTGCATGTAAGAAATTATTCAAATTTTTTTTAGATTGTTATATGCCATTTATTTTAATAATAATGTTGATTATTTTTAAACACTGAAAGGTTAATTGTAAGTGCTATTTAATACATTTAGAGTTTAGATTTTTTGTTTAGTTCAGCCTTTATGACGTTATTGCACAGAAACATTCTACTTTCAATTTAATTTTCTGCACAATAACGTCATAAATGTAGGTATAGTTTTTAAAAACATTAAAAATGTGCCACTTATATAACATTTTTATTTATGAAACAATCTTTTTTTCAAAATATAGAATATAAACAATATTTTGATCATCGATATATTATATTATAATCAGTGATCGGAGTAGGTAGATTGAACTGGGGCCATTGATCCGAAACGTATATAATATATTAATATGGACATTCCTCCGGAATTGGTGGATTATTTAAAAAAAACCGGAACTTATGTAGGAATTGTATTCTGCCAGAGTGGAAGGAGTCATTTGATGATTTGCCATCCTCATAAAAAAAAGGTAGGAATTGTAATAAAATGAGCAATATTATATTCTTCATATTTTTTTTAACGGCACACAGTCAGTATTTGACAAAACCCAACGACCAATCTAAATTTTTAATTGAGTAGTAATAATATCACTACCAACATTAACAATATTTAATTGAATCCGGAAATACCGGAATTACTTTCCGGAAAAATGGCTTATCCATGTTATTCTTTCTGTGTGCATTTATGATACAAGTACCAAAAATCAATCTACCTACTCCGATCACTGATTATAATAGTATTGTAAATACATTTCAGTTTATTAAAATAACAACTTTTAAATAGATCTCCTGAACGAAACGTCATTTGTTACATGACGTTATTGCACCCGGTGTAAAATTTTTGTTCCATATTTTATAATTAGTTTTAATTATTTTAAAGTGTAATTTTAGTGAAATAATATATCTAAATGTAAAATAACTGCATAAATACTCAGAATTATTAACCTATCACGAACAGCTGATGTTCGACCTGCGGATTTAAATGGGGAGTATTGCTTCTTTTATTCTTTAATTATCACACAGTCGTCTCATAGACTCTGTAACACGCCTTCATTGATGCCTAGAATCTCTTTTCTTGGCTGGTACACATAATTAAGACCGCCCAAATCCATGGAAGTTGTTCCAATTTAACTATTTTTGTTAGGGTTGTCACATTTTTATCCGGATTATGTTGATCAAATTTTTATTCGATATTGATTAGGTATTGCAACAGCATTTATATTTAAAATTCTGTATCCGGATATAAATCATTATCTGAGATCGTGGCCGGATTTTACGTCATCAAGGTTGACGACGTAAAATCCGGATAAAACTTAAAAACTTTGTGGTCTTAAGTTTTCGCACCCCAATTCCATGGAATTGGGGTGTGAAATTTATGTGGTGTGTTGGGGAAGTAAACAAAATTATTTCAGTATAAATAACTTTCCCCAATTTGGCGAAATTTTCGAGAAAAAAAAGAAAGACTAAAAACCAAAAAACTCATATATATCTGGATCTAACATAGTTACGAGGTTAATTTGTGCTCTAAAATACTCAACATAAGAGACGCCATCTATAATATGTACCTAACATCATTATTTCGTATCATGCTTAGTTTAAGAGTAATATTTTTTTTGGATGAAAATTGGTCGAGTTGCAAAAACATATTACTCATTAACTAGACATGTTAGCTAAATGAGGATACGAAATCTTGCATTTAAATGATAATTTCTATCAGCTTTTTTAATAAAAATGTGATGTCCGAAAAATGGGCTTCATAAAACACTGTGCGCAGGCGTGACTCTCTAACACCCGAATACTGAAACGCCACTCAAGACTTAAGCATTACTTAAAACTAGTGTCAACCAATCAAAGGGCTTTAAACGAGTTTTAAGTAATGCTTAAGTCTTGAGTGCCGTTTCAGTATTCGGGTGTAAGGGAACTGTTTAAGGATATTAACATCATGACGGTACCTTGTTAATATATCTATGAAAACATTATGTATGTAAAATTTACATCTTTTTAGTAAAAGAGGTGATAGACATAATTATAGCACAACAAATAGGGACCTATTAGTTCAACCAGGTTTCAGTCTGAAAGTGGACTCATCTTTCATGGGGTACTGTTTAAAATGTTACAATAAAATTCCTCCCCACATACTTCAATTGAATGAAACGAAATTCAAGTCTTGTATTAAACGCACACTACTCAGGCAGGCATATTAAAAGTTGGGGGATTACATCACTGATAAAAAAGCTTGGCTCAATGTTGGTCCTGCTCCACAACCACAGCTAATTGATTAACATTTGAAAATTATGTTGGAGCTGTTAAAGATTTTAAGACCATCTTTGCATTGTATAAAATCAATCTCCTTTGTTTATACTATAATTGCATAGCACAGGTGTGAGCCATAGGTATACTCAAGAGCTGCCATTCACCGGGTAATATGTCTTTTATTGACTTGAATGTGCCCCAGTGGCTGTGAGTATGTCATGCTCACTCAGGATGTCTCGCTGATGGAGGCGCGTGTGTTGAATCATTTAGCTCCCTTCAAAATTGTTGAGCTGAATGGTGCCTGCTGATCCATGCGTCATGTTCGTGAAAGATACTGTTAAGTAGGTCAGTTGTGCTTACCAAATGTAAGGGCTTCTGTGACCATCACAGGGAGGGGCATTCCATATGTTTCTATTGTGGTTACTGGAGTCTTGTACACTACATCCCCAGTTTGTTCACCCGCAGACTGCATAAACTTACTGTGGAAAATATCATGAATTGATTATTTCCCTCACATTTTCAATTCAAATTAGGCAGAATAGGTTATGTATGTAAGTACAAACCTTTGGTTATTTTTAGCTGACGAGAGCCCAATAGGCCGTCGTCCTGTGATGGACTGCCTCACTCGAGGAGAGAACGGACTCCTCATCGCACCTGTGCTACTATAATCCATTTGAAAAATAACTAAAAAATACGCAAAATAACCGAAACAGCACAAATTAATTCAAAACGTCAAACAAAAAGATCAATAGATTTCATTCCAGTGCACGAACGTAAGAAATCATGCAAATGTTACACAGACTTTTTATGGAATATTTTTTACATATTACTTACATTACCTGGAATAATTATTAACTAAGTATTTTATAATTGAAATTTCATATTTAATATTTGCATTTTCGATAATTATTGAAATTTTAAACTAGACAGTTAAAACCATTTGTAACGTTAGATATACATTCTGTTTAATGGAACGTAGAGCACCAAGTACCGCGAACGGCAAAACCGCGGTTGACATTGACAGTTGATTAAAAAAAAACGTCAAGAAATTGTATTTTCCAACGGCTCCCGCTTTAGGACATTTTCTACAGTTTTTGTTGTTATTTTTAGTTATTTGATGCAATAGTGCGTGCTATCATCAATTCTTCGATGAATTGATCATCGTCAAGATGCATATCAAGTCTATGGTGTTGGACGGTTTTAAATCGTATGGAAATCGTGTGGAGATCACTGGGTTCGATTCTGAATTCAATGCCATCACCGGGCTGAACGGCACAGGGAAGTCGAACATATTGGATGCGATATGTTTTGTCTTAGGAATCACGAATTTGTCAAACGTAAGTACTCGTTTCATGTATTTGTATGGAAGCATTGTGTCAGTTTAAGATTTTTCCCGCCTATGCATTTCTTCATTTCATGGTAGACACAGTTTAACTATGAACATTTCGGTCAGTGGGTCGTCTTAGGGGCGGATTTATAGGAGTTGGAGTATATGCTTAGGGGGTCAGTGGGTCGTCTAATAAATTCATTGTTATTAAGAATAAACTTTATCTCATAATGTGTATTCTTGGTTAGCTAGCTAGACCTATTTTCTTATGATAACATAGTCAAGCTACTTAATGACTGAAATGTTCAAGAGTGGTTGCAGGTTAGAATATACCAGATTTCTTGATAATTAAGCACAAAAATGTCTTAGGTGCGAGCGGGGAGTTTGCAAGAGCTGATATACAAGCATGGCCAAGCAGGTATCACCAAGGCCACTGTGAGCATCACATTCGACAACCGAGACAGGAGGCAGTGTCCCATCGGCTATGAGAACCAAGATGAGATCACAGTAACAAGACAGGTACTTTATGAAATTTATGTTTTGTTGCAGCTTGTGCTTGTTAACTAATACACTACATCTCTAAGTATAATGAGCACTTAGATACAAAAGCTAAGCACACCTACTTCTTCTTTTTGAGTCAATGGTAAAACATCGTGTTATATTAGTGTGTGTAGTTGTAGCGGAAAAATGTTGAATTACTTCATTTCAGTTTAGCAGATATTTAGTGTATGACGTCGTGTAATTGTGTATGGTAAGTACAAATTTGTGCATCCAACCATTGGGGAGCTGTTCAACAAAAACTGTTTCCCCTGGGACTACGTCATCCCAGCGGAACTTTATTTTTCCTGAGAAATACATTCAATAATTAGTGTGTATCGAGAGGTAAATGTGTATGTTTAAATGAAATTTGTGCGTCCTATAATTACCAAGTTATTAAATTTTCCACTGTGCTGACGTTTGGCTATTTGATGAAAATCATATAAAATGGTTAGTGCAGAGTTGTAATTTTTTATTGTGCTTTGAATTTGTGTTGTTATGTTTGAACCTTGTTGATTAGTTTTTCATTAGTTGTCAAGTGTAACATTTTGGTAATGAGGGTAAAAAGGAAATAAACAGTTTGCTTTCTGATCTTGACTTGGTTGTATATTTTATGTGTGAAAACAGAATTTGAAAAAAACATACTGTTCAGAAGATACACACGTAAACTGAATGTATTTTTTTCTTGTACGTGGCCATGCTAATCGCGACATCAGTGGCGTTTTTAGGCCCCCAGAAGTGCAGTTGTGTAAACACTTTGGACACTCCAGTATATGGTTTAGGAATGATCACCACATTCGCACTGGGTATTGGTGGGATCTATTATCCCCCATTTTGCTAGATTGTGCTTGCAGTGGCCCACCACTTGGGTATGCACTCGATTGATTGCTTTCCATATAGGCCAGTGCAAGTCACATCTGGGTGGCAAATGCTCCTGGGGCTGAACGAACTTGGGTGGAGGTGGGTGCTGTCTTTCCCATAGGTCTCTTCTCACCTACAGCACAGTGTGTACATCAGAAGAAGCTCTTCTGGCTCTTAAGTCTGCCCGGTGGTGTTGTGTTCATAGACGGGGGAATCGGTCTCTTGCTTATGTTTCTTAAGAGCACATACGACTTCCCTTTGAACTACAGGTGGTGCGATATCGACTAATGGGTAGGGCTTGTGGAGTGAGGTTGGTTTAAGGCATTCCTATATAATTCGACATATGCGGATCAGAGCAATGTCAACTTGCTTTGCATGTGCAAATCAGTGCCACACTAGTCACGCAAATTCGCCAGCAGAGATGCATAAAGAAAGACATGCCAGTTGCAGTGGTGCGAAATTCATCGGGTGCTGCACCCCAGTTGTGGACACACCTACTTGTCTTATGTATCTAAAACTGTCTTTGAAACTATTTTTGTGCCACAGTAATTTGTTTGTTTGTTGAGTTAATCAAAGTGTTATTTGAATCAATAATTTCCGTTATAATGCTGTCTGTTTCTAAATTGCTCTGACATAAGAAGAAAAAAATCATGGCCACAAACTAAATTACAATTTAATTATTTGAAATAACATGATTGATTAATATGATATTCCGAAAACTCACTAGGTTGTAATGGGAGGCAAGAACAAATACATGATCAACGGCATCAACGTGCAGAACAAGAGAGTGTCAGATCTGTTCTGCTCCGTGCAGCTCAACGTGAACAACCCTCACTTTCTCATCATGCAGGGCCGGATCACCAAGGTCCTGAATATGAAGCCTGCTGAGGTAAGTTTTTTTATGATGTTTGGGTGAAGCTAAGGGTTTGAAAGGTGTTGATGGATTCTTAGCCATGGAGCACAACCTTGAGATGTCCAAATGTGATTACTAAACATGACACCATCACATTTGTAACCCATGGTAGTGTCTATAAAACATCTGAAATATTGTACAATTTTATGGAAATAAAATTATTATTATATTACTAGCTTTTGCTCGCAGTTTCACTCGCGTGGAGGTCGGAAGTTATCCCACGGCAACGTACTACCGGGATAAAAAGTCCTATGTCTTTACCCAGGTCATGGTCTGCCCATGTGTCAAATTTCATCCAAATCCGTTTAGCCGTTTTTGCGTGAAAGCATAACCAAACAAACAAACTCACTTTCGCATTTAGCTATTAATGTGATTTCAGTCAGGTAATTACAGTAGTAAACATGGTTCTTGACAGTCTTTAGTTCGCATTTAGTTAGTGGTCTTTTAAAAACCCTCAAGCATACACTTGTAAATAATTAGCTGTGCATTCTATCCTATAACACTACCGCCATTGTAAGGGAAATTAAAATATTGTGTCTGGATAATTGAATTCACTTGTAAATGACCTGATAAGATGTTGAGATGAAAGGAAACACGACTGATAATGACTAAGATTAGATTAAAGGTGTTATAATAAATAATAATATTTATAAGTATAGATGAGTGGCTAAGTTATAACAGCCGCCCGGGTCAATCGATCAGGTTAAGCTACGCTTACCGAGCTCAGTCCGTGGATGGGTGACCATCTTAACATACCGATACCCCTCCGTGCCTCGGAAAGCACGTTGGTCTCGACTGCCATTCTTGGATCTTTGACTGTCGTTACGGGTCGTCAGAAGCCCGAAAGTCTGACATGCAGTCTTACCAAGGGGGATACCCCTTACTGCCGTTACTATTACGCACAGTACCGTTACTGGGTAACACGATAGTGTTACCCAGTAACTGGGTTGTGGCGGTTAGATAGGCAGTCGCTCCATGTAAAATACTGGTATTCAGCTGCATCCTGTTGGACTGGAACCCGACTCCAACATAGTTGAGAAAAGGCTAGGCAAATTGATTTTTTTGGAGTATAGATTAGTGTTCAAAGTGTGATTTTTATAGATCCTGTCAATGGTAGAAGAGGCAGCAGGCACCCGAATGTATGAAGCAAAGAAACAGGCTGCTCAGAAAACGATTGAGAAGAAAGATGCCAAACTTAGAGACCTTAATGAGGTAGGTGTTCTGTAAACAACAACAGTCTGTATTTCCCAAAGATCAAGACACACAGCTTTGTCATACTTCTCTGCATTGATGTACTAAGCACAGTGCACAATACAGAACATCACAACAGAAGTCTTGGTTCAAAACAGACTGTATAGTATATCTTCAATTCACCCAACATTTTATATTTGTATGCTTTAGATAATACGTGAGGACATTGCGCCGAGACTACAAAAACTACAAGATGAAAGAGCTCAGTTTCAAGAGTACCAAAAAGTTGTGAGGGAGCTCGAAAATCTCACTAGATTATACATAGCTTTTACGTAAGTCAGCTGCACAAACAATTTATACATTTTAACCGACTTGATAAAGGAGGAAATAAAGCTAAGCTAAGCTTAGTTCGCAATAAAGATTTTGAATTTGAATTTGAGGAGGTTGTATGTTCATCTGTAGTTTAAAAAAAAAAAATGAAACTCAAACTTTTAGCATTTATTTCAATTAAACCATTTACAGGCACTTTTGAAATGTCAAATAGTCGGTCAGTTAGTCAGAAAGTTGAAGCTAGTTGCCCAGTTCCAAAACGTAGATCTTCATGGAGAAGAACGGGCAAGAAACTCCAAGGACACTTTTAAATAAAGAAAATTACACAATCCTGGGTACATTATTCTTGTTGCTTCTATATGTGAGAACAATGTACAAAAAAAAAAAAAATTAAACAATTCAAAATATAAGATTAAAAATAAGCCGTGGCAGATAAGAGATGACCAGTCACAACTGACGGCGCCCGTTCACGAACATAACGCGTGGATCAGCACCATCCAGCTCAACCATTTTGTAGGGAACCGAATGGTTCAACACACTCGCCACCATCAGCTTGTTTGCATCATTGTTTATTGTGGACCGATTTGAAAATTTATCTTACATATTTAAACCACTTTGTGTATCTTGATAATGTTATAATAGTTCCTGGCACTGTTGTTTACATAGCATGTAGTATACGAATTGATGCGGGGTTGGTACAATGACTACATCGTGAAAAATTTAAACTCTTTACAAAAAAAAGAAACAACCGTCTTCTAAAAAAAACACTATTTTAATTATTATTAATTAATTGATTAAGAGATATTTCCGTTGACCGTTTACATACTCAAATGACAATGTTTTCAAGGTCGTACAGACAGTATGGCTTTTTTTTTTTTTTTTTTTTGGATGGGAAATTATCAAATAACTTCTCCCGCTCTGGGTGGAGCGGGAGGGCGTGTCAGACTTTTACTGACTAAAACCCACCCGTGTTCCTTCCGATGCCTGTGTGCCGAGGTCGCGATATCCCTTTCAGACAAACCCGCAACCCCGGCAGGCATTGGCCCTTCCGGACCCCGTCAGTTGGTGCTGACATCTCTTTGAGGCGCGCGTGGAACACAACGCGCCGTCGACCCGGGCCTGGTCCCTATCGGACGGCGAGCTACCCATTGCTCACCGTCCGCAAGCCCGCGCCTACGGTGGCCGGAAGTCGGCTCTCGACTCCCGACGCCCGGGGCGTCTCCTGCGGCGACTAGGGGCGCGAGGGGGCGCATTTTGCCTCTCCCTCGCGCGCTCCGCCTCCTCCTTCGCGAGCATTACTGCTTCGCAGAAGGAGGTGACGGCCTCCCATGCACTCTCGCTCCGGACCATGGCCTGAACCAGGGCCGGACGCGAGAGATCGCCGCCGCCGATCGCCTCCGTGAGGACACGGCGGTGCTCCGCCCAAGCTGGGCAGACCTCCACCGTATGCTCCACCGTGTTCCTCCGGGCGATCCACACAGTGGTGACACCCGGGCGTTTCCTCCCGCTTTATTCTGAACAGGAACCTCCCGAAACAACCATGTCCGGTGAGGACCTGTGTCAGGCGGAAGGTGAGGACGCCGTGGCGCCTCTCTAGCCACTCCTCAAAGAGGGGACTTATCGCCACAATTGTGGCGTGCCCAGACAGTATGGCTTAACACGAAAAGTTCTGCTTTATAGAGCTATCACTTATGCCTATGTGGCTGTCTCTTTTTAAGGTTAATGTTCCACATTTGTGCACGGATTAAGGCATTGAGTTGTGTAGCGACGAGACATGCAGACAGTGCCTGACGCGAAACTAAAAACTAGATCTCTCTCTTCCTCTTTACTGATTAGATATTACAAGCATAAAGTTTCTTCGATCTGACACTGGCTCCAAACTCATTTTTATTTCCAGGTTCATAAAAGCAGAAGAAAATGCGAAAAAGGCCGAAGGCAAAGTGACAGAGGTGCAAGATCAAGCCAAAAGTTTGAAAGATGAAATAAAGAACAATGCAAAGGAAGTCAAAGAATTTGATAAACAAATTGCTGAGATCAGCAAGAACTTGGACGAGGTAGAGTATCGTTTAGTTTCCATTATATCTAAAACTAGCGACCCGTCCCTGCTTCGCAAGTTTTTACAACTTGATTAAACATCGAGATTTCTTAATTATAAGTAAGTATAATATTAATGTATTATACAATTTATACACATAAACATTCTGGAATAAATTCTCTAAATGATGGTGAAAACGGCATCAAAATCCATTACGCATTTAGAAGAACGACGCGGTCACACAGACAGACAAAAAGCAACTTTAATTTATAATATGTATAGATCAATGAAAGTTCTCAAAGCATGCCGTAATTATAAATTCCTCCAAAACCAATTCCAATCCATTTCAATTTTTTTCTTATTCCAAAGCTGTCCTAAACACCGCATCATTTTTGCATCAGCAATCATCATTTTTGTCGCTTTTCAGAAGCTCGATTCACCGACAACACTTTATCTTTCCGAATTTTTAAACCGTACTTAAATGGAAGGAGTCGCCAAAAAGCGATGCAGCGTCAAATTAATCGCTGAAATGTGTGATTTTGCTGATTTATCGCGGCCAAACGGCAGAGTCGCTAATATGCATCTGCTGCTGCCCTTAGAGCATAGAGCTTGTATCAATCTTTCGGGAAGCTAATAAATCCCAACTCACCGATACTAAACCTTAATGACTTCAATTTATAAATAAATTCACTTATTTTTGTGGATTTATACAAAAACGGTGAAAATGGGACCCCATTACTAAATCACAGTCTGTCTTCATGTCAGTCGTTCGTATCTAAACCGACAGTTTACGAACGCGAATTTCGGTAAAAAAAATGGCCGTAACTGAAACTGCGGCCTTCACCAGAATTCATCAATTTACGTAATCTTTGCTGTCACCCTAGGAGTGCGGCAGCGCCCTAAGGGAGTCGGAGACAGGGCTGCAAACGGTGGAGAAGACGGAGGCGTCGAAGTCGGCGGCGCACAAGGCGGAGCGCGAGGCGCTGACGTCACAGGACAAGCGCGCGCGCCTGCTGGAGCGGTCGGTCAACGACGACGAGGCCGCGCTGCTCGCCAAGAAGAACGCCTTGGATCAGGTCAGTGCCGATGGCAAATCATTTGCAGGGCAGGAAATTCTGAAATTATGTGGTATAAAATAAAGTACAAGACGTGCACTCGATGGGATTTCTCATCGGCAAAAATGGAGAACTTTTATACAAACTGTCATCCCGTATGTAACCCCTTTAGGAGATGAATTTCAATACAAAAATCCTTCCTTAGTGCCTTTCTTTCAGGTTTTAGGCTGTGCGGCGTTGTCAGCCCGTTATGAATGAATTTAATATTTTTATTAGGTAGATTGATGCCATCATGATTACATTGATAAAGGATTGGTCATGTATAGCCCCGTCTCTCTCTCGCACTGTAATAGCATTAATGTACTTCATAATAGTCTTCATAACAGTCAAATAATTTCTTTATCACAAATATTGCATCCCCAGATGCTGTTCATTTACCTTTTGGAAATTAAAGACGTCACATGTTTTTCTCAGATAGATAGTGTTACATGCTTTATTACGTAGTCCACCTCGTAATGGCTTCACTCTTGACAAAAACTCCTTATATATTGATAATTCACCAAACTAAATTATCTAAATGTTACATTGGTCTGACAGCAAAAATAGACCTTGACTTAGGGTGGTAAAGCAATTACGAGGTCGACTATACAACAAAATTGTAACGTAACTCTCATACAATCATTAGCAGAAAAAAAAACCGGCCAAGTGTGAGTAGGACTCGCACACGATGGGTTCCGTACCTCCGTACAATATTTAGCAAATAAATGAAAATACTAAACGAAGAATATTATTATTTTTCATCTTAAATTTTGACAATCGCAAAGATAAATTTGTACTTATTTCATAATGATACTATGAATTACAAAGTGATTTTTTGCAGTTGCAAAAAATCACCCATATTTAAATAAAATACCTTATGAATCGTTATATGTGTCTAGTGTCATGGTATACCGTAGTCTATGGTGGTACGTAGCCTCTGTACATTTCTGTGGTTGAAGTATTAAACAAATAAATATACAGAAGTTTCAAATTCCTAACTTGTTTAGTCGTTGCTATAGAGCCCGTACAAAAATGGTCTAAGACAGACAACTTTTATGGCCCCCTATTTCTTAAAGAAAAAAACAAGTTATATTTGTACTCTACTCAAAAGTTCATTGTATCGAGACCCCCATTAATTTTAATTTTTATGAATTTTTAATTATTTCTTGTTATTGCTGCAATAGAAAGACAATCTGTGAAAATTTCAACTGTCTTCCTATTATGATTCATGAGACACAGGCCGCTGAAACACAGACGGACAGAGAGACAGATGGACAGCAGAGGCCTAGTAATAGAGTTCTGTTGGGCAATCTACGGTTATGGAACCCTAAAATGACCAGTCATCTTTTAAATAACACTTATTTAATAGATTTGTAACCATTTGATGTTATATACTGTAATGTTATGAATGTGTTCAATACAGTTGAATTTTGTTCTCTTGCGGAAGTCAATAGAGCTGAGCTGCTAACCGAAAAAAAACAAGACCTGACTTTCTGAGAATGATACCACTTAAAAATAAATACATCCCACTAAAGTTCAATAATGTGTACGGGATGACGGTTGCAGAATATTTAGTACCTTTTTTCCTTAATAAACTGCCAGAACACTTACAAACGTTATACAAAGCGAATTCGAAAAATTATAAGTACAAATCAAAACGTTTTCTTACACAAAGTTTCTCCTAATGTATGTATGTATTAATGTACCTAAAAATTAGTATCATCTTTTTAAAATTATTTTAAGTATCAATGTATTTTTTTTTTTAAGGACCGTATAGTTTAAGTGTTATAGAAATAAATAAATAAAATATATTACTTTTTTCTTGGCATCAGGTTGCGTCTACATTCGAGAACCTCCGTGCAGCGAGCGAGTCGAGCAACGTCGAGTTAGCTGGCGCGCAGCAGAAGTTCCTGGCAGTGAGTACCGGGCTCGAGGGCGCGTCCGAGTCGCTGCAAGATCAGCTCATGGGTATGTTACATATTCGTAAAAAAAAAATGTTAAAAACTCAAAAACTGTTGTTGTAGGTAAATAAATAAATGCTACCCTTGTAGGTCACACTCCGTGATATTGTATATGTAAATATACAATATCCGTGTTATATTGTATTGTATACATGATGCTCACGGGGATGTGAGCATTTAATGCTATGGAGAATCATGCACGCACCGCGTCGAATGAGGATAAAAACTGCCACTTGCTCACTTCGGATGTCGCTACTATCACTACTCCAAGAATTTGAAAGCTAGCTGTCACTATCTATACATTTTTAAATCCCCCAATATTGTACGTAAACTTACATTTGCAGTTGGAATGTATGGGAGAACGTATTTGTCAACTACAATGTTAAGTTTGTTCTTGGGATAAATTCATCCGAACTACGGAACCTAACCTACCTTGACCGGTTTTTATCTAGTTTTCGTTTAATTTGTGATCGATACAACAGTAAATACATACACAATGGCGGTTTCTGGATTAACAACAGTGCTGCCACCTGCCTCCTTCAGTTTGTAAGGCCATTGCCTTCGGTCGGTGATCGCTAACGATGACGTCATCAGCTGCGTCTGAGGAAATTCGTCCGCGCGGGTACTGCGGCGCGTACGGGTGTGCGAGCTTGCATAGAACTTTATACAAATTAATGTAAATGCGGAGACTGCGACGGGTACGAATGCGTGTTAACCTTAAGTTGATACCACTGCCTATACAATGTTAATAATACCAGCTTATTACTGTCCCACTGCGGGGCAAAGGCTTCTTCTCACACAGAGAAGGCACAAGCATTGATCACCGCGCTTGCTCAAGACGGGTTGGTGATTTCACACTTATAACTATAAGTACAGATTTCCTCACGAGGTTTTCCTTCACCAATGTCAGTAATGTTAAACCTACCCTAGATAAACTTAGAAAGTACATATGAATTCATAAGTCACATTGTCAAAAACATTACCAAAAAGTAAAAGGCTATTGTTATATACAATTCGCGTTTTTAGTACCGAAATTATCCCAATTCCATTTAAAAAATGGTAAATTTTCAACAGGAGTCATAAGTTATAACTTCTAGACACTCGCTAAACGACGGCCGCCCGTGCTCTATGTAATAAACAGGTAAATATCCCACTGAAAAAAAAAAGGGCGACTTTTTTCATTTTCTTCCCTAAAAATGACCACATAAAGCGACTCTTCGGATCGGACAGGGTTTTTGTTACACGTTGTATATATTTTAGCATCCAAGTGAACAAAGCGTTTTTTCCCTATTTCTACAGCTGCCAAACAAAAGGATTCGGAAGCCGTCACCCTCATCTCACAGATCACGATGGAGATTAAACACGCGGAGAACAGACTGAAGGCGCTCGAGAAGGAGTTCAACAGACACAGCGCGCAGTTCTCACGCGACACGCAGGACATCGTGCGCGCGCAGGCGCAGCTCGACGCGCTGCAGGTGAGTACTACAACCATACAATTCATAACTTGCGCTTGTGATGTTCAGTTCTAAATAAGAAGGAGATCACCCATTCATCAACAAAATCTCTGTAGAACTCGTAGAATGCTGGTAGCGAAGGGGTGGACTCGTTGATGCTACCGGGACCGGGGAAAATCCAAGTACAATATTAGGTTTATAATGACTTTCAAATTCAAATTCAAATTCAAATTTATTTATTTGCTAATATGGGTAATAAAATAAAGTTGTTAAAAATAGAGCACAGTTCAACCATATTACACCTTATGGCATGCAAATTACATGTTTTGTCTAAATCACATTTAATTATATCACATTACATTATCGTACACTTAGCCAAGCAACCATCAATAAACAATAACAATATTTTTAACGCAAATACTAACAATGAACAATGTCAAATAATTAATAGTATAGGTAAATTAAGTTTATTTGTTAAATTAAATGTCACTAGTAATAATTAAAATGTCATCATTAATAAATAATTGTCAAAATATATTTCTAATAAATGTCAAAAATAAATAATAAATACACACACACACATACATATAACACACATACATATACATATACACACACATATATACATATATATATATTATGTTTATTGTTTGTAATAGGTATATGTGTATCTTTATATATTACTTAAGTTTTTTTATTTTTATTCCTCAATTTTACGTAATTGCACCTACCACTGTTTGTCTCTCCATCACCCAAAGGTTGACTGGTAGAAAATGCCTATGGCATTAAGTCCGCCTCTGTACATTTTTGTGCTTGAAGTATTAAATAAATAAATAATAAATAAATAAATAGTAATAATAACGTCAATAATTAAACTAGTGCATTATTCACGTATATCATATTTCCATACAGTATGTCTTTACATCCTCAATTAAAAATTCCTGAATACTATAATAATATTAACACAGCAAAAATCTTTTTAATTTCTTTTTAAAATCATCGGTGGATGGCGTCACATTAACGACAATAAAAAAAATTCGACACACAACATAACGACCGGTGTCGTCGACTGATTCAGATGAATAGTGGGGCGCCGCGCGCACTCGGCGCAGTGCGCACGCGCCGCTGCGGCGGCTGCGTGTCGCCTCGCGCCGCGCCGTATGCGTGTGTGTAACGTCCTACACACACAAGCAAGGCGTCAATAATCACCTTTGATAAATTATACAAAGTACTCGTTGTATTAGTGAATAATTAAGTGTTTTTATTTTATGTATTTTATTTTCTCTTCTAATCTTACACACGTTGTCTACATCTCTTTAAGAGTCCGTGCACAAAATTAACTCGACAGAGTTTAGGTAAATTCATTGCGATGCTGTTTGTGTGCACCGTTCACGCACACACGCCTAAAGATCGAGCGTAGTGATCGCTTAAACAGTTTTGATCCTATAGATCAGGGCTTCCCAAACTTATTTTTTCTGTGACGCCCTTGAGAGTTTACCAGTAACTCCAAATAACATATTTGCAACTACTTGTTCTTTATTGCTGCAACTGAAAAACCTGTTTCGCACAAGTACGATATCGCAAATGTTAATAGAACCCTCAATGCTGCAGTAATGATGGCACGATCTTCATGAGAAACTGAGCTCAAAAATGTAAGCTGTTGTCGTATCGCAGCCGCTACAGGCTGGAGTCACAAGACAATCGCCTCGCGACGCGCAGGGAATCGAGACGCACAGTTAGGGAAGCCCTGCTATAGATGATATTTTCTTAAGTTACGTTACACAAACATTCCAGACTATTCTTAATGGTGCCTCGTTAAGAATAGTCTGGAATGTTTGTGTATATTCGTTTAGAATATTTATAACAATCAACATAAAAATGCTACAATTTGGTGTTAGATGATTTAGATACATTTAGACATTCAATAAAATTGAGGTAAGGGTTATAAAATAAATTTCCTTAAAAAAAAACTATGAAGCCTACAGTAAAAATATAACTAGCGGACCTGGTAGGCAGACGTTGTCCTACAACAACAATGCCACCTGGGTGCAACAATAGCTAAGAACCATCCAATTGACAAAAAGATTTTTTAAAAAAACATTACATCAGTCAAACCGTTTAGTTAAAGAAGAATTACGAACACACGCAAATCGGTATTTTATTTATTGCCAGGCATGCAAAATTTTAATGTTTTTCAAAAACAAGCAAAGGACTTAAAATAAAATGCGGTTCTAAATGTGGTAGTCGGAGTACAATTTCTGGAATATGTTTACATATAACACGTGCGCGCCTGCGACGCAAAGTGATACATCCTCGCGCTGGGAAGGCCCGTTCGCTACTGACGGGATGGGTTTTTCGTGGTCGTTAATATATCTTACTTTGCCATTTATTTACGTATTTACGAAACGAAGTAATTGTTTATTTATAAAAAAAAATTTAGATTCTAATAAATGGTTATCTGAAGATTAATATGTAATTTTTAAAATTTCTAATCTCTTCGGTCTTTACCTATGAAATTGCCGTTTTGTATGAAAAAATTTAAAGGAATTTATTTCATGTATTTTTTATTTGTATTAATCGAAGTAATCACCCATGCAATCAATGCATCTTTGCCAACGCAGTGGCAGTTTATTGATGCCCTTCTTAAAGAAATCAGCTGGACGGGAGGCAACAAATTCTTCAAAGGCATTTTGTACTGCCTGTCGGGTATTGAATTTTTTTCCCGCCAAGAAGTTATCCAAATTCTGGAAAAAGTAGTAGTCTGTAGGCGCAAGGTCTGGTGAGTAGGGCGGATGACGGAGAGCTTCCAACCCCAGTGCAACCCCCTTGCAACTTGGAGACCGTCTGCTGTGCAGTATGAGGTCGCGCGTTGTCGTGCAGTAGCAGCGGAGACGAGCGATTGACCAATGCTGGTTGGAGATGTGCCAGCTTCTCCATCATTGTGTTCAGTTCTTCACAGTACACATCTGCAGTAATGCTCACCCCGTTTGTTAAGAAGCTGTGATGAATCACACCGGCGCTAGACCACCAAACAGTGACCATCACTTTTCTAGGGGTAAGTTTTCGTTTAGGGCATTGTTTAGGTGCTGAACCAGGATCCAACCAACTTGCTGAGCGCTTGCGGTTATCAAACAGAATCCATTTTTCATCGCAGGTAACAATGCGGTTCAAAATTCCTTCATTTGTGTGTCTGTTGAGCAGTGCAAGGCACGTCTCGACGCGTACTTTGCGCTGGCGATCATTGAGTTCGTGGGGCACCCATTTGTCAAGCTTTTTTACCTTGCCAATTTGACGCAAATGGACCAATATTTTTTTGACGCTAATGTCGAAAGCTGCTGCTAATTCAGCCGTAGATTGTGTATCATCAGCTTCTACAATCGCCTTTAATTCGTCATTGTCGACCAAAGTCTTCGGATGACCGCGAGGTTCATTTTTCAGGTCGAAATTTCCAGAACGGAAGCGAGCAAACCAATAACAGGTGGTGCGTTGGTTTGTAGTGTTAGCTCCGTAAACGTCGTTGATGTTGCGTGCCGCTTGTGCCGCGTTGCTGCCACGACGGTACTCATATTCCATAATTACTCGAATTTTTAACGTATCCATGATGACGTAAAAGATTGAAATGCGATGAAAATGTAACACTAATCAATAAACAAATGACTACTTTTGGAAAAAAAACAGTGTTTTTAAAATAAAATTAATTTGAAATTAGAATTCTTAGCCAAACAAAAATTATTTTGATTTCAAATGGCCAGTACTGCAGAACGGCAATTTCATAGGTAAAGACCTAATATTAGAAAAAAATACTTATTTGTCTTGAAGTTTTTAGAAAATATAGCAGAAAAACAATGTTGTAATAACGTATTATTTCAACATATTTTTTCTGCTATATTTTGTATGGAAGGTGAAAAAAGTGGTTCAGCCACATGCAAGTAGACCATATAATGATATTGATGAGATTTTTTTATTTTCAAAATCAAAAGGAGTTACTTATAACCAAACGATCAAACGTCAGTCTCGCGTCATTTGTCGGGAAACTTGTTGCGAATATTAGTGATCTTGCATGAATCCTTAATTTATTTGAAAAATCCATTTCAGCCACATACTAAACAAAGAACTGGACTTTACAAATCATAAATAATTTTGTTTAAATTCTGCTTCCCTTTCTCACAACGAATGAACAAAATTGATCAAAATCAGTCGATTTCGTGCACGGCCCCTTAACTACTTTCCTATCGCAGGTATGCTGGAAGAGATTTCTTTAGAAATAAGCATCAGCTTATTTCTAAAGAAATCTCTTCACAAGAAATCTCTTTACAAAGGTGATCCTTTGTTCGTATTTTTCTGTTACTTTCTTCGTGTCTGTTTATATGTGTGTACATGAACCGTTAAATAAATAAATAAATATAAAAGCAAAAATCGTTGTATCTCCAACACAAGTATTATTAATTACTTACTGGGGCTGTTTCATTTACATTTGTAAATGTAACCATTTGAGACACAATCTGTATTACTAACTCTTGTTAGTTTTTTAATACACACATCAACACCGTCTAGGGATATTTTATATAAAGTTCTTAAACTCAAGAAATACTGGCTGGTTTTAAAATCTTTTGAAGAAAGCATACATTGTTGGTCTTTTTTTAATAATTCCAAATTTGAATATGAAAAATAAATTAAAAACAAAAGATTTGCGCGCTATATAACTTTAGCAAAGTTATTTTACCACTTTGTCGGCGTTATTAATATGTATACCCATGCCAAATTAAAGCTTTCTAGTACTAACCGTCTCTGAGCTAAGCCGCGGACAGACAGACAGACAGACGGAAATGGCGAAACTATAAGGGTTCATTGTTTACTACGGAACCCTAAAAAGTAAGTTAAAAAACTAAAACCCGATTACTGAAAAATCACGCTCGAATGAAACAAGAAAATATTTTACAGACAGAAATCAAAACATAAACACAAAAATGGTCAAGGTAAAGCCGTGGTCGCATGCCTGTACACATACGAAATTATAATGGCATGCGACCACGGCTTTACCTTGACCATTTTTGTACCACCATTTTCTTGTTTCATACTTTTTAGAGCGTGATTTTTTAGTAGTCGGGTTTGAGTTTTTGAACTAACTTTTTATTTAAATTATTTTAGGGTTAAAATATATGTTTTTATTAATTTTATAGCCGCGCTGTTCGTCGTACAGTCTCATTTATGCTTGTTTTTAACTTTTTAAACATATTTATTAACTTAGACAATATGATATGTATACATATTTGTAATGTGCTCGTCAAGCCCTTTTATTTGATACCCATTTTTAGTTTGTTAAATTCAAAATTCAAAAGTCATTTATTCAAACTAGGCTGAGAATCAGCACTTTTCGAAGGTCAAAATGACATAAGACAGTCCCCCAAAATGCCCACCCTTCACCACTTCCTAGTGCTTCAGCTGGGAAGAAGAATTATAATATTATAATAAGTATACAGGGTGGCAGGGACATCGATGCGAAAACTGTTACCATGGATTCAGTACATGATTCTGAACACCACCGCGTTGAAAATTTTCGCCGGTTCTTAAAAAAAAAATGCTGTTTCATAGAAAAGTGCAATACCTACGTGGTCAAAATGTATGGAACAGCTGATTTTTTAATCCATGGTAACAGTTTTCGCGTCGATGTCCCTGATGCCCTGTATAAGTATAGAAAAAACTTCTTTGTTTATGAACCGATTTTAATAATTATTTTGGCGTTGGGTTCATTATAGCTTTAAAGTGGTCCCATTTTAATTTAATTGGTAATTATCTTGGACACCGAAGATATACCCGGGGAACTCCTCAAAATTAAATAAGCAATTTGTGTGGAGTAGCTAGTTAGCTACAGCAACAAAAAAAATAAAAACAAAAACTTCTTTTACAAAAAGTAAAACCGACTTCCAAAAATCTATTTACGTAGAAATAAACATAATTAAATCATCATAATTTTATCATGTCCCAAATATAATATATTAGTTTGTCTCGCCAGGCGGAGCTGTCGGGCATGAGCTTCAGCTCGGAGCGCCAGGCCGAGCTGCAGGCCAGCGTGCGCGCGCTGCACGTGTCGGCGCGCGGCGCGGCCGGCGCGTGCGACGCGCTGGCGGCGCGCCTCACGCGCTGCAACTTCCGGTACGAGCCGCCCGAGCGGGACTTCGACAGCAGGAGGGTCTCTGGTATGTGCCCTACTTATGAATAAAATGTATGTAATGTACTTATGATTAAATATTGTTAAGAATTTTATTGTCCTACAAATACCATAAAGTGTGAGCTCATGCCGCCTGTGATACAGGTTTATCCTAGTACAGGCATCTAACATTATAATACCTTTATAAATTATTTTTAAGCTTTTACGTTATTAATATTTTACCAATTTTAATACTGAATATTTTTTTTTTTTATTAAAAGATTCGAGAGATTTATTACCAATTAGGGTTAGTAGTGAGCCATTCTTTTTTTAAATATGTCATAAATGCCTTTTGCTCATGCCATTTCGCCAAGAAAACTTGAAGCGGCGTTAAACACTACAAGAGAAGTCGCACACTGCAATGCGTTTGTGTCTTGCAATATGGATTTTCGTAAACTTTTCTCACTTGTTTGATCCAATTTCGTGCACATTTGCTTTTTAGCGTGTCCCCAGCACATTCTTACTGTAGTTTTTTCTCCGAACACGTCTTTGCGCGGCGTCGCATATCAAAACCTTTGGCTCAAATGCTTATGAGAAAATGAAAAAAATACCGTACTTCCATCCCATAAACACAGTTTCAAAATCTTCTTTGCGTTCATGTGTAGATACTGTTAGGCAAATAGGATGAAATTATCGGTTTTTGTCCGTTGTCCCAATTACTAGAACAGGAAACCCTTGCCAGATTAGTTTGTAGGAAGCATCCGCATGTAAAATTTGGGCAGTAAGGCACAGTTTTAATAAATTCTTAGAAGACAAAACGAAGCGGAAGCTAGGTGGGTCATTTTCTGGCTGTCACATAAACTTTATTTTCATCGTCAGGAACATCTGTGCGGCTAATTATCCATTTTTCTAACTCTCCTAGGTGAATTGTGGACGGCCCATACTTTATACGCCTGCGATCTGCCAAATAGTTGTAGAGCTGCTGTTTTGTAGGTATTTTAAGTCCATCAATCTTCTTCAGATTGTGTAAAATGGCTTTCGGCTTTAAGCAGAGGTCGAAAAGCTTGTTAATTTCCAATTTAGTTTCGTCGCAAATACCAAAACTGTAACTACATACTTTGATGGAATCGTGGTTATGCTCGCAATCAGTGCGATAGAGTAACACCGCGTCCGAGTTCGCCTCAAATAACAAATAAATCTGTGCAACATACTGCTCTCGCTTGCGTGGTTCACGAACATTCAAATATATCTCCACAAACATCCAATTCCACGATTCACCACGACTTTTCTTCGCCTCCTGAACTTCTTCCGAGTCTTCATCAGAACAGTACATTATTAGACGACATGCTTAATAAAAACTTTCATACAAATCCGTATCATAACCATTATCACAAACATTTTTCAAATAAGAATACGAGCGAGCACTCCTGTATCGTTTCAATAATGTAAACAAATACACTTGAACTCGTTGCTGCATGCACCGAATCGAGCTCGCTCATTGGTGCAAATGGCCGGTCGCGCACCTCTCATTCACAACGAGTGTAAGGTACACTCACGAGCTGTTTTTTTTTTTTTTTGAGGGTTGGAAATTATCAAATAACTTCTCCCGCTCTGGGCGGAGCGGGAGGGTGTGTCAGACTTTTACTGATTAAAACCCACCCGTGTTTTTTCCGTTCCCTGTGTGCCGGGGTCGCGATATCCCTTTCGGACAAACTCGCAACCCTGGCATTGGCCATAAAGGACCCTGTCAGTTGGTGCTGACATCTCTTTGAGGCGCGCGTGGAACACAACGCGCCGTCGAATCGGGCCTGGTCCTTATCAGACGGCGAGCTACCCATCGCTCACCGTCCGCAAGCCCGCGCCTACGGTGGCCGGAAATCGGCTTGCGACTCCCGATGTCCGGGGCGTCTCCTGCGGCGACTAGGGGCGCGAGGGCGCGAATCTTGCCTCTCCCTCGCGCGTTCCGCCGCCTCCTTCGCGAGCATTACTGCTTCACAGAAGGAAGTGACGGCCTTCCATGCGCTCTCGCTCCGGACCATGGCCTAAACCACGGCCGGACGCGAGAGATCGCCGCCGCCGATCGCCTCCGTGAGGACACGGCGGTGCCCCGCCCAAGCCGGGCAGACCTTCACCGTATGCTCCACCGTGTCCTCCGGGCGATCCACACAGCGGTGAGACCCGGGCGTTTCCTCCCGCTTTATCCTGAACAGGAACCTCCCGAAACAACCATGTCCGGAGAGGACCTGCGTCAGGCGGAAAGTGGGGACGCCGTGGCGCCTCTCTAGCCACTCCTCAAAGAGGGGACTTATCGCCACAATTGTGGCGTGCCCAACACTCCCGCGCTTGAAGAATATGATTTATTAATTTTGTTGTTGAATATAAAACTTTGATTGCTAATTTTGAGGCTAGAATTTGATTTTATTAGCAGACAGATGTTGAATCTCTAAAATATATAAAGTAGCTCACTTACAACATTAGTCGCTGAGTTATCATTGAACGGGCCTTTCATCCAGCACTGGCAGGCAGTAAAGACGTAAACCATAGATTTTTTGTAATATTATTATTTTGTTTACAATTTATATAATTTTTATTTTTAGTATTTTGAATTTTGCAAACGTTGCAGATAGCCTGCAACGTATGCTGTGCAATCACGTGTTACTCATTGAAAACAAGGACAGACATAATTTTTTTTTTACAATCTATTGTTTCAGGTACAATTTGTAGATTGATAGACGTGTGTGATCCGAAATACTGCACTGCTTTGGAGACTACTGCGGGAGGACGGGTACGTTGCTTACAATATTATTTTTGAAGTGAAAACTTCTTTAGGAACGTTGAGCGATTTTTGGTAGAGGAGAAACTTATGGATTTGCGTCACCGTCGTCATGTCCACGACATGCTGTTGGAGCAGTAAGTTTGAGGGTCGCGAGTGGGTGTCCTGAGAATTTTATTGATAACTAAGTGTTTTTGTGTGTAATCGACGGAAAATGGATGAATATTCATTTATAAGTAATTATTACATCGTTGTCGATAATATTTGCACGAAATAACATCATAAATACTTTTTAGGGCAAAGAATAACCGATTAGTTCAGTCTTCAAGAAAATCTTATAATTTTACAATTTTAGTGGCATATTTTTACGACATATTATTAAGTATAGGTTGCTTTCAGTCAATAAAGGTTTATTTTCTATCCTAGTAAAATTTTTTGAAGTGAAAACTTTTTTAAGCGCACTAATTGATTTTTGGTAGGGGATAATCATAAATGGGTTCGGGTCAGCGACATGCTAATGTTAACAGTTTATCTGTAGCTAAGAGTATGACGTGCTGCGCTTGGCCAGCGGTGAAAGCATATATTTTAATTTGCATGTCCAATTAAAAAATTGAATTTACAAATAATTAAATTTTAATTTTTGATACAAGAATAAAGAACAATGGGAAAATTTGTATGGACCCCGTCCCCAGCAGTGTAGCACTACGGGCCATGTGTGAAAAAATAGATGTTATTCTGAGTAACAATTTACCAAAGATTTCAATCGTAGATTTGCCCTTCCACGTCAGATGGTCGCGTTTCTGTTTCGTTTTGACACCTCTGAGACAGACGGTGTCGCAGAGAATTGACTTGGTTGTCATGGAAACGCCATTGTTAATGTGTGAGCTCGCTCAGAGGAGCGACTTAGTACAGTGAGGGCAAATCTACGATTTAAATCTTTGCAATTTACTGAAAGAAATGATGAAATAATGAATGTAGCAAACAATATTTTTATATTAGACTGCTCTCTATGATTACTATTTTATGATTATTATCATGTTCTTAAAAACGTGTTGTATACGTATGGTTCAATATATTAATAATCAGTATGGTTGTATAAACGAATGCTTCTAAAAATGATATTTATATGAATACTATTTTATATACAAAATAATCATAGCGGTTATGAATAAACAAATGTAAACATGATGGTTGAAGAAAATCGATATCACAACAAGAAAGAAGTTATAAGATGCGAATCACAAGGAAGTACAACAACAAAAAAACCAAGACATAGCGCTGCGAACAATAAAGTGAAGCATGCCAAAACTACACCTCCGCTCTGTGCATACACGCTGACAGGCTACACTTACAACTATTTACAGTCAAACGACACCTCACTAAGTGCACACATGTTTCCGAAATCGGCCTCACGTCACTGTTGACAGCGCTATGTCTTGGTTTTTTTATTGGTCTGAGCAAATAGGTAGGCATACTAATAAAAATGAGATAGTCATATTGACTACTCGACCGCGTGAGCGAGACAAGTGCACAACAAGGCCGGCCACAGCACACGCTCATGCCTCACTCTCGCGCGAGCGGCGAGACGAACTGCGAGGTGAACCACGAGACGCGTATGTAATCGGTGCGCTCGTGGCTCGCCTCGCAGCTCGTCTCGCCATTCCAGCGCTCGCGTGGGAAGCGGTTTTTTGAGCACGAGTCAAAGGGGCTCACGGACTCTTCGACGTATTCCATGGTTGACAATTTAAAAGTGCCTGTAATTGGTTTATTTGAAATAAATGGTTTGAGTTTTTTTTTTTTTTGATATTTCGAAAACAACTGAATGATTCTCGGTCGTAATTATTATTTATTTAAGCTCTCCCGTTCGCCAACTGCTACGACCCCGTCGACCGGTCCGTTGGTAGACTTGCAACTTGTTTCTCTGAATGATTCTTCTGTTTTCTGGGAGGCTACCTCTATAATAAAAGAAAAAAAGTTCACAACATCTTCCCACTCACAAAACACAAGTGCAACAAAAAACTTAATGCATGGCTTATGACTCTGGACTATGACTCAACCGAAAATCTACTTTCTATTCCAAAATAGTCAACGCATTCCGTCAAATTTCAGCAAACAGTTTAACACGCACCAACTTATTCATCACTCACACTCGCAGACCCACACACACACCCACACACTCACTCACACACCCACACACTTACACATCCACATACTTACACACCTAAACACTCCATACGAACACTCCTTCCTATAAGTAGATTGGAAATTATTGTCTAGTTTTAATTTTCGGGAAACCATAATTATGTATTTGGGGGGAGACCTGGTGGCTCTAAATACAGGCTTCGGCTTAGCTTAGGTACCAGTCTCCCACAATATTTTTCTTTAAGTCCATAGCTGGACAATATTGTTTTTTGTTATTATTTTGTAAGGATATTGTGGAGAAAATAAATAAATAATTATTATTAACTGGCGAAACTTCGCAGACCGGACGGGTTTTTTTTAACCTCTTAATTTTAAATAATTGCAGCTGATTACAGGGCCAATGGCGGCTGGTAGTGTAGTTACCTAAAATTATGACTTTATTTGTTTTACTCATCACTTCTGCGAAGTTTCGCCAGCTAATTTAGTTTGACTCTGTATACCGCACTCGTGTAAACGAGGCTTTGATCGAGCTGTCCTAACTCACCGCGTGACTGTGCGATTGTGCTGGAGACATGACTAACCTTCCTTGTTGCAGCTGTACAACGTGATCGTGGACACGGAGGTGACCAGCAAGCTGCTGCTGCAGCGCGGACAGCTGCAGACACGCACCACCATCATACCGCTCAACAAGATCAGTGGACACGTCATCGACAGGAACACCGTGACACGTGCGCAGCAGATTGTGAGTATGTGCAGCAAGGGTGTTTTGGCTCCTGAATTTAGTAAACATTTGATGAAAATAATTTCGGCCGTGGCGACCAATCTAAGCGGAGACCAGCCTTCGTCGCAGAAGATATTATAGTGCAGGCGTGTGTGCGCCGACACAGGTGCACTCTATCTTCGCTCACTCACTACGTCCTCAGACTCGCTGTCGCTCTCCCCGGCGCAGGCGCACGTGCCCCGCATCGGTACACGCTGCCAACTTCCAAATTCCGGGCTGTTACTAAGAAATTCTTAATGGAAAACCCAATAACATTTGCCCGATCCAGGAATCGAACTCAGGTCCCCACGCTCATCAGTCGCGCTTGCGACCACGAGACCAATGGGGCAGTCAAACGGGAGTCGGGGGTGTGGTGTATTGATAAAACAAGATGGCGGCGGTAGTTCCGATTGTGGCCACGTGCCAAAAGAACATTGTAGCGTTATATAAACGTTGTGATTGTGTTTTTCTCTCGGTTTTTATTGTTATTTGGAAAAGTCCTCTGCTGCAAAACAAGGCTAAAACCCTTATGTGTTCCATAAATTACTTCGCAGTTAACAAATACTCCTATCCTCCAAATACTATCTGGTGTCAGTCTGGTGTTTGAGTCTGTTAAGTAAACATTTATGTCCTCTTTCGAACATTAACCTAAGAAGAAGCGTACTTGCATCATCATCATTTCAGCTGAGGGACGTCCAATGTTGGACATAGACCTCCACGAGCGTCGCCACATCGACCGCTTCTATACTTCTCGCATTCGGCGGATTCCTGCAGCCTTCATAAGGTCCAAAGGAATCGTACTTTATTGATGTGTATATGGTCAGGGCGGCGGTCCCGAGAACGTCCAGCTGGCGCTGGACCTGATCTCCTTCGCGAGCCACCTGCGGCCCGCCATGGCCTGGGTGTTCGGCGGCACGCTGGTGTGCCGCGACCTGGACACGGCCAAGCGCGTCACGTTCCACCCGAGCGTGCGGCGCCGCGCCGTCACGCTGGACGGCGACGTGTTCGACCCGTCCGGCACGCTAGCCGGCGGCGCCAAGCTCAAGGTGGGTCCATGATCTCGACTGTCTAATGAATGTTCCAAGAAATTCTATTGAAAGTGTAAATAAATCTTGTTCAAGTTACATTCTTACGCGAAGTGATCGCGAGTTACTCATTTATTTGTATTGACAAGATGGGACATTAAATGGAGCACGTAGTTCAACTATACAACGTATTCCTTTGGATATCCCTTAACTCTAAGGTTATAATATTATTATTCTATAAAAGTCCTAGAACAAGTGTTCCAAAAATACATAGTTTCGAAAATATTATAACTAGCCTCTCGATGTGTGTATCTAAGTGTCATTGAAAGTACAATTAAATCATTTTCATTCAAATTAATCATTCTTATTTAAAGCTAAGAAAATTTTACGTTGTCATTTTTTTTATGGACAAAAATAGCTTGAGTTAAATGTTTTTATTTTAATATTCACTTATGTTAATATTAAAAAAAAAACCCTTGTTTTACATAAATAACCGTGACTTTGTCGAATTATTTTGTACTAGCTTCTGCTTGCGACTTCGTCCGCGTGAAAACTCTTGTTCTTTCGCATCGCCCGCCTGCGCTGTTACTTCGTTTTCGCTTAGCGTTCTTTCTAACTTTTTAAATTTAGTTCGGCTCCTAAGGGTCATAGCGTGATGTTAATCAACCTTGATTATGAAACTATTTAGGATAAGGGTTAATACCATGATACAAATAACATCATCTTTCGATTCTACCCGTGTGTACCGAAAACTGTTGAATCTAATACATTTCACGTTAGTACCCTATTTCGGCCACTTACATTTTAGATTGATGTCTCACTTTACCTATTTATATATTGTAAGTTGCAATTGCAGATATATTTGCGAAAGTAAGCCGGTTTTAATCCGTGTGAGATATCGATATCACATTAACACTCGTTACTTTTGCTTTCCATATCATAAGCGTACTGTGTTTAAACTATCAATTAAGGCTTCACTAATCAGATACAATAAAAATATTTATTGAACAACATGTTACTTCAGTGTGCCACCAGCTATCCGTCACTTCAATTCTCCTTCTCTTCGCATACCGTAGAATAATAATTCAAATTGAATTATTGTGTCATTAGTCGAGGCTTTTATTCAGTCACTTGCGTTATTAGTAAAACTTTTACAAATCAAAATTGTTCGTTACTCTCTTGGGAGTCGGCAGGTCACGATATTTTCAATGAAAAGTAAAAGTAACAATTTCATGGAACCATTGTTTTTAGGGAGGCTCGATACTGGTCCAGTTGCAAGAGCTCAAGAAGTTGGAGCAAGATCATAAGACGGCGAAGGCACAGCTTTCGCAGTACACTGCAGAACTACAGTCAATGCAGCATGCCGGAGAAAAATACACCGCTACACAACAAAAGTAAGCCATTACAAACAAATATTTGTTATGTTCATGATATTAATTAATGTGTCTGTCGTTATTGCAACTCGATTCAATGGGGTTAAAACTGAAAGGTGAAAACTGATAGGTGGCAGCACAGTTGTCCGTCTTCGAACCGCCATTGCTGTGTTTATGTTTAATTTTGTGTCGATCACAAATTAATCGAAAACTAGATAAATATGTATGCGATTTGGAGTGTAGCACTATTAAAAGACGAGCTAAGGACGGGAAGCGTCTACCACTGGTAAAAAGCAGCTGTAGTGGAAAAGTCAATAAATTATGAACGTGTTATAAATTATAGGTTATTTGGTGTTTGTTGACTTTAAGTTCTTTTTTTGTTAAAGACTGGATGCGTATGGCAGAAATAACCTGATCGGAGTTGAAAACCAACTCGAGGATGAACTTCCTGACTGAAAAATTACAGAGATGTTAATTCTAGCTCTAATAATATGATAATACAAAACATCTACACGTTTACTATAGTTTACATAATAGCAATAGGTTCACAAGTACCTGTAGGTAAAGAAAACTTAGTACAGTTTCTTAGTTTTCTTTGGAGCATCACCTGTATACGAATTTCTCCCAATAAAGGTCTTCAGGATTCAAAAGGATAGCACATAGTCTCGCCGAAATATCGGGTTTCCAATTTTTTTTCGGAGAGTATTCTTCCACTATTATCGTCTTGTAACATCTTTGGTAAATAGATGGGTCCCCGTATTTTAGCAGTTACACAGCTCCGCAACGACGCATTTAATAATTTTGCGTAAAAGAAGTCGCTTACTTACACGCTGGGTAGTAGCGACATCTAAAGTGAGTGAGCAGTTTTTAACCCCATTCCGATATCTAGCCTAAAAACCCCGAGTGCGTGGAAAACAAAATTTGCACAACTTTGTTTCTGAAATATGGTAATTGTGTTGCGAGAAACTTTTGGCAATTTTTTCAAAAGTTTGAGTGTAAAACATATTGCCGGTTGCCAGCAACACAAAGTGATGTTGAGCAGTTTTGTTAGGGAACTCAGTTTACAATGTTTCTAATTTTGGTTAAAGTAAATCAAGGTAAATGAGTATGTAACTGAAAAAAGTGGAATGAAATGATCAAATTTTTCATAATTTTTTATGTAGGACTCTACATGGATATATTGTAACAACAGATTTGATTGTATCGAGCTAACAAGGCTATAGACATATTGTCTAACATAAATTTAATTAGCTAAATTAAGCCATCCCAGAAAGCTAACCATTGTATACTCCTAACTACTGTCCTTCACTTCATTTAAGTCTTTTATTATTATGTGGAAAATGTTGTAGGTTACATGTTTCTTATTTTAGTGCTCAACTGTTTTTTATCCCTAAAGAATAAAAATAAATAAACAGTATTCGTTCTGACGCATTAGCTTTGCCCGGCAGGTACGAGATAATGTCTCACGAGCTGAGCATCGTGAAGGCGCGCCTGGCGACCACGTCACACGCGCAGATGCACGCCGAGATAGAGAGCTTGCGGGCACAGGTACACATGTATTACGTATTCTGATCCTTGTTCTTCAATTGATGTTATTTCCACAATATGAACTTTATAAAAGTGTAAATTAAGAACTTGATATAAAGCTTTGTGTCGTTACTAACGTCATTTTTTTTAAATCATATTTGGACAGTAAATTGCGAACGTACTGATAGTAGGAAATCACTTAAAGGTTGCTACGTTTGTACTATCTATCTATCTAGCATCTAGCTGCATCTTTCTGACTGACCGACCCCCTTGACAATTCAAAAGTGCCTGTAATTGGTTTATTTGAAATAAATGCTTTGAGTTTGAGTTTGAGTTTGTACATTCAGAGAAATTTATTGATCAGCAGATGGACACGTACGTCAGTTTGCCGTGCTATGCCATTTTATATGACTTTCAAAGATGAAAGTTTTTGAGTGGAGTGTGAGGACTGTATTCAATGGCGGCGGTTGGTCTCTGGTTCAATGTATGATTGCATTAGTATTACATTAATAATGAGTACTAGTGAAGGTCGGAAAGCATCCCACGGGAACATACTACAGGGATAAAAAGTATCCTTTGTGTTGTTTAATAGATCTTTTTAATAGGAATAATTCCATAATTCCGTCATTTTTTTCATATAACTATTGGTTTACTCGGCGCACGCCAGTAAAGCTCCCAGTCGGCATGATTTTTTCTGACATCTTCAACAATCATCGTCATATTTCAGCCAATTTATACAAAACCTTAATGGATTATATACCTAAACCTTCCTCATGAATCACTCCATCCATTGGTGAAAACCGTATGAAAATCCGTTCGGTAGTTTTTGAGTTTATCGCGCTCAGACAGACATACGCGGCGTGGGGGCTTTGTTTTATAAAATGTAGTGAATATATAGTGCCCTCTGTGCATCGTCATCGTTTGAGAATATTCCGAACAATGTACCTACTGTATTGACAGACCACTAGAGCGTGACATGCTCTAAATTCTAAATGAACGTGTACAAACGGAGAACTGACATAGAATAGTTTGATCAAGTGTTGCTTTTGACATCTTCCTTAGCAAGCAGCACTGCCGTCCATATTCTCTTAGTTCCGTGTTATGTTTAAAAAAAAACTATTTTCAAAAACAATGTTTTTATTGTGATGTAGATAGCTGAGCAGAAGACAGCCCTAGAGAGCGCAAAACTGACGCAGCAACAAACTGCCGCGCAAGCGAGGGAGCTGGAGGATAAGGTGCGAGACATCAAGGGGCACAGGGAGAGGTGAGTGCTATCATATGGTAGGATTAAGATACGTAGAGCAATATTTGTAATGTTTGAAGATGGTGATTGCTTAGAGTTGTTTGCACAAAACTGCACTGACGACTTTCATGCAGTCATTCACAAAAAAGTCGTATCATTGAAGCATAGAATGCGGGTCAGCAACAAAGCATCCTAAATATTGGCGGAGAGGGTTTACTAATGTTTGCCATAATTTAAAATGCAATCATTTTATATACCATACTTGTATTTGCCATCATTTCATTAGAAATAACACTTCAGTTGCCATAATCGTGATTACATAAAATCTTTTTCACTCATTTCATTGGTCATAATCGATCAAGTGTCATAATAATTTTAACCCATAAATTTATTTGCTATATTTTTCATTTTCAATAATGTCGTTTTCCATAACATTAATTCACCATAATATTCATTAGCCCATACTAGCACAACAATGCTAGTTCAGTTGATCAATATATATTATGACTATACGATACAGATTTTTTTATTCACAAGGACACCTAAAAAATAACCTAATGTACCATGCATGCTTGCTTTGCAAAAGACGAAATCTAGCGCTCGGCGGCCACTGCCGCGGCACGCTCGCTCCGCTCGCTCGACTTCGCGCGTTGTGTGGTCACAGGTCAAACGTAACCTAGCCGTTTCGAATTTGACAAACTGTTTATTGTCTAAAGATAGTTTGCTGCAATAAATCATTTGATTACAGACCAAATGCCTTAATGATATTATTTTTTGTACAAAACAATAAACGTTTCTAAATTATATTAAATGTTGCTTATGTCAAGTGTCGATTTTGTAATGTGTTACTTATAGAAACTAATTATTATTATAACACATGTTATTATAGAAACTCATTTTATGGCAAATAAAAGTTATGACTAATAAGTTGATATGACAAGCGATAATAGTATAAATGATAATAGTGCAAGTAAATAATAGGTCTTTACCTATGAAATTGACGTTTTGTATGAAAAAATTTAAACGATTTTTTTTCATGTATTTTTTATTTGTATTAATCGAAGTAATCACCCATGCAATCAATGCATCTTTGCCAACGCAGTGGCAGTTTATTGATGCCCTTCTTAAAGAAATCAGCTGGACGGGAGGCAACAAATTCTTCAAAGGCATTTTGTACTGCCTCTCGGGTATTGAATTTTTTTCCCGCCAAGAAGTTATCCAAATTCTGGAAAAAGTAGTAGTCTGTAGGCACAAGGTCTGGTGAGTAGGGCGGATGACGGAGAACCTCCAACCCCAGTTCTTGCAACTTGGAGACCGTCTGCTGTGCAGTATGAGGTCGCGCGTTGTCGTGCAGTAGCAGCGGAGACGAGCGATTGACCAATGCTGGTTGGAGATGTACCAGCTTCTCCATCATTGTGTTCAGTTCTTCACAGTACACATCTGCAGTAATGCTCACCCCGTTTGTTAAGAAGCTGTGATGAATCACACCGGCGCTAGACCACCAAACAGTGACCATCACTTTTCTAGGGGTAAGTTTTCGTTTAGGGCATTGTTTAGGTGCTGAACCAGGATCCAACCAACTTGCTGAGCGCTTGCGGTTATCAAACAGAATCCATTTTTCATCGCAGGTAACAATGCGGTTCAAAATTACTTCATTTGTGTGTCTGTTGAGCAGTGCAAGGCACGTCTCGACGCGTACTTTGCGCTGGCGATCATTGAGTTCGTGGGGCACCCATTTGTCAAGCTTTTTTACCTTGCCAATTTGACGCAAATGGACCAATATTGTTTTGACGCTAACGTCGAAAGCTGCTGCTAATTCAGCCGTAGATTGTGTATCATCAGCTTCCACAATCGCCTTTAATTCGTCATTGTCGACCAAAGTCTTCGGACGACCGCGAGGTTCATTTTTCAGGTCGAAATTTCCAGAACGGAAGCGAGCAAACCAATAACAGGTGGTGCGTTGGTTTGTAGTGTTAGCTCCGTAAACGTCGTTGATGTTGCGTGCCGCTTGTGCCGCGTTGCTGCCACGACAGTACTCATATTCCATAATTACTCGAATTTTTAACGTATCCATGATGTCGAAAAAGATTGAAATGCGATGAAAATGTAACACTAATCAATAAACAAATGACTACTTTTGGAAACAAAAATCCATGTTTTTAAAATAAAATTAATTTGAAATTAGAATTCTTAGCCGAACAAAAATTATTTTGATTTGAAATGGCCAGTACTGCAGAACGGCAATTTCATAGGTAAAGACCTAATATTATGAGGGGACGACTATGGAAAACAAAAATAGTACAAATAATTTTATGGAAAACAAGACAATACCGGGGAGAGCTCTTACACCCCTATTCCGGGGCGAGAATTATCAATTGAAATTATTTTATTTCACACAAATCTACATATAATCTGTGCCTCCATGGGGACTTATGCAACGTGCAACTGAAGCAAGTACGTGGTTCCAATTGGTCGTTTCCTATAGAGAAGACTAAGAAACTTACTCTTCGAAAATTATTGGCTTTTACAATGTTTTTAAATTAGACTGATATATAGTTGCGCGGGCCGTATGCTTGAGTGGTTAATAGATATTGGAGGACAGTATAGGCCTGTCAACAAGTAATAAGCACTTAACACAATAGAAAATAGTCAACAAATCGAAGCATCTATGAGTCTACAAGGTCTACAACGTCCTCACATTCACAAAATAGAAAATAAGTTATAATAATGAAAATATTAATAAAAAGAAAATATTATATAATAAATACATACATAAACAGAAACTAGCCACCGGCTACGATCCTTACCAATAAAAAACCTATTTAAACCAAATGACACGATTTTTATTACAACAAATGAATATGCTTTTTTATTAAGGACACGTTTGCTGTGGGTTTTGAATCTTTCCATAGCCAAGTTCTGTAACCTAATTTGAAAACTTGTTATAAAAGCGTTATACTGTTTATAAGAAATGACTTGCTTGTATTTCACAATTTCATGTTTACTGCGTGTATTTATACACTACTCAACAAAGTTTAGGGAACAGGCCAACTATATCAATTGAATTAAGAAAACTCTTTAGAAGAAATACTGGCCACAAAAATTTGTAAATTTTGGTTGAACCTGCATTAAATAACTGTTCGAAATTTAAGAACATAAAACCTTAAAGTAAAAGCGTTTTGGGCGCTCAATAAAATTTCATGAATTTCTATGTAACGAATTACATTACGTGCGCCATTGGACGCCCAACAAACAAAAACGTCATATAAGTCTTGACTTATACGACATAAAGTTGGATAGCAGTCTTATAATGATAGTGAGATGACTACTAGGTCCTTTAGACGTCTTTAATTTAACTTTTTAGTCATGTGACGAATATGTCATAATAAGCTGGTCTTAGCAACGTTGGTAAGACTAAACTAAACGACGTTATATTACAATCTTAGCTAAAACGTTTGTACGACAACGCAATAGTCATACTAACGTTAGAGTCCATTAAACGTTTTGAACTGACCAAATTAGGTCTTTGAAAAACCTTTATATGACATTTATATAACGTAGCAGTTGTATAGACGTATTCACAGTGACGTTTATATAACGATCACTATCCTGTTTTACAGCGGTCAATTGGAGACTCTTAAATGACTCGGTTGTTCTTTTAATACTCAAATATAACCTATATATTACATGATGTCCGTTTAATGTCATGCCCTGACTTTAAACAAACTTGTAGGCGCATTTAAGTCAGGTTTTGACTTTAAAACGTCTAGGCCGCCTTATTTACGGAACGTTTGATTAAATTTACTACCAAAAATGGAAGCAAAAAATTCGTGGAGAAGACTTAAACGTAGTGGAACTTTCAAAAGGAAAGTAAATCGAGATTTTCTTTTATTAAAAAGTACAAGCCAACAACCGCGGCATTAATAACAAATGTTGAAGAAGAAAAGTGTACAACACATGAACAACAAGGTTCAGTATCAATATTTATTTTATTTCTATAAAAATATTGTGTGTGATGTCTTCCGATATTGAATTGAGCACTTTTCCGATAGTATAAAATGAGTGCTTTCCCATGGCCAAATCAATCTATTAAGAAGTCCAAAATCTGCTCTCGTTAGAAATTTATCTATGTCCAAATATTGAATGATCATATTTTCAGATAACATTTACTTGAATGTTAAAATGTTTTGAAATCTGCACTGCACTTTTACTGTGACCTGCAATATGAAAAGGGTTTTAAATTTATGAGGAACCCTAATAGCTAGCTGTCATGGCGTATTGCATGGTCTTGAAATAACCTTAATACGACTTTATGTCTTTACAACGTCGTAAAGAGATAAGTGTGTGACAAAAGCAACATGTCCTACATTTTTAGAAATAAACATATTTTTATTAATAAAAATATAATAATTTAAACACAAAGTTGCGAGGGGGCATGGAAATCTGAAATAAATACACATAGGTATATTATCATATAACTTTAATACCCAGTCGAACTAAACGGCATGAGAGACAGATACAGTTATTAGCGAGATATATAAATATACCTAAGTTAAATAACACTCACCTTTTATTTCCTTGTTATTATTTATTTCGCACTCAAATCTCGAAACAAAACCACAAACAAGTGTCACTAACAAGAAAAATGAATAAGTCTTACAGGCGTTGTTCCTTGACTCAAATAAAACGTTTTAGTCATTCAAAAACACCTGTATGACGACAATACAACAAACGAGTCGTTGTAAAGTTATGATGCGACTTCTGCGCGACGAAAGTGGTAATTCCATAACGTTCATACGACTTTTGAATGACGTTAACGAAGTCAGCTTGTGACTTTTGTATGTCCATTATACGACAATGTTGGTTGTATAACTGGGGCCATTTTAGCGTTTAGTAAACGTTACTATAACGTTAGTGCGACTTAGGTATTACGATCAATGCAATTAAGATAACGTTTACTAAACTTTTGAACGACGTTAAATGGTTAGTTGGGCGGCAGCGCTTGATAAACTAAAAATAGAATAGGGCCCAGAATTGAATCCTGAAGCACGCCCATCTTAGCTAGAGAGCCCGAGGACGTCTTCGACAAGATCAGTAGCTTATTGTCTTCGAATTCCATAGTGATACACCACTACGATACAATATACTTATCTGTACACTGTTACTACAATATACTTATCTGTACACTGTTACTACAATATACTTATCTGTTAACAGTTAAGTATACTGTGGTCAACGCAGTCAAACGCTTTTGGGAGGTCACAGAAAATACCAATTGCATCCTGGAACTTCTCCCAGGATTTAAAAACTGACTGATGAGTTTTAATTCCTCGTCAACCCTACCTGTCGTGAAACCAAACTGGCTACTATGTAAAATCCCTCAAAATTCAAAAGAGTTTAAATGTGACAACATCTGGTGTAGCATGATTATTTGAAAGGTGGGGCAAAACTAATCACCTGTCGATCCATTCTGTAAACATCTCACCGGGAAGAGTGAGGTGAAGTGAGCATGAAGTGAGCTGTCCATAGTGTCAATCCCTAGCTTTAGGTGCAATGACAGCTCACATCAAGCTCACTTCACCCAAGTTATCACGGTGAGATGTTTACAGAATAGCACGGCTGGTGTTGGTTTGCTGTAATTTTTGTTAGGAATGGAAAATTTTGGTTCTACTTGAGGCTTATTTTCATTTAATGAAGTATAATTTTTCCCACCAAGTCGAGAAAATCATATCGTTCAAGTGGCCACCGTCAGAACTGATGACCATACGGCCTCGTTTTGGCATTTTCCATCACTTGTGTCAGAACTTCCGGCAATAGGTTCTCGCAATCCTGTCGGATATTCTCTTTAAGGGCTTCAAGAGTCTGAAGCTTGTCGACATAAACCCGAGACTTCAAATAACCCCAACTAACAAAAAAAAGTCTGAAGCGGTCAAATCGGGTGATCTGGACGGCCAGTGCAAATCGCCAAAGCGAGAGATTAGATGTTGCGGAAATGCTTCCTGAAACAATTATTATGCGTTCTTGAGGAGTATAGTGTTCCATGGCCTATTGACGTGTATAAATTCTGCATCTGTTTATTTCGCAAATGTCAAAACAGAATTGACATTTGCCGCCATTCGCAAAAGTTATAGCGTCTTTCATTAGGGTGGGTGATTACTTTTGCCCCACCTTGTATATAGATTATACTCAATGTTGGTAGCACAGGTATAGGTCTATATTTAGAGGGATCACTCTTACTACCCAATTTGAAGATTGGCGCTACTTTACTATGATTCATTATAGCTCAACCCTTATTTTAAACCGGTACCGGTGGATTTTTGAGGTATCTTAAACTTTAACCGTAACCGCTTTCAGTCCCTGCTTTTATGCATAGCTCCACCGGTAATTGAACCCGTTGCTATACTACACACTCAGGGTATGACTGTTATACCTGACGCACAGAAACACGTGTCGAATTATTGGCAGTAAGCTCTGAAGAGTGTCATTTATACTTGCTTGCAATATTAGTAATGTTAAAAATTTTCAACAGAGAATACAAAAAAGCTGAAGAGGCGTTGAAGAAAGCGAAGAAAGATGCCGAACTGCACGGCAGCTTGTGGAAGCAGCGGGAGCAAGAGCTAGAGACGTTGAAGCTGGAGGTGGCGGAGCTGGAGCAGGCCGTGGCCAACAGCAAGCTGCAGCTGGCCGACAACCGCGCCGCCGCCGAGCGCATGCGCGACGCGCTGCGCCGCGCCGAGCGGGACCTTGCCGCGGCTACCGTGAGTATAACCATCGCTATAAACTCGAATAGGAGCCACACGACAGTCATCATCCACAGACTGACTTAACCCGCTGCTAGGCATAGGCCTCTCTTTCTTTGTGCCAATATCCACGTTCCTGTGCCAGCATAATTCACAGCCAGCCAGTTGGTCCAGCCGTTCACGTGGACCGTGACCAAGGGAAATAGTGATTCATTTTTATATATAAATAGATTTAAATTATTTGTAACTTTTTTATTATATCCTTTTTGATAGATAGTGCAATTGTGCCCTCTAGTGAGATAAATTTTCAGTAAGTACAAGTACTCGCAGCACATTCACGCATGAACGAATCGTATTTTTTTTCTGGTTCGTTTTTATTTTCTTAGTAGCTCATAAGCATCTACGATTCCTACAACCGTGAGAATAATATTATAATATTCACTTTCCTTCTTCTTAAAGGATGCCGTTAAAGAGATGCAGGCCCGCATCAAACGCCAGAAGGCGGAGATAGCGACTCGCAACACGGAGATTTCGCGCATCGTGCACAAGAAGGAACAGCTGCTCAAGAGGAACGGGGAGATAGAGCTGCAGATCAAGGAGCTGGAGTACACCATCAAAGAGCTGCAGACTGAGGCTACCGAGCAGCATACTAAGGTATAATATGCGTTTATTTTATTCTGAAGAAAGCTTACAGACCAATAACAAGATTAAATGTCTAGTTCCAAGTACATTATATTGCATTAACCAGTTGTACAGTAGATACCTAAAGCGATTTGCAAGCTAAAGAAGCAGTTCAGTAACAAAATTCAAAATTCAAAATTCAAAAGTCATTTATTCAAACTAGGCTGATAATCAGCACTTTTCGAACGTCAAAATTACATAAGACAGTCCCCCAAATCGCCCACCCTTCACCACTTCCTAGTGCGTTAGCTGGGAAGAAGAAGTGGCGCAACAAACTCCCCAGCAGCACAGCTGTCTGTTCAGTTAGAAAGAAAAAAAATGACTATATAATAGTATTCAACATACTTAATTAACCTAATTTAAATTATTATCCATATGTTAGCTAGCACACGCCAATATACCAAACAAAATCATCGAGAACTATACTCGGGCAGAAATAAAAACTAAACGTAAACAAAACTTAACGTCTTAATAAAAGCCTCCAGGCATAAAGGGCGTGCCCGCTTACATAAAGCTGTAACTGGAAGTTATAAATGATAAACTAGGACCATCGAGGTAAAATAAATAAACAGTTAATTACTAATAACAATAAATAATATGATCTATTGTCGAGGTCACTAGTTACATATTGCAATACAACTCATTAAAAAAAAAACATTGTAATGAGTAGATTATGTCAACAATAAATTAAAATTAAATTAAAATAAACAATTATATGAACTCATATAACCTGTCAGTAGGTAAGCTAATTCTGGTGAAAGAACATAAAAATTGTCTTGAGTTAATCACAGCGACCAACTATTCTTATCATTTAAGTAGTCGTTGATAGAATAGTATGCCTTTGAACAAAGGTTGGATTTTACTTTCGTTTTAAACGCATTAAAAGGCAAATCTAGCAAAGAAGAGGGTAACTTGTTATAAAAGGTTATACCAAGCCCAACAAATGAGTTATGAACCTTATGAAGCCGGTGAAAAGGAACTCTTAGTTTTTCCTTATTTCTAGTGTTAACATTGTGAAAATCACTGTTCTTACTGTATAAATGTATATTTTGCCTAATATATAAGATGTTGGCGAAAATGAATTGAGATGCCACTGTGAGGATACCAATATCTTTGAAAAAATCTCTCAGAGAAACTCTGGGGCCTAGCTGGTAAATAGCTCGAACAGCTCGTTTTTGAAGGACAAATATATTTTGAATATCAGCAGCTTTGCCCCACAGCAGAAGACCGTAGGACATAACGCTATGAAAATAACTAAAATAGACTAATCGAGCTGTATCGACGTCAGTGTATTGTCTTACTTTCCTGACGGCGTAGGCGGCAGAACTGAGCCTTCCCGCTAGGCTCGATATATGTGGGCCCCACTGAAGTTTGGCATCTACTGTTATGCCCAGAAAAACTGCCGAATTTACAGATTCAAGCACCTCTTTATCTATGACGATGTTGGGTCCTAGATTTCTAACATTTGGTAGGGCGAACTTAACACATTTCGTTTTCTTGGCATTGAGAACTAGGTTATTTGTCGTAAACCAATCCGTAACCATTGAGAGTGCACTGTTTACATCGTCAAAATCTTGTCTATTCCGGTCTACTTTAAAAATAAGAGAGGTATCGTCTGCAAACAGTACAACTTCACAGATACCCTTTAAATAGAATGGTAGGTCATTGATATACACTAAGAACAAGAATGGACCCAGTATTGAGCCTTGAGGTACACCTAACTGAACTGGTAGCCCGGAAGATTTCACACCATTAACATCTACACATTGGGACCTATTATGTAAATACGAATTTATAACGTTGAGAGCTTCGTTTTGCACACCGTAATGACGCAGTTTACGCAAAAGCGTGTCATGGTGCACGCAATCAAAGGCTTTGGAGAGATCACAGAAAACCCCAATAGCATTTTGCGAGTTCTCCCATGCGTTAAATATGTGTTTCAGCAGAGCAACACCCGCATCTGTAGTCGAACGACCTTTTGTAAATCCATATTGTTCATTATGAAGGAGGCTATTTAAATTAAAATGTCTTAGCAGCTGCTTGAGTATTAACTTTTCAAATATTTTGCTAAATGCTGGTAAGATAGAAATAGGCCTGAAATTGCCAACTTCATTTTTATTACCTGATTTAAATAATGGTATGACTTTACTATTCTTCATGAGTTCAGGAAAAGTTCCTAAATCAACACATTTATTAAAAGTAACAGCTAGATAGGGGGCTACGATGTCTATTATATTACTTAAAAGTTTAATGGAGATGCCCCAGTAATCACCAGTGTTTTTAGACTTGAGTGTGTTAAAAACATTAACTACATCACGAGGCGTTACATGTTCGAAGCTAAATATGCGACTATTTTTAGACACACTACTAAGCAAAAGGTTTTCAGCTTTAGACGGGGATGAATTTAAGGAGCGAGTCGTAGTTACAGGTATGTTTGCAAAAAACTCATTAAACGCCTCAGCTACGTCAGCTGCTTTATCAACTAATTTATTGTCGACCATAATCTCAAGTTGTTTATCTTGTTTAACCGACTTACCCGTTTCATTATTAATAATTTTCCAAGTGGTTTTAACTTTATTATTGGAATTTTTAATTGAATCGCTTAAAAATTTAGATTTAGCAAAAACACTAACCTTTTTAAATAATTTTGAATAACTTTTGACATACTCTAGGAAAGGAGTATCAAACCTGTATTTTTTCAAACCATATAACTCGTATAGTCTCGCTCTACTTTTATAAATTCCCGGAGTGGCCCATTGGTTAAAGCCAACGGAGGTGCCATTAATTTGAATAGTTTTGGTCTTGAAAGTAGATTGGTACTCTTTTTGCACAACATCAAAAAGGGCTCCATAGATTTCATTGGGATTCTCGTGTTCTACTATAGATGGTGTAATTCTATGAGCTATATTATTTTTAAACTTATTGCAACGAGTAGCTGTATAAGGCCTGCATTCTATTTTATGCGGCTTTTTATGTAATGGCATGGGGAAGCTAGCTAATAAACCACAGTGGTCAGACGTTAAGTCACTTAACACTATTTTATTTTTGGCATCACAATCACTAAATATATTATCAAGACAAGTTGAAGAAGATGCCGTGATCCTAGTAGGTTCAAAAAACAAGTTAATTAAATTATAAGACCTAAACAGATTAAGAAGTCTAATGCTTAATGGAGTAACATCTAAAATATTAATATTAAAATCTCCACATAAAATTATACTTTTATTACTTGATTTTAACCTATTGAGTGAATCCTCCATTACCGATTCAAAACTAATAAAATCACCTGAGGGGGGCCGATACACGCAAATTATAACGTATCGCTCGAGTTCAACACAAGACAACTCAATAGTGCGCTCGATGGAAAGATTAACTAAATCTAAACGTTGTTTACATTTCAACTTGTTTGAAACAAGAACCAAAGATCCACCGCGAATGGCGCTTTTCCTTACAAACGCACTTTGTACAGTAAAATTATCATCATTGATAAACACTACTTCATGTTCTTTCAACCAGTGTTCAGTCAAACATAACACCTGAACATCATAGTTCTCTATAAACAAACTTAACTCTAGCTCTTTGCCGGACAGACCCTGCATATTTTGATGAACAACATTCAAAATATGCGGCTCACCCGTTGTCGCTCCTAATAGTTTAAACTATAAGGCGTATCAAAAGTAGTGTTAGTACCACTACTAACAATAATCGGTGGTACACTACAGGTACCAGTGTCACTGTGTATATTGTATGCTAAGAGATTAGCAATTCGTCTTCTACAACTAGGTGGCAAATACATTGTATAATTTGTCAGTTTGTAATCAGTAATAAATTGATTACAATCAAAATATAAAATAGCGTCATTGTGACGACATGTCCTATTATAAATTAACATATTTAAGTTATAAATGTGCCTATTTTGCTCATCAGACAAATACTTAGAATAAGGCAAGGCACAGAAAATAAATTTGCAACTATTGGTCTCATTGACATGTAACATCAAATGGACACATTCAATTATGTCCTTTTTCTTGACAGTTAAACTATCCCCGAATAATAAAATAACAGTGGAACTGGGGTTTATTTTTGTCAATTTAATATTATGAATTAATTGGCTAATACTGGCACCGGGTAAACAATTATTAATTACATATTGTTGCGAACACTGATTAAATATACTACCAAAACCTTGACCAAATTTGTCAGAGAATACATAAGTTGTGTTAGCCAAATTATTAATTCTATTCTCATCCAAACAGCTACCTACAGGCTGAGCCACTGAGGGTGTGGGTGGAACCAGTTGAGGTTGGGGCTCATGGGAGCAAGCACAGCTAAAAGAGAGGTTATTTGTCAGAGACTCATACCTCTCTGCATTGTACTTGACTAGGTCTGCCAACTCATTAGCCTCCTGCAAGCGCTTACTCAGGTCTTGTTGAGAAGCCTCATATTTACTAAAGATATCCTTTAGAGCATATTCCCTGACAAACAATTCATCCTGTAGGTGCTGAGTGTCAGTATCATACATAGTATTACATAATTGTAAATCACTATTACACTTGTTTAATTCTTGAATTAAATTTAGATTTTTTTGCCTAAGTTTTGTATTTAATTTGTTAACTTTTTGGCGTTTTAAAGATTTATGAATTTTTCTAATGAATCTATTAATTTTAATATATTTTTTTAACTTATTATGGCTAGTAAACAAATTGCACTTAGTGATAGTATCATCAGTTAAATCTATTGTTACCATTGGCTCAACACATGTGGATCCAGACCCGCTACCAACCAACTCATCATAAAGACTGCAGGTGATCGCAGACTCTTTACTGGCTTTGAGAGTTTCCAAATGGGTTATTGAGTTATGGGCCCTGCTTAATTCCAGTTCCAAATCAGATATCCGTCTCAAAGCCAGTTCGTGGGTGTCACTACATTCCTGGAAATTTGACACAAGTTGACGGAGGTGTTGATGCTGGCCAAGTATGTCCATATGCTGAAGATGTAGTTCGGCCAACTGGTTCTTAAGTTCAGTGTTCTTGTTATTAATGTATTGAACTTCCACCTCACTGTCTTCCCTTTCCTGTAGAAGCTGATCGCACTGCTTTTTACTACATTCCAACTCTTTCAATGTAGCCTTCAGTTTTTCCTCCAAGGATGCGGTTCTACGGGTCAACATATTGACAAGCCAACCCTAAAGGCACCCTGGAATGAGATAAGATAAAGCCAATTGAGTCGAATAAGAGAGAGAGAGAGAGATAAGATGTGGAGAGTAAGTACTAAGATGAAGGGACTATTGGGGGAATAAAATTATATATTATTTAGAATTGACGGAAAACAAAGGAATAGAAGTTGAGAAGAGTGTGTAATGTCAATTATGTAATGATAATTTAATATTCTAAAACAAATTAAAGGGAAAAACAACAAAATTAAGTTTACAAATTGGTTGGGGGTAGGTACTACCTACTATTTTAAAGTGATTGAAACACCAGTTCTTAACATTAATTTCATGAATTGGCACTAATACATTAATTTAACATAACAGAAGTATGTCTAGTAATAATTTACAGTGATGTCTAATTGTAAACAAGAGAAGTTACATGGGGTAATTACACTGCTTTTATTAAGAAACAAGATTAACAACAATACAAGTTTATGACACAAAGCTGCAGGTTTAATAGTATGAATAACTATTAAACAATAAGGCCTAATGAGCCTATTTTTTGTGTAGTAAATTATGTAGTGTTTATTGTCTGGGCAAATGTTTTCGTCTTCGATTTTGCTTCCACTATTTGTCAAGCAAAAGGAGGCATAAACCGTGCCAGTGTGTGATGGACGTAGCTCAGACACCTGAGCAGTATTTTGTGATGTTCAGCGTTAGTATGTAGAATAAGTTTAATAAAACAAAATACTCCCCGGGATTGATGAACTTTTGAAATCCGTCACCGTTGGGTTGGTTGAGTTGACAGCCGGTTTACATAAATCCTTGTAGTGCGAAGTTCACGCGACAAAAAACACTGTATAATAACTGAATATACTAATTAATAACTAGGTACGACTATAATACACTAATTTAACATAATTATAACACTTTTACTAATTTTCTAAATTAATTAACCTAGGAGGTCGTTTTTTTTGACGACCGGCTACCAGTGTTGCCAGCAAAAAAAAGAAACCAATAATGTAACATGGAGAAATCTAAATTAAAGTTAGTAAGTGAAGGGATTATGTTGAGTTTAGATACGCATAGGTACTTTTTCCGTATTTCGTGGTTGGGCCTACAGCAAAAGTTGTATATTTTCATGAGTACTACACTCCCTTAAAGTACGTCCCGTCTTTTACCTGCCACACTGTATGAACTAGACATACTAACAGAACAATACTCGTGAATATGAAAAACCAAAAAAGAAACAGCTGTTCTTTTTAGTCGTCTCCTTTGAACAGAATTTACTACTAATATCCGATTGTAATCTCACCAGCTCATATCGTTGGAAGACGAGAACCCCTGGATAACGTCAGAGCGGCAGTACTTCGGCCTTGCGGGTGGCATGTACGACTTCAGAGAGGCCAACGTGGCCGGCGCCAGGCTGGCCCAGCTTAAGGAGAGGAAGGACAAGCTGGCGCGAGGACTCAACGCGAGGGCACACACGCTGCTCGGCAAGGAGGAGGAACAGGTAGGAACACAGTGGCCGCCCAGGCTGGCCCAGCTTAAGGAGAGGAAGTTTAAGCTGGCGCGAGGATTCATATCGAGGTCACACACGCTGCTCGGCAAGGAGTAGAAACAGGTAGGAACACAATGCGGCCGGCCAGACTGACTCAGCTCAAGGAGAGGACGGACTAGCTGGCGCGAGGACTCAACGCTAGGAAGAAGATCAGGTAGGAACACAACGTGGCTGGCCAGGCTGGTCCAGATCAGGCTAAGAAATTCGTTTTATGGCACTTATAAACTCCCATGACACGTCGCGGTAAACACAGAAAAATTACATTCGTGTTTTGGTTTTCATGATACCTACTTCACCACAACGCGTTTTGGCAGTAAAGAAAATCCATACAAATATATTTGACTTTTACGGTTTAGGACATAATATAATACATATAATGTTATAAAAAAGCAGTTGGCCTGTACCAAATACCAGAATCATTCTTAGAACGTCATAGTTAGAAGATCATAGTTATAACTACGACTGTTCATAAGACCAATATTAGTACACTTACATAGTTTGCAACAAACGTTTTGACTTAGACTTATCTTGCTTGTTGGGACGCAGCTCGCCAATTTCATGGAACAGGTAAGAAGGAACGATTCAAGTTTATTTGGCAACAGTACATAAGGGTGCAACCAGAGCGAGATCGATCGATGCTGACCGTCGCGTCGCCGCAAAATATGTCGCTTCATATTATTATCATAGAATTATTTTACAAATTTTACACATCGCGTAAGAAGCATATAAATACTTGGTTTACAATTATATGACTGAAGTAATAGAGAAAATAATTAAATAATTGAAACAAAAACCGCTATTTGAAATTTTAGAAATTAGCTCTTCAAATAATTATACAAAATTAAACATTTTCCAGGACCGCATCAAGGTAAAAAAAACAAAAACGCGTTTTTGTGAATAAAAATTGAGGAAACTTTCTTTTTTTTTTGGGTTGGAAATTATCAAATAACTTCTCCTGCTCTGGGCGGAGCGGGAGGGCGTGTCAGACTCTTACTGACTAAAACCCACCCGTGTTCCTTCAGTTGCCTGTACGTTGCCAGGGGCCACGGTATCCCTTTCGGTCTCCCGCGACCCCGGCAGGCATCGGTCCTAGCGGACCCCGTCAAACCTGTAAAGCCTACTTAGCTGTGATAGTTTTCCTTTTAATTTCGTTACTACTGCTATGAATTTTTACCCTTATAGTTTCGCCATGTCCGTCTGTCTGTCCAGGACTTAGCTCAGAGACTCTTAGTACTAGAAAGCTGTAACTTGGCATGGGTGAACAAGAAAATTAAACACACACAACGATGATGCGGGAAGCACTGAACCGGTCGCAGTGGCGGTGCTTAGGGGAAGCCTATGTCCAGCAATGGACAGTGAACATTCTTTCGGCTGAAATGATGATGATGATACTTCAATATTGCATCCTCGAGATTTAAAATACGTTTTAGTCCGTTTTTATTGTACTGCACGGCCAAAAAAATTTCAGTGACATAATAGAATTCTCCTTTGGACAGAGCATGCACATAGCAAATAGTTTTTTCTCGAAGAAATCACAACGACGATTAACTTGGATGTCACCTGACGCCTTCACGCGTAATGAAATCGACTACGTTTTATCATCTGGCAGTCATATTATAAAAATATTTGCGTCATTAATAGACTCAAATACAGCTCAGACCATAGACCAATCCGTGCAAACATGAGACTAGACTTTAAAATTCACCGAGCCAAATTGTTTACGAAGCAAACCAAAAGACTTTTTAAAGAAACGCTTTTTTTTTCACAAGTTTTGTACTCTACTTTTAAACATTGACTGTGAGAAAATAAATATTGGTATAGTATTTATATTTATCTGTCGTAGTTGTAGTATTTATATGACTGCCTCGTTGGTCTAGTGGTCGCAAGCGCTAGGTACTGCTGAGCATGAGGTACTTTTTTTATTTTATTTTTTTAGTTTGTGAAATTATCAAATACCGCGAGGACGCAGACTCTTACTGACTAAAACCCACCCGTGTTCCTTCAGTGTTGCCTGTACGTTGCCAGGGGCCACGGTATGCCTTTCGGACTTTCCCGGCAGGCATCGGTCCTACCAGAACCTTTCTGTTGTGCTGACATCTCTTTGAGGCGCGCGTGGAACACAACGCGCCGTCGACCCGGGCCTGGTCCTTATCGGACGGCGAGCTACCCATCGCTCACAGTCCGCAAGCCCGCGCCTACGGTGGCCGGAAATCGGTTTGCGACTCCCGACGTCCGGGGCGTCTCCTGCGGCGACTAGGGGCGCGAGGGCGCGAATCTTGCCTCTCCCTCACGCGTTTCGCTTCCTCCTTCGAGAGCATTACTGCTTCGCAGAATCAGGTGACAGCTTCCCACTCCCTCTCGCTCCGTACCATGGCCTGGCCCAGCCGGACGCGAGCGATCACTGCCGCCGATCACCTCCCCAAGAACACGGCGGTGCCCCGCCCAAGCCGGGCAGACCGACATCGTAGAGCATGAGGAATAGGAATGTCTCAGTAGCAGCCCGGAGTCTGGGCTTGCGCCCGGTTGATGGCAATAGGCTCGCCCCCTATTACATAGGACTTAAAAACATAGCTGGTGAAATGTGGGTGTACTACAGGTAAACCTCTGCCCAACCCTTCGGAGAAACAAGGCGTGATGTTATGTTATTTATATTTATCACATTTTTGGCGGTGACTAATTATATACTTTAATTACTGCTTTAGATCGAAATGATTCCGGAGTCAGTGTCTCATTTGCGTCACTGGAAGAACTCATTTTATTATAATTATGTAAATAGATTATCCAATGACATTAAAATAACCATGATAACAGATAGAAAAGAACCTAACTAAAGTTGACGGGATATTTTTTTAAAATTTTATTGTGTAGCTCCATTTAGCCAGCCAGCAAGTAGGTACTTTCAGCACGTTTCATTTTTTTTTTGTACTTAATTCATATAATTCGTGCTTGATCCATATTCAAAATGTTTTTATTCACTCAGTGAGTAAAAGAGAGTTTTATTCACTGTTATCGATGAATAAAATGCCCTTTTTCGAGTCGCAATAGTAAAATAGTATATTATGCAATTAGTGAATAAAGGACGGATTTAAAGCGAGTTAATTAAAATGCACGTTAAAATTGGAACAATTACTCAAATTAAGAGTAATTTTCTTATTATTACTAATAATAATCAACTTGTGAAGCGATATTTATTTCCTGTGTATCGACTATGTTTTCGCAAGGAGGTTGTATAGCATTGAGATGGAGGTCGCCTAATATAGATGTGTTCTAAATTCAAACACCAAAATAGTGATTAAAAGTACCTTTTATTCACTGAAAACAGTGAATAAAATAAGGTTTTTAGAGGGGGAATGGTATAAAAATATTTAATTAGGTAATTTAATGCAAAAAACCGCTGTTAATATTGTTGATTAAAGTACAATTAAAAAAAAAGGTAATTTAATTTTATCGAAATTTCCGTGGACGAATTTGTTTAATTTTCAATTATTTTTTGTCCATCATGTCGTTTATTAAAAAACATTGGATACGTATTTATTATTTTGTTACGTAATCAAAAGATTACGGCAGTACATTAAGTTAAAATGTAGCATGACGGCACTGCCCGGTAGATTTTATACTGACTTGTGATGTAGCGAGCCATTCCCCAACTAATGCGTGTTATCTAAACCATGTTTTATTTATATGATAAAGCAAAAAATACGAGTACGTGTCGGATATTTTTTTATTATCTGACTGACGGACTAAATAGTATTTTTTTTCCTAGTCAATATCCCTATTGTAATACCTTATCTCTTCAACAAATACTCCATAAAAACATATCTGTTAAAAAACAAACCGTTCGTTTCGTGTTTAAAAAAAACTGTAACCCGAAGATTTAACAAGTATGAAAGAATAAAATATTTCAGACAGAAATCAAGACATTGGTAAAAAAATTATCAAGGTTAAACCGTGGTCGCATGCCTGTATACCATGTGGGTGGTGCCAGGAACACCTACAAAATTATAATGGCATGCGACAACGACTTTACCTTTACCATTTTTACGGTCCCGTACCTCAAAAGGAAAAAACGGAACCCTTATAAGATCACTTAGTTGTGCACCTGTCTGTCTGTCAAGCAAGACCCTTTTTTTCAAGAATGCATAGAGGTATCAAGTTGAAATTAATATCAAATACGTTGGTCTATAGTTCCTTGAAGCTCTAAAAAAATCAAGCTTCTAAGTCAACGTAATAAAAAAATACGGCCATTTATGCGACTTATTTTGATACTCGCAAATAAATCAAAAGCAGGGTAGTTCCCGTTGACCTAGAATCATGAAATTTTGCAGGAAGCAAGGTCTCACAGCACCAGTAAATAACCCCGAAAATCGTTAATTTGTAGCTTAATCACATTTTTTTTTTTTTGTGATTTCAAACTTACCTACATTTTCAGTTTGAGAATTGACCGTAACGTATATCGATGTTTAGTTTGTTTTTGGGATAAATTCATCCCAACTACGGAAACCGACATTTATTTGGCCGGTTTTTGTACCTGTGTCTGAAATATTTTCTTGTTTCATACTTTCTAGATCACTTTTATTTTTCCGTAGTCAGGTTACAGATTTTTAAACTTATTTTTTTTTACCTCTTATACTTATGTTTCATGCTGGATTATATTCGAACGCAATGTGTATTGTTACTGAATTTAAAAAGAAATTGAATTGAATATGTTTCAGTACCAAGACTTGATGCGCAAGAAGCAGATAGTGGAAGCGGATAGAGCTAAGCTGGTGCAAGTCATGGCAGAACTTGATGAGAAGAAGAAGAGGACGTTGATCACAGCATGTGAGCAGGTCAACAGGGACTTTGGGTCCATCTTCTCGACCCTGCTGCCCGGCGCGCAGGCCAAGCTGAAGCCGCTGGACGGCATGACGGTGTTGGACGGCCTGGAGGTACGGCACATTACCACATAACCCACAAAATAAACCACTTCAGTAAATCCCGCCCTAACATGTTTGTCCATTACCAAATAGACCGGCCATATTAGTTGTTAGAGAGGTCTTTTTCCAGTAGTGGATTGCAATGTTTTGGTGTTTGATGTTTGACATAAATGCTTTTGTACGTTTTAAGGCGGGATTTAAAAACAAATTCAACACAAAGTTACTGTTAATAAAAGCGGCCAAGTGCGAGTCGGACTCGCATACGAATGGTTCCGTATTATAATATTTAACATTACATATTGTATTTTTTTTTACTGCTCTCTGTGACCGTACAATTTTTTTTAAATTGTGTTACACTATATAGTATTTTTAGAAGTCACGGAACAGATATCCATTTATTTTATTTTTTTACCGAACGGGCAGTATGTACCTTAACCGCTGTAGCTACAGGAAAACAGTCATAGGACAAATAAAAACGCGATTTTGTGAATAAAAAGTGAGGCAAAATAGTTAACAGGAGGGGTGTTTGGACAGGAAACCTCCCCGTGTGCCGGGGGCTGAAGTACCCTTATGCATGCATCCGAACGGAAGCGCACCCTGAGCTGCGGGCTACGTCTGCCCATTAGGTGCTGTGTGCCTAGGGGGGGCTCGCTGTCCGTATGCCGATATCCTGTCGGAGGACTGAACGCTCTAACGTGTACTCGCAGAGAGCACACGTTGAGCAGCGTTCGAGGGGGAGCGGGCTCGGCGTGCACTGACCCTGCCGTCGGGCGGCAGGAGGAAGTCTTTTCTCCTGCCACCGTTGGTCTCGTAGCCCCGAAGAGTGTCAAGGTCATGTCTCTGGCATTTGACTGGGGTCGAGGGTCTCGGCTTAACCGCCCGGGCCGCGAGGAAGAAAACCTCTATAAAAAATCACCCCAAACCTCCAAGCGGCGGCGCACCGTGAGGAAGGTTGATAGGTTGACTAATGGGTAGCTTAATTAGTTACTAGTGCGAACCACAATTTAATTAGAAATAAAATATTATATACTCGAGGAATCTTATTCCTTTGATATACTTCTTAACTTAAAATGGCTTATAATTTTCGAAAACTATCTTTCAAAAGAGTGGAGGGTGTTAGAATTTTAAAGGAAAGTACGAATTCTACGCGAAAGAAGTCGCGGGCAAAGCGCTAGTATGAACCCAACACTGCAGCGTGTATGTATGTATGCTAGTATGTATGTAGTGTGGTGTTGTAGTAGTGTGTATGTGTAATTATTGTGGCGAGAGCTCTAGAGCGCTTTGTTACATCTAGCTCGCGACCCGTATATCAAAGCTACTAATCGAACCTCGCGGTGGCGATATCAATCGTTGGGTTGCAGCGCGTTCACTAGTTTTCGGTAGTTTTCTACGTTTTGAACATTGACACTTTAACCGTAGGTATTTTAATTTTCGATGTTCAAATATGTACCCAGGCAAATACAAAAATGTATCGAACGAGTTGCCAACTGTTTTGATATTGAGTTTGGATTTTCTTGTACAGATTAAAGTGGGTTTCAACAAGACGTGGAAGGAGTCGCTGGGCGAGCTGTCGGGCGGCCAGCGCTCGCTGGTGGCGCTGTCGCTGGTGCTGGCCATGCTGCTGTTCAAGCCGGCGCCGCTGTACATCCTGGACGAGGTGGACGCGGCGCTGGACCTCAGCCACACGCAGAACATCGGCCAGATGCTCAAGGAACACTTCAAACACTCTCAGGTATCACTCACGTGACATGCCCTTTGTATTTTGTGTGGAAAAACTATAAAAAATTCAAAACTTATTCGCAGGGTAACCCTGTGTCCTAACCGAAAGCGACAGTAACACTCGTTTGTATGACGTACTCGCTTTATCAATCAAGTCGCGTTTGTTCGTCACGATTCATTTAAACAATCGCGTACAAGCGCGACAGTCACTTTCGGTTAGGACACCGCTTAGGTATAAAAGTTTGGTCAAATTCGGCCCGTCATCATGTTTTCATGAAATAGTCACAATTCCAATAAGTTCGATAACTCCATAATTTTCTCTTGCAGTTTATAATAGTGTCTCTGAAAGACGGTATGTTCAACAACGCCAACGTGCTGTTCCGGACGCGGTTCGTAGACGGCATGTCCGACGTGCAGCGCACCGACTCGCGGCGCTAGCGCGGCCGGACACATGGAGATAAGGAGAACATTCAAGAAGGAATCGAACAAAACAAACAAGCAACAAGATGCTAACATACGATTTGAATGTGCTAAACATTATATCATCCTGTATAATATTACCCTATGGGTGCTTACAAAAGTGCCATAAATGTACTGAAACCTTTGATTCGCTGTAGTAAAACACGTAAGTAAGTTAAATAGTACTCGCGTGTTATGTGTGGGCAAATAAAGGCTCTGTACATTTTTACGATTTCGCCGCCTGTTAGGAAATATATATATCTAACGGCAGAGTTCAAGCTCTTAAATTCTAGTTAGAAATATAGCAGAAATCAATTTTTATTCCTACAGCTTATAGCGGGTAAAATTTAATCATTAAAAACGGCACCACGTGGCGAGCTGTTGGGCAGTAGCGAGCACACGGATCTTATCTCCCGGGAGAAGTCTCGTTCCTGATCTTTGGCTTGCCTTTAAGCCGGCCAGGCTTGCGCGAACACTAGCGGGAACAGAGCTCCCAGTGCGGCCGGACGTTCGCAAGACGAGCGCCCTGCCGCGCGTCACTGTGTACAAACGCTTCTTAGGCAGTCATTCTATACTTTAACGAAAACTGAAAATGAAATTTCAAGGACGCGTGACGTTAAGGCACATTTCGTTACATGAGAGGAATAAAGATATCTCTGTTATTCTTTTTTTTTTAAGAAGTTTTGCTTGTATCACGTGTACGGTGCTGCACGCGCAATGTTTTGTATATAAGATCTCACATGTGTTTAGTTGCATGTGTTATACATCGAGTGCTTATGTGTTGCAAACACAAAACTTAGTATAATGTTACCTATTTTAATTCTAGACGAACAAGTTTTTCGTAATGATAGTGGTGCCAATTAACTTAGTAGTAACACTACATGGTATTAATCAGATGCGAGCAGCGATCTCAATGCTATTATATTTTGAATTAAGAAATGCCTGCAGTCCCTGGCCATTTGGATATATGAAACTCCTGACAAACTTCAGGAGTTTCCTGTATCCAACTGGCTAGTGACTGCGAGGTTACCACTCTTCTATATCTTATAGACATGTTATTAATTAAAGTCGCTTTTCGTGTCTATCTGTGTGACCGTGTTCTTCTTAACTTTGCAACAGTTTTTGACGCGGTTTTCGTATTCATTTATATAGAATACATACATATTTAACTTTTATCTCGATGTTTAGTCAAGTTGTAATAACCGTCCGAAGCAGGGGCGAGTTTTTAATAACACGTTCCTGTTGAGCAGTCTTTTCTGTATTAATATCACTGTATGTTCTGTGTCCTACATTAAGACTGTCCCTTAAACCCCTCCTTTAGCGTTCGTCCAGACGCGGGAGACTGAACGAATATGACGATGCTCTTGTCAATATAAGCCTCGCGCAAACCGTTCGGTTCCCGTCGCGTCTGAGCGCCTGCTTACCGTAGGTAACTCACATTCCTAAAGGGTAGTGCAGATGACATACTTTTCCTGAATGAATTATGCGGCACACAAACTATTTACGAGATAGGCTTTGTGTCAGAATGGTAGTGGGTCGTGTTCTTTGCCTTATTTACTTCTGACGCTACGGTTTTCTAAGACTGCGGTGGCCGCCACATAGCGTCCGTAATTTACCGTCGTATGACGTCACCGAAACGTTATTTACGAAAGTACGAGTAAGTTGGTTTGTTTCCCTAGAGAGCGTTTTTTACACCGTAAAGTCAAACCGCCATCATTTTCATGACAGCCGTACCTGCGGCCGCTATGCAGCGGTCACCGGTAGCTATAGTTCAAGCTGCAAATGTTGTGGGGCGAAAGGACACTACGTACCGTTAGTAGTCCGTGAATAGCCGTAGAGCCATGTTTTTATAATTTCATCATCTGTTTTTTTTATTTCGTGTCGGTTCTTGTAAATTTAAGTTTAACTATAAACATAGTCATACGAAAAGATTTGGTAGTAACATATCTTGTATAAAGATTAGAATTATGTCAAAATTAAAATTCGATATTCTTGATACTTGTCCCGCAGTTTACATAAAATTCTATTTTCGAAGCGGATACGTTAAGTTTGAACTAAAATTGTTTCACTGTAATTATTCGTAGATTTATCTCCTTTGTAATGAGTGTAGTATTTAGATGTCAGCCTAAACTGATCGTCGTATTACTACACTTAAGTCGCGTCCCCGAGCAAAACGCAGGTGCGGCCACAGCGTTATGGTTTTTTATAAAGAAACTAGATTCTGCCCGCGACTTCGTTCGCGTGGAAATCGTAAGACACCACAATGTCTATACTAATATAATAAGGCGTCTGCGCCGCGTGGGTTGGTACCTCGTTGACATACGCATGCACAGTTCGGCTCTTCTCGGTAATGCTCGGTTCTCGTCGGGAGGCCGTACTCGACCGCCCACCGCGTCGCATAGCATCGCATTGTCGGCTCGCGCTATTACTTTGTTTTCGCTTAGCGTTCTTTCTAACCGTCTTTTAGCTCCGCTCCTAAAGGTTGTAGCGTGATACCTATAGCCTTAAAACCTTCCTAAAGTATTGGGCAAAATATTTATTCAAATAAAAACAAAACAAACAAAATCTTAGCTTTATTATATTAGTATAGATTATTCTAAAATCTGTTCTTATTCGCTACTGTGACTCATGCGCGTGCTGTGGTGCGGCAAAGAGGGAACGAATGCTCAGGTTTATTTGTTCAGGGAAGCGCCTTAATGTAGTTGAGATGTGTTAAGTTAATAAGTTACTTATGTGTTAAGTTAGTTATTATGTTAAGTGAATATTTCTCAAATTATAAAAGTTCTTAGTACTATATACTTTGTTTTATTTAAAAAAAACCAACCACAGCTAAACTTAGCCTTTGAAATATAAACTTTGTCATTTTGTAATAAGTATAGGATTCCCAATATTGTTTCGGCAATCCCGTGTCACTTAGCACACGTAGAGTGCCCTGTGGACTTAGCACGAACGCGCGGGGTTACGAACGTTACGTAAATTAGAACTATTTTAAAATTGGTAATACTCATTACTCATTTCGCACATAATACTTAGTTTTGTAACTTTAACCATATACCATGGACGTTACGTGTACGTGTTTTGACGTGAATACATCTTTAAATTTGCTTCTGTAGTAGGAGGCAGTTCAGAAAACTGATGATAATAAAATTGGGGATACAGTTTTGTGTTGAATCATCTACATCTAAGATTTTATTAAACCAATCGATAGCTAAAGGATCAAAGAATTCCTTACGTTGAGTGGCGACTGTGACGCATCGCGCGCTGATGGGGAAGCGCCGCCATTTTGAGGTAATTTCGCTGCGTTACATTATTTCCGTTAAGAATAAATTTATTCTCAGAGGAGCTACGACGTTCGTTTGAGTTTCAATCGACGCTCTCGTCAAGGCTTATTGATTGCGTATATAGTTATAGTGATTATGTCAAAAATTTAAATAAATGATGGATTGTCGGCCTTATACTCGTCAAAAAGACAAATCAAACTATAGAGATCGTATACAGTTGGAAATCCAGTGATACCCACAAAACTCCATATATGACGAAGTGAAGAGCGTTGTTGATCCGCTTGAGTTGATCGGGAGTAGGTCTAGACAAAAATATTACCTGTGTATTACGTAAAACGGCCGGCCGTGTCCACGACTCAGCCACACCCAGTTTTTTTTTACATCGTCTCACATGTTATTATAAATTCAACATTAACGATGAATGATTTTGACGTAACTAATATTTTAGTAACAATATAATTTAAAAGAGCGTCCGTGGAGTTTCTTGCCCGTTCTTCTCCATAGGTACCTACTTCGCTTTGGAATAGGCAACTAGCTTCATACTGACTGATCGACTCTTTGACAATTCAAAACTAGGTACCTTCATGTAAATGGTTTAATTGAAATAAATGCTTTGAGTTTGAGTTACCTACTAAATGTGCTTGTCGCAATTTTTTAAATAGAATTCTATTGGATAGTTGTATTTTCGATTCGAATTTACGTTACGTTTATTTTGCGTGTTCGTGCTAGAGCCTCTGGAGGCTACAATACCGCAAAGGATACTCTATTACACTCAAATAAAGCCTGAAGTCGCGTGAACACAATCACGGGTAAAATAACAACAAACCATAACACCGAAAAGTATCATAATCCATTAAGGATACAAGCCAGTTATTTAGGGCGTCCTAATGATCAGTTAATACCTTACACGGGGTCGCCACACTGTCGCGGTGCCATCTGTGCCACGCGCCCACAGTCGCACACGACCCTTGCTCCCGCGACTATTTACGAGCACGAAGCGCAGTTGGTGACATCGTTTGGTTTAGGTTTAGGTCGGTTATGGAAATGAAGAATAAATTACACATACATACACTCACGCATTTTCCCAATGGGGGGAGGCAGAACATACAGAACGCCACCTGCTACGATCCTTACATACTCCTTTTGCTTCGGGTACGTTCATACATCAGCAGTGCTATTCTGTAACCATCTCACCGTGAAAACTTAAGTGAAGTGAGCGTGGAGTGAGCTGTCATTCCACAGGGATTGACACTATTGACAGCTCACTTCACCCAAGTTTTCACGGTGAGATGTTTACAGAATCGCATGGCTGGTCATAGCACGCCTGTTGCGAGTACTACCAACTACCTACGCACCTGGCCTTTCTGAACAACATCACCAATAAGGTTCCGTGTATGTCCTAGGCTAGGGCGTCCCGTCCCAGCATTTCCACTCACATCTGCCTTTGTTAGTCGCTTTTCAAGAATATATTATTAATAATTTATAAAATACCTCTTGGTTGAAAATACAGTATTTTATTGTCACCAGCAGTTTCATGCAGGATGTCAGTAGCAACAGCTCGACTACAAGGTTTAAGTTTTGTCAATTTTAGAGATGATGAATCTTAAAGATTGTAGGTAAAATGCTTTCTGCATCAGAATCTATCCTACGGTAGGTAAGTACTACTTTGAGGTAGGTAACCTATACAGGGTCCACAAATTTCTGATGAATCGGATGCAAGTAATCATACGAAAAATGGGTTACACCAACCGGAAACACATACAATACTTAAGTACCTAGTACCTACTATAGTCTGAGTATGAAAAAAATCTTTTCGTCCCACCATCTCGGAAAGACTATTTTTAATCTTCAATATCTGAGTGGAAAAGCCGTTTTTATTCTCTAGAGGATAAAGTAAATTGAATTTAGAACATCGTGTGCACTAAGTTTGTGAATAAAAAAATACATTAAACCAATTTACTGCTACCTCTATGGTGCCGAATATATCATACAACTTTTTTTTAATTTGTTAAAAACTCAGACTCGGAACCTTCTTGGTGTTCTTTTTTCAATTTGCTTTGAACGCGGTTCTTTACGCGGCATTTTTTCACGCCATTGTTAAACCTTATATTAAAAACAAGAAACTTGAAAACAAGTGAAAAAACTAAAATGAGTGATTCTAGCGACGAGGAAGTTTGCTTGACGCCAACAGAATTGACTGAAACTGTTAATAATGCGCAAATGAACTTTCTCCCTCAACAATCACGCGAGAAGTATTTAAAACAGTACGATATGTTCAACACGTGGCGACTAGCAAAAGGAGCCAAAACTTTCTCAGAAAACGTTTTGCTGGCATATTTTATAGAATTATCCGAGAACAAGAAAGCAAGCACTCTATGGAGTACGTATTCGATGCTAAAAGCAACAATAAAGATGAAAAAAGACAAACATATCGATACCTATCCTAAATTAGTGGCATTTTTAAAAAGAGCCTCATCTGGTCATCAACCAAAAAAATCGAAGGTTTTCACAGTATCTAATATTGAAAAGTTTCTTAAGGAAGCACCCGATTCCGTATATTTGGCGGCAAAAGTAAGTCAGTTGCACATTCAGTATCTACTTAAGTATATTAATCTCAATTAAATAGTATACTTAGTAGATGTTGATAGGCATAATTATGCGTTCATATAAATTTTATTCATTTATCTACTACAATACTCTTTACGTTACAGGTTGTTCTTATTATTGGAATAAACGGAGCATGTCGAACTAATGAACTAACACAACTTAATGTCAAAAACATTGAGAAACATTCAGATGACTTACTATTAATTAATTTACCTAATACAAAGACAAAAAGAGACCGCAACTTCGTCATTCGCAAGGAATACGTAACGATTGTTGAGAAATATCAAGCCTTACGCCCGCCTAACACTCCAATCAATCGATTTTTCCTACAGTATCGCAATGGAAAGTGTGTTAGACAGCCTATGGGTACTAATAAAATTGGCAGTATCCCACGAGAAATAGCAACATTTCTTGAACTTCCAGAACCCCTGTTGTACACGGGTCATTGTTTCCGACGAACTTCAGCCACACTTTTGGCTGATTCCGGAGCTGATCTCCTGTCCCTTAAGCGCCACGGAGGCTGGAAGTCCAATGCAGTTGTAGAGGGATACATAGAGGATTCCATCCAAAATAAGTCTAAAATATGTGAAGGCATCGTAGGAGCCATTACACTGAAAGAGCCTCAATCGGATCCTTGGACTGGCCCTTCTACATCAAAAATAAGCCGTTATGAAACACCTAACCATCTCCCTCTCTCTCCAACATTCACGCCAAGGGAATCCGATGAATCGGTGCAACTATTAAGTATGACAGATAGTTTACCGAAAAACAGTACACAAGTGACTAACACCAATATTACAGTACCAAACAAAAATATTACACTCAATTTAAATAACTGTAGCAACGTTACTTTAAAATTTTCTTAATTATACCTTAGTACCTATTATTTTGTTATAATTTAAAGATTATTCTGTAATACTTACCTGTCATAATGTAGTAATTAATACCTAAACTGAAATAAAAGTGTACCTACCTATCTTGTGATTGTAAACGTTTTTTTTTTGCATTTAGTCATTTCCTCGCTGAGGTGGAATGAAAAGTTACGTGTTGCACTCGAGTGCAAAGATTTTTCACCTCGTGCTCTTTTGATTCCCTCGCTAACGCTCAGGATTCTAATTTTGAATCACTCGCTGCGCTCGTGATTCAATTTTAGAATCCTTCGCTTGCTCGGTCATAAAAGCCCTCGGAGAGAGGCTTTTGGAACTCATTTCACTGGCCATCCTGCTAAAGGTGCCGTGTTGTAAGGTGTCTTTTTCTGTCATACATAAACAGCAGGAAACATGATACCTAAGTTAATTTTATTAATAGATATTCATTCGAATTCAACAATTGTAGCAGCAAGGAAGAATGTACCTACTAGCTGTTACAATTTGCGATGTGATTCGATTATGATAAAACTGGCCAAGAGCGAGTCGGACCACGCACAATGAAGGGTTCCGTAATTAGGATGAATTTATCCCAACGACATTGTAGTTGAAAAACATGATCTCCCATACCTACACTCCAATTGCAAATGTAAGTTTGCTTTGTACGCAAATATTGAGTGATTTACCATAATAATATTATTTTAAGACCATAGACTTCTTATACTTACTTACTTAAGTTTTCCTGTAATCTATTTTCTGTGTTTTTTTCCAAATTTTACCTAAGCTCGGTAGTTTTTATGTTTTAAATTATAAATAAAAAATATTTGAGATCCTCACAACAAGTCCTATCATTTGATACCTATGTCACACAGTACCTACAGTTTGCAAAACCCTTTTTTTAATTTTCATATTAAAAATTCATTAATTTTTTTGTTTAAATGTCCGTGTTTGGGTCACAGAAATTGATATGTGTACCTACCAAATTTCAACTTAATCGGTCTATTCGATTCGGAGCAAATTGGCTGTGACAGACAGACCCGTGTGTGGTCGAGGAATCGGTTTTGGGGCTTTTTGGCCCCTTGCCCGAGGAGTTGTTATCTCGGCCCTCGGAACCCAGAGGCCACACCTACTCGCCGAGGGGTTTGCCAGCGCTTTGGGGTGTGTTTCTGGGGTGTATCTGTATGAGCGCCCGAAGTGCTTCACAACGCCCGTGCAACCAGGCCCCTGCTGGGTGAACACAGACAGACAGATATACGAGTGATCCTATAAGGGTTCCGTTTTTTCTTTTTGAGGTACGGAACCCAAAACAATTAATAAAAACTGGAAAAAGCAACATTAATAAAAGTTTACAGGTCCATAACGTACCTACATGTAAACGTAGGTGTGTTCAACACGACTGCGACTGTTGAATATGAAAGTAATGCTTATCATATTCCACAAAGTTCACAGAAGCGAGCAGTCAGACTGCGACGTAAATACTTTACACTGCTATTATGTAAAACATGGCGAACACTCCCAGACTGACATTATAGAGCTGCTCCGAGAATACCAACAAGAAGAACAACTCTACTCAGTTACAAGTAACATTCATCGTAGGGCAAAAATTCTATTACGTGTGCACTATAAGCATTCCTCATACGGCGTCCCTCACCTCGCGGGAAATAAAACTTTTACTATTCGAAGCGCCTTTAATATCTGGAATTGATCGTGTGCCACCGAAGACGCGGCCAACCCGCCGATATTATACCTACCTATGCTATTTTATTGGGAGGTAGTAAATAAAGCTGCTTCGCTGAACATTAGTGTTGTAAGAATTCACAGCGGGGCCGAGTCTAGCGGAGGAATAGCTCCAATCTCGAAGTTAAACGTTTATTCAAGAGATACTTTTATATCCCGTGGGTTCGCTGGTTCAACTACGCAGATGAATACTTATGAAGCTTGTCGCAGCGGTGCTACGGTGTGGAGGTGCCCGCGTTGAATATCAACAACTTCTGATTAGTGTTGTAAACAAAGTACTCGGGAGTTCACAATTTACTGTTACCGAAAAAAATAACTACTGGGCTGGATATTTTTTGCAATATACTCGCTATTGTATATACCTACCGCTCATTTATGCTGCGGAAAGGTTATGGTTCTCGGCAAAAGGTATAAAGTACAAATTACTTTGGGTTTAATTAGCCGTTGGATCTCGGCGGGGTTCCAACGCGACTGCAGTGGTAATAGTTATTTGTTACCTATACAAGAGTGCAAAGTTGCTTTTTAACCGCGTGTTCAATTTTGATGACCGAGCAAGCGAAGGATTCTAAATTAGAATCCTGAGCGTTAGCGAGGGAATCAAAAGAGCACGAGGTGAAAAATCTTTGCACTCGAGTGCAACACGTAACTTTTCATTCCACCTCACCGAGGAAATGACTAAATGCAAAAAAAAAACGTTTACAATCACAAGATAGGTACACTTTTATTTCAGTTTAGGTATTAATTACTACATTATGACAGGTAAGTATTACAGAATAATCTTTAAATTATAACAAAATAATACTAAGGTATAATTAAGAAAATTTTAAAGTAACGTTGCTACAGTTATTTAAATTGAGTGTAATATTTTTGTTTGGTACTGTAATATTGGTGTTAGTCACTTGTGTACTGTTTTTCGGTAAACTATCTGTCATACTTAATAGTTGTACCGATTCATCGGATTCCCTTGGCGTGAATGTTGGAGAGAGAGGGAGATGGTTAGGTGTTTCATAACGGCTTATTTTTTATGTAGAAGGGCCAGTCCAAGGATCCGATTGAGGCTCTTTCAGTGGCTCCTACGGTGCCTTCACATATTTTAGACTTATTTTGGATGGAATCCTCTATGTATCCCTCTACAACTGCATTGGACTTCCAGCCTCCGTGGCGCTTAAGGGACAGGAGATCAGCTCCGGAATCAGCCAAAAGTGTGGCTGAAGTTCGTCGGAAACAATGACCCGTGTACAACAGGGGTTCTGGAAGTTCAAGAAATGTTGCTATTTCTCGTGGGATACTGCCAATTTTATTAGTACCCATAGGCTGTCTAACACACTTTCCATTGCGATACTGTAGGAAAAATCGATTGATTGGAGTGTTAGGCGGGCGTAAGGCTTGATATTTCTCAACAATCGTTACGTATTCCTTGCGAATGACGAAGTTGCGGTCTCTTTTTGTCTTTGTATTAGGTAAATTAATTAATAGTAAGTCATCTGAATGTTTCTCAATGTTTTTGACATTAAGTTGTGTTAGTTCATTAGTTCGACATGCTCCGTTTATTCCAATAATAAGAACAACCTGTAACGTAAAGAGTATTGTAGTAGATAAATGAATAAAATTTATATGAACGCATAATTATGCCTATCAACATCTACTAAGTATACTATTTAATTGAGATTAATATACTTAAGTAGATACTGAATGTGCAACTGACTTACTTTTGCCGCCAAATATACGGAATCGGGTGCTTCGTTAAGAAACTTTTCAATATCAGATACTACTGTGAAAACCTTCGATTTTTTTGGTTGATGACCAGATGAGGCTCTTTTTAAAAATGCCACTAATTTAGGATAGGTATCGATATGTTTGTCTTTTTTCATCTTTATTGTTGCTTTTAGCATCGAATACGTACTCCATAGAGTGCTTGCTTTCTTGTTCTCGGATAATTCTATAAAATATGCCAGCAAAACGTTTTCTGAGAAAGTTTTGGCTCCTTTTGCTAGTCGCCACGTGTTGAACATATCGTACTGTTTTAAATACTTCTCGCGTGATTGTTGAGGGAGAAAGCTCATTTGCGCATTATTAACAGTTTCAGTCAATTCTGTTGGCGTCAAGCAAACTTCCTCGTCGCTAGAATCACTCATTTTAGTATTTTCACTTGTTTTCAAGTTTCTTGTTTTTAATATAAGGTTTAACAATGACGTGAAAAAATGCCGCGTAAAGAACCGCGTACAAAGCAAATTGAAAAAAGAACACCAAGAAGGTTCCGAGTCTGAGTTTTTAACAAATAAAAAAAAAGTTGTATGATATATTCGGCACCATAGAGGTAGCAGTAAATAGGTTTAATGTTTTTTTAAATTCACAAACTTAGTGCACACGATGTTCTAAATTCAATTTACTTTATCCTCTAGAGAATAAAAACGGCTTTTCCACTCAGATATTGAAGATTAAAAATACTCTTTCCGAGATGGTGGGATGAAAAAGTATTTATTATGGAATCGGTTTGCATCGATTTCAATCGTCTCATAGATAGATAGAGATTTAGTCTTAATTAAATCTGCACGCCCCCCCCCCACACTAAAATGTTTATATGTATATATATAATAGGTACCTACATTTAAAATGTGTAGGTACTTATGCAACAAACAGTGGAGGGGCGTGCAATTTTAAATTAGGTGATCTCTACCTACCTACAAGTGCCTAGCTTCCTTCACAATATTTTAAGTACCTACCTTAGCCCAGCTGAAGCTGTTGCGCGAGGAGGCGAAACGCCGGGGCGTAACTCCGCTGCCGCGAGAAATCGCGGCACAGCGGACAGAGCTCCGGCGGGATCTCATGGCGGCATGGAGAGTGCGATTGTCGCAACCCAGCGCTGGGCACGCCACAATTGTGGCGATAAGTCCCCTCTTTGAGGAGTGGCTAGAGAGGCGCCACGGCGTCCTCACCTTCCGCCTGACACAGGTCCTCACCGGACATGGTTGTTTCGGGAGGTTCCTGTTCAGGATAAAGCGGGAGGAAACGCCCGGGTGTCACCACTGTGTGGATCGCCCGGAGGACACGGTGGAGCATACGGTGGAGGTCTGCCCAGCTTGGGCGGAGCACCGCCGTGTCCTGACGGAGGCGATCGGCGGCGGCGATCTCTCGCGTCCGGCCCTGGTTCAGGCCATGGTCCGGAGCGAGAGTGCATGGGAGGCCCGTCACCTCCTTCTGCGAAGCAGTAATGCTCGCGAAGGAGGAGGCGGAGCGCGCGAGGGAGAGGCAAAATGCGCCCCCTCGCGCCCCTAGTCGCCGCAGGGGAGTCCCGGGCGTCGGGAGTCGCGAGCCGACTTCCGGCCACCGTAGGCGCGGGCTTGCGGACGGTGAGCAATGGGTAGCTCGCCGTCCGATAGGGACCAGGCCCGGGTCGACGGCGCGTTGTGTTCCACGCGCGCCTCAAAGAGATGTCAGCACCAACTGACGGGGTTCAAAGGGCCAATGCCTGCCGGGGTTGCGGGTTTGTCTGAAAGGGATATCGCGACCTCGGCACACAGGCAACGGAAGGAACACGGGTGGGTTTTAGTCAGTAAAAGTCTGACACGCCCTCCCGCTCCACCCAGAGCGGGAGAAGTTATTTGATAATTTCCCATCCTCAAAAAAAAAAAAAAAAAAGCCCAGCTGAAGCTCGTAGGTACACACCTAGTACCTACCTACTCTTGTGAAATTAAACGAAAAAGATGAAACAATATAACACAGATTACAGGTTGATCATGGGCTGTGTTAAACCACGAAACAGGACAAATTACGAAAGTGTATCACAAAGTTGCTAAAAAGTAAATAAAAAAACAAAACAGACTGGAATCCTTTATTCTACCTATTTTAGGCTCTTCATTTCGAATCTATGAATGAGCTCGACTGTTCTATAAATGGGCTGTACAAAAACATCAAGAGTCCGTGCACAAATTCAGTCGACAGAGTTTAAGTAAATTCATTGCGATGCTATGTTTGTGTGCACCGTTCACTCACACACGCGTAAAGATCGAGCGTAGTGACAGTTTTGATCCTATAGCTATATGATATTTTCTTAAGTTGCGTAGGTACGGTTAAGAAATAAGTCTGCAATGTTTGTGTATATTCGCTTAGTATATTTATAACAATCATCATAAAAATGCTACTGCTATTTAGACATTTAGACATTCAATAACATTGAGGTAAGCGTTTGACATAAATAACTTCTTTCTTCTTCTTCTTTCTTCTAAATACGAGTAGTGGTGCCGATTCTCTTGTACATCGAACTTAAAGCTATCACTAAAATTCCTTACTTGTCGCTATGAGAATCCTAAAGCAATACTGCAAAAAAAAAAAAAAAAACTAAAATTGAATTTGTCAATCGGGAGTCCACGTGGTACTTACGTGGGTTTTTCCCTACCCCGATATTTTTTTTAGAGCCGGAGGCGCGCACTATGGGCAGCCTCGACGTGTTTGATATGGATTTTTTTATTTTTTGTGTGGAAAATATGTAAAATTTATATGGATTTTTTTTACTTTTTGTATGGTAAATATGAAAAATTGTTACATACATATTGAGTTTAAGAGGATTATGGATATCTTAAAGAGGGTCGAAATTTTCATTATTTTTGCGATAGGACACACCATTTTCGAGATATAAGCAAAAGAAAAGAAAAAAAGTTACAGTAGGTACTTTTTTTGCACCTGAAGTCGGGGTGTTGGTGTGAATTTTAGTTCATGACAACTAATTCCATTCCACACCTTTTTAATCGCGATTAAAAATAGTCAGATTTAGTAAGACAATCAAAAACGTCAAATTCAGAATAGCAAAATTGCCATTTTCACTACAGAGTGCCATCTTAGTGTTGTCAAACTAAAATATAGTTAAGTTGTGTCGCTTAGTCTATTTCAGAATGGAAAATCGTCGTTTGACAGGAATAAACAAAATTTTGGTGATTTTTAGTCTAGTTTAGAGACATTTGTGAAAAGAGAATTGGTATTGAATTGGAATTGGCATTGGATCCATTTATGGATCCGCGGAAATGTTAGAAAAAGTTGCAGAAATGAGATGAAATGTGAAAATTTCCTGCGTATGTCGTCGACCTATCTTTCGTGAAACCAAACTGGTGACTATGTAAAATCCCATTTTAATTAAAATGTGACATCATCTGGTCTAGCATGATTGTTTCATAAATTTTACTCAATGGTGGTAGCACAGATATAGGTCTATAATTAGAGGGATCACTCTTACTACCTGATTTGAAAATTGGTACTACTTTACATTAAAACGTACCGCTATCTAAACATTGATTACATATGCCTGTTAAGCTCCGTGCAGACCAGCGCGTCGCGACGCCGCGACGCGACTCGAACAATACAATTTCTAAGAAAACTTGACGGTATAACAATAACCGGTGTCACGTCGCGCTGGTCTGCACGAAGCTTTAGGGCAGGGGCAATTGTGTCATTGATATCTCCAAGAACCTTAACGGAAATCTGCATGAGTTTTTAGTGTTTTTTATGTTAAGACTTTTGAATGCTTTTTTAATTGTGACAATAGAAATTGGCAAAACTTGGAATATCCTTACTGAAGTTTTCTTTTAGAATAGATTCAGCTAATATAGGGGTTATTCCATTAATCCCCATTGACAATCCCCATCAATGAGGATTTATGAACTTTTTGTCCACAAATACCCATTGATGGGGATTGAGGGACAAAAAGTTCAAAAATCTCCATCGGTTTAAAAATAAAATACAAACAACATAATTATTACGTATAATAAGAATCACGAAGTCTTTATTTCTTACGGAGGTAAGGACGCATTGATTATTTTTATAGTCCAAAAAATTTAAGTAATGGCTAAATTAATATTGTCATATTCCAGTCTAAACTTTACTACAAAATATAATCTTTTGGAGATCAACATTTAAATTACTTCATGGTAACTTTGTGATTGATTATTTTAGAACTTTTGTTTAGTCGAGTCTTTACCTAGTTTAATGGTGCCCATTTTATTAAAAAAATATCTCGTGAATAAAGATGCTTATTAAATCAAAATCTATTACATTTACTCAGTGAGACATCCTAATATTCCTATCCCATTTTTCTAATACTTTAGCTTACACTAATAGCTTTACATTATTATTAATAACTAATAGGTACTATAGCTTACACTAATAGCTTTACATTATTATTCTAATACTTTAGCTTACACTAATAGCTTTACATTATTAATAATACCTACTTCTGTTAAAAATGAATATCTCGTGAATGTTTAAAAAGATCTCTTCCACTTCTTGAGACATCCAGATACACATATTTGAAAACATTCGTTATAGTTTTTTGCTTCATTTGTTTGCGTCACTATGTTTTTTTCATCATTATAGAAAACGATTCTATCATAAACCTGATATAAGCGTCTTAAAACCTACGTATTTGGATGTCTCACTGAGTGAATGTAATAGATTTTTTTATGAATTGTCAGTTTGTGACAGTTTGTGTGATTCATAATATTATGATTCTGCCAAAGCAGCCATTTTTACCCCACTGACCTCCGTAAGAAATAAAGACTTCGTGATTCTTATATAATTATGTTGTTTGTATTTTATGTATAAACCGATGGGGATTTGTGAACTCATGTCCTCAAATCCTCATTGATGGGGATTGTCAATGGGGATTTGGAATAACCCTAATATAGATGATGAGGGGAGACATTTCGTAACCTCTATTGGGATGTTGATAAAGAAATTTTCTAGTGTCTCAGCAACTTTTAACTTATCTGAAATGGTTTCATTATCAATTTTTAAAGACAATTTATTCTAATCTCGTTGTTTTATGTTTCCAGTTTCTTTGTTAATTACCTGCCACATAGCTTTTATTTTATTGTTAGAAATACTAATTTTGTTACTTATTAATTTAGATTTAGCTTGGGCGCAAACTCGTTTGAATATCTTAGAATAATTTCTGACATAATTATGAAGGGCTTGATTCAATGATTGTCAATGATTTCTCGTTGTACAAATTATATAAAATATCTCTACTTTTCTAATGCCAGCAGTGGCCCAATCATAAAATTTTGGTTTTGTATTGATTGTTATAAATAATGTACTGTAGTTTATATTGGGGTCTTGTGAATCAAAACTAGCAGTTGAGAAATTGCTAAGAACATTGTTATAAAAAAAAAAACAATTAACGTTTTGTGAGAGATCTTAATTCAATGGCTTTATCTAGGTGTAAGTTATTATCTAAGTCAAATGATACAAGTTGACCAGTATGGTCAGACCTGAATGACGCCACTAATTAATGATGAGTCTTGTACTTTACAATTAGTAAATATATTGTCAATGCATGAAGCTGAGGTAGCTGTTATTCTAGTCGCTTCATTAAATGTACATTTTAAGTTGAATGATTTAAACAGTGATATAAGCTTAAATTTATCGGGTGAGTTAAATAATAGATCAATATTTAGGTCACCACAAACAAAAACTAATTTATTATCTTTAAAAAGTTTACTTAGTATTTTTTCCATAATGATTAAAATGATGACAAGTTTGAGGCTGGTGGTCTTTAAACACATAAGAAAGTATGGCCTTCAATCTCTGCACATGCTACCACACAAAAGCGATCAACATAGCAAGCAGTGATATCCTTCCTTTCCTTATGTCTATAGCAATTATTACATAATATCAAGGAATCTATTGAGGAGCTGTTATACGCACTGGCAACAGAAAAACTATTTACATTAAACATCATCCTATCCGGTCTTAACCAGGTTTCACAAAAACATAAGATATCCATATGATATTTATCTATTAACAATTCCACGTCTAGGATTTTGCCAGAGAAGCGATTAATATTTTGGTGATACAGTAAAATATTCCAATTATGCTTTTCTTTTGTCGAGTCTAAAAGTAAATTAGAAGATAGATAGTTTAAAGAATCTATTACAGTATTATTAGAAATACTAGATAATACTGTTTACCTAGTCTCAGTTAAATTATTAATAACTGCGTGTATATTGTAAGCTAGCAAAGTAGCCAATACATTTTGACTTTTCTTGGGAAGAAACTTAAGTTCCCGAATTAATACAAAATCTCTAACTAAATTGTTAGTATCAAAATACATTATACGGTCACTATGACGACATGTCAAAATATGCATTAGGTTGTTTAAACTACAAATGTAATCGTTTTCTTCAGCAAACAAATTATCTGAATATGGCAATGCACATAATATTAATTTACCTAATTTTAATTTAAGTAGGGTGTCGACACCATTAACTATGTCCCTTTTATTGATACTCAGACTGTTGCCAACTAAAAGAACTACAGTAGTCTACTCATTCATTTGGGTATTTTTTATTTTATGAACAAGCTCATTAAAATGCAGGTTATGGTAACAACAGTTAACCATGGTATGTTTAGATCGGTTATTGAACAAGGATCCAAAACCTGCTCCTAATCTATCAGAATATACCAAAACAGTACTTTGAGTGGGATTGACAGTTTGTATAGTATGAGGTAAAATGGGTGAAGTGGCATGAACAACATGCTGTGACATGAGAGGTGCCGGAGTGGGAGCACAACTACAGGTGAGATTGTTTGTCAGCGACTCGTACCTCTCTGTATTGTACTTTACCAAATCCACCAACTCACAGGCCTTCTGTAAGCGCTCGCTTAACATTTACTGACTAGACTCATTCTTACAAGATATTTCCTTAAGCGTATTTTCCCTGCTCAGTAATTCCTTTTGAAGGTTTTATATGTCAACATCATAGATTTGTCTGCTAGTTTCCATCTTAACATTACATAAATTTAGTTGGCTTTTTATGTTAATACGTTCTTTCCTAAGATTAATAATATATTAAACTTATAAATACTTTGTGACTTCAAGAGTTTCTTGTATCTTTTAATATTTTTAATTTTTTTTTTCTCTTAATTTTATTATGACTAGTTAGAATTGGACATCTAGTTAAGGTATCGTCCCCAGTCAGGTCTATCGCAAAGGTGGGCTTTTCCCACTCCAGTCCGGATACACTACCAACCAACTCGTCGAAAAGGTTATTTGTTTAGGCAACTTGTTCGCTGGTTTTTAGAGAGTTGATGGTGGAAATAGTGTTGTGTGCCTTACATAATTCCACTTGAAGGCCTGATATACGTCTCAGTGCCTGGTCACTACATTGTTGAAAATCTGACACTAGTTGACGGCGATGGTGATGTTGGTCAAGTATGTCCATGTGCTATGTGTGAAGTTCTACAAGCTGGCTCTTGAGTCGAGTGTTTTTGTCATTAATCCTCTTGACTTCAATCACACTGACCTCTCTTTCCTGCAGCAGCTGGTTGCATTATTTTTCGCTCTTTCAGTGTCGCATTAAGTTTGTCACTCATATCACGAACTGTGGCTGCGCGGGTCATCATATTCAAAAATTATAGTAAAAAAATGTAACATAAAAAGTATAGTTCACTTTGCCATTTATTTACGAAATTAAGTAATAAATTGTTTATTTATAATATAAAATTTAGTTTCTATTAACTGGTTATCATAAGATTAATACGTAATTTTTTAAATGTCTTAAAATCTTTTCTAAGTATTAGAAAAAAATACATAATTGTCTTGAAGTTTTTAGAAAATTACGTTATATCATTCATTATATATTTTTTCTGCTATATTTTGTACGGAAGTTGAAAAAAGTGATTGAGCCACACGCAAGTTGACCATAATTATAATGAGTTTGATGATATTTTTATAATTTTCAAAATCACAAGTAGTTAGTCTTGTAACCAAACGATTAAACGTCAGTCTCGTGTCATTTTAGTGATTTTCCATGAATACTTCTACTGAAAAATCCCGCAATCAGTCACATGCAAGACAAAGAACTCGACTTTTCAAATCACAAATAATTTTGTTTAAATTCTGTTTCCCTTTCTCACAACGAATTAACAAAATTGATCAAAATCAGTCGATTTCCTGCACGGTCTCTTAACCCCAAATCAGCAATTTCGTAAGATCTTTGACTTGTGAAGGGTACCAACAGACGTGTTGCTGCGTGTACACAACACGACACGAATATCTTAAAGTGATCACTAGTGAGTAGGATAGAACAGAAGTGCCGAGTGAGCAGTCTGTCCCCCCGGCCGAATCTTCGACGCGATCAAAATTCGACAAAATGCTGCTCGACATAATGAAATTTATTGCTAGGTATCGCGCACTGTGACTCTGTGTGTTTTATTAGCTTACGAGGTTATCTTTGTATGTCCTTTTGAAGATTTTAGTAAAGTTAAAGTTGTTTCAACCTTAGCTACATATTTAGGTAAGTAATAATTATTATGCTGTTATCACTGTATACCTAATTGATGAGATGAAAGTAAGTACCTACCTAGTTAGAAGTGCAGGGATGGAAAAAAAAAAATTCGCTAGATATATCTTAGTTTCGAACTTTAAGATATACCAAGCGATAAAAAAAAAAAAAACTAAAAAGGAGTTTCCGGGCAGATTTTGTTAAAAATGAAATGAAATGAAATGCTCCCTGTATTGGTCTAAAAAAATATCTGAAAACGCGGCCTATTTTCAACTGTCTTCTCTAGAATATTGTTTTATTTTATTAACTGAACCAACCCATTGCTTCTGTTGCTGCCTCGTGGACTGTTAGATCAATCTACTTTTAGTTTTACCCGACTACGGTGAAGCAAAAAGGAGGGTTATGATTTTGACCGGTATGTATGTAAGCATGTTAGTTCAACTGTTCCCTCATAACTTCTACACTACTTATCATAATTTGACAAAAGTGGTTTCGTTGGAACCACCCTGGTCGTCCGCTAGTTATAGGCTATGTGACGTCACATTAAATTGAATATGGCGCCCTCTGGAGGACATAGTGTCATGAACTAAAAAAAATGATTTGTATTGATGCCATTTTATGGGCACAATTTCAATAATATTTAAATTATTAACCCAAAATAATTTAAAAAAAATTATTTAAAAGATTCATACCAAACTACTTACGACAAAAACGCCGACTTATAAGCTATGAACAAGACATCACAGACAGAAAAATAAAAAATCTGGAGTCACACATACCTACCTAATCCTACCTAGCTGGATTAGGTACGTGTCTCCAGATTTTATATTTTTCTAATTAGTCAGCACATTTTCGATGGTCAATCGAGACAAATTAAATTCGACTTGACTAGAATTTGTTTGATTTTACGACTTTTGTATTGTGTAACTTCAAAATCTGTGATAGCAACTCTGCACTCTGTTTCATACTCTAAAGAGTGAACGATAACTATCTAAAAAGGCTATTAGGTAATCGAATTACCTGACCATTTTGACAGTTAACAGTTTGTTTAAAATCAACGAGCAATTTGTTTCGGCAAACCGAAGTTAGCGTAGTTACCGCAATCGATTTTCTTTGTAATATTTTTGGTATATTCTCGTATAATCTCCATAGTTTTTATCCCGGTAGTACGTGGGATAATTTCCGACCTCCACGCGGGCGTAGCCCCGGGCGAAAGCTAGTAAGTAATAAGTGTTTCTGGCGCCACGGAGCGTCTTACAGGCTATTGTGAGCTGATTTCGAGCTCGCCTTACCTCTAGCGAGTTGTATCCGAGGCAACCCAGTCAGAAGATTGTCGGATAGAGGTAAGGGTGTATAGGTACCTAAGGAAAGCTTTTTGAATCTTTTCTAATAAAAGATGATGAATCCATGATGACTTCCACAGGAAGACGTTGAAATGAAATGAAAATATTTATTTCAGACCAAGCACACAGTAATTGATACAATAGTCCATATTATTAGAAGGTAGAAGCTATTTTAGTAAAATTTTAAATAATTATTATTTTGGACCAATGAATAAAATTTAAAATAATAATTATTATCAGGATTAGATTACATTACTTAGATCCCAAATTCCACTAATACTTACAATATATTTGTTCCAATTTCTTTTGCCCCATGTCCAAATATTTCATTACAAATGTGAATAAATGCTATTGTCAGTTATGGTTGTAGTGATAGTTGTTTTTGTTTACTATAATTAATTTCTCTCTATTTAGTGAAACCCATTGAATGACGGTTGATTTTAGTAAATACCTCTAAATAATAATAATCAATTGTCTGTGATTATAAAAAACATAGTATTCAATTTTTAAATATTTCATAACAAGTTATTTTTGTTTGTACCTCTTATAGTTCATAATTACATTACAACAATTTATTAAAGTTTACACTGTTAAAAATTAACTGAACAGTTAAAACAAAAAAAAAAATATGTTTCATGAACAATCTTCAGTTTCTACTTTTGAATTTGAGAAGCTTGAAAACTGGAGTAACAGAGCAGCGGGGCAATGCAGCAGGGGCGACATCATTCATGCTGCCTTCGTTGGTGAAACGCCCCAGGAACTCTAGTTTTAAAACAAAATCATATGATTTTCTGCTCAAATACTACGGTACTTAAACATATCAACGTTCGATTGATGACGACGTGTGACTCAGGATTTGTTATATTTGTCTGTCTGTGGACTGTGATGTCTTATTTGTATCTTTTTTGTTGGCGCTTTTGTCGTAGTTGTATATTCATTTATTTACCTTTTTTATTATACATTAAAAATGGCTATATGATAAGATGCATGCAGTGGCAATGTCTCTTCTGACTGCTACAATAGCAGACAGTGAATCTATTATTACGAAAACCTCACTATTATCGTACATTCACCTCAGTGAAAATCGCACCAAATATTATATACTTAGGCACCTACCACAAAAAGACCCATTTTAAAATAGAAGTAGCCGTCCTCAAAAATCCTCACCTCGGTTTCGGTACCAGCCGAGCCTTTCTCCGACGCTAAGTTTGATTGATGCGGGCTTGTCCCCGGAGTACCACACTATCTACGCCTGATGACCGCTCCAGACACTTTTTATGATTTACGTTAGTACCAGGTATAATTTTGGCTGGAGTAGGTATTATGAAACGTGATTTATTGGACTGACGATAGCTGGCGGATTTGCGCGGAAAATTGAATAAGTAGTGAGAGTGAAGAGTTTAGGTACTTACTTGCAGGGACCAACAAGTTTTTCCCGCCCTCAAACGCCACTTAAAGACAACACTTTGATTTTTCGTTTTAACATTATTAGTACGTGCCGAACCATTTTTTGCAATTGATATTTATCAACTGTAGTAAGTTCGACAAATTAGTCGAAACACACGCACATCTGGCCATTCGAATAGAATACGATGCAAAAACAGTGTTAGTTAATTCCTCAAACTCGCACAAGTGATCACAAATAAAACTTAACACACATAAAGAAACATAAATATAAATAAAAAAACTGTTTGTAATAAAAATAAAAGCCGAAAGTATAAAAACAAAACAATCAAGAAAACAAACACAATGGTCCACGTTCAAGTAAAAGAATCATAATAGCAGATGGTAATTTACGCTCGACTGTCGCTTATAGAGGTACAGGCAAAGTTCCTCTTATAGAGGTTTCTATTACTCGCTTATAGAGGTTATAGAGGGTTAAAATGACGGGACCTGGCAATTACTCTCATTTATAGAGTTTTCTCGCTTACCCAGCTTTGACTGTACTTAGTTGGGGGGGGGCACTTATATTTCGCAATCGGATCCCTGTATCCAACAGCCGGCCCTACGATAGAGCGAGTGGAGCGGTCGTTCTAGGCGCCAAATGGTAATACGCCGCCAATTATTTTTTTATTTTCGTTGGTAGGTCATCCTTCAGAGTTAACTCAAAAACTACCCAACAAAGTTAATAAAATTTATATGGGACCACCCATATAAATTTTATTAACTTTGCTTGGGTAGGTAGTTTTTGAGTTAACTTCAATAATACGTATTTTACGCGCTTAACCGCCCGCGTGCGAAATTGACAATGCGGGCGGCATTGTCAATTTTGCACGCGGGCGGTTAAGCCTTTGCTTACCATACTAGGCTTTTAGAGAGGAATTTGACGTCGATTAAGTTGTTACGGAAGTGTATAAAAAAACCCAGACATGTGCGTGATGGACCACGCATAAGGCCGGTTCTTTTTAATACACCCTCTTAGAGATTACCTTACTTAAGTAAGGGCCAATGTTCATTATCAGTTTTGACAGATTGTCCAAACAAAAACTGTCAAAATGACAAACTTAATCCTCGGATAAAAGTTAACTGGCGATTGAAAACTCGGCCCTAAGTGGTTCCAACCTGCAAATGTTATTTTCCATGTAGATCAATAGATGTCGTAGTTAAGACATAATAAAAACAAACAGGCGAAAATTATGACAATGTGTTCAATAAGGAGATTTATATGTTTGCCGCCCCCTTAAAAATGCCGCCCTTGTGCGGTGCACGCCCTGCACGCCCATTCCCGGCGGGCCTGCTCAATAAGGACACGTTTTCTAGTGACTGAATACGGTGAAAGCAAATCTAACGATTTCAATCTTTGGGAGGCGGGGTTTGCTTTACGGTGTCAATAACGCTCTCTAAGAAACCACACCAACTCACTTTCATAATCAACGTTTCAGTGACGTCTTTCGCCCGTAAATTGCTGTCGCTACGTGAGTGGTCACTACTTTTCTAGGAAACCGTAGCTCAAGGGGGCTGGCGCGGTCCGCTGTGGGCCCCCATGCCTGGGGGGCCCCCAAAGCTCGAGAAATACTTTTTATTAAATCCCATGCAAGACCAAAATATGTTCAGTAAGTAAAAGGCAGTTCGTAGGTCGGGGCCCTCTACGCATACTTAAAATGTTATATTCTCTTTTTTCTCAGATTTCTCTGCGTAAGTCGATAAAGTAATTGTTATTTATAATATTGTTTTTTTTGTTGAATAGTCAAAATAAAATTTTACCTATCTATAGTGGGGTGCTAAATTTTTTCTCGCCTCGCTCGCTTTTGCATCCTACGTTTTCTAACTTTTCTGTATAGGTTGAAAAAGTAATTCCTATTACTGTAAAAAATTTCAAAAGAAAGTTTAAACTATGCGGGGTGCAGAAATTTTCGAGCTTGCTTCGGCCATCCTCTATTCGTCTAATGCGAATAGAGGATGTTCTTTACTGTTGTCGACAAAGCAAGGTATCTCCAATTTCTGTATCAATAGTTAAATCAAAACTTAACCTTATATCGTCGTTGATACTGCAATACCGCGTAACTAACAGTGGATAATACCGCGGAAGTACAAAAGTATCAAATTTTAGATTTGGCGGCAATGAGCCACCGATGCCGATTGGCTACGGACCACATTCACAGTTCGGCTTATCGCTCATTCAATACGCGACCAATCACAACTAGTTAAAACCGCGTGAGCGAACCTGTCAAAATAATTTGACCAATACCGCGTATTCTCGCGATCATAACAAGGAGACGTGTTGTTTTTGTGTGGTGCTCCGGAAAATAAAAGTATTTTCACGGTAATACGAAGTTGATCGGTAAGTTTGTAATATTGTTTTAATGCTTGTTTCTTAATCAATTTGGTAACATATTAGAATTTATAAATTCACTCATTTTACAAGTAAAATTTGCACTAATTGTTGTGCTAGTAGTTCCGCGGTTTTGATTTTTTATGTTTTAGTTTATTTGTTAGCTAGTTACGCGTATTTGATGATTTTGTTTTGAAAATTTTATCGTATCAATGTATTTAGAAAATATTTTAACTCCAAGTATTTTTTAAATTTAGAGCAGAGCAGTAGTAATTTGTGGGTAGCTTTCGAGTGTTTCTCAATATCTATTACTTTTGTTTAGACGATCATGGAAGAAGAGTCAGGTGTTGACGAGGCTGTAGTATGGAGAAATGCCGACATCAGTAGTAATGTTGTCACATTACAACAGCTTCAAAATAGACGCCAGGCACTTCTAAATAAAAGGAAGCAAATTTTGGATCAAAAGCGGGTTCCAGGTAATCCTTTTATATTTCAAAAACCTGTCGAACAAGTTCCATGTACGTCTACGAATATCGAAAACTCTATTGCTGACTGTGATACTTTGACCACAGTTTTAGAACCTGTTCCTAGCTCATCAGGTCTTCCGGAAGTTGTTACTGAGTCACTGTTGGATTTTTCGTCAGATGACTCTGTTGTTGATCCTGATTATGTTCCATTATCTCAAATAACAAATATACAACCGATCGAGTCATCAGATCATATTGAATGGTTTCCTGAGAGAGATACTGAGACAGAAGTTGGGAGACAGTCAAGATCGAGAAAAAGAAAAGCTGACAGGTTAACATGGAAAAGAGAACATAGCAGGAAAAATAGAATGCTAGGGAAGGAATATCTTGGATACAAAAAAATTGGTAATAAATACCGTCAAACAGAATCTAAACCTGAGAGAACCATGGGTACTCTCTGCAATTCACAGTTTTGTGCTCGTAGCAAAGTACTGTTTTGCTCACATCTAACGCAAGAGATGAGAGTATCTATTTTTAATCAATTTTGGAGCATGTCATGGCCGCAAAAAAAAATGTTTGTGTCTTCTATGGTGGATAAAACTGAGACTCAGAGGAAAACCAAAGGTACTGACTCCAGACGTTCAAGTTCCAAAGCGTATTATTTTCAAATAGAAGGCAAAAAAGAAAGAGTATGCTTGATAACATTTATTAATACACTTGGTATAAAGGAATGGACGGTTCGCTATTGGCTTGGTGATGGAGGTAATAAAGAGAATCATACAAATGTGAGCACGTCTTCGTTAGTAAGTACTGAGAGTAAGCGAGATTCTATTAAAAGCTATCTATCAATCTTGCCTAAATTACCATCACATTATTGTCGCAAATCGAGTACAAAGCAATATTTGGAACCTCTTATTCAGTCCAAATCACAGCTTTACAACTTATACGTGGAATTTGCATCATCATCATCCAAACCTGTTGCTTCAAGGAAGCTTTTTTGTGATGTTTTAGCAGAAGAAAACATAGGTTTGTTCCATCCTAAAAAAGACGCTTGTGACCTTTGCTGTGCTTATAAAGTGGGCAACGTCTTAGAAGAAGATTATCAGCGTCATATTGAACTCAAGAACATGGCTCGAGAGGAAAAGAACATGGATAAACAAGCTGCAAAAAATGGAATCATCCACACTGTGACTGCTGATTTACAAGCTGTAAAACTATGTCCTTATTTGACGGCTAGTGCTCTTTATTTCAAAACCAAGTTAGCAGTTCATAATTTCACTGTCTACAATCTTGGAACGGACGATGTCACATGCTATTGGTTCGATGAAACCACTTGTGACTTAAAAGCTACCACCTACGCTACTTTTTTTGTGGATTATGTAACAAATCTGTTACATGAAGACGCAAAAGATGTAGTAATATGGACAGATGGTTGCACATCGCAAAATCGAAACAGTATTGTTTCTAATGCGCTACTTAGATTAGCCATGGATAAAAATGTTACAATAACACAAAAATACCTCGAAAGGGGACACACACAGATGGAGGTGGACTCTGTCCATTCTGTCGTTGAGAGAAAGTTAAAAAACGTAGAAATATTTTTGCCATCACAGTACGCAACATTAACTAAACAAGCAAGAAAGAAACCCTCTCCATACAGAGTCATTCAACCGGATCATACTTTTTTCAAGGACTACGGGATTAAAGAATATCAAGTATATGATTCCATACGACCTGGCCGTACTGCTGGCGATGATTGCGTGGTGGACCTGCGAGTATTAAAATATAATCCTGATGGCACTATTCATTATAAAAAACATTTCAAAGATGGCTTAACCCCATTGCCACGAAGACCACGAAATATCTTAACACTTACAAATAGTCTCCCATTGCTGTTTTCATGTAGAGTCCCAATATTAGAAAGCAAATATTTGCACTTACAGCAACTAAAAAACGTCATTCCTGGTGATTGTCATCAGTTTTATGATAACTTACCCTATAAGAAAAAATAAGTTTTTTTTTAAATTGTACCTGTCGTGGATGAACCACGTTTTGAGTTTCCTGTTATTTCATTATTTTATTTTGATACACAAATATTTCATTTATTTTGTGACTGAATATTTCCTTTAATTATTTGATTTGTAAGCTCTTTGTTTTGTTATGTTTGTATTAAAATCATAATAATTAATATTCTAATAAGTAACTAAGTACCAAGTTTTTATGACTAAGTTTTAATGACGAGACTGTTTAAGCTAGTTACTACCAAAGTTAAAATGATGAGACTGTGATTACTTGAGTAAATAAAACCTCTATAAACTAAGATAATTCTGTTTTATTCTCCCTCCAATTCCGCGTAAATGCCGAAAAAACTCAAATAACAAATGCACCATAAAATGAAAAACAGCGTAAGTGTATTTTCTAGCTAAATATTGATTGGATTGAATTAATAATAAGATAATAAGTTAACTAATACATATTTCTAAATAGCTTAAAGTTCAGACACGTATTTGATAAGTATAGCAGAAGTTATTTAGTTTTTTTGTTCTCCTGTAAAATTTGACTCATCTAAGTTACGCGGTATTGTCTGTTGTTAGTTACGCGGTATTGCAGTATCAGCGACGATATATTTCGACGTTCATTCCTGGGCGTGGGGGCTCCATATCGTGGGGGCTCCATATCGTAGGGGCTCCATATCGTGGGGGCTCCATATCGTTTTTCCGACACGGGCACCCGACAGGCTTAGTCAGCCACTGGATATATGCAAAAAAAGATGTTTTTTAAAATTTCGGAATTATTATTTATTAAAAAGCGTCGATCAAAGGGCGCCGAAGACAATCCCGCTCTACCCTGAATAAGTGCTAAGGCCGCTGCTGTCTCAAACTCACAATATTTTTGAACGACCTTTCTAACAACATCCCACGCCATGGGATAGATGAGAGAAAAAAAACATCCCCATTAAACGTGTAGTAGGAAGTTCCCTCAAAAAAAAGTCACTGAGGTATGCCGCGGACAGACATACAGACAAACAGACGGACATGGCGAACCTATAAGGGTTCCTTGTTTACTACAGAGCCCTAAAAATGATAAACTGTCTGTCTGTTACCTACCTTTTCATGCGTGAACGGCTAATCGGCTTTGGACGAAGTTTTGCACACAGATAGATTATGACCTAGGTTAATATTAAGTAGGATGGGTACTTTTTATTCCTGTAGTATAATTAGTTAATTGTCTCGTGGTATAATTTAAGTTCCGACCTCCACGCGGGCGAAGCTGCGGCCAGAAGCTAGTTCAATAAGTCTAACCCGCCTTCGATACAACATCTATTAGTACAGTGAAGAGATCATAAACTTAAGTAGGGAGATCGGTACCTGCCATTACAAAACAGTTAAAAGCGAAAAAAGCTCAAATTATTTGTATATAACCTAACCGAAAGCGTAAAACATAGATCGAAGTACCAAATAGAAAGTTCAGCAGTCGTTGTTTTTAAGAAAAAGAAACATTTCAGTGATCACTAATGGACATACCGTGTTTGTCCACTTTTTGTTTATCCCGCTTATTCCCCGTTCTCCGGCGACAGGGAGCTGAGGACATTAGTGACCCACTTGAAACTGTCCTGAATTAAACGAAAGCTTCGTATAAATAAATAAAAAATAATGAATTGATTTCACGTGCTACTACGTGCCCCATAGTGTGAATTGTGACTAATTATTAATTTATGTATCAAATTAAGGTCAACACAAACGTAGGTATGCACTGCACGAGATTAGCATCGCCTCAACTCTATTATTTTTACCTATTATAGTATAGTAATAATAGCTTGTGGGAACGGTGGATTAAAGCTCGTACAGACCAGCGCGACGCGACGCAGCGCCGCGACACGAACAATACAATTTCTAAGAAAACTTGATGGTATAACAATAACCGGTGTCGCGTCGTGCTGTCGCATCGCGCTGGTCTGCACGAAGCTTTAAGTGTACAGAGTGGAGCATCGGCAGTTTTGAGAGAAAGAATGATCGGGAGTAGCTATCCATATCTCACGGCATGCTTTCGGTCGCGGCGCTCTGTCACAGTGGTGCCAACCTTGGAGTTTACCCCTTTAGGGGGAAGAAGTGTGAAAGGGGGATTTTCAGGGATATACATTTTTTGGGGATATTTTTAGGGGCTTCAAACACAACCTGCAATTCGAATAACAGTAGGAATAGAATGACATCTTAAAAAACTCTACGAACGCGGCCTGTGCGTGGAATGGAACGAACTGCGAGCCACCTTCATTTCTCATTCATTAATTCCTAAATTAAACCTGTTTAGTTTTCGTTCGTTCGTTCCGTTTGCACGTTTGCTCAATCCGTCGCTCCGAGAACGGTCGTGACGTCTGACTAACTGACGTTTAAGTTTTCACTAGTTATTGTCGAGTTCTTTTGAATCTCTTTTTGTATTGTATTAGTAAAATTCTTAGACTTTAGAACGGGGACTTAGATCCTTTTATAAAAAAACCGGCCGAGTGCATGTCGGACCACGCACAATGAAGGGTTCCATAGTTGGGATGAATTTATCCCAAGAACAAACTTAACATTGTAGTTGAAAAACATGTTCTCCCATACGAAATTTATGGGAGATCATGTTTTTCAAACTGTAAATTTAAGTTGGTTGATTATTACTCGTTAATCTGTACAGCCTACGTAGCTGTGATAGGTTTCCTTTTAATTTCGTTATAATATATATTCTACGGCTGTGATTGTTTTCACAAATTCAAGTACAACCATTTAGCTGGCGGGGGGGGGGGGGGGGACGACGACGACACTTGACTCTAACAAAACATTTCTGTTAAAAGCGTAATATTTCGCAATCTTTCTCTCAAATTTATAAATGGTTTTCACAAACTCACAATATTTTTAAACGACATTTCTAACGATACCCCACACCACGGGGTAGACGAGAAGAAAAAAAAACATTCCCACTTTACGTGTTTAGGGGAGATAACCTAAACAAATATTTCTTGATTTTATTTTACCACTTTGTCGGCATGATTAATATGTATACATATGCTAAATTACAGCTTTCTAGTACTAACCGTCTCTGAGCTAAGCCACGGACAGATAGACGGACATGGCGAAACTATAAGGGTTCCTTGTTTACTACGAAACCCTAAAATATAGAAAAAATGTTTGTATGCGTTTTATTAAGCACGATGCGTTTTGCTTATTAAAGGGGTTTAAAAAAAAAATTGGGGGATGATTTTGGTAGGGGTTTTCAAAACTGCACTGCCACACTAGTCCACGCGCCACTGCGTCATCACGCACAAGTCACAGAACAGTTACGCGGTGTCAAAAGTTGAAAAATCAAGCAAGTTTTGAAGTTTTCTACTCCAATATCTATTTATTTTATGTTGTTAGTTTATTCTCACTTAATATCTATTAATTAAGCTTTATTTTGAAAGTTGGTATTACTTATCATAGATTTCTTTTTCATAACGCTGCACAGTGTTTCGTCTAGTGCAAGCTAGCGAGACAAAATTATTTTATTACTTATTTTAAATTGTTTAAATGTATATTTGAGGTGTCTTACGCTGTTCTGTGTTCTGTATCTCTCTTAAACGTCAAAAGGTGTGGATGCAAGATGGAAGTAGTCTCCTGATTTTACAGTTTTGTTTACTATTATCCCTGATTGCTCTAATTGGCTGCGTCTACCTACCTATTTATTATGCCTGTAAGGCACTATTTACATATATAACCACATTAATTAATTACAACAAAACCTGCTTACGACCCCAACCTACAAACTTGTGTGCTAACGAGCGCATTCCAGCATCATTAGTCATGTAGCTGCTACATCTTGCAGCGCTGCGTAGCTCGACGCCGCGGGATATTTTCGAATTATCTCAATTAAATGTTTATATTTTTGTAGAGTAAATAAAATTATTTTTTGTGTCACTATCTTCAAAAGTGCCCGCAGCATCGCTTCGCGTCACGTCTCGGTGTGTACTGACCCTTAAAGTACAAATCTGAAGACTACTGGTACAAATCACCCTTTTTTACGTTGAATGAATGAATGAATGAAATGAATGAATGAATGAATGAATTCTTTATTTGCCAGAATATAGGTACATTGTGTATGGTAAATTATTATATGGTTTCACTATATTCGACTTTCTAGTCGTGCAAATTTTTAAATAGACATAGTCAGCTTTAAAAAATAAATTATTATATCAATTTTTGTCTTCCTACATTAATAACACAAAAAATAATATTAACATTAACAATAATATAAAATAAAAAATAATAAAATAATCACTATGTCAATTACAGTATACAATTAAATATTTTTTTAGTCTTCTTACATTATTAACATAAACAAGAAAAGTAACATTAACAATAATAAAAAATAAAAAATAATATGTCAAAAGGATTTCAAATTCACAAAGTCATCTATGGAATAAAAACATCTGTCGCACAGCCAATTAAATAAGGCTCTACTGAATTCTAATTCGTTTAGTTTTCTCATTTTTTCCGGTAGCTTGTTGTATAGCTTAACCGCCATACTGTAGCAGTTCGTGTCGCAAAGTTTTAGTCGATTTCGAGGGACTATCAGAGACTTTTGTGCTTCCTTTCTTTTTAAAGGAGCTTTTTCATCCTTTTCAAAAAGCGAAGGGTGATTTCTAACAAACTTACACATTTCTAGAATGTATAAGGATGGGAGTGTAAGCAGTTTTTTGTTAGTAAACACGGGTCGGCAGGAATCGGTCCATTTAAGGTTATAGATCGATCTGAGGCATTTCTTTTGAACTATAAATGCTCTTTGGGAGTCCGTGGAGTTTCCCCAGACGATTATCCCATATCTCAGTACAGAGCACACGTGGCTGTGGTACACAATTAGAGCTGTTTCTACATTCGTTAACTGTTTTATTTTCCGTAGCGCGTATATAAATTTATTTAATTTCTTACACACCATGTCTATATGTGATTTCCAGTTGCAGTAATTATCAAAATGTATTCCTAAGAATTTTATAGTATTTACTTTTTCAATTCTGTCATTATTATATTTTATTTGTGTGTCAAATGTGTCGGTTATTTTTTTTTTGTTATTATTATTTGTACAAAATGTCATAAATTTAGTTTTATTTGTAAATTATTTAGGTTTAACCAGTCATGTACATCGTTTAGAGCTTTATTTGTGACATTTATTGCTTGCTCAACAGTAGCCTCTTTAGTCAGAATAGTGGTATCGTCTGCGAACAGTATAGTGTATTGGTCTGTTGCGTTCGGTAGTTCATTAATGTATGCTAAAAATAGTATCGGCGAAATCGCAGTCCCTTGAGGTACGCCACATCTGTTAACTAGGTACTTAGATCTATACGTTACGTAGGTGTTGGCGTTTGCTTTAATAAGTATTTATTATCACTCAAAGTTATAGAAATGAACTAGGTACTTAAATTATCGGATAAATTTCCTATTTAGTTATGCAGAAAGTTGTATTGTAAATGTAATACTTTTCACAGCCGTTCTTTAAAGTCAGGGAATTTCAAAACCCGAGAAGTATTGGCAAGGTGCCAATACTTCTCGGGTTTTGAAATTCCCTATTCCCTAATACCTACCTAGGCGTACAAAAATATATTGTTTCCTATAATAACTAAGTTTGGGAAAGAATATTTTCCTATGTTAATAGGAATGCTACGCATGATCTTTCTTCTTTTTGTGTGTTGACTGTATCATATAACGTATAACAGCACATTTTGCTTGGTAATAAAAGTATGATCAACCGACAAAAAAAAATCAAACAGGCCAAGTACGCGTCGGACACACATTGAAGGGTTTCGTAGTTGGGATGAATATTTCCGCACCCACAGTATTGATTTTATCAACTGCAAAGTAAGTTTTTTAAGTTTTTTCGCAGGCTACCTTTGCGGATCCACCTTAAGAAATTTCTTATGCCCCCCTGGCCCTGGGCCAAAAGCTGGGCACGCCCATGCTCCATACCCTTATGTGCATTGTTTTTACATCCGCGAAAGACGAAAAAACCTTATTAGGGGTAGCACTACCTATCTATGTTAACTACATAATATGTTTGTGTAATTTGTCTACTCCTTTATTTAGTGGTGCACAAAATACCCACACTTTTCCAGTTGGCATCATTATATTGCAAAAAGTAAAATGGCTGTTAGGCTCGAGACAGACGGACAGTTAGAACACTGAATATGGGTTGCAGTTTTATTGCAGTCGTACTAACTGCATTCAAACCGCAAATTTTCAGTTGAAATGCAGTCCGTCTGTCTAGAGCCTAACATTCGGACGGACGGTCGGACAGACAAACATGACGAAATTATAAGGGTTCTGTTTTTGCAAATTGGCTACGGAACCCTAAAAAAAAATTGCCTACTTCATCGTAAAAACGCTGACAGTAAATACACCAGTATAATTAAGGTAGGTATGTATATATGACTAGATAAATTCGACAAAATGTATGTGTCAGTGAGTCAATAAAGAAAACTTTTTGTGTCGCAAAGTGTGTAGGTATTTAAATGAATGCAATTTGTCATGCGTGAACACAACGGACCGGCGGCGGCGGCGGGCTAAATTTGAAAAGGCGAGGGAAAAATGATTCTGGCGCAGAATCTCGGGCGATATATCACGTGGAACGGGACGCGTGCAGACGAATTATAAGCTAGCGACTTTTTTAAGAATTATGATATGCGTATTTTTGTCGTTTTAATTTAATGACCGCTGTGCGGCACCTGTGCGACTGCTCACTCACCGCTATGTCGGTTGGTACATGTACGGTCCAGTTTTCATTCGGTTTTTTGTGAAGTTTTAATAGGTACCCACACTTTCAGTGGCGTAGCTAGTCCTAAATGGGGCCTGTATAAAAAAATTGTAGGCAACCCTTTTTTTCCTCGGCTACGGTGAAGCCTAGGAGGGTTATGTTTTTTTTATACAAAATTTACAAATAGACTCGCTTAAAGTAAAAAGTATTGTTAAAGATTTGTATATATAACAAAAATAATTACTGAAAATTATAAAATAAGTTTCATATGCGGATTATTTATTTATTTATATTAATATATACATTATTGTACACCAGAAAAAACATACAATGGGCAGCCTTATCGCTTTCTGAGGATATTAGTTTTTAGCAAATAACATCCTCAGACCAAATAACTGCACCTCACTAAGTGCACACATGTTTACGAAACCGGTCTCACGTCACCGTTGACAGCGCTCTGTCTTGAAAACCAAGACACTGTCAACAGCGTCGTGAGGCCGATTTCGTAAACATGTGTGCACTTAGTGAGGTGTAGTTTGATTGTAAATGAAAGAAGAAAGAAGAAGAAAGAAAGAAAATACGTTTATTAGCGGTAAACATGTCACAAACACAAAACAAAAAAGAACAGTTGGGGGTAAATATGCGTCACATCTACGCAAAACGGCCATCGCTCGGTGCAGCATAAAATAGTGATCACAAATACTATTGATCATTTCTGGATCGATCGATGTTTTATGGTGATTATGACCTCTATTATCTACTAAAGCAAAGTTAACGGTCTCACTTGATTTAGGTACTGCGGTTCTTATCATCTTTGGTCCACAGCTAAGAGTATTCAAAAACATCTGTTTGCAAACAATTAACTTAGAATTTTGATTGTTTTGAATACAAGGCAAATGATAAATGTATGTAAATGACCTCCGAGATGCACCTTCTGTAATTGTTCTTTTTTTATTTATTTTAACAACATGGTTACTAATAAAATCATACTGTTTAGAATGGTCGCCGATTTCCCAGAACTTATACTAAAATTTCAAGTAAGATTATAAAACATGTTGCCGATTTAATTTCCAAACCTCATGTTTGGAAATTCAATCGGCAACATGTTTTAACTTCACATTCTTAACGTGTGTATCAGTCAGGGAGCTTTTCCTGACCGTCTTAAGATCTCCATAATCAAACCTATATTTAAAAAACTGGCCAAGTGCGTGTCGGACCACGCACAATGAAGGGTTCCGTAGTTGGGATGAATTTATTCCAAGAACAAACTTAACGTTGTAGTTGAAGCTGAAGTTGCTTTTCTCCCATACCGAATGTATGGGAGATCATGTTTATCAAACTGCAAATTTAAGTTGGTCGGTTATTACTCGTTAACCTGTAAAGCCTACTTAGCTGTGATAGTTTTCCTTTTAATTTCGTTATATATACTACTGCTGTAATTTTTTTCACAAATCCAAGTACAACCATTTAGCTGACAGGGGGGGGGGGGAACACCTGACTGTAACAAAAATTAGCGCTTTAAAGCTTGTTCGCTGTAAACACAAGTTTGTAGTACCTACAACAAGGCTCAAGAAAATAGGTAGCTCGTTCAGATGTCAATGTATACGCTTTTATAATAAGCTTCCAAGCCATGTACAAGATCTAAGCCTTAATAAATTCAAATCATTCATTAAACGTAAGTTGTGCCAGAAAGCGTTTTATACCATTAAAGATTACGTTGAGGACAAAAAGGCCTGGGATTAAGCTGCTCCAATTTATTTATTATTTATTTTTTACAGTCAGAACTTTGAATTTTGTAATTTTTTTATTATTTTTTTAATCTTATGCACAACGATATGAATATTTACTTTGTGAAGTATAATATCATTATTATTTTTTATTATTGTGAACGTGAGGACTATGTGGGTCAGTTACTTTTAATGATAATCTGGCAGTTTGAGTACTTTATGCGGCCTACCCAAATGTCCTTTCTTTGGTATTGTTCGTCGAGTCGTTGAGCTCCTTAAGTTATGAGTTGAGCTACACGATTACTGACAAATGCGTGCACTGACTGGACAGGTCATCTCAAATCTGTATGGTTCTTTCCTCAAAAGACTATTTCAGACACAAATCTACATGGTCCTCAAATGATCAAATGATCTGACCAAGATTATTTCTGGGTTTTATACACATTGACATTAATGAATTTTTTATATACTATGACATGAATATTTACTTTTTAAAGTATTTTATATTTTTAATAATTTGTGAATGTGAAGACTATGTGGATCATTCCTTTTTATTTTATTTTCTCATTTAGTTTTATCATGGTCGGGCAGCTTGAGTAATTTATGCGGCCTACCCAAATGTCCTTTCTTTGGTATTGTTCGTCGAATCGTTGAGCTCCTTAAATTCTGAGTTGAGCTGCACGGTCACTGACAAATGCGTGCACTGACTGGACAGGTCCACTCAATCTGTGTGGTTCTTTCCTCAAAAGACCATTTTTAGACACCAATCTACATAATCTTCACATGATCTGACCTAGATTATGTCTGGACTTTAAAAGAGACTGTGACCTCTGAGTTTGTTTCGGCCTTTCTTCTCGGAGTAGTCAGATAGGAAACGCCAACCTCATCTAGTTTAAAAATAATATGTTTGACGTGTAAAAGTGTTTTGTACAACCTATTTACAGAAATAAAAATCATTCATCATCATCATCATTTATCATTTATCAATATTTCGCAAACGGTTTCCTGAATTGGAAAATTATTTGCACCCACCCTCCATATTTTTGAACGACCTTTCTAACGATATCCCACACCATGGGATAGACGAGAAAAAAAAACCACCCACCCACATTACATGTAGGGGAGGTACTCTAAAAAAAAATATTTTTCTTGATTTTATTTTACCACTTTGTCGGCGTGATTAATATGTAAAATGCCAAATTACAGCTTTCTAGTATTAACCGTCTCTGAGCTAAGCCGCGGACAGACGGACATTGCGAAACTATAAGTGTTCCTTGTTTACTACGGAACCCTAAAAAGCAGCTAATGCAAAACTATAGACCTATTGCACATTTGCCAATTTTATCTAAAATATATTTATAATGAGCTTTACGCATAGGTACTTACTTACTTTAAAAAAAATATGATTCTCTGTAACGAGCAAAAAGGTTTTCGGAAGAATATGAGTATTAATATGGCTATTTATGACTTTTTTAATAAAATTATGATTAATATTGATAATAAGACACCTGTTTGTGCTATGTATTGTTATATGACGCAAGCTTTTGACTGTGTTGACCAAAATATTTTACGAAACAAACTTGACTCCTATGGTATAAGAGGTAACGTTCTGGACTTATTACGCACTTACCTTCAAGAAGAAAACAATTCACTGCTTTAACAGATTTAAATTTAAAGACTAAAGTAAAAGTTACATACCTGTCCAAAGAACGCACAGTGTATTTTGGAGTACCACAGGGTAGTGTATTGGGTCCCTTACTGTTTTTGATTTATATTAATGACCTGCCCAAAGCCATAGACTTCCCTATAAAACTCTTTGCTGATGATAGTACGGTAACAATCAATACCTTGTAATAAACCTGAATTCTATAAACTTGATGTTAATAACGCGGTTAATTCATTCATCTCTTGGCTTAATAATAATAATTTAAGAATTAACCTTGGAAAAACCCAAATAATGCACTTTGGCCATAAAAAAACCAGTTAGAAAATGGAGGTTCAATACCAAAGTAACAAAATTGACGATGTAGATAGTACAAAATTTCTAGGCTTGATTATTGATAGGCAGCTCATTACTGGAAGGCTCACATTGAAGCGCTATGTAAAAAAGTTAGTAGTTCATCTTAAGCCCCGTATAAACTTGCTCCAACAGTTGACACAAGTGCTCTACTCACAGCTTATCATGGTCTTGTGGCGTCTGTATTAAGATACGGAATTATATTTTGGGGTAATTCAACAAACAGAGAAGCTGCTTTTAAAGCGCAAAAACGGTCCATCAGAGCCATGTTTAGACTTCAAGTAACGGACAGTTGTGAACCATATTTCAGAAAATACAAAATTCTGATGCTCCCGGCTTTTTATATTTATGAAGCTGCCTTATTTGTATAGTTAAATGCACACTTGTTTCCCCACCTTAACAGGCGGAATGATATGTTACGCGGACGGAGAGCCAAAACAGCCTTAATTTAGAAAAGCATATTCTGCATAGCACCGCAAGTTTATATAACAAAATTCCAAAATCAATTAAAGAGCTAAATATAAATGAATTTAAAAAGAAACTGAAAGACTTGCTATATATTCAATGTTATTATAATTTAAACGACTATTTGAATGATACTTTGACATCCTAATTGAATAGTTAATGTTTTATACTTTGACATCCTGAATAAATTGTGTGTGTTTATGATATTATTATTAACTGCCATAACTAAAATTGTAATTTTAATTCGTAATTATGCAATCAATCATGTTAATACTAACCTAATAATCTCTATCCTGTAATAAATGTATGTACCTAATATTTGCACGCCACACTTGGCAGAATGTGATGATACCATTGACTAATCTTAAGACCGTATAATGTGCCATATTCTGACAAATAAATGATTATGATTTTGATTGTTCCTGTAATCCGTACCTCAAAAAGAAAAAACGGAACCCTACAAATACCTTTATTAACATGCTTTTGCAAGTTGTTAGTAGGCAGTTTGATTGAATAATTTAAGTCGATTAAATCGATATTGGTAACACTATCACAATATGCAAACTTACAGATGTTATCATTTCCAATTATTTATTTATAATGAAGACATTACACGGCACAATTTATTTACATAAGGTTCGCTCTGGTCTTAAGCAAATGGGCCTGTTTCTGAGGCAAATAATAATTATTCCGTCAAGTGCGGGATCCCGGAGCGTTCTCGTTGTTTCGCAAATCAAATACTTATGTGATGCTTACGAGCTTATACTTACTTAAGTATTTACCGGTACACATTAAATAAAGCCCAACTCTCGACTAAGCTCAAGAAAATTTACAATCGCCTCGGAATATAACTCATTGTGCGGAATTGAAATAAATTATTAGTTGTGAGTGCCGCCATGATTCGACATGATGCACCATGCGACGCCCGCGAGGAGCAACGTTAGGTAGGTACCTATTTACTGTTCAAATCTTATTTGTAGTAGAAGAAATAAGTTATAGGTACCTGTTATGTGGAAATCGGTTGTGGCAAGATCCCCTATCTTGCCACATGCCATGCCATGCCATTGCCACGGTAGGGGTAAGTGATGCGGAGGAATGAGGAAAATGTCGTCAGGAAAGTTTTGAGTAAGTACCTACCTATGAATGTGGATGGCTATGAGAGTAGGGGAAGACCAAAGAAACGATGGTTGGACTGTGTGAAAGATGATATAGCTAGAAAGGGGGTGACTACCGAGAATACGACTAATAGAGAAGTATGGAAGAAAAAGACATGATGCACCGACCACTAATAAATTGTTTAAAGGGCAAGAGAATTATGATTATGAAGAATAAACCTAATGAATAAAACAGTCTATAGAACCGCTACCAGCAGCTGTTTTTTATATTTCTATGCTTGTCCCGGTTTTGCGCCAAATACCCATGTCGGTTATTTATATGCTATGGCCTAAGTCTTCGTAGCGCACAATTCGTTTGAGTACGTACCTAACAGTACAGTGGTGGTAAGCCGTTTCTTGATGTTTCATTCTTCGAGTATGGAGACACTGGTAGGTTAAAACACAGTACACAGTAGACATTTAGTGAGAATTTTAACGTTGAAGAACTGCCAATTCAAAAATACAAACGAAGTTGTGGAATCAATGTAATGATCTTTTATGAAACTCTTTAATTATTCAGTAAATAGAATAGAAAATCATCTGGAAATATTTACAAAACAATTCAAACGAAAAACGGTCCTTTTTTGTGTTATTGGGTATTTCCATCAAGAATTTCTTACTAACTGCCCGGAGTCTGATTTTGTGCCTGATTGATGGCAATAGGCTCGCCCCCTATTACATGGGACTTATTCATAACTGGCGAAATGTGAGTGTACCATAGGTAGGTACATCTCTGCCTAACCCTTCGCGGATTACAGGCTGTTATGCCATGGGTGCTTTTCACCAGAAGTTAGCCACTTGTATCCTGTGGTCAGCCTTTGCACGTCCAATAGGCAGCCGCTTATCGACTTAAATTATTCAATCAAACTGCCTACTAACAACTTGCAAAAGCATGTTAATAAAGGTATTTGTAAGGTTCCGTTTTTTCTTTTTGAGGTACGGATTACAGGATCACTCATAATCATAATCATTTATTTGTCACAATATGGTACATTATACGGTCTTAAGATTAGTCAATCGTATCATCACATTCGGTCAAGTGCGGCGTGCAAATATTAGGTACATTCATTTATTACAGGATAGAGATTATTAAGTTAGTATTAACATGATTGATTGAATAATTACGAATTAAAATTACAATTTTAGTTATGGCAGTTAATAATAATATCATAAACACACAATTTATTCAGGATGTCAAAGTATAAAACATTAACAATTCAATTAGGATGTCAAAGTATCATTCAAATAGTCGTTTAAATTATAATAACATTGAATATATAGCAAGTCTTTCAGTTTCTTTTTAAATCCATTTAAATTTAGCTCTTTAATTGATTTTGGAATATTGTTATAAACTTGCGGTGCTATGCAGAATATGCTTTTCCACATTAAGGCTGTTTTGGCTCTCCGTCCGCGTAACATATCATTCCGCCTGTTAAGGTGGGGAAACAAGTGTGCATTTAACTATACAAATAAGGCAGCTTCATAAATATAAAAAGCCGGGAGTATCAGAATTTTGTATTTTCTGAAATATGGTTCACAACTGTCCGTTACTTGAAGTCTAAACATGGCTCTGATGGACCGTTTTTGCGGCGCCGCGCGCCTCAGCGGCGCGCGGCGGCTCGATACTTATAAAGCACTATGTTTTTTATATAACTCGATTACTTATTTAGAATCTTTTAGTTTTTAAATTATTATATTTTTTACTAGCTTTTATCCGCGGCTTCGCCCGCGTGGGTGTCGTAAAATATCCCACGTAAACGTATTACCGGGATTAAGAGGAAGCGAAGCAATGATCGCATACCTAATAGAGAAAAATATGGTCTTTTGTAGCACTGCGCCGTGTTGACGTCAATCGTAATTATTTTATTACGCGTAATTTTGAATCTGTGATATCTATAAAAGTATTTAACATCATGACGGTACCTTGTCAATATATTCCAATTCAACATGAATGATGTAACCAATACTTTGTAACAATTTATTTTATTTAAAAGAGTGTCCGTGGAGTTTCTTGCCCGTTCTTCTCCATAAGTACCTACTACGCTTTGGAATGGGCAACTAGCTTCATATTTTTGACTGACCGATTCCTTGACAATTCAAAAGTGCCTGTAATGGTTTAATTGAAATAAATGATTTGAGTTTGAGTTTGAGTTTATTCATTTGAATGATATTAAGATGTCAAGGCGTATATTAATCTAAATTAAATATCATATTTTATTGATTAAGGATAAATATAATACCGATCAAAATAGCTTCGGAAACAACAACGAAAGGACAATGACAAGAATAGGCTCGGATCATGTAGCGTCCGACAGACTTTCTGTAATAATGATAATTCATAACAGAAAATAGTAACAATTATACAATTTATATAAAATCTGTAGAAGCACACCGCTGAAAACTCATTTTAAAAAGTTATTCAACTAATTGTCAATTTAACAACACATTTCATATGTAATTTCAAGAAGAAATGTTGCCAATACCAAAATAAAATAATATCGATACGAAATTGAATATGCAAATCGATTACAATAATATAAATATGAATAAAGATAAAGTCCTGCCCCTTTTGTGACGTTTTAACTGTCAAGCTAGCGTTAGTGTCAACGTACAGGCAAGTGAAGGAACACGGGTGGGTTTTAGTCATTAGGAGTCTGACACGCCCTTCCTCTCCGCCTAGAGCGGGAAAAGTCATTTGATGAAAAAACCGTCATTTATCATAATATAGTTTTTTTTTATTATTTATCCTTGAATGTCGCATGATACCCCATAGGTGCATAAGAAAAAACGCACATAAGGTGGATAAGTATGAGATCTAACCCGCGTGACTCACCGTCGTCGATTCGGTGGGGTTTGACGGTTTTGGCAAACTGTCTCCGGTTCGGAGACAAAGAGCCTGTGTGTTCTTTTAATAATAAATTCCGTTTAGTTATATTTATGAATAATATTATAAAGTGATGTAATCTATATATATAAAAGAAAGTCGAAAGTCGTGTTAGTTACACCACTTATAACTCAAGAACGGCTGAACCGATTTGGCTGAAAATTGGTGGGGAGGTAGCTTAGAACCAGGAGACGGACATAGGATACTTTTTAGTAGGGTAGGTAGGGTAGGTAGGGTAGGTAGGGTAGGTAGGGTAGGTAGGGTAGGTAGGGTAGGTAGGGTAGGTAGGGTAGGTAGGGTAGGTAGGGTAGGTAGGGTAGGTAGGGTAGGTAGGGTAGGTAGGGTAGGTAGGGTAGGTAGGGTAGGTAGGGTAGGTAGGGTAGGTAGGGTAGGTAGGGTAGGTAGGGTAGGTAGGGTAGGTAGGGTAGGTAGGGTAGGTAGGGTAGGTAGGGTAGGTAGGGTAGGTAGGGTAGGTAGGGTAGGTAGGGTAGGTAGGGTAGGTAGGGTAGGTAGGGTAGGTAGGGTAGGTAGGGTAGGTAGGGTAGGTAGGGTAGGTAGGGTAGGTAGGGTAGGTAGGGTAGGTAGGGTAGGTAGGGTAGGTAGGGTAGGTAGGGTAGGTAGGGTAGGTAGGGTAGGTAGGGTAGGTAGGGTAGGTAGGGTAGGTAGGGTAGGTAGGGTAGGTAGGGTAGGTAGGGTCGGTAGGGTCGGTAGGGTAGGTAGGGTAGGTAGGGTAGGTAGGGTAGGCAGGTAGGTGCGCCGTAGATACGTACTTAGTGCTACTCGAGCGAAGCCGGGGCGGGCAGCTAGTAATTTTATTAAAAATAATCCGATGATCGATACTGTTTAGAATAGTTTATTCATAATACCTTATATTTATAATGTTATTATAGTAGTGGCAACACTTGATGTAAAACAACTTGTGTTTTGTCTGTGGTCCTTGTCATTGTCAAAAAGTTTGACTTCACTTCATCGGCGTGTTGTTGTTTTTTTTTCATATATTCTAATCTAAGTATGTTTTATGTATATCTTCTTCTATAATATAAAAATGAATCGCAAAATGTGTTGGTAAGCGCATAACTCAACAACGCCTGGACCAATTTGGCCAATTCTTTATTTTAAATGTTCGTTGAAGTTCAAGGATGGTTTTTACGGCGAGAAAAATTTGAATAATTGCCGGAAAAACCGTAAAAACAGCCCTTTTCTTTTTCTCATACAAACGTTTTCTAAATAAAACGTTGAGTCAATTTGAGCTCTATTGCTATTGTATAAAGTTCGTAGGATTTGTCTCCGCCCCGAATAGCAGAATACATCTTAAAAACAATGAAAAGGTAGGGTAGGTAGGGTAGGTAGGGTAGGTAGGGTAGGTAGGGTAGGTAGGGTAGGTAGGGTAGGTAGGGTAGGTAGGGTAGGTAGGGTAGGTAGGGTAGGTAGGGTAGGTAGGGTAGGTAGGGTAGGTAGGGTAGGTAGGGTAGGTAGGGTAGGTAGGGTAGGTAGGGTAGGTAGGGTAGGTAGGGTAGGTAGGGTAGGTAGGGTAGGTAGGGTAGGTAGGGTAGGTAGGGTAGGTAGGGTAGGTAGGGTAGGTAGGGTAGGTAGGGTAGGTAGGGTAGGTAGGGTAGGTAGGGTAGGTAGGGTAGGTAGGGTAGGTAGGGTAGGTAGGGTAGGTAGGGTAGGTAGGGTAGGTAGGGTAGGTAGGGTAGGTAGGGTAGGTAGGGTAGGTAGGGTAGGTAGGGTAGGCAGGTAGGTGCGCCGTAGATAAGTACTTAGTGCTACTCGAGCGAAGCCGGGGCGGGCAGCTAGTTTTTAATATAAAAACATTTATACACGACGATAATCTGCTAAAAGTCATTCATTTAATTAATCACTTAATAGTTTATTTCATGTTATCGTTAAAATCAGAAGTATTAAGTGGTCAACTTTAAAGCACTATAACTTTTTTTGGTGTACTTCCAATATAAATCTAATTATATTATCAAATTCTATAATTATTTTCCCTTTTTATGAAATATAGTTCATCTCTGTCGGTCCTGGCCGAGTCTTGTAGGAAACTTTGGCATTCTCCTTTTTATCAAACTCTGCAAGATAAAAATGGCTGTTGTGGGTCATCCTTAAAAGATAGACTTATGCCATCGCGGTCTTTTTTGTTGAACTTTTTAAGATATACAATCCTGTAGAACATACATTTTATTTATGTCTTACGGTTTACGCGGCGCACGAGCTCGTAGCTAAGGTTGGTCCGTGGATGGGTGACTTTAAAAGCTCGTTAAGCTGTGGGTCCCGGCTGTCATTATTTTTTTTCTTTCTTTGACAATCGTTACGGTTCGTCAGAAGCCTGAAAGTCTGACAACCAGTCTTCCTAAAGGGGTATCGTTACCCGGTTACTGGGCTGTGGAGGTCAGATAGGCAGTTGCTCTATGTAAAATGCAATAAAGATTTCAATTGAATTGAATTGAAAATACTGGTAGTCAGCTGCATCCGGTTAGACTGGAAGCCGACCCCAACATAGTTGGGAAAATGTTAGGCAGATGGATGGGTTTACGCGGCCCACGTCAGTAAAGCTCCCAGTCGGCATGATTTTTTCCGACATCTTTGACAATAATCGTCATATTTACAAAACCTTATTGAATTATACACCAAGACCTAACGTCACACAACATCCTGACGTCACTCAAATCCTGCATCGCGCAATTACAGTTTACCGCGCGGTGGACATATATACAAGCTCCCGACTTCAACCTCTGGGCAGTTGCCCGCCAGACATGACACCCATCTGGTCGGAGGAACCTCCCTTTTCTATGGGGATGAGTGAACTTTACACCCTTTCCCTCATACCCCTAAATGGGTAACGATAAAAAAAGGCTGTCCGCTACTTAAATCAGAAATTGCAAAAATCTTTAGTATGGAAAAAAAATCTCTCTCCGACACATGACTATGCTCTGTTGGGCTTATAAATTTAGTTATTTATTAACAATTTCACTGCCTCGCCAATTTCCACGATTTCCTAGGCGCGTTGGACAGCTCTGCGTAAAGGTATAAAATGTTTATGTGTATTACGTGAGAGGGACTTAAATTATGACTTGTGCAGTTATTGAAAATTAAACAACTACATTTCAATGTCCATGTCAATAATCCAACATTGAAATATATAAAAAAGAAGCAAGTTAAGTGATTTTACTAGAAATTGACAACATTTGGTTCTTTTTCTTTTATTGCTTTATGTTTTGATTGAAATTGCACAAACCTACCTATACCTATTTTAACCATACTTGGCGCAGTTCATACAATTTTATCAGAACTTTTTGTTTATTGCTGTCGCAACTTTTGCAACTGTAATAAAAATAAGTTCACTATCTGAGTACCATTGTTATTGAGTGGGAATGTCGTAAAGTCCGGTTAAACAATACGACGGCTTAATAGATGGGTCATAAAATACGTTCCCAAATTTTGTTTTTACAAGCCCTGTACTCACACTAGTGCATATTGTCTCTAGTCTCTCCCTGTCTAGCTGCGCAGAAATGTATTCTTAACTGAGCATGCGTAAAGTTTGTTCACTGTACCTACCTACAGCCATGATCAGTAGGGAGGTACTCGTGCGGTTTCACTTAGCCACGGCCTTCAACTTCCTCTCGGGATGATTCCACATCTTTTTGCTGATAATAATGTTCGGATCAGTAACGGTGGCCCGTTACTGATCTTTAATATGTGGCTCGAACGAACCTGGAATTTGGCTTTTGGTTGAAACCTGGAAGCTGGCTTAATGTAGCACGGAGTTTCAATAGAATACAAGGCCAGTTTATACTGGTTTTTAACCTCTGACGTGAGGTCGAATCACCAGGAAGGTCACCTCAGAACTAGCATGGAACTAGCCGGCGAGGCTCGAGGAAGTGCGCACGAGTGTGATGTAACGTTGTTATCGTGGCGACGAGGCCGCCTCGTGTGCGACTTGCCGTGCCTTGATCATAAAACTAACAATTAACTCCACAACATTACTTTGACATTAAAATATTTTAATTGTAGAGATCTAAGGACTATGTAGGTATAGATGCAGACAAATTGTGATGGATTAATTTTGAGAATTTAACGTAGTTTTGATATGTTGAATAAATTATGGATCATATTTTTTTTTATTGCTCTTTTGTTATTAATGAGTAAGTACTCGTAGATATATTATTTCCTTTTTTTCATTATTTACATATAAATTATATTTATATTAATATAGGCATATTGTGTCCCACTGCTGGGCAAAGGCCTCCTCTTTTTTCTTTCAAATCTCTCTGCATTGTGCGATGTCTGGTCAAGTTGGCCCCGCAAACATGATTCCATAGGTCATATTCATATTTATAACTTTATTTGCAATCCATAATGTAAGTATACAGGTGTTATAATGGCTTAGAGCTAAGGTACAATTACGGACCCTGTAGGGCACAGCAAAAAGTATTAAATAAAATCATAATAAAAAATAAAATAAAAAATCACACTACCTTCGCCGCGTTCTACCTCGACGGCGATGTCATCCTTCAGGCGTCCAGTGAGTGACGATCTTTGACCATCTCTCCGGGTGTATTCGTGCGACGTGGCGTTAAATATTTGAATAAAAATATAAAAAAACATTTAAAATTAGTACCCCATCGGTATCGGGAACAGGGTCCAAGCTACCGGCGGGTTCCAGAGAGACGAACTTCCTAACAATGCGAGCCGTGTCCAAGTGTACCGCTTTCTGGATCAAGCCCTTAATACAGCTGCCCAACGAGAGCCTCCTTAGGTGTTGGTCGAGGTTCTTGGCAATTAAGCCATTGGCTGATACGACTATCGGCACAATGATCGCTGAGTCCACATCCCACATGTCGACAACCTCGCGAGCCAAGTCAAAATACTTGATTTGTTTATCTTTCTCGCTGCTTTCATGAGGTTTCCGTTATTCATTGCACGCCGCTCTATTCGATCCACTACCACTATATCAGGTTTATTGGTAACAATAGTCATATCAGTGATGATGGATCAATCTCAGTACAAAGTGATATTTCCGTTTTGGAGAACAGGGTCGGGCACATAGTTGTAGTAGGTACGGCAATTCCGATGCCACAAGGCTGTATTTCAGAGCAAGTTGCTGATGGATAATCGTAGCTACGAGGTTGTGCCTATGCAAGTTCTCTTCGTTAGCTTGACGAGAACACCCGGAGGTAATGTGCCGGATTGATTCTCCAGGACGGTGGCATGCCCGACAGATGTCAACCCTGCCGTCCTTCACGATAAATCTCCGGTAATTGTCTGTCATGATAACTTCGTTCATAATTGCATAGACAAAACCTTTAGTTTCCCCAAAGAGGTCACCAAAACGCATCCAGGCTACGGCCGCTAGCAAATCTACATCGGGTCCATGTAGAGTCCGGAAATACCGTCCGTGAAGCTTACTACTCTGCCATACCTCCCTGCGATCGTTATTGTCAAGCACTACAGGCTTGCACCAATTCTGTTTATCCAAGGAGAGTGGGGTGAGGCCCTTGTCCACCGCGATCATATCTCGACGCGCCCGCACCTCGGCTTCTAGGAAACCGGAGACTTCATATCTCACGATTGGTGGAGGGTTTTAGCATTTAAAAAGCTTCGACCTCCACACTTTCTCGGGATATACAGTCTCATTACATACCAATGACCGTGGGTGATGTATTCGATAAGCAGTCAGCAGTGTACGGACCCTCCTATGCGAACGCCAAAAGAGTACATAAAAACCGGCAGGACCCAACCGTTGAAGGCGCCCCTTATTTCCGCCTGATAGAAGACTATTAAATTAAAATATGTAGATATTATTATCTTATGTAAGTAAACATCATCATAGGCTCGCCCCGTACACTGGACTACCTAACCTTTCGGGGAATACAGTCGTAATGTTATGATTTAATATAATCACTCATAAGCTTGTTATTGCAAAAGCTCTTTAAAACAATTTGCGAAGATGAGCAATTCGTATTAATTTTCTCCCAACCCTTCAGTTGTGTTGTAGGCACACAGCCACCGCCACCACTGAAGAGAAAGAAAATTTGTTATTTAGGGGCAGTTGAGGTGCAATACAAATACAAACAATGAACAAAAAACAATGTGCTTATTACTTAGAGTGTTTGGGCTTTAGTTTCAGCTTATGGAATCAAGTGTTACTCTCTGAAACTTGGGTAAAGTTAAGTTATGTGTTCTTATTGGTGGAATCACCATCCGAGAATGATTTTTGAACGCTAACCAAATTATCTCCAATGTTTAGTGGAAGTGCTGCTTTTGAGCGCGAGGATCACTACTCCCAGCCACCGGCACCGTGTTAAGAAAAGAAAACAAGCCCTTTGTGTAGGGGGCAAATGGTTCCAAGTGGGAAGCTTTAGATTCTGGGAACGATCAAAATGTGGCCAGCGAAGGTATTGTACAAGACTTTGTTTTAATAAAACCATCCAAGTGCGTGTAGGACCAAGCACAGTAAAAGGTTACGATCATAGAAATATATATATAACAGGACAAGTGGTATGGGGGCGTGTCTGTGTCCGCGCGTCGTGATCACGATGCTCATATCATAGGCAAATGGCCGTCTCCGCGAACTAGTCTGCTTTCGAACGCGATAGTGACAACATTTAAGAACGCCGTTGTTCAGTAGTGTCTTGTAATAAACGAAGCCAAACTAAAAACTTTACAAATCATAGAACCTCTTACCATATATCAACACACGTATATTACTATATTTGCGTTGAAAATCATGGAAAACAACAAATCATACAATATTTCTTGCCTTTATTTACTACGTTATTTTTGTTTTCATATATCACAGCGACTGTATTATTTTTGTAATAAATACATTGCTTCTTAACCACTACCTCTTACTAAGTATGTCGCTAAGTGACTGGATAAGCAATGTAAAAATCACAAAACGATACTTTATTTAAGCGGTTGCATCGCGTAGTACGGCCGCTATATCTTGCGACGAGTTAGTGATGTGCTTGTGCAGACCCACTAATGTAGGCTATCGACAGCAATTTCGATGGTCGTATGAATTTATATGACTATTAAAGTTTATTCTTCAATTTATCAACAGTTATAGCCTGGTGGAAGATCGATGTGAAATCTTGTTTTATACTCATTTTGATTTTCTCATAAGGTCGTTTCCTCCTTGGTTGGTAAACACTCTGTACCGAAACAGTAGCGCACTGCTTTCGTTTAGAATTCCATATTAAAAGTAATTTACGCCTTATCGTTTTACGAACAAAACCGTATTAAATCAGTAGATTATATGGTTACTTTCTAAAATTAAACAAAATACTATCCATAACGCAAAATACCTTCGCCAACACATTTGATTGCTGTCACTATCTGATGCCTAACGGAAAAACTCAACATCTCCTGAAAGGGTTAAAAGAAAAACTTGTGAATTTCACTATGACTTTTTGTAATTCTTTTAGGTGATGAAGACTTTATAAATACTAATAACTACCTATTTTGAAATTATATTCCATACTAGACAAGTTCTTCAAAACATAAATCGTACGAATGTGATCATCTGTGCACCGACGTATACAGGGTGTAAAAAGACACATCACAAAGCCGTAAACTACGCATACTGTACGTATAGCTAAGTAGCTTTGCGCAAAAATTATTGCTGGGAACCGTAATTTTTTTTTTTTTTTATAAAAAAAAACAAGTTTTTATTGCGCGCAATGTAACGCGAACCCACGCTTGAATGAACGGATTCAGTGTTAGTTAAGCTCCGCCCCTACGCTACGTAGGTAGGTACTTGTTGTTCATTGCGTTTTTGTAACTTCAAATGCGTAATCTGTTAAGATAAATCTAAAATTCAGGTAATGTTTGTTTGGAAAAAAGTTTCGTATTATCGCATAGAATTCATTTTCGTGAAAAAGTAAAAAAAAAAAATGCGACTTTGACCTTCAATATCTCCAGAACCAGTGGATTCCCAGGTATGGTCTAGTGGAAAAAAATGATGCAAATAATGGGTAGAATATGTGGCTTTCGGCTTCGGAAAGTGTCTTTTTACACCCGATATATACGGATACAACGCTAATTTATTTAACTGTAGAATAGAAACCTTTAACAACCTTCTGTATCTAGATGTATCGACATATGAACATTTGTATCTGTTGGCCAGTTGTTTAAATGTATTCTATGACTGCAATATTTATGATAAACGAACTGGTAACTCAATAAGTAACCGTGGAATGTACGAGAATTAAGGACATACACGATTTAATAATTGACATACAATATAATAATAGAATATGTGATAAAATTGATATAACCATAGATAATAATTTGATAAATACGTTTTTCTTGACTAAATATTTATGTACATTACATCAAAACATTGCCGGTCTCGTTAGTAAATCTGACGCTCTCTCAGTCCGTTTAAGTGAGCTTTCCGACCGTGATGTTGACGTTATATGCATTTCAGAGCATTTTATGATGGCTGGCAGTGAGAATCAGCTGCACCTACCTAATTATACATATACATAGATTAGCTGCGTGTTATAGTAGACCGGCAAGTAAGCGAGGGGGTGCATGTATCCTCTTTAAGCATGGTGTTCAATGGAAAGGATTGACTAACGTAGCAAAAATGTAATCGCAGAGTATATTCGAGTGTTGTGTAGTTAAATTGACTGACTATAATATTGTATTTGTGTGTATTTATAGAGTTTCAATTCAAATAACATCAATGAGTTTTTAGATAAACTCGAAACTCTTCTAAAAAGTTTGTCCAAACAACGATGTAAGAATATAGTAATAGCTGGTGATTACAACATTGACATTTTAAAGCGAACTAAGCAGTCAACCGAATTTGAATGTGTTCTTTTAAATTTTAATTTACAACTAGCATTAAGACAACCTACTCGGACTGCGAGCCAAACATGTATTGATAATTTTGCGCATTGTTTCGGTAAGCGTTGAAGAGCTGAAGTATTGGAGTTCGCGCTATCCGATCATACAGCACAATTGTTAAAGTGTCCCGTTAAAAAAAAGGACGGTCTTAAATATTATCGTAAAACTACACGAGACTACAGTCAGGCAAATAAAGAAAAAATGAATTGTCTAGGCAGTCTATCCTTCCCAAATATGTATGAAATGGACAATCCTAATGCAGTTTACAACTGTTTTATCGAAACTTTTTAATTATTTTACGAATTATGGTTCCCCAATAAAATGATTAACATAAACATAATTAAAAAACCTAACCGCATCGCATTGCAAAAATCTGCGAGCTCCTAAAAACAAAGCTCCTCTAAAAACCTGCGACACGACGCCGATGTCGTATCGTATCGCATCGCATCGCAGTTTTGTGTGGGAGCCCTTACATCGACTCTGAAAATAAAAAAAATTACACATCCAAAGGACATAGCCAATGCATTTAATAATCATTTTAAAGATAACATCCAACCAAAAATTAAAGCAGGAACGAACTTAAAGTCACTAATCCTTGGCAGAGCAGTCTATTTTTATGGCCCCGTCTATACTGCGTGATATATTAAATAATATAATGAAGCTAAAAGACACGAACAGCGTTGGCTATGACAAAAATATTGAAAGCCGTTGCATCTGTAATATCTACTCAATTATGTTTCATTATTAATATTTGTATAGTATTATAGTTTACGAAATATTAATCAATTTGAAAATTTGTACAACAATAGTATATTGCTAATTGTGGAGGCTTGTAAATGGCTTGTCGTCAATTACCTCACTTACTTCTGTACTGATCCAGCCATATATTCCCTGATGCATTAAAAAAATCTATAGTTAAACCGCTATATAAGAAAGAGAATCACGAATTGATGGCAAACTACAGACCGATCGCGCTTATACCAGTCATATCTAAGGTGTTTGAAAAATATATATTTATGGTGAAATGAATACCTATTTAGAAAAATATCATATATAAGCTGACGAACAAATGGGATTTCGGAAAACAAAAGTATAAATTTGGCTATTTATGAGTTCTTGCATAATTTCATATTAAAATGTAGATAAGAGGACACCCGTTTGTGCCATTTTCTGCGACATGACACAGGCCTTTGACTGAGTTCATTATAATACCTACCCTAGCAGAGAAACTTGAAGCTTATGGTGTTAGGGTTAACGTCTTTCGCGCACATCTGGGAGTGGCGCGAGGAGGCGAAACGCCGGGGCGTAACTGCGCTGCCGCGAGAAATCACGGCACAGCGGACAGAGCTCCGGCGGGATCTCATGGCGTCATGGAGAGTGCGATTGTCGCAACCCAGCGCTGGGTACGCCACAATTGTGGCGATAAGTCCCCTCTTTGAGGTGAGAAGGGGGTTTTTTTTTAATGCGTTTCAAACGTACGAATCTGCTGGGAACTTCCCTCTAGCACCTACCTTAGATTCAACTTAAATTAATGTTCGAATTACATCGGGACAATCGAGTACCTGTGCGTTAATGACTGAGTCATGAGTTCATGACTGTCATGACATCACTAAAGTCAAACTGACAAGCAACCAATAACTACAATCCCTTTCATGTTGATTTTTAAACCACTTTACGCGTAAACAGACAGACAGTAAACAAACTTATAAGGAAAACCCTAGCCAGTGGCTGAGTAACATAATTTCGTCGGATGATTAAAAAATCGGGCAAAATCGGCAAGAGTCGTTACTTTTCGTTTTACCTTAATGCGATGACATTTAGACATCATACGAGTATTTCTTACTATAATCTAGACTTATAATAAAGCTGAAGAGTTTGTATTTTTGAACGCGCTAATCTCTGAAACTACCAGTCGGATTTGAAAAAATATTTTTGCATTAGATAGCCCTATTCTTGCGGAAGGCTATGCTATTTACCATCACTCATAAGGAGCCGAGCAAAAAGAAAAAAGTCAGGTGTTGAAATCAGCAGCCGGCCGCGCTGAAAAGCGCGGCATCAATTTATCCATTGAGCAGTTTGAGGCCCTCACCATAATACGATGGGGGTTAAACGCCGGAACGGTAGAATTTTCTTCATCCTGCATTGTTCATGGTTTTGGAGGTGGGCTTTTTTGGAATCAAGGTTACCCTTCCTCTGGGACCGACGGGATAATCTTATAGGAGGGAAGGCATTTGGTGGATGAAGGGTGTGGTCCTTGGGGGTCACCCTAGGCCTGGGAGTTGGCCTAGGGTTTTATGATCGACGGGATATGTATGGATAGGGAGGGATGGCTTGGTTTGGCGATGGGTACATAGGAAGGGGTACATAGCTTACCCTAAGCCTGGGATTAGGTTTCCGGGAACTTCTCTCGTCCGGGATCTCTTTAAGAGATGCTCCGATAGCGGGATCGCTCACCAACGGTCAATATAACCGTTAGTGGTTGGTCCCGCAGCCGGAGTTAGGCTATCCGGAACCTGCCCACCCACTCGGTTGCAAGAGAAGAAGTGTCTGGCTGGGGATGCCACACCACGGATGTACGTATACATTCTTGTTGGAGCGATCCAGCCCCCCGAGAATATTTTGGCTTTTTTTAGGGTTTGACTCAAAAGTATTTATGAAAAATTGGGTTTCCCTACGACCGGAGGCCCAGGGCGGACTGTCCCTGCCCCCTTTAGAGGTAATAGTTATGGCATTAGTAATGTTTGTGTGTTCGCTTAGGCAAGGAGATGAGTCAACCATAAAAACACCTGGAAAAACAAATCGGCCGCACACCACGATCGACTTAAACTTGATACTGCCGAGCCTGGAGGCCGGCCCAAAGCGTAACGCGTCCTACGACCCCAACTACGGCTATGAGCCATATTGGGCGCAGGGTGACTGGGTGTTTGACAAGAGCCCCTACGTGAAGAATTCGAGCATATTCATGTGTGGAGCCAAGTGTCCCTTGATCTATACAGCGTTAGTATATGGATAAGAATTGTTATTCCTTTTATATGTAATTTAATGTAAAATTTAAATATCATTAAACTATCTTCCGTCCGCCACTTCATCCGCGTGGAAGTCAACTACTACTATTTACATATCTTTTACTGGAACTAAAGTTGAACACATAATTAATTATTTTCTAAACTGCACGACCTAATCATATGCTGTACAATCACGAGCGCTAATATGTATCCACTTAGCAAAATTCAAAAGCGATTTCTGGTGGAATTTTGACTGCAAATTTGAGATAAGGCCTATTTCATATTAATGTGGGTTTCAAAATACTATATTCGTAACAACATAAAATAACAATCAACACAGTAGGAGTAAATCACTTTTAAAAGTGATATACAGGGATTTTTTTTATCTCCGTGAAATGTGCTCGTCGTGAAGAATGTTGGTTACAAAAGGGATGAATGAAGGCATCAAGCTGCATGCAGCTGAGATTGGCATTAGGATGCTAAGAGAGAAGTGTAGCGTTTCGCTAAAGAATAGAAAAGACGATTATATAAAGAAGGAATTCTGAAAGGGGTGCCAGTTTTCTTTTCGAGTGGTTAGTGACTAGATACTAATAGATACTGGTGTCACAATTTTAAAGCCGCCCAAGGGCCTCTGACTTGGCTTCACACGCCGTCGAGAAATATCTCTTAGGTATGCCGGTTTCCTCACGATGTTTTCCTTCATCGTTTTTGAAGCAAGTGATAATTATACAATACGCACATGAATCCGAAAAGTCACGAGGTGCGTGCATTGGGTTCGAACTCGAGACCTATGACTTGGCAGTCCGACGGTCACACCACTAGGCTATCAATGCTACATAGTGGCGCCATTAACCGAGAAGTATTGCGGAAATCGACTGTCATGCATGGTATGGGCAATTGGGACTGGGATGCGGAGGAATAAAAACGATGTCGCGAGGAGATGCCAGCTAATAGCGATGTATGTAAGACCACCATAGGTGGTGGCTATTGTTTCGGGTGGTGCACCATACTACACCGTTTGGAAATTGGCAAAGGGGTAGGAAGGAGATGAGTACAGGTAAGTATTTAGTCTACTTGAGGTGGCTGCGCTAAGATAGGCCGCGAAATAAGTACAAAATGTCTGACATTTTCTTGCAATTTGCAGTATCAGATTGTATGGTAATATAAAAATTAGTCACGAAAATGTATTTAATAAAATTCAATTGTTCCAGGTATGGGAAAGTATGTGGAAGAAATAAAGACTTTAAATACGTAACTTTTCCAAACTACTGTGAGCTCAGAAATTCGGATTGCAGCAACGTAAATCGTAATTATATTTTCGTAATCAGAAAACATGCCAGGCAAGAGGAGCTCGTGGCTAATACATAACAGCCGCACGGTCGATCGAAGGTTAAGCTATGCTTGCCGAGGTCCGTGGACGGGTGGCCATCCATTTCAACCCCTCGCATGTCTTGGAAAGCACGTTAATCCGTTGCCGTTGGTCCCGGTTGTCATTTGTAGTGCAAAACGCAATCGTGGTGGTAGGCGTATGAGCAATATTTGTATATATAAATCAATCTGCCTAGCCTTTTCCCAACTATATTGGGGTCGGTTTCCAGTCTAAGTGGATGCAGCGCACACCAGTATTTTACATGGAGCGACTGCCTATCTGACCTCCACAACCCAGTAAGTGGGTAATACGATACCCTTTGGTAAGACTGATTGTCAGACTTTCGGGCTTCTGACGACCCGTAACGACCGACAAAGATTCACGAATGACAGCCGGGACCAACGGCCTCTATGATTATTGATATTTGTCTATTATATATATTTTTTTCTAATCACGTTCTCGAAAACGGTTCTAACGATTTCGATGAAAGTTGCAATATAAGGGTTTACGGGTGTGAAAAATCGATCTAGCTAGGTCTCATATCTGGGAAAATTCGTTTTGTCCGAATTTTCACCCGAGCAGACTTCGGTCGCCCAACGTTTAGAACAAGATGGCTAACTTAGAATAATGACAGGGCAGCATGGATTTATTAAGTACCAACTATTATGGCAGCATGGTATTAGTAATTACCTGTTAGGCAGCCTAGGCAGGTGCCCAGGTACTGATAAGCATAAAATATATTGTCATAATTAACATTGGCATAACGAAATTCAGCATAATGATTATTAGGCATAATATTATTAGGCATAAATGTTTTGCCATAAATACTGTTGGCATAATAATAATGACGCATAATTTTATAAAGCATAATGTTATAAACGCATAATGATATACATATAATGTTCTTTGGAACAAAAATAATAAATCCTAATAAAACTCATATAAAAACAAACATGTTTGCGGTTCAGGGGTCGCCCAAGGACCTCCCCCGCCGCACCTTAACCTAATCCAGTAGAGTAATTCCCAAATTATAATAAATACTGTTTATATTTATGGCTTATGATTAATGGACGAATAAATATTATACCTTAAAAAATTATGCAATTCCAAATTATGCCAAAACAAATTAGACTAAATGACAGTTATGCTCACCTATGCTATAAGCCGAAGTATTAGGGGTTTAAACATGAAATTGCCGTTTTAACAAACTGGCCACTTTTAATTAAAATTAAACCTGCATGGTGTGAGATTCCAGAGTGAAACTTTGATTATGCCACAGTATTAGTATGCTAATAAAAGTTATGCGAAAAACTTATGCAAAACAATATTACGCCTAAAAATTTTATGCCAAGAGGGGGATTTCCGTGGTAGGACCCAGATAAGGGAGGGCGAAGAAAAAAAAAAAAATTAAAAAATCGTTTAGTTATAATACACTTCTCATCAGAAAAATCGAAACACTTCCGTTTTTATGGTTTCTGTCATGAGTATGTGAGTTTCTTTGTTCCACCATAATTTTTAAATGCCTAGACAGAGATGTATGGGGTATCGGTAGAATCCTTACATTCCGAGTGAAAATTTCATTAAAAAAAGCAATATAGCGGCTGTATAACTTGATATGAAAAAAAAAAAACAATTATTGCAATACGGGTATCAAATCCTTGATGAGCACATAAAAAAAAAAACTATATAATTTATTGTCATACACTTTACAAAGGTAAAGAACATTAAATCCCTCACCTTGAGAGTATAAAACCACCTTTAGTGCTTAAAAATAATAATTAAAGCCACCTAGCATGCACCTACATGCACCTACATGTTTTTAAAATAAAACTTATCACAGAAATGTATGAAATAAAAATAAATAATTAAAAAAATTAAAAACACGACTACCCTGCCAAAAAACGAACTAAAAAGTAAAAAAAAATAAGTTGTATCTTTATATACATAGCGAAAGGTCACTCATTTACTCGTTAACTAAACAGATAAATAAAATTGTCATTGCAGTCGGGGGCCTCGGGGGACCTCTTAAATTAAAAAGTGTTGCAAACAACGACACAACGGTCTCCCGACAGCAATGAGAATTTTATTTATCTGTTTAGTCAGTGAGTAGTTTTTGGCAGAGCAGTCGTGTTTTTATTTTTTTAAATTATTTACTTTTCCCTTTTGAGGTACAGAAGCAAACATAAAAAAAAAAAATTGTTTGACCTGTCATTAAGCGTCTTGATTATATAATTATCAGATTTATTCGCACTGTTGTGAATTATTCCCGACGCTTGTAATCGACAACAACAAACAAAAAATGAACAAACAGTTCATTTTTTTCATTTTTCATTTTCATTTCATTTTTAATCTATCTCTTGGACCATTACTCAGAATTATAGCAACATTATATAACAAAAGCAAGGCAAAGAACATGCATATTCCAATATTCAATTTAACACATATTGCTAACAATATTGGCAATATATATAATATGATCTTAATATGCAATCATTAAGGTTTAATATTAAATGACTTAACTTACGTGACACCAGGGCCTTGTTTAATAAACATTACAATATAAAATTTTGTAAAAACGTGACATATTTGTTAAATTATATTAAATGTACTGTTTAATACCCTTACAAATATGAAAAACTAACAAGTAAATAACTTACAATTGTATATGCTGTTTACATAATTACATTTAACATTTACATAATTATGTAGAAAACGCCTGTAGATTTCGATGACAATATTGTGTTTAAAAATATGTGGTATGTGGTTGTAAGTTACAATTTTATTTAGTTAGGTACATCAAATTTAAGTTTTTGGTGCAGATTCTTAATAAACGAGGGTAGATTTCTTACTCTTGAGTTTATAATGTTTGTGTTTTCCTTTTAAGAAAAACTTGCCTTTGCCGTTTAATGACATATTTATTACCACTAACATCACTTCTTTCACTACTCGTTGATAGGACCATTTTTTTGCTCATTATACCTGTCGGAATTATATTACAATTTAAAAATATGTGAACTTGTAATTACAATTGTGTTCAATAAAGTAGTTTTCCTGTAAAGTGAAGATGTTTATTATAGAGAAATATGTAAAATTGTAAGTACAATTTTGGAAATTTACCATCATGACAAATTTGTAACTTGTTCTTTTTATCAAACAGAAACTTGTAGAATTGTAGCCTGTCGTCTACAATTTACAATTTGTAAGTTTTATTAAATTGGGCCCTGGTTGGTCTATTCCACGCAACAACGGCACTAGAACAAACCAACACCTCCCGAGCTTTTGGGTACCTACCTCCCCTACAAGTAAAGTATAGGAATGTTTTTTCTTTTCGTCTATTCCATGGTGTGTGGTGTCGTTGGAAAGAGATTGTGAAAACCATTTTTGGATTCAGGGATCCGTTTGCGAAATATTATGCTTTAAAGTGTTAGTTTTTTGTTAGACTTAAGTGACCCCCTACCTGCAAGCTACTTCTCAGCTCTAGAGTGTCGAGTCCGAGCATATCCTTTACAAAAAGCGAGGGATAGAGAAATGCATAGTACTCGTACTTTTTCTTGTAATGTATCGGCAGAATATTTTGTGTATTTCTTCTATCATAACTTCATAAGTCGGCATTTCCGACATATTCCGTCATATTTTTTCGTTAAATTATAGACGATTTCTGGTGCTCTACTCAACAACGTTGGATACGTCGTTCTGGAGAGCTTTGCAGTCGCAAACCGACCACACTCATGTTTAATTTAAGGTCGTCGGCGAAGATCAGGCATTTTGCATTTTTGATGACCTGGAGTAGATCATTGACCATGGTGACATGACTCAACAACAATATTCTAATATTGTAATAATCTCAAAATGAATTATCTAACTCGAAAAAAGTAGCTCGCATGGTCGGGTCGGAGATGATGAATTGAGTTTTTTGTCCTTGACAGAAAAGTTTAGGATCACATTTCAGGTGCACAACCGCCTGCGACGGATAGTGTTTAAATTATTCTTCGAATGTATTTCAATGAGTTCTGGTTAGATGAAAAAAAAAAACAATTTTCGAATGTCGGATCCTGTCATTGGATCGATCCCTTATAAAAGATCAATAAAAAAAACGACTCATATGTTCCTCGATTGATCTATCGCATATCGCCATCCCTATCCTAGCCTAGCGGGGGGTTAGGCAGTCGCTCTGAAATACCTACCTATTGGTATTTTAGCTGCATCTGGTTAGACTGGAAGGCAACTCCAACTTACTTGGGAAAAAGCTAAGTGGATGAGGAATAAGAGAGCTGGCCTCGATACAGGATGTAAAAAGACCCATCACCAAGCCGTCATCTATGCAACTTATACATCAAACTAAGTAGGTACTTTTGTGCAAAAATAATAGTTTAGGTACGGTAGTACGGTTGGAGCTATGATCAAGAAAAAAAACTAGTTATATCTACTTGTAATAGGACTGCTAAGAAAAGTCGATTCGTTTGAGACTCTTTTGTTTGAGATAATTATTATTGATGTAATAATACGCGATATCTGACTGCATTTAAAACAATACCTCAATTGTTTGCTCAAGCGCCACCACGGAATTATTTCAGATTGGAGGTTGATGCATAAAGGCAGTTGTTATCGACAGTTAATTAAATATCATCCCGTTTCTCAAAAATCACAAGCAATACAATTTATCAAAAAATTCATGAAACTTTACACCGACCACGAGAAGTACGTCGGGTTCTGCGAGGGATGTCCAACGAGTATTATTTATAATCAAAAATTGTTTGCTAAAAAACCAAATCAGCATCAAAATGGATAGTGCATTCAGGCGTAAGAAGGAACGAACCAAGAGTAGGTACCTGCCAAGAGGACTTCGGCTTACAAATTTTTTAATGTTTTTACATACATACATAACAGTTATTTATGCAAGGGTTGTATACTAAGGGGTATTAAAACACGAATGTGTTATTCTAATTATCCATCCAGCCGAGTGTGATAATAGTATCACATGAGTGTTTCAATACCTAATTATGTACAGTTGCATACAAAACTTTATCTACACCCATGATATGAATCCTCTATAAAAGGTTCTGAAACCATAGGGTGTTGTACAGTGTTGTAAGAACTCTATGTAAATTCATGGAAAGTTTAATTGCTGAGTATCTAATACAAACAAACTATGTATAAGTATTTTTTATTATGTGTATGTGTGTATGGTGTTGTGGTAGTGAAACGCGCGTGCATGACAAATGTTATTTTTTTGAAATTCATAGAGATACCAAGAATTGAGTAGTGAGAATGTGACTGTTTGATGCGTAAGGAAGGGATCGGAAAAGCGAACGAGTTGCATTATGAAATTTAGTACAACATCTTATCACACGTTTGGATGATACCTACTATGGTTACTATGACACTGGTTGTTTTAATTTTGGCAATAAGTCAACTGTTTCAGAAACTTATACAGGATTTATACCATGGAAAAACACATTTATAAATTCACGCCAGCTTCCCCTGGGGGTAGGCAGAAACTACAGACCGTCACGCTACGATTCTTAACAAGTTCATACCTACACTCTTGTTTTCTCATTTTATTTTGTCAGCCCGTGTAGCTGACCTGTGATTAATAATATTTCAAGTATCTTAAACAAATTTCAAAAAAGGAGGAGGTAATGCATTCGGATTTTTTTTTTTTGTATGTAGGTACTCTGACTTTTCCGTGATTACTTGACCGATTTACGTCATTCTTTTTCATTTGGCAGAGGAAACTCGTGCGGTTGTCCTATTATTATAGATTTTATTAACATTGCTTGGGTAGTATCTGTGTTAACAAAATCAAAGTCAAATCATGTATTTCAAGTAGGCTAATTTATTGGACCGCTGCAAAGAGTTAAGGTACTACGCACATGCTTATTGTTTAGTACGAAACCATGCCAAACCTATTGAGCAATTGCTACCTAGACTTAGCATTACAGTAGTATTTAAGTGTGTTATTTCTGTATATACTTCTGACTTTTGTAGCGAATTGTATTTTTCGTTTCCCATACAATTCTGAAAGTTCAAGATTATTTGAGGTATATTTTTTCTCAGAACGTCGAAAATGACAAGCAGCAAACTATCTTGTTCTTTGTTCTCAAAGGAAATAAAATCGCAAAATGTGCGTCTCCCTCACGTGTTCAGCCTCCTCCTTCGCGAGCATTAATGCTTCGCAGGAGGTGTAGGTGACGGCTTCCCATGCCCTCTCGCTCCGTACCATGGCCTGGATCAGGGCCGGACGCGAGAGATCACTGCTGCCGATCGCCTCCACGAGGACACGGCGGCGCACGGTGGATCGAAAATCGGCTGTAGAAGACATAGGATCTCGATGTCTTAAATGTTATTTTTTTTGCTGGAAATGACTTCTGCCGATCATTACTGTTCTATAAAATGTCATATGAAGTAATTGTGTGCACAAATGGAAGAGTTATAATTTTTATAAGAAAAAAATGTATGGAGCTGACATGAAAAATGAGGATATCTCTGGAATCGCTAGGATTGCCATTATATCCTTGCACACTGTTATAGTACTATTTATTTGTGATTTTTTGACATACTTAATATTGCGGCATCTCTTGCGATTTTTTTTTTAAAAATCGTCCTAATTAAAAAATAAAAAATGTTTATGATATGTACATTTTAATGCTTAAATATGGCTATACCAAGTGTAACTTACAATATTTTTTATGCTTAGACCAAAACATTCTAAGAAATCACAAAGTCGTATTACCTACTTATTTGAAATGACATGGTAATTATGAATTACATAATATGTAATCTTGTCTAATGCCTCAAGTCCACATTAGCTAATGATTAATAAAACTTAATACCTATATACCTAGTTAACCGGTAAAGCCCTGGGTGACCCTCAAGCACGTCAATTAGCACGTTAATTAGTTGTTTATCAGGCCTTTAACGGTTAAAAGGATACGTACCAAAATAATTTGGGGTACTCGCTAATTTAGCAATTAGTGCAGGATTAACTTAATGAAAGTAATTAGATAAATGTGATACCATCATTAGTCAATAACAATAAAGTCAAAGTCAAAGTCAAATCATTTATTTCAAATAGGCCCTTGTAAGGCACTTTTGAACGTCAAAGTTTACAAAAAATTGAATTGATTGTAGTCGCCCCTTCCAAAAGGTAGTTTTCGTATGGAGAAGAATGGGCAAGAAACTCCACCGTTACTCTTTTAAAAATTGTTACAATATTTGTATGTGTTACATTCGTTACATAATTATATGTGAAGACGATGCATCTAAAAAAATAAAATAAAAAAAAGGTTACCACAATAGGTAAAAAGAAGAATTAATAAAAATGAAGCCACGAAAGATAAATTAATTAATGATGTGATAGATGTACGGTTTTCACATATTTACAAACATTGTAAAAGTAGATGATTTTCTTAAAAAATTTACAATTAATAAGTCAGTGTGTGAGGAAGTAATCACAGAATGCAAAATCAATGTCATGTAATACTCGTAAAAATTATAATTTATACAACTTAAATTAGCAACCAGTTTGATTTTGTCTAGATTCTAGATTGTCCTATGGAGCAGGACCAGCATGTTTCCAAGCATTCTTATCTTGGATATATTCCTCTAATTTGTAATAGGCTTGTTTACAAAGTGTACTTTTAATATGAGTTTTAAATTTTCTTTCATTTAATTGTAATATATCACAAGGTATTTTGTTGTAGCATTTAACACAGTACCCCATAAAAGATGAAGATACTTTAGATAATCTGAAAAATGGTTGATCTATTTTATCTTTATTTCTAGTATTAAAATTATGTCTATCACTTATTTTGTTAAAAATATGTAGATTTTTTCTAACATACATAATATTTTCATAAATGAATTGGCAAGGTACTGTCATAATATTAATCCCTTTAAATAGTTCCCTGAGAGATTCGCGACGATGTAGATTATAAATGGCTCTGACAGCTCTCTTTTGTAAAATAAATATGGATTCAATGTCAGCAGCCCGACCCCACAGTAAAATGCCATACGACATAATACTGTGGAAGTAGCTAACATAGACCAAACGCGCGGTTTCTACATCTGTTAACTGTCTTATCTTTCTAACAGCAAAAGCGGCAGAGCTCAGCCGCCCCGCAAGAGATGTTATATGAGGTCCCCATTGTAATTTCTCGTCTAGCGTGATTCCTAGGAAAACTGTTTGATTAATATATTCCAGCTTTTCTCCATTCAATAAGATGTCACATTCGCTACTTCTAACATTAGGTAATTTAAATCTAATGCATTTGGTTTTTTTTTTATTTAGTACCAAATTATTTACCGTATAATAAATAGTCAAACATTGGATTCACAACTTCAGTTCATTTACAGCATTTCTAATACTAACATCTATTCTACCGTGTCTTTTTACTCAGTGATCGTGAATAATGGAAAGCATTATTACAAATTTGGATTTGTTTGTTATTAAATATTGTTCAACACACTTGTTATTCGACTGGGCTCTAGCCTTTCAGATGAAGACAGTGTTACCGTGAAAGAATTTTGTCGAAGATTTACACGGGCAGTTCAAAAGAGATGGTTACGATCCCACAGGAAAAGTGAAGTTTTTAGACGTGATTACAGTAATTGGCTTGAGGCAAATATTGACTGGCCAAACTGCGTGCAAACCAATTTGCTGATTCAAGAATCAACAAGTGAAAATATTTCTACTGAACCTGTACCTGAACCTGTACCATCAACTTCAACAATGAAATCAACTTCAACGATGACAAAAAGATCTCGAAAGTCGTTTGAAGATCTAAGTAACAAGCAGAAGAAGAGACGATCTGATGAACATATAGGCGATGACCCTAATGAAGTAGCTTATTCAGCTGCAGCACTTTTGAAAGGAGATGGTCGTGAGAATATTGCATCTGTTATTGAACATATGCTCCAAAATCCAGAAGCAGCAGCAAAAATCAAGGAAATGTTGAACAAACCAGCTCCTTCAACAATATTTTCACCAGAAAAAGCACTGGGTTTGGTGGTATATATCACATTAAGGGAAACGACTATTCGAGAAGGTTCAAAGGAGATATATCCGTCTTACTATAAAGTGCAAAAAGCTAAGCTACAGAGCTACCCTCCGAAGACATTTGTGACTGTAACGGATTCATCTGCTAAGATTGCACTACAAGCGTTACTAGATTTAACAGTGAACAGAATTTTTGAAACTATTCGTAGTCCTGATGCGATACAAGATAAACAATTGATATTAATATCAAAGTGGGGATTTGACGGTGCAACTAACCAAAGTAGATATAAGCAAAACATAGAGAGTGGTCAAGATGATTCCAGCATATTTATGACCTCTTTGGTTCCATTAAAGTTGACAGCTGACGGTGATACCGTATGGGTGAATCCAAAACCCTGCTCACCTAGATATTGCCGTCCAGTCCAGTTTAGTTTTGTGAAAGAAACCAAAGACGTTGTCATAAATGAAAAAACTGCAATGGATAACGAAATTGAAGCTCTCGTTCCCTCAAAATGTGAAGGACATGAAATTAGTCACAAATTAATGATGACGATAATTGACGGCAAAATTTGTACATATCTGTCTGAAGCTAAGTCAAATGCGGCCTGCTACCTGTGTTTGGCTAAGCCGCAGAAATGAATAAGTTAGATGTCATTGCGTCAAAAACCATTTCTTCTGGTGTGTATGAGTTCGGATTATCATCACTTCATGCCCGCATTAATGTGATGGAATGTCTTCTACACATAGCGTATCGTCTCGACTTCAAAAAGTGGTCTGCAAGAGGAGAAGGTCATCAAGAGTTATTGCATTCACGAAAAAAACTCATTCAAGATCGATTCAAAGATGATCTCAACCTTTTGATTGACATCGTTAGCAAGGATCAGGCACAACTAACGACGGGAACACAGCAAGGCGGTTTTGTGAATTTCCTGATAAAACTGCATCGATCACTGGATTAGATGAAGACCTAATACGCAGATTTGCTGTGATTCTGCAAGCTATCACATCTGGAGAGATTGTAGACTTGCCGAAATTTAAAGAATACGCTAGAACAACCGCTGAAAAATACGTGGAACTGTACGATTGGTACTACATGTCATCAACCATCCACAAATTGTTGATTCACGGAGGGGACATAATTGCAGAAAATGCTATTGTAACAATTGGAAGTCTTTCGGAAGAAGCTTCAGAGGCCCGAAACAAAGACTTTAGGAGGTTCAGAGAACACCATTCGAGGAAAAAGAGTAGACAATCATCAAACGAGGATATCCACAATATGCTTATCGTCTCTTCTGATCCTCTAATTTCTTCCACAAGACCAAAATTAAATGCCCACAAGAGGCAGACATACTTTAAGGAAACAGTAGAACTACTGAAACTTCAGGATCAGGAAGCTCCGACAGAGTTCTTAGAAGTTATATCTATTGTAGAGCCTGATTTTGAAGTGGATTCTGATAGTGACGAAGTATAAAATAAGTTAACTTTTATTGTTTATGTTAGGTTAGGTTAAGTTAATATTTTTTTTTAATAATTTGCTTTTATTTTTAATCATACAATAGTTTACCATTTATTGTTATTGACTAATGATCACGTTTATCTAATTACCCTCATTATGGTACGTATCCCTTTAACAGGTATATAGGTATTAAGTTTTATTAATCATTAGCTAATGTGGACTTGAGGCATTAGACAAGATTACATATTATGTAATTCATAATTACCATGTCATTTCAAATAAGTAGGTAATACGACTTTGTGATTTCTTAGAATGTTTTGGTCTAAGCATAAAAAATATTGTAAGTTACACTTGGTATAGCCATATTTAAGCATTAAAATGTACATATCATAAACATTTTTTATTTTTTAATTAGGACGATTTTTAAAAAAAAAATCGCAATAGATGCCGCAATATTAAGTATGTCAAAAAATCACAAATAAATAGTACTATAACAGTGTGCAAGGATATAATGGCAATCCTAGCGATTCCAGAGATATCCTCATTTTTCATGTCAGCTCCATACATTTTTTTCTTATAAAAATTATAACTCTTCCATTTGTGCACACAATTACTTCATATGACATTTTATAGAACAGTAATGATCTGCAGAAGTCATTTCCAGCAAAAAAAATAACATTTAAGACATCGAGATCCTATGTCTTCTACAGCCGATTTTCGATCCACCGTGCGGCGCTCTGCCCACCGTATGCTCCACCGTGTCCTCCGGGCGATCCACACAGTGGTGACACCCGGGCGTTTCCTCCCGCCTTATCCGGAACAGGAACCTCTCGAAACAACCGTGTCCGGTGAGGACCTGCGTCAGGCGGAAGGTGAGGACGCCGTGGCGCCTCTCTAGCCACTCCTCAAAGAGGGGACTTATCGCCGCAATTGTGGCGTTTCCTACCTTAAGTATGTTTTTCTTTTTGAGATTTCTGACTTTTCTAGTACATACTCAAACCTTAGTTGGCACGATAGAGTTTTTTGAACCTTATGCGAAACAGGATCGATTGGCATGAAAAAAAGTTTTTGTGAAAACTGCGTATTCTTTGCTGATTGTAATATTTTTATCAATATTGTTAATGCAATTCAAAATGTCTCAAAAAGTTAAGGACAGTCTCCTTTTTTTTTTTTTTTTTTTTTTGGATGGGAAATTATCAAATAACTTCTCCCGCTCTGGGTGGAGCGGGAGGGCGTGTCAGACTTTTACTGACTAAAACCCACCCGTGTTCCTTCCGATGCCTGTGTGCCGAGGTCGCGATATCCCTTTCAGACAAACCCGCAACCCCGGCAGGCATTGGCCCTTCCGGACCCCGTCAGTTGGTGCTGACATCTCTTTGAGGCGCGCGTGGAACACAACGCGCCGTCGACCCGGGCCTGGTCCCTATCGGACGGCGAGCTACCCATTGCTCACCGTCCGCAAGCCCGCGCCTACGGTGGCCGGAAGTCGGCTCTCGACTCCCGACGCCCGGGGCGTCTCCTGCGGCGACTAGGGGCGCGAGGGGGCGCATTTTGCCTCTCCCTCGCGCGCTCCGCCTCCTCCTTCGCGAGCATTACTGCTTCGCAGAAGGAGGTGACGGCCTCCCATGCACTCTCGCTCCGGACCATGGCCTGAACCAGGGCCGGACGCGAGAGATCGCCACCGCCGATCGCCTCCGTGAGGACACGGCGGTGCTCCGCCCAAGCTGGGCAGACCTCCACCGTATGCTCCACCGTGTCCTCCGGGCGATCCACACAGTGGTGACACCCGGGCGTTTCCTCCCGCTTTATCCTGAACAGGAACCTCCCGAAACAACCATGTCCGGTGAGGACCTGTGTCAGGCGGAAGGTTTTTTTTTTTTTTTTTGAGATGGGGCAATAAGGGCAGCTATTTTAACCATTGCAGCTACAGAAAAAAAAAAAAAAAAAAAAAAAAAAAAAAAAAAAAAAAAAAAAAAAAAAAAAAAAAAAAAAAGAAGGACAGTCTCCTAAGACTGCTTTTCTGTAGCTGCAATGGTTAAAATAGCTGCCCTTATTGCCCCATCTCAAAAATACACACTGTATTATTTTTATGTGAAGACGATGCATCTAGAATAAAAAAAACTATACCACAATAGGTAAAAAAGAATTAAAATGAAGCAATGACAGATAAACTAATAATGTGTTATGTAGTTGGTGCTCACATATTTACAAACATAGTAGTTTCATAATTAAACTGTCAAAAAGTAACCTCACAATCCACTGCGCACTGCTTCAGAGCTTTTATTGAATTGTTTTGGATTTATTTGGCGAAATTATTCGTGTAAAGTCATATACCTAACCAAATACAATTTTTCGCGTTATTACTATTTTTAACATAATATTATCACGTATCATATTTATACACGAACTCATTGTCAACTGTGTCGCAGCGACATCTGACCGTAATATAAAGCTCTCTTGTTAATGCATGTTATTTTTAAACCATTTGTTTTTATGGGTTTATTTCTTTTTAACGAGGATTTCGGGAAAACACAATTTATAGAAGAGCGCACAGTGTTTTATGAAGCCCATTTTTCGGACATCACATTTTTATAAAAAACTGATAGAAATAATCATTTAAATGCAAGATTTCGTATCCCCATTTAGCTAATATGTCTAGTTTTTTAGTAATATTTTTTTGAAAATTGTCCTATTTCCATCCGATATAAAGAAAAAAAAAAATCTTAAGCTAAGCATGATACGAAACATTTTGTTAGGTACATAGATGGCGTTTTTTATGCTGAGTATTTTAAAGTACAAATGAACCTCGTAACTTTGTTAGATCCAGATATATACGAGTTTTTTGGTTTTTAGGTCTTCTTTTTTTTCTCGAAAATTCCGCCAAATTGGGAAAACAACACACCACATAATTATGACCGCCCAAATCCATGGAACTTAGAAGTGGTTCCAATTTAACTATTTTTGTTAGGGTTGTCACATTTTTATCCGGATTTTGTTGATCAAATTTTTATTCGATATTGATTATTGCAACAGCATTTATATTTAAAATTCTATATCCGGATATAAATCATTATCTGAAATCGTGACAACCTTGACGACGAAAATCCGGATAAAACTTAAAAACGTTGTGGTTTCTAAGTCGAAATCTTGCATTTAAATGATTATTTCTATCAGCTTTTTTAATAAAAATGTGATATCCGAAAAATGGGCTTCATAAAACACTGTGGAGCGTGGATAGGATTTGAAATTTACAAACATTCCACGGAATGTTTGTAAATTTCAGTAAAACTTAAGGCTGCTAAGCAATTTAAATATATTTTTTATGATGTCCTTAGTATATTCCTCTTCTTATCATACCAAAATTTTATAGGTTTTGATTTATTATTCGTCTCTTGAGAGTAAAAAGTTAATGATTGACCGGTTTAATGATCGGAGAGAGCTAAATTATGTTTACTGTGTTTCAGTTCAAGTGCGGGAACATTACTGGCTATTTGGTGTATGCTAGTATTTTGTTCTCTTTGTGTAGTTTCTGCCTGCCCCAATGGGAAGAAGGCATGATTATGTATGTTTATGTTATCGAAAACACTCTACAGCCCGCATTGAAAAATACCTTGATTATTTGCTAATGCGCCACTTATTTATTTCAGGTTGGAGAGTGCTGTATAGAGGCCAGTGTTCTAGTGCATTTGCTCCATATAACGAAACTTATGTTCTCGAGAGAGCGAGAACGTTTATCAAGCAGTTTCACTGATCGTGATCGGTGAAACTGCTTGCTGATTTAATCATGATCTAAATATTTTATAGACATATTAGATTTATCCGTATAGTTTGGAAGCGACCCCGATTGGACCCGAAAACGCGAACCTCCACCGGCTTGGTAGTAGGTCCCACTGGACCCCAGAATGATGACATACGACACCCTAAATTGATTATGTAAACACACTTTTTATTTTGGCCAAAATAAAAAGTGTGTTTGTTACATTTGGCAGTCTTATCAAAGTTTTTATTATTATACATATTTACTTTGTTTTGAGTTTCATAAAAATTTGTTACCAACTTTGGTTTTAAAAGTACATCATGAATAGGTAGTTTGGTTCTTGTCAATCTGCTAAATAGTAGCTGTGATGGTGTGTATTGTGAACCAAGTATTGGAGTATTTTGATACTCGAATACAGTAAGGTAATACCACTTTTTAAATCTGGGGACAGTAAAGACACCAACAATTATAGACCAGTTTCCGTGCTGCCGGTATTCAGCAAGGTGTTCGAAAAAGTAATGCTCAATCAAATGCTTAATCATTTTAACACCAACCAAATCTTGCACGAACAGCAATATGGTTTCACCAAAGGACGTTGTACGACTGACGCCGGTGTGACCTTATTAAAACGCATATTTACAACGTGGGAGGAGGCCCAAGATGCCATAGGAATTTTTGTGACCTCTCCAAGGCATTTGACTACGTAAATCATGAAACTTTACTCTTGAAACTTGAGCATTACGGATTAGGTAAACTTGCGCTCAGTTTAGTAAATTCTTATTTAAATGATAGACAGCAGCAAGTTCAAATTAATGGGGTCAATTCACTCGGACTAAAAGTAAAAATGGGTGTTCCACAAGGCTCGATTTTGGGTCCTTTCCTCTTTTTAGTATATATTAATGATCTACCCCATTTATTAAAAAACCAATCACAAATGGTGTTATTTGCTGACGATACTTCCCTAATTTTTAAGATAAATAGACGTGCATCAAATTTTGACGACGTAAATAACGCCCTACTGCAGTAGGGCGTTGTTTTGTGGTTTAAATTATTAGCAGTGAACCAATTTTGGACCTGCAGGTCCAAAATTGGTTCACTGCTAATAATTTAGTATTAAATGGGAAAAAAACTAAATGCATAAGATTTGCTTTACCGAATGTTAAAAGTAGTAATTGTGATATAGTATTGAATAAGGAGAAACTAGAATTCGTAGATAAAACCGTGTTCCTGGGGATTACGCTCGACTCCAGGCTACAATGGGGTCCTCATTTAACATCTCTTGCAGGTCGGCTAAGTTCAGCAGCATATGCTGTAAGAAAAATCCGTCAATTTACTGATGTAGATACTGCGAGGCTAGTCTATTTCAGTTACTTTCATAGTATTATGTCTTACGGTATTTTACTATGGGGACGAGCTGCGGACATCGACTCTATTTTTATTCTGCAAAAAAGAGCCATAAGAGCAATATATGGCCTCCGCAGGTGCGATTCTCTTAGGGAACTGTTTAAAAATATTAACATCATGACGGTACCTTGTCAATATATCTTTAGGGGTATGAGGTACAAGGTGTAAAGTTCACTCATCCCCCATAGAAAAGGGAAGATCCTCCGACCAGACGGGTGTCATGTCTGGCGGGCAATTGCCCAGAGGTTGAAGTCGTGAGCTTGTATATATGTCCACCGCGCGGTAAACTCTAATTGCGCGATGCAGGATTTGAGTGACGTCAGGATGTTGTGTGACGTCAAGTCTTTGATGCGTAGTTCGCATGTGGCGGTGTAGATGCCGCCACATCACTCCCCTCCGGAGACCGGAGGTCGATAGTGGGCTGAGTCTTGTATCTTGCGATGCTTCACAGTACCAGCTGTGGTTCCAGTGAGTCGGAACCGGGTGCCGCATAGTTCGCGGTGAGTCGGAACTGTCTGCCGCATAGTTCGCGGTGAGTCGGAACTGTCTGCGGCGCTTGCGGTGATTCCCCAGTGAGTCGGGGTGGCGCTGCGTCTTGATCCAGTGGGTCGGATGTGGTACAGCGCTGGGTTGTGGCTGGCTGCTGGCGTCGACCAGGAGAGGGTAGAATGGGCTCTGCTTGTGAGACCGGCCGAAAGAGCAGGTGCTGTGCCAAGGTTGCTGATGAGGCTGAGGGTGATGACCAGGAATGCGCGTTCGCTGCATGCTGGTGGTCAGGATACCCGTTGAAGCCTTGGGTGCTGGCTGGCTGTGTGACTCGCCTCACGAAAGCTTGCGGGAGTGACGATGATGATGACGTCACGCTGAAGTAGTTGCACGAAGGCTGCGTTGACGTTCATACTCGGGGTCACCAATTTAGGGGTTAGAGGAACAGGGTGTAAAGTTCACTCATACCCCATAGAAAAGGGAGGATCCTCCAACCAGACGGGTGTCATGTCTGGCGGGCAATTGCCCAGAGGTTGAAGTCGTGAGCTTGTATATATGTCCACCGCGCGGTAAACTCTAATTGCGCGATGCAGGATTTGAGTGACGTCAGGATGTTGTGTGACGTCAAGTCTTTGATGCGTAGTTCGCATGTGGCGGTGTAGATGCCGCCACATATCTATGAAAACATCATGTACGTAAGGAAAAATCTTAATCTTTTCAGTAAAAGAGGTGAAAGACACAATTATAGTACTAGAAATAGGGACCAATTAGTTCAACCTGGTTTCAGACTGGCTAAAGTAGACTCATCCTTCATGGGGTACTGTTTAAAATTTTACAATAAAATACCTCCCCACATACTCGAACTAAATGAAACAAAATTTAAATCTTGTATTAAACGCACACTATGCTGCCAAGCATATTATAAATTGGGGGATTACATCGCTGACAAAAATGCTTGGCTCAACGCTGGTCCAGCTCCACAAGGGCGCATAAACTAGTTGATTAGCATTGAAAACAATGTTGCGAGCTGCTGAAGATTGCAAAAAAAATATCTTTGCATTGTATAAATTCAATCTCTTAGTATTGTATAATTGCATAGCACATGTGTGAGCACTGTGACCATTACCATTTACTGGGTAAGTCTTTCATTGACTTGAATGAGCCCTGGCGGCTGAGAGTATGTCATGCTCACTCAAATGTCTCGCTGGTGGTGGCGTGTGTGTTGGATCATTAAGTACCCTTCAAAATGGTTGAGCTGAATGGTGCTGATCCATGCGTCATGTTCGTGAACGGGCGCCGTCAGTAGGGACTGGTCATCTCTTAGCTTCCAAGGCTTATTTTAATGTATTTTAATTTTTGAATTTGTTTATTATCTTTTCATTGCGGACGCTTTTAACGTGCACGTCTTTCTACATTGTTCTCACATGTATAATTTAAACATGAATGATGTAACCATTATTTTGTAAGAATATTTTGATTTAAAAGAGTGTCCGTGGAGTTTCTTGCCCGTTCTTCTCCATAGGTACCTACTACGCTTTGGAATGGGCAACTAGCTTCATCTTTCTGACTGACCGACCCCTTGACAATTCAAAAGTGCCTGTAATTGGTTTATTTGAAATAAATGCTTTGAGTTGAGTTGAGTTGACTAGCAATACTTCTTGCAGCTAATGCCAGCACCCTTCGCATTCAGTTTAACAACGCTTTCAGAGCGACGTTGGGGCTGCCTCGCTACTGTAGCGCTTCGGGTATGTTCGCATGGAAGCGCTGTGCGTCTCTTGTGCGCAGAGTGCGGGCCAGCTCCAATATCGTTCTGAATATGATAGCTAATAGGTTGGACTGTCCTTATGTGCGACACTGCTGTAACAAACAAGTTACATAAATAGTGTCACACGTAAGAGACTACTGTAATTAATGAATATGAGTTAATGATGATTGATTGATCATTTAATAACATTAATAACATTTATTCAAAACTAAAAATTGGTAAAATACAGTTTAGATCTTAGAAATAATGTAAGTATTACAAAGTATGATGCCTGTACTAGGATAAACCTGAATCACAGGCGGCATGAGTTCTTACAATTACTATTTGGACAACTGATTTCTTAAACAATATTTAACATAAGTAAAGTGTTATGAATTTGAAGTATTTAATTAGTGGTGAGGTTGTATTTATTCGTTGAATTTATTTGTGTGTGATTTAAAGTTTTCTTATATGGGTTATGTGGTACCTGAAATAAATGTTTTTTTAATATTTTATTTTTTTAATTGCTGGCAATATATTAAATCTCATAGAATCTTATCTGAAAAATCGTAAACAATATACAGAAATTTCTAATATAAACATTAATACCAATAAATAATTAGACTATTTTGCATGCATATTACTCAAGCCCGCCAACAAGTTCGAGCTGGCGACTAGTGCACCCTTTTTTTTTTTTTTTTTTTTTGGATGGGAAATTATCAAATAACTTCTCCCGCTCTGGGTGGAGCGGGAGGGCGTGTCAGACTTTTACTGACTAAAACCCACCCGTGTTCCTTCCGTTGCCTGTGTGCCGAGGTCGCGATATCCCTTTCAGACAAACCCGCAACCCCGGCAGGCATTGGCCCTTCCGGACCCCGTCACTTGGTGCTGACATCTCTTTGAGGCGCGCGTGGAACACAACGCGCCGTCGACCCGGGCCTGGTCCCTATCGGACGGCGAGCTACCCATTGCTCACCGTCCGCAAGCCCGCGCCTACGGTGGCCGGAAGTCGGCTCTCGACTCCCGACGCCCGGGGCGTCTCCTGCGGCGACTAGGGGCGCGAGGGCGCGCATTTTGCCTCTCCCTCGCGCGCTCCGCCTCCTCCTTCGCGAGCATTACTGCTTCGCAGAAGGAGGTGACGGCCTCCCATGCACTCTCGCTCCGGACCATGGCCTGAACCAGGGCCGGACGCGAGAGATCGCCGCCGCCGATCGCCTCCGTGAGGACACGGCGGTGCTCCGCCCAAGCTGGGCAGACCTCCACCGTATGCTCCACCGTGTCCTCCGGGCGATCCACACAGTGGTGACACCCGGGCGTTTCCTCCCGCTTTATCCTGAACAGGAACCTCCCGAAACAACCATGTCCGGTGAGGACCTGTGTCAGGCGGAAGGTGAGGACGCCGTGGCGCCTCTCTAGCCACTCCTCAAAGAGGGGACTTATCGCCACAATTGTGGCGTGCCCATGACTAGTGCACCCTTAAGTTTTGTTTCGATTAACGGCTTGGTATTCAGAAAATTATCATAATTTGTTTAGATAACTTGTTAAAACAAAATCTTGCGTTAATATGCCGCAAATACGAAGGCACGTGGATACTGTAGTGTATGTATTTAGTAGATAATATATGTCAACACTATCGCATGCACGTCAGCAGTGTGGTAGCTGTCACTATATGAACTTTCAGTTCACCACGAATGGCGGGAAACAGTAAACAGCACAGGAGGCTTGGTGTGGTGATGAGCCAGTGTTGTGATATAATCAGCTTAAATACTGGATCAACAGGATTCTACAATCACACTTACTGCAACGAGAGCTGTTACAATAATCTAAGAAGAAACATCGCAGCGGTCTGTGGGTTTGCAACTGGGTTTTTCTCGAAGATCTATCCAAAATGCTTAGAATCGCTTCGAGCCCGGTAGTGTTGCAAGAAGACCAGGTTTGGGTAGAGTTCGCATAACAACTGTTCACGAGGATCGGTACCTACATCCGGCTAAGTGCCCATCGAGAACGCAGTGACGGCTCGTAAGTTACAAAATCGCCTACGGTTGACAACGGGTACTCGTGTCAGTGACCAAACTATCCAGACTCGATTGCACAAAGACCAGCAAACATCAAAACGTTGAGTTGATCGAATTCCTTTGTCCAGAGCTCAACGTGGCAATCGTTTAAGTTTCACCCCTCAGTACTTGGACTGGAGCATAAATCAGTGAGGCATGTTGCTTTTCACCGACGAGTGCAAGTTATTTTTTTTATGACGATCTGCGCATTTGAGTGTGGAAACACCACAGCGAGCAATTTTCGGAAGCCTGCATATGAAGTTGTTGTTTCGGTGGTCTCAACGTAATGATTTGGCCACCCCATATCATTTATTAGCTATACAGCTTACACGGTAAAACTGAGCTCACTTTTTAAACGAGGGTTCCGTAATTGATCAGCGTTACATTGAGGAAGTCATCAGGCGTCTCGTGATCCAATTAGAATTAATTAAAGTATTGGTAATACTTTAATTAATTATTTATTAGATGACCACTTTATTTTGCACTAGCCTTTGTCCGCAACTTCGTTCGTGCGGAAGTCGTAAGATACCACGATTCTAAAATAACAGACACATTTTTAAACATCCAGCGGCATCGCTGCTGGCTGCTCGAAGCTCCAGGCGTAGGTGACGCGGGATGAACTTGACGCTTATCCAATCCTAATGTCTCGTAGGATTGGTACATATTGGCTCAGGATGGAGTTGAGTGGAAAAAGGAAAAGGAGGCCTTTGGGATGCTGTGGGACAACGTGGGCTAATTATTATTACATTAGTATTATAAAACTTCTCTGTATACTTACTCCTCTGACTGATCCATTCTTACATAAATTATTCCTGACGAACGGCTATAACTAAAAAAGAGAAGAGAGAGATCGCAGAAAGCGATAAGGCCGCTCATTGTATGTTTTGTGGTGTTAAATTTATTATTTATATGTATTTTCTGGTGTACAATAAAGTATATATAAATAAATAAATATAATATAACAGAAGATTATACACACGGGATTTCTCATTAACAGTCACCTTATCATAGATATTTAGTTTTATTGTCTAACCATGATAGACGATAGATGTGGCCTATAAAATTCAAAATTAAAAAATAAACAAAATTCAAAAGTCATTTATCCAAACTAGGCTGAGAATCAGCACTTTTCGAACGTCAAAATTACATAAGACAGTCCCCCAAAAACGCCCACCCTTCACCACTTCCTAGTGCGTTAGCTGGGAAGAAGAAGTGGCGCAACAAACTCCTCAGCAGCACAGCTGTCTGTTCAATTAGAAAGTAAAAAAAAAGATTCTATATAATAGTATTCAACATAATTAACCTAATTTAAATTATTATCCATATGTAAGCTAGCACACGCCAATATACCAAACAAAATCATCATCTAAGGGAGCATGACGAACTTGCTGCCGGTTGCTCAGGCAATAAATAATATGATCAATTGTCGAGATCACTAGTTACATATTGCAATACAACTCATAAAAAAAAACATTGTAATGAGTAGATTATGTATGTCAACAATAAATTAAAATTTAATTAAAATAAACAATTATATAAACTCATATAACCTGTCAGTAGGTAAGCTAATTTTAACAGTTTTTCTTGGAATAACTATTGACGGTAAATTACAATAGGGCCCACACATAGAACATTTTTTATGAAGGCAATCCGCCGCCTATGTTGTTAAAAAAATTAGACAGATAACTGACGTAGATACAGCCAGAATTGTTTATTTTAGTGGGATGGGATTCTTCTCTGGGGAACTTGTGCGGCCCTTTTCTGTAGAATAAAGATAGTGTTAATACACTATCTTTGTTCTACAGAAAAGGGCTGTTAGAGCCATTTACATCCTAGGTCCAAGAGATTCCCTTCGAAAGAAATTCAGAGAAATAAATATTCTGACTGTAGCCTCACAATATATTTTTGAAAACCTATTGTATGTACACAAACATATATAAATTTTTAAGAAAATGTCCGATATTCATAGTTTAAATACCAGAAATAAACACAACCTTGTTGTACATCGCACACGTCTCCACAGAGTAGGCAATTCGTTCATGGGTCAATGTATACGCTTTTACAACAAACTTCCCATTGACATTTGAAACTTACCCATTAAACGATTTAAAAGCAAACTTTGTAAAAAAGGGTACTATAACTTTTTAGATAGTTTTGAAGATCAAAAAGCTTGGGATTGAGCTGCTCGCTCTGCTAAGCCTTGAGAAAACCATAAAACTTGACATTTTAATTATTCATCACAATAATCCAGTTTTATACACATTGACATTGTTGAAAATAATATTCAAAGTGAGGACTATGTGGACATTTTTTTTTTTTTTTTCTCTCAATTTTTTTTTTCTCAGTTAGTTTTAATGATGGTCTGGCAGTTTGACTAGTTGATGCGGCCTACCCAAATATCCTTTCTTTGGTATTGTTCGTCGAGTTGAGCTCCTTCAGTTTTGAGTTGAGCTCCACGAATACTGACAAATGCTTGCACTGACTGGACAGGTCCACTCAAATCTGTGTGGTTCTTTCCTCAAAAGACCATTTCAGACACTAATCTACATGGTCCTCAAATGACTTGACCAAGATTATGTCTGGACTTTAAAAGAGACTGTGTGTACCTCTGTTTCGGCCTTTCTTCTCAGAGTAGTCAGATGGGAAACACCGACCTCATCTAGCTTATTTTGAATATTTTTTTATATGACGTTTAAAAGTGATTCCGATATCCTATATATTCTGTAAATATACAATTTCATTTCATTTCATTACAAACATGTGCTTAAAGGTACGTAATGAAAAGGTTAGGATACCCCTGATCGAAGTGGACCTTTTGTGTCTTTGTCTCGTAGTAAATAAACTTGTAGATTCGTTTTGCATGATTAACTGCAATAATGAAATGATTATATTTCTCTGATACAATCAATACAGTACAATAGCGAACCACGGTTTCAGCAGTTCACTTTAGAAATGACGACGTTTGGGCAAGTGTTAGAGATAACGTTTCTGTTATGTTAGTATTATTTCTCGTAGATATTATCAGAAATCAGAAATCATTTATTTGCAAAGAATGTAGGTAACAAAACATAGTTTTGATGGTGTTAAAAAAGAAAAACAAAAGATCCAGTACATTCTACCGTATGGCATGCAACATTAAGCACTATCATAAATTATAATTACTGCAAATCTATATTAATCAATAAATGTCAGGTAATCAGTTTTTAATGTCATTATGATCTTGAAAGTTAAATTCACCGGCAAAATAATAGTCATAGTATATAAAATTAGAATCGAACTTAATAAATTGAAATATTATTGAGCAATGTCATAGGGTGTTGTCATTTAAAAACTCACTGACAGCGTAATAGCATTTTTCAACTAGTAGTTTCGTTAATTTCTTTTTGAAAGAATGAGATGTTTCATTTTTAATGTCATTAGGTATTTTATTGTAAATAACTGGTCCCATATGCATAATATTCTTTCGTAATAATGCTGTTTTGAAACAGCCTGTATGTAATAGACCTTTGTATTGGGATCTCAGTAATGCCTGTCTTGAAGAATGATTTATCATTGTTTCAAAAAGATTTCGATTTGCTTTAACAAATAATGTAATAATTATATACGTATACAAAGGTGTTATATTATTTTTACATTTCAAATGGGCCTGTAATGTTTGCCACCAATCCTCCTTCATCCTTTTTGTGCATTTTGTATATACCATCGCATATTGCAGGTAAGCCGCAACGCATTTTTATTACACTCAAACTAAAAGCATTTATTTAAATTAAACCCTTTGAACTGTCAAGGAGTCGGTCAGTCAGAAAGATGAAGCTTAGTTGCTCATTATAAAGCGTAGTAGGTTTCAATGTAGAAGAACAGGCAAGAAACTCCTTGGACTCCGACTGCGGCGAAGCCAATGTGTGACTGAACCGATTTTGATGAATGGTTTGTCGTTAGATTCGTCTTAATTACGCAAGTGTCACTATATTATAATAAAACACGTTATGTGGTTTTGCAATAATCTATCGTTTAATGTCATTTATAATGCCTCAATTCAATTCAATTCAAAATATTTTTATTTCACATAAACCTCACACCTCCACAAGGGCACTTATGAAACTTCAGAAGCTAGGTGCACGGTTCCAATTGCCTACAGTGATACATAGATGGCTCTAGCAGTTACATTATATATTTTGTTATTACTAACACCTTCGCATGACAATAAAAATACAGAAAACAACTATCTATGAAACAGGTGAAATAGCAAGTTTTTTCGTGAAATAGTAGTGTTTAACAGCCCCTAAACTTTTGGTCAAAATGTCTGCTGGCATTTCAGCTGTCTCCAAATAAGTAATATTTACAAAATGGTTCGTTACTGCCTCTGTGACAAAATTATACCTAATATCTATAAGTTTAGATCTGCGATGAAAAATTGGGTTTGAAACAAATTTCTGCGTATTCTGACTATTATTAAATAGGACAAAGGGTTCTGAATTTCGTACAATCTCACATAGTATTTTTTAAATATATTGCCTCTTTACTTGCTTCTGACATAGAAATGTATTCTGCTTCCGTTGAGAATATACATGCTGCTACATGTCTCTGCTTTCTACATTCAAATGAAATAAACATAGAAATATAAATAACAGGAGAAGTGGCATGGGGGCGTGTCTGTGTCCGCGCGTCATGATCACGATGCTCATGTCTCAGGCAAATGGCCGTCTCCGCTAACAAGTGTTCTTTCGAATGCGATTGTGATAACATTTAAGAATGCCGTGTTGTTCTGTGGTTTCTTGTAAAAATCGAAGTCAAACTAGAAACTTTATAAATCATAGAACCACTTATCATAAATCAGCACAAGTATTTGACTATATTTATGTTGAAAATCATGAAAAACAACAAATCGTTAAATATTTCTTGCCTTTACTACGTTATTTGTGTTTTCATATATTAAGCGACAACAATTATTGCAGTAAATAAATTGCTTCTCTACCACAGTTACTGGACAAGCAATGTTAAAATCACAAAACGATACTTTCTTTAACCGGTTGCATCGCGTAGTACGGCCGCTATAACAGCGACAAGTTAGATGGAATGACTTATGTCTTTGATATACTTACATTTTGTTTATAGTTATCATTTTGTAACGTTCCTCAAAGCCAAGCGCACATTTCGGCCGCAACAGGCCGCAGCGCAACGCATTTTCATACATAAAAGTGCCAACTGCTACAAGCGGTGCGGCCCGCCAGTAGTGGCGAGCCGCACCGCTTGTAGCAGTTGGTGCTTTTTTGTTGGTGCGTTGGACCGCCAGTGTGTTGCTTCATACAAAATGTACGAATGTGACAGATGTAGGAGGATTTTTGAAATTCGTTGCGTTGCGTTGCGGCCCGCGCAAATGTGCGCGAGCTTAAAACGAACCTTAACAATCGAATCCAATAGCGAATCGCACGGTTGTGAATAGCTGTGCTGGTTCGTTCTGGATGCATGCCAGCCAAGTCCTAATAATATTATATGTTTCTTATTTTTCAGTACTATGGTGCATCGATCAGTCTAAGTCAATTGACTTTGAACATCGAACGTAATTATATTAATTAAGTATTGTAAATTATTGTAAAAATAAAAGAGAAAATAAAAGCATATGTTATGGAATTTATAAATAATGTACCTAATGTACATACTAGTGAGTTAGGTGACAGCGTAGACGCTGGTGGCAAGTGAGCTAACGTTAATTCACCAGGAAATGGTGATGAGGCAGTTTGCACTTGTAATAAGTCCTGGCATAAGGTAATCGGGTTAATCTACTAATATGTGAGACCAGAGTATTACGATGACGTGGATTATTAAAGAGGTAAAATTTTTGGGATACTTTCAGAATGAAATCCTTTATAGGTGGAAACTTGATATCATTATGTATTTATTTATAGTTTGTGTAGAGAGGTGTGTAGAATGCTATTTAGAGTGCTTTATTCTGGACGACCTGAAGTTTCGTGTAGTTAGTTTCACTAATACTACTACTACTACAGACAGGGGATGCGTATGTCATACAAGGACGAACCAGTGTGGAATAACTGCGTAATTTGGTTTGAGGCCTCAAATTAGATTCAAACTCAAACTCAAAGCATTTATTTCAATTAAACCATTCACAGGCACTTTTGAATTGTCAAATAGTCGGTCAGTTAGTCAGAAAGTTGAAGCTTGTTGTTTAGGTCTTTAACTCAGGATTTTATAATTTTCTTCTAATTTAATTAATTTAACTTTCTTTATGGAGAAGAACGGGCAAGAAACTCCAAGGACACTTTTTTAAATATAGAAAATTATAAAATCCTGAGTTCATTATTCTTGTTGCTTCTTTATGTGAGAATAATGTACAAAAAATAATCAAAACAATTCAAAATATAAGATTAAAAATAAGCCCTGGCAGATATGAGATGACCAGTCACAACTGACGGCGCCCGTTCACGAACATGACGTGTGGATCAGCACCATCCAGCTCAACTATTTTGTAGGGAACCGAATGATCCAACACACTCGCCACATGAGCATGATATATTCTCAACTGCCGTACTCTTTGAAGTCAACATACATCATAATAACATAAAAAAACGGCTCTATGGTACACATTATTTACAAAAAAAAAAAAAATGCTTCTAAATTATACAAGTCTATAGTTTGCAATGTATTTTCGAGATTAATAGAATGTTACTACCAAAAAGAAAGAAAATCATTATCCATTGGAGTATTCAACAATTAAAACTTGTTTAAATAAAAAATAAACATTAAGTTCGTAATGTCAGAAAAAATAAAAAGGGGAAGCAACTCTTCCAAACATTAAATTTTTTAACTAGTGAGCCCAAGTGGCTGTGGAGCAGGACCAGCATTAAGCCAAGTATTTTTATCTACGATAAAAACAACATCCAACAAACCAACCATCCTCATCCAACTTATGCTTATATAATACGTCATATACGTATATAGCCTGTCATCTGTCTAATTTATTTTTCTAAGCCATTAGACAGAACATACCATTGATAAGTACACTCTATCTTCTTCCAAATCTCTCATAAAGCTGATGAACACACTTAACCTTCGCAATAAGCCGATAGGTCTAAGATTTCTCCTCTGTAAGCCGTTTTTATTAGTTCTGGCCATAACTAAATTAAGAAATTAATAACTTTGATATGTTTCTTAAAATGTTTAAAATATGAGCTAGAACAATAAAAACGGCCTTCAAGTTTTTTAGAGAGTCTTTTCTTGGCCTTGGAGATAGGGTCTTGTTTTTTGAGGAGCGGCTGTTTTTTTCTGTCTCTTGAATCGTATTTCTTGGATATTGTTAACTACCCGAACTTTAGCCGCATACAACTAGCGTGCGCGCGTGTACATGTTATAATAATACGTGCTGTCTGTGTAGTAGTACCTACCTACTAAGCTTAGTAATGGGCATCTAGCTTCATCTTTCTGACTGACCGACCCCTTGACAATTCAAAAGTGGCTGTAATTGGTTTATTTCAAATAAATGCTCTTAGTTTGATCCCTTTCGGACTTTCCTGCGACCCCGGCAGGCATCGGTCCTAGCGGATCCCTTCCGTTGTGCTGACATCTCTTTGAGGCGCGCGTGGAACACAACGCGCCGTCGACCCGGGCCTGGTCCCTATCGGACGGCGAGCTACCCATTGCTCACCGTCCGCAAGCCCGCGCCTACGGTGGCCGGGAATCGGCCTGCGATTCCCGACGCCCAGGGCGTCTCCAGCGGCGGCTAGGGGCGTGAGGGCGTGACATTTGCCTCTCCCTCACGCGCTCCGCCTCCTCCTTCGCGAGCATTACTGCTTCGCAGAAGGAGGTGACGGCCACCCATGCACTCTCGCTCCGGACCATGGCCTGAACCAGGGCCGGACGCGAGAGATCGCCGCCACCGATCGCCCGGAGGACACGGCGGTGCCCCGCCCAGGCCGGGCAGACCTCCACCGTATGCTCCACCGTGTCCTCCGGGCGATCCACACAGTGGTGACAACTGGGCGTTTCCTCCCGCCTTATGCGCAACTGGAACCTCCCGAAGCAACCGTGTCCGGTGAGGACCTACGTCAGGCGGAAGGTGAGGACGCCGTGGCGCCTCTCAAGCCACTCCTCAAAGAGGGGACCTATCGCCGCAATTGAGGCGTGCCCAAAAACTATCCATCCTACGACTCATGCGTAAAACTAATAATAGCCAAAATAGGAGATAGTAAACGACGTAGGCTACGATCGCGCATGAATAAAAGTTGTACGTGCGAGCGAGACGCACATTTCTTTCGCTAGGTACTATACTCGTGTTTAAACCGTTTTCAAAATATGAATAGCTTTTACTACAATGTCAACTTTTATCTTACTTTTGAATTAAAAATGACAACTCAATATTGTATTGCTTTAGGACAGTTATTACATATAGCATAAGTGACAGTCTCGCACCCGGGGTGCGATACTTATAAACTCAAATTACAGCAAAAAGGTACTTACATGTCTTTTTTTTTAAACAAGTCAGAAGACTAAGTACATACCTTCAACAGTAGAATCGATCACAAAAAAATCGTTTCACTTTACTATCAATTTTAAGAGATGTCGCAAGTGTGCCAAAAATGCGACTAATTTGCAAATGCAAATTGCACTCCTTTTTTAGTTAACATTGACCCCTCCACAAGATTACTTAATGAGGTGACAAACAAATTATTTCTCAGAATTCCTTACCTGGGAAGGGTTGTTTGCAAGTTGTTATCACGATTTCCTGGAAATGATGTCATGAATTTTGAATTTTGTACTAGACGAAATACTGCGTGCCGTGACAGTCCGTGAATCGCAGGTAACTGAAGCGCGGGACGCGGGCACGCGGATGCGCGGGCGGCCTATGCGCCTGCGAAAGGATATCAAAGAGGCCGTTGGCAATTGCGGCGACTACCTAGCGGCCGCTAAGGAAAGCTACAAATTCATGATTTGAGGTTAAAAAAAAAAACCATTTAAAAAAAAATCTTTCTATTCTTAATGTTCTGGTATGAAAAGTTCACTTCATATGCTTGGTATTTATCGATAAATCAATTTCATACTAGGTTATTGAAAATTTTTAAAAATAAAAATTTCTGTGCCATAGCCTTCTTTCTACTCCGTTCACCTATTATACCCACCCTATTTTTCGAGACGATAAAAAATGTGAGGCAGTATAATTGATACCTGCCAATCGTCAAGTTGGTATGGTTCCATTAAAGCACTTGCAAGTAGTCTCACAACGCCTTGAACTCATTATTAAAAATCACAAAATACATAACTTAAAGTTATAGTATAAAAATTACTTGGGCTACGAAGAAAACACTCGCGAGTCAAGTTAAGAAAATCCTGGAATAAAGTTGAAACTTGAGGGAATTTGCAGGTTGATTCGAAGTCGCTGGTAACGTGCTGTTGCATTCAAATCTAATCAGGCGTGTATGTATTACACCTAAATAACAATAAAAAACCGAACAAAAAGTAAATATTTTTGTATACATAAGTTCAGGAGCCGAGATTAAGGATAGCTAAATATAACCACAATTTTTTTTTTTTTCAAATTTTGAAGGTTGATAAAACCCTAAAGATATAGTTTTATTTTATTTTTTAAATTATTTTGGTAATCTACGATCAACTACGCAAATTTTAGGAGGTCTTGCGCTAAGGAAAACCGCAAAAAAATATTTTGGGGCACCCTTATCTAAATGCTACATACGAGTATCCTATCTATGAGCGATATCGAAAGAGAACTCTTGCGTAGAAAACAACCACCGTGAAATTCGAGGAATGATATCTTTTTTGGTAACGCATAACGTACCGCACTGCAGTCTGACAGTATACGGAAATTAGCCCCTAACAGATAGCGCCAAAAATTTTCCAAAGACGATATCGACATCGATAGCTTGCTAGCTATTGTATAGTCATTGGAAAAATTTCAAGCTCGAAATAATGGTATTTTTTTTCATCTTCTGTAGTTTGACGGCTATAATTCCGTCTCTGCTTGCTTCAGTATAAAGTATGCTTTGCTTGGCAGGGTCAAATAATGCCAAAATATCATGTGAACGCAACGTCTCTTTTAATACCGTAAAGGCGCGATCTTGTTCGGAATTCCAAACCCAAGGGCAGTCTTTTTTCAGTAATTTGGAAAGCGGGCTGGAGACCATGGCACAGTTTTTGATAAAGTTACGAAAATAACAGGCCAGGCCAAGAAACTGTCGGAGCTGGTGAATTGTTTTTGGAACCGGGTATTCCTTAACTGCCCTAACTCAACTTTACTCTCGCCGTAACTAACTCTATTTCTGACTTTAAGAAATGGTACTTCTTTAAGTTAAGCGTAAGGCCATTTTCCTTAAAGATCACCAGTACCTTCTCTAGAAGATGAAGACTTGTATAAAACCCACACTGTTTAGGCAGGATATTATAAGTTGGGGGATTACATCACTGATAAAAATGCTTGGCTCAATGCTGGTTCTGCTCCACAATCACAAATAATTGATTAACATTTGAAAATACTGTTGGAGCTGATAAAATCAATCTCTTTTGTATTATATAATTGCAGAGCATAGGTTTGAGTACTATGTACTAAAGAGCTACCATTTACCGGGTAATACGTCTTTTATTGACTTGAATGTGTCCTGGCGGCTATGAGTATGTCATGCTCACGCAGATGTCTCGCTGATGGTGGCGCGTGTGTTGGATCATTTAGGTCCCTTCAAAATGGTTGAGCTGAGTGGTGCTGATCCATGCGTCATGATGTTCGTGATCGGGCGCCGTCAGTTGGGACTGGTCAACTCTTAGCTGCCATGGCTGATTTTAATTTTTGAATTATTCTTTATTTTATCTTTTTACTACGGACGCTCTAACGTGCACGTCTTTCGACGTTGTTCTCACATGTATAATTTCAACATGAATGATGTAACCAATATTTCTAATAATATTTTTTTTTGTCCGTAGAGTTTCTTGCCCGTTCTTTTATATATAGGTACCTACCTACTACGCTTTGAAATGGGCAACTAGCTTCATATTTCTGACTGAACGATTCCTTGATAATTCAAAAGTGCCTATGAATGGTTTAATTGAAATAAATGCTTTGAGTTTGAGTTTGAATTATCAAAACGACATCTAAATACAGAACAATCTCACCAAACCTCAAGTTCCCCATGACCTTGTCCATCATTTGTTCACAACATGATGGTGCATTAGCCAGTCCGCATGAGAGTCGCAAAAATTCACAATGTCCGTCCTCAGTAGTGAACGCTGTCTTGTGAACATACTACTCTGCCATTTTAATTTGATAGTAGCCACTTTAAAGATCTAAACTTGCGAAAAATGTACAGCCCTGTAGTCTATCTATCAAGTCTACTTTATTTACAACTTTAATAGTTTCACATCTGTCCATGTACGCCATAATTGAACATAGTCTTTGGTGACGTACTTGTACTGTATTACTTTAACTGTATTACAAATTTACCGCTCTCACGTGACGTGTTACGTGTCTCTCATGGTGATAAGTGAGAGCGGTAAATTGGTAATTTGAACTAGTAGTGGTGACTACTCACACTTTATTTCTTCTAGGCGTAGGACAAAAACTACTCTGAGCGACGAGGAATATCGCATGCAGCAAAAAGTGAAATTATTTCATTTTGAATACTATCCTAATTATGGTTACGAGCCGTACTGGGCTGACGGCGATTGGATGCTGAGTACATCCACAATGACGGGTTCCACAACAAAGGAGCCCAGAATATGTGGCGAGGCGTGTAACTATCTTTTTCGAAGGTACGTGAACTACCTATCTTTTTATTTTTAGGGTTTAGTACCAAAACGGTAAAAAAGGAACTGCTTAGGTGTACTCCACACATCTCACAGTACAGATTAGCTTTTAAAAGTCACTATCGCAAACTACGTGACAAAAATGAGTTAGAGCTTGAAATCACACATGGTAAAACAGCCTTAATGAATAGAAGCACTTTCTGTATGGCCACAAAAATATTTAACAAGCTGCCTGAGACATTGAAATCGTTAAACCTGGACAAATTCAAAAGAGTGCTTATGAAAATATTAATTGATAAATGTTACTACTCGCTAAAGGAATATTTGGACGACAGTTCTATAATGCCTCCTATAGATAATAAGTGTTAGGTCATCTATTTTGACATTACTGTATTTATTTTAACTAATCGACATGCAATCCATTGACATTATTCTAATACATTTTATTGACATTTAACATTTATGCGCTACCTTAGATTTCATTGTTGACATTGAAGGAATAGTTTAATAATTGCTTTGACATTTCTGTATTAATTTAAAATTTTATGACTGACATTATTTTCTATATTTTTTTTTTCCTGACATTTTTATTTTTATTACTCGTATTTCTTAAATTTTATTGTTGACAATTTGAAAATATTTATGCATCGCTTACACTTTAGCATTCTTGTTTTTTATAATTTAAATTGATACAAGTATTTGTTGCACGTAGATAATTAATAATTAAATGTAAAATTGATCATCATATATTTGTACGCCAAATGGCAAAACATGACCGCATATGAGAATGTAACACCTGTTTGTAACTAACTTTTTTTTTCTTTTTTTTTTGAGGATGGGAAATTATCAAATAACTTCTCCCGCTCTGGGTAGAGCGGGAGGGCTTACTGACTAAAACCCACCCGTGTTCCTTCCGTTGCCTGTGTGCCGAGGTCGCGATATCCCTTTCAGACAAACCCGCAACCCCGGCAGGCATTGGCCCTTCCGGACCCCGTCAGTTGGTGCTGACATCTCTTTGAGGCGCGCGTGGAACACAACGCGCCGTCGACCCGGGCCTGGTCCCTATCGGACGGCGAGCTACCCATTGCTCACCGTCCGCAAGCCCGCGCCTACGGTGGCCGGAAGTCGGCTCTCGACTCCCGACGCCCGGGGCGTCTCCTGCGGCGACTAGGGGCGCGAGGGCGCGCATTTTGCCTCTCCCTCGCGCGCTCCACCTCCTCCTTCGCGAGCATTACTGCTTCGCAGAAGGAGGTGACGGCCTCCCATGCACTCTCGCTCCGGACCATGGCCTGAACCAGGTATAGTGTATTGGTCTGTTGCGTTCGGTAGTTCATTAATGTATGCTAAAAATAGTATCGGCGAAATCGCAGTCCCTTGAGGTACGCCACATCTGTTAACTAGGTACTTAGATCTATACGTTACGTAGGTGTTAGTCTTACGGCACATTTTCACGATCTCCGTGCATTGCTTTCGACCCCTTAGGTAGCTATCAAACCAATTGTAGGCTGGGCCTCTTATACCGTAATTTTCTAGTTTATTTAATAGTTTGTCAAGAGATATCATGCCAAAGGCTTTACTCATGTCCAGAAATACAGCTATTGGAATCTTTTTTGTATCTATTGCACTAAGGATTTCTTTTATTAATTTAAAACTTGCCAAAGTAGTAGATTTATTTTTAATAAAACCGTTCTGTTGTTGACATATTATATCATTTTTATCAAAAAACTTTACCAGCCATACGCAAAATACACCGATTACTAATAACAAAGCCTAAGTTCTTAGCTTTTGTACTAACAAAGTCTATCAGAGAATGTTAATTTATTGTCAAAACTCCTAAATCCCGAACTATCTTGACTTAATTAATGACAATTCCATAAACATTTTAAGAGTAAGCAAATCAAAAAAATGTTTTTTTACGTGCTCTCGTCTGTTGGACCAGACTATTTTTCAAAAACACGTATCTGTCAGTTAGAACAGTTCAGTTCGATAGGGTGTGACTTGCGTTTTGACCGATATTTGTATTAATAATCTGTGTAGATGGAAACATGTACGAATATTTAATTCTTTGTAGTAAGTCGGCCTGCGCTGCAAAAATGGCGGCTGCGTATTGTTTACATTTCGTTTTTATTTTGTTTTAGTTAATTTCGGTAGTCAACAAGCCTTTGTGTTGTGTTTTTCCATTAGTAAATAACATCCTACAGTGGAATGTTCATTCAGATTTGAATTAAGTGCAACGTTATTTAAACTGTGATCCAAAGTTTGAGCGTATTTGTTGGCGGTTGGTTTTTTGTGCCGTGGTGTGAAATTCGACAAAAAATAAATAATTTTATCAGTTGAAGCTCTGTTTGCTTTTGTCCACATGGCAAAACAATAGATAAGCTACGATACGAGTGTGTTTTGTTTGTTAAGTGTTCTCGGACAGAACGCAGATAAGAGCACCTTGTTATGATGGTGTCGGGTCACGTGACGTCATAAGATGGTAAGTTATTGTTTTATTTTTAGTTTGAAGTTATGTATGGGGACGTGTAGTTTTTTTAAATTGATTAATGTAAAATAGTGTACCTTTATGTTAAACAGATAAAAACTTCTTAAAATTTTATTTTTTTCTATTACCTATTATTATTTTTTGACGGTAAATCGAAAAAAACCTGATTTTACATTAAAATAAAAAAATCTTATCCATTTTTAATGTGTTAGCTTATTTCATAACGATTCTAACGACACAAATTTTATAAACCAGTTCCCATTCAAAACTTTAGAGATATCGTAATTTTAATCTTAAGTGCTATCTTAAAGCTCGTACAGACCAGCGCGACGCGACGCCGCGCCGCGACACGAACAATACAATTTCTAAGAAAACTTGACGGTATAACAATAACCGGTGTCGCGTCGCGCTGTCGCGTCGCGCTGGTCTGCACGAAGCTTTATCGCTTCTGGGTGGTTCCGGGAGCACCCACGGAGTGGCGTAGCACATGCGTTTAAATACGTCAAATACGCCCGCGACAATCCAGAGGGAATTACTAAGTCAAAGAATCAAAATGAAAGTACTCAGGAAACCAATAATTTTTATATTGAATTATTTGAATTATACACCGTGACATTTGAATCACAGTTTTGCTAGAACAAACGTTGTTCAGACCATGGTCTACTACGTTTCTATAGCATCAAATATGTTATTAAAACAAACTAAACTAGGCGTTTTCAAATTAATCATATGTTGCTCAAACGTGTTCAAACATTAACCGTAACATCAAAGTACTCATCGCAGTAGCGATATGGCATTCAAAGAGAATTCCTCGTGGACTAGAACTGAAGTCCGGCCAATGCGGGCCGAAATGCAAATAAATCATTAGCCAATGACATGCAATCGCGCGAAGTACCGCTCCGCCCATTTCTTTTGTTGTTGACTGCCGCCAGCGGCCCGGGTCGCCGAAGCGGTAGCCAGTCTACCGAAATCTCTCGAGCGAGCGACATATGCGTCCGATGTACTTACATCACAGGCACGCATCGCGCGTTTTTTGTGAAAATGAGTTCATATTCAAATGTGGAGTGGTTGGATATGGTGCGTTTTTAGGCAATTGCTGGTGACAATCTGGCGGAAGCTAGGCGCATGTACTCTCAACCAGAACATTTAGCAGCGCTGCGTCGGCGAGGGATCTTGAACCCGCAGATTCCCACACCTGCTACAATACTGGCAGCTACACAGTGGCTACTGGATCACGGCCAATTCACAGTGCCGAATCATGCCCAAGGACGTGGGTATTGGTCCTCAGTACTCAGTCGCATTCGAAGAACAAATACTCTAGTACTTCGAACGCAAGCTTTGAAGCTCTGTGATGTAAGCAAATAACTAAGTAGGTAGGTACCTACTTTATTCACCAAAATTAATAATTAACTTCAGCTAGAATTTCTGACGGTCCTAAGCCCCATAAGTATGAAGGGAAAATTGGAGTCAATGTTGTCTCGGTGCACGCGGAGCTAACCCGGTTTTGAGGTAAGTTTTTTTTTTGTCTTGTTCCTGTATTCCTGTAATATTGCAATAAATAAATGATACCTATTAATGCCACGTTAGATACAATAGGTACCCGTACCTAATACCTACAGGAAAGGATTAAAACTATGTCTGATAGTAGGTACCTACCGTAAGTTCGCATAGAACGAAATTATAAAATTAGAGGTCAGTCACCTCGCCGCGCCGTCCGCGTCAGTACGGTGCGTCGCGTCGTGCATTCGTGCATAGCCTAAAAATACCTACCAAAATTGACCATAGCCAAAGCCATAACAATCTGTTTTAAAGTAGCCTCTTATCAGTGATAAGATACCTACCGAAGTTAACTTTTAAGTTTGGTATTTTCTAGTAAGACGTACAAAAATAAGTGATTACTAAAAACTCACTAAATTTCGTTTATGGAGGTACGTTTCCTTTTTTTTCACACACAGCATTTAGACAATGCTGTGTCCCGTACGTGAGCGAGCCGCACGCCGCCCGGCTCTTGAGTAATAATGTTTTGTGATCGGGATAGGATGCATTAGCAGGCAACAGCATGTTCGGAATTAAAGTGTAACTAGTACTAAATTTTTTTTAGGTTGACGCAGTTTAAATCATTTAACACGACATACATACTCACACACACATACGAAGAAGTTCCGAAAATAACTAAATCAAGACAGAAAATCAGGAAGTACACTAGCACCCATAAGAAAGCAAGTTTAAAACTCTTCGGCGCATAAATTAATGAAATAGCAGAAAGCAAAACTCACGTAATAATAAGTTGTGCTGTGCTTCCTAATAATTGTCGGTACCGATGGCGCAGTGACTGAGCGATAGGCTGCCGCATTACGTGTCGCGAATTCGATTCCCGCACAGAAAGATGCAGGTGAGAGTTTGTAAACGCACCCACATTAGCTACAAAAATAATTAAGTACTAGCGTTCATTCTTTTTTAAAACGTTCCCCCGTTTTAAAAAAGAATGAAGAAGAAAATGGATAATTTTTGGTGAATTGTTTGAAACAAAAGTTAATAAAAAACAAAGTCTAATAACAGTTTCAAATTAGGTACATGTAACGATTGTAATATCATACTACTTATTTTTTCAGTAGACAGCATTTTTTTGTCAGTTAAGTCATAAGTGCACTAAAGTCAGTTAAAGTGTGGAAAATTATTATCCCAAATAATAATAATATCTCAATTGAATTTGCTGGCAAAACGTTGACTTTTAAAATGCCCAATGAATGACGCGTCTGTTAATCCTTGAAATTATGCCCTGCTGGCTGCCTGGCTGATACGCCTTCTGTCGTAGTGACCGCACGATGGTGGAGCACCGGGCGACAACCGACACCGGCGCATCGGTTCCTTTGAGTGCGCAGCCGCGGGCGAAGCGCGCGTGTCTTTAGATGTTTAGTAGAGTACCTAAACTGCGATGGCCGCGCGTGAACTTTGTCGAAACAGCTGATTGATTGATTAATTGAATTCACATAGCAGTTTAGTTTCATGTTAAAATTAATTAAGTACTTACTAGTTTAAAATTTTATTTACAGTCATTTTAAATCGTAACTATGGCACAATAAAATATTTTTATTAAATAAATAACAATATCAAGTAGTTAGTTTAAAACTTTTAACATAATTTTGGCGAATTTAAATGTTGTTAGGATAATTAATCGTTTAATTACCCGGATCTGCTGTTTGTGTGTGTGAGATTTGAGTTTGAAACCTAGTTTAGAGCAACGTTTAAATTAAACTTGTAGGTAATTTACCTACGTAACTTTGTACTTGAGGTGATCGAAGTGTTCACCAGGACTCTGTACACACACTCGCGCGCCGCGCCGCAACAACTTTAGACGCGAGCGCGCCGCAGTGTCTGTGTTGTAGGGAGTAATGATAATCCCGACATTTTTAACTTTGTATAATTTGTGTTTTATCAAAAACTAATGACGTTTTTTTTATTATTGGATGCTGTAGAATGGTTGTTGACCATGGTCTGAACAACGTTTGTTCTAGCAAAACTGTGATTAAAATGTCACGGTATATATTGAATTATTCAATACTAATTGCAACGCTCATTTCCTAATAAAAAAATATATACATAAAATAAAATAGACCCTAAATAGACTGAAGATTCTTTTATTGATAAATAAATTATTTATTGCCTTAATCGATAAATGTTCATGATTTTAGATTTTACTTCACTGCACACTTCCAAAAATGAAGGTAAGTATTTATTATTTCTTTGACATGACATTGACATATTTTGAATTGACCAGTTATTTTCTGCTTGCTTTGCTTGCATTGCAGTTCCAAGTTGCGTATACAGGGTGGATCAAAAATCGTGGATCAACGAAACAGGGTGATAGTTGGGGTTATTTGTAGTAAAAAATATCTCTGTGGCAGAGCCCTAACTTGATCTTCAATAATTGTATTTAATATGGGAAATTGATAAGGATTAAATGGAATAATACTAGTTGGAGGTCAAACAGTACCAATTTCAATACTAGGGGCAAGTCTTCTATGAAAAAAAAACTTTAAATACGACTAAAGTACTTATGTATTTTGCAACACTAGATGTCGAGCTGTTTTAAAAGGTAGTGCTTAGTAAAAAACCTCAATCATATAACACGAATAAAATCCTTCACGATCAACAGTATGGTATGATCAAAGGACGTTGTATGATTGACGCCGGTGTAACCTTATTAAAACACATTTTAACGCAAGAGGCCCAAAATGCCATAGCGACCTGTCTAAGGTTTTTGATTGCGAAAATCACGATAAATTTACCTGAAACTTTAGCATTACGGACTAGAAAAATTAGCGCTCAGCTCAGTAAAATCATCTTTGAATGAAATATTATGTAAAAAACTATGATTATAATAATAACAAAATGATGATAGTACAGGACAGTCATCACGTAGAAACATTATGGACGGTCCATCAATCAGGAACTGTGATTCCGAGTAATGAATTTGAGTCACTAACTAACTATTTACAGAAATATAGACTACATCATAAAGAATGTATGATTGTAACAGAATTCTATATGTGAGAAATTAACTTCATGATTAGTAAATGTGTTAATATTGTCAGCGATTCTAAAAGCAAAAAAAAATATTATTGTTTATTTTATATTTTGTAAAGAAGAGATGTAAGGTCTAATAAATAAGTTATGCATGGTGGCTATGGTGGGGGCTGCACGGTGGAGGGAGTGCGGGGCGTTGGTCCGCGCTCGCAGTCTTGCCCGAGCGGCCATAGCGATAGCATGCTTTTTTATTTTTTTGATGGTGGGAAATTATCAAATAACTTCTCCCGCTCTGGGTGGAGCGGGAGGGCGTGTCAGACTTTTACTGACTAAAACCCACCCATGTTCCTTCCGTTGCCTGTGTTCCGAGGTCGCGATATCCCTTTCGGAGAAACTCGCAACCCCGGCAGGCATTGGCCCTTCCGGACCCCGTCAGTGGGTGCTGACATCTCTTTGAGGCGCGCGTGGAACACAACGCGCCGTCGACCCGGGCCTGGTCCCTATCGGACGGCAAGCTACCCATTGCTCACCGTCCGCAAGCCCGCGCCTACGGTGGCCGGAAGTCGGCTCGCGACTCCCGACGCCAGGGGCGTCTCCTACGGCGACTAGGGGCGCGAGGGCGCAAATCTTTGTCGATTTGTCTTTAAAAATACCTTTCAAGTATAGGTGATAGAACAGATATTTAAACAAATTCTAATGCTTAAAAGTGCAAAATAAAATGTAAGTAAAACCTTTTTAAAAACAAGCTTTTTATGAACTATAAAGTACTAAATAAAACTTACGTAAACATAGAACTTTAATATTTTCTTAAAACTTTATGCGTGAACGTCTGTCTTACACTTTAAGATTAGCCTCAAGCTTTAAAGAAAGCAAGCAAGCGTAAGTTTTATTTAGTACTTTTTAGTTCATTCAAGCTTGTTTTACAAAAGGCTTTTAATTAAATTGTATTTTACAATTTTTTATAGGATAAAGAAGGTGTGTGGCCGACTGACCAACCACCTCGGTCAACCCAAGGCAGAAAACTCCTGCGGCGTCGTATTTTCGGACTGGTGGTCGTCAACGCACTGCACGGGCAACCCTGGCGACGACTACAATCACGTGTACCAAAACTTCAACACCTACTGCGATTTCCTCGGTGCTCAATGCAAGTCAAAATTTAATAGTCACAGACGTAAGATTATTTTTAATTTCGTTTCTACTATCTACATAATTATGTCATGATGGCCCAGTTGTTAAGGAGCATTCGGCCATCACAACAGAATCTATTTATCTTAAAATCAAAATAAATTTATTTAAACTAGGCTGGTCCCCAAAAACGCCTTTCTAGTGCTTTAGCTAGGAAAAAGAAGTGCTACAACTAACTCCCCAACATCGATCTACTTTTTTGTAACCGACTAATTCGATTTGAATGCAACAGCACGTTACCAGCGACTATATATAAACCTGCAAAATTCCTTCAAGTTTCAACTTTTTTCGAGGATTTTCAAAACTTGATGATTTACAAAATTTGATGCACGTCTATTTATCTTAAAAATTAGGGAAGTATCGTCAGCAAATAACACCATTTGTGGTTGTTTTTTTAATAAATGGGGTAGATCATTAATATATACTAAAAAGAGGAAAGGACCCAATATCGAGCCTTGTGGAACATCCATTTTTACTTTTAGACCGAGTGAATTGACCCCATTAATTTGAACTTGCTGTTGTCTATCATTTAAATAAGAATTTATTAAACTGAGCGCAAGTTTACCTAGTCCGTAATGCTCAAGTTTCAAGAGTAAAGTTTCATGATTTACGCAGTCAAATGCCTTGGAGAGGTCACAAAACATTCCTATGGCATCTTGGGCCTCCTCCGACGCTGTAAATATGCGTTTTAATAAGGTCACACCGGCGTCAGTCGTACAACGACCGTTGGTGAAACCATATTGCTGATCGTGTAAGATTTGGTTGGTGTTAAAATGATTAAGCATTTGATTGAGCATTACGTTTTCGAACACCTTGCTAAATACCGGCAGCACGGAAACTGGTCTATAATTGTTGGTGTCTTTACTGTCCCCAGATTTAAAAAGTGGTATTACCTTACTGTATTTCATTAAATCCGGGAAGACTCCTTGCTCCACACACAAATTAAATATTAAAGCCAAATATGGTGCTATAGTTTCGATTATGGATGTACAAACTTTGATAGATAATCCCCATAGATCTTCGGTCAATTTGATTTTAATTTGCCGAAAAGCTTTTATAACTATCATAGGGTTTATATGTTTAAATTGAAATTCAACCGGGCTGGCTGGAACGTTTGCTCTTAATAAATCAATTGAAACATCGGGTGAAGAATTTAAAGCTTCCGTCATTTTAGATGGAATATCAGTAAAGAAACGTAAAAATTCTTGAGCTACTTCTAAGTTAGAGCTTATGGCACCACGTGATGTCTCCAATGTAAACTCAGTGTTTCGTATTTTTTTCCTATTCGTTTCATTATTTATAACTTTCCAAACTGTTTTTATTTTATTTTCTGCTGATTTGATCTTGTTGCTAATGTACAGCGCTGTAGCTATCTTACAGGTATTTCTAAAATTTTTGGAATATGTAGCAACATACTTGTTGAAAGTTTCAGTTTTAATGTAAGGCTTAAGGCCATACAGCTCGAACAGTCTTTTCCTACTTACCCTAATACCTCTAGTTGCCCAGTCACTAAATATAAAATTAGGGCAAATATTTTTTGTTTTCTTTTCAAAAGTTTTATTGAATTCAGTGTTCACTACTGAAAATAAATCCTCATACAATTGATTTGCATCGTCCATATTATGGCCCAGAAAGTTTAATTTATTATTTAGCTTATTTATTGCAGGTTAACATTAACAGTATTATTATTTATTTTAAGGGTGGATTTTGGTCAACATTGGGAAGTGCAAATCTTTAGACGATTACTTCAGGCCACTGTGGGTGTCAGATCAACCAGTCAGCAGACAGAAATTCTATCTTAGCAGCCTTTTCCCTCCTCCAACAACAACTGTAAAGCGGTAGCGACCTCTGCACGGCCACCGACGATCCCGTGGAAATGGCGAAGTTTTGGGCCAACCAAATTTAATATACTGTCGTGTCATCGATACGACAAAGAAGACAACTTCGTAGGGTATTTTCCCTTAGATATAGAAGATTTATTTAGGGGATTTTTTAGGATATAAAATTACATATTTAGGGGATTTTAGGGTATAAAATTATCTATTATAGGGAGAGTATTTTTTTGGGAAAAAATATTTTAGGAAAACGTTCGGGTACGAAACTATCGAATGTATATATCGGGACGTAACTTGAATGCAGCTCACAATGATGTACACTGTGACGGGCGGCGCTCGCGTTATCGGTGAGCATAAAATAGTAAGAAATACAAGAGCTTTGCACGATAGAGTCCGACCGAATTTTGTTTTCGATTTTTGGCAATATTCAGCTAAACTATCAAATTTTGGCTGTTATCAGTTTAATTTAGTAATAAATGGGACGTCGACCAAACAACTCGTTTCCTTTATCCGCCCATGGTGACCCTATCAGTTTAATGATTATACAAACTTAAAAAACGTTTAATATTAGAATTAATAAAAGATTGACACTGCATTTCTTTTATTTATAACAATAAAAACCAAAAACTATTGTTTTTTTCCGGTTATCGGCCGACCTTGCAAATCAGGCCACATATCGTTTTTTCGATGAAAGGGTCTGCGAGGCTATCGTCCTTCAAATCTCCCCTAGCTGACTAATTTCCTCGAGACCGCTAGGCTATCGAAGCAGGAACTAGTCGTACTAACGATCAGAGCTGATTTGTACTTTTTTATATTTTTTTATTTATGGCATCTCGTATCTGACCTCTGAGATCATGACTATCTTGGGCTAACCGGGCTATCTTGTGGCTACTAACTTAAAGCCAACAACCAGGGGCGTAAAACTAACTTATATACTAGGCGAGCGCTCGCTAAGGGCACCCCCAGCGGGGTACTAACCTCGGCTTAGGGCGTCGCTGGGTGGAGGACAGCAAGATGCGACAGGCTGGATCAAACATGGGTAATTCTTATTGTCAGGGGAATTTAAAGCCACAGGCTCAGCTTCAACGTGGTCTGGCGCATCGTCGAGGAAGGGTTGGGGGGGAGCATTATTTACTGGGGGTCGCGATCGCGGAGGACGTCGGCGGCGAGGTCGGAATGCGGTCGGTGTTTGTGTTTGTTCACTGTATTGGTGGCACTATTGCTCTCCTGGAGGACCGTTATGGGGTTATCTGATCGGTAAGGATTTGCCTCGAATGGCGGATTCGGCTAAATCTACTTGGGATATAACTGGCGGCCTCGACAACCACCATGTTTGGCGGCGGAATCAAAGAAATGCTTGAAATTGCGTTTAAGAAACTGGTGTATGTGGGGGGTTTGAGGTCGAGATTTGGGATCCCGTTCCTAACGTACCATGAGACTTCCGTGGCCTTACGAAGGAAATGATTTTGGAGGGATTGCATTCTATGGATATTGCGGGGCTTTGCTTGTGCAAAGCCAGCGCCCGCATAGGTGATGATTGGTAGAGTGCACGCTGTGTAGATGCCCAATTTGCTACGTGCTTTTAGGACGGAGTGGAGTCTAGGGAGAGCGAAAGCGGCTCTTTTAGTGCTCAGCGAAGGATAGATTTTGGATAGATTTGATTGGACCGGCTAGGAACGGATTGGCTAGCTGCTCATGGGAATAGGGAGGGGGAGAGGGGGATTTCCACTTATTGCGCGGTTTCGAAAAGAGAACCGCTTGACGTTTGTCGGGGTTGACTTTGACCCTCCATTTTCTAAGCTAGACGCAGTCCAAGTCAGGGCCGGAGCCCCTGCAGTTAATGGCCGTATCATCTGCGAACAGAACAGACTACGCCTTTTTACTTTTGGGGATATTGCTGGTGAATAGCATGAAAATAAGGGGGGCGAGCACGGAGCTCTGATGGACTCCTGCGCGGATAGGATGTGGAGGATACCGCACCTTCAATGCGATAGCGGAAGGTGCGGTTCGACAAAAAGTTCCGTAAGATGAGCACGAGACGATCTGGCACACCGAGTTTGTAGAGCTTATATAATAAGCCGTTGTGCCAGACTTTGATGAACGCTTTCGTATTATCGAAGAACACGGCACCGGCACGGCACGTTTGAAACCAGCGCTTATCGATGATCCGGCCTGGTGCACTAGAGTGCTGAGTTCGAAACCCAAACTGTTCGTTGGGAATGAGGCCCTTGGAAGATTTGTTCGAATACAGCTCTGCTTATAAAGGCGGATTTTTTACATGTGTGTACAAAATATACACGTAGTCGTCTGTAGATGCAGATAACCTGCGGGGTGGCGCTGGCGCAGATTGTCGCACACGAAGATTGTCAATGGCATCACTTGTCTACAGAAATTATTTATAGTCAGAAAGTTGAAGCTAGTTGCCCAGTTCCAAAACGTAGATCTTCATGGAGAAGAACGGGCAAGAAACTCCAAGGACACTCTTTTAAATAGAGAAAATTACACAATCCTGGGTACATTATTCTTGTTGCTTCTATATGTGAGAACAATGTACAAACATAAATTTAAACAACTCAAAATATAAGATTAAAAATAAACCCTGGCAGATAAGAGATGACCAGTCACAACTGACGGCGCCCGTTCACGAACATGACGCGTGGATCAGCACCATCCAGCTCAACCATTTTGTAGGGAACCGAATGATCCAACACACTCGCCACCATCAGCGAGACATTTAAGTGAGCATGACAAACTCTCAACTGCCGTGCTCTTTCAAGTCAACATACATCTTAATAACATAAAATACGGCTCCATGGTACTCACATTTACAATAATTGAAAAAATGCTTCTAAATTATACAAAACTATAGTTTGCAATTTATTTGAGAGATTAATAGAATGTTACTACCAAAAAGAAAGAAAATCATTATCCATTGGAACATTCAACAATTAAACTTGTTTAAATAAAAAATAAACATTCGTTCGTAATGTCAGAAAAATAAAAAGGGGAAGCAACTCTTCCAAACATATTTTTTTTTAACTAGTGAGCCCAAGTGGCTGTGGAGCAGGACCAGCATTAACCCAAGCATTTTTATCATCGATATAATCATCCAACTTATAATATGCTTGTCTACATAGTGTGCGTTTAATGCATGTTTTAAATTTCTTCTCATTCAGTTGAAGAATATAGAGTGGTATTTTATTATAACATTTTACACAGTACCCCATAAAAGAAGTGTTAAAAGCTGCGAACACATTATATTAATGGACTAATTATTAAGTAATGGACGACACACTGTCTTTCAGAAAACATATTGAGTGTCTAGTTTAAAGAGTGCGCAAATTAATGTATGTTTTTAAAGAAATGGGAACATTTGCAGATTCAAAATTAATCTCAAAAATTTATTTTTCCCTATGTGAATCTATAATTCAATACTGCATCACATCATGGGGTGATGCACCAAAAAGCGATCTACCTATTTCCTCTTGAAAGAGCGCAGAGAGCAATTTTAAAGCTAACTTCCATCCCTTTTTATTTCCCACAGATCTACTATTCTGCAATGTGCTGATTGTTGGCCAACTTTTAATTGTGCACATCTAATGCAACCTCAAAACATGTCTTTGTAGAAAGATTTCTTACATTCTTAGAGGCCCATTTGTGTCCAATCTATTGTAGTTTATAGAAAACTTAGTATATATAAATTGAATTACCTATGCTGTAAAAAAAAATATATAAATATTTACTAACCATGGCTTATGCACAGACAGAAGATCTACTTGTTGTTTGCAAATAGAACTGCTAAAATGCTATTTTACTTTTATTTACCTAATTAGGGATCCGGATTATTTATTAAACGACTATTATTAGAATACCTTTTGAAAAATAGAAAGATCAATCAGTTTAAATGATGTATACACTGACTTAAATTCTTTTAACGGTCTACAATCTTTGTTTTATAATATTGTATCAATTAAGTACAGAATGTGTAATATGTTTTTTTTGCTACACATTAATACGAAATTATGTAACCAAGGTTGTAGACAATATATACATTTTTGTCCATGTATACATCTTTTTGCGGCTGACTGTACCTAGTTATATGTAGGTATATCAAACATTTTGATTAACAGCTACGGTAAATGAAAAGTATTTTTTTTTCGTTGTCGGCCGACGAATAGTTGTCGAGGGTTTTCTTATAAACGTGGAGTAATAGTCGGTCATGCATTAGGGCTTTATCTGCAGGGCCCGGCCTCGTGATCGAGGGCCCCGAGCCTGCGCCCGGCCGGGCCCTGCGCAATTCTCTTGGCGATACTCGACTGCTTTTGTTAAGAGAACGCTTTTACGTATAAAATATATTTTTGCAAAATAATTTGTAATGGTCAATAACTAATGTTGGATTCAGCGTCAATTTCCAAGGGCGCTGAAAATGCGACGCTGTTAATTTTCATCAGTCTTTTTGCAATATCTATTGAAGATAAAAAACATACCAAAAATATCGGAGACAGTCTATAAGCCCAGCACATGTTCACTTCTAGCTTCGTCGATGAATAGAATAGACATATCTCTTTCCCTACAAAGTGAAATATCTTTTCTTAATTTTTACATGGTGCTGCAGAGATGTTTGTACAATCTGCCGTTTTGTGTTCCGTCCATCTTGACGGGCACTCTACATTGGCCATACTACGCGTGCAGGTTTTGTTTGAATTAACTAAAAGTGTTATATGAATAAGATTTAGAGGGCTTCCTAATGTAAACAATATTAGGAAGCCCTCGAATTCTTATTCAGCGGTATGGTGATGTACTGCCATAGCCATGTTGGTTTCAAAATGGTTTGGTGGAAGTTTGATGTAAAAGAAAAATAGATAGACTACATTAAACTCAAAGCATGCAAATTAGTAGAGTGACGAATGCTGTCAATCCTTCACAGCTTAGCTCGCACTTAACATGTCCATTGTTCAAGGTACGAAATGACAGACGTCAACGTTTCATCACGTTTATGATGCTCATTAGCCAGGATGAACAAAAACAACGAGGTACCAGCCGTCGTTGATAGAGTATTGAGTGGACAGACCTACATTCTCGTGTGTTCATTAGTATCCTGTGAGAATATTTTGTGCTCATTTCAAATTCAAATTTATTTATTTGCTAATATGGGTAATAAAATAAAGTTGTTAAAAATAGAGCACAGTTCAACCATATTACACCTTATGGCATGCAAATTACATGTTTTGTCTACATCATATTTAATTATATCACATTACATTATCGTACACTTAGCCAAGCAACCATCATTCATAGTAAACAATAACAATATTTTTAACGCAAATACTAACAATGAACAATGTCAAATAATTAATAGTATAGGTAAATAAAGTTTATTTGTTAAATTAAATGTCACTAGTAATAATTAAAATGTCATCATTAATAAATAATTGTCAAAATATATTTCTAATAAATGTCAAAAATAAATAATAAATAAATAGTAATAATAACGTCAATAATTAAATTAGTGCATTATTCACATATATATCATATTTCCATACAGTATGTCTTTACATCCTCAATTAAAAATTCCTGAATACTATAATAATATTTACACAGCAAAAATCTATTTAATTTCTTTTTAAAATCATCGGTGGATGGACTTTCTAGTATAGACTTAGGTAAATGATTATTAACACGTGGTGCCATACTGAAAATGCTCTTGGCATATAAAGCCGTATTGTTGGATTTGCAACAAATTTTGTCACCATGCCGCTTACTTCTGTACTTTTCAAAAAGATACTTGTTAGTTCTTGCAAAGCTAGCAATCTCATAAATGTAGATACACGGCAATGTTAATAAATTATGCTTGATAAAATACGGTCTGCAGCTATCAGTCTGTTTGATATTAAACATACCCCGAATACACCGCTTTTGCGCCTTAAATGCCATATCCTTATTTGTGGAATTACCCCAGAATATGATGCCATACTTTATTAAGGATGCCACGTAGCCATGGTAGGCTGCAAGTACAGCAGAGGTGTTCACGATTTTAGCTAGCATATGTAGGGCGTACGATTGCTTATTTAATTTTTGATTTAACGTATCTATATGTGACTTCCAATTTAAATTATAATCAATTGTCATACCTAAAAATTTTGTAGTCTCTATCTTATTAATTCTATTCCCTGTATAATCAATGTTAATATCAGTAAATTGAGCTTTACGATTGCGAAATATCATGATTTTAGTTTTGTCAAAGTTCATTCTTAAATTATTACTAATTAGCCATTTCATAATGTCACTTAAAGTTCTGTTAATTATTTGTTCTAAGGATAGCTTCTCTTTACCAGCAAAAACAACAGTACTATCATCAGCAAAAAGTATAGTGGGATGATTCGTTACTTTAGGAAGGTCATTAATATAAATGATAAACAGCAATGGGCCCAAAACACTTCCCTGTGGAACACCTTGTTTGACTTCTTTGTATTCCAAAGTGTAGTTAATTTGTTTTCTAGTTTTGATGCATACTCGACTAATTAATGTGGACTGTTTTCTGTTGGTAAGATATTTCAGCGTGTCTCAAATATTTATATTTTTCAGTTGTCTATGTTATTTTTCGAGGAGCGAACGAAATGTTTAGGTAAGTGGTTAGTACCCAGGCTGAACGGTCGGACCTATATGAATAAATGTAGGGCAATCATGTGTAAAGGAAAAATGTAGCGTTCAATCGAATTCAATAGCTGATGGAAAACAAGATTGATGGGCCTTTAAAACGTCTTATCTTGTTGCACGGCCAAATTGAACCAAACTATAGGCTTCCTTGTTTACCAAATAGTTTATAGTTAGGTTAAAGTAATTAAGAATTTGTAAAGTTTCTTAAAAATTATGATTTACAAAAGCCGATAATTTAGTTTTTGTAGCAAGTTTTAATTTAGTTTTTGTAGCAGGTTCTATCGTCTTGTTTCTTGGGAAGCCTTGGGACCCGCTGCGTGGCTAATAAACTCTATCAAATTATTGCTTTCGTAACTGTATTGTGAGTTTTTTCAGCATGTTGTCTGCACTGTTATTTTAAATATTCTCTCGGACGTACGTTCATTACGTTGTGGTAAAAAAACAAAGAAGTGTTTACTAACAGAATTTACGGAATACTTTGTGTTCAGTGGTTTCTTTTATATTTGTATTTTGTTACAGTCAAAAGATTGAGTAAACATTTGCGTATTTTTTTACTAGTTTATTATTACATAATACTATACATTTTAAGTTTTCCCGCAATCCATCACTAGTTACTTTCAAATCTCTTCGATATGCTGGCATCCCTGTTAACATTGACACCTCTGAGCAGCCAGCCTTGGCCTGGCCTCAGCGGCTGCTGGCCGAGCGGCTCATCCTCGGCAGCGGCCGCCTGCAGCAGCAGCATGCGGCGAGGTCTGCTCGACGTGTTGGCGGGACTGCCATGCACCAGCAGGTACGAGAACACGACCACGTCTCCGCGGTCCGCGATCACTGGGCTGGCTTTTTCTAAAGAGAATTTCATCTGGAATACAAAGAGTCTGAGTTGAAATTGCCTAAGAACCAGGGATTTGGTACCATAAGAATAACTATCCTGGACTAACTGTAAAATCTATCTTCAAATCTAACATAAATATTTGCGCAAATAATATGTATTGTCAACGTAACTTTTCAATTCCTATTATTATGAACTTACTTTCTTAGTTTACCTTGGACATCACTGGCATCAGTAAAGGAAAACATCGTGACTTACAATTAATATAAGTCTGATATCGCTTTTCCGCACTGAACTAGCGTGGTTATCAACGCTCTAGCCTTCACTGTATGAGAACAGGTTTTGCCCAGCAGTGGGACTTATAGGCTGGTATTATCATTATTATTTGCGCAAGCTATGAGTAGTGCTCGCAATTCCTCATTCGCTACGGGCAACTCAACAATAAACATTTGTAATAATAACTGATAATAAACATTACTTAATGGAGGCTTATGGCAAAATGATATCAGCCGCACGGGTCGATCGATCAGTTTAAGCTACGCTTGCCGCGGTTGTTCTGTGAATGGGAGATCATGTTTACATACCAAGACCCCTCCGTGCTTCGGAAAGCACGTGTAGCCGTTGGTCCCGGCTGTCATTCATGGATGTTTGACTGTCATTACGGGTCGTCAGAAGCCCGAAAGTCAGACAACAAGTTTTACTGAGGGGTATCGTATTACCCAGTAACTGGGTTGTGGAGGTTAGATAGACAGGCGCTGCATGTAAAATACTGGTATTCAGCTGCATCCGGTTAGACTGGAAGTCAACCCCAACATAGTAAGGAAAAGGCTAGGCAGATAATGATATTACTTGATCCACATAATGGAAGTTAGACTCCTTGGCTCCGACGTCTTCCTGAGGGCCCAGCTTGTGAGATCCAGGGTACACGAAGAGGCCTCCGTTGTCAGGTCCAGCAGCATCCAGGTGCAGGAAGGCTGCTATCATGGAGTCGTTCTTATACGGGAAGTAGTGGTAGTCCTGCGCAGAAGAATTGTCAACAGTTCATGTATGGTTTGTAGATAAATGTCTAAGTGACTCCAGAATATAGAAAAGTAAACTATTGTAGTGACAATAATAATTTTTGACAGATTGAGACTGAGATTAGAATGCTAACATTTACAAAAAATACGGAAATTGACTCTCAAAGTTACTCTGACTGGTCATGATCACATTTTCAGTTATGGTTTTCAATTATTTTAATTTATTTTCAATGATAACATGTATTAAGGTTCTTTTTATTTAATTCATATGCCAAATCTGTGGGAATTTCGAAAAAGTAAAATAAATATTTTTCGCCTTAGGTTTGAGCTGGACTTTGACGAGCCAGTGAGTGATTGAGTCAGATTTTTTTCTTTTGGTCATCTGTGCGTTAACTCATACTGACTGACGACATATGAATGTAGCATATGATTCCAATCCTCCGTGTAGAAATGCTTAGTCGATTTTTAATATAACCGGCGATAAATTTCAATGCTGTTCTTGAATATACACGGTGTAAGGGACATATACCTTACACCGTGTACATAATAGGTAAACTAATAAATTTAATTTCTAACCTGATGCATAGGATAAGCGGCTCCTTTTTCAGGCGGCTTCAAGTGAGCCTTGGTGTGATGCAGCACAATGTTATTAGATCCTATGATGTCTTCCAAGGCATCCAGGAGTCTGCTGCTGAAGAGAAACGAGTTGAACACCGCGTGGTGGTACTGCAGGTTGTGGATTCCTTTCACCTATGCAGCGTCAAAACAAAACTAAACATATAGGGTGAAAGACTGCTGGATTCAAACTCAAATCAAAGCATTTATTTCAAACACACCAATTACAGATACTTTTGAACTGTCGAGGGGTTGGTCAGTCAGAAAGATGAAGCTAGTTGCCCACTCCAAAGCGAGTTTCTTGTCCGTTCGTCTCCCTAGGCACCTACGTCTAGAGAGAAGAACGGCAAGAAACTCCATGAACACACTTTTAATTTAAAATATGGTTACAAACTATTGGTTAAATCATTATTGTTGAAATTATACACGTGAGAACGATACAGAACGTTAAAAGTGTCCGTGATAAAAAGAAGAAATAAAACAATTCAAATATTAAATTAAATTAAAACAAGTCAGAAAATAAGAGATAGCCAGTCACTACTGACGGAGCCCGAACTTGACGCATGGATTACCACCATTCAGCTCAACCATTTTGAAGGGAGCAAAATTATCTAACACATGCACCACCATTACGCGCGGATTTATTGATAATGCTTATTCAGCTCAACCATTTTGAAGGTAGCAAAATTATCTAACACACGCACTACCATTACGCGCGGATTTATTGACAATGCTTATCCGATGTGGGTAAACTATTGAGTCACTATGATATTGTTATGTATAAACGTATGAACTTGGACAAAGCAACAGGCCAAAGAAGTATGTATGAATCGGTAGCAGGTGGCATTCATTAATTTCGGCCTGCACGGTCACACGGTAGTAGTAATGATATGAAATGAAATGATATTATTTTATTTTCTGTAAATTGGTTTCTACAAACACTTTTACATGTCAGTAAAGGCGTGAGTTTATGTATGTATATTTACGTCTCATAACTGGTTAAACGACCTATCTACTATCGAGGATAGGGAATGAGTAGTCTGTTTTGTAAGTCATGAGAATAATTTGCTCAATGCTCACCGTTTGCGTGGCGTCACTTTTCCGGTCGTCCGCATCACTCCCTACCCACGAACTTTCCATCTTGTCCTGGTTCTTCCTCGCGAACAACTTGTTATATTCTTCACTGATGGCACTCAAATCTTTTTCGGAAAGCACGTCTTTTAGAACTATGAATCCATTTTCTTTGTAAAACGTTTTTTCTTCTGTAGTTAGTCGGCCCATGATTATACCCGATGAATGGATTCGAATAAAATAATTGTATCAATCTGTTCATAAAATATGTTTTTGTTATGATAAGGGACGATAATAACTCTTAGGTTATCTGTATCATAACATTTTGACGACATGTCAGTAAACATGATTGGGTCTTTAAATTAAAACATTGTCAGTTTTTTTTATTTTTTATAACAAAACAAAGGAAATTCAGTAAAACCCAAACCCCTTGAAGTGGAAAGTATATTTTTAGAGTATTAAAATAAACTTCCAATTCCTTACAAAAGCGTGGCCGTTGAATAATTGAATTCAATCACTAGTAAAATTACAAAGTTATGAACACATTATTCGAAAATCAGGGAAATGCCAGGTTTCCAGGGAGGAATGCAACGCAGACACCTAGGGTGCAACGCCCGTAACATATACGGAAGAGCTGGAACTGCAAATAGACAGCTGATGTGAGGGGAGTGCTGACGTGCCAGGGAGTGGGGGATGTCACACAACAAGAGGAAACAAGGTCTTAAAGTACAATTTTATTGTCATGAGCAGACAGAGACAAGTAGATTGATAAGGTCCAAAATTTAAACTTGCACAAGCAGAGTGCAAGAGATGGTACCTACTAGAATAGAATAACGTTAAGACGCCCGCCGGAGTTTAGGGTCGGTAAGACTTGAGACATTGTCGTGCCATCGACACATAGAAGAAGAAGACATTGAGATTAATAGTTATGATAAATGAACCATTGCCAAGCAAAATGCTTTCTTACCACAAAGCAATGCTGTTTGGCAATGGTTCATTGATTGTATTCGTTCTTCAAACTACCGTTTGAAGTTTACAGTTAAATTAGCCATTATAATGTATTCTGGAAGTATAAATATTCATTGGTATGAAGGTAGATTGCAATACGGGCAGGTCTTAAAAACATACATTTCTTCATTATCATGTATGGGCTTGGTTCATAGCCCAGAAACACATAACTCTGCCGCGAGGGTGCCGTCTGCTATCACTTTTCAAACGCTGTGTGCAGTAAGCCCTCTGTCCTCTATGTGTAATGTGTGGGATGAGGGATGCGACGCCCTCCCGTTCGCTCGATGGATGTGTGCTACGCTTTAAATGGCTGCATTCGCTTGACATTGAACACGTCTGTTGGTTTAGCAACAACTTGTATATTAGTAGTGTCACGGTTTCCTGTTCTTCTACCGTCTGGTGCCTTATTTTATTCCAGTTTCTAGTATTAGATCTATTGGGATTGGAAAGGCGTCACGAACCTTATACTAACTAACTTATATAGGTAGGCTGCTAGCGGACCGAAAAATGTTAATAAATCTTCCGGAATAAATTCTCTAAATGATAATGGAAACCGCATCAAAATCTTTTGCATAGTTTAGAAGAAAAACTCTGTCATACAGACAGACACGAATGCGAGTATTATGATTAATATGTACCTATTGAATATAGATACATAGAAAGTAAACTAAATTATAATGTAGAAGTTTAGTAGCATTAGGTAAGGTATCAATGTACAGACTTCATTTCTTTACGAGTCACAACTCACAACACAAGAGCAAACAGCTAGTGATTCTTATTTGAAATACCTTTCACTAAGTGTTTTTTATTTTTGTTCTCTATCTCGTTTTGTACTGTGGCAATCTGTTGGAAACAACAATAAGCCACTGCTAAGATAAGATTTCTTTATTTGTTTAAACACTGTATACATACAAGAGCATGCAAGATATAACATCGTTTGAGTCCAATAATATGTTAAGCCTTAAGTATCGGGGTACAATTTTTTCCATAACATTGAAAATAATTAATTGGTCTGTCTGATACTTGTATCTCTTTAGGCTTTTTAGCTTCGGTGACTGCAGACACTTCTTAGGTACGTGTCTCATTCCATCCTGATAAATCTATCTTGCAGGGTTGCGATACTATTACTATTTAATCTTCTATGTTGACGGCCTTGATCTCCACCCAGTCTGAGACTGTCAACTTGCTGTGCGTGCTTATTTTTGAGTGGCGTCCTATTAACCAGTACATACTGCGTAGTTTTAAATGTAGTTGCTTCCGCTTTGTCCATAATTATGTTACGGGCAACTTGATAGTATTAATATTGGCCGATCATTATAAATTATTACCAAGAGCGTCGGTCAAATTGATAAAGAAAATAGTTTTTTTGGGCCCCTTGTATTGTAAAGTCTATTAATTGTTTCATACTTAAAAAAAGTAACCAATTTCACATTTAAAATGGTAGATTATTTTTTATAAAGTCTAACCGGTATCACGGAATCGTAATAACAAGAAAAGGTTTTGATAATGCATTCAATTTATTCAATTCCGGTTATGGTCGTCAATGTCATAAATGCATGTACTGAAGGGTTTTTAACGATTTTATGAAAAAAAAAAACCTAGTGACAGTTCGAGGTAACCAAATCTGTTTTTATTAAATTAAAATATACCATTGATGCTGCAGCAGGTCTTCCTGTGTTTAATCCAATTATTTACCTTGCTTACTCTCGCATAAAGTGGTTTAAAAATCAACGTGAAACGGATTGTAGTTATTGGTTGCTTGTCAGGTTGACTTAGTGATGCTACTCAATCATTAACGGTTAGTCACTCGATTTTCTCGATTATGTAATTCGAAAAATCCATTCAAGTTGAATCTAAGCCGTAGATTCAACTTACCCCCTCACCTTTGTTTACCTTGGAGAGTAAGGTAATCAAAAGTGATGGGGTAAGGTAAGGGTAGGAAGGTAAGGTAGGTACGACGTATATAAGTATGACGTTTTTGCCACTGACATTTGTATTTTTGTGGAATTCGTTGGCTTTTGTTTTGCAAAAAAGTTATTTTAGTGTTTTTTTGGAATTCGGTTATTTTTTTTGTAAAAAAGTATTTAATTTTCGCTTTTTAGTTGTGGTACCTACCCCACACAAATTATTATACCATTCGAATAATGGAAACATATCAACAGATTTAAAAAAAAGTAAGTACACCTCGTGGGGTTACAACTAGTGGGGCAAGTAATCCACCACCATCAAGATTTTAGACTAGTGGAATCTGCCCTACCAAATCGAACTATTGGGGCAGATTCCACAGAAAATTTTAGGCATTCCACTTTGGACCAGTGGAGCGACTTGGTGGGGCAAAGTGGAATGATTTAAATTAAAACGTTTGTGGGCGAAAAGGGGGGATAAAGTTTGTATGAAAGATCTTATTTATTTGGTTTAGAAAACGTGGTATAAACTTATTTAGGTAATAATAAAGATGTAATCGTATATTTTTCAAAACTGTCTTGAAAGTGTAGAAAGGGCGTAAAAATATTTTTTGCATCATGACATCTATTGGCCCAAAATGGTACTAATGAATAAAATTTTCTACATAAGTACATACAACTTAACAGATATAACATTTTTGAAATTTAATTAAAATCCTATAAAAATTGTAAATAGAATATAATCACGATGTAACATTTAGTTTTTGTTTCATTGCAATCGTCTCATCCAATAAAAAGATATGCTAATTTATAGTTTTCAAAGTGAAACCCATACCACCAACAAGCACTACGTTCCAGGCGGCAAGGGGTTACGGAGATGTGGAGCGTCGTATGCTGCCTCTAATAGCTGGGTGATCACAGTCCATAAATAACAGGGTACCACCCTCGAAAAATCTGTGATCGACCCTGGTAATTTTGTTTTTGCTAAAGGGCAAATATACGTCGCGCTTAGTCGTGTCACAAGTTTGGAAGGCATAGTTTTATCAGATTTGGACGCCAACAAATTATTAAAGCAACCACACGGCGACAGATTGACGGAAATAACGAGGCTACGAAATCTGTCTTCTGACAATCAAGGCCACACATAACATACGACTCAAGTAGCGCAATTTGATGCAGGGATACTACCATTCATCATTTATAGGCAGAGTGCATCTTATGGAAATTCTAATAAGCCGAAACACGGCTAGGATACATTGTTTTAAGACGGAGTTCCGGTGCCTTCCTTCCGGCTACATCTTCAGATCAGTTGGATGATACCATTTTCATCAAAATTATTTATTTAAATGTGCTTTAAGTCCCTTAATTATTTTAATCGAAATATCTTATCGCCACCCGTAAAATTCTTATCATTGAGTAGTTCCGGTGGCCATCTGTGGTCTTCTTTATCAGTTTCACTTCACCAAAACATACTTTTTGAATGCAAATGCTTAATTTGTTGCTGAAAATACCAAAATCGCTATGTGTATGCCTATAATATTTGAAGAGTTCCCTCAATTCCTCATGAATTCCATCATCAGAACTGAATGATGATAAAAATGGGACCAATCTGAAAGTATATCCTATCAAATAAGAAAATAATTTTCCAAATCGGTTCATAAGTGGCGCCACTCGTGAAATACTTATCATTGAGGAATTATGGTGGCCATCTGTGGTATTCTTCATCAGTTCCACTTCACCAAACGATACTTTCTGAATGCATATGCTTAACTTATTGCTGAAAAGATCAAAATCGCTATGTGTATGCCTATAATATTTGAGGAGTTCCCTCAATTCGTCATGAATTCCATCATCAGAACTGAATTTTTGATAAAAATAGGTCCAATTGGGAAGTATATCCTTTCAAATAAAAAAATAATTGTCCAAATCGGTTCATAAATGACGGAGTTATGAGGTAAAATATTTTTTTTTAAACTACAGAATTGATAACCTCCTCCTTTTTGGGAAGTCGGTTATAAAATACTCAAATGTCAAGCAATTAAAAAAAATTAAAAGTAAAACATTTAAAATTTTCAAGTGGACTTAGCTCTGCAGTTGCACCAATCAATTGATTATAAATAATAAGTACTTAATAACTAGTAAGCTAAGAGGATAGTGACGTAGTTACGGCAAAAGTGACATTGTAAAAAAATCTTGCCACTTGATTGATCTAGTTAGAGGGAGATATTTATGTTTATCTACAAGAGTTCAATGAAATTTCCGTATCATAAATCTGTCCATAAATTCTAACGCTTTACAATTTCCGAGACAATGCACAACAAAACAAGTACATTCCATTCGCTCGTAACACATTCAGTGTCTGCAGTAACACCGGGTAAGTTGCTTACTACACAAACTTGCACCATACGTCTATCAACCCCTTCATTCGCGATCACCCTGAGAAATCGCGCGTGCGAGCCGGCCGCACTGCGCTTGGCACACAAATATACAAGTTCCGAACTGCCGTACAGAATCCAAAATTCTTTCTATTCTAAAGAAATATAGAGTTGTTTGTTTCCGAGTACGTAAGCTGTTTGCAAGTTTGCATGCATTTTGATATTGAATTTGGACTTGTATTGTGAAGTAACTTGTCAAATGTTGCAGTTTTTATTTTGTCCGAATAGGTATTCTGACATTACGAATACCTACTAATACAAAACTTAGTAAGGGAACCTTGACTCAATGGTGGTGTTGCTGGTAGCGACCGACATCCCACCAGCCACCACCACCAGATTGGTGGTGTGGTGATCAATGCTCGTTTGTGTGACTTGAATTATATCATTTCAACAATATTGAGAAAAAATACAAAATAAGTAATACTAGCTTCTGCCCGCGACTTCGCCCGTGAGCCTATAACCTTTTTCAAGAATTGGGCTATCCAACGCAAAAATAATTTTTCAAATCCATCTCGTAGTTCCGGAGATTACCCCCTACATACAAACTTACAAACAAACTAATTTTACCTCTTAAATAATATTATTATTATATATTATAATATTACATTATATTATATTATTAGTATATTGGTATTAGTATATTAGCATAGAAGTATAGATAACGTCCAACTGTAGGTACATAAAAAAATTATGTTCTTGCAATGTATTCAACAACATTTCAGGTGTGGTTATTTATGGGCATTGTGCATTGCCAGTTGAGCAGCCTTGCTACTTAATGTCCCGCAGCCGGATGGAAACTGTAAACAGGAACAAAAAACTATAGGTTGAGAGTACAGGTTGGCAACATGTCGACCTATTTATTTTCAATACGTTGGTATTTAGAGTTTTATTTGCACTACTAAAGGCAGTCCAATGTACCTACATGTATTGTTATTTTAATAAAACAACGTGCTAGCTTTCGCAACGGACACAATGAGAAAGAGGTTTTTATTCCAAACCAAAGAGAACTTATAGAATACAGAACTACACATAATATAACATTATTGTCGATGACATTTATTTGATACAGGAATAGATAACTAGGTGGCAGCACTTGTAACATTTTTAATTTATTTATTTATTTACTTTATTTTACAGAAAGCTTACAGACAAATATCAACGTTAAATTATATGATATGCTTGAGGACAATTGCTAATAACAAGCTTCCACATATATGTTAGAAATTAGCAAATTTCAACAACATTTGATGCGAATACAATTAAAATCGGAGAAAAAAAATAAAAAACAAACGAGAAGAATTACATAAAACAGAACTAGAAGATTGTGTCAAGCCATGCGATATAAAAACTATTTCTTATCGTCATCAAAATAGTCCCTGTTTGTTTTGTTGTGTGTTTCTAATTTTACGTGTGCTAGTGTTGAATAGATCAATCTCCAAATGTGACGGCAAATTATTAAAAGCTTTTACAGCGCGTATACAGAAAGCGTTCCGCCTGTAATTTGTAGAGGCACTTGGTGCTTGAAGTAGTGGTCGCTTCCTTAGGTTATTTTGATTAGTTCGAATAAGTATTTTGCTAAGTAAGTCAGGACAGTCAATTGAGCCATTAGCTATGTTTGCTACAAAACAAATATCATTAATATTACGTCTAGCCTCCAATGGCAAAAAATGGTACCTCTTACAACGGTGATCATAATCATTTGAAAATTGTTGTGCTTTATAATCCAAATACTTCATGAATTTTCTTTGAACAGACTCAATACGAGATTTGTAGATCTCGTACTGAGGATTCCAAACTTGAGAAGCGTACTCAAGGTGGCTGCGCACGAAAGAGCAATACAAAAGTTTAATAGGTTTCAGAGAACGAAAGATGGAGCAATTTCTAATTATAAAGCCTAATGCTTTAGATGCCTTATTAACAATTGATTCTATGTGGCTATCAAAAAGAAGTTTACTGTCATGAATTACGCCAAGATCTCTGATATTATTTACTTTAGTAATGACATGGCCGTCCAGCGTATATCCAGGACCAGTCAAAGAATTCCGACGAGAAAAACTACATGGTAGCATTTGGAAACGTTTAGATGTAGTTTATTACTTCTACAATAGGATATAAACCTGTCAAGATCTGACTGAAGTTCTGCAGTATCATGTAAATTGCGTACTGACTTGAGGACCTTCATATCATCTGCATATAGTAGAATTTGTGAGTTTTTAAAGCACCTTTTAATATCTGATATGAATATTGTGAACAATAAAGGCCCTAATATCGAGCCTTGAGGTACCCCGGATGGGACAAAATTCCATTTGGACGTATAACCTCGCAAGACTACTGCCTGGGTGCGATTGTCTATATAAGACGAGAACCATCTATACAGATCACCATGTATTCCCGCAGATAGTAGCTTCTGAAGAAGTACACAATGATCTATACGATCGAAACACTTACTATAGTCAGTGTATATGACATCAACCTGGTATCGCCCATCCATTCCAGCTGTTATGAATTCATTTGACAATATCAGGTTGGAGGCAGTTGATCGTTTTCTAAGAAAACCATGCTGTTCGTTGGTAAATTGACATTCCATAGCTGAATAAAGCTGTGTATGGACTACTCGCTCTAGCACTTTGGAGAGTAGGCATAATTTGGATATGGGTCGGTAGTTCTCAATATTGATTTATCACCTTTCTTAAAGATTGGTGTAATGAAAGCCGATTTCCATATCTTGGGAACGACGCCTTCTCTCAGAGACCGCTCAAACAGTAAGCAAACTGGTGTTAAAAGGCTTTTCGCACAATTAATAATAAAAATAGGAGGTATCATGTCTGGCCCACCAGATTTAGAGGGATCTAGACCTTTAAGTAATTTTAAAACCGTGTCCGGACACACGCTAATTGAACCAAGATTCGTCGAGTTAGTGGAAGGGGTGTCTACGGTACTGTCCAGATCGATGGGTTGTGAATTAGGTACTTGAAAGGTTGACTGAAAAAAGGAAGCAAATAGTTCAGTGATACCCTCACCAGTATCTGCAGAAGTGTCCAAATAATACAGAACCACAATAACACCGCCACTTATTAAAATAAACAAAACAATATAGATACAGTAAGTTAATTAATTTAAAAATAACTCAATACCTAAAATTTTCAAGAAGTGGTAATGTTTCAGTCTACCTAAGCCTTTAGTGAACAGATCAGCTGGCACTTCAGCCGTCTCTAAATATTCTAAATTTACAAACTTATTTTATAGCCAATCTTTAGTAAAATGGTAGCGACTGTCTATGTGTTTCGTTATTTTGTGATACGTATTATTTACTGATAACTTGAGAGCGCCTTGATTATCGTTATATAAGGTTATGGTTGTTGTATCACCGGTTATCTCATTAAATAGGTATATTACTTAAGTATCAATTTTATATGAAGAAACTATGACTGTATAATAACTACATATATATGATTCATATTGTCTATGATCATAGTTAAGGGATCCTATTTGGCAGCAAGCGTACAAATATCAGATTATACCCGTCTAACCTCAAAAATGGCTTAATCAAACACAGCTAAATCGTTATCCAACTTGATTAAGTATGACGTTTATGTGATCATTAGTGTAATATGTAAAAATGAAGAACAGCATTATTTAACTGATAATAGAATTTGACGGACATAAAAATATCATATTTGTATGTAATAAATGATAGTGTAATTGGGGCCTTAGGGTTGTTAATTTCCTGCCGGGGTTGCGGGATTGTCCGAAAGGGATATCGCGACCCCGGCACACAGGCAACGGAAGGAACACGGGTGGGTTTTAGTCAGTAAAAGTCTGACACGCCCTCCCGCTCCGCCCAGAGCGGGAGAAGTTATTTGATAATTTCCCATCCTCAAAAAAAAAAAAAAAAAGGGTTGTTAATTTAGGTTTTTAGTTTGTACCACAAAGTTTATTAATGAATAAATAGTTAAATAAGTCAAAACATTATTTTAGCGCTTTAAGAACCACGAAGATTTGACCTTAATTTCATAGACCACATAAGTTTTTATGATGAAATGGTACAGATCTTATCACTGCTTAAAGTTTGCGCTGGAGCTATATACAAAAGTGACCATAGTCCTTTTAGGTAACATCGACAGCAATAGGTTAATTATTAAAAAAAAAAAAATCTTACCAGGATTTTTAGATGTAAGAAAATATCCTCATTTATCTTAATGTTTTCTTGTTCCGTACAATTAGGAGATTTTTATTTATTTAAAACACAATTAAGTATAACACCTCTATAGACACATCCAGGGCGATGTTATGAGTCACAATATCCATGTAATATAATGCATGCAACCTAGCCTCTGTATGTTTGACGTAAAGTGTAAAATATGCAATTTCCGAGGGGAGCTCAGCTAGCTCTGCCTACCCTACTATACGGATGTTAGTGTATGAACATCCGTCTATTGATGCCTAGCGATACGTTGTACGTGTATATGGAGGCGAGAGGAAATGTGGGGACCTATTTGTTTTGTTAAGTCTACATTTTTTTTTTTTTTTTTTTTTTTTTTTTTTTTCTGAACAAAAATACATTTGTGTCGAATACAGGATTAATAATAATCAATAAAAGTTACAATTAATTACAAGTTAATGAATACACGGAATAATAATAATAATCAATAAAAGTTACAATCAATAAATAGATAAAATGTCAAAAATTAAAATAAGAAATCAACTCAATCAAAAAAAAAATAACATGTCAAGAATTGTCTGGTATTATAGAAGGTATCGTCGCTAAGTAATAACAGCCGCACGGGTCGTTTCATCAGGTTAACCTACGTTTGCCGGGGTTGGTCCGTGGACGGGGACCATGTTTACATACCGAGACTAATCCGTGTCTCATAATATATTCTACCTACTTATGACAAAACTTATTACTAAAATTTATTTTACGATGGTCTTTGCTTTTCCAAAGCTTACTTATGTTTAGTTGAATAACAAGAAAAGTAATACCTTGTTTGATGAAATATGAAAAAATATTGAATAGGCAACCGGACATCAAAAATAATTATGGAATGAAAATGTATAAAAAACATGTAAGATGTAGTTAGAAAGAATATTCGTAAAATGAAACGATCATTCACTATATATGTTTGTGAAATAACAATAATTTATATTTCTGAATCAATCTTTTTTTCGAAGAGACTGTTCACATAAATATTGTTCTTCATTGAAACAGGCGTCACTCCCGTGGCGGTGGATCTCATTATTGAACCTAATGCACCTCTCATGTCGATACGATCCGGGTGTAACGCCCGTCGCAAATGAGCCGCCTGTCCAAAATTATTAGTTTGTGGAGCCTTCTCAGTTCGTCGTTGGCTTTGTTTATTTATAAAAAAATCTAAGAAAGCTTCACGGTAGAACAATTACCCGTGTCGCGTCGCGCGACACGTCGCGCCAGTGTACAGGAGCCTTTATATTTTTGAGATACGTTCAGAGTAGGCCTCACGGCAGTGATAACACTTTGGCCTTGAACTGGTCTAGCGTAGAACTTCATTTCAATAGAATAAGCATAATCAGGCCTCCTCTTTCTATGAGAGGGATTGGGAGGAGCGAGATGGTTGAATGTCTAATGGTTTCGAATTATTGGTCTAGGACAAGCCGGTTTCCTCACGATGTTTTCCTTCACCGGTTTGAGAGCAGTGGTGATGAATTAATTTACACAAAGTAAAGTGCCTGCTTGGGTTCGTACCCACGACTTACAACTAGCAAGTCGCGGCTGTTACCACTGGGCCAGTACTGCTCACGTACCTAATTAAGTGAAAGGATGAGTTTTTAATCAGAAAGTATTATTTTATGGGCAGTTATCAATGCAATTACAAATTGACATAATGAAAAGTAATGTTTTTGGTTGGTAGGTACATTGTATATCCGAAACGAATACAAAAGTAATTAGAAAAACAAAAGATTCTCTGTAACGAACAAAAAGGTTTCCGAAAGAACATGACTATAAACATGGCAATTTATGACTTTTTAAATAAAATTATGATTAATATTGATAATAAAACACCTGTTTGTTCTGTGTACTGTGATATGACGCAAGCTTTTGATTATGTTGACCATGCAATCTTATTAAACAAACTTGACTCCTATGGTATAAGAGGCAACGTCCTTAGCTTATTAAGCACGTACCTATCAAAAAGAAAACAGTCTACCGCAATAACAAACTTAAACTTAAAGACTAAAGAACAAGTAACATACCTGTCTAAAGAACGCACTGTATACTTTGGTGTACCACAGGGCAGTGTATTGGGTCCGCTATTATTTCTAATTTATATTAATGACCTCCCCAAAGCTATAGACTTCCCAATGACACTCTTTGCTGACGATAGCACGATTACAATAGCATGTGATAAACCGAATTCATATGAAGCTGATGTTAATAATGCGATAAATTCAATAATCTCTTGGCTGGATAGTAATAATCTAAAAATGAACCTTGACAAAACCCAAATAATGCACTTTGCTCATAAAAAACCTAGTTCAAAGATGGAGGTTCAATACCAGAATATCAAAATTCAAGATGTCGATAGTGCAAAATTTCTAGGTCTGGTAATTGACAGGCAGCTCAATTGGAAGGATCATATTGAAGCGCTTTGTAAGAAAATTAGTAGCTCATCCTATGCCTTGTACAAACTTGCCCTCACAGTTAACATTGATACACTACTTACAGCGTACCATGGTATTGTAGCATCTGTGCTAAGATATGGTATTATATTTTGGGGTAACTCCACAAATAGAGAAACCGCTTTTAAAGCGCAAAAGCGATCCATCAGAGCCATGTTCAGACTACAAGTAACGGACAGTTGTGAACCATTTTTTAAAGAATACAAAATTTTAACACTTCCGTCTATGTACATTTATGAAACTGCCTTATTTGTTAAGCTGAATTCACACCTGTTTCCCAACCTATCAGATACAGTAAAACGTAACAGGCGAAATGATATGTTGCGTGGACGTAGAGCAAAAACAGCTTTAATGTGGAAAAGCATATTTTGTTTAGCCCCGCAAGTTTTTAACAAAATCCCAAAGCAAATTAAACAGTTAAATTTAAATGGGTTTAAAAAGGAGCTTAAAGAGTTACTATGTAAAAAGTGTTATTATAATTTGAACGACTTTTTGAATGATACTTTGACATCTTAATCTAATTGTGATCTCTCTTTTATAACAAATAGCTTGACATTACATTTTGAAATTGACATTTATTAATTATTGTACATTTTTTTGACATATCTATTGACACTGAAATGCCTCTTATTGTATCGATTCTAACCTAATTATTTATATTTTTATATTTTTGCGTTGTAATAATTCATTATGTAGGTATACCTGATATTTGCACGCCCCATGTGGCAGAATGTGATGAGACGTTTATGTTATTTGAGACCTTGTATTGTACCATGTTCGGACAAATAAATGAATTTGAATTTGAATTTAGAACGGTTGATAATCTTTAGTGAAGAATCTTCGAACTTTTTTTATATAGCTTGTGCATATTCATGATCAACTTCCTGTACAAGGTGGTGGCCGTCCATTAATAATCACAATAACGTCTTTTATAAGTCATCAGCAATTTTTTTTTTATCTAAAATTTTCCTATACCTACCGTAAAAAAGCATCCAAACACAATCCTATCCTTCAAAGGAATTCGATGAAATAAACGGAATTATCATACAAAACATATTAAGGGCAAATAATGCCGCCATCTAACACCAAAAGGGAATACAGTCTTAGAGCAGTCATTTATCATGTTTACCGAACAGTCGGCGTTCTGTGAGATGTATGCACACGCCGATATATGGAACCATGAATATCGCTGGCCCCGCATTATCCATTGACAAATGTCCCACCATAACTGAAATTTATGCAAAGAACCCGTCGATGGCTAGGAAAATGTTTATTTGCACCGCTTTTATCAAACACTCGGACATAACAAATAGCTTTCTCATGTGTTGTGTTTACAGGCTTTGTCTTTTATAAGTGTTATGTTTTGACGATGTGCATAATACACGTACTGTGGCTGATATATTGTTAAGAAAGTGTTTCTCCCATATTTATGTTGAGTTTCCTTGTTTTTGTTAGTAAAAGCTGTGACTGAATAGATGACGCGGTATTTTATATTTTTGTTAGCTGAGGGGCGAGTGAAATATTGGCTTTATGAGTTAATGGCGTCTCGTGTAGGCGTCAATTTAATGATTGAGGTTATTTTGGTCCTTACTCGCGACGGGTTTCTTGACGAGTGATTATTGAACCTACTTCGAACAGACAATGGACTTTGAAAAAGAATTCATTTTCACAAATTATATCCTGTTCCTTGAATGTCGTGATGGCCAAGTGGTTAAGGACTCGCCTCTCAAGCTCGAGGTTGTGGGTTCTTTATATCCTGTTGTGGTAATCTCACCGACTAAATGCTTTGGCGGTAGACTAACAATTGAGAGAGTGAGTCTACTTATTGTTGTTAAAAACTCTACCTGGTTCTTGAAGCAACTATAGAACTAAAAGTGAAGAAACGAAACAGTTGTATACTTAATATATCTGGGCCCTTATGCCTTCTAGTTACAATCCGTACTTTCGGTCCTTAACCACGCTACTACATGGGATAAAATTCAATTTCGCTCGACGATACCGAATGTAATTAGGAAGTGAGCGAATTTACCGACAAACTGGACAAGCAAGTTTCAGAACAGTTCGGATTTGAAATCGGATGTCGATACCTGTATATCTATGTTTCGGTACGGGGATATCAATTTGTCGGGAAACTTTGGTGACGATTTTGTTGTTGGCGATCTAAGTTGGAAAATTGTATGTCAAGGTATTTATTTTCAGAATTATAGAAAGATGGAGGACAGTATTATAAATAAATACGCAATTAGAAGGTAGAAGTGGATGTTAGTTGTTTTCAACACTTGATGTCGGAAAATTATACATATATTGATCGTGCGGTAATCCCTGCTTGCGCGATGTAGGATTTGTGACGTCAGGTCTTTGATGCGTAGTTCGCATGTGACGTGGTAGATACCGCCACAGATGCATTTTTATATCACTACAATAGATACGCATAAAAAAACATAACCCTGTCGTTCTTGGCGCGCAGTCGGGTAAAATGTCAAGAAGATAGATACAAACCTAATTTTAAGACTTAATTATCTTTCATGTAAAACTTGATTAAAAAAATATCGTAGATCAAATTGTTATATTTAAGATAAACTGTAAATTATTCTAGGTCAAGTCAAGATTACTGAAACCGATGGACGGTTTCAGTTTCAATGTAACAAAACTCAGTTACAAATTCGTTAAGGATAAATTCTTGTTGATTCAAACTGGTTGAAACCGAAGCCTGCATTTTAAACAGTTGTGGTCGCTCTGTTGATCGCAAAGCTCGGAAGGGATTAAGATTCCCCTTCGTGAATGTTTGATAGCTATAGTTATATATGCGATCAGAACATTTGAATGTTCTTGAGCTTTGTATTGAATCTGCGAAAGTTTTTTATGTTCATGTATTTTATTGAATTCCAGTTTTCTTTTTCTTTTTTTAACCACAACGGGGAAGCTCTTGGTCTGCATCTCATCCGATGGTAAGTGATGATCAAGCCAAAGGTGGAAGCGAACTTCACCGAATATCCTCAACCACAGAGGAACTGGCTATCTTACCTCTAACTGTCGAAACACAACAATGCTGTTAACATTGTTGTTATAGCGGCAGACTTTGATAAGATGTAGGTAGCTAAATAGCTAGGCGAACTTAGAACAAGCCCTACCACCAACCAAACCGAACAGAAAATTTGTCCCCACTGGGAAACGAACCCTGGACCTCTGGGTCTGAGACAGGTGGTCTAACCACCAGACCACAGAGGCGGGTGTTTTGTTAATCATAATGGTTTGATGTGTTTCAAACCCGTTGGAATCTTATTGTAATAGAACATCTTATTTTGGTTTGTCATTGGGTGTTTATGATGAGCATTATACCATTTCCCAATTTAACTATAAGTCCCAATGATCTTGGGAAAATACTCATAAATGTAAAGGCAAGCACTAAAACTGAGTCTATACATCAACACAGCCTATCGCAGGCCACTGCGGGACCTAGGCGTCTCACGGGCTGCGCCACATAACCCTATCCTCCGCCTTCCGCACCCAGTCTGCCCAGTAGTCTGTGCTTTTATACATACACTTTTTGTGCCTGACTGTGTAGCCGTGTAGCAAACTAGGCAACCGATTTTGATGCGGTTTTCACCATCATCCTACTATAATAATAATAATTTATATAATAATCCTACTTCCTACTACTATTATAAATGTGAAAGTTTGTTTGTTTGTTACTCAATCACGCAAAATCGGCTGAACGGATTTGGATGGAATTTGACACAGATAGTTTATAACCCGGATTAACATATAGGATACTTTTTATTCCGATAGAACATTCCCGTGGGATAATTTCCGACCTAAATGCGGGCGAAAGCTAGTTTGATTTCCAATTCGGTAACGGTACTCTGGCTACATCTAATGGCGTGATTTCAACTTTTTCCATTTCTGGTATAGTTTCACACAATTAATTAAATTAAAAAAATTAAAATAGTTTATTTCTGTAACTTTCTTGTACAATATTATTCTTGACTAGAACCTCCCAGGAAGCATGTAATAATGCTTGTATTGGGTGGTTCTGCTCCTCCCTCGGATTAACATGTTTTTAGGTAACTAGATAACTAAATAACTAAACTATTTTAAGTAAATTACAAACAAGTACACAAAGAATAAAAAAATAAAAAAGTAGAGTAGAGATACAGGTATCACTTCTCTTTATGTGTGTGTGTGAGGTGAGTGTGTTTGCGTGTGGGTGTGTGTGTGAAAGGCTGTGTGTGTGTGTGCCTTTATGATATTTAGAACATACCTACTGTTTCTCATATAGGCTGTGTGAATTTGTCTCCTAATTAGGAGACTTCTAGCCCTACGATGTAATATCTTGGGATCGGGAAGTACCACTAGAAGCCACGAATATTGTCTAGAGTTCATATTTAAATAATAAGTTCTCTATATCACAATACCCAAGCCGCTCGAGCTCGTGAACGATTGTTTTTTTACATTCGTGGAACTGAAGGTTGTATATTGTATATTTGTTGTGAAGCTTATTATATAGGTAGGCAGAGTGGGCTTGAAATTGACGCCTGGCAAAAAGAGTTCTACAGCGAGGAGCAGTGGCCACATTACATTTTCTTCTACCTGTTTGAGCTATATGAACGTAAGGTAATGTTTTATGTAGTTTAAGTACTGAGTTGATAATATAAAGTTTTCGAAGTGACAAAATTTTATGATTTAGATATAGATCATCAGTAGGAAATCTAAATGGCTTAAAGAACATTGTTTTTATCAAGCATCTTTGGGCTCTTTCTGCTTCAAGGAATTTAACTTTAGTGGCACCACCCCAGATGGAAATACAATAACACATAACTGATTGTGCCAATGCAATATAAGTACGCTTTAGGAGGTCTTGAGAGGTGATATGTCTCAACTTTTTAAAGACCCATATGAGTTTACGGATCCTATCATTTATAGCTTCAATTTGAGGGTGCCAGGAAAGTCGGTGGTCCAGGATTACGCCAAGGTATTTAGTGGATTTAACACATCCAATCTCTTCGCACCCACATTGCGTAGTATAAGTGAAGTCACAAGTATGAATCCTTAATACCAAGTTTGGGGGGGGAAGTGTACGCTTATTTATAGCAAAGCAAATGTAATTTGTTTTGGCGATATTTAGGGTAAGTAGGGCAGACCTGAGCCAGTTTGCAACCTTATGGAGACCATGCTCAGCAGCTTCAAAAACGGACTTCCAGGAAGTACCATTAAATACAATGGCAGTATCATCCGCATATGAGAATACTTGCCCTCTCTCAATTTCGAGATTAGTTAATTCATTAAGGTATATCAAGAATAATGTGGGGCCTAAGACGCTTCCCTGGGGCACGCCGTACTCAATTTTAGTGTCAGAACTATTGAAACTGTCAATTTTTACGCTCTGGGTACGGTCTTTTAGGTAATCAGTTAAGATATTTAGTGGCATACCCCTAATGCCCATATACTCCATCTTTTTCACAAGAGTGGGGACAGAAACAGTGTCGAAAGCCTTTTTTAGATCTAAGAAGACTGTCAGACACTTTTCTCCACGGTCTAGACACTGAGTTACCAAGGAGGACAATCCTGAGACAGCATCTTCTGTAGATTTTGCTTTTCTGAATCCAAATTGTGAACTGGATAGAATATTAAATTTTTCGAGATAAGTAATTAGGCGTGAGTTGATTAGCCTTTCAATAACTTTAGAGATAACTGACAATACTGAGATAGGTCGATAATTATTAATATCTCTTTTATCACCACCCTTGTAGACGGGTGTAACAATAGATTTTTTAAGCAAGATCGGGAATATACCTTTTCTGAAGCAGAGGTTAGCAAGATGGCTAATAATGGGAACAACGAGCGGTTTAACCATTTTTATGAATTTAGTCTGGATACCGTCCCAGCCGGGAGCACTGTCTGTTTTCAGGTTTGATATAACACTGTCAACTTCCATTGGGTCAGTCTCCAGAAGTACGAAAGAAGATGGTTGTGTTTTTGGAGTAGATATTAGACCTCCAGCTGGCTGCGTGGATCCACTGAGGATGCTTTCTGCGAGCCGCTTGCCGACACTTGCGAAAAAACCATTAACATAGTTTACCGACGCTAGAGGAGAACTTCGAGTATTGAGTAATTCACAGCTTCCAATTTTAGATGTGTTAAGATGCGCAATTTGCTTGATAGATTTCCATAGGGCTTTAGAGTTTTTAATATTAGTTTTTAGTAGTTCAGATTCATAATTACGTTTTAATTTTTTAATTAATTTGTTACAATAATTACGGTATCTAGTAAATGTTATTTTTAATATTACATTATACGGATCGGACCTTAATTTTAGCTGCATATTGTTTCTGTTCCTGATACAGCGTAATATACCACTGGTGATCCAGGGCTTAATAATGCGTTGTTTGCTGGAGATCCTCTTTACCTTAACACTCTCATCCAGGGATGATTTAAGATTATTAATTAAATGTTTGATTACAAAGTTAGGGTCATCGCTAAATAATAAGTTGGATAGGTTTTTGTTTATTAGCTTTTCAGCAGCTGCTTCAAAGTCAATGAAGGTCTTGATAGTTGGAGAACGGTAGTTAGTTTTTATTTTAGATATGCTCATGAAGACCGTGGCGTGATCAGTTATAGTAGTGTTTAAAACTGCAATACTCGCCGATAGCTTGGTTTTATCAATCTTTAAGATGAAATGGTCAAGACAGCTATTTTCTCGCGTAGGAATTATGTGTCCTGGTAGAAGACCATGAGAGGACAGCATGTTAAGGTACGAGGCCCGATTACTACATTCGTAAGATGATTCATTCTGTTTGATAGATAGGTTAATATTTATATCACCAGAAATTATAATATTCTGATTGCTTTTTATCGTGTCTAATAAAGTATTAAGTGAGGTAATAAAATTAGACGCATTTTGATGTGATGGTGACCGGTATATTCCCAGTATAGTACTCCCACAAATGTTCAATTGTATGCACGACGCGTTATCCAGGTTATGTTCAATAAAAACTGGATTTAACTTCGTTTTAGCGTAAATGACCACTCCATCATTTTGATTACAATTGTACGTAGTAGCGTAATGAATATAGTTTATTAAAGAGGGGACGGGTTTGTTTGTGTTGAGGCGACATTCGGTAAGTATTATAACGTCAATTTCTGAATTAAGATCCGAGAGTGTGGCTTCAAAGTTATCAAAGTTGCAATAAATACTTCTTATATTTTGTTGGATTAATGTTAGATCATGATTGTTATATTTTATATGTTTGTTTAAGTCCACTAAGTCACATGTTACCGACTTTGCAACCACGATGTCGTCCAATTCATTTAAGTTTCTGAGGTTATCTGTCATTTATTTTTAGGGATACAGGCTGAGTTTCATTTAGCGGGGGAGTGGTCACTTGCAGCAAAAGTAAGTAAGAGCGCTTAAAGTGAAAAGAAAAGTTAGCTTTGTTAAGGGCTAAAGTGTAATTATAATAAGTGTTAGAAGTGTATGTTGTGTATGTGAAAGGGTGGAAGTGTATGCGAGTGGTTTTGAATGTACTGGAAAACGTGGTGAGTGTATTTATGGTACGATTGTTTACAATATTACACAATACATGAAATAGAGAAACCAGTATTAAGAAACAAAAATCATGGGCACAAATATTACTACAGTCTATAAATAAATCTAGTCAAACAGTGTTGAAAAGCTGTTTGACCTGAGCTTCATTTGTGACAGTTATTTTTGGAGAGTTCTCATCCTTTTTAACGTATACATTTCCGTAGGCCGTCCAACAGAAGGTAAAAGCAGTGGATTTTATAAGATCACGCGCAAGAAAATATAATCGTGAGGCCTTGGGTGTCAATTGCTCAGAGACGAAGACAGCGGTCTCTTCGTTAACAACGAATCCCAGGTGTTTTGCGCGAAGTTTTATTTTGTTCTTTGTGTTAAAGGCCTTACATTTCTGCAATATATCGGACTTTAGTAAGGTTGAAGTCAATTCTACAACGATAGGTGCATTAGAGACAGTCCCATTTTTCACTCGAACTCTGTATATGTCCTTGATGTCCAATTTCGTTATGCTTGCACCAACGGTGGTGGATAGGCTGGTAGCATATTTAATCAGGTCATCTTGTGTCTCCTTTTCTAATTTTGGTACATTTTTAATTTCAATGTTGGTTTTTCTGTAGGTTTTTTGCATGATTTCCATTTTATCTTCAAGGGTGAAGATATATTTCACATCTTCTTTTTTCTGTTGTTCTAAATTCTCAATCTTCTTCTTCAATTCTGCATTCTCATTTTGCAAGTATTCAATAGAAGTTTCAATCTTGGCATTGGTTTCTTGAATTTTCTTCAACGTGGGGTTTATATTATTAAATTCTTGTCGCTGGGCGGCAAGTAAGGAGGCAAACATCCCTCGCATTTCTTCCTTGAATGTGCAAAAATCATTCAAGCCAGTGCTGGGGGTAGACAGCCTTAGGTCAGCAGGACTATCCTGTTCTTTCCTCTTCTTAGCACGACCAAAGACAAAGTTTGGTGGGGTAACATTTGGTTCACTTATTGATTGGTCGTTCAAGTTTGCTTCGGACAAGGACTTATTCATATTTGCTAGTACCAGGAGACCACAGAGAGGTAGGAGTAAGTACGGTACGGTCACTGTACTGTATAACTTCGTTACTTTTACGATTATAAAATCTGTGGTTGCAATACGCTGTCCACAAGTACTAGGAGGACATAGGTTCGCAGTAGTAAATTAACTTGACAACATTTGCAAAATCCCGGCTGAGTGAATGATGTCTCCGAAGAACCTGTAGTGGTTTGTTGGTGGCGCGAAATTCAAATAGGTTGCAAATTTTAGGTTGTTTTAACTGTCTTCAGGTACCAGGAGAGCACAGCCCACAGATGAACTTATCAACACACAGTTCCCGGCAGAATGAATGATGTCACCGCAAGAATTGTGACATACAGATTGAGATACCAGGATCGCATAAACTTGTAGTAGATTAGGTGGTGGCACGAAATTAAAATAGTTTTCAAGTTTTCGGCTGTAATAATCTGTCCTTTTGTACCAGGAGAACACGGTGCGTCGTAGTTAATATAATCGAAAACAGTCACTCATTGATATAACGTCCCAATTAATGCTTCCGTATTTAAAACTTATGATATGTTGTACCAGTGTCGCATAAGCTTGTAGAGGTACTCGTATACCGGTGGCGTGAGAATTCAGGTATTGACAGCTGGAGGCAATCTTTGTCAAATAGTACTTTAAACTGCGGCCAGGTGGCAGAATGGTTTTCTTTCTGTACATATACAACTCCAGATTCACAGTTGCAAGCACCAGGATCGCATAGACTGTAGCTGTTGTTATTGAAATATTTTATTGACGAAAATCAATGCATTGGCGCGAGCGACGATGAAGTTCTCTTCACAAAGCACTGTCTAGGTTTCCAAAGTCAAATCAGCAGTATAAGGACCGCATGAGTTGGTGTTGTTGGTTCGGTCAGCGTGTCGTGGGCAGTTTGGCTAGTATGAGAACGGCCGAGCGAAGCGGGTAGATCGTTCGTTTTCGCTCGCACCCAGATGCAGCAGGTACTCACAAACGGCAACAGGAGGCGCACACGAACGTCCAGCGGGGCGTGGTAACAGTATAGCTCGTACTCTTGGTCACTTATGCACTCCTATTATTTCCACCGATTTTATGAGTTTAAATAATTATAATTTACTATTAAGAAATAGACAAACGTGAGCTCGGATACGTCTACTCGCAGTCGAGGTCCGGAGGGAAGGGGACAATTGCTCGACATCCTACATCCAGTCAGCCTCAGCGTGACAGACGGATATCGTGGCCCCGGCACACAGGCAACGGAAGGAACACGGGTGGGTTTTAGTCAGTAAAAGTCTGACACCCCCTCCCGCTCTACCCAGAACGGGAGAAGTTATTTGATAATTTCCCACCCAAAAAAAAAGCGTAACAGACGGGCACCGACCATATGCTGCACCAGAATGCACCCGCGGCGGCATCATCCGGGCGGCATGCGTCTGTCACATTTTATTCAGGTACTCGTGGTCGTGTATTGCCCTCCCTGAAGCAGTATAGTTTGCCGATGAGTAGCCTGGCCCCATCGATACGTCGCTCGATCCTGCACTGCTAGGATGGTACGGCTGGTTTTGGTCGAGTAGCTCCGTCACAGTTTGGGAACTTGACGTTAGCTAAACGACATGCCGCAACAGCCGCGCAATACAGGATCGAGTGTGTATCAATGAAATCCTCGCTGCTCTCAAGGTACACGCGCCTTATTTTCTTTGTGAATGAGTAGGCGTAGTAATCGGGGTCTAAGTTCGGTCGGAGTGTACCTATACTCGCGAAACGCATCCTCCAGTGCGCTCTATTTTATTATTATTAAAACTATGACAATAATTGTGACACGAAGCTGGGTCGTAATGGTCTGTAATGGTGGTAATCGGCAATCCGGGTGATCTATTTTTGTCCCATCGCTGAATGAAATAAAAAGCGTTTAAGTACCTAATTAAGAAAAACAGAAAAAGCTTCTAAAAATCTCTTTCAAATTTCATTGTACTAGAAGGCCAAGTTCTCGGTGTTCACACAAAATCTCCAAGCATTCCGACAACCAATTAGCTGGGAAGGTTTGCTGTAAGAACATGTTGCAGCTTTATTCATTGACTAGCTTTTACCCGCGACTTAGTCCGCGTGAAATTTCAGCTCCCGACTCACCGCGTTTGCATCACATCGCCCGCCATTGCTGTTCCAAAAGAGTCTGATCTGGTGAAAGTGTAAACGAATCCTATTCAGGTTAAATTCTGACACAATTACATCGAGAAAGAATTTAATTCTCTTTAGTAGTTTAAGGGATTCAGAAGCACATTCATTTGTATTTAAAAGTTTTCAACTTTATATCTCACCACTATTTTCAACAATAATAATTTACAATAAAGTAACAACAATAGTTTCTGCCCACCCCCATGGGAAGAAGGCGTAACTTTGTGTATGTTTGTATTTCCAACAATAAATTATTACTGTTTGAATAACATTATTAGATTATTATTTCGTTTATTATTATTTCGAACATAATTATAAAAAACATTTTTAAATATTTCCTATGAAACTATATAAAAAACATTTCAAAATGTAAAAAATAGTGTTCCTCCGGTATCGGGAGCAGGGTCCAAGCTACCGGTGGTTAGGGCTGCAGAGACAGGAACCTCCTCACAATTCGAGCCGTATCTATATAAATACATACGTAAATACGACGTATATAAAATAAGCTTTTTAGAGGGGGAATGGTATAATAGTATATTATACCATTCCCCCTCTAAAAAGCTTATTTTATTCACTGAAAACAGTGAATACAAAAGCTCTTTTAATCACTGTTTTGGTGTTTGAATTTAGAACACATCTATATATGCGACCTCCATCTCAATGCTATACAACCTCCTTGCGAAAACATACTCTATACACAGGAAATAAATATCGTTTCACAAGTTGATTGTTATTAGTAATAATAAGAAAATTACTTTTGATTTTAGTAATTGTTCCAATTTTAATGTGCATTTTAATTAAAGCCCCTTGCAGAGTAGCGCGACGCGACAGCGCGACGACACCGGTCATTGTTATACCGTGAAGTTTTCTTTGAAATTGTTTTGTTAGAATCGCGTCGCGCTGTCGCGTCGCACCAGTCTGCACGAAGCTTAATTCAACCTTCCTTTTTTCTTCAATAAATGTCTATTTTCGCTTAAATCTTTCTTTTTCTCGTAGTCATGGTATAAAGTATAGTATGCAACTCTTGAATAAAACGGATTTATATCGAGGGCCATGAATTACTCGCGTCGCTCAGGATTCTAAAACTTGAATCACTCGCTACGCTCGTGATTCAATCGTCATGAATCACTCCCTACGGTCGTGATTCAGTCGTTAGAATCCTTCACTTGCTCGTGATTCATCTATGGCCCTCGCTTTAAATCCGTCTTTTATTCACTAATTGCATAATATACTATTGTAGCATTATTTTGTTAGAGAAAAAGTGTTATAATATGATTATATCTTTAAATTTCGGTATTGTGTTTATAAAGTATGTCAATATAAACTCGTTTTGAAGTTTATAATTCGAAAATTACAATATGAGAGAAGATAAAAAACATTACGGTGATTTAAAATTAGAATTTCGGGTTTAAGTATTCAAGTTATTAAATCAAAGCACATTTTTTTTTTAGCATTCACATTTACGTTCTTTGATCCATTTGTTTGCATTTCCATCAGAAACTTTTGACCATTAGACCATTACCAGACCATTTATTTTCATAGCTGTCGCTACGATTCTAGTCACGATTGTTTTTTTTTAGAAGTTCATATACCTATCCAGTAACTGAAATCTGTAACAGCCGTATATATCCGTCACAATGAATTAATTCATGTTCGCGTTTGCAATAAACTATAAGCAACAGTCTTCAAAGCGATCTTTGTGAAAATCTTCATCAAAAATTCTCTATTCACGCCGTAAAATTACCTAGTTTGATAGTCACCTGTCCTAGGCAGTTATGAAGCTACATATTTAATCCGATGTCTAAGTAACGCGAGCCACAAAGGCTGGAGTCTAGACTTTGCTAGTATAGGCGTTAGTACGAAGTGAATAAATAATGTATGTAGACAGCGGGTTTCACATTATCCTCCTACTTCGGGAGCTGCCGATGTACAGAGCACATCATCATGGACCTGAAAATTTTAGAACCATATGGCATGTACTTGGCCAGTCAGACAGGCTAAACAACGCTGACAAGAATGATAAATGATATTTATTTTGTAAATTGGTTAAAAATAACACTATTACACGTCAAGTTTTTTATTGAAAATAGATGAGGTCGGACAACATGACTCTTGTTTGGTGTCGCTTCCTTGCTTACTCGCTGGTTGCTTGAATGGAATAAACTTTGAACTAGTTCAAAATAATAACATCATAAAATGCAAAACAAATAATACTCACCTATTTATTAAATATTTTACTTACGTCGAACAGATCACCAAAAACTTTAATTCGTGAGCTCTCGAACTATCAGGGATAACGCTCAAGTGAGTCTTCACAATTCGCTCGTTAATCATCGCGCCGCGTCGCATCGCACCGCACCGCACCGGACCGCAACGCGTCACACGTCAATTACTCGCGAGAAAAACTATAGCACGTTTCATTATAAGCTCAAATTGAAAAAGTTCAGATATCAAAGGTGGGTAAAGGTCGTGAACTTAATGTTTATGCCGTTGATATTTAATTCGAAGAGTAAATTAACTGAATTTAGAACTATTTCTTAATAATAGGTCTAGGTCTTGTTTTAAAGACGTAATCATAGGCTTCTACGGTGTCCCTTAATTTGCTATTATAATTGGCATTTAAAATATAAATTGAAGACCAAGTAGTAGTCCTAAATCAATTTGAATATAAATAGTTTGTTTTACATTGCATGGCGATTTATACTTTACTAGCTTCCGCCAAAAATATTGATATGTGATATTTTTATTAATTATAGCCTATGTTTCTTAGTAATAATATAGCATCGTACTGGAGAAAAGAACTCTGCATCTTGAATTTCTGACAGAATCTTTTATTTTGAAATAGATTGTGCATTATCCAAACTATATATAATAATCCTAATAATTATTATGATTAATGCGAAAGTGAGTTTGTTTGTTTGTTACGCTTTCACGCTAAAAGGCTGAACAGATTTGCATGAAATTTGGCACATGGGTAGACCATGACCTGGATTAGGACATAGGATGTGCCTTTTGCTTGTTGCAATTATTAGTTAGTCGACGCAGAGGTGAACTGCGTTACTGTGACAAGAGGTAACAGCAAACAGTGGCCGTGCGCGCACCCCGCAGCATACTGTCGTTCTAGGAACTATGTAACTTATTTTATTATGGATATCAATACACTAGGAGTCGTCTCTAGGAGAGTGCGTCTTGATTTTAGACCAAGTAATTTATATTTCTTAAGCCAATCTTCATAAGATAAAACTGTGTGGAAGCAACGGCAATGCATGGCTTTTAGAAACTTTTCAATACGTTCCGAACACTTATTGTAAAAGGTATTCCACACTGGCACTGCGTACTCGAGCTGTGATCTGATCAGAGACTTATACAGATATAAATAGGTAGAGGGCGCTCAAACTACTTCGCAGATCTCATCACAAAACCATTGTATTATTTACAACTGTGTTAATGTGTGCATCAAGGTGAAGTTTATCATCGAGGAGAATGCCAAGATCCCGAAAGAGGGACATCCTTGTTAGTGTAGTATTTGCTAAAGAGTAAGGGTACTTGAGAACATTCTTATTCTTCGTGAAACTGATACAACAGCATTAAGACAGATTCAGTTGCAATTTATTGTACTTGAAATATTCACTGAAGCGATCTAGATCTTCCTGTAATACTCGTAATCTGCTGTCTTGCAAATTTTTGATAGGCCTATACATTTTGAGATCGTCCGCATAGAGCAGGACTTTAGAATTTTGAAAACAAGTGTCAATGTCGTTTACACATAAGACAAATAAAAGGGAACCGAAGGATTTCGTGGATTTAGAATTGACGAGTGGAACGTAAGGTTTAATTATTCTAAAAATTATATTATTAAATTTATTTACTGCTATATCTACGGAGTTTTGCAACATCTGCTCTTTATATTTAATTTCACTTAATTCCTTATTATTTTGAGCATTTATCAAATAGGCAAAACAACTATATTCACATGCTAAATAATTACATGCATTTCTTAGTTAGTCACCATAGTGACAAGTTTATATTTTTTGACACCAACATTTTTGTTGATAAGCTAAGGTCGACTAGGGATACTGTGTATCTGCCCATTAGTTTTAGACGTCAAATAGCTAGGCTATTAGCTTTTAATATAAAGCCAGACATAATTAGTATGTCTAAGTCATTTACAGTTAGTAATAGTACTAATGTTAAGGTGGTTAGCTCAAATAGTTTAAACTAGTTTGTAAGACAACAGAAGGTACCTCTAACAGTTTATTTACACTTAATAACAACAAGGTATTTTCTGGCACTAACATAGTTAACTGTACAAAAGGGGCTAAGCAGAAATCCTTGAAATTATTTCACCAAAATATTCAAGGCTTTTCTTCCAAACAATTGGAAATTGAATTGTTTTTAGAAAAAACAAAGTTTGACATTATTTGTTTAACTGAGCATTGGTTAAAGGATTATGAAATGTTAGTTAACTATGAGAATTATAGTGTAGTCAGTTGTTTTAACCGAAAATCAATGCTGCGTGGTGGTTCACTAATATTAATTAAAAGTTGTATTAAATCAAAAACCCGTATTGACATAGTTGAACTATCGGTTGAACATAGCATTGAACTGTCTTGTGTTGAGCTAAACTCAAACTCAAACTCAAATCATTTATTTCAATTAAACCATTACAGGCACTTTTGAATTGTCAAGGAATCGGTCAGTCAAAAATATGAAGCTAGTTGCCCATTCCAAAGCGTAGTAGGTACCTATGGAGAAGAACGGGCAAGAAACTCCACGGACACTCTTTTAAATAAAATAAATTGTTACAAAGTATTGGTTACATCATTCATGTTGAAATTATACATGTGAGAACAATGTAGAAAGACGTGCACGTTAGAAGCGTCCGTAATACAAAGATAAAAACAAAGAACAATTTAAAAATTAAAAATCAGCCATGGCCGCTAAGAGTTGACCAGTCCCAACTGACGGCGCCCGTTCACGAACATGACGTATGGATCAGCACCATTCAGCTCAACCATTTTGAAGGGAGCTAAATGATCCAACACACGCGCCACCATCAGCGAGACATTTGAGTGAGCATGACATACTCACAGCCGCCAGGGCACATTCAAGTCAATAAAAAAAAAAAGTATTACCCGGTAAATGGTAGCTCTTTAGTACATAGTACTCACACCTATGCTCTGGAATTATATAATACAAAGGAGATTGACTTTATACAATGCAAAGATGGTCTTAAAATCTTCAGCAGCTCCAACAGTATTTTCAGATGTTAATCAATTAGTTGTGGTTGTGGAGCAGGACCAGCATTGAGCCAAGCATTTTTATCAGTGATGTAATCCCCCAACTTATAATATGCCTGCCTGCATAGTGTGCGTTTTATACAAGACTTGAATTTCGTCTCATTCAGTTGAAGTATGTGGGGAGGAATTTTATTGTAACATTTTAAACAGTACCCCATGAAAGATGAGTCCACTTTAGCCAGTCTGAAACCTGGTTGAACTAATATAATAGGTCCCTATTTCTTGTACTATAATTATGTCTATCACCTCTTTTACTAAAAAGATGTAAGTTTTTTCTTACGTACATGATGTTTTCATAGATATATTGACAAGGTACCGTCATGATTTTAATATCCTTAAACAGTTCCCTTAGAGAGTCACGCCTGCGGAGATAGTACATGGCTCTAATCGCTCTTTTCTGCAGAATAAAAATAGACTCAATGTCTGCAGCCCGTCCCCACAGTAAAATACCGTAAGACATGATACTATGAAAGTAACTAAAATAGACCAGCCTCGCGGTATCTACATCAGTAAATTGACGGATTTTTCTGACAGCATATGCTGCTGAACTTAGCCGTCCTGCGAGAGATGTTAAATGAGGACCCCATTGTAGCCTTGAGTCTAGCGTGATCCCTAGGAAAACAGTTTTATCGACGAATTCTAGTTTCTCTTGATTCAATACTATCTCACAATCACTACTTTTGACATTTGGTAAAGAAAATTTTATACACTTAGTTTTTTTTCCATTTAATACTAAATTATTAGCAGTGAACCAATTTTGGACCTGCAATAGGGCGTTATTTACGTCGTCAAAATTTGTTGCACGTCTATCTACCTTAAAAATTAAGGAAGTATCGTCAGCAAATAACACCATTTGTGGTTGATTTTTTAATAAATGGAGTAGATCATTGATATACACTAAAAAGAGGAATGGACCCAATATCGAGCCTTGTGGCACACCTATTTTTACTTTTAAACCTAGTGAATTGATACCGTTTATTTGGACTTGCTGTTGTCTATTATTTAAATAAGATTTTACTAAATTGAGTGCAAGTTTTCCAAGTCCGTAATGCTCAAGTTTCAAGAGTAAGGTTTCGTGATCGACGCAATCAAATGCCTTGGAGAGGTCACAAAAGATTCCTATGGCGTCTTGGGCCTCTTCCCACGCGTTAAAAATGTGTCTTAATAAGGTTACACCGGCGTCGGTCGTACAACGTCCTTTGGTGAAACCATACTGTTGATCATGAAGGATTTTATTTGTGTTAAAATGATTGAGCATTTGATTAAGCATTACCTTTTCAAACACCTTGCTGAAAACCGGCAACACGGATACGGGTCTATAATTATTGGTGTCTTTACTGTCCCCGGATTTGAAAAGTGGTATTACCTTACTGTATTTCATTAAATCCGGGAAGACTCCTTGGTCCACACACAAATTAAATATTAAGGCTAAGTAAGGCGCTATGGTCTCAATTATGGAAGTACAGACTTTAATGGACATTCCCCAAAGATCTTCGGTTAATTTGATCTTAATTTGCTGAAAAGCTTTTATCACTGTTATAGGATTAATATGCTTAAAGTTAAATTTAATCGGGCAAGCTGAAACGTTCGCCCTTACTAAATCAAAAGAGAGCGAGGGCGAGGAATTTAAGGTTTCAGTAGTTTTAAGTGGGATACTGGTAAAGAAATTTACAAATTCTTGAGCAACTTCTTTGTTATCGCAAATGAGACCACCACATGACGTCTTCAGTGTGTAATCAGAATTATGCTTTTTGTTCCTGTTCGTTTCGTTATTAATAATTTTCCAAACCGTCTGTATTTTATTGTCTGCTGATTTAACCTTGTTGCTAATGTATAAGGCTTTAGCTGTCTTACAAGAGCTCTTAAAAATTTTAGAGTACGTAGCAACATACTTATTAAAAGTTTCCGTGTTAATATAAGGCTTAAGGCCATACAGCTCGAAAAGTCTATCCCTACTTTTCCTGAGTCCTTTAGTTGCCCAGTCACTAAATAAAAACTTAGGGCTGATAGTTTTTGTGTTTTTCTTAAAAGAATTATTGAACTCGGTCTGGACTAACGCAAAGAATTCCTCGTACAAAATATTAGCATTGTTCATTGTAAGGTCTTGATTATTTAACTTACAAACTAAAGTGCTATTAAATTTATTTAAATTAACTGCCGTTATTGGTCTGAATTGTATCTGCACTTTTTTTACTGGTATGTTGGATTCAAAAGTTACGGATTGACCACTGTGATCAGAAGGGAGATAATTAACGATGGCTTTATCTAAATAGTCGCAAGAACAAAACACATTATCAATACATGTAGCAGTAGTCGTAGTTACTCGGGTTGGTTCTACAAACACATTTGACAAATTGAATGATTTGAACAAATTTAAAAATCTACTGGTATTTGAATTATTTTCTAAAATATTAATGTTAAAGTCACCACAGATAATTACTGATTTATTAGCAGTTGCAAGTTTTGCCAAAACATCTTCCATTACTGACTCAAATATAGAGTAGTTTTGATAATTTAGCTAGATAAGCATGTCATAGTGTGCGTTTACAGACCCCCAAATTATCAAAACTACTCTATATTTGAGTCAGTAATGGAAGATGTTTTGGCAAAACTTGCAACTGCTAATAAATCAGTAATTATCTGTGGTGACTTTAACATTAATATTTTAGAAAATAATTCAAATACCAGTAGATTTTTAAATTTGTTCAAATCATTCAATTTGTCAAATGTGTTTGTAGAACCAACCCGAGTAACTACGACTACTGCTACATGTATTGATAATGTGTTTTGTTCTTGCGACTATTTAGATAAAGCCATCGTTAATTATCTCCCTTCTGATCACAGTGGTCAATCCGTAACTTTTGAATCCAACATACCAGTAAAAAAAGTGCAGATACAATTCAGACCAATAACAGCAGTTAATTTAAATAAATTTAATAGCACTTTAGTTTGTAAGTTAAATAATCAAGACCTTACAATGAACAATGCTAATATTTTATACGAGGAATTCTTTTCGTTAGTCCAGACCGAGTTCAATAATTCTTTTGAGAAGAACACAAAAACTATCAGCCCTAAGTTTTTATTTAGTGACTGGGCAACTAAAGGACTCAGGAAAAGTAGGGATAGACTTTTCGAGCTGTATGGCCTTAAGCCTTATATTAACACGGAAACTTTTAATAAGTATGTTGCTACGTACTCTAAAATTTTTAAGAGCTCTTGTAAGACAGCTAAAGCCTTATACATTAGCAACAAGGTTAAATCAGCAGACAATAAAATACAGACGGTTTGGAAAATTATCAATAACGAAACGAACAGGAACAAAAACCATAATTCTGATTACACACTGAAGACGTCATGTGGTGGTCTCATTTGCGATAGCAAAGAAGTTGCTCAAGAATTTGTAAATTTCTTTACCAGTATCCCACTTAAAACTACTGAAACCTTAAATTCCTCGCCCTCGCTCTCTTTTGATTTAGTAAGGGCGAACGTTTCAGCTTGCCCGATAAAATTTAACTTTAAGCATATTAATCCTATAACAGTGATAAAAGCTTTTCAGCAAATTAAGATCAAATTAACCGAAGATCTTTGGGGAATGTCCATTAAAGTCTGTACTTCCATAATTGAGACCATAGCGCCTTACTTAGCCTTAATATTTAATTTGTGTGTGGACCAAGGAGTCTTCCCGGATTTAATGAAATACAGTAAGGTAATACCACTTTTCAAATCCGGGGACAGTAAAGACACCAATAATTATAGACCCGTATCCGTGTTGCCGGTTTTCAGCAAGGTGTTTGAAAAGGTAATGCTTAATCAAATGCTCAATCATTTTAACACAAATAAAATCCTTCATGATCAACAGTATGGTTTCACCAAAGGACGTTGTACGACCGACGCCGGTGTAACCTTATTAGGACACATTTTTAACGCGTGGGAAGAGGCCCAAGACGCCATAGGAATCTTTTGTGACCTCTCCAAGGCATTTGATTGCGTCGATCACGAAACCTTACTCTTGAAACTTGAGCATTACGGACTTGGAAAACTTGCACTCAATTTAGTAAAATCTTATTTAAATAATAGACAACAGCAAGTCCAAATAAACGGTATCAATTCACTAGGTTTAAAAGTAAAAATAGGTGTGCCACAAGGCTCGATATTGGGTCCATTCCTCTTTTTAGTGTATATCAATGATCTACTCCATTTATTAAAAAATCAACCACAAATGGTGTTATTTGCTGACGATACTTCCTTAATTTTTAAGGTAGATAGACGTGCAACAAATTTTGACGACGTAAATAACGCCCTATTGCAGGTCCAAAATTGGTTCACTGCTAATAATTTAGTATTAAATGGAAAAAAAACTAAGTGTATAAAATTTTCTTTACCAAATGTCAAAAGTAGTGATTGTGAGATAGTATTGAATCAAGATAAACTAGAATTCGTCGATAAAACTGTTTTCCTAGGGATCACGCTAGACTCAAGGCTACAATGGGGTCCTCATTTAACATCTCTCGCAGGACGGCTAAGTTCAGCAGCATATGCGGTCAGAAAAATACGTCAATTTACTGATGTAGATACCGCGAGGCTGGTCTATTTTAGTTACTTTCATAGTATCATGTCTTACGGTATTTTACTGTGGGGACGGGCTGCAGACATCGAGTCTATTTTTATCCTGCAGAAAAGAGCGATTAGAGCCATGTACTATCTCCACAGGCGTGACTCTCTAAGGGAACTGTTTAAGGATATTAACATCATGACGGTACCTTGTCAATATATCTATGAAAACATCATGTACGTAAGAAAAAACTTACATCTTTTTAGTAAAAGAGGTGATAGACATAATTATAGTACAAGAAATAGGGATCTATTAGTTGAACCAGGTTTCAGACTGGCTAAAGTGGACTCATCTTTCATGGGGTACTGTTTAAAATGTTACAATAAAATTCCTCCCCACATACTTCAACTGAATGAGACGAAATTCAAGTCTTGTATAAAACGCACACTATGCAGGCAGGCATATTATAAGTTGGGGGATTACATCTCTGATAAAAATGCTTGGCTCAATGCTGGTCCTGCTCCACAACCACAACTAATTGATTAACATCTGAAAATACTGTTGGAGCTGCTGAAGATTTTAAGACCATCTTTGCATTGTATAAAGTCAATCTCCTTTGTATTATATAATTCCAGAGCACAGGTGTGAGTACTATGTACTAAAGAGCTACCATTTACCGGGTAATACTTTTTTTTTATTGACTTGAATGTGCCCTGGCGGCTGTGAGTATGTCATGCTCACTCAAATGTCTCGCTGATGGTGGCGCGTGTGTTGGATCATTTAGCTCCCTTCAAAATGGTTGAGCTGAATGGTGCTGATCCATACGTCATGTTCGTGAACGGGCGCCGTCAGATTGGACTGGTCAACTCTTAGCGGCCATGGCTGATTTTTTATTTTTTAATTGTTCTTTGTATTACGGACGCTTCTAACGTGCACGTCTTTCTACATTGTTCTCACATGTATAATTTCAACATAAATGATGTAACCAATACTTTGTAACAATTTATTTTATTTAAAAGAGTGTCCGTGGAGTTTCTTGCCCGTTCTTCTCCATAGGTACCTACTACGCTTTGGAATGGACAACTAGCTTCATATTTTTGACTGACCGATTCCTTGACAATTCAAAAGTGCCTGTAATGGTTTAATTGAAATAAATGATTTGAGTTTGAGTTTGAGTTTTCCTCATTTATCTTCTCATAATTAGCTTTATAATGGTTGAACTTTTTCACAGACTTTCGAATCATGTTTGTATGGAGGGTTTAAATGGTATTAATAAACAGAATGACGGATGATGATTCAAATAGTCGGTGGGAGGAAAAACAGAGCATTCGTTGTGACTGATGGCCAGGTCTAATAATTTCCCACTCGAATTCTTGACAGTGTTGTACTGGTGAGCATTAATGAACGACATAAATACACCTAAGATGTCCACAAATCCAGGAATTGCCACTACAAACTGATCCAATAATGGATCAGTTCTATATATATGGATTAGTTCATTATAGGGAATCCAGTCAATATTAGGTAAGTTGTAATCTTGTAGTTGTAAGAGATAAAACTGCTGTACGTTAGTGTCGCCAAGTAAAGGTTGTAGGAGATCGAAATATTGAACATAAATGGATTCAGGTGTTTTAGGTGATATTATGTAGGCCGACCCGATTATTTGGTTACTTATTCGACAGTTAAAATTACAATTTCTGTCCTGTCTAACACAACTTTTCCTTTAATTTTTATTACCCTTACACGCCAATGTGTGCGCGACCCTTTTCTCCAAGTGGGTGGACATACCGCCATTTTCCAATACAAAATCTTATAACTTAGTTAGTTGAATAATACTTACCAACAATGCTAAAATTCTTATCAGTTAATTCTTTTATAATTAAACAATGCTAAAATCTACAAATACAAAGGTTATTCAGAATGAAAGTTAATTATGACCCTTTATTACTTTTTACACCTTAATTATTACTATTTTGACAAAAATTCCTGTGATTCAAGGAATTTAATCGAACAACAGGTATTCATTAGTAAATTGCAGTGTAAAATAATCTGCTTAATTTATAGTTGGTTTCCCATTATTGAAATTCATTTAGTTCTCGTATTAAATTATTACATTCAGTTATTGATCATAATATGCAAATCGCGCCATCCTCGTGACATTAGGTAGCGCTTTATAATAAACTTTACTAGGCCAAATTTTACTATGTCAAATGACCACTTGTTAATATGACTAAAAACCCAAAAATCATTCAATCAAATCTTCCCTTATAATATTAACTTTAGTTTTAGCTAGAACGTCGAAATTAGTTAAATAGTTTTTCTTCCAGGCGAACTCACAGTATATTGACTGTGAGTTTACAAACTGGGCAATTGATGGCGTTTGATCTCAAAGGAATCGATATCATTCACAGATGCATGCAAATGGTTGTATCAGTATTCCACAGTAACCCATAGAGGGCAGGATCAACTTTATGGTGACATGTTGAAACGACTTTATGGTGAATAACAATTATAATAAATAGTTACGCATAAGATTATGTTATAATCTGTACAGGTAGACGCTTTCATTCTGGGTACAGGGTGTCTCAAACGTAGTGGTCCAAAGGCAAATGGGGTAAAGCTGAGGTGGCCACAAATCATTGAAAAAAAATTAAGTTGGAATATTCTCCACAGTTCAGAAAATTTTACAATTTCACTTCGATTTTTCGACTATGTAAACAAAATTTTCGACGTAGCGAGTTCAAATTTGGCTGGAAAATGCCTTAATAGCGTAGGTACAAGATTATGTTCTTTATGTTCAGTGTGGCTCTGCATGCTTTAGATTTTATTTTTACTTGTCTTTTCACTTAACTTTAGCGAAACTTTCTAAGGCCAGATTAAGAAAAAAAATACTACGTGCTCATAGTTTTAAAAGTCTCTATTATTGATAGTTAAATGGGGAAATTTCATAAAAATTGCTTAAATAAAATGGTTTCCATAATAAGGTTGAAAAATCCGAAAAAGTTTTTGCTCTAATTTTACATTCTTCTAATTTTTTTTGTTTTAATTTTGAAAACTGTTAAGTATTCCTATTACATTTTTTAACCTTAAAAATCTCTCATTTGTTCAATCTTGCTTTGGAAATTACATCTTTTTACATACATAATATTTTTACTTTTGAAATACATAATCTGTGAAAATGTCAACTGTCTACCTATTGGTCAGGAAATTGCATCACTATGGTGTTAGAAACACTGCCTTGGATCTTCTTATTTCTTATTTGGATAATAGGATCCAAAGAGTAGACGTTAACGGCAAGCGATCCCCAGGTTCGCTTGTCACTATGGGAGTTCCGCAGGGCTCAATTCTTGGCCCTTTTTTATTTCTCGTATATATTAATGACCTACCTTGCCTCATAAAGAACAGTCATGAAATAGTGTTATTTGCAGATGACACATCACTTATATTTAAGCTTAAGCGAAAACAGACCGTTATTGACGATGTAAATAATGCTCTCTCTAAAATTGTGCATTGGTTTAGTGTTAATAATTTACTTTTGAACGAGAAAAAGACTAAATGTATTAGATTTCTGACACCTAACGTTAAGCAGGTGAAAACCAATGTACTAGTAAATGGGACAGAATTGGATCTTGTGGACACCACTGTGTTCTTAGGTATTACTTTGGATTCGAAGCTTCAGTGGGGACCTCATATAACCAAATTGTCGAAGCGGCTAAGCTCTGCAGCCTACGCGGTGTATAAAATCCGTCATTTGACTGATGTAGAAACAGCTCGATTAGTATACTTTAGTTATTTCCATAGTGTAATGTCGTATGGCATTTTGTTGTGGGGAAATGCGGCCGACTTTCAGGCTATATTTGTGCTGCAGAAACGTGCCATTCGAGCAATTTATAACCTAAGTTGTAGGCATTCACTGAGGGATAAATTTAAGGAAATAAACATAATGACGGTCGCGTCTCAATATGTATATGAGAACCTGATTCATGTAAAAAAGAATATAAATCTATATTCTAAACACAGCGACATTCATAGCTTAAATACTAGAAACAAAGATTTATTTCTTGTGCCGAGGACTAGGCTCCAAAAAATTAGTAATTCATTTAAGTGCCAAAGTATACGTTTTTACAACAAACTCCCAAGCCATGTCAAAGAACTGAGCCTCAATAAATTTAAATCATTTATTAAACAGAAACTATGTCAAAAAGGTTTCTATAAAGTTAAAGATTACTTAGACGACAAAAAGGCTTGGGACTAATTAAGCTACTCCAATGTACCCCAAGCAACAAACAAGTGTTTTTAGAATCAAAGACTACATGATACTATATGAGCTCATATAATTGTTTGGATTATTTTATTTGACTGTAAGTCAATTTATTTTAAATTTTGTTTTCATTTATTGTTGACATAATCTACTCATTAAAATGTTTTTATTTTATGAGTTGATTGCAATTTGTGCTTATGTAAATTATTTTTGCATTAAAGCATTATTATATAGAATCAAGTTTTTCTAACTGAACAGACAGCTGTGCTGCTGGGGAGTTTGTTGCGCCACTTCTTCTTCCCAGCTTAAGCACTAGGAAGTGGTGAAGGGTGGGCGTTTTTGGGGGACTGTCTTATGTAATTTTGACGTTCGAAAAGTGCTGATTCTCAGCCTAGTTTGAATAAATGACTTTTGATTTTTTTTTTTTTTTATTACGATTTATGAGATACAGCCCGCTGACAAACAGACTGACGGACGGAAAGTCGAGGCTTAGTAATTGGGTTCCGTTTGACACCCTGCGGATACGGAACCCTAAAAAAAAACTAATTGGTTCAGTCTGCTTTTGGAAATGATAACACAAGTTGTGAAAGCCTACGCGTCAACATTTTACCCTATTTGCCTTCGGACCACTACGTTTGAGACAGCCTGTATGTTTGATCAAGTAAATATATCTTTATCTTATCTTTATCCAACTCAAAAATATTATGCCTATTTTTACATTTTACTGATTTTACAACACTGTCAATATCACTGTGATCTATAAACATTGTCGTTAGTTGCAGTTGGGTTGCCGCTGTTAGACGTAAAATTACTGTGAAAGGACTATACCTATTTGCTTCGGTATACACACCACTTATCTGCACATCCAATTCAGCCATATCAACTTCAAGCATTTCACAAGCTAAGACACTGGAACCCCTTGTAACTCAAGTTAACCCCCCAAGGGTCCCAAGTCTGCAAGAACTGCCAGCCTTTAAACAATTTAGCTGAGTGACATAGACCAGCCGTTTAACACGCATCATCTTAGCTGTATACTTAGTCATTGCAAACAAGAATTGTTTAGGGAGAACACTAAATAGAAATTATTCAGAAGGCCCACGTGATATATTTCATTCTAAGGTTTTACCCGGTATATTAATTACAAGCAACGAGTTATTTCTACTATTATTACCCCTATTGACCCACGGCGGAACGGAGATGGTACACTACACGTTTTGGCGCAAGAGTCATTCTGTTTGTTTGTAAATATTTTTTTCTAAAACTACTGGTCTAATTTTGAAGCGGATTTTGTATTACTTATGTATCATCCATGCCATTATCGATCTCGCTTACCACACGTTCAGAATATGAAGAGTTATTCATTTTAATGGTCCACTAAAAGGAAGCTGGTTTTCACAAAAAAGGATCTTTCAGGTAGGGGCAGCTCAATACCATGGATGATGAGTCATCCAACGACTATTGCGGACCATGAGGTCCTAGGTTCGGTTCCCGGGTCGGACAAGGTGTTATTAGGTTTTCCATCTGGAATTTCTCAGTAGCAGCCCGGAGTTTGAATTTGTGTCCGGTTGATGGCAATAGGCTCGCCCCCTTTTGCATGGGACTCAAACATAACTGGCGAAATATGGGTGTACTGCAGGTACACCTCTGCATAACCCTTCGGGCAATACAGGCGTGATGTTCTGTTATGATTCATCATTATTTGCCTAACCTTTCCCCAACTATGTTGAGGTCGGCTTGCAGCTCAATACCAGTATTTTACTGGGTTGTGGAGGCCAGATAGGCAGTCGTATCTGGCCTCCACAACCCACTTTCTGTGTAATACGATATTCGACGGGTAAATAATAGTCAAAGAAGGACTTCTGCAACTGTCTTACATCAGAAGATCAAGTAAAGGGCAGGTAAATATGAAGGTGTGAGCTAAGCTCGTGGCCCGACGTCGCGTCACGTCGTGTTCACACGGCGCTGTGGACCCTGGCGTGGTGACGCCACACGGTCAGCGGCGGAAGAACTTGGGCTAATGTTCCTCGGAAAATGTAGAGGAAAATACTGGCATAGCAACAATGAAGACATAGAATAGAACGTGGAAGAGCAAATCCTATACTAGGAATTTCTCGTTTCGTCGTTCTTTATAAACAGAAACTGCCAGATCTGTAGATAACAGCTATCAGCATTTTTTGTACAAATCAATTGCTGCATATGGGAGCGTATCCACTTCTCTTCTCGTTTTCACTTCTCGTCTGGTGTATGAATTACATTAATTAAATTAAACCAATCGTTGAAGTTTAAGGACTAAAAGGAAATATTATTCGATGAAATACATCAAAAACCAATATAATTGGTATAAACTGCAACGCAGTGTTGAACAAAACCACCAGTGCTTTAACCCCCAATGCTATAGGTATGTGAATCTGTTCTAAGGGATTGCCCTAAAAGCGGGTTTACCTACAGCACTACTTTAACGTCACAAACCATTAGAGGAGCCCGCACTAATCGGTCCAGCCGTTTCGGAGATAAATGGCCCAACCGATAGACATTACTTACATTTCCAACGCCCTATTACTTTTACCTTGAATAAAAGTCTTGGTCTATGTAAAATTGGTATCTATCAATCTGGAGAATTATTCTGATTTGACCTGAAAATGGATCTCTATGTAGCAATGCTAAAACCGGCCTGTATGACAGATAAAGTATATTTATTTTGAAGCCTATTTCCTCAAGTTCGCTGGATGTGAGAAGCACAGAATCGGTCGATGTGGCGACTCTTGTGGGAGTCCTAAGTCCAACAGTGGACTGGACGTATTTCGGCTGAAATGATGACGATGATGATGATTTCCTGAATAGGATTAGTTAAGCCTTTCATTAGAAATGTTATATTTCCGCTGTTCTAATGGTGCTACAGTTAATCTGGTGTCGTACTTAAGCGGCGCTCAAGGAGATTAATATCGCAAAGGATTGGAGGTAAGTGCGAGCTGGCGGTGACGTCACGGTTATTCACGCCTGGCACTTTAGCGGCGCGGCAGGTGTGGCGTAATTGTTGTGGGTGTCTAGCTCTAGTGCTTTGGTTTACGATTAATGAGGTGTGCGTTTATATGAAGGTATTGATTAGGCATCATTTACTGGTGTATGATTAAGTGCTAATGGAAAATATATTACACAGATGTATTTATTTATTTATTCTTTACAAGCTGTGTGCCCGATGAGATAACCCATCGGCTAAAATTACTGAATGAAACTTCCTTACGAACTTTCATCCCCTGTTTAATTCCTTTAGGGGATGAAGTCCTTCCTGAACAATAGTGAGCACTCACTATATTTATGGAAATCTTTTGCAAAATTCCATCATGTCCTCGCGGTGTAGGCTGTACGTTGTCTATCATTGAATGAATTCAAGATTTCTATTAAGTAGATTGTAGAGAAAATCCAATAAAAATAAGTTTTACCTGTTCTCTTAATGGTGCGATCTATAGGATAGATTATTATCAACTGTATTTTAAGATTTTCATAGAAAAATCTCTGGCTCGAATTAATCAGTCTTTATTTATATTTTTGGCAACATGTTTTTATAAAACTTTGAATGGATTTTTTTTTTTCGAATGCTAATCCTGTAGTAATTAATCTCTTGCTAGGCGCCTTATCCCATAATTAATCAGAAAAAAAAGAAGAAGAGCTTTAGATATAAACCAACTAATCCATGTCTCTTTAAGAACGATAATACTCACGATAACAATACATAGTAACAAAATCACCTTCATTCAATATCTCAGTCACATTACTCTACATTACTTACTATAAAGCAAGCCCCACACAAACTTCCCTGCACATAAAACTAGCTGTAACGCAAGTTAGTCGAGTGGGATGTGAAAACGAGTGCCGTGACGTCACAACTCACAACTTGGTCAGCACCACGAGATGCCGACGCACCATAAAGTTGGGGCTATGAATATGTGCACGAAAACTGTTTCAGCACACTTATGACACTATTTTCGACATGTCAGTTTCTAGATATTTTATGATGAAATATGAGTTTAATATAGTTATTATTGTAGGGCAGACCATTTTCAGGTGAAACTAAGTAACAGCTTAGCAAATAATTTCAGTTCGTAAAACTTTAGTTGTGAAACGTGAACATAATTTGTATTTTAGTACTATATACATTTATGTTAAGTTTCAATTTATTAATGCATAATTGTTGTAATTTTTACGGGAAATATGAAAGCAGTTATTAGTATTTAATATATTTTACAACTTAGTGCAAAACACTTTGATTGCACTGGCAACACCGAAATATTAGAAATGTAAAATGGCGTCGCGTCACCACGTGCGCTTGTTGTTCCGTTGGTCATGACAGTAGGTCGTATCGAGTGGCTGTGAGTTAAAATATATAACGCTGCCGGATAGCCTTTACAAGAAGTGGTCATTGTATTAGTGGTTCAGCAGCTTCAATATCGTCAGGATTGTGCCGGAATATAACGTTCCTCGTGGACGTTTTATAACTCGATTTCTATAACTGTGCTCTTGGAGCTGTCAAAGTCGTAGGTTGTTAGTATTGAATTCAACCGCCCGGTTACTTCCTCAGTGCCCCGATGCTTCTTAGAACGGTCTACACAACTCGTGTCGTCTGCACAGTTCTGCCATATTATTCGTTGTTATTGTTATTATTTAACCTAAAACACTGTAATATTTTGACATTGACAGGCGCACTCTTAAAAAAATCGGGTTATACGACAGCGGCTTCCCTGACATCTTCTTTTGTTAAAGACCACGCAACCATAGATACGACGCTCTGCTAGAGTGACAAGTCACCAGCCAGTATCACTCTTATCTGACCTTTTCGGTGATTCCAGTAACTTCGTAATAAAACCAGACGCCGCCACTTGCTGCGCCGTCATATAGATTGGCATAGAATTGTTGGATATCTACCTACTGTAAATTAAGATTACCTGTTCGTTTTAATATGTATTACAATACTAAATAAATAGTTATAGTTTGTGAAGAATAGGAGATGTGATGGTATGGTGTAGCTGTAGAATATTGAATTTGATGTTGACGAAGAAATAAAATTAATAAATGACTTTAAGATCCATTTGGAGATTAGTATCTATTTTGAAGTTAAATATATTCGGAATTAAATTCGTTGTTTAACATAATAATCTTAGTTTTTGTTTACTAGGGTAGGAATGGGCTTTTCAGGTGTAGTCAGTTGTAGGCACCTGAAAAGGAGGTAATTGTATAGTCGACTTGGTAATTGTTTTATCAACCTAAGGTTGAATGATACTTGCACGTCATAATACGTCAAAGTCTATTTGTCTTTGAGACAGTTAAATAGTTTCAATTTAGTGATGAAGCACTTACGAGATTGACTTGTACTCATCATTATCAATTACTTTTACTAAGGGACGCTAAAACAAAGGGGCTCCATAAATTTTGTTGATTTATGAACACAAATGAATGGAGCTGCAGATTTTTATTTTGCGATTTCACGATTGTTCCCACAGTAAAAGTATGGTAAACTAAAACTAAGTTTGTGAATTAAGTACCTATTTTATATAACACCGTATTAAAGTTTACTGAAGTTGCTAGTTGTGCCACTGGTTCATAATTCTCATTACAAGAGAGTCTCGTCACCCGCGACACTTGAACCGTTCATTTTATTAATTATTGTGTAAACTTTGCTCCGAGCATCAGGCGCTTCTAACGAAAATATAAACTATGGCTTGCGATACAATGATAGTTGGTACTGATTGTAACATCGCTAATGGAAGTTTGAGCTGGTTTTGGTAAACTAAGGGATAAGCACTAAGAATAGAATAGAATAGAATAATTTGATTTCGGAGTCCATAGGGTTAGTAACAATTTTACTTAACATCTAGTGTTAGTAAGTACAGACACTGATTGACATAAAATTAAAATTCAACGTGGAGCATTCACCTCCGCAACATCGAGGAATCCCACCGACCTGCGAACACAAAAGCAGCTAAGTAAATAACAAGGATTTTTTTATCTTTGCAATTATAATTAATACTAAAACCAGTCCAAACGCTCCTGAACTAGTAAATTAAATGCCTGTATACGTATACCGACAGAACACCTTCACTTCGACAGTTATGTTTAAGTCCCATGTAATATAGGGCGAGCCTATTGCCATCAACCGGGCACAATTCCAAAGTTCAGGCTGCTACTGAGATCCGTTGGAAAAATCCAATAACACTTTGCCTGACCTGGGAATCGAACCCAGGACCTTGTGCTTACCAGTAGCGCTTGCGAATAGAACACCAACGAAACAGTCAGTAAATTAAATTAATATTATACTTGTGTCGAAGCCTTTGATATAAAGTTTCGCCAATCGGATCCCGCTACAATAAGACCTTATTTCGGCCAGATTTTGGTGTTTTAATCCCATTCAATGGCCACAGCATCGCTTGTCTCAATCCCACTTAAAGTCGCAACAAGAAGCTACATAAATTCCCAGTTCCCGCATTCCCCTGTTACGCATTCATGGGTATAAGCGAATTCCGTTATCGGGTATAAATCAAAATCCGAATACTTCCGAGTGGTCCTAAAACCATTGTCCATTTACAGTTCAAAAAGTAATCGTAGCTCAAAAATCGACCTTATGTGCGACGTGGTAGAGATAACGGGTAGTTTTGCCGTGGTGTCAAATGTGTTGTTAAGATATAAACAATTTCTTCAAAGGAAACAAATTGTTCGCAATTCAATTACTGTAATGGGCGCAGGATCGCGGTGGTCGACTGTACGATAGAACAATGATTGACGATATTGTTTGATACAAATACAATTTATTTTTGCGCAATTCAATGCACTCTCGAAAATTGTATGTAGAACACTGAAATGTACCTACTGTAGTTGTTGACTGAAATTGTATGTATTGCAGTTAAAATCTATCTGCTTGGAAGAGACTCCAGCAGCGGGGAGTTTGGCAGTTCCAAAGAGAGGCCAGTGGTGGGTAAAGAAGGGTTGACGATTATGAAAATGTGCATGAAATAATGCTCATAAATGAATAAAAAACAACAATTATCATAAGTTCTATAGAATAGAATGTATTAGCAAAATCCGACTGTGTTTTTATTTATAAGAATAAAACCTGTAAAGAAAAATTATACTTTTACACTATGCAATTAGTGATCATTTGGCTGAGCATAATCATTATCTTCAATCAACCGTTAAATTAATAGAGAACATTTTTTTTTTTTTTCAAACTTGTAATATTGTAAAGTTAACTTATTGAAATTGATTAACTTCAAAATAATTGGTTTCAACCGATTCGACTATAATTCCCTCTCACGTATTTCAATTTCTCACAACATTTATCTAATCCGCATCAAATAACAATTTTAACGAACTTTTAGTTCGGAATACTCTTCTATTAAAAAGCCCAATTAAACGAGAATCAATTAAAAGGAGCATGTAGTGTTGGGTTAAAAATTCATTAATTCTCGCGGGACTAGAAAAACGCGGACAATTGCAGGCTCTGCACTGCAGTGGATAACATTGCAGCCTCCGGATATAAGGAGCTCTTTTAAATATACTGCTAAGGCTGATACAGACTGGCGACTATCTCCGACTGTCAATATGTTTTTTTTGTTTCTTTTATAACACATTCACTCATCATCTTCCTGCCCTTGCCTATGTTACTTGAGGTCGTCGCTACACGTTTTTTTCTTCCATTATCTGCTGTCAGCTGTCACTCTATCATTCACTCCCTTCTCTTTCATACTTATCATTCCTCCCACAATCCATCATCCATCTTTTCTTTGGTTTTCCTTTCTCTCTCCATCTATCATTCATCATTTTAGCCGAAAGACGTCCACTGCTGGACAAAAGCCTCCCCAAAGCACCGCCACTTCGACCGGATATGTACTTGTCGGTGTGGTGCCAGACTTAAAGAATAGCGCTACTCTATTTCTTCCCATGGGTTTCATAATAGGTGACTAAGGGAGACTAGAGAATAGGCAGCAGCGTTCTCTATGCATTTTTAACACCATACTGCGATTGCCAACCCGCCTGCCAAGCGTGGCGATTATGGCATACTCCCCGCAAAAATTACAAACACTCTCCATTCATAAACATTTGTATTCATAATTCTTTTAGTCACATGCGTTTCCTCCCTCCTCTTCACGTACCCATACCAGGCCAAACGATTTCCTATCAACTTTTCTGTCACTAGCGCCATTTTCAAAGTTCCTCCTTATGTACTTCATCATCATCATCAGGCTACAGCAGTCCACTGCTGGACATAGGCCTCTCCAATTGCACGCCATACAGCTCAGATTTCGGCATCTCTCATCCAGCTGTTGCCAGCCACCCTGCGTAGATCATCGCTATACCTAGCTTGAGGGCGTCCTACTTATCCTATAACATCTTATATACTACACACACACACGCAATATTAATTTATATTCAGGTACAGGTTGCAACCAATTCGGAAAATCTGGTAAGTCTTCGGAATAGTTTCCCACATATCACATAGCAAAAATGAGACCACTTCTGAAGGGAAATGACCGATCTTAAAAGCATAAATAGTCACCAAAACAATTTTTTTGTTGAAATAATCCAGGAGTACTTATGTGATCACAGCTTCCCTTCTATGTAACATCTTCATTAAATCTCTTGTTTACCTCATTTGGCGTATGTTTCAATAAACAACAAGATCCTGACATGTAGTGAACATTTAAAGAAATAAGAAAATTGTAGCGCCATCTTTTACGTTTAGATACGAACGGAAACCTACATCGTTGGTCGCAGAATCTAATATATTTATAAGATGACATTCAACTGTATTTTTGTATTGTTAAATTGAAAGAAGGCATTATCACCATGAAAATACTTTTTCCATAAATCTTGATCAGTTTTCAGTCCAGCTTACGTAACACATTCTCGTAAACGGTTTCGACTAATCTGTTTCATTTTGACAGTTCAACAACATTCATTGCGTTATTTACGTTGTTGATTAGATTTTTTTATCGAAGTTACAAAGCGTTAGATTAGCAATCGTTTCAAAACGATTCAGATTCTGACTGATTATTCAATATCATATAAATATATCGTGTATTACGCAATTAGGGTATATGATAATATTTACCCCTACGGCAAATCCAAATCGAATTTGTCCGGCCAATGAAGTAGGCTACATCACTTTTTTTAAGAAAACATTTTTGAAGTACAATAATTGATATTTCTTGTTATTTTATAAATAAATCCTTGTTATTATACATAGGTATATTACAGTGCAAAGGTCAGAAAGTTACAAAAGATAAACGATCAGGTCAATAAGGTCACTAAAAATATTGTTTTAATATGACGTTTTCTACGAAAGTCTCTATTGGCTTGATTTGTGATCCCTAAGCGTAGCTGTGATTAAATATTTGACTCGCAGTCATAATACAATTATTGAATTACCAATTACATTCTACAATAAACACTTACTCACATGTTTTCTTAGTAAATTAGTCGATTTTAATCAGAAATAACTAATGATTAGCGATAAGATTATTTTCTTATTTATTAAGTAGTTGTGCCATTGCAAAAATAAGTGCTAACGTGAACTCGTTACTTGTAGAATCAAATTTTGGTATTAAAATTAAGCACAATCATGTCTAAAAACTATTGAGATTAGATTCTTCTCTAAATATTTTACAATTTCGAGCAATATTTCTTCATTTCAGCCAAAAACTTGTGAGCCGTTCAGAATTTTCACGCAAACATCAACTAGTAATAATTGAATATATGATGCTATCAACCAAAATGGTTTCGAATCGCCCTCTAGCCAGTTAGTACAATTTGCGACAAAAGCAAAACTTGTCCGTGTAACTGAATCCCATAACATCAATGGAGTTTCTAATGTCGAATGCTACAGTTTCCAATTATTAAAGTAACATGATTAGGGTCCCGCTGGACGGGCGCGGTCGGTCCGCGTGTGCCGGCGACCTAACGTGCGATAAAATTGTTGCAGTGTGTAAAAAGCAGTATTAGCTTCGCGACTGGTTTCTTATCGGAAGGTTTTACTGTTTTACACTTTTGGAGATAGTTTGTTTTTATTAAATTTAATCGCGGTTTCATTTGTTATAAGTTTTGTTTCTGAATCCCATTGTTTGTTAGAGTTTTATGTTGCATGCCCTTGTGAAAAACACGTTCAATTATATTATGTGGAAAAGATTGGTAGTTTTTTGTTTTAATCCATAATATTCGTTTTCACACAATCCATACAACAAACCCCCGATACCGGGTATCGATACATATAATATTTTTTATTGATTAAAACTCCTGTTCACATAACCGTGAAATATATTCAAAAATGTCTGAATTTGATTGCAAAAGGATATATGAAATAATATTAAAATTGTATAACGAAAGACCTACAATTTAATATCATTTGCAATGTAAAGCACTACACAATAAAATGTGAAATATTTCCAATGTTTACAATTTATTCAATGCGGGTATAGTGATTATCCAGTACTGAATAAAAAGGCAATCTCTTTGGTTATTATTTAACTAGAAATGTAAATATGTGGTTACTGTCAGAAGTTCAGAACCTCGACTATTTCGATGAATAATTTAAAAACCTGATTACAGCCTGTCGGATTTTTGCCTGAAAAAGAAAGAGACAAAGAAAGAAAAATAGGTAAGGTTTTTACAGCCTTTAGAACAAAGGAAATCCTAAGAAATTCTAAGTACTTTAAAGATTCGATGCAGAAACTAGCTTGTTTTCAAAATTCAAATTCAAAAGTCATTTATTCAAACTAGGCTGAGAATCAGCTCTTTACGAACGTCAATATTACATAAGACAGTCCCCCAAAAACGCCCACCCTTCACCACTTCCTAGTGCTTTCGCTGGGAAGAAGAAGTGGCGCAACAAACTTCCCAGCAGCACAGCTGTCTATTCAGTTAGAGAAAAAAAAAACAACTTGATTCTATACAATATTATGCAAAATAATTTACACTACTCAACACAAAACATTAAATAAAATTATTTCCCATAATGTCAGCTAGCACACGCCAATTTACCAACAAAAACATCGAAATCTATAATTAAGCGAAAAATAAAACTTAAATATACGTAAACAGAACCTAATACCCGAATAAAAGTAGTTTTTACAAGAACCTTCCAGCACATAGAAGTTGGCAGCAGCCATTACAGCTAAAATCTATGCTAAATTATTTAGTTTCTAGAACTACTCAAAGTGGGTATTAAAATAGCGTAACTTTAATTCATACTATCCACTCATTTAGGTATATAGCTTAACGGAAAATGCACAAATATGTAACAACATAGAACTAAGTCCAAATCCTCTCAATTTAATTTTCTCTACGCTTCAAACTAAATTGAAATTATAAACCTGACATCACACAGGTTGTGCCTTCATTTTCCATTTATACCAAAACGTTCCAAACGTAGAGAGAATACCTAGTATCTATTTTATTTTAATATGAAAGGTAGAAAAATACATTTAAAATGTCGGCTGGTCCGCCGATGTATGTAAATCCCTTGAGTTCAGAATGTCGTTTAAGTGAAACAATATGGGTAAAGGCGTGTACACACTGGGCTGGTTTCCGTTTTTTCGTGGTCGTTATGGTAATGATAATGCCCGTCGTTTGCTCGCGATGGACTGCGAATGGGAGGGGATATTAACTTTTGTGGTGGGATAGAGGTATGTGTGGATAGATCGTACATGTTTAGTGTTGGCTGTGAACCTACAACATGCTACAGTGACGTCACGCATTCTTTTACTTCAAACGAAACTATAGCCATCACAGTTTTTTTGTTTGATAAATTAAATCAATGTTTAAAGTAGTATTTACTCAACTTATCAAGACAAAATTCTCTTTTCTTTAGATCCAAATTCAAAACATACTTCATCGATAAAAGTTTAAATTATCATCTTTGTTCGAATTCAATCCGAACCAATTGTCAATTTGCAAAGTTTAAAGTTAAAGTTAGCAGATTTCGCGTGACCCCTCCGGTCTGCACAGACCTTTGGCTGACTGGGACTTAGTTAGATTTCTTTATTACGCAGACAAGCTGATTTATATGTACTTTATTGACTTTTTATTTGGTTTTGCTGAAACTAAATAGCAAGTTTCTTGTGGGGACGGCTGTAGAATAATAATTGCAAGGGTTCGACCGCGGCTTGGGTTTGTAAGTTGTTTAATTTAGTGCTAGAACAAAAAGAAAATTAGAGCAGTAAATATATCGCTGAGATTAGGAAAGAGATGTGGCTTCCAATTTTACTGAAAGTGATTCTGTTTTGTGATTCGAAAGAATGTACTCAGTGATTGCAATTAATATGTCAACTGGATTAGATGTCATAATTTGGAACACTCACTTTAATTAGCGCTCGGTTTGACATGTTCGCAGTATAGACCATACTGCGAACATATTAATATGAATTATTCATACATAATAAATTTATTAATTATTTATATTATAATTTGACGCGTTGTGTTTACTCTTAGGTGAATTTCGAATATTTATCCTTAGCATTTTCAGTCAATGACAGCCACTGAGTTCTCTATCTTCCGTTATACAAGATCAATTATCTAACGTGTTAATGAAATAATTTTCGCAAGTAGGTATAATATATATCACGACTGTCAAACAATAAGTTTTTTACCGTTGAGATTTTTATACTGATGAGGGCTGTAAATTTTAGCTATTTATAAACTTTTACGAGGCTTATTTAATGGCTTGGCAGCAGGTTTAAGCCAATTTATTTTAAATTGGCTGTTTTATATAGTAAAATAAACAAATCCAGGAAGGGAAATTGGACATTTCAGAAATAGGTAGTTAAAAGTAGTGCCAGCATACTTAGCACTATGGCCAAGTCAGGCTATCTTATGAAATGAAATGAAATTTTATTTATTTGCCAGAACATAGTTACTTACATAGTTGGTAAAATAATTCGTAATAATGTAAAATAATAGGTACTTACATAGTTGGTTAAAGTGTAAGTAAACGTTTATCAGCGAATATTGGTCGGCACGAATCAGTCCACTTGAGACTATAAATTGACCTTATGCATTTTTTCTGGGCTATAAAAGCTCTTTGGGCGTCTGCAGAGTTTCCTCTTATGATTATCCCACACTGAACATACATGACTGTGGTATACCATTAATGCTGTTTCTTTATTACTTACGTTTTTTATTTTACGAAGTGCGTAAAAGAATTTGTGTTTTTTTTTACAAACAAGATCTACATGAGATTTCCAGTTACAGTAATTATCAAAATTTATTCCTAGAAAATTTATTTCATTTACTTCTTCAAAGACGTTATTATTATATTTAATTGGCAAGTCTATTGTGTCTTTATTTCTTTTGTTATTATACACTCGAGAGCAATGAATCCGGGTCACTTAAAGAATCCTAAAAATCTCGGAAACTAAAAATGCTAGGTTAATGCAATAAATTGTATTTAATAGACAATGTAATACTCCTTAAATGAAGGTATTAAAACTTCTTAGTTATTGTAAAGTTATATCATAAAAAAATCAAATTTGAAAAAGGGCCACTTTCGAAGATGGAACTACGAAATTACAGCATTTGGTTTTGCTTTTGTTTGTAATCTGTCATTTATGTGGGTACATAAACCATGTTGATAGTGCTCTATATTCATTATTCAAGCTGAAATTATGTCGCTTACGCCTGAAGAATGCACCAGAATACTTACAATGCTGGAAATCGGCCGGACTCAGCGCGATACAGCCAGGACTGTCGGTGTGTCGCTGTCAACAGTACAAAGAGTTCTCCGACGTTACGAAGAAACTGGTTCTAACCTACGCAGACCAGGAACGGGCAGAACCAGGTGTACCACAGCACGAGAAGACCGATACTTGGTGAACACCATGCTTCGAAATCGCTTTCTCACAGGAACTGAACTCACAAATCAGTTTCGACGCCTCGGAGGAAGTAACCCAAGTGCATGGACAGTAAGACGTCGGCTTGCTGAATCTAACTTAAAACCCCTTAGACCTGCAAACGGCCCTAAACTGGAGCGTGGGCATCGTATTTCAAGACTAAGATATGCCCAGAGCCACGTAAATTGGAGTATTGAAGATTGGTCAAAAGTTATGTTCTCCGACGAATCAAAATTTATGCTCTACAAGCACGATGGAAGACACAGAGTGTATCGAAGACCAGGGGAAAGATTCAAGCAAGCATGCATCGAAGAAAAAGTAGCCTACGGTGGTGGGTCTGTACTTGTGTGGGCCGGAATTTCTTCTGAAAGTCGCACAGAGCTGGTGATCATAGAAAACGGCTCTTTAACTAGCGTAAGATATGTGGAAGAAATCCTCAATGATCACGTTGGTCCATTTATGGTCAATTTAGGTGAGGATGCTATATTTATGCATGACAATGCCCGACCTCATACAGGTAGGATTGTGAATGACTACCTTCAAGAGATGAACATTACTCGTATGGAGTGGCCAGCGCGCAGCCCGGATATCAACCCGATCGAGCATGCTTGGGACGAGCTAGGCAGATGCGTAAAACAACGAAACCCTCCCCCAATCACGCTTCGTGAGCTCAAAATTGCTCTCACAGAGGAATGGGAGAATATTCCCCAAAATCGTATAAGGAACTTGGTGTACAGCATGCCAAACCGCGTAAACGCAGTAATGGAAGCACGAGGAGGCAATACGAAGTATTAAAATTCAAGAAAATCGTAATAAAGTTCAAAAATTTCATGTTTCCTATTTTTGTTTTAAGGAGAGATCAGCAGCTTTTTCTTTATGTAATTTTGTGTTAATAAAATGTATGGTGACTCATATTTTTTTTACTTTCATTTAAGGAGTATTACATTGTCTATTAAATACAATTTATTGCATTAACCTATCATTTTTAGTTTCCGAGATTTTTAACATTCTTTAAGTGACCCGGATTCATTGCTCTCGAGTGTATGTCAAGTATCTCATGAATTTAGTCTTATCGGTATTTATTTCTAGATTATTTACAATTAACCAGTCATGTATAGCCTTTAGAGCTTCATTTGTGACGTTTATCGCCTGATCAATAGTAGCTTCTTTAGTTAAAACAGTGGTATCATCTGCGAGTAATATAACCTATTGATCCGTTGATTCTGGCAATAAGTTTATATATGTTAAAAACAATATCAGGGCTAGCACAGTCCCTTGTGGTACAAAAAACTTACAGGCAAATTAGACATTACTGGTCGTCACTCACAATGGGCCTTATAAGAAGGCTAAAAGGCTTCCAAAGGGTAATGGAGAGGGCTACGCTTGAAGTTTCCCTACGTGATCGAATCAGAAATGAAAAGTGATGACAAACGCCAACAACGATTAGATTACAAACAAGTACCTGGGCGACCGAGCTCTGCTCGGGTGAAAATAGAGAATGCTCATTTAATAGTATAGGATAGTTCATACTAATTCCATGTCATTTCAACTACAATGTTAAGTTTGTTCTTGGATAAATTCCTTTTTATTCAATTTAATATGACGTCACATAGCCTATAACCAGCGGATGATCAAGACGCTTCCAACGATACCTCTTATTATGTCAAATTATGATCAATAGTTTAGAAGTTATGAGGCAACAGATGATCATACAAACATACATACCGGTCCAAATCATAACCCTCCTTTTTGCTTCGCCGTAGCCGGGTAAAAATAAAAATATTGATCTAAGTTATCAATAAAATGCAAAAGTAGTACACGTGATTTCAGAATCCCTCGCTCCTCCCTCAATATTCTTATTCTCCACGACCTTACAACAATACAGTATACATTGAGCGACTATGTAATAAATAAGTCAGTATTTCATGTGAAGATATTGTCCGTACGACACAAGCGCTAGGCTGAGAAATATCGACTGTATTGTGGTTACGAATCACGTCTCTAGAAAAATGGTCCGATGACCAACGTTCGACAAAAAGAATTACTGGCGAGTTTGGACATATTAATGTACCGGAATAGATAAGTTAGTAATATTTTCAGTTGGTATGGAGCAATATTTTCTATGGCAAGTGTGTGTATAGTGAAGGGGCTAAGGGATTATGACATTCTCCTGTCTGCTATTAATAACAAACGACGATCACCATACCGTCTGTCGTATGCGGTGGATTTATCCTATATTTATATATATCGCAGCCGTCTGGTTAAATATGCCAGCTAATTGAACGCCTAGGCCGTTCATTAAACGCTGGCAACCAATTAAATAACATAAGGACAACTAGTCATTAAGCGCAATGTTTGTCATTTAACCAGATGGCTGAATGTCCTGTAGTTATGTAGTTAAACGGGTGAAATAGGTTAGGTTAGATGTTTTTTTACCATTTTAATCACTTGTCAGTCATCTTCAAAAGTCTGACTTTCAATACGCGAAGTTTTAACAACTTGAATGATTCCAGTTCAATTAACTATTGGCCTAGGCATCCAATTAGATGCCGGCGTTTAAGGAATGCCCTAGGCGTCCAATTAGCTGGCTAATTTAACCAGATGGCTGCGACATATACACACATCTCAAACATACATACATATTATTATAAATTAAAGTCACTTGCCTTGTCTGTTTAGAGGACCTCGTGGCTAAGTAATAACAGCCGCACGAGTCGGTCCATCGGGTTAAGTTGCGCTTGCCGGGGTTGGTCTGTGGATGAGTGACCATCTTTACATAGCGAGACTCCTCCGTGCCTCGGAAAGGATGTTAGCCGTTGGTCCCGGCTGTCATTCGTGGATCTTTAACAGTCATTACGAGTCGTCAGTAGGGTCGGGTCGCTAGTATGTTATTCTAACTTTATAATATTATAAATGCGAAACTGAGTTTATTTGTTTGTTTGTTACGCATTCACGCTAACACGGCTAAACTGATTTGGATGAAATTTGGCACATGGGTAGACCATGACCTGGATTAGGTCATACTTTTTATGCCGATATTCTCACGGGATCGAGACTTATGAGGGTGAAATCGCGTGTCGCAGCTAGTAAATTATAGTCACTTTTCGTGTAACTGTGTGACCACGTTGTTATTCTAAACTACACAACGGATTTTGATGCGATTTTCACCATCATTATTCCGGCAAGTTTATGTGCATAATACATTAATATTAAACGTATATCGATGGCCCCACCGAATAAACGTGCAAGAGTTCTTACACAATCTTTTTATTTTTTGTTTTATTTGCCTATCCTGCACCTACTTATTTTTTTTGTGAATTTTAGACTCAAAACACGCCTATTATAATACTGAATTTCTTTATTCTAGGGAAATAATTAATTAAAAAATTATAGGAATAATAGTATAAGCTATTATTACATGCTTTTTGAGTCACTAAGTACACAAGAATAAACATGTAAAAACCTACAGACTTTGGAGAAGATTTGTGATTGTTTTCGAATTTGGGTAATGTCTTCTTACACGTTTATTCGTGTAGAAATGTATGCCAGTTTTATTAGTAATGTTTTATTCCATCAAATGGAAGTTTGAATATAAATAGGTGTTTAAAATTAAAGTATTGCATTGTCTCTTACTATCACTAATTTTTTCTTACAATTGTGTTAAAGATTCAAACATTAACATTCTTTGCATGTTAGTTTAAGTTTATATAACTGGTAACGGTAAATAAACAAATGTTTACGCGATAAATTCTGTTGCAATCGTACGTAACATTAGAAAGGGGTACGGGGGTAAGATGCGAGTGAAATTAGGTGACTAGCTCGGAAGGTCAGTCTTGTTGTGATTCTATGGGCGCTATTACGTAATTTTGTTTCGCTCTTTTACAGTCGATTATAATTGTTATTGATAGTCAAATTGTTGTTTTTTAATTAAGTATAACAATGAGTAGGTATCGGGGTGCTTCTAGTCGCTGCAAAAGGATATTAGACTTAGCGAACTGTCAACAAAATAAAGGTAAGAATCAACTTTAATATTAGGTTAGTATAAATATTATCAAATATTTTAGCTAAGACTGATGTAAAAAGACCGGTGCTGGTCCTAATTGGACGTAGTTAAACAGAAAGAATCCAACCCACACAGAGTTAGTTTTGTGATATTCAAGTTTTAAGATCAGATCGTGTTATGTGATTGTATGATCTGCCATACATACGGGTTGGTAACGTATGGTCATAATGATATGATGCGTTGGGATTGTTTTTGTGATATTAAAGTTTTGACTACAAAGAGTTTTTTGGTATACATAACTCATTTTCGCTCATAGTGTGGGTTGGATCCTTTCTGCTTAACTACGTCCAATTTAAAGCTTATGTGACTGTTCGTAACATTACAGTACGTTTTATTTGTTGTGTACACGAATAAACGTGTTATGATATATTACTGTGACCTAGTCATGCAAATTTCACAAGAGTAAAAACATTAAACAGTTTTTCATGAATTTCCTGAAACTCGTTGTTGTTATTAAAAAAGAAAATATACAAGTCTAGTTTTTTTTTTTACCTATAATTCGATTATACATTATTTATACCTACTTACAATTAAATGAGCGTTATTGAAGTTGAAACGTTTTTATTTTTTGCTGAAAAGTTGTCATTTTTCTCTTACACGTTTATTCGGTGGGGCCATCGAATTAACTCCTATTATAATTAAAAAAAGACTCGATTTATTGTCAAGTCGTAAAAACCATGTGAAGCAGGGGTGGTTTGCTAGTATAAATATAAATCTTAATATACTCTTATTTTGTTGTTATTGCATTATGACACTCTGAAAGGAATTGACGCGACAGAATACCGATATGTTAACTGTTAATAATGACGAAACAGTGGTTCATTCGATATTCGTCGCTCCTCCGCTTCTGCTTACCCCAAACGCTCAATATTCCTTTTCCCCGCTGCATGTTAGGCGCCGCAAAACATTCCACAAGAGCTTTCAATTTACTCCAACTACAAGTACAATTTCGACACTTGTACAATGCCATTCCTGGGGGTATCAGCACAAAGCAGACCCCCGTTACCCTCCCCTTTACCCCCTTTCTTGACCCTAGAGTCTTAGAACAAAGCGATTAGAATTAACTATTCCGATGTAGTGGATCCGAAGTTGGATACTTACATCTGCGTGATAGAATGGAATGGCCTCAGTTCGTGGTGCGCTCTGTACTCTATAACTCTCAATGGTACACTGATTTTTACGACGCATTGGTCGCTTCCGTGTCTATATTTGCGTGTTTGTTGAGTGAGTTTAGCTTTTTTATAGTAGTATATTTGGCATTCAGACCACGCACGCATAGTAAAAAAATGTGCTTGAAAAATCTACAACTATGATTTCTAAAAAGGCGACTTTATACAAAGCGGGCCAAAAATAAGTAGAAAGAACATGAAATGTGTAGAAGTATAGAGTAGTAGCTCCCTGATAGCTGAGTACCTACTTATTGAACATTATAATGAAAAACCTTTTCTTTTTCCTTTTGATTTACCCAAAATGAGATTATAATAAATAACTTAGTGAAATTTCCAAGAAATCGAAAACCTTATCATTCAATTCTGCTAAATTCCTGTAGTATTAAATGAGCAATATTTGTATATATTTATTTGTAATCACATTCTCGAAAACGGCTCTAACGATTTCTATGAAAATTGCATTATGGGGGTGTACCGGGAGAGAAAAATCGATCCAGCCAGGTCTCATATCTGGGAAAATTGGTTTTCGCCGTATTTTCACCCGAGCAGAGCTCGTTCGCCAAAAGTTTGGAAAAAGATGGCTACTTTAGAATAATGACATGGGAGCATAGAAGTAGTAAGTAGCTACTATCATGGCAGCATGGAATTAGTAAGTACTTACCTACTATCCTGCCAGCATGGAATTAATATGAACTATCCTATACTAATAAATGGGCACTCAATGTTTTCACCCAAGTGGAGCTCGGTCGACCACCTCTGTAAATAAAATATCAATGTTCATAAATAAAATATCAATATTACCCATTATTAATGACACAGTTACTTTCAATTAGGTATACTCAACTCTTATTATTTGCTACGAAGTAACAGTTTTAAAGGAATATTATTTATAATTAATGTTTTATCAATAACTTGAATGTTTCCGAGAGTTTTGATAAAATGGATCCAATTAATGTGTCACATACATGCTCATAATTATGTCACTTATATTCTTACGTAGCTATAAAGTAACAGGGTTGAATCTTCTCTTTGATAATGTAAACAACAGAATTTTGAAACTACACTACTTAATAATTATAAATGAGGAAGTAACTCTGTCTGTGTGTCTGTCTGATGCCTTTTCACGCCTAAACCACTGAACCGATTGTTATGAAATTGATAAATAGGTAGCCTAGGACCTGGAGAAGGACATAGGCTACTTTTCATACTGGATATTTATATAAAAAATTATGAAATACAAAATACACGCAGACGAAGTCGAGGGTAATATAAGGAACACATTTTGATCACAACGCGATTTAGAACCTTAAAGTGAAAGTTTTTCCACAAAGTTTTCTTCACCAAATCGATGGCTTTTTAGGTTCTAAGTGTAATAAAAAATACGGAATACCAGCGTTGAACATCAAAGGCAATACGCTCGCACCTCTAATCAAGTCGCCAGGCGTTAACATTGTATGGTGTACTAGCGAGCGATGCTAGACGGCTAATCGGCGATACAGCGCTGCAAGCGGCTAACTGGTGAGCGCAAACTATTCAACTTTGTCCACGTATTGTTGCGAAGTTTGGTTTTAAACGGTACCTGATAGAGCATTGTTGGGCTTTTAAGATATTCGTATGATTTAAGACGCTTACAAGTGTCAAATATTAAAAATAGGCGTTTTGCAATAATTTTTTTCGCTAAATTTATTTAGTGTGGCGGCAGAGAAAAAGCTTTATTTTTCAAAAAACTGTTGCTAATGGGATTTACCTTCGGCAAAAATGATATACACAGTTTTATCCTCTATTAAACCCTCGTAGAGGATGAATTTTCAAAAAACCTTCTTTAATGCTCACTTTTCGTTATAAATAATTAATTAATAATTCATTTAAAATAACTTTTTCAGAAATCGGTGTCTTTGGTTTTGTATTTTCGTTATTTGCTACCGACTTCCGAAAAAGTTATTTTTCATTTTGTAGTTTTTTTTTAAGTCGGTTGTTTTTTTTTGTTACAATGTTTTTATTTCTCACTTTTTAGCGGTACTTCCCCATAAGCTCCACTTCTCCATATGCATTGTGACGAGCACAAATTGCTTGGCACCCATATTAAAGTAATCGAATCGCAACCCGTGAAAGACTTAATTATTGAGTAGTTCCTGTGGCCATCTGTGGTCTTCATCATTAGTTGTAATAATAATAATAATATTTGAAGAGGTCCCTCGATTTCTCCTATTATTAGATCTTGACCTGATGACAAGGGGTCCACCTTTGAGGTATATCCTTTCAAACAAAAAACAATTTTGCAAATCCGTCTGTATATGACGGAGTAATTCCCGAACATACATAAACAAAAATAAAAAAGGAACAATCTAATTGATAACCTCCTCCTTTTAGAAGTCGGTTAAAAAGAACTTTTATGCAAAATTCCATGCAAATAGACCCAGCGGTTTAGGTTGTGCGTTGTCTACACTTTTTAGTTTAGTTACTTACACTTTTCAACAACTGTTAATCGAATTGAAACCTCAAACAACACAGATGTTTACAACTCTGATCTCTTTGATCAGAGTTGCATTCAAAAGAACATGAACATTATTTTCTCATTCCAATCACGCACGTTTAAACAAAAAACAAATTTAACTTTTCCGAGGCATTGGAAACTAGCTCAGAAAATATTTGACGAATGAAATTGAAGGAAACTTTTCCAATATTGCAACTGAGTGGTACCTTTGTACAGTGAGCGAAAGAAATGAGTGTGCCCTGAAGTAGCCTTACTTGGAATTTTCTCATTTTAGTTAAGCGTATGATAAATGATTTTTTTTATTCTGTTAATAGGATGTCAGAATTATTTTTATAAAGCATATTTAAAAAAAACGGCCAAGTGCATGTCGGACCACGCACAATGAAGGGTTCCGTAGTTGGGATGAATTTATCCCAAGAACAAACTAAACATTGTAGTTGAAAAACGTGTTCTTAGTTTCAAATGTGTATTTATACTAGTACTACTTAAGTATACATATTTACAAGCGGGTACAAACAACTTATAACTAATTAATTAATAAAAGTAGCAAAATTATATACTAACCTAAAACATGTTCTTAGTTAGTTCATGTTCATTGATTAGAGCACACCTAAATATTTTGCCGACTGTACCTACTCACATACATAGCAGACTGAAACTAAGGCACTAGATCTTTCAATTATTTGCCCTTTGAAATTCAACGAATGTGTAGAAAACAGAATTTTCAGCCAAGTTGTAAACATCTGATCAATTTAGAAATTGGATTCAGATTGATTGAAATAACAACTTTGATTGACAGCAGATTGGTAATAACACTTTGACATTATCAATGTCGAAGTTTTCCGACGTATCTTATTCATTTTTCACTGTCAAATTAACTGATTACTTTCAGTGATGAAAAATGATAAGCGGCAGAAGCCAAATGTTGGACTAGTAAGCTGGAGGTCATGAGTTTGATCCTCATTCGATGGACTATTAGTGTAAATAGCTTAGATTGGGGGGTTAATATCAGGAATTCTAGTTAAGTCAGTAATTTAGTTCTTTAAGATGGACGCAAAAAAATAACTGAGTTACATAACATACATAATAAGTTTTATTTCAAAAGTACAGTAACTCAATTTTCACCATATAACGCAAAGGCTATTCAAAAGTATTCACTCGGCCACCCTCCCTTACAGCTACAACCTTTAAACACATACTTAATAAGTTTACGAATAAAATGACGTCAGAGCCGCTCTAAAGCCTTGTTCACACGGTGAGTGGCGTGTAAGGGCGTGAGCGTACGGGCGTAACGATGTGCTCTAATTATGTAAGACACAGGTGAAAGGATTATGTGTTTGCGTTTGAATTAGTGTGTGCGGACCTCATTGTGGTTAAGTGGAGTGTGTTTTTGTGGTTAATTGAATGTGTAGCTTGTTATTCTGTGCTAAGAAATAGAGGCATAGTGAGATAGTGGCCGAACGTAAGCCTGTTCTAGAAGAATAAAAATAATGACAACAAAAATAGAACAACAAAGTAATTATAGATGTTTAATATCAATGACAAAAAAGTAATTATAGATGTTTAATATGTTTACTAGTGAACTATGTAGTTTAGCACTAATTGATTGTGCTATAAAAATCTTGTGGCGGCGTCTACATCACCACATGCGGACTACGCATTAAGGCTCGTTCAGACCAGCGCGACGCGACGCCGCGACGCGACTCGAACAATACAAATTCTAAGAAAACTTGACGGTATAACAATAGCCGGTGTCGCGCCGCGCTGTCGCGTCGCGCTGGTCTGCACGAAGCTTTACACTGACGTCACGCAAAATCCTGCATCGCTCATACAGAGTTTACCGCGCGACTAGCATATATACAACGTCCCGATATTAATCGTCGGGCAGTCGCCCATCAGACACAACATCCATCTGGTCGGGGGATCCTCCTTTTTCTGTAGAGGATGAATGAACTTTACGCTCTGTTCCTCATAATATATCTCTATAATATCTTGGCAATAAAAACTAATTCATTCAAAACGGCCTTAATAAAAGGTAAAATTTAAAAAAAAAAACGGACGCTAACATATCCTCATTTCTCTTTCCTACTCCATCACCACACCCTGTTTATAATCTATCTATAACCTATTCATTGAGACCATTGCAATGAGCTCAAACACTGTGCTGTAAGTTGGTAAGGAAGTTGGTTATCCTGCAAATTCCAGATGATGCTGCAACATCAGTTCAAGGTTACTATGTTCTTCTAATATCATTGAAAGATTGATTGATATGATTTGACCCGTGAAAAATACTCACATCCATTAATCAACTAGAAAAAAGCTGATAATCTTCATACGGCTGAACAGATTTTGATAAAACATGTCTAAGAACCATCGCTAGAACACTTGCGTTCAAATAAAAAAACGGCATTCAAATCACCTCTCTTTTCCCTTTTGGGGTTAATAAACTATGAAAGACAAAACAATACTGTTAACCCTTTCCATCGCTGCCAGAAATGTCTGACAGAATAGGCCAACAAGACTTTCCACAACACGTGTTACAATAGGTTACTTTGGTACGTCGCAGAAAATAATATAACCACTAGAGGATAGAGTAAATTGCTTTAATTCCACAAACCACTGAATATCCTCAACAGACAGTGGAGCATCACCACGAAATACTTCCTAAAACAAAAAGAATAGCATTTTTCAATCCCCCAATTATTGTGTACAATAGTAATAGGACAAAAGGCAGCATGGCCAATATGGACCATTGTGTGAGGGTCGCACTGCCATTGTGTGAGGGCTGGCTCAAAATGGGATCAAACAAAGGTTGTTAATTAATATTAGAACACGATTGGATTGCAAATAGTGGCGAGTAGCACCGATTGTAATGTTGTTATAGGACAAACAGGGAACTTTATGTAAATGGTTCCTACAATAAAGAGCTGTGGTGAAAAGTACATTCCAATCATATAATTAGCGTTTTTTTGGTATAAATAAAGTATTTATATAAATATTATAGTATTTATGCTCACCTCCATGGACTTAAACATAACTGGTAACATGTGGGTGTACTATAATTAATAGGTAAACCTCTGCATTACCCTTAGGGGAATTAAGCGTGATGCTATTTTTTGTGATGTGTGTAGTATTTAGTAAAAAAAAAAAACTACCTACCTGCGAGAGCGTTATTGAACAAGAACTCTGTTCTCGATCCCAAGACACACTAATAGGCATACTAATAGGGCCCAGTAACACCCTTATCTTCTTTTACATATAACCCTTATTGACTTACAAAAAATGCTATTAAGTTTCCACTGTGACGTAATTCAATCTCACTAATTGCTTCTTGGGCACTCAAGGCCAAAGCTAGTTCACATACCTAGTTTACTTTACATAATTATATACTTTGTATATAACACATTGTACATAACACAAACTAACATAACAAGACTGAGCTCACTGTGTGTAAAGTAAAGCTTTTAACCCGTTTTCTAGAAATGCATTAATTAAATCGTAGCGTTTTCGTAGAGCCCGCTACGCCTGTCGTAGACAACGTCTACGAAAGAGAATTGTTTTACAAAATTATGTTTAATTTTGCGAATTGCTCTAGTGTTAATTCGTTTAAAAACTAGCTTTTGGGTGGTTAGCTTACCCACTTTATGGACTAGTCCATTTTGTTGGTTCTGACCAGCTAACTGTTTATGACGTAGTTTATTCACAAAGAGAATTGAATTTAAACCTGCCAAATGTAGTTATACGCTCGGCCAGTACCGCAAGCAGTAGCATATTCAATTGGTTTCTTTTATTTCACATTCAAGGAGGAAGCAGTATATAAAAATAAAAGAGAAGCATAAAAACGCATTCAAAATCTTTTTATTTAACTCCGGCCGCATACAGAAACGAGCGCACATAAATAAGTTTAACCTCGTATTTCAATGAGGACGTAGTTTTTCCGCATTTGTTATAACGCATCGGCGTGTGGAATATTTTATAATGACGCTGAGGGGTGAGCCGGGGTGAAGGAGGGGGTGGGCAGGGGTGTCGAGTGTCTGGCTAATGACGCTGCCTGGCTGCATCTAATGATCGTTTGTCAAAGCTACACTACCTTTTGTAGCAAGCGGAGATGTGCTATGTTTTTGCGTTGCCTCTTAAGTGGGCTGTGGTTATAGCGTTAATTAGTTTTGGGTTAGAAGGCTGGTGAAAATTTTGATAGTAATAATGCAATTAGAAAGTATCTTGTAAGTTTATTTCTAATTTTATTACTATGATGTGCTTGCGTCAAATAATACTAGGTAAAATAAAAATATTATGAAAAGCCAAACGTTAAAATGTCCTTTTTTTTTCTTTTTTTAATTAGTATTAAATTGAATGAGACTAAATTAAGATTAAGTTGTTTGCCAGTGGTTAAGGCCTCGCCTCTGATGTTGAGGGTTCAAATCCGGGCCAGTACCGATATGACTTTTTCAATAAATATGTACTTTCTGAGTTTATGTTGGACATTACTGACATCGGTGAAGTAAAACATCGTGAGGAAACCTGGACTTATCGTTAATATAAGTCGTAAATCAACAATCCGTCTTGATCAAGCGTGGTGATCAATGCTCGTGCCTTCTCTGTATGAGAAGAGGCCTTTGCTCCGCAGTGGGACAGTAACAAGCAGTTTTTTTTATTTTTTTTATCAGTAATTAATTTTATAGGAGATTTAGGTATACATGAGTCATACACGATGAGGGAATATAAATAAGGAAATTATTATTATTTCCTTTATTTCATTTATATACATATAATTTACATTTTTATAAAAACAAAAGAGAAAACAAAAAGTTTAAAAAATTTTAAAAATAAGTAGTCCACCGGTATCGGGAGCAGGGTTCAAGCTACCGGTGGTCAGGGCTCCTGAGAGAGGAATCTCCTAACGATACGCGCCGTGTGCAGAAGTACCGCTGTCTGACACCAACCGACGATTATCCCTGTGGGCACTATGCAACAACAACAATTATTATTATTATATTCATTTAATCCGGATTTTCAAATACATCCATACAGTTGTTAGTAACACAGAAATGCTTCTAAGAAACTAATGTTCGATCCTAGTGCTACGGAACTCCTCGATCAGCTCATTGATATAGAAATTAAAGAGATGAGGGGGATTTATTATGAATTAGTAATCGTAATTACCTATTTCTTTGTTCATTTTCAGGGCAGTTAACCTCACTACTCATTTTGCTAATTGGCCAATTTTTACACATCGGTAATTGGCATGATTTATTCTCTGAAGCTCATGCCAGCACGAAATAAGATGATCACAGAATTTTGTTGATATCATTCATGCTAAGCTGATAAGGATTAAAACCTTTAAAAACCTATGAGACCCTAGTCTAAAATCCATACGAATTTATTCTTCCATACTTAGTACTTATCTATAGGTATACTTATTACAAATTAAAGTCACTTTTCGTATTCGTCTGTGTGACCGCGTGGCTATTTTAATTTTGATACGATTTTTACCATTATTAAGAGAAGTTATTCCGGAAGGCTTATGTGCTTTTAACATTAAAATTGCACGTAATAAAGAAATGGCGATGGTTGGTCAAGTCGTAAAACCGTGCGATGCAGGGGCAGGTTGCTAGTAATCTTATAAAAATGCGAAAGTAAGTTTTAAGAATAAAGTCTGTAGGACTGCTTGTTGCTGATTTAGATAAAATTTGGCATACGGATGGAACATGGCCTGAGTTAGGATATTATGATACTTTTATTCCGGTAGCACGTTCCCGTGGCATAATATTTGACAGTTACACGGGCGAAGCCGAGTGCCCTCGGCTTCGCCCGTGTGACTGTTCAATAAATTACCTTATGACATCCTGACACTAATATCAAGAAGCAGAAGAAAGGCGTATGTATGTATGCCATTTTATCGTAAATTATTGTTTAAAATTTAGTTTTTTGTATGAATCATGTGATCTGCAATAAAGATTTTTATTTATTTACTAGCTGCGCCCCGCGGTTTCACCCGCGTAAGTCTCGATCTCGTGGGAATATCGGGATACAAACTATCCTATGTACTAATCCAGGTCATGGTCTACCCATGTGCCAAATTTCATCCAACTCTGTTGAGCCGTTTTAGCGTGAAAGCGTAAAAGAACAAACTCACTTTCGCATTTATAATATTAGTTAGAATCTATTTATCATCCAACGGGTCGCCAGACAGATCACTCCAGACGCCTCTCAATTAGTATGTACCAAACAATTTGTCTAGCGCAAACAAATTAATATTCTATGATCCTAATGAATAAGTCCTAAATCTTTAGCCTGTATTACAATAGAATGTTCTAGATTCTGTTAATTACGTTTACAAGCCCATTGTGACTTAGATCTTAGCTGTCTTAATTCAGTATTTCTGTTTTATAAGAAAGTTATGAGTTTAGAATATATTTAATTGGATCAGCAGCCTAATTTTGAACTATATTTAAGTGCATGGTTTATCCGTGTGGACTTAAAGAATAGCACTACCCTATTTCTTCCCATGGGTGTTGTAAAAGGCGACTAAGGGACTTACTAGAGAATGGGCAGCAGCGTTCTCTATGCATTTTTAACATCATAGTATGATGTTAAAAATGGCGATTATGGCAAAGCCCAAAAAATGACAAGCACCAAAAAGAAATGGCCCCTAGTGCCCGGCGGCCCACCTAACCTTGGCTATGGTAGCGTTCAAGGCCCCCCGGTGAGGCAAGGGGTGCGAAGAATCCCCGGAAGAGATCCGGCTACTACAATCACCGGAAACTGGACCTGGCAACAGGCTAAGTTAACTAAGCCTGCGCTTGGGCTAAGTTTCGGAACCTCTTACATCATCCAGCTGGTCATAAAGATATTTACAAGAAAAAATTTGTTCAATATTTGTATATTAATTCATAATACCCTACCAAATGAATTTAAATTGTTGCAAAGTAATGTTTTCAAAACAAAATTGTCAGCGTGGTTACAAAAAAAGTGTTTCAACAGCATAAAATAATTTTTAGAACACAAAAATATTTGTTAGAGTATTACCTAGTTGGTGAATTTATTATTAATTAATTAAGGACATTTGTACGTAATAATAATGAGTGATAATAATGTAATAAGAATAATAATGTTATATTATTGTACTAATAATAGAATCTGCTTAAATTATGACTTCTAAATACATATTAATAATTTGTACACTTGCTTTCAGGCAGAATACAATGACTTTAAGGCTGTAAGATCTTCCCTTATAAACCATGTATTTTGTTGCAAATAAACAATTTGAATTTGAATTCGAATATACAACACGCGTACACTCTGGACCGACGAGAAGATCATCGAACTCGAGGAAGAATTGAGCAGGGGTTAGAAGCTGAAGCCCCCGAAGAGAGGGGGAGGACTCGATAATCCTCAAATCCGGGAACTTGCTCTATTTCCAGGAGGGCGACCAGCAGCCCCAAAGTGGTGTCGGGTTTATCGTCCATAAGTTCCTTGTGAGCAACGAGGTGAAGATCAAAACTGTGTCGACCAGGGTGGCATATCTTATACTCAGAATATCTACAAGATATTCGCTGAAGGTTGTACAGGTTTACTTACGCCCTGACCTCTTCACACCCCGACGATGAGGTGGAGATTATGTATGAGGATATTTGAAGAGCCATGTATGGCTCTAAAACTCACTTCACTGTTGTCATGGAGGACTTCAACGCGAAACTGGGCAAACGAAACGATCATGAGCTGCGAGTGGGGCAATTTGGAGTTAGGCATCAGAACTACCGGGGTCACCTACTAGCCAGTTTTATAGAGAAGGAAGGCCTCTTAATGATGACCTCCTGCAGTCTTCCGATGATGCGCTCAAATACCGGCGGCTCAATAGACAGATCTCTAAGTCCTTGAAAAGTGACCTTCGCCATTATAATACGAATCGTATTAAGGACGCGATAGAGCGGTACAAGGGCACCAATGTTTTTGCAAGAGATCTCTCTATTGGGCAGAGCCAGCTTGCAAAACTGAAGACCGATGATGGCAGAATCGTATCCGCCAAACCTGAACTATTGAGAGAGATCGAGAGTTTCTATGGACAGTTATACACGTCAACCAGTAACCCCGTTATGAATCTGGGAAATGACCTAAGAGCTAGATTGACCCGACACTATACTGAAGATATCCCGCACGTCAGCTTGTACGAGATTAGGATGGCTCTGAAACAGCTTAAAAACAACAAGGCGCCGGGTGATGACGGAATTACGGCCGAACTCCTGAAGGCCGGTGATGGCTGGTGTCGGTGGCCGTTCTAAAGGCCCTCCAGAAGCTGTTCGGTTCCATCATACTCGAGGGTAAAACGCCACAGGCATGGAACAGAGGTGTGGTGGTACTCTTCTTTAAAAAGGGCGACAATGCCCTACTAAAGAACTCTAGGCACATCACATTTCTGAGCCAAGTCTACAAGCTATTTTTAAGAGTCATCATGGACCGACTCGCGCGCAGGTTTGATGACTTCCAGCCTCCCGAACATTCGTTTCCGACAGTTTCCGTAAAGGCTTAAGCACCGTAGACCACATACATCCACTGCCGATGGGTATGACCAGCCTCTTTGCTTAGCGTTTGTGGACTACGAGAAAGCCTTCGATTCGATCGAGACATGAGATGTACTGCAGTCTCTTCAACGGTGCCAGATCGACTATCGGTGTCTATACAAAAACGCCACTATGTCAGGCCGACTCCAGGACCAGACCTCGAAACCTATCCTTCTACAGCGAGGTGTGAGACAGTGAGACGTTATCTCTCCAAAACTATTCACCGTTGCACTGGAGGATGTCTTCAAGGTTTTGGACTGGAAAGGGCTTGGCATCAACGTTAATGGCGAGTATATCACTAACCTTCGGTTTGCCGACGATATATATTGTGCGGACCAATCAAGTTTTAAAATATTATACTGCTATAACATTTTTATTACGACTATCATAACGAATACTTTCTAAAAGGGCACTGCCTAACGTAGATTCGTACCAACGTTTCGCCCAACGTCACCATTGAATACGCCGCAGTTTTGAGTATCTACTATCCATCGTACGTTATACTATATAATTCAGTCTCAGTTTAATTTGATGGTTGTTATAATTTGTGGTACGCATTTTAACGACTACGATTTACATCAAGTTATTTTATAAAAGGTTTTTCTAATCCAAAAAAAGTGCTAATGTCTGAGATTACTATAGGTAGCAATAAAAAAATACTATTAGGTAAAGGGTTATTAACTTTATTTAATAGTTGTGTGTTGTTTTTTGTGAAACTTTTGTAATAAATATTTCAAAATAGAGTAGGAAAGAAGACCATACATTGAAAATCATGAAGTTTGTAATGTCAAGAAGAAAACTACGTTCATGGGAATTAAATCTCCAATCATATCTGCTTCAAGCGATGTTAGAACCTCCGAGTTCACTAGACGAATATAAAATGTTAGGTAAAAATACAAAATGCTGTTATTCAGCTATGTAGGATTTGAACTTGCATGTCTTTTGCTGGAGAACCTAGGTGATGAAGCTGTGTGTTATAGGGGTGGTGCCTAAATAAGTATCCACCTAATCAAGTAAATTGTAAAGTTTTCTCTGTCCACCGACCGTATATCGGGCACACCCTGGACAGTTGTCAGTCTCACTACCTTGTTAACTTGCAAGTATTTCCTACCACTTCTATCCCTGGAGAACCAACGCTTAGCCTTGCAGATTGACCTGTCGGTACTGCTGCAACGTAACTTCACAAAATTGAAGCCAACTGCACTATATTGACGTAGGTAAACTCACTTCCAAGAATAAACTAGGAACGCTATGCTTGACCATAAAACTTAGTTGGAAGAGTTAATACAAATATAAACAAAAGGAAATAAAATTACTACGATCTTAATTTATTTAGGTATTTAAGTGTACATGCTTAACATTCCAACTAATACGACAAATGCGAAAGTGAGTTTGTTTGTTTGTTACGCTTTCACACTAAAACGGCTGAACGGATTTGGATGAAATTTGGTACACAGGTAGAACATGACCTGGGTTAGGACATATAATTTTTATAGCGGTAGTGCGTTCCTGTAGGATAATTTTCGATGTCTACGCGGTCGAAACCGCGGGCAAAAGCTAGCTACAGATAAGAGTTAAATATTCATTCTCAAGGTTAAATGAGTCCTCTTGGACATGTAGTTGCCGATGTTCGATTGAAGTTAGCCAAGTGTTAGGACCTGTTGTTTTCCACTTACTGCGCTGTTCTGTTCTGTTCTGCGCTGTGTGCCTCCACAACCCAGTTACTGGATAACACGATACCCCTTGGCAAGACTGGTTGTCAGACTTTTGTGCTTCTGACGACCTTTAACGATTGTCAAAGATCCACGAATGACAGCTGGGACCAACGGCTTAACGTGCTTTCCGAGGGACGGAAGAGTCTCGGTATGTAAAGATGATCATCCATACACGGACCAACCCCAGCAAGCGTAGCTTAACCTGATCGATCGACCTGTGCGGCTGTTATTACTTACCCAAATAAACAGGGAAAATAGTGAGAGAGATTTATTATTCTCTGTTTTATTCAGTTTTAAATGTAGGGGGGAAGTTTTGAAAGTTGAAAGCGTCTGTTTGTATTACTGAATAATAATAGGTAAGTACGTAATGTACCAAAATAATATCTATATTTCTTTGAACTTTATGTTTACTTGCTTTTCTTTGATTTTGTTTTAATTTTGTTAGTCTTTTAAACTTTTGCTATACCAATAATATCTTGACTCTACTGTTTTGTAAATTAACATGTCCTATCTAAGAGAGCCGGGTGATCTGTAACTCAGGATCCTCCTACCTCAGACACCTTTCTCTATTTAAGATTGTGCATTTTATTAACCAGCGCAGCGCCTGTAATATGATGTTGACATAAATAAAGATTTAGATTATAATTATGATTATATTTGGATATTTTTTTTATTTTAGCTTAGATATTTGATATAACACATTATCATTTAATTGATACATAACTCTCACTTTTTATATCTTTTATAGATGACGTATTGCCCATATTGTTGATTCCCAAATATTTATATTTAATTTTTTTTATGTTTAAAGTAACTGTGTTTTTACCACTACCTTTTTCATTTTTGGCCTATTTTTTGCGGCCATTGTAACAACTCCTGAAAATAATAATGATCAGCTTCGCAATCTATTTAAATAATTATAATTTTGTTACTTTTGTAAAGCACGAGGTACTTACCTAAATCCTAATCCCAACTATTATTATAAATGCGAAAGTGAGTTTGTTTGTTTGTTTGTTTGTTTGTTTGTTACGCTTTCACGCTAAAACGGCTGAACGCATTTGGATGAAATGTGGCACATGGGTATGACCTGGATTAGGACAAAGGATACTTTTTATACCGATATTTTCACGGGATCGGGACTTATGCGGGTGAAACCGCGGGGCGCAGCTAGTGATTTATATCTAGATTAAGAAGTCCTGATAATTTCTAAACATTAAAAAAAAAAAAATGTCTGTGCAAATATCTAAACTCTGATGATATTTCAAATAGTTTGATAACTAATCACAGTATCAAAAGTCTAGCCAATATGTATAGGACATTTATGTATATATTGGTATATAACACGTTGGTAAATTTTGTATACATATACCACGAATAGCAAATACATCTGATTACACTTGTTGATCTACAAATCGGAGGCATAAATTTATGAGACCTCACACGGTTTGACCGCAGATAAAGTTGGTTTTCTGGTAAAATAGAAATATACGAGTAAACATTGAATATGAATTACGGCTTAAACTTTGCAGTTAATAGAACTTCTGTGGATAGAGTAACTGTATTCAAAGGTACGAATCTGCACAGAATAATTATTTCGAGTACATTCATACAGGTGTAAATTTAATGTTTTCTTATTTGTAATTTGTTTTGGTGTGAAATACAAAGTATTTTATTTTTTTATTTACTACCTCTCTCTCACAGCTTTTCAAAATAATGTCTACTTGTAAGTATGAATTACGAGTTGACGAAACGAATTTGATCTAAGCAATAAAAAAAAAAATTCTCTCGCATTAATATAGTTTGCAATCCAAAACTCGTGTGCAGCCATGCAACAAATCTCTCAAGGTAGCACGTGTCACAAGTATTAAAGGAAAATGACAGCATAAGATACCGTGTAAACAAATAGACGCTCGTTCGACACATGTCGCGTCTATATCCCGTAGAAAGTAGTGTAGCACCTCACATATTCATAGTGCGTGGTAGCCCTAGCGAGACAATATCATAACATAACACCGCCGTTACAAATTGAACCTTAGGTCGTAAAGATTTAGTTGGGTTTTGCAATGTGGGTTGTGTTGTCGATATTGAATATCAAAGGTGAACCCACCAATATTTCGTGATTTATCAGAACGTATTTGCGGCAGTGAGGCATGTCCCTCGCATGGAAAATAATACAATATATAGGATACATGAATATAGACGACATATGTATCGGATAGCTCTCGCCTTCGGTTATGCTTGGTAAAGTAGAACTGTCCATCTTATATGTTATATTGCAATGAGGAAAATGTCTCGATGTTAAGTCCCACCTAAATTAGAGAAAGAGTATTAATTGTAATTGTTTTTATATGCCGTTGAAAATGAACTTATTCTCTTGAATTGTAAATTTGAAGTTGAGATAAACTCTACTTTAGCATAACTTAAGGTGATTCTTTCAATGTAGCCCGCCAAATTAAACTTGCTTTTTTGCAAAAATAGATGAATTTCGTGTGGGATTTTACCATAAGGCCGTTCGTCCACCGCGCCGTGAACGGGACGTCAACGAGAACGAGATGACGATGCCGGAAGTAGCGACAGTACACTTACTATGGCCGCGTAATCCCGTCTCTCGTTGACGTCCCGTTCACGGTGCGGTGGTCAAACAGTGTAAGTAGGTATAGTCAGTGGGTTAGTGATTCTGAAATAAAAAAGAATCAGTTTTAATGTCACTGCGTTTAAAACATACTAAAACAATTGTGACCTCTACTACACATGAGTAATTCCGTATCAATTCCTCATCATTTCCTTCCTCATACTAAGATCATAAAAATGCCTTTGTAAGAATACCAATTAAGACATCCAAACAAACACTTCCCTAACAGCACAAACACCCAACATAGTTAGCTACATTATGCGTGTTAGTCATAAGTAAATCACCAGCTAAACGGATGGCGACCAACTTTGTTCAAAGGAGGCTTACGTGGAACTGTGGAGGTTATAACTTGTAGTGGACAGGCCCGAGGGACGGGGATGAAATATTACCTCTCTTTGTTACACAATCGCCTCTTACACTCAATAATTTTGGGAGGATCGATGGGAAGTCGCTCTGAGATTTGGGAATCAGCGAATGTACGAATAGTTTCCTTTGTCTATTAGTACGGCTGTGATTGCGGATTTGGAGTTATTGAGGCCGCTTTCTGATCAAATATATCATGCTATTTTCGTTTACTTGTTATTTTCATTGTTTTGTTAATCAAAACAATGTGGGTTATTAAGAATTATTAAGGAAAATAAATTCAAATTCAAAATATTTTATTTCACATAATATATTTCATTATCGACTCTGAAATGAAATTTCAAACACACACCGAAACCGTAATAAATAAAAGCAATAGAATGTTAGCATTTTTAAACCGTAACACAAGACAATTCAGTAATTTGACAGCACTGAAAGTTCTGTTTTCTGCATTAGTTCGTAGTCATATAGAATACTGCTCTATCGTCTGGTACCCAGTACATAATATCCATATTCAACGCATCGAAAGAGTTCAAATAAAATTTATAAAAAGACTCTCTTATAAAGCAGGTATAAGGAATACAGTTAAAAACTATAAAGATAGACTGAATCACTTTAAAATAAAATCTTTGCACTGGCGTCGAGATTTTGCAGGTCAAATTTTCTTATTTAAGATATTAAATCAAGGCGTGGATTGCTCACAGCTTCTATCTTCAATCAATATTAATACGCCCCGGTCGTCAGCTAGACTTCATAATTATAAGCCTTTTGCTCCTGATGGCCGCAAAACCAAGTACGGTAGAAATGCCCCCCTTTCCTATATTCTCAGAAAGTGTAACGACATTTTTCACGATTGTGACCTCGACATATTTTCAGGCAGCATCGCAAAGTTTAAAAGAGCTTTGCTCAATAATATGTAATTCTTGCTCAATAATGTTTCCTTTTTTGTTTTTTATTTTTTTTGTCTGTTTATTTTAATTTGTGTGTGTGCTTTGATTATAATTCTTTTAGTTAGTTATGTTTTTAGTTTGTTAGTTAATTCAATCTTATTCTTATTTAATTTAATTCAATTCAATTTAATTTCATCCAATTTAATTCAATTCATTTTTATTAAATTCAATTCAATTTAAGTTAATTTTAAGTACATATAAAATATTAATTAGATTATAGTCCTAATTGCATTGTTTTCCATGTATAAATTGATTATTATTGTATAGTGAGATCCAATTAAAATGCTGTGCTTACCTATAATTTAGATGCATGCAATTCTATTGTATTTGTTAATGATTGTTACTTTGAATGTCCTTGTGTGTATTTAGTTGGTTTGCCTAAATAAATAAATAAATAAATTTCACTACATGGGCACTTATGAAACGTCAGAAGCTAGTTGCACGGTTCCAATTGGTCGTTTTCTATGGAGAAGAGCCGGCAAGGAACTCCACGATTACACTTTTAAAAATAATTGGTTTTTACAATATTTTCAAATAACAGGTATGGGAGGACAGTATAGGTCTTTCAATAAGTACCAGGTACTTAAAAAAATAGAAGGTGGTCAGCAAATCTACAGTCAACTACGCCTACAGTGTTCTCACATTCACTAATTAGAAAATAATCTATAAAAAAGATAAATAAATTAATAAAAATAAGAATTTATTTTAAACGAAATGACAACTGTAACAAATTTGAATAATTATCATGTACACAAAAGCCACTAATATTCCAATATGAGAGCCAACGCATATTGGAAAATAAGGCTTTAACTAGCAATGGGTATTTATTACATGAAAGAAAAATGAATTGCCTCGTTGGACTAGTGGTTTGGTTGCAAGTGCTACTGCCGAGTCTGAGGCCGCGAGTTCAATTCCCACAGATCAGGAAAACTGTTATTGGGTTTTCCCATCAGGAATTTCTTAATAGCAGCTCGGAATCTGGATTAGTGGTCCGGTTGATGGCAACAGGCTCGCCTAGGGGGCGAGCCCTAGGACTTTAACATAACTGGTGAAACGTGGGTGTACTATAAGTTCACCTCTGTCCAACCTTCTGGAAAATACAGGGTGATGTTATGTAAGAAAAAATCACATTACAGTTAAAATAGTCCCCATATTTAGCTGGGGGTATTTGGAGACTGACATAGTTGAGCAAAAGCATGAGTATGAAGTTAGTCAGAAAATTCAATGTTTTGTCATTCCGATAGTATATTTTGTGAGCCATTGCATTTTGCCTACAAAATTACCAAATAGTAGATACTCTAAACAATAGTCATTCAATTATAAACCTTTAGGTACCAAACTCCACTCTAAAATGTAGATATGTCGCAAGTTCTAAAAGCAATTTGCTCATACGTACACATTGTTTCGTGTTTCAATTCATACGTTTCAACATTGGGCAAACTGGCCTTTTCAAACAACATTCACTGTTGACGGAACTCTGAAACTAATCAGTATCTTTCACCAGCAACTCAGCTGTGGTTTTCACTTTTCTTTTTAGGAATAGGGGAGATGACAATTCTTTAATTTAAACTCTAAAAATATTTGTTTTTAAATAGTGCAAACAATCTTATAAAAAACCGGCCAAGTGCGTGTCGGACCACGCAAAATGAAGGGGATGAATTTATCCCAAGAACAAACTTAACATTGTAGTTGAAAAATATGTTCTCCCATACATTCCAACTGCAAAATGGAAGTTTGTACGCACAATACTGAGAGATTTACCATGTTATTTTAAGACCATAGACTTCTTATAGGTTTTCCTGTAATCTCTGAGTAAAGAACCTTTGTTAATATTTTTTTCAAAATGTTAGCCTCAGAAGTTTTGGAGATAAGGGGGAGGAATGGTAAATTTTCATCTATTTTCTTAAATATCATTTTAATAATTTAATTAAAAGTATAAAAAAATAATTGATATCCTCACAACAAGCCCTTTCATTTGATATGTCACACGGTACAGTTTACAAAACTTTTTTCTTTTTTATCTTCCAATTTGTCCCCGAAAAGTTACCTCCATATTCCAAATTCATTTATTTACGTTACTTGTCCATGTTTGGGTCACAGAAATTTATATGTGTACCAAATAATTACTAAATTGGTCCACTAGATTCGAAGCAAATACAGACGGACAGACAGACAGACAGATAGCCAGCCAGACAGCCAGCCAGCCATACCGACACACGAGTGATCCTATAAGGGTTCCGTTTTTTCATTCGAATGTAATTGCCAAGTTATAAACATTTTTAAATAACTGTTAAACAAAGACGGCATTATCACAGAAGTGACGTCACGTCTATGTCACTACATACTAGCACCATATATTGTTCGTACCGCACGACAATGACGGTAATAAACCTTTCCAAAAACTTTTAAAACGTGTAGCTTCTCCATATTTACATCGATTTCACAGATTTTACTATGTCTTCTTTGAAATTCCATTATATGTTCGAACATTTCTAATGTTAGTCATCATCACACGCTCTCTGCCATTTTTAGTTCCAGCAAATTCTTTAGATAATGCAACGCCATATTTATTCAGGGTACAGTGCTTTTGACCGGTAAAGTCCGGAAGATCTGTATTTCATTACTGGGTGCGAAGTTGTGGCGCAATTTTATTTTATTAGCAAAATAAAATGTGAAATTAAATTCTTGACTACCCCGTCCGTACAATATGAAATATAAGGTTGAATAAACCACGTCATAAACCGACGAGATCTATTTGTCTATGTGACAGTTATATATCATAATGAAGTTTTACCGGGAATTGTTGTCAAAAGTGATAAAGTGATTACCAGGTTGACTATACCTACCTACTTCATATCCATGTTATAAAATAAAGTCTTTCCGTGTCTGTCCGTGTAACCGTACTAAAATACGTACCTAACGGATTTTGATGCGGTTTCAACATAATTAATAGAGCAATAATATTCTGGAAGGTTTATTTGTTTTATACATTAATATTAAACTATAAAATAGAATTTCAAGTCGTACAAACCTTGCGAAGGTCACATAATCTATAAATTCGTTATAATTTAAGGCGCACTTCAGTCTCTTGATTGGAAAGGTCAACACTACCAAACTGAATATATATTCAACAAGAAATTTTTATTACAGTTATTGACTTTTCTCCTTATAATTAAAACCGAGTTTAAGTTTTAAATAAAACTACTATTTATGGAGCTATCTCATATCCAAGGCGACACAAGACTAAACAAAAAACCACCCACTTTTTGAAATTAATCCCTTTGTTATCAGCTGGTATCAATTAAGAAGCAAAACAATAACAATTATTGGAAGGTCCTCTTAACTTGAACTGATGTAAGACAATACTACCCGTATTGTCTTACATCCGTTCAAGTTAAGAGGAGACATTTAGACATAACAGTTTTATTGAAGGTTTCTTAATATAGCGGAAATGGTGCGTGATAGTTAGCGAGTTGAAAACTGCACATATTGTTCTATTGGCGTGAAAACACTTTTAGCATAAATAAGTAGCTTAACTTTGTTAAAGAGGAAAAAAGGAGACTTCATTAATTATAAAATTATATCAAAACTAGCTACGCCCCACGGTTTCACCCGCATAAGTCTCAATTCCGTGAGAATATCGGGTCATGGTCTACCCATGTGCCAAATATCATCCCAAGCCGTTGAGCCGTTTTAGCGTGAAAACGTAACAAACAAACATACAAAAAATCAAATGTTTTCGCTTTATAGTATTAGTTATAGTCATTACTAGTTATATAGTTAGGATGAACAGTTGGGTTATTACTAGAAAATACTAAGTAGGTACTTAAGTCATACACTGCGGTGCCATCATTCTCTTCATTAGTACTTATCTATAAATTCGTGAAACAATATAAACTTCTTCTATTTTCACTTCACCAAAACCATTTCACACAACCATCAGTAAAAGCAAACGAAATTAAAGTTATAAACCGGGTGGGACCACAAAACGGTTAAGTCTTTCCCGAGATTATCGCACACGAGTACATAGTACTTACACACTCTACGTACACAAGTATGTATAAGTACACACTCTACAAACACAAGTATGTATTAGTACACACTCGGGCACGAATACAAGCCGTTTCATGCAAAACGGTGTGTAATACAGCGCTATTGACCGCTGTAATTTCGCATAAATAAACCAAACATCGCTGTTGATCATGCGAATAAAAATATTAATACATGTTTCGGGTTGGTGTCCAATGAGAGATATGAATTTGCTGTACGATTACTTCTCTTGATCGGTCACTGGAGTTGTATCACACTTTATATTCACTTTTCTGGTTAAATAATCAAATTACTTACTTGAAGTTGCTTTTTATTGTCATTAGTAGAACTTGCATTGGTGGGAGGAAACGTTTTTTATTTTTACAAAGTGTTGCACCAGGAGCTATAATGTGTCACTAATCATCGTCATAAATATATCAGTCTCAGCAAGTACCAAACAAAGGTTTCCCAATTAAATGTACTGCTAGAGTTAATAGAATATTAGGTAAGATGTGAATTAGATTTAAAAAAAACCAGTAGCAGTAAAACCAAGCTACGTTTTAAGTGATCAATCGCTTATACCTTCAACTGACAGCTGTCGTTTGACAGCTGTCAGTTGAAAGGCAAGGTAAAGTTTGATCGTGACCCTGGCGTGGCTGCGCCGGAACTGTTCCTATTTCCAAACATTCTGATTAATATTTTCATATATCTTCTAATATTTCCAATCTCCAACTACAAAGCTAGCTTTCTCTCTTGTTCCTCGCTAGCATAATGTAATGTTTACGAGCTGCGCGCATGGGGCCCCGTGCTTGGTACCGTGTCGCATATGTGGCTATCATTCCACCAATATCAAATGGGCCTCATAAAAAGATTCCCGTCGTAACCCATTCGTGAAGGGCCTCGGCCACTTTACAACTGATTTACGTAATGGTGACTGTTGAATGAATAAAGTTATCGCGATGTTTGATTTCTTTTGATGGAGTTATTTTTTGTTATAGCATCTCTCCTATGGATTTATTTACAGCCAAAATTGAGCTTAGTTCTGCCAAAACGAACCAATTACATAAAATTTCCCCTATTTTCCGAAGTTATTGTAATGATTTTGAATAGTTAACGCTGATTAATTTGAAATCTAAATTTCTAAGTTATATTGGCCAAATTTTGCTGGTATGAATAAGTAAGTTCAATGATAACAATCAAAAGCTTCCAGACCAAATATTATTATTTTGTTTCTTTAGTACAGCGAAAGGAACTCGAATCGGCTGACCAAAGAGTCTCCGACCCAAAGGCATAAAGAATGTAGCTGCGGTTGCTCCGGTTACTGAAGGCGGAAGATAGAATATTGTGGTGAAACTTGGTAGAGGATTATCTAGTAGGATCATCTATCTATATAACAGGATATGGCAAACTGACGTAATTGCTGAGGTGAAATGTTATAACTTGGCAATTCAACATTTTCTACTTGTGTTCGTTCATTGCTGATCAATTTTTATACATATAATAAAACAGTAACGAAGGCAAACGAAGGTAAAGAAATCAAGACTATACAATGAATATTTTTGAAAAAGAAGTAATTGCTACGAGATCAGGGAATTCACGTGATGCCGAATATATGTAGTTCTTAGATTTTTTACCGTTTTCCTGTTGGTCTGGATTTTCCAGATTGGCGTAAAAACGGCTGCACAGATTTGGATGAAATGGTACTCAGATAGTTTATAACCTGGATTAACACATAGGGTACTTTTAGTCCCCGTAGTACGTTCCCGGGGGATACTTTTACAATGTCCACCCGGGTGAATCCGAGGGCAAAAGCTAGTTAAATATGACTATATTGCAAAAATACCTATTTAATAACGTCTTAAAAAATATACAATAATCCGATATCCTTTACGTTGCTCTAATTTGGCATAAAAGTAGGCAAATACACTTGATGATTTCCTTACCGCAAAGAAAGTTATAATAAATACAGAAAAATATATCCGCCGTGTAGCCACACGAACAGGAGCGAATACAGTTTCCAAGTGAGTCGGAAAGTTTTGGCTCATTATATAGCCATTCCCTTTCTGTGAGAAAAACGAAAGAATTATACAAATCGTTGTAGTTTTCGATATTTTGTGGAACAAAGAAACTGAAATACTTGTCAGTATAACTTTCAGACTTTGTAAACAATATAATAGCAGTGGTTTTTGTGAAATGTTAGTGTCTCTAAATAATTTTGATTGTTGACATTTTATTAGGCCCGTTACTGACAGTTTTTAACAATACTTGAATAAAACTATTTCCTTCTACTTCTTGTAAATGTATAAAAATAAATTCACTAATAATAAGAAAGAAAAGTCTACAGCTTTCATAGTATTTTATTGTGTTTTTTTCGTCTCCTTCTAGTTTTTCCGGTTAGTACAAAATAACAATACTTTCATTCTAGAAGGTGCTTTCTTTCAATAATATTAAATTAAGTAGTCGCTGTATAATGTTGTCAGTTCACTTGATTGCTTTCTTTAATATTTCGTTGGAAGTTCAGATCTAGTCGGAGAGATTTTTTCCGTTTTCGTTTTATAGAGATATTTTCTTTGTCTGTTGCCGTAGTTTCATTGTTTACTTAGTTAGAAATATTCCATCGATAACAGAATAAATATTAGGTGTAAATTCCCTGTCTGTCTATAGACTGGCAATATGAAATGTTTCTGTACGTGTTTTATAATTAATTTAGAAATCCTTACTAAGATTGATAGCTAAATTATTAGCGAAAAAATTTAGTATTTACTACACTAAAAGTAATAATATCTTGACTAGAATTACTAGAAACCGTCCAATTAAAACAGGCTCAGCCTCTAAACACTTAGCTTTAAGTACACGTTATATCATGACAAATATAGTTCTCTCACGTTCTAATGTGCTGTGAAAAAAAGACAAGAAATTTTTTATTATACCCAAATTTAGATTAACTAAAACTAGTAAGTAATTTCTTATAAACAGTATTCGCTTTTATAACAAGTTGCCAAAGTCAGTTACAGAACTTAGCGATGGAAAGTTCAAAGCCCACATCAAACGTGTCCTTATCAAAAAAGCATATTATAAGATTAAAGACTACGTTGAAGACAAGGAAGTTTGGCAATAATTCCTTCTGCACATGTGGCATCCCTGGTGCGTTAACGGCATAACTATGTAAATGTCTATTAACTGCTTCCAAATTACGATAATTATTTTAATTTACTTTTTTATTTTATTTTAATTTACAAATTTCCTTGACATAATATTTTTATTATTTGACATTGTATATTTACAATATTCTATATTTTTTATTAAATTTGATTTGTTGCAGCTGTAGTGTCAAACATTGTCATTTGGTTTAAATAGGTTTTTATTTTTATTATTTTATTTATGTTTTATATAGATTATTTTCTTTTAAATTTTGTGAATGTGAGAACATTGTAGACATAACAGACTGTAGATCTGTGGACCATTTTATATTTTGCTAAGTACCTGGTACTTGTTGATCGGCCTACACTGTCCTCTCATACCTGTATAGTTGATCGAAGCTTTTAACACTGTAATTTGGAAATTTTTTAAAAACCATTTACTTTTAAAAGAGTAACCGTGGAGTTTCTTGCCGGCTCTTCTCCATAGGAAACGACCAATTGGAACCAGGCACCTAGCTTCTGAAGTTTCATAAGTGCCCTTGTAGGTTTATGTGATTTTTTTTTTTTTTTTTTTTTTTTATAAACTAACGCTCCCATTTCTTTTATTGAAAAAGAAATGGACAGCATGCCCATTTCTTTCGATATTCGAACCTAACCTAACACGTGTGACTCTGGATTTTTAATTAGTCGGTCTGTGATGTTTATACCTTTTTAGTTGACTTTTTATTGTAGTTGGGTTTTAGTTTTTATAACTTCTATTTTTATTTCTGTTTAATTCTCAATTTTTACTAATATTAAGTCACGTTTATAAAGACAACTACACCTCATTTCCACAAAGCGGTGAACTAGACACGGACAAATACTATTAGTCCGTGTATACCTCGGACAATCGGCTCGTTCAACTGTTGTAAACAAAGATATCAGTCACATAGCCGTTTTAATGTCAGTTTTTTAATTTCATTTCTTTGGAAATGCCATAATAACGAAATGTTATAAAATAGAAGAAAATAGCCTTGTTGTTCTATTAATTATCTCGGTTTTGCGTTCAAAACGCTCAACTGTAAAATCATGATTTTGTAAATAACCGTATAAAAATACTTTGAGGTCGTTGTTATTATTAAGGTTCCTACTTAAATAATGACAAAAAGGACACATATTAGGCATCAGCCCTAAACAATCGTGAGGGTTATTACAGTTGTCTAGCTAAAACATTAAAAATACTCTTCGTTACTAATTGGATAATTTTTCATTGTTGAGCCAAACGTTCTAGTCAGTCGTCCTAGATTTATAATCCAGGTCAGTCTGGCCGACTGGGGGCCCATTCGACCCCGCAAAAGTTTGTGACGTATGGTCTGTTTAAATGCGAGGTGTTGCTGGCAGCAGCGACTAATTGTTTGGGTCTAAATAGCTCCCACTTATGCGTGCGAGTGACATTTCAAATGGATTTTTGTGCAGGACTTTGCGCTTGTTTAATAATGCGGTTACATTTTGACTTTTAATAAATACGTATCCACACGTTTAATGAGTATTGTTTTTGAGGAACGTATCCTTATTTTCCCTGGCTCTTTCGATGAATGTGCGGAGTAAATCGTTTAATGGATAATATTTATTTAGTGTTTCTTAGAAAGTGACAGAAATTTAATTTTTCAGGCTCACTATTGCGTGCAAGAACATTGCTCTTCGAATCCAGCTCCACTTCTAAAACCTCCTTTTTTGCCAACGATAATAATATTTGATAATTTTTTTGTAGAGGCTTTGAAGATAATTCTATCAGTAAATTTGAACAAAAACTTACAGGATCCTCTCTGCAAGGCTAAGAAGAATACTAATACATCTGAGGATCGAGGGTTAAAAAAAATTACAGTATTATACAGTATGTTAATTAACAAAAGGCGTTGCCGTTAACCTACAATAGTATAACGTCCATACTTGCAAAAAACAATATATCAAGAACATAATGTTTTTTTTTAATAATAAAATATTCACAAAACAATTTTAAATTGATACGTAACAGAAACACTTTGTATAAGCGCACTTGTCGCACTTGCTTTCCACGTTGAAAGACGGGTTAACTGGAACGCCTTTCATTAATTAACATAACTGTATAATAGGTAAGTACCCAATAGGAACTGATCAACGCATTCAGCATGGTATCTTCTACTCTCTCCAAAAAAAAAAAAAACTGAAGCACAATCGTTATGAACAAAACTCTAAGATAATTCTACAATACGGATTCACTTTGACCCATAATTTGGGTAGAACCCGACGCTAAACGGATAGTAAGGGGCGGTTTATCGGTAAACGTTTCAATTTGATTTCATTGTCCAGTTTGTCCAGTTTGGGTACCCTGACCTTATCTCTGCACAAGAGATCCGAATACAATTAGTTCATTACGTAAAGGACGACGATTGTAAAGGACGAATTGTCTCTATGAAGAAACTACGTTTAAGCTGTTTATTACGAACTTTTTACCCGACTAAAGAAAACAAAGAAAATACGTTTATTTCCGGTAAACTAGACGCAGAAAAAAAAAGAAAAAAGAATACAATTTGTAGCATAATATGCGTCACATCCACGCAAAACGGCTATCGCTCAGCATAATGCTGCGACAGCCGGTGGGTTTTCAGCGACAGCCGGCGTTGGCATTGGCCGACTGTGTCAGAAACGGGGGTTACGCTTAACAGGGTTATGCTTAAAACTATTTGTGATGGATTTGAATGAGATATTGGAACAATGGGGCAAATGTATTTTGATGGTTTGGGTGTTTATAGAAGCATGTACATGTGATGTAGAATAAAAACAAGAATTTTCATCACCTTACTACGAGTACCTACATTTATAGTTTAGGGCTTATAACATTTTGTTTAATAAAACTGGGTTTACGTAGGAACCAAATCAAACTGAGTTACAACAGTAACTCAATACGCAGAAATATGATCTTCAACATTGATTCAATAAATCACAGTTCCGTAAACCGCTCAACCGCCAATTAACTAACTTTGTCGCGGTTAACTGTAACAAAACGGTCTATTGACTATTCAACGTCCATTATTTCCTATCATGATCCATTGGGAAACTAAAACCGTGGCTTACAAAAGAGGAAATCATTGTTTTCATTTGCCTTTTATTCTATCGAGAGCCTTTCCATAACATGGCACTTGGGAAACCCCCACACAAAATTCCACCTTGTTCATATCCATATAAAGTCCAAGATCGACTGTCGTGTTCTCCACCCATGTAAGCGACAGAACAACAAAAGATGCGGAGTTGCGTCGGAACAATGCGGTTGACGGTGCTGTGGTACAGTGCGACAAGTATACACAATGCCTCGGGACGCGCGCCCAGCGTCTGTGCCTGCGTTATCGTGGACGGACTGTCCCGAGCATTGTGCGGGAGAAGTCAAGGATTAAACACTGCACTTTCAGCAGCGGCTGTTATGAAAATCTGTTATGATAGGAATTCAATTTATCGTCTGTGAAAACTGAAAGTAGGTTTCTTAGCTGAAATGGAAACGAGAAATATTTTAAAACTAAATAAATAAATATTTTGAGCGTAGGTACAACTCATCATTTAATTATCCAAGACTTGTGTTAAACGAAATCATTGCAGATTTGACACGATTTACAGAGAGTTCCTAAGGTGGTGGCTTGTATCCAACGAACATACGACACATCATAAACGCTTAGTGAAAATGAAACCTCAAAAATAAAGTATTTCATCGACTGTGTAAGTAATTCACTTCATTTACAAAAATAAACTCTTCCAAGATGCCTTTATCATTTTGCAATTTCACCATTACAACCCACTAACATCCTCTGCTAACCCCTTTGTGCAGTCTTTACTCTAACAATTCAATTATGAAAGGTCAAGGGCAACCCGGGGCGCCATTAACAATGCATCGTAATGGCCTGCGAACGGCACAGAAACACCCTGTCACCTGCCCCATTCATTCCATTGAGACTCCCTGAGTAAAGGCATTACGGTGTCCGGTCACTTTAGCAACAATAGAGGAATGTGTGGGGGCTATGGAATAATGTTGAGGTATTTTCTCACAGTGGCATCTCAATTCATTTTCGCCAACATCTTATATATTAGGCAAAATATACATTTATACACTAAAAACAGTGATTTTCACAATGTTAACACTAGAAATAAGGAAAAACTAAGAGTTCCTTTTCACCGGCTTCATAAGGTTCATAACTCATTTGTTGGGCTTGGTATAACCTTTTATAACAAGTTACCCTCTTCTTTGCTAGATTTGCCTTTTAATGCGTTTAAAACGAAAGTAAAATCCAACCTTTGTTCAAAGGCATACTATTCTATCAACGACTACTTAAATGATAAGAATAGTTGGTCGCTGTGATTAACTCAAGACAATGTTTATGTTCTTTCACCAGAATTAGCTTACCTACTGACAGGTTATATGAGTTCATATAATTGTTTATTTTAATTTATTGTTGACATAATCTACTCATTACAATGTTTTTTTTAATGAGTTGTATTGCAATATGTAACTAGTGACCTCGACAATAGATCATATTATTTATTGTTATTTGTAATTAACTATTTTTTTTATTTTACCTCGATGGTCCTAGTTTATCATTTATAACTTCCAGTTACAGCTTTATGTAAGCGGGCACGCCCTTTGTGCCTGGAGGCTTTTATTAAGACGTTAAGTTTTGTTTACGTTTAGTTTTTATTTCTGCCCGAGTATAGTTCTCGATGATTTTGTTTGGTATATTGGCGTGTGCTAGCTAACATATGGATAATAATTTAAATTAGGTTAAATTATGTTGAATACTATTATATAGAGTCATTTTTTTTTCTATCTAACTGAACAGACAGCTGTGCTGCTGGGGAGTTTGTTGCGCCACTTCTTCTTCCCAGCTAACGCACTAGGAAGTGGTGAAGGGTGGGCGTTTTGGGGGACTGTCTTATGTAATTTTGACGTTCGAAAAGTGCTGATTATCAGCCTAGTTTGAATAAATGACTTTTGAATTTTGAATTTTTGAATTTTTGTTTGGTTGTTGTAAACATGAAGGTACCTAAGAAAAAGAGCGAATATAATATTTAAAAAAAATTGCGTCATTTACAATCAGGGCGGGATTTATTTACCGAATAACATAAATTGAACGTCACGACTGTTTTTATGTCTAAGTTACATGTAAAATAGATGTATTATGGTGACCTGTAATACAGGTTTTTATTTAAACCTATTTCAGGCACCAGTCTCTCACAAAGTTAGCTCCTTGTTCGTGCACATTTGTCAAATACTAGCAATACTAGCAATTACATAACTTATGTAGAGAAATAAACGTCTTATATTATTATTATATTTTAAGTACTGTTTATTTTATTGAACTGTACCTGATTTGGTTTCCATACGTCTTTTTCGGGTGACCACTGAAAATCAGCGCTGTGCGGTGGGTCCCCCATACCACAGCATCATGCTGAGTGGAAGGCTTCTTGTCACATGTCATGACGTGCAGCTGCCGACTATTTCTGTTTTATGTTCGTGATAATAACATTATGTTCTTAGGTCTATTTTGTTTTCTGCTTACTCTTGTCTTTTTACCCGACTGCCAAGGAAGGGTTCTGTTTTTCGCGCGTATGTTGTATGTATATATTTGTAAATTTCTTTATTACCTCGTATCTTCCAAACGGCTGAATGGATTTCGACAGTTAAGGTATCGTTATATTTGTATTAAAACCCCAAGTGTCCTAAGATAGGTGTTTGAATAAAAAAAAACAAAATCGCGGATTTTTGGCGTGAAATAGTACATTAAATAAATATAAAAAAATATTTTTGTAAATCAAAATAAAGGAAATTAAAAGGGGATTACAAATATATATATATATATATAAGTTATAGATATGTTTAAATTTAATTAGGAATAATAAATTGTTTTAAAAAGTTTGTCATATCGTAAAATTAGACCATGTTTATGTCGGATTAGTTTTTTGTTCATATGAGTGTGTCAGGACACTAAAAAGACTAAAACAAAAAAAAAACTAAAACCCGACTGCAATCAAATAACTGAAAAGAGAAAAACAAGCATTGTAATCTATAGAATATAAATATAAAATGGATCTATGAACAGTGGGTACTTTCTTACTCTGTTTGACAAATAAGTTCTTTATATACTGCTGCAATGATCTTTTGGCGCTCGAATGACATTGACAGGTGGGACAAAACAAGATGACGGCGTACATAGACAGATCCTTGTACAGCTTTATCTAACTGTCCATAACTTTATTTTAGTAATAATAATATGAGTGATAATTAAATAAGATCAACGGCAAAATAATTTTCCTATTTCTAAATAGTACCACTTCTACCAAATATGGGTAACACAGCAAGTATCAACAAAGCCAAAGTGTTCACCCCATATGGCGCATGAATTTGAAGGCAGTCTGTTAAAGTTAGCCTCAGTCCCGCCGAAGTTAGGATCCCGATGGTATTCCAAGTTTTCGGGATCGGTGTGGTGAAATTTAAAGCAGGTATCGAGGGTTGCTGGTCAGAATTTTACCTAGCGTTTATGTGGGATTTTGTTGCTATTGGTAAGTTACAGGTTATTTTTAGATTGCTTTTGTGTTTTTATAATCGCTTGCATGGGCTTCGGGATGACTGACACATGCGTACCAGTACTAACTGTCAGGACAGGGTTTCAGTTTTAATGTGTATAATTTGCTGATTGTTTAATTGATGGCAATTTTTAACCGACTTAAAAAAACCGGCCAAGTGTGTGTCGGACCACGCACAAGGAAAAGTTCCGTAGTTGGGATGAATTTATCCTAAGAATAAACTTAACATTGTAGTTGAAAAACATGTTCTCCCGTACATACCAACTGCAAATGTAAGTTTGTAGCACAATATTGAGCGATTTACCATTATATTTTACGACCATATACTTCTTATAGGTATTTCTGTAATGTATAGTAGGTAGGCTATTTTCTGTATTTTTTATTTTAGACTCAGTAATTTCGGGAATAATTTTAAAGCAAGTATTATAAAATTATTAAAAAAAAAATGAGATCCACACAGTCATGTCACACGATACAATTTGTAAAACTTTTTTTTTTATTATTCCATCTAAAAAGTGAAAAATAAAAATTTGGGTTAAAATAATTTTAGTTTCGGCACTGTTACTTTTTATTTTTTGGTAGACACTGTGCCCTTTACTGTTCACATTCTCTTTTAATTGCGTTTTCATCGCTTACCAAATTGTCCTAAAGATCACCAACCTAACCCTCAGCCGTTATTGTCGGGGCCGGAAACTGAAGTGAATTGCAGTGACCTTATTTCATTATAACAGCATAAAGTGCTGTTAATATTCTTAGAATTACAGTGACGAGCAATTTAAAAAACCCACCTGCAAAGTGCCATAAAAATCTAAATATCTCCTAAACCAAGTTAGCTACATGAAGTAAAAAAATCTTGAAAACAGTTTTTAAGTATGTTTTATGATCTATTAGATTAACTTGTACTTTGCTTTTTACTCCAAGAAGCTATCTTGCGTGGTTTCGGAAATATTTCATGATAAGTTAGTGGCTTTTTTATATTACTCGTGAGTGTACGTGAATAATATAAAATAGTAAAAAATTTAAATTCAAAAGTCATTTATTCAATCAAGGCTGAGAATCAGCACTTTTCGAACGTCAAAATTATATAAGGCAGCCCCCCAAAACGCCCACCCTTCACCACTTTCTAGTGCGTTAGCTGGGAAGAAGTGGCGCAACAAACTCCCCAGCAGCACAGCTGTCTGCTCAGTTAGAAAAAAAATGATTCTGTAAAATAGTATGCAAAATAATTTACATTATGCAACACAAAACATAATTTAAATTATTAGCCATATTATGTCAGCTAGCACACGCCAATATACCAACCAAAATCATTGAGAACTAATATTCAGGCAGAAATAAAAACTAAACGTAAACAGAACTTAATTTATGTACTTAAGTTGATTTCGAGAGAATCAAAAATAAATAATGAATGTCTGTAATATAAAACTTCAAAGAAGAAATGGGTGAAGAAAGTATTTCTTACCTTTCATTTAGATAATAGCCCGCCTACCGCTATATTTATTTAAGAAGGTTTATGTTTTTTACCAAATAAAGTCGTAGAAAATTCTTAGATAATATTTTACAATTACTAAAGTTCACATGTTTATTTTCCCGCCTTGTCAATGTAAGAAAATACTATGTAAAAAGCTAGAAACCAATCTAAAGTTTAATTAATTAGACTTAGAAATTCGAGAGAGCCTGCCTTAATACATTTCTGTAAAATCTTCTAAATATAAAGCCTTACTAAAAATCATTGTGAGAATCTTAATTTGAACGCCACGAATTCGGTAAATTCAAGCATTAAAAGGACCAAGTTTCCCTCAATGTCTCAATTGTCCCGACAATGTGATCGCACAAGCAGTTGGCCGGCACGAAAGAGATAGGTACAGAAGGGCGGCTCCATACAACGAGCGAAAACGCACGCAAACATAGTCACGCGTCACGTTCTGCGAGTAAAAGCGCACTCGCGACTGGTAAATGGGTTTAGTTAGACCATACGAGCACTCTCTCACCCTATTCCATCAAATTCTCTTTGTATAAACAATTACCCTAGATTATTATATGGGCCTCATTAAAAGGTTGAAAGTCACCCAAAGGGCTATTGAGAAGGCTATGCTTGGGGTTTCCCTAAGTGATCGAATTCTGATTCGATCACTACTGCTCGCAGAACAGGACCGATGGAGCCGAAAGGTCCTGGAGTGGCTACCGCGTACTGGAAGACGTAGCGATGGAAGACCTCCCACAAGGTTAACCGATGACCTGGTGAAAGCTGCAGGAATCCGGTGGATGAGAAAAGCACAGAACCGGTTGAAGTGGTGATGCTTGGGGGAGGCCTATGTCCAGGGGTGGACGTCTTTCGGCTAAAATGATGATGATGTTTATGAAACAATAGTGGTACAGCATTCCATCTTATAATTATCAAGAAAATGGAGAATGCTCTTACTCTTGCTCTGGTTCCATGTTCGTTTGGTCTAATTCGAGGTAGAATTCTGTGGACAGCATGTAGCACGAGCACGCGGAGTAAACGTAACGTAAAATCGAACGATTTAAAAAATTGAAAATATTCCTTTACTTAATTTTAAGGTAGCTATATTATTTTAGGTCTTTACCTATGAAATTGCCGTTCTGCAGTACTGGCCATTTCAAATCAAAATAATTTTTGTTTGGCTAAGAATTCTAATCTCAAATTAATTTTATTTTAAAAACATGGATTTTTTTTTCCAAAAGTATGTAGTCATTTGTTTATTGATTAGTGTTACATTTTCATCGCATTTCAATCTTTTTCGTCATCATGGATACGTTAAAAATTCGAGTAATTATGGAATATGAGTACCGTCGTGGCAGCAACGCGGCACAAGCGGAGCTAACACTACAAACCAACGCACCACCTGTTATTGGTTTGCTCGCTTCCGTTCTGGAAATTTCGACCTGAAAAATGAACCTCGCGGTCGTCCGAAGACTTTGGTCGACAATGACGAATTAAAGGCGATTGTGGAAGCTGATGATACACAATCTACGGCTGAATTAGCAGCAGCTTTCGACGTTAGCGTCAAAACAATATTGGTCCACTTGCGTCAAATTGGCACGGTAAAAAGCTTGACAAATGGGTGCCCCACGAACTCAATGATCGCCAGCGCAAAGTACGCGTCGAGACGTGCCTTGCACTGCTCAACAGACACACAAATGAAGGAATTTTGAACCGCATTGTTACCTGCGATGAAAAATGGATTCTGTTTGATAACCACAAGCGCTCAGCAAGTTGGTTGGATCCTGGTTCAGCACCTAAACAATGCCCTAAACGAAAACTTACCCCTAGAAAAGTGATGGTCACTGTTTGGTGGTCTAGCGCCGGTGTGATTCATCACAGCTTCTTAACAAACGGGGTGAGCATTACTGCAGATGTGTACTGTGAAGAACTGAACACAATGATGGAGAAGCTGGCACATCTCCAACCAGTATTGGTCAATCGCTCGTCTCCGCTGCTACTGCACGACAACGCGCGACCTCATACTGCACAGCAGACGGTCTCCAAGTTGCAAGAACTGGGGTTGGAAGCTCTCCGTCATCCGCCCTACTCACCAGACCTTGCGCCTACAGACTACTACTTTTTCCAGAATTTGGATAACTTCTTGGCGGGAAAAAAATTCAATACCCGAGAGGCAGTACAAAATGCCTTTGAAGAATTTGTTGCCTCCCGTCCAGCTGATTTCTTTAAGAAGGGCATCAATAAACTGCCACTGCGTTGGCAAAGATGCATTGATTGCATGGGTGATTACTTCGATTAATACAAATAAAAAATACATGAAAAAAAATAGTTTAAATTTTTTCATACAAAACGGCAATTTCATAGGTAAAGACCTATTATTTTACTTAGCATAATTAAGTTTTAGCACATAAATTTTCAAAATTTCAAAAGTAATCCATTGCTAGAACAGAACAACTGCCGACAAACTGGCAGTTTTGGCACACTTTATGTATGTTATTGTTAATACAGATTGTGAATAAAAAATACATTATTTGAAAAAAAAAAAAAACAAAATGTTATGGAATGGTTGTATTTTCGTTTTCGAATATACTTTATAAGCCACGTGTGTGAGATACATCGTTTGAGCTTGCCGTATATGTGTGTGCACCTGTTTTTGCTCGTTTTATGGAGCTGACTTTCTGTGCCTATTCTATTCTGTGCACAAGCAGTCGGACGGTATCATGGGATCCGTCCCAAGTCCCGTGTTATTGTGCGCTGTAATCTGTTGGATTGGCGGGCGGCGCCATTATGAATTCAAATGGGCTATCTGGCGACATGTGCCAGCTAGCGTTTGTGTACGATGTGAGAGGTAGCCGATCGGGGCTTCTCGGTGATTGTTATTCTGTTTCCGGGATTTGGATTTTATAAATTGACTTCTTTTTTAGGTAGCTTGGGGAATTTCGAAGCAGCGTTTAAAGCTTCGTGCAGACCAGCGCGACGCGACACCGGTTATTGTTATACCGTCAAGTTTTCTTAGAAATTGTATTGTTCGTGTCGCGGTCTGTACGAGCTTTAACATGTGACATTAATAAAATTAAAAAATAAGTATGTCCAATTTGTTAAAAAGCGACTTACAAAAAAAAGAACTACTGCATCATGACGAAACTTATATGAAAACTCCGTTTAAAGAAATATTTTTTTATTTAATCCTGTAAAGATGACCCTTTGAATCTTATCAATTTTAATGTAAAGCAAGGATTTCTTCTTTCTTCCAACAAGAAAGTCAAGATAACCTGATTAAAACTTGTTAAGAGTCGCTTGTTGAACAAACTGTTCAAAAGCAAAGTTTGCAAAATTTTATCATTACCACTATTTTATCATTACCACTATTTCACGACTTCGTCAGTCTTTCTTTGTTAGTCAGACTTTAAAATGTCGATGCGGTGACTTTTAGCAGTTCTTTATTTGTTGGTTTACTTAAGTCTAATAAGTGATCGTATTTCCCTAAATCATCACATTCGGAAAAATATTATAGCCTATGGGATTTAATCTGTAGTGATAAGCATCAACAATTTTATTACTTAAAGTATTTTATAATTTCTACTAAAAAGCAAAAGGAGTATGAAAAGATTGTGACAGGTGGCGTTCTGTAGTCTCTGCCCACCTCCATGGGAACAAGGCGTGAGTTTATGTATGTCTGCAAAAAAAACAAGATTTTTAACTGTACAAAGGACACTCATTATGTTAAAAGATACATCAAACACATGTGTTCTGTACCGTTCTAAATTCTATAAACGAGCAATGATTGTATATTATATATATTTGTAATCACGTTCTCGAAAACGTCTGTTACGATTTCGATGAAAGTTGCAATACAGGGGTTTATGGGAGCGAAAAATCGATCTAGCTAGGTCTCATATCTGGGAAAATTTGTTGTCCCCGTGTTTTCACCCGGTAGAGCTGGGTCGCCCATGATTTTGAACAAGATGGCTACCTTAGAATAATGACATGGCAGCATGGAATTAGTAAGTACCTACTATCATGGCAGCATAGAATTAGTATGTACTATCCATGGAATTATGTAGTATGAACTATCCTATACATTAGTATAGGATAGTTCATACTACATAATTCCAAAAAAAAAAAGAATGCTCATTTATTAAAATGAGCATTCTTTTTTTTTCACTAGAGGAGAGCTCGGTCGCTCAGGTACTTTGATATTGAAACACAATACAAATACTAGCCAGACATTGAAAAATGTATCTGTCTGTGCATCACTAATACCTCATTCGATAGTCTAATTTATTATTAATTTAACGAATTCACGTGTATGATCGAACAAATTAATGATTACGTAATTTATTTCTACTTGTACCAAAAGTCTCGAACTTCGAATAAATAAATTGTCAGCCGTACGTATTGCTTTGATGTCCAAATTAATATTTTATTCAATAACTCACGAAGGTTCTTAAGTAATTCTTTACATTTCTTTTTTTTCATTATTTTTTTATTAAAGCATCTACAACACGGGGTACTTAGTGACGTCACCGTTATTTTATTAAAGACCTTTCAGAGCTAATATCTGATTTCTTTGTGAATGTGTTTATGATAACACAATATCGTGTTTAAATTCGGAGAGAGTACTCATTGAAGAATAAAACATGTCTATCATTATCCTAAAAGTTTTTTTTTTATCACGGTGATCTATAAAGTCTATTTACAGAGGGCATACATTCATTTCAGTTCGATTCCTGAAGTTATAAATATTATTGAAATCCTATATCTTTTGTGAGTTGTTGTAACCTAACTATTAGTTTTAACCTAAGGAGACAGCGTTTAAAATATAATCAATTTTAGTTACTGAAAATAACTTCAACCTGGGGAGTCTTTTATCACGGTAGATGCCAGTATGTCTCTCCTAACATGCAAGTAAAACTATACTATTCAGAAAATCTCTTTTAAAACAAAAACTCAGTGCATTGCAACTTCGATTATCATTCTGTCTCAGTATGACCGTCACCACTCAAGCTGAACGAACGGTTACAGAAAAGATAGGTACAGAAGGTCGGCTTCGTACAACGAGCGAAAACGCACGCACACATAGACATGCTTCACGTACGGCGAGTGCAAGCGCACTCGTGACTGACCGCCCTGTACGTACGTGTCCATGTGTGCGTGCGCCTGTTCTCGGACGTTGTATGCAGCCGACCTTTTGTCTGTGCCTTTTTTGGTTCGGTGGAGCTAATTTTCCGCTCTGACGCTACTGAGCGGACTCCCCGCCTATTATTAAGAAATTATAGATTAGATTTCCTATCGTAGGTTTGTTCGCCGTGGGTGAAATGGGAAAAGTTAGCTCTAATCAGGACGTGCCATCTTTTGATAACGAATTAAAGAATATAATCCCGAAATTTTCAGGGATACCGAAACTTTGGAGGGTTGGTTAGATAAAAGTTTTATTTTCAAGGCCTATGAGGATATGTTTTTTTATGTTATACAGGTAGAAAAACGCCCTGAGAATGACTGATTGGACCTTAACCTGGAAAGTAAAAATAACACTCGTCAAATGAATGAGAGCTAATGATCTGTCATTCGTAACCTTCGTTAACATATTATATATTATATTATATTAACGAGTCCCAATTTCGATGTCGAGAAAAATGATGATTTATTATTATACCTTCGTTGCCGACCTTCAAACAGAGAAAATTGATAATCTCATGTGCATGTAATCTTACCGAAAAAAGAAAATTGATAATCTCATGTGCTGTAATCTTACCGACACCCAATTTTTCCACTTCAATTCAGAATACACACAATCAATCTGCCTAGCCTTTTCCCTATGAGTCGGCTTCCGGTCTAACTGGAGGCAGCTGAATACCAGTATTTTACATAGAGCGACTGCCCATCTGACCTCCACAACCCAGTTACTGGGTAACACGATAACCCTTGGTAAGACTGGTTGTCAGACTTTCGGGCTTCTGACGACCCGTAACGATTGTCAAAGATCCACGAATGACAGCCGGGATCAACGGCTTAACGTGCTTTCTGAAGCACAGAGGAGTCTCGGTATGTAAAGATGGTCACCAATCCGCGGACCTACCCCGGCAACCGTAGCTTAACCTGATGGATCGACCCGTGCGGCTGGTATTATTTAGTCACGAGCTCCTCGTAAGTCAATTCAGAATACACTCCCTGCCTGCCTTTTCCCAACTATAGTGGGGTCGGATTCCAGTCTAACCGGATGCAACTGAATACACTAATTAACAAGCAAAATAATCGTAGATATCGGGGTTGCACTATTCGGGGCTGAAATTTATGTAGAAGCTTTACTGAATTCTCGAAAATAAAAGAGAATAAATAAATAAAGTACTCACAGTTCCGATGAAAATTAAATACATTTTGCATTTAATTGTTCTCAAATTAAATTACATCATGTATCGTATCCAGCACAAATGCATATTATTATTACCATGTACGAGTACATAAACATTATATACATTGAGCCGTAAGCCCGGCTGCTTATTTGGCCAAATTACTTAACATAATCTTCATTAACGATAGTACCTGTATATTGTTTAATTGCTTACATACGTATGTAAATAATTATTTATAGTACGTATTATTATTTAATAATAATAACATCTCGAATTATTCATTGTGATTTTGTCAGAGTTGTATTTCTGAACACTGCAACCAGAGCTGCAAAAGACACATTAGGTTAGAATTGATAAAAGATAGAACCATAGAGTAAGTAAAAGTATGGAGCGTTAATGTATACGACATCGTACGCTAGTCATAAAAATGTTTAATTTACTATTTGCACCTTTATTTTAATTGTGTCAACTTGAAAATTATCAGCTGTGTACAAATCTTAAATACTATAAGTTACAATCAAACACTAAAATATAATAAAATTATTATGTACAAGTATATATAGGAATAAATTAAAAATAAATAAAGGACTGAGGTCATTGGGCATCAATAAATTTAATTCCAGTGTTTATAGTGTAATGTTTATACAGTGTAAATATGTAATGTTTATTTTTAGTTTAATGTTTATACAGGGTGGCAGGGACATCGACGCGAAACCTATTGCCATGGATTCAGTACATGATTCTGAGCCCCCTGCGTTGAAATATTTCGTCAGATTTTTAAGCTATTGCATAGCTTTTATCGGAGACTCTGAGCGCGGCGACCGAATGTAGAAATTCCGTAACGAAAAAAAAACCTGACGCGAAAGTTTGTGAGGATGGATGGATGGATGTTTGTTACTCTTTCACGCAAAAACTACCGAACGGATTTTAATGAAACTTTACAGTAATGTGGCTTATATATCAGAATAACACATAGGCTACAATTTATAAAGATTTTATGTGATTTAGCCATAATATAACGATAAGTATCCAGTAAGTCGGAAAAAATCCTGCCCTCTGAGATCTATCTTTGCGTGCGCTGCCTAAACCGCTGGAGTTACATGAAAAGAATGTATTGTGGGGTTGTTTGTCTTAAAGAGTTCTAAATAAAAATCCGCGACAGCATATATCTACCTTTTATGTGGAAGCCATTATAGCCAAAATAGTGAGCTATAAATACATTTAAATTGAATACTTTTTTTAAGTTGCATATTTTAGAGTATTTAGTTAATTCGTATCAAAATAAATACCTTCATCGCTTTTGGTATTTAATGTAGATAAAATTTGTCTTTTACACTAAGTAATTTGGACTAATATTTTAAAAGTTAGAACGATAAGAATGACCTGCGATGAGTCGACGGCGGGCGCGCAGAACGAGGGTGGAGGGGCGGGAATGACGCGCGATCGCCGAGTGCGCGACCCGAACGCGGGCAGACGCGTGAGGGCAGACGTCATTGACGGTTGTGTAAATTCTGCGATTTAGGGGGGGGGTATAGGGGTATTTTTTAAAAAAAATATTTTAAATCAACAATATTATCTTCTTATTTTTGAATATATGCTATGCAATAGCTTTACCGCGGCAGTCCTCGAGTGCCACACGTATTTTTTTTTTTAAACCGCTATTCCATACTTTTTCCGTGTAGGTATTGCACTTTTTATGAAACAGCAAATTAAAAAAAAAAAAAACCGACGGAAAATTTCAACGCAGGGGCGTTCGGAATCATATACTGAATACATGGTAAAAGTTTTCGCGTCGATGTCCTCCGGCTCCTTGTATAATTGTGTTGAATTAACACTCTATTTACTAACTACTCTGTCAATTAAATCCAGCAATTAGCGCTAATGCAGGCTACCAATATCCTGTACTAATGCTCGTAATGTACCGTACTAGTGAAATTTACTGGTGTTAATAATTAAAGCGATCGGATTTAAGTGCGACGGTTTAGAGAGGCCTTGTTTAGTGTTAACTGATACTAAATGTCCGCTTTGTTCACCAAAAGTATTAATTAATGAGAAGTGTAAAATTTTATGCATGTGTCAAATGAGGGAGTGGCAAGTACGTCCAGTGCACTAACATTTCCCGCGACTTTGCTCGCGCACAAACTTTAATGCCCTGTTTGACTCACCTAAGAAAATAAAATTATCTCTTGGTGCGTCTACATACAACGTACCTACAGGCTTTTTTTTGTGGCATTGCCCGCGTGGACGTGGATTTTTTTTTCCCACGGGAACATAATTATGAACTAGCGAGATAAAAATCCTATAAAGCATCGTATGTCCTAACCCAGGGTATGTACTACCTGCGTGCCAAATTTAATCGAAATCCGTTCAGCCGTCAAGGCGTGCACAGACAGACAGAGTTGGACATTTATAATATTAGTATAGATGTTGGGGTAATTTCGGCGGTGGAATAAGACTTCATAAGACCGTACGAAACAAGTCTTGCGTCATTTTTGTCTGCCCCGACAAGACACAGAATTTGACTATACTCTACAAAAACAGTATAATATTTTCCAAACTTCGTGTTTCTTTTTCCATTTTTAGGGTTCCGTACCTCAAAAGGAAAAAATGGAACCCTTATAGTGTCACTCGTGTGTCTGTCTGGCTGGCTGGCGGGCTAGGTGTCTGTCCGTCTGTCACAGCCAATTTGCTCTGAATCTACTGTACCAATTTAGTTGAAATTTGGTGAACAGAGAACATGTTTTTAGTTATAAGTTGTTTGTACCGACTTGTAAATATGTATACGAGTACTAAGTATAAATCTTATTGAATGGAGAAAAGCTAGAATATATTAATCAAACAGTTTTCCTAGGAATCACGCTAGACGAGAAATTACAATGGGGACCTCATATAACATCTCTTGCGGGGCGGCTAAGCTCTGCCGCTTTTGCTGTTAGAAAGATAAGACAGTTAACAGATGTAGAAACCGCGCGTTTGGTCTATTTTAGCTACTTCCACAGTATCATGTCGTATGGCATTTTACTGTGGGGTCGGGCTGCTGACATTGAATCTATATTTATTTTACAAAAGAGAGCTGTCAGAGCCATTTATAATCTACATCGTCGCGAATCTCTCAGGGAACTATTTAAAAGGATTAATATTATGACAGTACCTTGCCAATTCATTTATGAAAATATTATGTATGTAAGAAAAAATCTACATATTTTTAATAAAATAAGCGATAGACATAATTTTAATACTAGAAATAAAGATAAAATAGATCAACCATTTTTCAGATTATCTAAAGTATCTTCATCTTTTATGGGGTACTGTGTTAAATGTTACAATAAAATACCTTGTGATATATTACAATTAAATGAAAGAAAATTTAAAACTCATATTAAAAGTACACTTTGTAAACAAGCATATTACAAATTAGAGGATTATATCCAAGATAAGAATGCTTGGAAACATGCTGGTCCTGCTCCATAGGATAATCTAGAATCTAGACAAAATCAAACTGGTTGCTAATTTAAGTTGTATGAATTATTATTTTTAGTATATGACATTGATTTTACATTGTGTGATTACTTCCTCACACACTGACTTATTAATTGTAAAATTTTAAGAAAACCATCTACTTTTACAATGTTTGTAAATATGTGAGAACCATGCATCTATCACATAAGTAATTAATTTATCTTTCGTTGCTTCATTTTTATTAATTCTTCTTTTTACCTATTGTGGTAACGTATTTTTTTTTTTTTTTTTTTAGTTGCATCGTCTTCACATATAATTATGTAACTAATGTACGTGCATATGCAAAATATTGTAACACATTTTAAAAGAGTAACGGTGGAGTTTCTTGCCCATTCTTCTCCATACGAAAACTACCTTTTGGAAGGGGCGACTAGAATCAATTCAATTTTTTTGTAAACTTTGACGTTCAAAAGTGCCTTACAGGGGCCTATTTGAAATAAATGATTTGACTTTGACTTTGAAATAAACATTTGAAAATAAGAACATAATAATGTTTTTCAACTACAATGTTAAGTTTGTTTTTGGGATAAATTCATCCCAACTACGGAACCCTTCACTGTGCGTGGTCCAACACGCACTTGGCCGGTTTAATTTAGGCTGTACTCCGTCCGTACTCAGTCAGTCCAGAATAGAATAGATTGGTTGGGCATTAAATTCTCCAAATAAATATGTGTCACAAAAAATAAAAAGAATTTGTCACTCGTCAATGATTATCATGGTCTACTTCATCGGCTATTCTTTCGTTCATTTCAATCAGTATCCCGTGCAGCTGGTACTTTCACGCGAGATCAATTGGAAAAAGGACAACCTAATGTCTCTGGAGAGACCTCAAGTCTTCACTACGAGATACAATGGGGAAAACCATCCTTGTTGGAGGCTGATTTTTCAGCAAAATAAAGTGCTACAGTTTATGAACAAAATGTATGGAGCAGGGTTGCCTTTTTTTTTCTAGGCGGCCATTAAACACTACACTCACCTCTGCCCATCCCTTTGGGGATTACAAGCGTGATGTAACGTTTATGAATAAACTTATACGTTACTTCACGCAATAAACTTGATTAATTAGGTGACTTATAACGAAATATTTTACCTACTACGAAAAATTATAAACATCTGCCCGAACTGATTTATATCAGTTCGTACAGAACGATTTTTCAAAAGGGGTTTGGGTTCAATACCTGGCTCAGGCAAAATATATTTATATATATATAAACTAAGTAATAATGCATTTTTGTTTTCCTCAAAAATTTTGGGACCAAGTTCTCTAAAATATATCTTCAGATTTCAATTTTGAAGTCCGATGTCAAAAATCATCCTGTTTAACTCAGCTCGGAGTGATTTTTAAACTTCCCGCAATACAAAATTTTGTTCGTTAAATTATTTTCTACGAAAAGTATAAAGTTTGGCTAAGGACCGCCGAAAAAAAAGGCAGGCTATTTTTGGCCATTGACTTTATTGGGCTGGTGGCATTGTGTACGTCATGCAATTCAATGCCTACGGTGAATAAAAAAAAAATCTGCTAATAATAGGGTATAAGGTATAATATAGGTAGGTATGTAGGTAAATATTTTAAAAGGTATAATGACATCTGTATTTTCTCAGTTCTGAGCTTTTGGTCTCCAGTACCCACCTAAGTAAGGAGTAATATAATTTCAAATCTTCTTCTTTCTGTTTCACCAGATACCACCGATGCTGCAATTAGGTCGTCACCTTAATTGCAGCATCAGTGGTATCGATTGAGTAATTTCTAATTAAAAGTTGAATAGTTGTGGGTGTAGTAGTTTTCATAAGCCCTCCAAGCTGCTCTGTACCAGTATCTCACCTGAGTATTAGTACCGGAATGTCATATTCTGGAGTCAAATCACAGCATTACGCACAACTCCATCTGGTTTAAGCGGCTCACCTCCGAATCGCAAGCCTCGGACACGTGACGTCAATTATACGATTCCGATTGGACGCAGGCAGCTCCGGTACCGACTGCTGTGTACTTATGTACGTAACTATGTATCTTACATGTGCTTATGTAAGAGAGATATGTGTGCAGAAGCCCCGCTACATACTCAATGATTATAATGTTAAACACTCATAGGTGGCAAACGAAATAAAGTGGAATATAAAGTGCGTAAAAAACATTTTGCCAAAGAAACTGGACACGATCAGCACTTTTACACCGAGTTCAAGAGCTATCAGTGTCAATATTGCTGTGGGTTATTGACACTAACAGCTCTTGAATGCGGCTTAGAAGCTCTTGATCGCGTTTAGTTTTATTGCTGAAATTCCCTTGGGTACTTTATAAATAATAATGTAGGTACTTAGCCCACAAATGTGTATTTTAAACCCGTATAGTTCAATAACTGTGAAGATACTGAAACTATGTATAAGTGAGAAATACGAATTTATGTATTTACAAGAAGTAAATAAAACGCTGTTTGCACGGCCCATAAACCTAGTTATGTAAAATCCGTGATGATTCGATACTTTCAACGTACTTTGAAATGAGCCTCAAGTTCCTTGGGCCCGGCTAGCAAAGTAAAACTAACTAATTCATTCCACCACAACATATGATAGCGTCAAGAGTGGCCACTTTCCCCTCATCAAAAGTAAACCTTCTACATACTACTGTGGTGTATAATGTGAACGCAATGCAATCGATGGCCGTACGTCATGCGGTGAATAATATAAGGCTTATGTACAAGGAATGTGGGCACTGAATAATCTTAGAGGGTAGTAAATGTTATGCCCTTAAGATTGTGAGGCAGTTCGGTGAATTGGGTGCCATTACTGAAGAAAGGTAGGATCGTAAATTGACGAAGATTTAGATGTTACTGGAGGGAGAATGAATTTTTTGTGTGATTTACTACCAGGTCTCGGTTTTTATTTTTTATTATTATTTTCTAATGCCGGCCACTACTTTGCACGCCTTTTACGACTTGAAAAATCATCCAAATTTCTTTACTATTTGTAAGTTGAATATTAATGTAATTTCAAAATAAAACCTGCTTGATTATTTTTTCTACATTATGGTGAAAACCACATCAAAATCCGTGGCATAGTTCCGCCCGGTTTCGTCCAGTTGCGATGACCAACGCAATCACTTCAGCGCAGTTTGTCTGAGTGTTTTAAAGATATGTAGCTTTTTGCTGTTGTTATTTTAGTCACATAAGTTTTTACAACAGATTTAATCTCTGATCCAAGTAACGTATTTTTTCTCAAATCCTAATTTCTCTGATCTAAATCCCTTCTACATCAAACCGTCTGGAGAGGTACCTGTACAGTTCGGGATACAAATTGTATTCAATATGATTGGGTTCTTTTATGTAGAATTACCGTTTAAATGTAAAAATAAATACGACACACTTTAGCTCCCTATGATTCTCTTCAGAACGTCTAAAAATAACTTCAATAAATAAAGTAGGTTCTACTCAAGTACTTGTTCCAATCGAGAATGAAATAAGGTTCCCAGAATTCAGCCATTTAAATAAATTAAACTTAATTCTTTAGATCCAATATTCCTTGAAACACTTTCATGATGGCTGACAGGTTAAGTTAAGGTTAAGTAAAGTTATAATTACCGTCAAAACTACTTCAAACTTTAAGTTACGTTCTGCATAAACATGGCACCGGTTTAAAGTTGATAAATTGCATCACTATGAAATACTATGGGAACATTTCTCGCAGATTGCTAGGAAAAAGTAGGAAGAACAGGTTTATGCAATGGCTTACCTTATACCTTGGATTCTGTTAATTAAATAGTGGAGGAACAAGAAGAAAAATCTTGCATGAAAAAGAACATGCTGGTTATGAGCAATACTTTAGCTTAGAAAGGGATAAGACCTACCCTAACAATTAATTGTTAAAAAAAACACATTATCGTCATCTACCTAGCCTTTTCCCAACTAAGTTGGGGTCGGCTTTTAGTCTAACCGGATGCTACTGAATACCGGTATTTTCCATGGAGTGACTGGACTGCCTAAATGACCTCCACAATCCAGTTATTGGGTAATGCGATACCCCTTGGTGAAACTGGTTGTCAGACTTTCGGGTTTCTGACGACCCGGTACTACTGTCAAAGATATAAAAATGACAGCAGGGACCAACGGCTTAACGTACTTTCCGAGGCACGGAGGTGTTTCGATATGTAAAGATGGTCACCCATCTACGGATCGACTGTAGCAAGCGTAGCTTAACCTGATCGATCAACTCGTGCGGCTGTTATTACTTAGCCAAACAACAAACCTATACATTTACTCATTTTCATTTCACAAGTACAGCAGGCTGCACGTCTGTCACTGGTAACAAAACCAGTGTAACCTGGCTTCTTATTCTATTGAATCTCCGTACTACGCTAGGCCAGTTCAAGGTCACATACCATCACGCCTGTATTCCCCAAAGGATTAGGCAGAGGTGTATCTATAATACATATAGTACACCCACATTTCGCCAGTTATGTCATGTAATAGGCAATAGGCTAGCCAGCCTATTGCCATCAACCGGGTACAAATCCAGACTCCGGACTGATACTGCCATAAACCAAATGGTCAAATTCAAATTCAAAGTATTTTATTTCACATAAGCCTACATGGGTACTTATGAAACGTCAGAAGCTAGGTGCACGGTTCCAATTGGTCGTTTCCTATGGAGAAGAGCTGGCAAGAAACTCCACGGTTACTCTTTTAAAAATGATTGGCCTTTACAATATTTTCAAATAACATTATTAATAGGTATGGAAGGCCATTTACATGTATACAAAAGACTACTAATAAACAGTTGAAAATAAATTGTAGGTATAATGTCAGGTCGAACCCAATAACACTTTGAGCGACCCAGGAATCGAACCCAGGTCCTTATGCTCAGCAGTAGCGCTTGCGATCACTAGATCAACGAAGCAGTACAGACCAACACACATAGATTTGTATATGATTAAAAAACTTTAAACAAATTATGAATGAATGGAAATACATTTCACAAGCATCAAATTCTGCTTGTCTTTCAGGTCTTCGGTAAATCGTTTTGTTCAATTGACTGTTACCTGCAACATTAATTGGCGCTGTTTCGAGACACAAATAATTTATTTTATCAACAGTTAACACGACCACTGTTTCATTGAGGAAAAAGCACTGTTTGAGGTTTTGAGTTGGTTTAAGGTTGGTTTAAGGTTGAAGCGCGGGCGCGGGGCGAGCGACCGATGCAGCGACACGTGGAGCTGCATCGGTCTCAGCTTCGCGAGGTCCTGGTGGCGGAATGGCGGGACAGGCTTTCGCGCCCTACCGCCGGCCTCGACGTCGTCGAGGCGGTCCGGCCGGTGCTCGACCGCTGGCTCGGGAGGAGGCACGGCTCCCTGTCGTTTCGGGTGACGCAGGTGCTCTCGGGGCATGGTTGCTTCGGGAAGTACCTGTGTCGCATAAACAGGGAGCCGGACGCCCGGTGTCACCACTGCGTCGACTGCCGGGAGGACACGGCGCGGCACACGCTGGCAGAGTGTGCCGCTTGGGAGGAGCCGCGCCGTGCCCTCATCTCAGGAGTAGGCAGTGACTTGTCGCTGCCGGCCGTAGTGAACGCTATGGTCGGCGGCGCCGAGTCCTGGGACGCGGTGGTCGCCTTCTGCGAGACGGTCGTCTCGCAGAAGGAGGCTGCGGAAAGGGAGAGTGAGATCTCGTCCACTCACCCGGCCCGCAGCAGGCGCACCGGGCGTCGGCGGAGGGCGGATAACGCCCTCTTCCGGCCCCCCTAAATGGGTCCAGGGGCGACGGACTCGGGGACGTCCGTCGCCCCCCACACATCAGGACCCGAGGTGGCGGCGCGTAGTGTTCCACGCGCGCCCCTCTGAGACGTCGCGGGGGGAGTCAAACACCTCACTCCCCCCCCTGACCCGAGAGGAGGCCCGCGGTGGCGGGCCGGCACCGGCCGGGGGTTGCGGAAGATTCTTTCGTTCCCGCGACCCCCGGCGTAGGTGTGAGTCGGAACACCGGGGTGGTTTTTAGTCAGTAAGAGTCTGACAGACCCCTCCGCCCGCCCCAGGGCGGAGGACATCCATGAGGATTTTCCACCCCGGAACAAAAAAAAAAAAAAAAAAAAAAGGTTGGTTTAAGGTTGGTTTAAGGTTGGTTTGAGGTTGTCACTTTCGGGAAAATATTGAATATTGTTCTGTAGTTAAATTATCTATGATTACAGTTTTTTTTTTGTGTGAAAATTTTATTAAATGTTTTAGAGAGAGTTTCCCTGTTGGGGAAAAGGTTAGGTCGGATTTCTTACAGTCAGGTTTCGGTATCTCTAGTAGAACGAGCACCAAGGCAACTTCATCTGTACCACAGTATTAGTCGTACAAGTCGACTAGAGAATGGGCTCCAGACAATTATATTATTGTACGTAGAAATGAACAGGCTCGTAATTCAGTTGTACATTTACAGGTGGTGGTCAGTAAATGTACAACGCATTGCCCTAGGCGGGCTACGTGCTACGACGTGCTATGTGCTACAGCGTAAAGCTTCGTACAGACTAGCGCGACGCGACATCGGTTATTGTTAAGTATACCGCGAAGTTTTCTTAGAAATTGTATTGTTCGAGTCGCGTCACGCCGTCGCGTCGCTTCGGTCTGCAGGAGCCCTAATACGGTAGCAGGTCTGAATCGAGCTGACGTTTCCACCGCCAGATATCTACAGTGTATCCCTGGATAAAGTGCACAAAAAAAATGGGTGTAATTAGACCATTCATTATTCAACTGCGATAAAATGGGAAAAAAAAAACTTATTATTATCGATTTTTTACTGCCTATTAAATTCCCCTGTATTTAAAACATAATAACTTTTTATTAATCGAGTGAATTTCGTTAAAATAAAAAAAACAATAATGATGGCTGATAATTTATGTTGCATGGAACATACAAAGAAACTCTTCAAAATAGTCATCAAAAATAAAAACACGTGTTTTTGAAGAAATGTTGAAATGTTTGTCTGATTTTTTCAATAAATTTCGTTTTAGATTTTTTTACTTTTTCCTTTTTTTTGTCGATGAATAATGATTTAGTTTCACCCATATTGTGCAGTTTATCCAGGGACACTCTGTATATCTGAGGAATAATTTTTAATAACAGACAAAATGTCAATTTTCTTCCAAAAATAAATCATAATATCTGAATCAGTCCTTAAAATATTAACCGGCGTGAGCTATTTATATATTGTTCGAGACGATACGCGACAAGAGCAGCTTTCATGATATGAACGTTATCTAGAATGTTTGCTTTAATATTAGTTATTGTGTTACGGAACAGTCACCTATGATTATTACAGGCAAATCTTAAGGCATATGCAATACATCCTCATCGTCGGTATACGGCGTCGATTCCCGGCAAGGCGATGCGAGATACATCAATATTCAACAGAGGGACGCGGAATGGCATTGCAGGTGCTATATTTTACTGAGTAAATGGAGTAGGGCCGCAAAACCACCGGCTTCAGTGCGGTATGTTAATTTAGTTATTGGTTCAAAGTGTAAACGTGAATTCGTACTGTAACTCTAATTTAAACATGAATTCTCAGAATATGACGATGCCTAATCAGCCTATAAAGTTCCCACTACTGGGACATAGGCATACTCTCGGTGAGAAGCAGTGGGCCGTGATCCACCACGAGAGCCCAGTGCGACTTAGTTGATGTCACATGTCTTCAAATTGTCTTGTTTCGGGAACATGACATTTTCCTCACGATGTTTTTCTTCACCGTTTTGAGATGACGATGTAACAGACAAATTAAATTATATTGGCTTCGTAAAACATTTTTTATTTATCCTTATTGCCTGTTTTTCTTTGATCGATAGACAGTACGTGAACGAATTATGTAAAGAGAAATCAAAATTATATAAAGCATCCCGTATTATTTTTTCTCATTTAGATTTGGTTGGTAGATATACGTTGTTTTTGTTTGTTGCAAAATATTTTCTACCCAATCCCACCAGATGGTCGTAGCAAACTCAAACAACTTCTCCACCTTTGTTACATCCACAATATTACTAAAAAGATAATGTTCAGATTAGAACCATATATCATTTCTAAATCGGATATTGTATCACGCTTGGCAAAATCCCATAAAATATGGGGAAGAATGGAGAACCAACAATAACATTATGATATTGAATTCGGTTTGTTCATCCTTTCGGCTAATTTATTCATGTCTATCTAGGAGACACAGTTTAGCAATAAATTACGTTATTTATGAAGATGACAATGAACGTCCTATGTGTACTTACGACGTTGTTCCACGAAGTTCGTCTTTGGCGAAGATATTTATGTCGCTTTTCGTGAATGTCATCTCAGGGATTGCGTTAACGGGTCTGACAGGAGAATCCTCTTAAGGCTGTTTGTAGGTAGATGTTACACAATGGCTAAACCCTACCCGTCTTGGGAATATCTCGAGGATTAAATTAGTATTGCGAACCTAGACACGTGCGTGACGAGAGCTGTCATTACACATGTCTAATTGTCTATGTCCCATCCTTCTGTGTAGTAACTGACTGGTATTGGTTTCGGGACTGCAATATCTTCTTAATCTATAAATAATATGTATTAGCAAAGTCTCTTTTGCTGTCTGTCTGTGTGACCGCATTGATCTTTTACACTGGACAAGGGATTTTGATGCGATTTTCACCATCATTTAAAAAAAATATTCCGAAAGGTTTATTTGTATATAAAATAATATTAAACTCACATACAAAGAAATCGCGATCTCTTCTCCAGTACATAGTGAAAACCGCAAAGTAGGGACGGGTCGCTAGTATTGACGAAATAATGACGTCTTATAAACTAGAGGTGTTTTGTCGCATGTAAGTAACTTTCTTTTCGTGTTCATGGTTTTTTTCTTTACTATTTGCTTCTATGGAGATGGCATGTTACATTATTCCCCTATATTGTGACGTAGACAACGATTACATCAGCTTTTTAGAACATCCTTGAAAAACAGGACAATGATATAAGTCTTCTAAACACTTTGAAATTTATTCGCACAATTCTCGCTGGATTCAAAGCCTCGAAAGTGAGTTGGCAGTGCGATGTATGACGTATTTTACATTTAAATTTCATACTTCGCCCTTACACACGTTCAGGTTCTGCTTAGCTGTTCGTATTGTTTATAGCCGATTACCTCTCCCTCTCTCTTACAGCCGGGTATATTGCTTCGGCTGTTTAATATCATAGCGTATGATGTACTCGGATGCTTTATTAGTGTACTTTTATATTGATGAAGTCTGTAGGTATGAGCTTTTTCTTCGCTGGAGTGGAAATTTGTTTTTTATTGCTATTTTGCAAACAATGTGTGAGTAAATAAATGAAAGTCGTATACATCGTTTCACAGAAATAAAAGTGTTCTGATGGTAGATGATGTAAGATGAGCCAGTGTCGTACCATGTCTGCGACGAACTGATGTATTCCAGCACAATCTTGATGATATTCAAGCTTCCTTTACCAGAAGTGGTCATGGTATTAGTGATTCAGCTAATACCATGGCCACTTCTGGTAAAGGCTATCTTGCGCCGTTAAACCTATATTTGGCTGTAGAAATAAAATTGTTTTTTTTAATAAAAAAAATCTTGTATGAAATAAGTACCTATACGAGGCTTACAATTTTTGGTTTCTAACTTGATTAAGGTAAATGACTTGACTGTTTGAAGGGCCCGGTGCTAATCTATAATTAAAGTTAATTATAAGAGCCCCTAAACTTGATAACGGCATCGTAATTATGTCTAATGGAGTAATTATATTCTTGTTTAATTACCTACTTGCTTTAGGTTCTGGGCCTTTTAAACCTTGGTATTAGGAAACGGTCTCATAAGATTAGTGATTTTTACGAGTAGAAATTTTCACTCTATACGTGCTATTTTTGCGAAGCCGGGTTTGTGTGTGAAGCTGCACGTGTACATTGTTTTTGTTTTGCGTAAGTTCAGTAGCGCTGAGTTTTGGCTGAAACGCCTTCACACGCACTGTGACAAAATGCACTTGCATCTACACACACTTTAAGAACCAACCCGCCTTCCTAAACCCGTGTTTACACATACGTATAAAACAAATAATCTACTGTTTTCGTTTGTCGTCTACATCTAAAGCATATTGTAAAGACTAGTTGTATCCAAAACTTGTAGAAAACGTAAACAAAAAGTTCAAGGTCAAAAAGTTAATTAAACACGTCTGAAACAACAACATTGTATGAAACATGTTTTTGACAAAACTTGTTGAAAACAAGTGTCACAACTTGTTTATGGGTGTTAAGTTATATGCGACTGATAGGCTGATGTATCTTCCTGTCTGCTTAAAATCGCGGACCTTCAGAGTCAAAGTCAAATAATTTTATTTCAATTAGGCAGTAAGGCACTTTTGAACGTCAAAATTTACAAAAAATAGAATTGATTCTAGTCGCCCCTCCCAAAAGTTAGTTTTCGTATGGAGAAGAATGGGCAATAAACTCCATCGTTACTCTTTTAAAATATTTTACACTATTTGGTATAAATTAATTATAATAATTACGTATATGTGAAGACGATGCACCTAAAATAAAATTAATTGTAAAAAGAATTAAAAATGAAGCAACTACAGATAAACTAATTAAGATACATGGTGCTCACATATTTACAAACATTGTAAAAGTAGACGATTTTCCAATAATTTTACAATTAATAAGTCAGTGTGTGAGGAAGTTAGCACAGAAAGTAAAATCAATCAGCGATTTCAAATCACATTGCTTGCCACAGTGTGATTATACCAATTTCCTCTTTGACCGTTCTAGGTAGGTACTGGGAATAGCAGTAGACCTTCACTATAGGTACGCCGATAGCTATACATCTACCTATCTGATATTTCAAATATAGTCACGTATCAAATTGGTTTTGATCCGGATTTAGATTTAATTTATAGCTTGTCCCTCGCCGAGCTTGGGTTCATTCAGTTGTCTCACTGAATTCTTACGTGTCTCCTATAACAATGTGGAATTTCTGTTCAATAGCTAATTAGTTTTAAAAGAGAATCGATAGTATTGATACCCAACTCTCTTCTTAGGTAAGCGCCGATACTGAAACGTAACAATATTTTAAGTCGCTTTTAAGTCTAAGGAATTAGGTATAGCGATAGCAAAAACATCTCAAAGTTAAGTTTTGTTCATTATTCGGTTTAGTACCTACCTAATATAGGCATATGATTACGTATTCATTTCAGTGAATTGTTCTTGAATTTCTTATGAAATTAAAAATAATTTATGTTTATAATTTACTTAAAAATAAAGTATGATAGGACTACTGTAATGCAAAGTCAAAACATTAATTTCAAATAAGAACTTAAAAGGTACTTTTGAACGTTAAAAATAAAATTGATTGTAGTTGCCCCTTCTAAAAGGTAGTATCGCATGGAGAAGAATGGGCAAGAATGTCTACCGTATCAGTTCTGCAAAACACTATTTCTCAATTAAAAGTATACATGAATGACAACAGCATTAATGAATAGTGTAGAGGTGACCAACCGTACCGTATACTACGGGGCACTTCTTATTCGCCACAAATAGCACAGAACAATCTCATACTCGTCATTTATTACGCCCTTGGGGACCGTTAGCAGCCAGAAACCGCGACAACCACGTATACTATGATACCGACTCTATCTGTCTTTGTTTTATGATCACTTCATATAGCATACTAGAGAAAACTACATACAATTGGTGCAAATTGTCTAACATTTAGGTATGCTGTTTCGTGTTTAGGGATCCGTATCCAAAGGATGCCTACGGGACCCTATTACTAAGGCTCCGCTGTCCATCCGTCCGTGTGTCACAGAGCTGTATCTTTGAAATTTTCACAGAGTCTGTACTACTATGGCTGCTATAACAACTCATAATAAAAATAAAATTAAGTTAAGAATTAAAGGGACACCGAAAAAAACATGTTTCTTATATGGGGGTGTGTTTTTTTCGGTGTATTTTGTGGTACGGAACCTTACCTTATTTCATTGCGGGTTCTAATTTAATAATTATTACAAAATTAGTAGCCAATCTGACTTGTTTTCTTGTTCTGTGTAATGTACAGAAAAAGAAAACAAATTGATATTTATGTTTGACTCTATCAATCAAAAAAATCTGTACCAAAGAGTGTTTTAAGAAGTCATCATTTTTAATTAAAAAATTAAAACCCCCGACACAAACATTTCCTCATTTCTCTTTCCCACTCCATCACCTGACCCTGTTCACCATGATCTATCTATAACCTACTCATTGTGACCATTTCAATGAGCCCAAACACGATACCTGTGCTGTGATTATTTTATTAAATTCCAGGTGATGCTGCAGCATCAGTTCAAGGTTATCGATTCATCAATTAGAAAAGAGTTGATAATCTTCAAACGATTTTGATAAAACATGTCTAAGAACCATCGCTAGAAAAACTGCTTTCAAGTAAAAAAAACCGCTTTCAAATTGTTTCACCCGTTTAAGAGCTACGGTGCCACAGACAGACACACATAGTGGTCAAACTTATAACACCCGTCTTTTTGCATCGAGGTTAAAAATGAAGCTATTATGAGAGGAACTGACAATATAACATTCAAACAATACGATCATGCGCAACACAACAACATTCCACCGTACATCCAAAACGCATCAAGATGAAGATACAACATTTTGAAGCAATTACACACAATGGAAGCAGCAGGCACTATATCTGCCTACCTCTAATAAATTTACACGAAGCACTCAACAGTAATGGAATCTTCAAGAATTTATTAATTAAGTGCCCATTATTATCGCGGATGAAATATAATTATTGTTTTATGTATTGCAATCTCATTCAACTTAATTATTTTTAGCGTAGACCCGAGGTCACAGTGTGGGCGGGAAGCGGAATTGAATATACAATGAGATTAGAAAAAGTTTTTGTGGTACATTTCATTTCATCATTACATCATATATTTTCATAAGAAATTGTCAAGTAACAATTTAACAATTATCAAGTTAAAGGTCGAAATTAATTCGTTATAATTTAAGTAATTCACAAGAATTGTTTGCTTTCCTGTTACTTTTGACATTTTAAACTTACATTTTATTGACGTTTCCCCGTTAAATTGATTTCTTTAAATGTGAGATTTTGAAACCCTGAAAATACTGATTAGGGATTTGATTATGTTTTAACATAACCTAATATTTTTTGTATTCTCACTGTTGTTTCTTTCACACCAAATACAGCCTTTGTGTCAATAAAGTTCCAAATAATTAGATAAGTAGTACGTTGAATATACCTTACATTATTATATAATGCTGGGGAGTTTGTTGCGCTACTTCTTCTTCAAAGCTAAAGCACTAGGAAGTGATTAAGGGGCGTTTTGGAGGACTATCGTATGTAATTTTGACGTTTGAAACGTGCTGATTCTCAGCCTAGTTTAATTAAATCACTTGAAAAACTCTTTATCTATAAATTGTTTTTTATCTACCCATCTTACTCTATTTAATCTACTTACCAAGACTTGCTCAACTCATAACTCCCACCACGACTTTAATCAAAACTTAAACCAAACAATACAGAACTACATAAACCAACAAGATCATTCCAAAACGAACAAAAGAATGTCGTTTTAAAATATAAAAGAGTTTCTACATTTTTCTAGTCGTGTCTAGCTCAGAAGTATTAAATGTTTAATTCAAAGAGTCGAGCCGGACTACGACCGTCGCTCGTCGCCCGCATAGTGGCCGGGCTGTAATGAGCTGAGACGGCTGTACTATGGCGACCTATGAAGATGTTCATCGTAGATACTAAAGCTGACCCGCATAAGGATGGGAGAGTAACGAGCCGTGGATTGTGTCAATGATTATGGTGTATTGCTTTCTTATACTGCTAATCTTTTGTTGAGATTGTTAAGTTGTTTTACAACAACTTAACAATCTCAATTTATCAGTCTAGAAGTTTTGCTATCAACGTTAGTGACTGGCTATTCTTTATACTGTCTGGCTATTTTTTAGACTGAATAACTTATTTTTATTGATGGTGTTTTCAGTCATAATGTAAAATCATTGCTATCTTGATGGATAAACCCATTGATATATTCAACGCAGCAATACGTGGATTGTATCCGCGCTCGCGACCCGTCCTCACAGTGACCGAGCCCTAACGAGGCGCAGGCACATTACCGCGCACCGAGCGTATTGTTTCAACGGCGTACTACGAAGATACGTACGTAGTACGCCACGTTGCTATGGTGTACTCAGCGCTCGTACTGGTTTCATTTACCAATTTAAGTGCTGCGGTGATATATTGTTACAATGTATGGTGATGCTGATGGGCTGACATTGCTTTATAGCTGAGCAACTGTATTTGGTTCTGTAGTGTGCTCGTGTGAACGAATCGTGATATTATTGTGATCGAAAGCAAAATTAAGCGTTTGCTCGTCACTTCTAGGCATTGTATGCGCGTTTTAAATACTACAGGCCGCAAATTAGCAGACAAATAACAATAAAAAGTAAGTAATAAAAACTGGATGCTTTATGATGTAGTTGCCGAAAGTTTGCTAACACTTCCTCAGATTGGAAAGGCTTTTTTATAACATCACGCCTGTTTTCCAAGAAAAGTGTGGCAGAGGTGTACCTAAAGTACATCCACATTTCGCCGGTTATGTTTAAGTTCCATGTAACAGGGGGCAAGCAGGCAGGGGGAAATCCCTGATGGAAAAACCCAATAACAGTTTGCTTGTCCTGGAAATCGAACTCAGGGCCTTATTCTCAGTAGTGCTTACGTGGTTGCAAGCCAGACAATTGAGGCAAAAAAAAAACACAAATAATACCACCGTAATGGAATAACAAGGTCAAAACAGTATCTCTAAAATGAACTAATTAACTGCATACAATTTCAAGTTGTGCTTCCGAGTCGAGACAGTAAACTGCACGTCTAATGAGGCCACAACTTGGAGCACCCGCTTGTTCAGAGGCACTCCGGAGTAACACTTAGCGGAAATATTTACGTTAACCTTCGTAACTTATGTTGGCATGAGTTGTATGAGGAGCTCGTTTGGTGGTGACGAGGTTAGCCAGGCAAGAAGGTTGGTAGGACCTATTACATAACTGATAAAAAGTAGGTGTCTTACTGCATCTGCCTACCTCTCTTAGGAGTACAGGCTCGATGTTATGTTAGGGTCAGTAGCAGGACTTATTGCCCTTTATTCTTTTAACGTGGAAGACTTTAACTAAAACGCAAAAGTGGTTCTTGCAAAAGAAAGATTAGAAATATTATGAAGAGGATCAGTCAATATTCGCCTATTTAGCTAAGTTCTCGGGGTAAGGACGAATCTGATTATGATGAGGAAATCTTAATTTTCAGTAAAACAACCGTAAAATACGCAATATTATGTACGTACATTTCACCATTAAAAAAATGTGAGCAGAGCCACAGCGCACACCTAACCCTTACGAGTACGTTGAATTATTCAATTCTGGCATTCTATTTTTAATAAGACAAATATACGAAGAAGATTTATGTAACTAATAACTTCGGTAAAAGTTTCTATTGAGCTGAATAAATTATTGAATTGGCGAGGTACACTGATTTAGCGCACTATCATTTAAAATTCTAATAAAAAATTGGTATTTTTGTCTGTTTTTGAGGGATATCCATTTGTTCAAATTGTTCTAAGTAATGACATTACCCGAGATAGATTGAAACGTTTTAATCTTGTAGATTCGAACGAGACGAATAAAAAGGTGAATCTATTTTTGGATGCAATTCACTAACAAGAAAAATAAAAGATGCCTAAAATTTTCATTAGATAATGTAGGTATAAAATGATATTGAGTATGAAATCAAATCAAAATCTTTATTTCTAGCGAAGACTCATTTGAGGTTACTAAAATGGTCCTTAAAACGAAGTATTAGTAAACAACACCCGTTAAATAACCCCACCAACTGTAATGTACTACAATTCTTGCAAAAATAAATTTCATTTTCATTACATTTCACACGATACGGAAATATAAGTAACTGACAACAGTGAATTATAAATGAACAGTATACTCTGACAGCTATCACTAAATATGAGCTTACATTACGATCGGTTATTGATATAATGATATCGATGCCTTACGGGCGGATATCCTTTTGAAAAAAGGCGGATATCCTTTTTCACCCGTAAGGCATCGATATATAAATACATAATTATTATTATAGGAATGTCCTATGCATAAGTAGATACCTACCTAGATTTAGTTAGGTCATTTTAGTGTTTCTTTAAGCACGGATTATAACAATTATAAGTTCTTAAGTAAGCTCCAGTTTATTTACTCAAACCGCGGCGTCTACAGGATGATTGGTAATTAGGTGCATTCCTTGAAAAGGGGTTATGGCTGAGCTAGCTAGCGTTATTAAAGTTTTACGGAAATCTTCCACCTCTCACCGGAAAACTGCTAATTGTGAGAAATCTACTCAACTTTGGATGCTAATTTTATGCTTTTTTGATAGTATAGAAAACCCATTCATCAGAAAAAAAACCCATAATCTTGTCCCGAACTTTCTCGAACCACGTCCGAACGAAGGTTCCCATAGATATTTATTTCCATTGGAAAAAACAGTTTTTATTTTTTTCATTTACAAAACAAGGGACTCGGCAATAATTTGTTGCTGCGAAGCTAGTGGTTGATCAGCGTAGGTAAGCATTTCTACAGCGGTCGAGCGCTGCAAGCAGAAATAGTCCTTACAGTAATATAGATATGGGTATCTACGAAAGTAATCATGTATGACATTATCTAATAATTAATGAATAAAAAATAAAAAAATACACCTATAAGTAATTGGAGAAGACCACTAACCCGAAACAGGCGCTGCTAGAATAAAATATAGCTCTACATCTAATACCTGTACTATTATAATTTCCTTTAGTACCTACATTTGCATAAAACAAGTAAACGATACTTATTTAAGTTATGGAATCTCCTAACACAGGTGTATCTCCTTAAAAGGAAGCTCCAATCACTAGTAGTAGTTGAGGTTTACTTGTTAAAATACCTAATAAGTAATTTTTCATTTTAAATATATTTATTTTTCGAGAAAGTTCTTACTATTATAGAGACAAACTTAAACTTGACAATACCATAATAAGGGTTTGCCTTTTTATTATCAAAAACTTACAATCCAAAAAAAAATCTTCTACCAGAAAACATTCTTCAAAAAACAAAGTTTATTCCCCCTTAGTTTGCATCCTAACTATTAGAACAATAGCAAAGAAAGCGAGGTGTGCTCAGCAAATGTTTGCGTAGTATTTAGCGCAGCGCAGTCTATCGGCTGTGCTAGACTGCGCTGTTTAGTGTTTGCGCTGTTAAGTGGCCGACCGACACTTTCCGCGCGAATTATAGTTTTGTGTTTAGAATGTTTAAGTGGAGAGTTTTTGTAGCTTCAATTTTTTTTGTGATTATTGAGTTTTGTAAAGAATTCATTGTTGTAGTTATTTGGCCGTTTATTTTAAAATTCCATCGTTTTATTGGGTATGGTAAATAGAGCAGGGCTATAGAGATGCTTCGAGTTTTCCCATGGATCTACTAAAGCAGAGTCTGAGATCATCATTGTCATTTATTACCTATCACTAATCCGTTTGCTTAGCATTATCATTATCGCTTGTCATTAGAGTATTGGGTAAACAATTTGGTATGTTGGGCAAGTACCGATGTAACCCAAAGTCCCAAGTGGTATTAAAAATATTGAATTAAATGCCATCTTGAACACGAATCACCACTCCATGTTTCAAGTTCAAATACTTTCTTCATTCAACCTAACCATTCCCTTTCATTCCGATACCCGATTGGAAATTCCTCAAAAACCTTTAATGGAATTTACTTAGGCTTACATAAAATTCTCGAAAATAAAGCCATGTAACCACGGTAGCGTCCCGCGACACATGACCGCACGGTGTGACACATTGGCCGCTTGTCGTTTATCGCGTTATCGTCCGCGAACAAGCAATAGAGAACACGGAACACAATTTAGCCGGAGCGATCGTGAGGCAACCACCCAACATATTTTACAAGCCGATTCCGTGGGTTATAAATGTGACGTTTACGCGAAAGTAGTGGTTTGTCGTTTTGAATGAGCAATGGTTTATGTGACATTTGGGTTTAGTAATGTAAACAGGTATTTATACACAGGTATTTTTTTATAAACAACTTTCACTATGGGGCCGAAACTGAAATCGCGAAAAAAAAAATCTGCTGTTCCATACATTTATGTTCACATAGCTCGTTATAATGTAGGGAACAGCAGTTTTTTTTTTTCGCGATTTGGGGGTTGGCCCCATAGTGAAAGTTGTTTATAATTATGAGTACAATGACCCCTTAAGAGGATGCAAACGAATTAAATTTCACATTGTATTTGATATTTATTTTGCTGATAGAGGATTGTATTAACAATAAATGTACGTAAAAGAGTGTGGGTAATTTGTTATAAGCACATTTACGAGTGTAACCAATGTAGTAATTAACCTTTTGATTTACCTATTAAAACAAAATTATGTGTTCACTAAAATCAGCTTTACACGACATTTTTCAAACGCCTCGCAATTTGATGGTAATGCGATATGGTCGCGCATTCGACGAGCTTTGGCCATGTTTATGCAAATCGTATCCGTGTGGCAGAACCTTATAGCTAACACATAATTCTTTACGATTTTCAAATAGCTCTACTGCACTTCATTTTACTCCACTTTGAGTTTTATTTGTTTATTGAGGAAAATACACAGAGGTGCCGTTCCAACAAGCATATAAACATGAAATTGTTACGTTAATCGCTTAATCGCGCGTGCGTGCGTTGAGTCAGTGCACTCGTACCTTAATTGGAGGCTTGAAAGAGTTTTGTAGTGGTGTGTAAAGTCTGAGTTAGGTACGGTTTTTATTATGTAAATTGTATTATTATTTTACACTTGTATGCAATTATGCTATAGTGGGCTGGGCTTGTTTATTCTAAAGTACTAACTCACTTTAATCAAATAATGATCTGCGTTACTCAACTACATCATATAATATGTTTTTTTTATTGGTAACTTTATATACGTTTATGGAGCATTTGACTTAATAATACATTATGAATTTATGATACAAGTGTGCTGTGTGGGTGAATGGTAATGATCAATGCACACGCGTTTCATAAGACGTTTTTCAAGAAACCTGCGAGGAAAAAAACAGACTTGTTGTAAGAACTTATGCTAGAATAACGTAACTATAGAGATGATAAATTTAGATTTATAATAATAAAATATAATAATAAATATTTATTCCGTATTAAAATTGGTAAAATATTAATAACGTAAAAGCTTAGAAATAATTTATAAAGGTATTATAATGTTAGATGCCTGTACTATAATAAACCTGTATCACAGGCGGAATGAGCTCACACTTTATGGTATTTGTAGGACAATAAAATTCTTAACAATATTTAACATTACAAGTCTTGAAATAATGACAAAATTGAAATTCCTAATTCATTATTTTATACCTATGTGGCGGCATCTACACCGCCACATGCGAACTACGCATCAAAGACTTGACGTCACACAACATCCTGACGTCACTCAAATCCTGCATCGCGCAATTAGAGTTTACCGCGCGGTGGACATATATACAAGCTCACGACTTCAACCTCTGGGCAATTGCCCGCCAGACATGACACCCGTCTGGTCGGAGGATCCTCCCTTTTCTATGGGGGATGAGTGAACTTTACACCCTGTTCCTCTTACCCCTAAATTGGTAACCCCGAGTATGAACGTCAACGCAGCCTTCGTGCAACTACTTCAGCGTGACGTCATCATCATCATCATCACTCCCGCAAGCTTTCGTGAGGCGAGTCACACAGCCAGCCAGCACCCACGGCTTCACCGGGTATCCTGACCACCAGCATGCAGCGAACGCGCATTCCTGGTCATCACCCTCAGCCTCATCAGCAACCTTGGCACAGCACCTGCACTTTCGGCCGGTCTCACAAGCAGAGCCCATTCTACCCTCTCCTGGTCGACACTAGCAGCCAGCCACAACCCAGCGCTGTACCACATCCGACCCACTGGATCAAGACGCAGCGCCACCCCGACTCACTGGGGAATCACCGCAAGCACCGCAGACAGTTCCGACTCACCGTGAACTATGCGGCAGACAGTTCCGACTCACCGCGAACTATGCGGCACCCGGTTCCGACTCACTGGAACCACAGCTGGTACTGTGAAGCATCGCAAGATACAAGACTCAGCCCACTATCGACCTCCGGTCTCCGGAGGGGAGTGATGTGGCGGCATCTACACCGCCACATGCGAACTACGCATCAAAGACTTGACGTCACACAACATCCTGACGTCACTCAAATCCTACATCGCGCAATTAGAGTTTACCGCGCGGTGGACATATATACAAGCTCACGACTTCAACCTCTGGGCAATTGCCCGCCAGACATGACACCCGTCTGGTCGGAGGATCCTCCCTTTTCTATGGGGGATGAGTGAACTTTACACCCTGTTCCTCATACCCCTAAACCTAGTTTACTATAGTATACTATTTACCTTATAAAAATAACAAAAAGTCTTAAATACATAATTTCTTATTTAGTTTGCGTAATATAGTTTTTGCACTTTATAGCCTAGTTAAAACACAAGATATTATTTTGCGTCAGCAGAATTTGTGAGTGGGTTTAAAGTCATTGTTGTACAAAATAAGGCTATGTGTATATTCGATTTTACTGCCGGCGATTAATGTGGTTAGACATCAAGAAAAACGAGGATTTTTAGACCAGTGCAGTGTTTTGTTTAGTCAGCAGCAGGCAATAAACATGGAAGTCTAGCCTTGAGCATGACGCTCTAGGCGCCGACGTAGTCGATGGAATTGTTGTACCTGTACTCCGCTATTTTCCTAGCAGGGCAATCTACCTCTCCCGTTTTGTGGTTATTGGGCTTTTTAAAGCGTGAGCATGTTGCACATTTCGGTGTGTCAGCTTTCTTCGCGCACTCTGACATTGAGTGTCCTTCTTCTCTAGATTTCAGCTCTCTGCATATTTTTGCTGCATGACCAATTGACCATATTGTTGGCATTTGTAGCATCTGGTAACCAGGGTGAAGTCCCTAGATATGGCAGGACGTCCAATTTATAAAAAGCCTTGTTTGGGATAATAGGGCTTTACGTGTATTCGCTGTAACTTCAATGATGTAGGTACACTGATAAAGTTCAACTGGCCTTTGTTGCCAGCTACTGTCAATCCGGAGTTTATTTTTAAAAGTTTTGTATGTCGATTGGTGACAATACGTTAGATTTCGTATTTTTTATAATAACAAACAAAAACGATGACAAATATTTACGGAAAATGGCGTGCTGGTTTTATTTTTTCCGCTAGCGATGCGCGCACAGTTGTAAATAAAGACACAAGCAAAACCTTTATAAAAATATAATAAACACAAAATAATAATTTGAACACGCAAATTAAGATTAATATGTAGTGAAAAATATATAATTAGATGAAAAATTATGATAATTAATCATATTTTATTTATTTACGCAGTAGGCAAAAAAGGCAAGAAGCAGCCACGCGCAATGGTCTACCTGAAGGACTAAGTGTGGAAACCAAACCCCATAACATAGAAGGCAACGAGTCTCTTTGATGAGATTAAAAAAAGCACAAATCTCTGCTCGGGTTAAAATAGAGAATGCTCATTTAATAGTATAGGATAGTATAGGATACTAGTTCCATGTATTCAAAGTTTATTTCTATATTTCCATGCTGCAATGATAGTACTTACTAATTTCATACTACCATGTCGCGTTTCAAAATTTGGCAAACAACAATGGCCGCTAGAAATTGTCTATGGTTTAGTGATGTGGTAGTATGATCTTTAACTTTTTTAGTAGTGTTTCGTCAGTATTTTTTATATTGAGTAACTTTCGAATAAAAAACAACTCCATTGAAATATGTTCCTATATTAAACGGTGAAAACGAACAAGATATGAATACAAACAAATTTTGCACTCGTTGCACAACGCGTAGTTACAAACTATGATCGAAATAAATTTACTAAAAATATTGAAGACATCAAAAAACATTAGCACACGCGGGTACCTACGCACGTTTGGTATGTCAAGGATTATAAAAAACTGCTTATGCTAACCAAATATCTACCTGACAAATAATACGAGACGAGCTTACAATAGCTCAGGAGTCACCATATGGTGGAGCGCGGTCCGGGTCCGGATCGCTGACCTATTTTGTGCGGACTTTAAGTAAACAGTTAAATTTATAACAAAAACCTAATCAACATTTTTTGATTAATTGAATTAAGCTCACGCCTTGTATTTTCTGCCATCGAAACGACAAGCCGTATGAAGCTGCAAATATTTTAGTAATAGAGCTAGGTAGGGTACTATACAGATTGAAATGATCGATTTCCAAAAAATACGCAAGGTCCTTGAACATCTTTTAATCTTGGTTGCTAGTAGGTAACGTCTTCCAAATGGACCGCGAGACATATTATATTTTTATATGGACCCTAAATAAAACTAATTGGTAATCCCAGGTGTAGCTCATATTTTCTGTTCGTACTTCCCTCGGACATGTTGAATGTCAAAGACAAAAATATTTTATAATATTTCGAAAAGTAACGATATAGGTAAAATTGTATTCGTCTAGTTAGCTCGGAGCTAGTTAGCATATCACTTGAAGGGGATATGATTGGAGTTACAATTCCCAGAAACAGTCTTCCTTTTGACATTCGGTATTGAATGACGACTTTGGGCAATACGTCGCCAACCCGTGCTCTTTTTGAAGGTATTCGTTATCGAGTCGTAACAAATTCAGTGTTAAAGCAGTATAATATTCTAAAACTTGAGGGGTCGCCATATTACTAGGCCTACGACATTATTTAATAATGAAATAGGACCGCATCTTTAAACGCGGGCTAGCTCCAACAGCATCTTGAAAATCCTAGCCGAAAAACACGATTGTTGTCAATAAAAACAAATACATTAAATTGTTTTTTTTTTTCAATATATGAGTAATAAAATACTCCTTGAACAAATTGTCGATATTTATTATGTCTGAATCACTGGCATTTCAAAGGCAAGATAAATTTAGACGACATAAAAAAGGATGTCGGTTGCCTATGGTCGGTCGTTTGACGTTTGTAAATTTTTTTTTGCGAGTCACAATCAAATCCAGATTAGTTATCTGTGACATTACAGCACTAGTCCGATAGTATAAAGTGAAAAGCACGCGAATTTAATACAGTGCATTATGATACTAAAAACGGTTCAATACGAGCCACTACAAGGGTGTTAAAAAATACTTTATCGAGCTATATACTATTCTAATCAAGCATAGGAATATTGTTAAGTTGTAAAAGCCTTTTACAAAATAGACTGCCTTTTTCTTGAATGAATAAATATGATAAAGTGTTATCCACTATCACTGTCACATACAACACACAATAAACTTATCTCAACTTAACCGCTCAATCGCGCGTCTACCGACACCGCTCTAGTGCAAAGGCACCTCACGTCACCACTTAAAACCATCACACTTGTGCACACAGTTCAACTTAATTGGGATCACTTACGGGTGTCATAACTTGTTCCCGATTGTGTACCATTGTGTACCATTTATGTACCATTCTCACGTTCGTCACACAAGTTGGCCCATTCGCTTCTAACTTAGTTTGACGGGCTTGACGGCACAACTTGCGAGAGGTGGTTTGCACTATTCCGGATTGTGATTGTGTTTGGGCTTATGCTTAGATTAATAAATAGATTGGTGATTCTATGTTGATTTTAGAGGGGAGCTACGTGTGTTGTGTTAATTAGTATGGGTACTGTGGTTAGGTAGTTTGCTTGGTTATTGTGTATGGTGGAGGGTAAAATACAGGAAATTGTTCGCGTTTACTTCAAATGTAAATAAAAGACGTTATTTGCCCTTTTCAAACAGGTAATAATAATAGATTAATCACACTTGCTGTTGCGTGAAAAAAAAGACGTCCCTTAGTGTGAAAAATATTTGGTACGTACCTACAGTACCTAAAAACGAAAGTAACTGAAAGTAATATAAAAATTGAAATTTAAATGCTCAGGCCGATCCAGTAAACATCTGCGGCACCACGACCAGAATTTAATATTAAAATTACAAAAATAAACAATCTTTCACAAATCAAAGCCTTTTTATTCCGCACGGCGTTTCATTGATGCTAATATTAGATAAAACAATATTAATTTAAAATCGTATTTCCGATAAAAATTTCGCTATCTCAGCGCCGTTTATCAGTTCATTAGGGGCCGGAACGCTTACGTGACGGGAATACGATCGTACCCACGTGTTTACGTCCCATACAAGTTTGGTAATCCAATTTTAAATATGTATCTGATAATTTGTCAAAGGAAGGAAGAAGCTTCTTGGAAAGAGAGTCAAAGAAATGGAAATTGTAAGAGGCACAAAGATGTTGTGTGAGTTATGAAAATAAAAGTACTTAGACTTTATTACGCGGATTTTTAGATTGATTCAATTAATTATGATGCCTCCGTTTCTGATGTTTTAAAATAAGCTGACGAATTCTCTCCGTCATAGCTGAACTTAGAGATAAAATAAAAAGCATTTCATGTACAACCGCGGACATTTGCGGTGAAGCACTTTTCACCCTTATGTTCTTAGTAATAAGGTTGAAAAGTGGTCATTTCACTGGAATACAGCCAATACCTTCTCCTTAGCAACTGAAATAAATAGATAAAATAAATACCTATTTAAATAACTACGAGGTCTGCTAAATCAAACACCTATGTCCAGAATTGGAATCAGATGGACATAAATCCATACTCGTAAAAACGAAGAAGTGAAATCGCAAAGTGTGCTGATATATTTTGATAGATACTTAATGTAATAGGAATGTTATGTTGTCATATTCATATATAGAACCTGCGAAAAACGTTCGCCCACGTGCATCTGACGTGTATTAGGCTCGTAAAATTGTAAATACGTGCTCAAATAAATACAAAAATGGATGAATAATGGAGGAGGGGCTAAAACGATTTTATTGAACTGTGAAGTATTATGTAGGTTCGATACAATGTGGTTTTTATAATCTGGTTATTTTGCTTCTGCTCGCAACTGCTAGGTTAGTTTAACATCTAACTAGTGCATTTTCTAAAAAATTATGGTGGAAATTGGTGGAACTAGTGACTCGCCCTGCTTAACACGGTTTTTACAACTTGACAAAAGTTTAATATTATTGTAATAAACACATACCTAAAACCTTCGGGAATAAATTGGCTAAATGAAAGTATAACCGCATCATAATTCGTTGAGTAGTTTAGAAGAACAACGCGGTCACTCAGCAGACAAAAAGCAACTTTATCTTCTATTAATGTATACTGACACAAATTGCTTCCTTAAAATGTTCTAAGACAGTTGAATTAGGAATTTCAAAGCGAGAATAAAATCTTCACAAATCAAATAAACCATTCAAACAAATAAACAGTCAGATGTCCATGTTCCCGCAGTAAACGACTTACATTACCGACGTCTTTACTCTAACGCAGCAGTTTACGAGCCCTGATGATAGCAGGCGCAGGCCTATCAGCGCCGCATTATGATCGACAAACAAAAACAAAGGAAGTGCTTTGTCTACCTACTGTTCTGGGAAAACTTGTTTACGTTGTGTAAGTTATGAAGGTGGGAGAAATGTTGTGAGTCCTGTTGAATGTTGTTCGTCTGTGGTAAAAAACGTTAGTGATTTTGCTATGCTATTGATGAAGCTTTATGATGTATCTTCTATATCTATACCTACAGACACACAAGTACACATCCCCTGATAAATATGACGGAGAAAATGGGAGCTGTAAATTATTTATTAATTAAAAATTGCGTAATATACGATCAATCAGAATCTGAATCGTTTTGAAACAGCTATTGCTTCATAAGTTCGAAAAAAAATCTGTTCAACAACGTAAATAACGCATTGAATGTTGTTGAACTGTCAAAATGAAATTTTGACAGTTCAGATTAGTCGTAATAGTTTACGAAAATGTGTTGCGTAATTAGGTAGCTGGACTTATAACCCTGCAGTGGGACAATAACAGGCTGCTATTATTATTAATTAAAGCTTACAGCGTTAAGCTGTTAATTTAGCTAATAAAAAAACGAATTGGTCGTATTCGAAACTAAATTCCAACAATCCCAATTTTACATACCAGATAATTTATAATAATAATACCGTAAGACCGGGCATCATTGCCCTTAGCGGATATCTTTGCCCGAACACGAAACATAACTAGAATAACAATTTTTTTGTTGAAAACCACTAAATTCTTGAATTGTAAATTTCTCTACTCTTTAAAATGTTTTTATTTTATGAGTTGATTGCAATTTGTGCTTATGTAAATTATTTTTGCATTAAAGCATTATTATATAGAATCAAGTTTTTCTAACTGAACAGACAGCTGTGCTGCTGGGGAGTTTGTTGCGCCACTTCTTCTTCCCAGCTTAAGCACTAGGAAGCGGTGAAGGGTGGGCGTTTTTGGGGGACTGTCTTATGTAATTTTGACGTTCGAAAAGTGCTGATTCTCAGCCTAGTTTGAATAAATGACTTTTGAATTTTGAATTTTTATTGACATTTCAAGATTTTAGTTATTTTTTGTGTTCGGGCAAAGATATCCGCTAAGGGCTGGTTTTACTGTACCTACTTATATCTTTTATTACAGACCATATTTACGGTTCATATCAATACAATTTTAAAATAATGGCACTACTTAACAATTTATAAATGATGTATAATTATAATTCAGGTCAAGTTATTAAAAACTTAACCCACACAAAATTCGAACCTACTCATACGGAATCATAATATCTGCTGTAAAATCATTCGTTACATAAATTTAAAGTGCCCAACTTTCCTCCACGTTTCACTCGAAGTATTTCCAAGTAGAGGTATTTATTTAATATGTTATATACTTTGTTAAAACAAACTTTGCTTTAATATGAATTACTGATGGATTTTTGACAGTTCGTCTACGTATGAGGCGGAGAGAATATTAAATTAAATAACTTTACGTAACGTACATAGGTATATAACCCTTAAAAGGTCGCTGATTTCGATTGAAAACTTTGGCTTATGAAATGGTAGACGATTGAATAATTATATTTTGGCTGGATTATTATTATTTAGAGAAGGAACGACCGTGGATAATATTATATTTTTTATTTGTATGTTTATTTTTTATGGATCATTTGGCCAGCAATGAAGTTTTTTTTTTTAATAATTTTTTTCTTACTTCTTACCAACGGGTACTAATCGTGTTACCCAGTTACTGGGTTGTGGAGGTCAGATAGGCATTTGCTTCATGTAAAATATTGGATACTCAGCTGCAACATACTTGGGAAAAGGCTCGGCAGATGATGATTCTTACTTACTACGATTTGTTACAGATTTTAAACTATAATGTCCTGTTTGTGCAGAATAAACAATATTTATTTCTTTCTATGTCTTTCCCTGCCATGTTATCCTGCACTGAGCCAAGGGGGCCTGAGATAATATCCACTGCTACATGCCGCAAACTGGCACTTTAGTACCGCATCCCTTGGTTACTCACTTCCTGCATTTTCTTTTCAAAACGAATAACCCAAAAATGCCACTTTATGAAAGGTTGTCAGATAAAGAGTTTTTTAATTTTTTTACTGTTGATTTTTCATGAAGTATTCCATAACATTATTAATACATATGTCCTAATCTTTCTGTTTGTGTGCTTTTTGGGGTTCCGTACTCAAAGGGTGTCAACGGGACCGTATATTACTAGGGCTCGGCGGTCCGTCAGTCAAGGCTTTCTTTTGAACCGATGTAAAGATTTTTTTTAAATATAATGGCCATATTAGTACTAGTATGGCCATTATATAAAAAAAAAAAATACAACATAAAGTTAAAAATTAATGGGGATCCCCTTTAATAATTTTTTTGTGTTAATTTATTTATTGTTAGTTTTGTTGTTAGTGCATTCAAAACATACACACGAAGAGTTCCGTACCTACGGTGGTACGGAACTCTTCGTGTGCGAATTCGAATCGCACTTGACCATTTTTTTCTTATTTTACAATCATGAACTTTAATTTAACCCGTACATGCAATATGCTTTGAATGCACTAACAACAAAACTAACAATCACAACAAAGAACCGAATTTAATCAAATAGCTCATCCGGATCCGGTATGAGTTTGCAATCTAATGAATATTTAGCTAGTTTCAAAACAGCATGTGCTGGTAATGTTAGTCTGAAACTAAGATAGGTAACTGTTTATTGTCCTGAAATTGCGTTGATTCAAATAAATTTCACGAAATTAAACAATGTGTAGACGAAAATACGAAAATAAATGAAAACGCTGGTAATACTAATGCTTAAGAGTATTTTGGAACTATCAAATACATCCTTACATTGATATTAAGTAAGTGATTTTTTGAAACAAACTAAATAGCAGTGATGGCCCAACTAAATAAATACTAAATAAATAACTTCTTTATTGCCATAAACAGGTTACAGAAAAATTTGAGACCCTGACTCCTGAGTTTCCATTTAGGTTACAATTAAGTAAGTACATTCAGCAAAAGGTGATAAAATTATCTTACTTAAAATTAAGTTTAACTATAAGGTTTTGCCAATCTTTGACTAGCTATAGTGACTGATTGGGTATATTTTGATTGAATTTTTGCATGCAGAGTGGGAACGTCATTGGATATAAAAAGTTTAATTTATAGTAGCATTGTGGTTGCCACCTTGTATTTGACTTGCTTTTGCTTGCGGCTTCCCCGCATGGAGATCACGAAATTTATGCCACAGGAACGTACTGTGGCGGCATCTAAATCGCCACATGCGAACTACGTAATATGAGTAATATGAGGACCATGTAGATTAGTGTCTGAAATGGTCTTTTGAGGAAAGAACCACACAGATTTGAGTGAACCTGTCCAGTCAGTGCAAGCATTTGTCCAGTAATCGTGGAGCTCACATAACTGAAGGAGCGAACAGAGTAACTACCGGGTTTAATTGAGTTTATAAGTATCGATTAGTACGGTTTATATAGTTTCAGAAGGGCTTAACAATATAAGCTTTAATTTGGTGACAGATCTAAAATCTTGGAGACCAAGGTCAAGTTAATTAACGGAAAATATGGTTTTACCACGAAATCAAACGGTATTGACAAATCAGCCACAAGCCAGGGTTTAGTTCAAAATCTCAGATATTTAGATAACTACTTTCCGAAGTTGAGTGTGGAGTACCTACTCTTTGACAACCTTGAAGTTGGGGATAAGGTAGGCTTTATGAGAGCCGCCTTTGACGACAGATATCTTTGACTAGTCGCGAGTTGTTACTAGGAGAAATATCTTCAACCGATTTCCGAGTAAGCCTGCACGATTTGAATGGACTAACTCCTTCGTTCTTTCCTGGAGTTTTCCTTGACTCGCCTTTTATAGTTTTATAAAAGGCGAGTCAAGGCGATCATTTTTGAATTTTCCAAGCGTGGTTTTCGAGGAAGTGGTCGTTTAAGTCCATTCACTGTTTCCATCTGGTTTTAGCAGGTCTTTCTTTTTGGGAGCTAGGATGCGAAGTAGATTTTTGGAACGAATTTTCTAACGTACGTTATACTCTGCACGTTTGGTGAATGAGATCTAGACTGAAAAAAGTGTAACATTTTCATCGTTACGACACTTTTGTTACGTATCAAGCGTGCAAAAGTAACTGGAACTTCGTTCCAACCGGGTGTCATACGACACCACTCGTTTTTTTGGATAACAAAATTTCCACCCACATTAAGTAAAGAAGTAATAAGTCGAACCAAATAACTTAGCAAAAAAAATTCAAAGAAAGAATAGTGATCAGGAAGGCTAGAGGCGAGATTAATCACGCACGACAATACATAATATCTTCGGCTGGCAATAAATGGACCTCTAGAGCACGGCGAAGTAACTTGTAGCAAACTTACCGCACACGAGATTAGTATTCGAGAACCATCCGTCCTTAGATAAAATTCTCTGGGCCGCTTACTCCGGACTTACACGTATATTTGAACTTCAATATACTATTATTGACAAAAAAAATACACTTTCTTTGATGTAATGTATTACAAATATATTTTCTTATGTTTACTGTGGAAAAATATTCCGTAATAACTCGCCAGAGTCTCAGATTGCGACTCATGTAAAATTTATAAAGTGCTCCCAAAGAATTTATTGTTACTATTTCCTAAAAGAAATTCTTCTGGTCAGTCTATTTGGAAGATGTTTAGAAGTAAATGTCATCTTCATTTTCATTTTCTTTCGACTGGCTGCTTTAGTTTTTATTTACTTCTCATAGCAATCCTGTAATGAGTTATAAGCAGATTGTCACCACATTTTGTGGGTTGGCTCTAGTTGGCAGTCTGTTGTTTATATTTTTGAGCAGAAAGATTAAAGCTACTGCTTTCCCCTTAAAGCACTCTTTAAGCCTCCGGTTATAACAGGAATGTAACAATAAAATGATTAAATACTAGCAGTCCCTTCATACGTTGTCTTGCCGAAACTCAGGGCCACATACCGGGTCCAATTGTGAAAATTTACAATTACGAGTATGGAACCAAGCAAATACACACAAAAAAAACATCAAATTTGGTTCAGCTGGAGGAGTTCAGTGAAATACAAACGTACGGAAGAATTCAACCAATCAAAATTTTCAACCAAGTAACAGCTAAAATTAAATTAAACAAATATTCCAGTTATATATATATGCAACATAATAATATAATTGCTTTCCATTACACATAATACAAAATTAATAAATTCAATCTAGCATAATATTCTATGCGCTTTCACGGCGCCATTAAACCTTCATACAATACAATTAATTAATTTCCATCAGAATCCTTTCATTCGCGCTGGTGGTTTCCCAAATCCTTTCAACCTATAGACACGTAACGAGGAGAGAGTAATGTTACCATTACATCTTAATAAGAACACATAATTTGATTAACTGCAACTTGATAATTTTGCGCAAAAGAGGCGTGTTACGCCGTATTACCCGCAAAACACAATTTACAGGCGGACATTACCCGATAGGGGGTGAATGGGGGTGAAGGGGGACATATGAGTCATATGAGGGATGTAAAATATTCATAAGCTGGTAAGTGATGCCATCGATTATTATAATGTGCGCGACGGGCACTTGCTCGCGGTGAGATCGAGCGCACAAGTGCTGGCCATGTATTCATATTATTACCTTGAATAAAGTAGGTGACTATTAACTTTTCACCCTCTTTGGCGGAGGTAAGATTTAATGCCACCAGAGATTTAGAGTCGCCTGCGCCGTCTGCTGTAACATCACACTTAGTCTATTCCATAAATTTGTCATAAGTCAGCGTTTGATTGCGTCGTGTGTAGGCTTGTTGAAACTCACTATCAATATGCTGATTGCTGAATCGTCTATCCTAGCAATTGTCAAAATGAGTCGGACAATATCGGCAGCACGTCTAAACGTGAGTGGAACTGTTAAAGCTGATATGATAACATACAGTGAAATGATCTGCCAATAAAACAACAAATTAGATTTCTAATATTTCTTAATCCTCATATTAAAAAAAGAAACATAATCAGAAAATATACTTCTCTGAAGAGCTAAATTTTAATAATATGTTAGAAAATAAAATGAGCACATTTAATATCGAGAGCAAACGACAGACATTACTCCGAAATTTATCGGTTTCACAGATTAAGGGTATTGTAATCACGAATGAGGGCAAGAAATTCAATAGGGAAGATCAAACAACTTATATACCATGATCCTTAAATCTTAAAAAGGCCGAGGATCAAACTCCTTAAGACTTTATGAGCAGTAACAAAAAAGATTCGGGACAAAAACGGAGTTCAAAAAGGAATTAAATCAGAGTAAGTATAGGACAACAAACCCCAAATTGTGGCTAACGCCTCGGGTTCCGTCATCTTGTATGTCATAAAAATGGTTAGCAGTCGGAAGTCGCTAAGTATGGCAACTTCAGTTTGATGATGGCCGAAAAATTTCGGCAAAACAACAACCAAAACAGTAAAGCGGAAAAGCCGATGGGTAATGACCTCCGGGCCGGCCCGGTCGACCGGAACGGTATAAAATGTAACGGAATATGCTCCGGCCGATGGGAAACCGCTTGAAATTTGGCACAAAGAATATGGGAGAATGGGCACGTAAACTATAGGTCCTATTTGTCCTGACCCTGAGTAGGGTCTAGTTATTAGATCCTGGACATTTTACAAGTTCGTTTGATCATTGAATTGAATTTCATTTCAACGAAAGTAAGTAAGTACTAAAATAGCTACCCTTTTATAGGTAGCTGAGGAATGATTACATTCCTCAGCTACCTATAAAAGGGTAGCTATTTAAAAAAAAAAAAAATTCTAGGCATGTTCCTAGAAATTTTAATTTTCACGAAATCGTTGACCAATATACGTTAGAATAATTTTGTAGGTATCTCAGCCGAATTCCATCGCTTCCCTTCATTCCCCGAAAGGACGATTGAGTGTGTCTTCATTTTAAAAAGGGCTCCTAACTTTCGCGAATTTGTGCTTATTGAAATTTCCAGCCATTGAAAATAATTGTTTTTGCTAAATTAATAAGCGGGGAAAATACACGAATATTTTTTCTCCTTCCCTCCTTTGAAATAGACAACTAATCACTGGTATAAACAAGTTATTGACCAAATGGATTATTACAAGAACTTATAAAACAAAGCAACATCGCCTTGCTAATAAAAGCATGACTAGCTATATGTACTATCATTAAACTAACTAAGCTGCTTTCTGAGACGAGACAGGGACATAATCTTTGCTTTGTCTCTGTTTTATAGCAAAATGACTATAAAATATGCAGATGAATATTATGTAAATATGGAACATAAATACAGTCACACTGATAGAACTCGAAGAGGCCATCAAGTGTAGGGTTTACGAGTTTGTAAAGATTGTAAAAGGGGGCCTTTAAGGACCCCCCTTCAAGTCCCCAATCGAGTAAAAAGAAAACTCAGAGAAGCAGAAGTTATTTTGGAATGGTGCCCAGGGCGACGCTGCCATCAATTAACAATATAATTTCAGTCTGTAACTGTCCCAATGTTTGGCAAAAGCTTTTTGTTAAACAGTAGAGGCACGAGCGTTGTTAGTACCTTCATTTCCTTCCAGATTTCTTCAGGATTTGTCTTCACTTTACATTTAGTTTAAAAAAAAAAAAAAAATGGTAATATGCATTTTTTTACTTTCTAAGTTTATCTTCGACGTCACTGACAGGCGGTGAAGAGAAACATCGTGAGGAAATGTGAACATAAAAATAAGTCGCCAATCCACCTTGAGCAAGTGTGGTAAGCAATGCTTATGGCTTCTCTGCCCTGTTTGAAAAGAGACAATATTAGGCTGGTATTATAAAAAGTGCTTTTGATAGTGAAAATATTAACATAAATACTTGTTGGTTTTGAATCCTCAACGTAGTCAGGATCAACCTAACTAATAACTTGCGACCATGTTATCGGCAGCCAACTTTACTATTCTGCCCAACCTTTAGCATCAATATAGTCGTGTTATACAAATACGGCGAACGATATCGCCTCTCGTTTGTTAAACGCGTTCTGTGCCGCTCGTTAGCTAAGGGAAGGCTTGACCCCACAATACTCGCGCGGAATTATAAGCGATTGCTATTTTTATTGTTTATTTTCCTGCCTTAGATATATAACGACGACCGTCTATGTGTATGAACAACTGGAGAAGAAATTAATAATGATTAAAAAAACGTCTATTGAAAAACTGGTTTACTTTATACAATCGGTTAGTCAACGCATCAATACAAAAACTTAAAACCTCTTTTTCAATCTGGCAACTTATGTTTAGCAGCCCTGGATGCGACCACTGTACCAGGCAGTGAGGTAGTTATTCTTAGCCATACATACACATATAGTGCACTCATAATATTTATTGTATGTGTGTCAGAATATTAAACCTATACATCAAACATGAATACAGTCATGAAACTTCATATCATGCGTTCAGAAGTTCATAAATAATAATATAAACAAAACAAGTACATATCCACTTAAATTATTTATTGTTATCGAAAAGCGATCGCTCTGACAATGTTGACTGATTAATTGTGGACACTGGCACCCAACATGTTTAACTTAATGTGTACAACTATACATATCTGTAACTATAGATCGGGTTAACTCAATAATAACAGCTGCCAATCGATGCCGTAAAAATATCATGAAACTTAGGTGAAGTGAGCGTGAAGTGAGGTGTCAATAGTGTTAATCCCTAGCATCCTGCAGGTCGATTTGTGACAGTGACAGCACACTTCACGCTCACTTCACCTAAGTTTTCACGGTGAGATTTTTACAGAATAGCACTACAGTCTATTTTGTAAACATACATACATAAATTCACGCCTTATTCACTACGGAACGCCACCTGCTACGATCCTTACATACTGCTTTTGCGTCGTTTATGGTCATACATCTGGTCATACACGCGCGTCGGTTGAGAGTACTATGCACCTGACCCTTCAGAAGAACATCACCAATAAGGTATATGTCGTCCTATGACGTCCCCACCCGGCGCGCCGGGTGGGGACGTCATAGGACGACATATACCTCGGCGTTTCCACTCATCTGCCTTGTCAATACCTTTTGTTAGTTGCCTTTCATTAATCCTTTCAACATGACCAAACCATCTAAGTATACTCTTTTAAATTTTCTCACTAGGTACATCTTCTTTTAAACCGCACCGTTGCCTTATCACATCATTCCTTTGTAAACCAAACCGTGGATACTAAGGTGAAGTGAGCTTGAAGTCAGCTGTCATCCCACCAGATGCTAGGGAGTTTCAGTATTGACAGCTCACTTCAGTTAAGTTAAGTTTTTACGGTGATATTTTTAAATAATAGATTGTTTAATTGTTTATTGTTAATTAAAACGGTAACACCAATTACATTAATTAACACAGAAATTTAACAGTTGTGAACAGAAATATCTTAAAAACTAACATATAATAGAGGAAAACCTAGCATACTTACTCTCGCAAAACGTCAGACATACACGCATAATTCTGCTCCATTCATCAGCAAACACATCACACTCAGGATTGGTGGTCAGGAGGGCGTTAAGCATCCTTAGGGTACGACACACAGGGGACTCAGCTCTGGCGACAGTTTTGGATAACGGTGGCGCAAATAGATTGCGCCGACGGCTTTGGCGATGTCCGATGTAATTGTCGGGAACAAATAGCCGACAGAAAAGATCGTGGAGTTCCGGACTGTCGATGCGTCCTCGTAGAGTTTTGCAGGCTACTGCGAGCTGTAGAAGGCCTCGTCTAACCTCCAACGAGTTGAGGCCCAAAACTCCCAGGAGGTAGTTAGTAGGGTACATGAAAGGAAAGACGTGAAATGTTTTTTTATACAGAAATCTCAGGAAAGTTTTCTGTACCTTTTCCAGCGCTAATGTATGAGTCGCAGTGTAGGGATGCCAGATACAAGCACCAGCCTCAAGTTTACTACGAACCAAAGTGGTGTACAGAAGCTTAATTACATTTGGGTTGTGAAAATCACGGGCATTCCGCAAAACAAAACCCAAACGCCTAAAAGATTCCTTGGCAAGAGTGGAGACATGATCTCTAAATGTCAGACCAGTGTCAAAGGTCACGCCGAGGTCCATTATTTTGGTGACACGACTTATTACTTCGCTACCCAATCTGTAGTTATGGTGGAGTGGTTGACGTTTTCGACTGTACGTCATGACGTAACACTTACTAGTATTAAAAAAGAGTTTATTGTCCATGCTCCATTCATATATAGCATCAATGTCTTTTTGTAGGAGTATGCAATCCGCGACCGTATCAATTTGAACTAATAGTTTTAGGTCATCAGCGTAGAGCAAGCATTTTGCGAAACTAACCTTACTTATAAGATCATTTATCATTATAAGGAAAAGCAGTGGGCCAAGCACGGATCCCTGACTCACGCCTGAGCGGGTATTATAAGTTTCAGACTCAAAGCAACCATGCCTAACAAACTGCCTGCGGCCTCGCAGATAGTCCGCAAAGAAATTCAGAAACTCCGACGAGAAACCTGATGCCTCCAATTTCATCAAGAGCACGTCATTGTCAACCCTGTCGAACGCCTTGCGAAAATCGAAATAGAGGACATCCACTTGCCCCCCACTGTCCAAAACCCCAGAAATGTAGTCAACGTGAATCATCAGATTCGAATTAACTGAGCGACCTTGGCGAAAGCCATGCTGGGCATCAGATAGAAACGCATTTATACGTTTATAAATGTACCTGTGGAGTATGTGCTCGAAAATCTTCGCAAGAGTTGGCAGGACAGCAATAGGCCTGTGGTCCACCACAGATGATTTGTCACTAGTTTTTGGTATGGGAATAACACGCGAGACCTTCCATTGCTCAGGGTATACGCCGGATTGAAGAGCTAGATTAAAGATATGGCAGAGAGGAGTTGCCAGGATATCGTGACATCCCTTGAGGATAAAAGCAGGGATGGAGTCAGGGCCGATCGAGCTATGAGGTTTAAGTTTATCAATACCTTTAACTACGTCCTGTGGGGTCAAGAGGGGGATAGGAATATTATTTCCTGAGTGGTAGGTCGGCCTGAGATTAATAGGGTTTAATTCAGGAGAATCGGTTAAGAAAACGCTGGAAAAGTACTGGGCGAACGCTTCCGCAGCTTTGATACCCGAGTAAACTATACCGTTGTGGACAACGTTAGGCTCGAAACCACCCTTCGATCGCAGGCTAGAGACATGGCGCCAGAACTGTCGTGGATTACTTCCTATGTTGTTCTCTACAGTACCACAGTAGGATTTATAGGCCTCTTGGGTTCTGACTTTTAAATCCGAACGTAGACCACTAAATTGATTATATATAAGGTTACAGCGTGAAAGTTTCCATTTGTGATGCAATTTGTTTTTACGCTGAGTGTCGTTGACTAAATCTTTTGTGAACCATACCGGATATCGTCTGTTGCCAGAAATTTTCCTCTTTTTTTTTGGGATACATGAATCGAAGAGGTCATAGAATGTGGTATAAAGCTGACTAGTAGCCGAGCGTACATCCCGGCTGCACAGGAGATCCTGCCAAGGGTCGGCACGAATTTGTTCATTGAGGAGTATGTAGTCTCCTTTGCTGAAGTTCCAGTCTCTACTCCGGTCGATATTGCTAGGGCACAATATTTCATCAACCTGATGTTTTGACATTATTACAGCAATATCTAAGGGAGGATGATACAGGTCGATAGGGACTAGCTCCGAGCCCACGACGTACTCGCAGATTACTTCGGCACCCTCCTGAACCAACACGATATCTAACTTACTCCCACGCACATTCATCACTTCATTCATCTCTACCAGATTACAAAAGTTTAAAAAGTAACAGTAATAATTGTTAACATTCAATGACGCACTTTTTAAGTTAAGGTCTCCTAAGATCACAACTTTTCCATTCAAATTTGAAATAATGCTCTCAACCTTACTAAACCACGTCATGTAGTCTTCGTCAGTGGCAGAGGGCTTGATGTAGACAACACAGACGTACATATTACGGCCATTGATTTGGATCCTCGCCCACAGGTCTTCACCGCAATCCGTTTCTAGGTGATATTGCCTGCACATAGTAACGCCATTGCGTGCTGCTAGCAACACACCACCCCCAAGAGTCACTCTATCTCTACGTAGGATGCGCCAATCTCCGTCTGTCAATTCTGGGTCTTCCACTGAGTTATCTAGGTTTGTTTCTGTGACGGCTACTAAGTCTTGCTCGGCTAGCAACAAGCTTGATCTCCATGTACGTAATTTCGTTTTCAGGCCACGGACATTTTGGTACAATACACGTAGGCAGTTATTACGATAACTGACGTTGGGCGGGCTGGTGGCAAGAATGTTAGTGGGATAATTGTTCACTACTTCGGGCACGAAAGTTGTGGCGCCACGGTTTTACACAAATATCCTCTGCCCAATTATGAACCGCAGATACTTGGTCGGCTAGTTTCGAGGGCACCCCCAACTTAAAAGATGCATAGTTGCCACGGGATTTGAGCACTTCTACTGTGCAGGTATCCGTTCCGCAGATGGTGAGAAGGTGCTCACGCACCTGGCTATCAGTGGTACCCTGCTTTACGTAGAAGAGGTGCAAGTATCTCCATCGTTCAGAAGCCTCTAACTTTGTGGTACCAGGCGCAGCTGTCCCCCGCATAACATTACCAAGCGAACGACGCGAACGCCTGTTACGAACTTCAACCCAACCGTCATCATTCCTCTGCCCGTTCAAGTCCCTGTCACCCATAGAAACATTCGCAGTAGCAACAACAGGAGCAGCAGACACTGGCAAAAGGACTTGAGGCTTGGGCACTTGTCGTTGCCGGGCGGCCGCTGTCACTGGATAGATAAACAGGCTGTATCAAATTCCTCGCCCAAAAGGCTCATTCTCACTAGTATTATTTTTAATTTAAGAAATCTTTTAATAAAGTAAATATGGTCAGCGTAAGTATAATATTTTTTAACGCGACTAATCTTTGTTCGTCTTAACGCCACTTAGAAAAGCGCTCATGCGTGCCTATCCTATTAGATAACCCAGCGTCATTACACAATGCTTTTAACATTTTTTGGTTCTAAATCCACAATTTTATGAGTGAAAGTTAGTCGAGATGTTTGGTACTCGATCATGTATGTTTGACTAAATGGATTTTTATGACACTTATCACACAGATAGACCACATCCTAAAATAAAAGCTAACATTCCAGGTTGCATGAAATAGTTTATCTATGTAAAATTAGTAGAGAGTACAAGAATTAGTCTAAAATAAAAGTCAAAACTCACTTCTGTACACGTGTGTACTACAATTCATTTGCATAGTCGTCTTGAACCGGATAGGGACATCTCTCGTCATCGGGTATAAACTATGATAAGTACCACTCTACCGCTCTTAGTACTCTATGTACTTTGCTAAATCGCCCGTAGATACTGTGTACATCTCCTCCACTGAGGATAAAGTAAGTAAGTTCATTGCCTTAAGTTCATTATACCCGTGAAAGGAATTTTTGGAGGATATTGCCTGTGTCATTTACATACATTAGAGATAATTGTGTTGTTTATAAAGGCTTTGATTTGAAATTACATATCTATGTACATTTTTTTGCATTGTTAACAATCGATCAATCCATTTTGTAACCCATTCGACAACTTAATATTATTACTAGAGAAATCTTTTAGGGTGCCAATAATTATGTCTCTCACCCTATTTCATTTGCTTTTTGCCGCAGTCAGTCCTTTCTTATACAGAAACCGGCCAAGCGCATGTCGGACCAAGCAAAATGAAGGGTTCCATAGTTGGAATGAATTTATCCCAAGAACAAACTTGACATGGCAGTTGAAAAACATGTTCTCTTATATATTCCAACTGCAAATGTAAGTTTGTACGAACAATATTGAGAGATTTACCATGTTATTTTAAGACCATAGACTTCTTATAGGTCTTCCTGTAATCTATGAGTAAGGAACCATTCTCTGTTTTTTTTTCAAAATTTTTGGCTAGGCAAAAAAACCGGCCTAGTGCATTTCGGAGATAAGGAGGTGGTAAACGTTCACATATTTTCTTAAATATCTTTAAAAGTATTATTATATATACTATTTTAAAATTATAAACAATAATTAAGATCCTCACAATAAGCCCTTTCATTTGATATGTCACACGGTACAGTGTGCAAAACCTGAACCAGAAAAGTGACCCCCCACATTCAAAATTCATTTATTTACGTTACACAGCCGTATCACAGAAATTCATATGTACACCAAATTTCAACTAAATTGGTCCAGTCGATTCGGAGCAAATTGGCTGTGACAGACGGACAGACAGCCAGCCAGTCAGACAGAATGTCACCAGTGATCCTATAATGGTTCCGTTTTTTTCTTTTGAGGTACGGAACCCTGAAAAGGCTATGTAAAGAGGCCGTACAAAATTGGTCATACACAGACGTCAAATCAAGTAGGTCCCTCAGTAACTACTGGCCATGCCGATTGTCACACGAATACCTTTGATAGATTTTAAGGCTAGTCAAAGGCCTGAAAGTCTGAAACCGAACGAACTTTAGCTTACTGTTTTCGCCGCAGTGTGTACTGAAATTCAGCTGCATCTACCTAGATTGCAGTCGATACCAATTTAGTAGCTGATGATGTGAGTCGGGAACAAGTTATGTAGCTATTAGTAAGAGTAGACTGACCACATAATTATGGCTAACACTTCAAACTAAACCGCTTGAATTATTTTTCACCCCCTCCGAAAAATTTATCAGGAAGATAATTTCTTACAAAGTTTATTCCATTTTTTTATTTATCTACCGTAAACAAAACAGGGCCTAAATCTTTTGTTTCTCTCCCGCTGAAATGAACTGTCAAGTAGGTTTGGGGTAAAAATGGGGTAGCTTATTTTGTGTAAGTTGTAAGGGTCAAGAGAAGGTGCGAAGCTCCCGATGAGCTACTAAGCTTGCCTGTAGGGGAAAATGGAGTTCCTTGTTATTTTGCGAAGATTGTAAAGGTCAAAATGGTATAGGATATTTACTTTCTACTTTAGCTGTGTTTTGGGAATGGAACGCCCTATCACTTAATGCGTGGTAGTATTTGAAATAAATCTATTAGGTTTGAAGATAAATTTACGATCGTTGTTGTTGTTCATTTCCTGGACGGTGTTAGAGTATTTTGAACGGAAAATACACGAAACCAATCCCTTAAATGACCTACCAATTCATCCTGCTTATAAACTATGTAATTAATCTTACATGGGACTATTTGTTAATATAATAAATCAACGTGGTATGTGCTAAATTATACTGCCCAAATTCAAATAGCCGTCTCCTATGGCAAATTGAAAAGGGCAAAAGAATTGAATATTCAATACAAGAATGTGTTTGGCCCAACTTGCCCACGCAGCCTTCTGCCGGGCTACCGAACCATTAATTTCATTGATATAGGTATACCTTTTATCCACAGCGTCCACATGAAATCTGTGTGTATTTCCTTTTAGCTCTTTTTTTAAAACAGTAAATAATTATAAGGCACAAAGTATTTAACCAAAATGTTTTAAGAATTTAAGTAGAAAAACAGAAAAAAAGCTGCCCTTTTTTCCTTGGGTTACTTATTAGGAAACACTTTTAGATTTGACACCTGCATTACCTTCCTCGATTTCTTGAAAAGTTACTCAACTCAACTCAAAGCATTTATTTTAATTAACCAATTACATTTTTGAAAGCGTTGTAGGTTTCTATGGAGAAGAACGGGCAAGAAACTACACGGACACTCATTTTTTTTTTTTTTACAAAATTTTGTTTAAATCATTAATTATATCCCTACACAGTTACACAATCCTATTCGAGATTATTCTAAACATTCCAAACAGGCTGAGCCGTTTTCTTCAACAACACAATCGGCGTCACTCAAAGGCTCCTTTCCTGGAACTGATCTTAACATTATTTACCCTTTTAATAACTTATAACAGGCAACTCAATAACGAACAAAAACAAAAGGGCATTCAACCCTGACACTGGCCATCCAACACAGCCTTTATTATTACCAAACACATCGACAACGCACCACCATTGTCCCATCTATCACGCCATTGTCTTAAGAAGCCACATTTTTCCATCACGTGGGTGTTAGTGGCCCCGGGCCCCAGGGCCCCAGTGTGTAGCTGGGGCCGTAATTCTCCCTTGATTAAATTAACTGCCCTAGGTTTGTAAGATTCATTGCGAGAAGCCGCGTGCCACTTATTTATGAAGTTACTAAGTCACTTATTATTATGTTTTATGGTTTGCTGCTAACTGAGACTAAGTTTCTTTACAGGTAAACAGTTTCTTTAGTTTGGGATGTGGTTAAGGCTGCCAATAGAAAACTTAGGGATAATAAACTTGCCGTCTCAATGCGTAGTGTTGGAACAAGTAAGTATCTACCCTGAAAAGGCTTGCGGTTTGGATACCGACTTCAAACTTAATATTTGTATTTACAGATAGTTGTTCTTAGTTTGGGAGTTTTCACAAGAGGTCTGTGTCTGTTACACCCAGTTTCTGAGAGGTTAATAAACTTAACAATTTGCTGACAGATTCTCGAAATAATGTTAAGATTGCATTGGTGTTTTTTCTTTCAGTCAGTTTAACACAAAAATTTGTACCTACAAGACAATCTGTCAGCATTGATGAGCTGTGAAAAAATTGGGCATTAATTGTAGGATCTGACAGTACGTTGCATTCACTGTGGTTTGACTATATCAAACCACAGTGAATGCAACGTACCGTCAGAATTCCCCAGTTCGGAAACACTTGCTGACAGATTCTCGAAATAATGTTAAGATTGCATTGGCGTTTTTTCTTTCAGTCAGTTTAAAGCTTCGTGCAGACCAGCGCGACGCGACGCCGCGACGCGACTCGAACAATACAATTTCTAAGAAAACTTGACGGTATAACAATAACCGGTGTCGCGTCGCGCGACAAGTCGCGCTGGTTTGCACAAAGCTTAACACAAAAATTAGTACCTACAAGAAAATCTGTCAGCATTGATGAGCTGTGAAAAAATTGGGCATTAATTGCAGGATCTGACAGTACGTTGCATTTAACAAAATGTTAGTTAAGTAGGTGTACGTACTTTTTATTCTCGAATTTGCATGCTGAGTCTAAACCCGGCAAAACATGTTTGTACTATTTTAAACTGTAAGACCTGTAATACCATGTTTTGAGCAAATAAATATATTATTATTATTATTATTATTTATTCACTGTGGTTTGACTATATCAAACCACAGTGAATGCAACGTACCGTCAGAATTCCCCAGTTCGGAAAAAAAAATCAACTTTTAAAATACGAATGAACATAACTCAAATTAAAATTAAATCAACATAAACAAACAGCATTTATCCAGTTCAAAATAGCACAAATGACAGCTTTTCTCCTGTCCTCAAATCGGGTCCTATTCCAGGTAGATCAGAGTCGCCGTCGAAGTTAAATATTCAGAACTGCAGCGTTACTTTGAAGGAAAACATTTTTGGATGAACGGAACGAGTTAGTTTGTTATTTCTGCAGTCCCGCTAACAAGGGGCTGATTTCCTGGGACATGAGAGTTTATTCGAGATTGTATGCTTATTAGAGGTGCAGCTTATTTTAGCTTCAGCTAGGTTTTGGTCCTATATAAGTAACTTTGTAGTATCTATTATTATGTTTTGAAAAATATTTATTTATTTTATAAATTATATGTCTTCCGAAGTATTTAAGTTTATACTTAGAATATTATCCTCAATAAGTCCGTGTTCTATTACCCCTGGTGGGGTACTTAATAGACTCTTACTATTATATGCGATGGTTAAATATTAATGTTGCATAAGGAAGAGCTCGTGGCTAAGTATAACAGCCGCACGGGTCGATTGATCAGGTTAAGCTACTCCTTCAGGGGTTGGCCCGTGGATGGGTGACCATCTTTACATACCGAGACTCCTCCGTGCCTCGGAAAGTACGTTAAGCCGTTGTTGGTCCCGGCTTTCATTCGTGGATCTTTGACAGTCGTTACGGGTCGTTAGAAGCCTGAAAGTCTGACAACCAGACTTACCAAGAGGTATCGTATTATCCAATTACTGGGTTGTGGAGGTCAGATAGGCAGTCGCTCTATGTAAAATACTGGTATTCAGCTGCATCCGGTTAGACTGGAAGCCGACCCCAACATAGTCGGAAAGGCTAGGCAATTTAATTGATTGTTCAACACTATTACCTAAGTGTTATACTTATTAAAGTACTCGAAACTTACTTATTAATTCTCAACAATAGCTTGAATTTGAACATCTCTCAAGAAATATAAACATTCATCTCTCAAATAAGACAATCCAAATATTCTAATACCAAGTGCAATTAATTAAGACATACATACTTGATATTATAATAATTTTGTATCTAAATTATCATAGACAACACTTAGGTATTAATTCATATCAGTTTTGTACAGTCGCGGAATGAAATGGTTAAGCACCTTTATTTCAGTTTACTTGCACTATGCCAGAAAGGGGGTAACTACCAAGATTACGACTAATATACTTCTGTATGGAAGAAAAACATGTTGCGCCGACCACAAATATATTAAATAAAGACCAAAATAAATATATTTTTCCGACTACGTACTATTCACATTTTAAATGAATGTGTCACAATTAGAAAAAATATTTATTTATTTACATTTGTTTTTACAGGTCGGAACCCAATACAATTTCCAAAGAAAATCACCCAAAAACCTACCACCAATTAAACAAAATTGAAATCTTTACAAAAATGATGACTTTAAAAAAAAAATGCTTCATCTTTACGATCTATGAGTGTGCAAACTCCAGTATAAATAGTGTATGCGGGCTCTAGACACTTCTGCGAGTGCCTGTCACGTGTGCATATTAATTATGAATATTATGCAAGCAGACTAACGAGCTGTGGTTACTATGTAAAACTGTTTATCTACAGGTGACGAAGTGGCGACTGTGACGTAGAGACGATGTATTGAAGACGTTTTGGTTATTGTACATGTATAACATAACTTTAAGATGTAAATATACATTAAAAGTTAGAGAATTTTATTAAAAAGGAGGTCGCATTTTTACAATATTTTTACGTGTCAAAATTTCATTTGTTTCAGCTTAACTAACGACTTAATTGCAGTCCCTAGGCATTGGTTGCTTATCTGAACTCTACCGTGATGTGGTTTAGGTTAATATAAAAAAATCGGTAATCTTTTTGCCATCTCATGACTCATGTTATTTGCCTTAGAAAAATAACAAAAATTGGTCTTAACTTTTGAACCGTAAAAAAATGCACCGATATTCTTAGGGTAAAAAAGTTTGGAAATGACTTTGACCATGCCCCTATTTGATTTGATCGATATTTCCAGGAACACCCTGTTTAATTAGTTTACATGTCACTGAGCTAGGTAATCACAATCTTCGGCTTCGGATTTCAAATCCGGGCTTGCAAAAACATAAATGACTATGATTTTTTACATATTATTATTACTAAGGTCTAATATTTTTGTGTTACTTTGAAATCAGTGGAAGTATTTCTATCTACCTTTGATGCGTTTCAGTAATAAACTCCAACTCCTTAAATAAATTACTTATACATTTTGATTTTGAAGTAAATTATAAGGATTTGGCTCGCCAATTACAAAATAGTTAATAACGCTAGGTAGTAAGTCACGTCGTGTACGGGCCGCCATTGAAACAGTAGTTCTGGGACATTCAGGCTACTCATTGGTGATTTAAGTTTGTAACACGTTGACGACGTGATGTTGCGATGATGATAGATGAGTTAGCTTCGTGGATGATGGGCCTTTGACTCCAATGAAAAGTAGGTACTTCCACACCAGTCACTTTACCCAAATCAAAAGTGTAAGTGTTCATAGAGTTGTGCTATTGAGCAAAAAAAAAAAAACCAAACAGAACACTATATTCAAGAGCACAGACGCAATCAACCGAAGTGGTGATCGCTCAGCACGTAATGTTATCTTTGTATCAGCCGTAATCTCATCGAACTACATTCATTGGAAACGACGGACTGATAGGTGAAATGTTCCATTTTGTAATTACAGTACGTACAGTAAGCCTTTAAAAGATGTATATGGATTATATAGATAATTTTATGCTTTGTGTATGTACGTATTTATTGTATAATAATATGTAAATGGTACTCCACTGACTACCTGCAGTATTGTCTCTCCTTCTCCCTTAATCCATCCGAAGGTTGTCTTTAAAAGATCGCTTTTAGCCATAAGACCGTCCGTCAGGGTGACACAATCTGCCTAAGCAAAATTTATAAATTTATGTCTGTAGTTTCATATCCTTCATATTAAAGAGTATTCTATCTATCTATCTATACTTTCATCAACAAAAAAATCATTAAACTGATCCTCTACAATTTCGTGTTTAATAATACTCTATCAATACCACATAATACGCCCATTATGTTCCCACTGTCACTGCCGCCTCTCTGTAAGATGGAACGGGCCAAAATCCACCACGTGGGCTCAGTGCGTATCGGTGGATGTCACATGTCTTCGAATTTTAAACGGTGAAGGAAAACATCGTGAGGAAACCGGCATCTCCTTGAACTGTATAGATTGTTGACAAATAATATATATATCGGTATGTATCCGTGTATCATCTCTCTCTTTTGAGGCTTATTGTACCTATAAATGTCGATGAAATACTGAAGCTTCTCTTTATTCGTAATCAGATTATAATGAATAGAACTGGTTCCAGGAACAATTAGGAGGGTTAATACCGAATACATATGTCTACTTGCCTAAGCAAAACATGAGTTTCCTCATTAATCAGTTCATTACCTACCGTGGTAATGAACGAGGATGGAGAAAGATTTTTATATATCGCCTCTAGTAGCTTCTTAGGACATGTGGTATACCATTGCGTGTCCAAAGCGTGTCTTCAAACATCACGCCTTGTTTACTCGAAGGATAAGGCAGAGATGCACCTATAGTATACCCTCATTTCGCCAGCTATGTTTAAGTCCCATGTAGTAGGGGGCGAGCCTGATGCCATCAACCGGGCACAATTCCTGATTCCGGGCTGCTACTGAAAAATTCCAGATGAAAACTCCCAATATCTCTTTTCCTGACCCGGAAATCGAACCCAGGACCTCATGCTCAGCAGTAGCGCTTGCGACCACAAGACCAACGAGGCAGTCAAACATAGCTCTCTGAAAATATTGTGATATTAATTCCAACAGTCATTTGAAACAATACATAATGCAACAGCATAATAAATTTGATCAAACCAACCAAGTTATTAATAAAAAGCAAAAAAGTTAAAAGTTGTAAAACAATCACATAAAGTTTTTACCTCAGCTCTTACAAACAAAGAAAACTGTAAACTTCCTAACTCGGTAATCTGACAACTGAAGACAGTTCCCTACTTCAAGACTCTAACAGATATACCCCAAGTTTTTCTTACCACGACCGTATGGAAATTTCCCTAGACAAATACACCGTGCGATATATCCCGGCGATCTATCTACATAAACGTTCAATCTTACCGACTTATACCGTCATACGTTAGGCAGTACGCGAAATAGCCCGTCTGTCTTCCTACGCAGCAATAACACCACATGCGTGTCATTATCATAATACAAGGGACCTTGACGCCTGCCGGTATTACGCGAGACTCCGGTATTACGCGAGACGCCGGTAATACGCACTCTCCTCAGACCGCATATGTACTTTTTATTTTTATTTTATTATAATCACGTGAAGGAACGAGTTTTGGGAGTCTTTCAGGTAAAGTAACTGAAACTGGAGTTGGGAATACAAGTTAAAATGTTGTTTTATTGCGCGATGTTCTAAGAGTATTTCTTTCTTTAAAAGTACGGCCTCCTATTTTTGGTGTGATTTATTAGAATACTTACTTGCGTAGGTAGAAAATTATTATTCGGCTCTTGAAGGCTTATTTCTACCTGGAATATCTTCTGAAAGCCTATTTTATGAAACCGAATTTCATGTCAACGGATATGTCTCTTTTTTTTACAAAACAATAAAAACCTCAAACATTTGATTCAACGGTTTAGTATCTGGAAACCTGGCTAATTTATATTTCCACATACTCATTACTATTCATCAGATATACCATAATTCTAAAGTATAACGATTTTGTTTGTCACATTTTAATTGAGCCACTTCTTCTGCCAAGTAAATTATAATATTCTGATATACAAAATGCTGAAACCAAATAGAAAAACATAACATCCCTAGTTCCTAGAGAAGTGTTTATAGTTCACCTACCCTTTCTTACGTTGCGCTTCCTGAAATAAGGTTATACGAATAGGTTAGGGAATAAGGTTACACGATTACTGCTGCATGCCGTCTGACGGGACGGGTCAACTCAAAGCTGCAATGGCTCTTTCTAAAAACGATTCCATACATTGCTTTACATTCTTTGACTCATAGAATATTGTATAATAATGGTCTGGGCTGTATTCTCTCTTACATTGTTATTGTCTAAGTCGGTCAGGATTTCATCTAAAAAAAATCAGCTTGTATAACTACAAGGTGATTTTTTGAGATGGGGCAATAAGGCAGCAGAGACCATGAGCTCAGCATTATTAATTTGCCCTTTTTTATTGATTGTAAGTTAGGAAATGTCAAAGTTTAAAACAAATCCACCAACCTAATGGCAGACAAAATTATATTTGAAAAATGTTTGACTACTTACATAAATAAATATCATTTCATCGGCTGTAACGCTGAGAAAATGCACCGTTGTAAGCAGAATACAAAGCTAAGCGCAGCTTCAAAAAACGCTGAAAACAATAGAGAAACAAAACAATAGCACCATAATGAAATGTGTCAAGAGTTCAGACCTATTCTTACCTTAAATATAGTCAACCAAGTATCTGATATACTGAGCCAAGTTTCTGATATACTGAACCAAGTATCTGTAATATTCTGAATGAAGTATCTCATATACTTGCACATTCCCATTCAAAAAATGGTTGAGATAGTCGAGATTCAAAGTGGATGCCTGTCTTAAACGTTTGTTATTTGCAAAAGAGATGCCAATGTTTTGATCCCCTCGGTTCTGTGGGGGACTGAGGTTTTGAGTGTCAATATTACCTACTTGTGTTCGTAAGGACTGGGTAAGATGGCTGTTTTAGAATTTTGTGGTTGTGTTTTAGTATAAACAGCATACTAAAAAAAATCTTGCTTATAGGTTGCAAATTACACAGAGTTGAGTTACATTAATCATAAGAATAAGACTTGAACTAAAGTGTCTAATGAAGCAAGATTCGAATAAAGCGCTGTTGAGTAATAAACTGGCTTGACCAAATAAAACTACTTGATTTCGATGATATGACTTTCTGGGTACTGATTATAATTTTTAACAAGACAACTGATGTGTGCGCACGCTCAAAGTGTTGACGAGCGAGTGGGAGGCGGGGCCCCCGATCCCGATCCCGATGTGGTGTGTGGCCCGATGTAACGTCCGGAACAAACGCCTATTAAATAATCTGCATTCTAATTCGCCAAACAATAAGTAGTCACAATTATTCCTCCAAATCCTAAGATTCTTACCTCGTTTATAAATTAGCATTAAACTTACATCCTTTTGTTATAATTCCATGATTATCATTACAACTTATAGAACGGCCACTGTTACAAATTCAAATGTCTTTAACTTTTATAACAAACTGGAGCGGCCATCCAGTGAAGTTGTATACTCGGAACGAATTCGGGAATAGATATTTCAACAATGATTAAAAGTTGGCTTGGGTCTTCACTCTTACTATGCAACCAATCACGTTAATCCATCTAACTTCAAAACCCATTACCATTTTTCAAAGACCTTCCTCCGACATTTCTAATACAAAACCCGCAATGTATGTTAAATATGGACAGGCGTTTTTGGCAGTCGTTTCGTTGTAACAAATACCGTTGACGGAGCGTCTACTTTTGACGGACGTTCGTAATATTAAAGTTGTTCGTGGAAACACAAGACAACCCTTAAGGAGGGCATAAAGTTGTTTCGCTATAGGTAGGCAGGATAATATTTAAATTGTACGCGAAGATGTTAATAAAACCTGAAATGGTGTACATAATAAAAATATTTTTGTGGAATAGTTGGTTGTTTCATGAAATAAGCGTGAAGTACGGAAATTAAATCACATAATCAGTCACTGAGGAATGCTTTACGAATCACGTTCCTTTTGGTTTTTAGGGTAACATTGTCAAGGCAGGTACGACCATGAGTGGGAAAGTTATGGGCTGGTAGTAGGCCGTGAGACGCCATCAAATTAAAGTAGCTATCACATCGAGAATCAGAATTGTTTTCTCTAATATCAATATTGATGTCATCGATCAACACAATATTTATTGTAGATGAGTATTTTAAGTTGAGTTCGTTCAAAGGGTTCAAGAAACCAGAGATATTTTTCTGCGCAGGAGGACAGTAAGTTGTTGCATTATAAAAGTGTCGATATTTATTTTACTAAAAGATAGTTTGCATCAAGCAGTAAAGATTCTTCAACAGATAATTTCATGCTACAATTATGATAATTAACCTTCGTTTTGGGTAGCGTTAGTAGAGGTAGAGTGTTCTTAGGAGAAGGAATGACCTGGGTGCATGGCAGCCAACATTCAGTCAAGATAATGAGATCCCAATTTATATTGCTCCTCCTATATTTATGTTTGGAATGCGGGAAGGTTGCGTCTAATGCTTCTAATGTTTTGGTGAATGAATGAGAGGTATGTACTGTTTTAGATAAGTGGGTAGAAATGTCTTCAACGTCATATATATGAGATTTTACAACTGAAACCGAATCAAAAATGGAGTTTATTTCGTCTACATTATGGAATACAACTTATGGTTTCCTGGTAGATTGCTCTAAAATGAAAAAGAGGGGGGGGGGTGAACGTAAAGGCAAGGCACTCTATTAATGTCAACGTCATTGGAGGGAACAAAGTATGGGGGGTAGAAGTAAATAAAATTATAATGTGTGTTCTAGTAAATTTTATGGAAGTTAACTTACCGGACAAATTAGAGGATAAAATATGTAAAAAAAGCATTGTGAGTTAGAGTGTGGAAAAGGAAATATTTATTTTGTTTATTAGCACCATGAAATTAAAAGTACGTTTTTATAAACAACAAATATCAGATGACAATAAAACAGTTTTATACAAGCGCGACAGCATCGAGGCACTTAATAAGCTTTGCCGGCATTTTTTATTCCTTCCGGACCGGATTCGTGATTGCCGTATCCTAATACGGCAATCACGAATTCAAAAAAAATTGTACGCCTTTTCTTTGGCGACCTTCCGAACAGCATCAATTTCCTTATTTGATGGAGATAGGTGCTCCGATACAAATACTGGAAATTTTTCACCCCCTTAACCAAAATCATGAGAGTTCAGCTTGCTATCGCTGTGAGATTTTTTGAAGTTCGTAACTGAAGTCAAGAGACCGTCACGGATGCCTGTATTCTTAAACCGGACAATAATCGATCTAGGTGGATTCTTTTTCGTATCCATTTCCCTGGCTCTGTTTGCAGAAAGCACATCCTGTCGGTCGATTCTGTAAAAATATCAACGTGAAACTCACTGTCACAAATCGACCGGCAGGATGCTAGGGATTAACACTATTGACAGCTCACTTCACCTGAGTTTCACGGTGATATTGTTACAGAATCGATCGGCTGTTCTTGGAAGGTATTAGAGACGGTGTTAGATAATTGTTCGTCTGTTTTTATTAGGTTTTCATTATTATTTTCGGGAACACCGTTAATCTCATCATATTATGTACCTATATGTAGTAATGTATGTGCATGTTGTAATAAAAAAAAACATTTAGGATTCAATCTACAACAAAATGAAGGCTAGGCAATTATAGAGCAGCAATAAAAATAAATATTATAAACCAAAAATATCTGTGAATCATTTAATACGCACAGGTATAATACTGAAAATGTTGTTACTCGATATTCAATCGATACTTCGATACGCTGCAACGAATATGACGGCGAATTTGCACTATCCATGGACACCTGCTACCTACGCAAAATCCTGGGACCAACCGAAACAAATTCAACCAACTCACACACAATTCAACTTTTTAAACTGTTTTTCCGCACAGTTTTCCATGTAAAATAATTATTTCTGTTCGTAAATGCAAACTGTTCCATGTTTTAGGTGGCAATCTCGTGAAAAATTGTAAAAGTCGACCAAAAATGCAATAAACATCTTTTACAACCGGAAAGATTTATATTAATCTGATTATTTTAATGAAATCAAAACAATTTTTTATGCAACGATCTTTCATTACAAAGACACATTCATGCGTATGACTGTATACGGTTTGTTATATCCATATTACACATCTTGTTTCCGTCACAAAGAAGTCGTAATCTTGGAATGAACAAGGATAACTCAAACTGCCAATATCAAGACATGACGAACAAGTGATTAAACTCGTCAACAATCATAAATACCAATGAACTTTCTTCAAAATGAAATAGTGCCCCGATATTTGGGACTAAACCGTAACAATCTGCCTAGCTTTTTCCCAAATATGTTGGGGTTGGCTTCCAGTCTAACCGGATACAGCTGAATATCAGTATTTTACGTGGAACGACTGCCTGTCTGACCTCCACAACCCAGTAACTGGGTAATGCGATACACCTTGGTAAGACTGGTTGTCAGACTTTCGGGCTTCTGACGACCAGTAACGACTGTCAAAGATCCACGAAAGACAGCCGGGACCAACGGCTTAACGTGCTTTCCGAGACACGTAGGAGTCTCGGTATGTAAAGATGGTCACCCATCCACGGACCAACCCCGGCAAGCGTTGCTTAACCTGATGGATCGACCCTTGCGTCTGTTATTACTAAGCCACGAGCTCCTCCACTACACCGTAACACTTAAATAAAATAGTGCCTCGATATTTGGGGCTAAACCGTAAAACTTAAATAAATCATCTAATAACAATATAAAACGCCGAAAAATAGCTCAGACCTTTCCCAAATTGAATCCTTACTCTTAGTAACAGCATCCGAATCTGTCCGCGGTACTTTATCGATTCATTTTACTGCTGACCTCTCACACCGAAAAAATATAGCCCGAACAGTTCCCTTATTACAGCCCAATAATTTTGTCTCATGTACGCGACTTAGGGTCGCTTCAATCAATCAATAATTTATTCTCTCTTCACAAAGCTAACTTAAAGTTATTGTATATAAAAAATGTCTCAGTTGTATTCCACCTTTGTGAGAGACTGGTGCCTGATATAGGTTTTTGGAATAACCTTGTGTCACCGGGCTAGAATAAGCTTTCACAGAGGTACCGTGCAAGAGTCGAAGTTAAACAATACATAACAAAAATAACAACTAAGGAAGAGTTAAAACAATATGCTTAACACAAATAAAAGAAGAAGTTATAACAATACAAAAATACCTACCTATAATGCAGAGGTTATTGAGTCATATTGTGAGACGATGTGTGACTGAGTGTTTATCTTGTGTGAAGTAATAGAGTAGTAGGAAATGTATGTGAGTAATTCAGATGAGCAGTTTGTGAGTGAAGGTGACTTTTGTAGAGTGAGTGAAGCGAGAGTTGTTTTTCAAAGAGGTGAGGAACAGTTGTGTATGTAGTCTAAATTAGGTTTATTTCAGAACGGTCAAAAGATTCGGGTGAAGTGTCATAAAATTAAGACAACTAAGTATATTTGTACGATCAGGGAAATTAATTGCTTATAAAAATGACACACTACGTCAACTTGCCGTGTAGATAGTCATTTCATGACTCTTTTTTTTTCATTGGGATATACGGACAATTTAAGTTGGTAGTCACTTTGATTAATAATTTATTTCCCTGACTTTACGACTTTCATTAGGAACCCTTGTTATGACAGAGAGAATTAATCGTGTAAATTACGAGCAATATTCATAAATATGCATATACGCTGCAATATATAGGGTTTTCTTGTTGCTGAATGAGAATGTCTTGCAGTTTTCCCGTTTCCGTGATAGTTATGTATGTATTCATAGGATACTTTTATGTATCTACATAGAATTTCCTTTTAAAGAAAACTGTACCAGAATTTTCCATTGTAAAGTGTTGACACGTCTACCACCTCGCTCACATACGTCGACTTAAGTAAAGAAACCATTAACCTACGATGTCTTCTAGCTGTATTTTGATAGATATCAGAATAAACAAAACGTACGTACTAACTTGTTATTTATATATTATTTTATACATAATCCTAATCCTACCTTTTATTTATCCTTCCTAACTAATATTGTTTATTTGTTGCGCTTTCACGCTAAAACGGCTGAACAGATTTGGATGAAATTTGGCACATGGCAAGATGACCTGGGTTAGAACATAGGCTACTTTTAATCCCGATATTCCCAAGAGATCGAGACTTATGCGGGTGAAACCGCGGTGCATATTTAAAAAATGTATTTATACTAAAATATTAAAAAATGATACTTATACAGGGCAGGGACATCGACGCGCAATCCCCAGTGTTGAAATTTTCCGTCGGGTTGTTAAAAAAAAAATGCTGCTCCATACATTTAGACAGCGTACTGTATTGCACTTTTATAGGAAACAGCAGATATTTTTAACCGACGGTACATTTCAACGCAAGGGGGTGTGCGTCGATATGCCTGCCACCCTGTATTACGTAGGATTTAAAATGTTATACCGGAAATAACATCAAGTTAAAGTTTTTGATCGATGTAGTCACCCCCCTTGTAGACGCAAGTTAACGGTTCATAATTACTGTTAATTGACGTCTGTAAGCGCGGGGGACATAACCGTTACAGTAGAGTTTACTTCAGTTGGTATTCAAGTTTAATATTAGTTCTTCTATTATAATGGCTGAGCAATAAAAGTTACCTGTATTAACTACTAGTCTGTCGAAATTAGATCTTCGTAACTATTTAATGTTGTCATTTGATGCTTTGATAGTCCACCTACTTTGAATAGTTTTTAGTTCACTTTGAATAATATATCTGATTAAAGTTACATGATAACACAGCAGTAACTATATTGTTATCGTCTACTTTACTAGGCCGATCAAAAAGTAATGATAATCGGTTATTTTCCTTTTTGCTCGGCGCCTATGGGTCCTAGCGTGATAGCCTGTAGCCTTCCTCAAGAATTGGGCTATGAAACGCAATTTTTTTTTTCATATCCCATTGGTAGTTCCAGAGATTAGCACGTTCAAACATACAAAAAAAACTCTTCAGCTTTATTATTAGTATAGAAAATATGAACCGATTATAATTACGTTTTGATTAGCCTAGTACATTGTAACAGCGAATCAATTTTCGCCTTATGGCGACGATAACCGACTTTTAATCATTTTATACTAAAGATCACGTCTAAAAGAGTAGTGTTAATAATTTGGAAAAAATATATGCTAAATTAGAGCATTTTTTTAATAACTTAATATATTACATTAGTGAAATTGATTTGTGAAGTTATGTCTAACGCGGATAAAAAACTGAGAATCACGCAGAATCATTCAAGCGTATTTTTCTGAAATCTTCATCATTTCAAAGATAATTTAATTATTGATTTATTACCTTACGTGTTTTATTAAAGTACCTTTTGTTTTATGTATAATAAATTAATAATGCGTCTAATTTGGGACAGCGCTCCTTGATGGGCGAGTCCTATTACTGGCTAGACGTACGACGCGTTCTGCATCTTAAGGCCTAGGTCAAATATTTTTTTTGATATTCGGATAGCTCATGACCTAAAGCGGTGCCTTATAGAATATTAAATAAAAATCTCGACTAATTAAAAAGTTATGCAACAACGCGAAACTTCGCGGGTATTATGGTTGTTTGACAATAAGGTTTGATATGAATACCGAACTTCTTTATATCAATCAGAATGAGGTTTATTGTTAGAAGAATTATCACGATAGACCGACGTTCTTCATCTATTTCTGAAAAGGCTAAAATATTCCTAAGCCTTCCTTTTAGTATCATCATCATGCAGAGCCTGACTTCACCCACTGCATAGACCTCTATTTTAAACCGACTTCAAAATGAGGAGGTTCTCAATTGGATTGTATGTTTTTATGTGTGTTTGGTATGCGATTATTCCGCCAATTATGAATTTATTTTGATAGTTCGTTTTTTGTTTCGTAGGTATAATACTTCATATACTTCCGAGGTGGTCCCATATAAATTTTATTGCCTTTGCTTGGGTAGTTTTTGAGCTAGTTTCAATAATACGTATTTTCCCACTTAGTCCATGTGGATGATGTTATAATAAGTTCCTGTCACTGTTATTTACATAGCAGGTAGTGGAATTCAAATGTTTGTGGGGTAGGTAACCCATTTAAAAAGTGTAAAATAAAAACATATTAAAGAAATAAAACAACCGATTTCCAAAAAAAACACTACAAAGTGAAAAATTGCTTTAATTTCGGCAGTCGGTGGCAAAAAACTAAATTTCAAAACCAAAGACATCGCCTTCCGAAATCAAAGTAATTTTTCACACGCAGTGTTTTTTTTGGAAGGTGGTCGATCTTTTTCCCTTGTGTCAATTTCCACGTGCCTGTGCCAGCCTCCTCTTTTCGACTTCATCGTCATCATCATTTCATCCGAAAGATGTCCTCTGCTGGACATAGGCCTCCCCCAAGCACCGTTACTTCGACCACCGTTCTGTGGTTATTTTTTTTTCAATTTGCAGGTCACTCTCAGATTGTATGTTGGTTAAAATATATGATTCACGACCGTAACAAGTATGTATTTATAGAATAATAATCATTAAAATCATCAATACTTATATCTCTCTAACTTCAAATTACCATATTGAATGACTATTTCATGAAATCATGACATTTGAGGCCATTTTTCTAACTTAGAGTTTTATTGATTATTCTAATATGCTTCTGTAAATACATATTTTTAACGGTCGCGAATCATATTTTGATCAAGATACAACCTGACCTAGATATTGCAAATAACTTAAGAAAATTTTAATTTCGCGGCCAACTTAGCGCATCCCACATCCAGAAGATGAGTCGATGTCGACTTATTTGCGACCCTATAACATAAGTTAAAAGAAAGTTAGATAATTTTCTAATAAAATTAGTAATTTCTACAATTCCCTAAGAAATTAAAAGTACGCTCAGTTCGTATTAACGATTCAACTAAATTACATTTTCATGATCTTTCGTACTGACTGCGAGAACTGATCGCTATTTTATAGCTAGCGGGGATCCAACTCTCGTTTCTCGATAACGCATAGAAATGCTGCACTTGCTTTTAGTTATTACTTGCAAAGTAATTGTTTTTGTTTATTTAAAATTATCTGAACATATACCAAACTGTATATACTGCTAATCTCCTTTATATAATTTATGTACATATTGTTGACATTTTTAAATATTTTTATTAAAATAGTAGCCCACCGTATCGGGAACAGGGTCCAAGCTACCGGTGGTCAGGGTTCCTGAGAGAGGAACCTCCTAACGATACGCGCCGTATCCAGAAGTACCGCTCTTAAATTAGGCAGCTGGATCAAAGTCTTGATCCAACTGCGTAGAGCCTCATCAGGTGTTGGTCGAGGCTCTCGGCTATTATGCCATTGGCCGTCACGACTATCGGCACAATGATTAATGCTAATTATTATCACTACGAATGAGTCAGTAACTCCTAGTTATGAACGTAAACGAAGCAAAACGTGTATGTAAGAATCGTAGCAGATGGCGTTCAGTAGTTTCCGCCTACCCATAAGAAGGACAAAAATCTGCTTTCGGTGAGAGGGATGGCTGTAATTTGTCAATCATTCGAATAGGCACTTGTGAGAAATTATTTAATTTTGGAATATCAATCGGTCGTAGCCGTCCCTTTTCGATTATCAAATAAAAGACAGTGAATGCAAAAAGAAGAGATACATATTATCGCCAGTTTATCTTATTGAGCAATTTGTAAGATAGCCTAAAGAAGGGAGATATACTTAATGGTTCAGAAAATTGCCCAATATTGCTTATAAAGGTTGTGAGCCGGCCATCTTTATTTTTAAACCGATTTTTTATTTTCGAAGGAACCCTTTCACCCAAACGTGATTGCAGTGTGGTCTTTGAGAGACCCATAATATAACTAACCTAGAAAAAAACAGTATCATTTATAAATGGTGCAGTTTGTTATCCTAGAGACTTGTTAGGTTTTACAACGAAATAGTTCATAGAAAGATATAAAAAGCGGTCATTGACGCCAGAAGTGATGCAGGGCACGCCTTTTATGCTTGGAAGCTTTTATTCCGGTATTAAGTTCTGTTTATGTTTTGAGTTTTTATTTTTGCTTGAGTATAGATTTCGATTGTTATGTTGGTATATTGGCGTGTGCTAGCTGTCATTATGGCAAATAAATTTATTTACTGTTTTGTGTTAAGTAATTAATGTAAGTAATTATTTTGCATACTATTGTATAGAATCAAGTTTTTTTTTTTCTAACTAAACAGACAGCAGTGCTGGTGGGGAGTTTGTTGCGCCACTTCTTCTTCCCAGCTAACGCACTAGGAACTGGTGAAGGGTGGGCGTTTTGGTGGACTTTCTTATGTAATTTTGACGTTTGAAAAGTGATTCTCAGCCTACTTTGAATAAATTCCTTTTGAATTTTGAATAACGAAAATAAGCGTGTTTTTCACATTTTTAATTTTTTTCAATGCTTATCGTAATAAATCTCGGGTTGGCTTCCAGTTTAACCGGATGCAGCTGGATACCAGTATATTACATGGAGTGACTGGTTATCTGCCTTTTCTTTTTTTTATCGCTGAGAAATGCGTTACGCATCCCCCGGCTCGTGGGGGACGAGTCGGGGTATGTGGGACTCCTGTGTAAATACAGTATACCCACTAAAACTCAGCGGTGCTTCCGCATCGCCGTGATGGGAGGGCCATGGGAAACCGGCTCAGCCTTTACATCCACAGCCCTCCCGGCGCATGCCCGTCTAGCTGGCGGGCCCCACATGCCCCCCACCCGGGTGGTGGGGGGCTACGGGAATGGCCGGGAGCACCTGGCCATTCCCGTCCGGCACTGGTGGAGGCCTGTGCGATGCAGGCGAGGGTGCCCCCGCACCCGTTGCCTGCTGGCCTCCACCTGGGACTGGTTATCTGCCTGCCTCAACCCATTTACTGGATAGCATTATACCCCTCGGTAAGACTGGTGGTCAGACTTTTGGACTTCTGACTACCGGGACCAAACGGTTTAAGAGTGTTTATTCTGAAAGTGGGTTACGTCGCAAATAGATGTCATTTATTTCGCTGTTTTGATTAATTTGGCAATATTACTATAGTTCACTAGTTAGCCTTATTTCTCATTTCCATACAGTAATATTGCCAAATGAATCAAAACAGGTACATTTTTGAAAGCTATTTGCGACGTTGCCAACTTTTAGGATAAACGCTCTTAACGTGCTTTCCGAGGCACGGAAGGGTCACGATGTGACGATGGCCACTTGCCACTCACCATCCACGAACGCGTAGCTTACTACGCATGCCGCGGTTAGTTCTTCGATTGACCCGTGTGGCTGTTATCATTTAGCCACGAGCCGCGTTAACTTTATCTATCACGCAATTTGAATATACCTAGTAGATGTCTAAGACCGGTACCACAGAACCTATCTCAAGATTCAACTTACTTAAAACTAAAAGCAATTGGTTGAAACCATTTTTATGTAGAGTTCGACACCAACAGTGCAATATCTCACATTTAATAAAATTGAACAATTTAAGGAACACATCCTTAATAGAGCTTTGTTTCCCTTTTCCTTCGCTACCCACAGTGCTCTCCCCGAAGAGCCTTAAGGGCTGCATGGCTGATATATTGTGTTGTTACTAACCATGTTAAAACGAGTGATGGAGTGAACCCTAATTTGTTTTTGTGTCTGGTCTACGCTTTTTTGATCATATTTAGTTATCTCCGGATAAATGGAGCTGAACGGTTATGAATTTTTCATGTGCGGAGGAGTTGATTTTTTGTTTAGCCTGTGGGTATAGTGGGTTTTGGTCTATGATAGATTCAATTATGGTGGGGTATAAGGAATTTTATTTTTTTATTTATTGTTGCATTTAGTTTTTATGAAATACAATCTGGTTCCTTTTTTAGAATAGCTTCTTTGTTAGCGTTTCTAAGACTTATTATATAATTGTTTGCATCCTCTCGATTACATGTTTTTATATCAACCTTGCGTCCATTAGTTTCGGGCGGAACACGATTTTATGTAGCATCAGGCACCGGGGATTGAGGTTGTAATGATTAACTCTAAGTACGTGGGTTACAGTCGCATCAAAAATAATTATGTTCGTCATCTTAGGGGCTATTTTATCTGTTCATTGCATGATAGAATCTGCTCCGACTCAGCATTATTTATTGCGTTGTAATGTCAATAAAAAATGTGACAATCAGACAGTGACTATTAAATAAAATAATAAAAACTTATATTTCATCAAATTTGAATTGTTGACTTCAATTTTATTGCAGTATCATAAACCAAATAACGCGTGCAGACTGGTTCAGTAACTATGGAACAACATTACAAAAGCCTATTTTTTTTTCTTTACATTTATAATGTAAATTCGTAATCACCGATTTTGATTCACAGACCGATAACCTAACATTGACTGTCGGATTCATCATTGCATTTAATAATTATTAGGTATTCCCTTTTAACTTAAACAATCAATCAACTCAGCCTATCACAGTCCACTGCTGGACATCGGCCTCTCCCAGGCTGCGCCACAACAACCTGTCCTCCGCCTTCCGCATCCAATCTGATTTAGTTTTTACATACAAGTTATCTTATACTTGACTAATCAACTACGTAACCACCGCACCGCACCGTTATTACGTAACCAGTACGTATTAACCAATCATTATGTCAAAATGTCAAACGTGAGTCGCCGACGGTACGAAATGTTACCATTTTAAATATTATATTTTATATAAACATTTAGGACTAAGTATTGTATTTAAATTCATTTTATTTTTGTCTTATTTTGTTATTTCACTATATGCTGCACCGGTTGACGTTATCACGTCAACGCTGGCTGTCGCTGAAAACCAGCGCTGGGACTCTGTCTCGCATAGGGTCGCAGCATTATGCTGAGCGATGGCCGGTTTACGAGGATGTGACGCATATTTTCCCCCAAATAGTTTATTTTCGTTTTTTGTTAATAATATATAAAGGTCTTTTCTTTCTAACTTATCTTCTTTATCTTTGATATTTTTTTATATCTATAGAGTGTCAATCAAAAGTGCTCTATAGAATCAATTTTCAAATATAAGTACCTAGCAAGATTGTGTAAGAGTGTATTTCTTTCATAACACAATTATTACAATTGTCCGCAATGATGTCAGAACGCCGAGCCGGCTAACACAGTTGCAGTTTGTGTTTCCATTGGCTGTCCAAGTTTTATTAAAAAAACGCGTACTGTCGGGGGAGTCCTGTCAGAAACGAAGTTCCTTCTTACGAATAATTTATTTAATAAATTTTCGCAACCGCCATCTTGGATTTACATTTTAACGTTACTATCGGCTTTAAAACCCTCGAAAACAATACGAAACTTATGCCGTTACACTTGTAGGTACGAATGTTTATAATAATCGTTTATTTATAGTCTGGTATGGAAAAAAAACTAAGTGTATAAAATTTTCTTTACCAAATGTCAAAAGTAGTGATTGTGAGATAGTATTGAATCAATAGAATCTAGAATTCGTCGATAAAACTGTTTTCCTAGGGATCACGCTAGACTCAAGGCTACAATGGGGTCCTCATTTAACATCTCTCGCAGGACAGCTAAGTTCAGCAGCATATGCTGTCAGAAAAATCCGTCAATTTACTGATGTAGATACCGCGAGGCTGGTCTATTTTAGTTACTTTCATAGTATCATGTCTTACGGTATTTTACTGTGGGGACGGGCTGCAGACATCGAGTCTATTTTTATTCTGCAGAAAAGAGCGATTAGAGCCATGTACTATCTCCGCAGGCGTGACTCTCTAAGGGAACTGTTTAAGGATATTAACATCATGACGGTACCTTGTCAATATATCTATGAAAACATCATGTACGTAAGAAAAAACTTACATCTTTTTAGTAAAAGAGGTGATAGACATAATTATAGTACAAGAAATAGGGATCTATTAGTTCAACCAGGTTTCAGACTGGCTAAAGTGGACTCATCTTTCATGGGGTACTGTTTAAAATGTTACAATAAAATTCCTCCCCACATACTTCAACTGAATGAGACGAAATTCAAGTCTTGTATAAAACGCACACTATGCAGGCAGGCATATTATAAGTTGGGGGATTACATCACTGATAAAAATGTTTGGCTCAATGCTGGTCCTGCTCCACAACCACAACTAATTGATTAACATCTGAAAATACTGTTGGAGCTGCTGAAGATTTTAAGACCATCTTTGCATTGTATAAAGTCAATCTCCTTTGTATTATATAATTCCAGAGCACAGGTGTGAGTACTATGTACTAAAGAGCTACCATTTACCGGATAATACTTTTTTTTATTGACTTGAATGTGCCCTGGCGGCTGTGAGTATGTCATGCTCACTCAAATGTCTCGCTGATGGTGGCGCGTGTTGGATCATTTAGCTCCCTTCAAAATGGTTGAGCTGAATGGTGCTGATCCATACGTCATGTTCGTGAACGGGCGCCGTCAGTTGGGACTGGTCAACTCTTAGCGGCCATGGCTGATTTTTAATTGTTCTTTGTTTTTATCTTTGTATTACGGACGCTTCTAACGTGCACGTCTTTCTACATTGTTCTCACATGTATAATTTCAACATGAATGATGTAACCAATACTTTGTAACAACTTATTTTATTTAAAAGAGTGTCCGTGGAGTTTCTTGCCCGTTCTTCTCCATAGGTACCTACTACGCTTTGGAATGGGCAACTAGCTTCATATTTTTGACTGACCGATTCCTTGACAATTCAAAAGTGCCTGTAATGGTTTAATTGAAATAAATGATTTGAGTTTGAGTTTGAGTTCTACTAGCTTTTGCCCGCGGCTTCGCCCGAGTGGAAATTACTGTCTCAGGGGAACGTAATGCGTCACTATCCTGCGGAAAATCTTAACACCGCGATTCAGAAAATCGCTTAATTTGCACAACGCCACCTATCAAGCACGCTGGTAAACTCAAACTCCCCGTTCCAAACCAGTAGTACCTAATAACTTTTGATCGCGTGGACCGATAAAGACTAAACGAAATAAAGACTATTAGGGCTTCCTGTCCGCAACGACGCCGAAGTCGCATCGGCGGCGCCGGACTGCATGTTTGTATGTATATACAAATGAATATCGCCCATGCGCCGCACCAGCATCACAGCGGCACCGCACCGGCGCGGCGCCGCGTAGATTTTACATTTTCATTCTGAGATGTTCTGAAAAATGTCAATCTTCAGGTTCAGGTCCGTCATCATGTACAGGAAGCCGTAGCCGTAGTATTTCCTAACCATTAAATCCCCGCGACCCCGCGCGCGCTGTACTTCTGTTGCCCACCCCGCGCACCCCGCACTGTGCAAGGCCCGGATAATCCTCGTCGGGACGAATTCAGCCAGAATACTTAATTATTTATTATACGCAACTCTAAGAAAATGTTGCGAAACACGTAAGTAGGTATTTCTCCCGGCATCTGCTTACTTACACAAACCATTGCCTCTCCATGTCGGTAGGTAAGTATAAGTTAAGCAAATAGGGTAAGTAAGGTGAAAGAATATATTTCTTTCGTAACACAATTATTACAATTGTCTGCAATGATGTCAGATCGCTGCGCCGGCACTGTCAGTTGCAGTTTCTGATAATAGTGGTTGTCTAAGTTTTATAAATAATCTGGTATACAAAATGATAAAAGTGACCTTTCATCATGGAACCGAATCTCCTGCGAAAGAAAAAGTGTTTTCTATTATAACTTTGACAGGCGCTAGGTGTTAATAAAAATCGATTGCTAGGAAAATATTTGAAATCATAAAAAAATACTGTTTTCTGATGTTTTTCTATATACACAATTACCCAGCTGGAAGCCAAATTTCTAGGTCATCTGGAAGTGGTTATTGATGTATAGTTATCTATCTCAGTTAGTGATAAAAATACTGATTTTTAGACGTTAATATCTCAATAACCGTTTGAGCTGTATTTATGAAATTTGGAGCTCTACTTTCTAAGGGGTTTTAATAAATATACCAAATTTCATGATTTTATGTTAAATAGATTTTGAGTTATATACAAAGTGGCTCCAAATGGTTCGTGTAATATAACACACGGCTGCTGCGTCGCTAGTTCTTGTCTTGAACTTGGCTTGACACGCTGCCACGTGTCTAGATTATAACTTTGCAGACCAAGCCAAGACATAGTCCAATATTAATATTTTTGAGTAAGCCTTGTCTTATCATTACAAATTCAGGTACGATAAAGAAGGCGCAGCATATCTTACCAATAACAGTAAAAATAATGCCTTAGTCGTACTTAAGACCTCTGGAATTCTCTTGAATAAGCCATTTTAATTTTCTGCTAAATGTGCTGTTTCACTATATTCTATTGCAAGAATACCTGTAAACTTGGCTAGACTTTTAAAGACGATAAATGTTTTAATCCTTTTATTTTTGTCTTAAAAGATGGTTTGTGTTATATTTTGCCTTTGTTGTTAAAGCTGTTGTTATTCTTGTGATTGTTTGGCATTTGTTTTGAAATCATAATAATTATTTTATCATCAATCATTTCTTAAGCTTTTCCTGACAAAGTTTGTATCGACTATTGGCTTTTAATCTCTAGAGATTGTTATATCTACCAATCATTCTATGATTATAATGAGTCTTCAGGCTTTCAGAAGGGCAGTTCTTGTAGTTTCAACAGTCGCATTCAAATTGCAATCTCCATCTTTCAAAAATACCTGTATTTACCTGCATTTTTACAAGTGGTACAACCACTATTCTGCTAATACCACGGCTACATATTCGCGATAGTGTGAACTACACTTCGCGCGCTCTCTTTCGCATATCGCTCGACGTCTCTGTTCAACAGAGCACGCGAAGTGTAGTTCGTTTTATTGCAACAAAGTAGCGGTAGCATAGAGATTACGTTCTTATTATTTTACAGTCAAAGGCAGTCAGTAACAATGTATTATTAAAACGAATATTATAGACTATGCGTCCAAAGAACTTCACTAGCAAGATAAACTAAACTAGGCCAAACTGTCCTAAAAGGTAGTCAAAGGTGGTAGTTATCGGTAGTCAGGTAGTTTTTGGGTGGACAGAAATAACTACCCGTCCATGGAGAACTTCTTACAACAAAAAATAGTTTCCAAAGAAGTTGTGAAACTGAATAGTGGCAATGTGTGTGAAAGTAACTCGACTCAAAGTAAATTTTGTTTCAGTCAGAAAATAGAAAACCTACTAATGGTGTCGTAAAAAGCAACTGAAAGGTATGACTCCGAACAACACAGCACGAGGCTGTGCGCAGCAGTGCTGCCGCGTCACTACTGGTCCCCCTAAATTTCTGCTGCTGCGAGACATTGCTGCATCACATTGCTGCCGTGCTTGGAAAGTAATTTCATATAAACCTGTAGAAAATGCATGGGGACCAGTAGTGACGCGGCAGCAGTGTCGCGTGCTGCGTTGTTCAGACTAGTCTCGAGTTATCTGTTCTTTAAAACAAGTGTCCCTGGTCGGCGACCAGATCATCGCTTACCATCGCCTGACGAGATTGGGTGCGATAGGGGTTAAACACAAGAACTTCGCATGTAAAAAAGCTTTTTATAAAAAACAAAACCACCGACTTCAAAAAAAAACACTACAAAGTGAAAAATAACTTTAATTTCGGAAGTCAGTGGCAAAAAATGAAAATTCAAACCCAAAGACACCGACTTTTTTTGGAAGTCGGTTGTTATTTTTCGTAAGAAGTTTTTATTTTTCACTTTTTAGTTGTGGTACCCCACACAAATTGAATACCACTACCTGCTATGTAAATAACTATGACAGGAAGTTATCATCATATCATCCACTTATAGGTACTAAGTGGAAAAAATACGTATTATTGAAGCTTACTCAAAAACTATCCAAGCAAAATTAATAAAATTTATATTATTAATTTTGCTTGGATAGTATACATAAAAACATATGCTTCGAACATAGAACCTCCTCCTTTTTGGAAGTCGGTTAAAAAGCGGCTGACTACGAGTCAGACTCGCACACGAAGTGTTCCGTACCACCGTACAATATGAATATAATTCTGTAAATAAAAAAAAAATACGTGTGGCACTCGAGGACTGCCGCGGTAAAGCTATTGCATAGCATATATTCAAAAATAAGAAGATAATATTGTTGATTTAAAATATTTTTTTAAAAAATTACCCCTATACCCCCCCCCCTAAATCGCAGAATTTACACAACCGTCAATGACGTCTGCCCTCACGCGTCTGCCCGCGTTCGGGTCGCGCACTCGGCGATCGCGCGTCATTGCCTATCCCGCCCCTCCACCCTCGTTCTGCGCGCCCGCCGTCGACTCATCGCAGGTCATTCTTATCGTTCTAACTTTTAAAATATTAGTCCAAATTACTTAGTGTAAAAGACAAATTTATCTACATTAAATACCGAAAGCGATGAAGGTATTTATTTTGATACGAATTAACTAAATACTCTAAAATATGCAACTTAAAAAAAGTATTCAATTTAAATGTATTTATAGCTCACTATTTTGGCTATAATGGCTTCCACATAAAAGGTAGATATATGCTGTCGCGGACTTTTATTTAGAACTCTTTAAGACAAACAACCCCACAATACATTCTTTTCATGTAACTCCAGCGGTTTAGGCAGCGCACGCAAAGATAGATCTCAGAGGGCAGGATTTTTTCCGACTTACTGGATACTTATCGTTATATTATGGCTAAATCACATAAAATCTTTATAAATTGTAGCCTATGTGTTATTCTGATATATAAGCCACATTACTGTAAAGTTTCATTAAAATCCGTTCGGTAGTTTTTGCGTGAAAGAGTAACAAACATCCATCCATCCATCCTCACAAACTTTCGCGTCAGGTTTTTTTTTCGTTACGGAATTTCTACATTCGGTCGCCGCGCTCAGAGTCTCCGATAAAAGCTATGCAATAGCTTAAAAATACAGCCTCTTTAATTTATAACTTTATTTTATTTGTATTATTACTTCACACTCTGTGAAAATTCAAGTTTGGACTTATTACGGTTCAAAAGATATGTTTCCTTTGACAGACGGACGGATAGCAGAGCCTTAGTAATAGGGTCCCGGTGCCACCCTTTGGGTACGGAACCCCAAAAACCGTAAAAAGTTATAAAGAATGCACCTAAATATTGTCAAGCATACGAATGCTTAGTTATATTATATAACCAAAGATGGTCGCAAAGCCATAATAATCCATATCAATCCTTCCATATTTATGTTATAAGATTCAAAATTCAAAATTCAAAAGTCATTTATTCAAACTAGGCTGAGAATCAGCACTTTTCGAACGTCAAAATTACATAAGACAGTCCCCCAAAAACGCCCACCCTTCACCACTTCCTAGTGCTTAAGCTGGGAAGAAGAAGTGGCGCAACAAACTCCCCAGCAGCACAGCTGTCTGTTCAGTTAGAAAAACTTGATTCTATATAATAATGCTTTAATGCAAAAATAATTTACATAAGCACAAATTGCAATCAACTCATAAAATAAAAACATTTTAATGAGTAGATTATGTCAACAATAAATGAAAACATAATTTAAAATAAATTGACTTACAGTCAAATAAAATAATCCAAACAATTATATGAGCTCATATAGTATCATGTAGTCTTTGATTCTAAAAACACTTGTTTGTTGCTTGGGGTACATTGGAGTAGCTTAATTAGTCCCAAGCCTTTTTGTCGTCTAAGTAATCTTTAACTTTATAGAAACCTTTTTGACATAGTTTCTGTTTAATAAATGATTTAAATTTATTGAGGCTCAGTTCTTTGACATGGCTTGGGAGTTTGTTGTAAAAACGTATACTTTGGCACTTAAATGAATTACAAAGTTTTTGGAGCCTAGTCCTCGGCACAAGAAATAAATCTTTGTTTCTAGTATTTAAGCTATGAATGTCGCTGTGTTTAGAATATAGATTTATATTCTTTTTTACATGAACCAGGTTCTCATATACATATTGAGACGCGACCGTCATTATGTTTATTTCCTTAAATTTATCCCTCAGTGAATGCCTACAACTTAGGTTATAAATTGCTCGAATGGCACGTTTCTGCAGCACAAATATAGCCTGAAAGTCGGCCGCATTTCCCCACAACAAAATGCCATACGACATTACATGCGAAACTAACTCTGTCCGTCTGTTACCTTTCACGCCTTTTTGATGCAATTTGGCACACAGATTGGTCACGACCGAGGGTTAGGTTAGGAGGACATCGCATAGTTTTTATCCCGGTAGTATACGTTCCCATGCGATAATTTCCGACCTTCGCACGGGCGAAGCCGAGGGTAAAAGTCTTTCATAAGAACAAAAAAGTTACACGCATCCAAAAAAGCAGGTAAAATATTCACGCGTCTTTTAGACACTTATCAAAATATTCGAAATAGACGTCTGATGTCACACCAAGGCTCCGCTAAACCAATACTTAATAAACATGGTAAAAGGGAAACGCTGTTTACAAAGAGGATCTTATCAAATTCGATCCATCTTGTGTGGAATTTTAATCTTGTTACAGCATTGTTGCTCTTTCAGTCGCCAGCCATCAACTCTGCTGTACCCATAATTCAAACCTTTCATATGTTGCTGGTACTTTTACCAGCACTTACTATAGAAACCAATAAAAACAAACAAACAATTGAAAATCGTGTTCTATTCCCTATCCATTACTGCTTATCTTTTCGAATTTTATTTATACCGCTTACAAATCCAGCAATGGTAACGTAAGTCACCGATGGAACGTGTTTCGTAGATCGTTTCATAGTAAAGGCTTTCGAGTTCCCTTTCTTCCAATCGGTGGCCTCTAAACCAGAGTTATCGCACTGAAATGGCTTCGCAGAATATTATTAATCTGCACAACGATGTTTTATTTTTACATAGCAGCGAAAACAATTATTTTAAAAGGTTTTATTTCCAATTTACTAATAGCTTTGATATATTTTTTATGAAAAATGTAAACATCAAAAATCAGAGCATCTACGGAAGATTTTTATTCATCAATATCACCGTCTTTTTATGTATAGGTCACGTTAATTCCGGTTAGGGCAAAAAAAACCCAGCATATTTCAGTAAAAACTCGGATGTCAATTACGTAGTTGCCTCCCTCTGTTTTTCCAACCGTACCAGTTTATTCTCCGTATTCCTGATAAACCGGATTCCATTTAGGTACCGTCACCATAATTACGATACTGTGAAGCTGATTCATAGAGGCACTGTTTTGGTGCTATTCGCGGTATTATTTGCAAACCTTTCGCCCAAACAATACCTTTTCAAATATTACCATTTTCGGAGCTGGCTGTTTCCATGGATAAAGGAACTCGAGATCTGTGCTGCGGGTAATTTCGACGGGATTTGGTAAAGCGGGAGGCTAATTCATTATGAAATCTTGTAGTGAGCATCTACTTTCAAGAAACGTAGTAGTGTTTTGCGTGAGTAGAATTATTGGAATCTTCGTCGTGTTTTGCCGTTAGTACTGGTAGCATTGTGTTAGCACCACGAGGAAAATAAATTAAATATGTACTGTCGCAAAGAAAACTGCAAGAATCGTTGTTTCACACAAATCGGTTTGTCTAGGTACATTTAGAGTTAGAGGCATAGAAAAAGAAATACAACTTATATGACTATCAATTTTATTTAATGTAGAAGTAAAACTTACGCTTTTTCTATGAAGCAGGATAGATCTCATTTGGGTTTACTATGCCATGTCAAATGCCACATCATTGAATATAATATACCCCTGCTAAAAAGAGAGATCACTACTCGCTTCCGCCTCCGCTGGCTTCAAGGCCACTCCGCCATGTAATACATAACAGGGCTGCCAAATTAAGTTGAGACGCTCTCATATTATTTATTTAACGCTATTATTCTGGCCCACGGATCCCTCCGTGATTTTTTAGTACACAATTGTGTTTTTCCTTTGTGCTGAATTCAATTGATCCTCTCGGCCGCCTCGGCAAGGAAATGAGGCATGTTCAGACGTACTTAAATAAAATGTAATTATTTACTGATGGCTGTTTGATGGGCTTGAAGAAGTAATCAGGGCCGGAGAATATATTTGTCATACGCTATTGGTTTGTTACCACCGACCGTAACATATTATTGTGTAACACACATAAAATGACAATTGATCGCAATGGGTTTTATTTTGACAGTTAACCCACACGTTCATTGCGTTATTTACGTTGTTGAGCAGACGAATTTTTCAAACCTATGAAGCAATGGATTAGCAATAATATCCTTCAAAAATAATTCAGACTGTGATTGATCTTTTTCGCCTCTCGAAATTAATTTATTTACGTCCGTATTTGTGTCACAGAAATTGATAATATGTGTAAGTACCTTATTTCAACTTAATCGGTCCATAAAATTCGGAGCAAATCGGCTGTGATAGACAAACGGACAGACAGACAGGCACCTTCGGGCGCACACAACACTAAAACAACTATGTTAGTGTTTTTTAAATCACTGATAGTTGGTCGTTGCAAACTAGGCCACCAGGCGTGTTAACTAAGCCGGCGACAGCCTACCGGCGCGCCCACCAGTCACGGGCACTAATAGCTCAAACGCGACCTCCAGTGATTTTTTATCAATTTACTAACTGTATTTTAGCTCCAAAAGTTCTAGAACAAAGCTACCATAATTTTTTTATGATTAGCTCCATAATTCACAAATGTTTTATAGTGGCTTTAAACAATTTTAAATCATTTATCCGGTATCCCTTGATGCTAGCAATCTATGTCTATTTTATATGAAAAAATAAGTACTTTAGTATGCTCCGTAAATTATGTAATGTTGTGCACAGTTGACAGCTGTCGAATGAGTTTTAAAATGTTGATTACTCGCAAAATGATGCGAGTATATCGATATCATTCGCTGCAAAGGTAGGCACTTTACTCCCATGATATTTAAAACAACATTATTTCTTCTTGACATTTTTGTGAGTGATATATTATTATTAAGGGATTAGAACTTATATTTTTAAGGGACCTATTGTGTAGATTTTTTTTATTGTACAGCATAAATAACCAAAGTTACAGCCAATTTACCTAGCCTTTTCCCGAGCATACCGACAGAAATGTAGGCAAATGGATTTGTGTAAAACTTCAGATTGCTTAACTTTTGCAGTTTTCTTTACGACATTATACACATGTTACAAAAAAAATCAATCAATCTGCCTTGCCTATTCCCAACTATACCGGGATCAGCTTCCAGTCTAACTGGATGTAGCTGAATAACAGTATTTTACATGGAGCGACTGCCTATCTGACCTCCACAACTCAGTTACTGGAAACACGATACCCCGTGGTTCTTACCAAGGGGTATCGTGTTACCAGTGCTTGTTCGACTTCTGGCCTTCTGACTACCCGTTATGATCTATGAATGACATCCGGGACCAATATAATGGTCACCCATCCATGAACCGACCGCGGCAAGCGTAGCTTAACGTTCGATTAACCCATGCAGCTATTATTGTTTAGCTATAGCTCTTTTTGACACGGTGTACTAGTGGCACCGGAATAAGCATGATAAGTGCAAGAGAATGGCTAGCGAGAAACACGTTGATATGCAAAGCTTCATAATTTTATTATGTTCGTGCTTGAGTGTGACTGCAGAGCAGATTAATTATCTCGTATTCATGACTTTACCGGTCAAAATTCTAGGATAAGAGTATTTTGGCCAAAGTTTGTATAACGACCTTTTATTTTGTTGTTTATCAAAGTTTTTTTTGTGGCCAGGTGCAAGTCCTGCCGATGATATTGACTTTTTAGAAAACAACATTACCGGGCATAATTCACAGCGCGGCGAGGCAGCAAGAAGTGAGAAACAAATGAATGCGATGCCGCAGCGCTGTACCATGCTATCGACAGCGGCAGTATCACCACTATTGTAAGCCCGTTAATTTGACAGCTGAATATGTACCTACCTGCAAAATAAACATACAAAGTGTGGGCGGCTCGTCCTTTTGGAATTAATTGGGGTTCTGTTATTTTTTTACGAAAACCATTAAAAGGTAAAAGAAGAGCAAGAAGCCTAATGTGAATTTACCGGACACATATCTAGACTCCGAGCTGATACACTAAGAATTTCCCAAAGAAAAAGAACTTCACACTTTGTTCTAACGGGAAATCAAACCCAGGACTTTATGGTCAGCTGTCAGGCAGACCAACGAGGCAGTGAGAAAAAGATACTTTATAACAAAAATATAAAGTATTTGTTCGAGTAATAATAACCAAAATTGTGTAGGCAAAAGAGAATAATTTGAGGATCAGTAAAAATGTTTCCGAACTTCGGAGTTGGCGAAATTTTCTGTTATTTCAATAAAACAGATGTAAAATAAATTGGCAAATTTAATTTATTGTTATTAATACGAATTTTTACGGCGCAGTGGGTAGATTATTTTGTTGATTAACCTAATTAATGGAAATACATTCTGCTGCTGGTATTTTTTTAATTGGAGGGCCTTTGTATGGACTGTTGCTTTAGGTAGATTTTGATGATTCATTATGCCTACTTACATACTTGAAAACAGACATAGACTCATTATTTTGTCCATAAATGTAGAAATATGTTAGATATGCATGCTGTTATTGATTGTTGTTTTTTGTTTTTATTGCATATTAACAACACATACAATAGAAGACTGGTAACCTAGCTCAGAAGGTTTAAAATGTACCTATTTCCATATCATTTTATTTTCGTCACTAAAACACGTAGCTACATAAATAAAAAAGTAGGTAACATCCCGAAACCATGATACAGAATTAATTAATTCCCGTTTAATTAATAAGTACCTTTGTAATGACTAAATACCTTCCTTTGTATTTCACGTTCCAAAAGAAATAATTCTTACCACTTATTTTTGTCTACTTTGAAGTTTCCGACTCAACGTAAATGATCATTAATTAACCTTTACATACAGTGTGTAAAACGATAGCCATTTTCATAGACAAAAACTGTATGTTTTTGCAACTTTCAAAATAAAATAACCAAGATATGTACAATCCCTTGCCCGGAGGCCCGACGATTTGCGTGCGAACTCTGTAATAAAATAACGGATACCCTTGTAAGTCCTCCCTAAGTCATATTTAGAAAGATACAGACGAATATTACTACGAATTTAGGTATTTATTTAGGCATTATTAGTTTACAACAGGACTGAATTTAACATACTGTATTACAGAATTATTATTACCTATCCGCTTCTCGAACACCAGTTAAGTCCAGGCCCTCGGCAACATATTATCTGGGAGATGATTTCATCCAAATTATGTTTAAAGTCTAACCAATCTGGTAGATTGAGCCTATCTGGACACTAAAATGAGGCTCATTTTCAGATTGCCTAAAATATTGTATGCCCGTGTTGAGTTTCGTTAATCAATAAACCACTGGAATAAACATAGGTCATGAATATAACATACCGCAAATTAAGCTTTTAAGCGTAGTTACCAACAGTTTAGGGTTTCAAAAATTAAACTTTCAATAAAGCCGAATACATGATACCGCAAATTCCTTTTAAAAATAAAATAATAATAATAATAGTAAACAAAATGTCACAGATACTAAGGAAACAATAAATACGATAATAATTCCCACACAGTTGAAACAGAGACTAATTAATTAATGCGACATCTTACACGATTTCTTTATTCTTGGAATGTACCCATATAAAGAAATCTAAGCTTATTTTGGAATTATTATTATGTTATTATTTTATTTTATTTTATTATAATGCAATTGTAATTTTTGATAATTTTAATCTCTGCTGACATTGTATTTATTTTTTATATTTTTTTTTGACATTTAGACTATTTTAATTTAATTAATTTTGATGATTGTAATATTGCTGACATTGTTTCATCTTTCTGGACTATTTTATTTAACTTTTGACCATTTTTATTTGAGAGATTTTTACAATTAATTTAATTTTGATCATAGCATCACTATTTTGTATGCCTGTCGGCGGAACATAGGTTGGACCAAACACTATATATACATAAGATCATTTTATACCCTGTGTTCACAAAATAAATGAATTTTGAATTTTGAATTTTGAATTTTTAAGCTTATAATTAACAAGTAAAATTATATTAAAATGTAAAAACCCCCGACACAAACATTTCCTACTCCATCACCAAACCTTGTTCATCATCCATCTATAACCTATTCATTGAGACCATTCCAATGAGCCCAAACACGATACCTGTACTGTAAGTTGGTAAGTGAGTTGGGTATCCTGCAAATTCTAGGTGATGCTGCAGCTTCAGTTCAAGGTTACTATGTTCTTCTAATATCATTGAAGTAACAGAATACCAAATTTCAAATCGATTAGACTTGTGGAAGACGCTCACATCCATTCATCAACTAGAAAAGAGCTCATGATCTTCAAACGCAGAATGTTTGAAGAACGAACCCCACTTTGATAAAACATGTCTAAGAACTATCGCTAGAAAACCTGCTTTCAAATAAAAAAACCGCATTCAAATCGGTTCACCCGTTTAATAGCTACGTTGCCACTGACAGACACACACACATAGCGGTCAAACTTATAACACACTTTTTGCGTCGGGAGTTTAAAAGAAAAACCGGCCAAGTGCGTGTCGGACCACACACAATGAAGGGTTCCGTAGTTGCGAGAAATTTATCCCAAAAACAAGTTTAAACTGCAAATTCAAGTTGGTTGATTATTACTCGTTAACCTGTACAGCCTACTTAGCTCTGATAGTTATCCTTTTAATTTTGTTATATATACCTACTACTGTTGTGAATTTTTTCAAGTATAACCATTTAGCTGGCAGGGGGGGACAAAGACTCTAACACAAAAAATCAGTTACAAGCTTAATCTTTCTCAAACGGATCCCTAAATCCAAAAATGCTTTTAACAAATTCACAATATTTTTGAACGACCTCTCTAACGATATCCCACACCATGGGGTAGATGAGAAAAAAAAAACATCCCCACTTTACGTGTAGGGGAGGTAGCCTAAAAAATGTTTTACATTTTATTTAACCACTTTGTCGGCGTGATTAATATGTATACATATTCCAAATTACAGCTTTCTAGTACTAACCGTCTGTGAGCTGAGCCGCGGACAGACAGACAGAGGGACATGGCAAAACTATAAGGGTTCCTTGTTTACTACGGCACCCTAAAAACAAATGACTCAATAATACAATATCACAGTAAAGGTAGAAACAAAACACACCACACTCACTAGATATGCAAGTATGTTAATTATGTGTTATTTATCTAAGCGTCCCACTTTTCTTGCCGACTGTACCCAGGTACTAAACTAAAATGTTCGCCAACTCACAAACTTATAAAGACGTTTTGCTGGTGACAGCTAACCTCTGATATTTGTGACCCAATTTTAACGAAACTTCCTTCCAAGTGTTTTATTATATTCCCAAAACTTTCAACACTTTATTGTCCGTTACGTTACTCTTGAATTATATTACCTTATAACCTATATGTAGTTGCGTACTTACTTGTTAAATTATAGGATGGGTAATATACCATTATCTGGGCCCAGGGAGTTGTAAAGAAAATATTACGTAGAATAACATCTCGCTTATTTTTGCAATAAACGTAGGCAACAGATTGTTCCGTGCCGTTTAAAATGTTGAGAATCTTCGCAGATCATTGGCGGTGGCGAGCCGAGTCATCATATTGATAACCGTTTTTTTTTTGTTTTTTTCTGTAAATATTTTCAAAATTCGAATGAAAATTATTATTTTCTGTGATTGTTACCGCTGCCCTATCGGTTTTCGATCAGTGTTGCCCGCGGCGTCGAGACGCACGCACGTTGCTCCACGCGTCGCGAGCTCGCCTGTCAAAGCGCGATTTGTTTACAGTCGTACAACACGTGTCGAGCCGTTGTGTTTTACTTATCTCTAATATTTATTCTAACCGAATAAAATAACGTAATTTATACATTTTATTTACAAAGAAAAGTGTGTTTTAATTAAAAAGAAGGTCAACAAGTTTTCCATGGATAAAACGTTGTACTTTATTTGAATTTAAATTAAAACAGACTTCAGAAGAAAATGTTGTTCAAAATTAAATTAGTTTTTGTTTAATGTTGTTATCTTGACGATGGGAACAACTTGTGTTAGTATGGCAGTGTGTGTGGGCCGAGTGTTGTGGCTGGTACTTATAGTGCTTGCTGACAGGATCCAAGGATATGTGGAGACTGAGGAGTTCATCAGCGACCTGGACAAGCCAAGTAAGTCTGACGACTGCAGACTCCCTACAATTGTGTTAAAATTATGATTTTGATGGCGATTCTACTGTCACCATACAAATATTACATTTCTGTTTCTATCATAATCTAAATCCCTATGGTTCAGGAACTAATGTACCAAATTCAAATAGTATTGTAAATAATTCTGCAAACAATATCAACCAGAAATATTGTTTTGTTCAGATAGTTTGTTGTTTTGTTAATACTTTCAGGTACATCTGTGCATGATTTAATGTTGGTGCAGTTTTGTACATTTGCCGATACTTGAAATTTTTATGACTATTTACACATTTCATTAATTTTGTAATTATAATTTAAATGTGATAATTTTAGATAGCTATTATCTTATATAGCTACGGTTCATTCCTTTGTCACATAACAATTGTCCCTTGATTTTATGGTGTTGGGTTAGGGTTACTATCTTACAAAATTACTGTCGTTATCGTTATCACCAATGGGATCTTTGTCACAAAGTGAGACCTGTGCCAGTATGCCCAGCGGTGGGTCACGATGGTTTGACAAATTATGGTGTGATTTAATTCTATATTGAAGGCATTTCTGTCCGTGCCTGTCAACAAAAAGTCATGGTTACAACCTCCTTTTAATTTAATATATTTTTTTTTTTCTATTACGTTCTCACATGTATAACTTCAACATGAATTACATCATTCAATACTTTGTAACCATATTTTGATTTAAAAAAGTGTCCACGGAGTTTCTTTCCCGTTCTTCTCCACAGGAAGGCCATAGGTACTACGCTTTGGAATGGGCATCTAGCTTCATCTTTCTGACAGACCGACCCCTTGAGAATTCAAAAGTGCCTGTAATTGGTTTATTTGAAATAAATGCTTTGAGTTTGAGTTCTTTGAAGCATTTTCGACCGGAGAAAAATATAAGCCGATTGGAACCATCGCTTTTAATTGAGAATCATACCTATACCTGTTTATTTCAGATACACGTCAGTAATAACAAAGTACTCGAATTCGTATAAACTCTGCTCCTATAACTAAATGTTTTGTTTTCATACAAAAATCTCCTTTTCCTCCTCCTTTTTATCCGACTGCTCCAAAAGGAGTGTAATGTTTCGAGAGTATGTAGGTATGTCTCTTTTGCACGCTCTGTAACCTAAACGGCTTGATAGGTTTTAACATATGAGGTGTCGTTAGATTCGTCTTAATTGAGGAACTGACATAACACATACATAGTAGCTATATAATATTTATATATTGCATCAGCAAATACAAAAAAAGGGAAGGCAAGGTTTTTTGAAAATAAATACACCAATATTGGGATCAAATAAAAGCTAGTTATTGAGTCAATTTCAAATAAATATAATAATAAAACTAAAAAGCTTAACTAAAGCAAATGATTTAATTCTAACAAATTGGAGCGAACACAAATACTATTTATTTAATTGAATGAAAGCTGCTCACCGGATTTATGGTTTCTTGACCGGGTTTCATGGAATAAATATTCCCACATTTTGTTTACCAGCAAAAACTCAGTTTTGTGGGAAATTGAATATTTTGTTTGAAAAGCTGGAATGCCTGTATGAATTTGATATAGAATTAATGGCAGTCGCGCTGAAAATAGACCGAATTATGGTAATTGGCTTTAAGGCTTTTCAATGAAGCGAGTTCACTTCATTCGTGCAAAAAATATAGTTCCATTAAAGGGATCCAAAAGGTGGCTTCCTATGGTGCGCGATATTGCAGACGGACGCGGATCAGCCCGCACGGCCGACGACCACGGACAGCCATGCATCGCAGACCAAGGCTGGTCTCACGGTCCGTGATATTGCGGACGGACGCAGACCAGCCCGTTGAATCCGTTTTGTCCTATTCCGAATTCACTTTGCATTTCCGAATCCGTATTCCTAAATGCAAAGTGAAAGAGAAGCTCGCACCGCATCTTTGAAGTCACCGACTCGCCATGGATCGGACGCACCGTGACGGACTTGTCTGCGCCACCACGGATGATACTCTGCGTTCTGTCGTGCGGGCTGGTCCGCGTCCGTCTGCAATATCGCTCACCTTGGGAAACCGCCTTCACATGTCGAAAGTTTTGTTATTTACACACGCTCCGGGTAGTCGTCTACCATAATTGCTATTTACTTATCTTTTTATCACCAAATTAACTATTATCATATAGCACATGTTAAGACAAAACAAATTCCCCTGTGTAATTAAAAAAAAACATTATTATTAGTATCATGCTTTCATTTCAAAATCAATTTAAAGTTTTAAACAAACATCCTTTAATTTAAATTGAAACTGTACTTTCAAAAATAATAAAACACGAACATAACATAATTAAAAATGAACGAAATATCTCACGCAATATGTTACGTATGTACTTAATTAAGCAGCTCAAGCAAATTTAACTTGAGAGGCTCTTAGTAATGATACATTAATTCGTTGTTAGCTACTCAAGTATGATATATTGGAGTGACTGGGTATTACCTGCTCCCAGGAGTAATGGTAACGGTAACCTCGTTCATTTCGCGACTTTTGCTTACATTATTATTGTTACTTTTTTACTTTCTTGTAAATTGTATGTGTAGGGTTTTTGTTTTATTTTAAACATACGTATAAGTTCACACCTTTTTTGTGGGAGTCGAAACTTTTTACAATGTCGTCAGCTATGATAATTACATACCTATTCGTATTGCTGATTAAATCATTTAAAAAATTTAGAAGATATTTAGTTTGACTTTTAAATCTTTTTAAAAGGAGAAATAGTTTACATTATTTTGACCTAAAAGTGTAGAGTGAAGGATCCTAACTTCTAAACTAGGTTTATGTATCTTAGAAGCCAGTGTCCCTTCAAATGATGTGGATATAAAAAAGAACACACATTACATATACACAATAATCCATTATCCAATAAAAAAAACAGAATACAAGAAAAATAAAATATAAAATAAACAGAATAGTAGAAAAAATAAATAAAAATAGTTTTATTTTAAGAAATATTTAAAAATGTAAATGAATAAGAATCAAAACGAATAAACGAAATCATATTAAAAAATTAAACATTAAATGAAAGTGTTGTGTATGTGTGTTTGTCTGGAGTTATGTGTGTGTGTGTGGATGTTTGAAGGTGTGTGTATGTTTGTGAAAGAGTGAGGGTGACTGTGAATGTAGTATGAGGGAGTGTGCGAGCATATGCGAGAGTATATCAATCATAACTTTCTTTTATAAAAAAACCTTAACTATTTATAACTAATTTCATTATTTCCCAACAGATCATCCGTATTGGGATAAGTTAGTTTTAGAAGATATTCCTGTAGCTTAGATTTAAACTGTTATTTAGTATCAGGATAAATCTGTGACTGTCTCTTTAAGTTGTCTTTTGCAAACATAGTAATCCACTCAGCCCCGCAGTAGCTCTATTTATAGATCATCACAATGTCGTAGATAAAACAATTTTCGTAGATAAAATCCCATGCGGGATTGCAACCCTGAACCCGTGGCACAAAAGCTTATCGTAGAGCCGCTGCGCTTAACGGTCCGTATATCTGTGTGGACATCATTTTGAAATACAACATGAAAGATACGGTTGCTACGAGAGTGCGGTTAAATTACCTACTTGCTACGAGGCTACGATGCTACGAGTTTCGTAGCAAATTGCTACGCGTTTTCCTTTGCAATGGAAAAGTAGATTTTATACAAGGTGAAGTTTGTTTGATTTATGACTAATTCGAATTGAATTACATTTCTAAATACTTTGACGTATACATCTGTTTTAAAAGAAGGTATATAGGTCAAGACTTAAAATCTCTGTGGATTGTGTTTGGTATGCGAATAGAGTTCGAATGTAAATAACTTCCTACCTTTCTAACCATTGCAGCTATGTTTTCGACTAAAATATTTTCCGGTATCTAGTGTGACTGGTAACTGGGATCAGTTACTAGTCACACTAGATACCGAATAGGTACTCTTACTGGAGCATACATACAGGGTGAAATTGAAGTCATGGGCATCCTTTTAGGGGTCATTGAACTCATTATTATGAACAACTTTAAATAAATAAATATCAGAATCAAAAACTAATTCACAATTTCAATCCTACATTCACATTCCGAGGCGAAAAAACTCCAAACAGTAAATGCATTCATACCTACATACCAATCGAAGTCACACGTGGCGGTAATGTATCTGCAAATCTACTCTTGTTCCAAATAGAATGGATTGCTGCACTGAGCTGTAAATAAAAACATCAGGGTGGCAGGGACATCGAAGCGGAAACTGTTACCATGGATTCAGTACATGATTCTGAAGCTGGGTCAAAATTTTTCGTCAGTTATTAAAAAAATCTGCTGTTGTATAGAAAAGTGCAATACCTACGCGGTCAAAATGTATGGAGCAGAAGATTTTTTTTTTTTCCTTCGAAAATTTTCAACGCAGGGTGTTTTAGATTCATATACTGAATCCATGGTAATACTTTTCGCGTCGATGTCCCTGCCGCTCTGTATAATGTGAGTACATGAGTGTGTATGTACTCTTGTAGAACTAAAAGGTTCCTCAAATATTAACCCACTGAAACGTCTCGCTGATGGTGGCGCATTTGTTGGTTCATTCGGTTCCCTCCGAAATTGTTGATCCATGCGTTATGTTCGTTAAAGGGCGCCGTCAGAAGGGATTGGTCATCTCTTAGCTGCCACGGCTTTTTAGGGTTCCGTAGTAAACAGGGAACCCTTATAGTTTCGCCATGTCCGTCTATGTCTGTCTGTCTGTCTGGCTGTCTGTCGGCGGCTTAGCTCAGAGACGGTTGGTACTTTCAAGCTGTAATTTGGCATATGTACACATTAAACATGCCACAAAGTGGTAAAATAAAATCAAGATTTTTTTTAGTTTGCCCCTTCTCATAAAGTAGGGATGTTTTTCAAATCATTTTTGGATTCAGGGATCCGTTTGCGAAATATTAAGCTTATAACTGAAATTTTTTGTTAGACTCAAGTGTGTGTGTCCCTGCCAGCAAAATGGTTGTATTTCAAATCTAATCAGATATCTAAAAAACAAAATAAACTATACTTACACTTAATAACTCAGAAACACAATGCACACTCACACTATTACTTACACACACACGTACACACACCCTCACACAAAAATTCACTCGCATCCATCACACAAGTGCGCTCCTTTCTTCTTTTTTGTATTTTCTTTTTACTTTATTACTCTGTTTTATATTAAGTAGATTTTTTTTTGTTTTTTTTTTTTTTTTAATTGCTTACTTTTATTTTCGTGATATATGGAAGAGCGGATTTCACCTAACACAAGCATCTTTTTGCTTAAAAGGTGATCTCCAACTCATGTGTGTCAACAATGTATGTAATTGCAATAAACATTTTTATTTTTTATTATTTTTATTTCAAACTTCAACTACAATGTTAAGTTTGTTCTTGGGATAAATTCATCTCAACTACAGAACCCTTCGTTGTGCGTGGTCCGACACGCACTTGGCTGGTTTTTTAAGACTTATTTTGTAATTTTTGTTTTTTTTGTGTTTCCTTTTTCTTTTGATGCTTTTAACGAGCACGTCTACATCGTTCTTACAATAGTACCTACAATTTTAAAATGAATAATGTAATTAATATTTTGATATAAAAGAGTTTCCTTGGAGTTTCTTGCCCGTTCGTCTCCATAGGTACCTACTACGCTTTGGAATGGGCAACTAGCTTCATCTTTCTGACGGCCCGACTCCTTGTCAGTTAAAAAGTGCCTGTAAATGGTTTAATTGAAATAATTGATTTGAGTTTTAGTTTCACACTACCTACGCGGGCGTTAAAAAGGTATGTTGAGTTGTAGAAAATATTCAGCTTTTTAAAATATACACTGTTTCTTAGATAAACCTACTTATCTGTTCTCGTAACTGTAATTATCTTTTCTATAGTCTTCATTTATTTTCGTTGCTTATATTATTTAGTATGTATGTATCTATTATTAAGAATATTGATATATCTGTGTATTTTTTAGTAGGTATTTTTATAGGTACTTATTATTTGCACCAACGACAGCCCCATTTTATGTCCAGGCAATTCACTGTCCATTCCAAGGTTGCCTGGAAGAGATCGCAGAAAGCGATATGTCCGCCCATTGTATATTTTGTAGTGTTTGATTTATTTCTTGTTTGTATTTTTGTGGTGTACAATAAAGTATATTTAGATAAATAAACCTAAAACTAGTTGTGCCATAACACTTGGGTGGCGGGGCACATGTAAACTTTCCCAACTATCATTTTTATTCGTAATGTTAGCAACATGCTGTCGGAAAAATAATAAGTCGCTTTGACAAAGATCGCCATTTCATATATATAAAGACACGGGAATGTCAATAGCTGGAACTGTTAAAAATGTGGCTTACAAGTTTCTGTGCGTTGTATGCCACACATTGCCCTTATGCACTGTTTCTGGGATTTGAGCGCCATTTCTCTGGCTATCAATCGGCTGGTTCATCGATACTTGTTCTTGCTTGCTCAGTATGATTGAGCGTATAATAACATAAACGAGTTTGCGTTCTAATTGCTCTCACTGGTAAAAAAGTCTCGTTTAGAATGTAAGTTTAAACTCCCGACCAGACTAATATAGCACACTACAATTAAATTATTAAAGTAATGAGTGTCATTGTGGTTTTTAAGCTGTGGTGAAGTAAAAAAAATGGGGGCGCTGAAAAATGATTGATTTTCAAAGTGGGCGGTAGATGAAATAAGTTTGAGAACCTCTGCTCTAAATGATGGTGGAAACCGCATCAGTTACATAGAAGAACAACGCGGTCACGCAGACAGACACGAAAAACGACATTAATTTATAATATTGGTACCTGGGCGACCGAGCTCTGCTCTGGTGAAAATAGAGAATGCTCATTTAATAGTACAGGATAGTTCATACTAAGTCCATGCTGCCATGAGAGTAAGTACTTACTAATTCCATGCTGCGATGATAGTAGGTACTTACTAATTCCATGCTGCCATGTAATGATATTCGTGAGACATCTTGTTCTAAAGTTTGGGCGACCGACCTCTGTTCGGGTGAAAATACGGAGAAAGTAATTTTTCCCAGATATGAGAACTAGCTAGATCGATTTTTCGTCACCGTAAACCCCTGAAGTGCAACGTTCATTGAAATCGTTAGAGCCATTTTCCGGAACGTGATTAATATATAAATATATATACAAATATTGCTCGTTTAATAGTCTAGGATGTACTGATTGAAGTAGTATATTTTTTATTATGAATTTTAATTTTCAGATTACCGAACTAGACACTAATTGCACCCTGAGTTTAAGTCATTGACACGAACAATTCTTAGAATACGTGTGTTGTTCCGTCCAGTTAATGGGGGTATCGGATAAATAATATCCTTAACAATCTAACATCTATCAATGTACATATTATATATCAACGTATGTATATAACGTGCTTCTATATTAGTTTAATCGACTTCGGAAAAGTAGTCTTTGATATACAAAAATTTCGTTTGATCATCAAGTACCTACTCGTATGTCGTGAGAGTACCTACGTATATACAAATTTTGTACGATATGTTTAGAATGAGTACGGTTAGACTTGTTCAGAGGGGAATTTAGACAACTTAATATCACTTAGCGAGATTATGTTCAGAAAACGATTAAACATAACTACTTGGGTAACAAGAAACTATTAAACGATACGGATATTACGTAGGTTAGCAGATAACTAGCCACTTGATTATTTATAAGAGATTTGCAACAGGCGTAGAATGGTTTAATGGAGTCTTGCAAACTGTGTCCAGTCATTTCACCAAAAAATAATTTACAAATTTTCACTTAACAAGTAACGATTGGCAAAAACATGATTTGTTATTTCATCATTATACAACAACAAGTTTGCCAAATAATTCACTTAAGAAAATAAAATTATTATCCGATAAACAATTTTTTAATAACGTATTATTTGACAAACAAGTCTTTTTTAACAACGCTTGAAATAAAAACGTTTTACATAATATTGCATTATGTAATTTCCTAAAAATGAAACTCATTAAATAGGCAAACGGGTAATTTTAATTTATAAATCAACTAAAATTATTTCATAAAAAAAATTAAATTCCAGAAACGAATTGTGGTAACAGAAAAATAATATTATTTTAGTAGGCTACCCGGAACCGAAATAGTTAGATTACTTAGGTTAAATATTTTTATTAGAAAAATAAGGTTAGGTTAGGTTAGCACTGTGACCCCTGAGCCTGCGCCAAAAACGACTAGAATGTATAGAAAAAAAAATACTTTGATAGGTTTAAAGAACTTCAGTACTTGCCTGTAAATTATTTGACCCAAATGGAAATTGCAACCATGAATCACTTTGGTTTAATTTTTTTTATTATAAAATGATATTTGGTATAAACGTGATTTTTCCAAAATAATCTAAATATGAAATGAAAAATGTATAAACCATTAAATATCATGCGAAATATTTGTAAAGAGAGAAGCCTAAATATATGTTTGTAAAGCGAGTGTTTATAAAATAAAACATTTGTGGAATAAGTTGTTTGTAAATTAGATAGTATACGAAACGTTGATTGTAAACTAAAAATTTGTCAATCGTATTTTGGTGAAACATTAGTGAACCTGATTGCACGCTTAAAGTGGCAATCACCGCTCTGTTTTCCAAGCGTGGTTATTATAGCATTGATTGATTTTCTACGAACTTTTAGATGGAGCAAAACCTTTATCTATACGCTGGCTGCACCCCGCAGTTTCACCCGCATAAGTATCGATCCCGTGGGAATATCGGGCTAAAAAGTATCCTATCTCCTAACCCAGGATATACAAACAAACAAATATACAAACTTACAAACATAAAAAAAAATAAAAAAATCCTCTTATAATATTAGTTTAGATAATTTTTACACATTACGTACTATCCCTAATTAATTCGAAGCCCCTGATCGACAAGCGCGCCTAAAACCACGGTAAAGACTACCGTGGTTTTACTCATTGCTCGTCTTTCGTGTTACACGAGCGAACTAAACAGTTGTTTGTAGTTTGTGTGGCGCGCCATGCTTTCAAACAACGCTCATGAGCCGCGAGCCTGGCTCGTCGGCTCACAATACTGTGGTCTGGTGATGATACACCAGCTAGTTTCACCGGCGAGCCAACAAGATAGTGGTAACGCTTGCTGATAGATCATGTTCTTTATACTGCAACGAACGAGGATCGAACGCACACGACCTCCTTGCCATTCCGTGCCTTAACCGTTGGCTTTATCATCTGCTTAGCTTTATCATTTGCCTACATTAGGGTCGGCTTTTCGACTAACCAGATGCAGTTGAATACCAGTGTTTTACATGGAGCGACTGCTTATCTGACCTCCAAGACTGGTTCTTAGACTTTCGGGCGTCTGACCATCCGTTACGACTGTTAAAGATTTACGAATGCCCAGCCAAGACCAACGGCTTAACGTACTTTTAGTGGCACGGACGGGACTCAGTACTAAATGGATGGTCACCCATCGACGGGGCGTCCACGGAAAGCGTAGTACCTTGATTGATGAATCCGTGAGGCAGTTAGTTAGCCACGAGCGCCTTGTCACCTATTAACGGTTCATATTTTATTTACTTTTTGCAAGAATACCATTTTAATAGGGACTTACTCAAATACGTAGACTATTTTCAGTACTAGATATTTACCCAATAGACTATGCATAAGAGCTGGTTACACAACCGTGCCAAGTTTTCTCGTATCGCAAGCACCACTCGCAAATCGATTTTATTCGGCGATTAGCCGACTTTTATTAACCGCATTATTTCGGTAACGAGAACCTTAATCGATTCTGTTCTAGCTCGAGTTAAGCTATCTAGACTTTAATTGCAGACGAAATTATTGTAATGAATTTAAATAACTGCTTTTGAAATTGTTACTTAAGATAGAGATAGGAACATACAAGGTGGAAGAAAAGGATGTAATATTATCTTAGGTGGTAACTCAGACCAAATAAAACCCAAGACAGAGCGCTGCGAACAATACAGTGAAGCATGCCAAAAGTACAACACAGGTCAGTGAATACACGCTCACACGCACACATTTACAACCTTTTACAATGACACTACAATCAAACTACACCACACAAAGTGCACACATATTTACGAAACCGGCTTCACTTCACTGTTGACAGCACTCTGTCTTGGTTTTTATTTGGTCTGAGGGTGGTTTATAAATAACCTATGAATATGAACAACGTTTTAGGAGAGGTGGCTTCGTGAAAATAAAACAGCTGTTCCATACATTTTGAAAGAGCGAACATTGAAGTACTCAATGTTTCTAATAAAAAGCCGATACCTTTTTCTCAGAACTTGAGTTGCTCATACCAGAAGTTATTCGTATTCTGCTTTCATCTCCTAAGTACTTATATTTTGTATGTTTTTTTCCTTTTTCTGCCTGAAAATCTTATTGCGCTGACCCCACGTAACATGGAATCATGTTACTTGGGGTCAGCGCAATATTTCAGACACTGATCTACATGGTCCTCATATGACTTGACCAAGATTATGTCTGGATTTTAAAAGATACTACGGCTTCTGAGTTTGTTTCGACCTTTCTTCTCAAAGTAGTCAGATAGGAAATTATCGACCCCATCTAGCTTATTTTTAATATTTTTTTATATGACGTGTAAAAGTGATTCCGATATCCTATTTACAGAATAAACAATTTCATTATGATTTTCTGTTCAATTCGTACTCAGGGAAATTTATTCTTTAACAAATTGACACATTAGGTACGTCTATTTGCCAGCCATTTCGTGTCACTGCGAAAGAATGATAGTTGTGATTTGAATAGATGGTTCATTGGATTCCTGACTTTATAACGAATTATTTAAAGTACCTGGGCGACCGAGCTCTGCTCTGGTGAAAATAGAGAATGGTCATTTAATAGTATAGGAGAGTACATACTAATTCCATGCTGCCATGATAGTACATACTAATTCCCTGCTGCCATGATAGTACATACTAATTCCATGCTGCCATGATAGCAGGTACATACTAATTCCATGCTGCCATGATAGTACATACTAATTTCATGCTGCCATGGTAGTAGGTACTTACTAATTCCATGCTGCCACGATAGTAGGTACTTACTAATTTCATGCTGCCAAGATAGTAGGTACTTACTAATTGCATGCTGCCATGATAGCTGGTATTTACTAATTCCATGCTAACATGTCATTATTCTAAGGTAGTCATGTTGTTCTAAACTTTGGGCGACCGAACTCTGCTCGGGTGAAAATACGTAGAAAACGAATTTTCCCAGATAGACCTAGCCAGATCGATTTTTTGCCCCCATTCAAAGTCAAAGTCAAATCATTTATTTCAAATAGGCCCTTGTAAGGCACTTTTGAACGTCAAAGTTTACAAAAATTTAATTGATTCTAGTCGCCCCTTCCAAAAGGTAGTTTTCGTATGGAGAAGAATGGGCAAGAAACTCCACCGTTACTCTTTAAAAAAATTAACCTCTATATTCAACTTTCATCGAAATCGTTAGAGCCGTTTTCGAGAACGTGATTACAAATATTGCTCATATAATAGTATAGGATAAAACTCTGTGTTTTTATTCAATCTTATTTCCCGTGCTTTATTATATTCTGAGAACAAAGTATCATCAAAACCTGGTCTTTTTTAATTAAAAGAAGGTGCCTGCTGTGAATTAGTTACCTGCATTGTTCTGTTATCACCAATCTGTATTCCAAGCGCTACATTGTAAGCTAAGTTGCTTAGTATGACAACACCGAGCTTGTTGGATGTCGCTTCACTGGTTTCATTATGAATACTAGCTTCTGCGCGCGCTAAATTTCTTGTTTTAACATAAAATACCTATAATCCTATGACAATCGGCAATACCTTCCCATTTGTGAAAGAATTTACGGAATCAGTAGTTCCGAAGATTACCGCCTATACAAACCCACAAATTTTACTTAAGTATAGATACGCGTTAGCGTTAGAAAGAGACAGTCACACAGGTATGAGTGACATAGACGCGCTCTACAAAGCTGATGTTTTTCTAAACTCAATGTGCCATTTTTATGGCATGCCACTGTTCAATACAATTCATTATAGGAAGGTGGCAAAGTACGTTTTGTAGGAAAAATAAATTGCAATTGAAGTAAAAAAGGTCCTATTCAAAATCGATTTCAAGTTTCAACTCGAATTTACATTAACGATTTCCGCCTTTCTGTTCTTTTTAAACTGCAGAAGTACTTTCACACTTGACTTTTGGTCAAATTCATCAATAATCATTGTCCAATATTAATTAAGGTCTCGATTTACAAGAACCTTCGAAGTTTTCCACCGCCTCCTACACAAGGGTCACCGAATTGCCTTATTAGAGTCTATCGTGTCGAACCACATCCATTATTCTAAAGTTACACGTAGATTTCAACCAATTATTGGCCATTACAAACCTACTACATTATGTATAGCCTATGTAAAACAGAACTATAATGGCCCATCATTCGATTGTGTATCTAAAGATAAGGTCATAGAGTTCATTTTGTAATCCACTACGATCATCAGAAAGGTCTAATTGGAGTAAATAATCTGTGAAAATAGAGCCTACTTTCGATCCACATTGATGAATGGTCACCTTAACTATTTAAGCGATTTATTTATTGACCTGACGCGATTCTCGCCCCTACGACTTCTGAAGTAAGTTCTACAGTTCTTTGAGTAAAGTAGCGTAGACTGACATCGTATCACGTGATTATAAATAAAACAGGGTTAATCGGTTTAAATCCTGTCATGGTAGTTTTGTTTCTTGTTTGTTTGTTTAAATAAAACACTGAAAGTATCGTAGAACTAATAATAAATGGAATAAGCATTTAAAGTGGGCTGATATTGCAAGGTTTCAGATAGATCGTGCGATGTGCGACGAATACTAATGTTAATACTCTGTACCTACTGTAGGAGATAATTTCAGTTAGCGATACATTCAAGTGTTTTTGTACTCCAATTATTTTCCTCGTTTTGTAAGATACATGTTAGGAATGTTAACGTTTAGGGACAGAAAATAATAACCTCTTCGGCCACTTAGAACTTAGAAGACCTATTATAAGAGGATAGGCAAGTAGTGTGAAGACCAATTGTATACTAAGCATGGTGATTTTGTTCAAAGACTTTCGACAATATCTTCTTCCATCCACTACCCCATTGACTACGAGAAAACTGTTATATACAATACGATATTATGATCTCGTTTGTCGATATCATAAATATTGTCTTAAACCTATTATCATAAACCGCTGTTGCCACCACAAAATGGTCCTAAGTGGTCCTATGCAATATCTTACCAACGTGGTAGGATACAGGGATACCCTATAACATGTATATAAAAATAAACTTATTTACTTGAAGCTGCATTATGATGCTGCAAAATATTCAGGCCCTTAATAACCCTTTAAGAGGATGCCCATGAATTCAATTTCACCCTTTATATACAGGGTGACAGGGACATCGACGCGAAAACTGTTACCATGGATTCAGTACATGATTCTGAACCCCTATGCGCTGAAATGCTTCGTCAGTTATTAATTAAAAAAATCTGCTGTTCTATACATTTTGACTGCGTAGGTATTGCACTTTTCTGTGAAACAGCAGATTTTTTTTTAAATATTCTACGATACGGACGGGGTTTTCAGAATTATGTACTGAATCCATGGTATCAGTTTTCACGTCGACGTCCCTGCCACCCTGTATAGTATACAACAAAGCCACTTTTTGTGTCTGCCTGTATGACCGCTGTAGATCTTCTGTCTGTGATCATCTGTAGATGAGGCACGGTCAACGCAAAATTGTATGATTCATGTAAACTTTAAAATAGTGCGTTCTCTATTCGCGTTCGCAGTCTTTTCGTGTGTCAATTTCGTTTGGCGAAGTTACACACTATCATTGTAGCATGCTACTTAGGTACCTACTTAAGGTTCTCCAAACATACCCTAATGTCACATAACCGGATGAGATAACTACCACGCGAAAGCTATAAGCCCGTAGACTCACGAGTCAGCTATGAACCACAATAAAACGAGGCTGGCAGTACCATAAATCAGCAATAATCGCTTTACTACGGATCCGACTAGGAACCTCGGAACCTCGAAAACCTAATAAAAAAGTATGAAAAGAGACATACAAGCCGTGGGAGCCCGGCTTGCTTTTGTGTTCAAAACAGAGGCTTAAGCGATAAAAATACGTCCGAGCCCAGAAATACTTGTGCAAAGCTAATGATGGTCATATATCTACGGTTTAGCCTAAAATGTACTAAAAATACTGTCGCAAAGCTAGCTGGCGACTCATTGCTCCAAAGTGCTCGGAATCTTATCGCAGAGTTTTACGGTGACTTAAAAATACGTCGTTTAATTCCCAGCTTGCTACGGAAACAATTCTTTGGGAACGGCTCCGAGCCTGTTTAAATCGTTGCTCGTCGAGTCGTCGCAGCTCCAGAGAGATTTCGGGAGGAGATCGTTTGGCTGCACGTGCGTGAACATCCTGAGATGGATGCGACGACAAGGAATTCAAATGATACTTCCGTCAAAAGGAGTTAGGTAAACAATTTGGAATGCGTTGTGATATTCATTACTATTTGCCCTTGAATGTACGAGCGTATTTTTTTGTTATTTTGGGTAAAAAGTCTTATTTTCTAACTTCTTGGTCTTCTTATTTTAGAAGTTCAGCTACTTACAATAGGCATAGGCACTTATTGCATTATTACTACATTATTGTTTGATGTGTAACATCCTCCCTCTCGCTTTCCTGCAATCTGTGGAGTGGAAAATCTATGGGATTGATTTCGTGAAAAGGGACGGAAGTGTGTTAGGAAGCCGGGGAAGCGTGCGCTATTTGATTTGACCAATGACCGCGCGCGGTACTAGAGTTAGCCGTCAGAAACGACCTTGATGAGGCCCCGCCCCTTTAATGTTGCTTATTACCTTAAAGTTGCTTATTACCAAGGTGAGATGTCAGATGTTACAATACTTATGTTTGCAGCGCTAGTATCATTATGTTCCATGACCACAAGACACGGCCGTCACAGCCTGGACAGTCAGTCCCACTATCTTCCTGACTGGCCAAAAATTTTACATAGCTTTCATCTTCATCATCTGCCTAGCCTTTTCCCAACTTTTTTGGACAGCATCCAGTCTAACCAGATGTTAAAATTTACAACGGCTCTATCTATTGTTATTAGGTACTTTTCGTGCCGATTTACTAAAAGATAAAGATCTAGCTATCCAACCTAATCGTTATTTATTCTAGAATAAGCTAATTAAGGGTCGTAACATAAAATAAACTAGTACTTACAGCCAGACAAATTACTATGTAATCATGAGTGATAGGTACTAGTAGAAGGAACATTTTCTTAGAATAAAGTTTCTTTGAATGTTAGCTTGATGAATTTAGATTTAAACATTTCATCAGCGCTATCTCTAATCTTTATTGGGATCCGCTTTTCGGGCGGACCATCAAAATGACTGATTGGCAAACGGTCTAAAAGTGTTCAACTACTTTTAACTTACTTAGGTGTTTGAAAAGGTCTTTAGTCCATCGAAGCTGATATTAACTTTTTCTTTAAGTATCTCAAAGTCTTATATGAGTTTCCCTAATCTTATTTCAGGATGAGTCACTACTTTTCTCTTTGACATGTACACTGAATTTTCGAGCTAACAAAACTTTACCCTAATAAAATTTTAGGACTCTTTTCAGTCCAAATTAGGATTTGCTTACATAAGGCTGTTTACCTCGCTTAGCTTAAAACATTAGTTTGGACAAAAGCCGTGATATATTTCACGTGTCGGGACAGATAAGCATTCCTCGAGTGGTCTACATAGCGATACTGGACGCCTGCCAGTTGTGCCATCGAATTCAAGGGAGTGGCCTGAGGTCCAGTTTATACGCTGCGAGTCTTGCCAGGTTATTGGTTGGCCAATCGATTAAGATTGGCGATGTTTTAAAGACTTCCTTGTTAGGAATTTGAAAAGCCCGAGGCAATTTATAAACTTAACTTTGAGTATTTTATTTGTCAATGTCAGAAATAATAAAGAAAACTAGGTCGTTAAGGTACCAAGAGGCTCCCAACGCGACAAGGATTTGACCCGAAGTAATCTTCAACGAATAATTTTTTTGTTTAACTCTATACCTTAAAAAAGGTGACCTTAATCGAGCCTTTTTTATCTCGAATGGTGTCTGAATCTAATTCTGATAAACATCATTATATAGGGTTTATAGAAACCGTATTGTACTTCGTAACTATTTTGAAGACTTGAATAAAAATGGCAGCGCAAGAGCATCTGCAACTTTTTTACTAAATTAATTGATCAGAAAGTTATATCGTATTTGAATCTGATAAAAAATTACATGTTATTTTATTATCATTGAAATGAGCACCCTGTTATAACAAGGTTGTTTCTAGCTGATCTAATTCACAAATCTCTCATTGCCTAAAATAATTACCATAAGCAAGCCCTTTACAAAAACATCACCTTCCTACACGAACATTTTACCCATGTCCCAATAAATGACCACCAGGTCATAGAGAGCGGTTAAGTCTTATAAATCAGGTGGTAGGTGACCGATGGTATCAACCTCGCAAGTTACAAGTACAGGGTATCGGAAACTGTGCTATCTGTATCGACTTGAGTCGTAAACTACCCTCGTTGGGACCTGCGCGGCTATATATAAGATCCCAATGTGTGATATGGCGTAATGGGGAGAAAAAATATATAATGGTTGGTGCCTGTACACAATGGGCCATACTTCAAGTTCGTGTGAAAGAGGTCTTAAGTAGGTAATTGATGAACGTTGAAGTGTGATCAATATTATCATTGAGCAGGTGATATTTTTGTTACACATATATTTTGTAGTGCTATTTATTTAGCAAGCGTAAGAATCTGGGACACAGTATTCAATCCAATTTTTTGAATAAATATGATTTAATAATGATAATCCTGATTTTATAAAAATATTGCAGAAATTTAACGTAACGTAATCAAAATAACAGAAAACAAGTTATGAACACAATTTTTGCGTCAGATTTTTGCGTGAAAACTAAATAAAAATCTCGACCTACATATTTCGAAAACGCGTTTTTTATGTCCAGTTTTAAAACACAATATTTTAGATTGCTTTCGAAGTAATACAGACGATGTTCACAAAAATACGCAACATTTTTAATAAGCTTGCTCTGCACAGATTGACTTCACATAATTATGAAATTCTTTTAAAATGCCAGACGTAAATAATCTATGGTACACCCAAAAATATGTTCAACAAAATACATATATAGGACTATAAAAGAATAGGCAAAAAATTAAGTGTTATTTTTTCAAAACCCTTTTCAAGTTGCAAAATATGTTCTCACATCGTGACGTAATTTACGTATTTTGCGAGCACCGTATGTTATTACAATACATAAACAAAGTTCTTCCATGAAAAAACGCATCTTTACAAAAAAACGTCGTGAAATATTGGAGGCTATTAAAGTTGTACCCTGCAGTAGGGTCCGACCGGTGTAATATAAACGGAGTAGCAAAAATATTGGTCCAGCGCGACCCTCTGACCCTTGAATTTGCCCACCTAACCGATTAATAAATCAAATAAGTAGATTCACAGTCGAAAGGTTAACAAATACGAACTTTACTTTGTTTTTTATTAGGTTAGCAGAAGCAGTTTAGTGAATGAATTTTCTGGTGGAATCGAACTCAATAACATTATCTGAACGAGAAATGTTGAAATTTAACTTTCCGTTCAAAACATGCAGTTTTTGACAAGTCTGTGTCAAAAACTGCATGTTTTGAACCATGTTCCAGCGTAGTTCCAGTTTATACGAATGTTTGTCCTGTAAAATAACAGTTGACGTGCAGAACTATTTTGTCGGATACAGTGATTTCTTCTGCATGTGATAACTTTACAAAAACGAGCAAAATACACAAACGTTCGATCCAAAAGATTGACCAGTTGGTCATACAAATATTGGTTCTATGCCAAACAAATCGAACCGGATAACCGAAAGCCAGAGAACGCCAATTGATTCCCCGAAAACGTTTCCACAATAAATGTTACCTAAAACCCTGAATGGAAAACTCAACTCCCAAAAAATCTAACAAATTCCCTCTTCCCTTTACATACGTCTATGCACGTTTATCAGATTATCCGCAAAAATATGTCGGTCCGGCAACTTCGCCAATTTTTGCTGCGACTAACCAAACACCTGCTTAACTTATAGAGGCCGACCCTTCAGGATTTTTTGTCAACCTTCCCGCGAGTTGTGTCGTACTTTTAGCGTGGCTGGGGGATTCCGCGTAATCTCCAGCTTTTTGTTTCATTTTCTATTCACTTATGGATATATTATGCGCGTATTTAATGGGATGTGATAGTTTAGTGTATGTTAGTAACAGTTTTTTCGATACATTGGCTTTTTAGAGGCTTTAGATAATACGATCAATTGAGCACCAGGCGGGATATTGGGATTAAATGTATGCATAAGTAATATTTTGCTGTTTTCTTTCTTCTATACAGTAATGATGGTAGCAAATTCTTATTAAAATAAATGTAAAAGAACATCTTGCTCACACACCACCTGTTACGACATTCATTTACTCTGGCTTATATACTTACTTACTTTGATTCAAACGTACGTGACTTACTTTTCCTCAAAGCAATATCTTATTTTTACGATTTTACATTCCATATCCATAATCAGCCTATAATGTTCCCACTGCTGGGACACAGGCCACCTCTCTGTGAGAGGGAGTGGGCCGTTATCCACCACGTGGGCCCAGTCCGTGTTGGTAGATGTCATATGTCTTCGAATTTTTGTTTCTAGGACTTTACATTCATGCCTCCATAATTAATACATTATTTCTCAAAATTCCTAGGTCCATACTGAATGACTAGATTCACCATACACATACACAAACTCATGCCTTCTTTTCATGGGCAGAACTACAGAACGCCACCTACTACGTTCCTAACATATCTCCTTTTGCTTCGTTTACGTTCATACAATTCTAGTCATACACCAGAAACTTCGCATTTAAACCTACCTGCAACAAAATTCAATTGCTAAACGGAACTCCGGATTGTTCAGGGACAAATAGTTTGAAAAAAAGATCTACTTACCTCCAGTTCCAACTGTTACTTTTTCTTTGCAAAGAAAACTTGCGAACATCACTAACAAGGCAAGGTCCCCAGGTGAAGCCGTACCGATTGTGTATGCATGTTACAGATTGTATAAGTGGGTAATAGAATCAGGTTGAAGGTATTATGGATTGTGCAAGAGTAATTTGTGAACGTGTTCTTTGGTTATAACTTAGTTTTCTTGCAAACAATTCTAAGCTTCGAGAGATAGATAGATTTTTTTATTAGCCGTTACTGTCCCACTGGTGGGCAAAGGCCTCTCTGCCAAAGACGAATCTTCCAAAGGTGCCAAAGACCAATCTTTGTAAAAGGAGTCCAGCTCATCCCGCTCTGGGTCTGCCGTGATGACGTTTGCCATTAAAATTCTAAATTAAAAAAATCAAAATTCAAAAGTTATTTATTCAAACTAGGCCGAGAAACAGCACTTTTCGAACGTCAAAATTACATAAGACAGTCCCCCAAAACGCCCACCCTTCACAACTTCCTAGTGCGTTAGGTGGGAAGAAGAAGTGGCGCAACAAACTCCCCAGCAGCACAGCTGTCTGTTTAGTTAGAAAGAAAAAAAAATATTCTATGTAATAGTATTCAACATAATTAACCTAATTTAAATTATTATCCATATGTTAGCTAGCACACGCCAATATACTCGTACCAAAGAAAATCATCGAGAACTATACTTGGGCAGAAATAAAAACTAAACGTAAACAAAACTTAACATCTTACTATAAGCCTCCAGGCATAAAGGGCGTGCCCGCCTACATAAAGCAGTAACTGGAAGTTATAAATGATAAACTAGGACCATCGAGGTAAAATAAATAAACAGTTAATTACTAATAAGAATAAATAATATGATTTGTTCAATTGTCGAGGTCACTAGTTACATATTGCAATACAACTCATAAAAAAAAAAAAACATTAAGCGGGTCCCACTAGGTTGTAGATGTGTCCAGCCCAGGTTCTTTTAAGCTTGGCAGCTTTCCGAGCGACATCAGTTAATTTAGTGATGGAATGGATTTTTGTATTCTTAACCCGGTCAAGCTTGACACCCAAAATACACGGAGTATTCTGGGTGTCAAACTTGACCGGGTGTCAAGCTTGTCCATAGCTCTTTGGTAAACCGACCGCGGACCTCTGCTGAATTTTCAAAGATAGATAGATGTATTCTAATTGCTTCTATTAGTAGCCTGGGTAAAAAACGTTAGTAGTTTTGTTTGCCCTAAACTTCTTTATTTTCATTATCTTTTCATTATCCTCATCATTATGAATGACTTTTACTATGGGACCAGCCATGATCCGGAAAAAAAAAAAAACGGTTGAGTACATTTCCGTTCACATAAATCGATAAAATAATATAATATATCGGACAGCTGATTTTTGTATCGGGATTTCTGGGTTAGCCTTAGTAAAAATTGTTTTGCTTGCTTGATTTTTATAGTCTTGAAGGTAAAACATCTAATTTACATTTCAACATCACTGTTAGTTATGAATAGTTTTGTATTCCCACCCTGTTTATTTCATCATCTAAGTTTACACAAACTATACTGACAAGTCCTCAAACAATGAAAATGTCTCTATACTGATACGTTCTACAATATTCCATTCTAGATAAAAACAAACTTTGAACTGACATAGCTCTCTCTTCATAATTCAACTGTCATGCCCATTTATACACGAAACTTTGTAAATGATTATTCGCGCGAATAATATGTAAATGAGAGTGTTATATAGAGTAGGGAGAAAAGAGTGTAAAGTAAAAAGGTAGTCGTATCTATTGTAATCCCTTGAAGGGTGCAAACTGAGGTGTCGGGGTGTTCCTAACGCCAAATATCACGGTAAGCGCTTTGTATTCACAAAAGTTTCGAAGCATTTTATTGTGAAAACGTGATATGTTCAGGTATTGTTGTGGAAACACACACGTGTTGTTTTTGTATGGAGAAGAAAAGGTAAGGTAAAATTTTGTTGAAAAGGAATTTTTCTCTCGTTTTTTGACACTTGCCTTATCCCGCTAGTCTTGCTGTTTAGATGTGTTCATGATTCACAGAGTACGTGTCATGTTTGCGCATGCACCTGTTTGCAAATAGGACAATGCTAGATCTACAAAACAGAAGTAGTGTAAGTACTCTAACATTGCCTTGAAGACCTAATATGAATTAGGTCTTCAATAGTCGTTTTTTTGCTAATTAGGTCGCCTCCTAAAATATTCAACTCATGGGATACCTAATTAAGTAGAATTAGTTTAAGGAGCCTCCATCAGTTCGGCATACCTTTCTCTATGCACTTTGACTAGCCTCTTCATATCATCGAACCGAGAAGGAAGATGAAAAACATCCCCACTTTACATGTAAGGGGAGGTACACCAAAAAAAAAACTTGATTTTATTATGCCACTTTGTCGGCGTGATTAATATGTATACCTATGCCAAATTGCAGCTTTCCATCTCTGAGCTAAGCCGCGGATAGACAGACATACGGACATGGCGAAACTATAAGGGTTCCTTGTAACTACGGAACCCTAAAAATGATTCAAAACTATTATCACTTAGGCCGCGTACACACATACATATTCTTCCGTCGACTGTGAGAATGTATGAAAAACAAAGGACTGTAAGGCGGCGCGGCGGCCGACGTTGTTTTTTCATACATTTTGTACTGGACACTCACAGTCGGCGGAAAATGAAGCTAGTTCTGTATACACGAAGGAAAAATTACTAGCTTACTAACACTAGCTTATTATACTGGCTTAAGAAACTAGTCTCGTGTATCTCGGGTATAAATAACAGAACAGAACAGAACAAAACTGAAAATAATTTCTAATAGACGCAGTCACTAGATAGTGACTGAACATTTTCGCACAAATCTTTGGTATATACCCAGTGCGTTGCAAATGATGACGTATCCTCAATTTGTCTCCTGCGACAATGAGGCTCGTCGGATGAGTTATGACCGAAGAGAATTGAAATACTCCGCTATTTTGGCATGTTCATGCTTTTTGTCGGTTCTAGTATGAGCAGTTGTGGTGGTGTACTGTTCCTATCAATTATCATTATACAGGGTCAAATAAATTGACTATTAGGTAACTTCACAGAAATGACGGGTATATGAAATCATGAAAATCTCTCTCTCGATATGTAAATCATGAAAAATTTTGCGAGCCTTTAAAAAAACGTATGTTACCTGGTTTGACTTGAGAATTGAACCGTGCACTTCACACTCAGCAGCAACACTTATAATAACAAGTTCGTAAAATTGTTCATAAAAAAAAGTATTTGTAAATAAAAAGTGCGGGTGGAAATAGAAAAAACATTTTTTTCCACAAATGAGACCCAGCTAGATCGAGTTTTCGCCCCCTTATAATGCAACTTTCATCCAAATCGTTACAGCCGTTTTCGAGAACGCGATTACAAATATATATATACAAATATTGCTCATTTTATTATTATAGAATTTCCACATTATTAAAATAATTGAGTATTTAACATTTGTGTGTTTTTGTCATTCTGTGAATACTATAAATAATACGACTTTAAACACTCACACGACTTTATGCACTCAAGCAGTCCCTATCTTACGGTTCTAAAATATGTCCAATAATACCTATCTATCATACGCTCTGTCGATGTGGAATATTCCAACGATCCCAATTATATTGAAATTGTTCACGTTTAGGATTCCATCCCTATTATTTCTGCTGAGTTTATTTCTGTATTACTGTATGTTAGGCTTATTAGTTAAGCTGGTTGAAGTCTACTTTCAGTGCTTCTCAGAAAAAATTAATTGGATATTGGTTTGCCACAACAAAATTTTTTTGGCTACTGCCTAAAACATTTTCATTTTCCGCCGAATACTAAAGGCTGAAAATAGATATTACTGCCTAAAATTGTCGAAAACTGAAAACAAAAATGAAATTCGGTCACACTCTAATATACTGTTTTAGATACCTAATTAATTAAAACTATTTATCTACTCTCATATCGTAATATTTGAATTATAATCTTCAAAACAAGTTTTATTGACACACTTTATAAACACAATACCAAAATTTAAAAATATAATCATATTATAACACTTTTACTGTAATAAAATAATGCTATAAAACATTTTTTTTCTATTACGATACAGGGCAAATCCAAGAAGTTTTTCAACAAGGAGTTTCCATCAACTTTTGTAATCGAACGTTAGCGGGGGACAGCAGCACCGCTCTAGCGCATGCGCGGTGATGTGCTGGGTGCAGGCGCCATTCATAAGTTTTGTTGTACTGAATTTTGTGGGAATTTGGTATTCTTGATCTTTAACTTTGATCTTTTATTTAGTAGGTTTAATCCCAGTAGATAAAGTAGTGTATGAAACTGCACATAACTAGGTATTAAAATACAAGTGTAAGTTTAATAGTATCACACGAGTGTAATTATAATACCCCTCATTATGCACCAGTTTCATAAACTACTATTATCACAATTATTATTCATAAACATAACATGACATCACGCCTGTAATCCGTCGAAGGGTTAGGCAAAGGTGTACCTATAGTACACCCACACTTCGCCAAGTTATGTTTAAGTCCCATGTAACAGTAGGCGAGCCTAATGCCGTCAACTGGGCACAAACTAAAACTGCTACTGAGAAATTCTAGACAGAAAAACCCAATAACAATTTGCCCGACCTGGGAATCGAACCCAGGAACTTATGCTCAGCAGTAGCACATGCGCCCACTAGGCGAACGAGGCAGTCAACACACACAAAGAGATGACAATAAAATATAGTTTACACATCGATAGTATGTATATTCCTGGTATAATCAGAAACAAACTGAATTGTTAATAGCTCATTTACAGAATATTTAACGAAGACGTATTTTTACACGCTAATGAAGATAATATAGGGCTAGGTGCTCATTATTCACCGGGGGTCTGAATTAGCCTATGTTCACATGACATCAATCTAACACGCATTGATAACTTCATTATTATCAAAATAACATTTACATGAGCTTGCATTTTCATCGCGATCGTGATAATTCATTGATTAAATTTTCGATGATGTGTTGTTAACATGTTTATTTTTATTACCAAAACAAATTATTAGCTTTCGTTTTTGTCGAGACTAAATGTATTTTTCCAATGGTCGCGATTTTTTTCCCATACTATTCGTTGTTAAAATTGTGTCCCTCTATTTTATTTCACAAATAAAATAGCCATGTTATGACGGATAATTAATCTAGTAATGATAAGTGCTTTATTTATTGTAACTCCACTGTATAAACAGCGTGTCAGCCACATACCTTCCTCCCTATGTTTACACATTTTGAGGCATTTCTAAAACCAGGTTTCCTTTTCCGCAAGCTTGGATTATTTCGACGTGCCGAGTAATACTGAGGTGCCAATACCACTGTATCGCCACAGAATAACAACAGCAGGTCTGCTCCATATAACGCGAAAACGGGAGCACGCACACAGACGCGTACGTAACGCGATCTCAAACAAATGCCAGTCGCGCGTGCGCCTGCACTCGCTGTACGTGAAGCGTGTCTGTGTGTGCGTGCGGTCGCTCTTTGTAGGGAGCCGACCTTCTGTACCAATCATCTGTGGTACCTTATAGATACCGGTACCGGTGACAGAACCAGGTTCGGCACATATACATGCAAATATTATTATGTATTTATCATGAGTATTGTGTGAGTATGTCGCAGGTGGGGACGACGCCTGTCTGAGTATGTATTGTTTATGCTAATTTGGGATTACAGTCTGTGTGGTGAAGTGGTTGTAAGTTTTGCAGTTATGGTGTGTTCCTACGGTCGATTCCGTAGAAGGGCAAAAAGTTGTTTAGGCTGTGCCTAAACGAGCACTCGTAAGGTTTTTTTATAGGTTAGATAATGATTATAATGGATTGCCTAAGGCTGATATTCTTTCAGCAAATACCCATATTTTCAGAAACAATTTTCAACAAATTGGCCATTAGCTACTATCTTAGGATTTTAATAGTTTGTTTGCTGAAAGAACTAATCTAATAAGTAAAGCCCCGGCCAAGTGCGTGTCGGACCACGCACAATGAACGGTTCCGTAGTTGGGATGAATTTATTGCAAGAACAAACTTAACATTGTGGTTGAAAAACATGTTCTCCCATACGGAATGTATGGGAGATCATGCAAACTGCAAATTTAAGTTGGTTGATTATTACTCGTTAACCAGTACAGTCTACTTAGCTCTGATAGTTTTCCTTTTAATTTCGTTATATATTCTACTGCTGTGAAAAAAATCACCATTTAGCTGGCAGGGGGGTACAAATGACTCTAACAAAAAAATTCAATTAAAAACTTAATATTTCGCCAACGGATCCCTGAATCTAAAAATGGTTTTCACAAACTCGCAATATTTTTGAACGACGTTTCTAACGATACCCCACAACATGGGGTAGATGAGAAAAAAAAAACATCCCCACTTTACGTGTAGGGGACGACGTATTCTGAAAAAAATATTTTTCTTGATTTTATTTTACCACTTTGTATTTTTCTTGATTTTATTTTACCACTTTGTCATGATTAATATGTATACATAATGCCAAATTACAGCTTTCTAGTACTAACCGTCTCTGAGCTAAGCCGCGGACAGACAGACGGACAGACAGACAGACAGACGGACATGGCCAAACTATAAAGGTTCCTTGTTTACTACGGAACCCTTAAAAGAGCTAGACAATAAAAAGGCCCTTTTAATATTATTATAAAAGTTTCTTAAAGAGCCTCAGACTTAAAGCAAATTAAAATAAAAGGAGGTTTCTTTGTAAGGACTAATAGTTAAAAGAAAAACGTAGGCTCTTTAGGAAATGGGCTAAACTTCTTATACCAAGGCTTTCAGAATATTTTTCTAGTTATCAAAGAAAAAATAGTTTTTTTTAAACAAAATTGGATTGAGAAGAAAGTAATTTAAAAATATCGTTATCGAAGTATTACCAGAATAGTCGAAGTAGAACCAAATAGTGGATGATTTTTTCTTGTTTGCTATACCAACAAACTTCAATCACCAGTCCCATTGCCAAGCGTGGTGATTTTGGGAATTTCTCTAGAACGACTGAAAGATATACTTATCGTATAATCATTTGTACACAGTGCGTTTTATTAGTGGAGAATAAACTAAGTACATTCCTTTCTTGCTTTATCACCCATGTATTTTTCTGAATATTCATGATAAATTATGGAAAATTAACTTTAAAGGGGCTATCTTTAATATTTTTCATGTTATTTAATTTTGTTTCTTTTTTGTAGCGTTTGCCATATCTCCTATGTTATTGGCTCGATTTTGATTCTGTTTATTTTTTCTAAATGTTTATGAGTTTTTTTATCGGATTAACTAACGTTTTTTTTTGTAAAATTTGTCGACTGTGAAAAAAAAAACGGAGGTGAAGGTATTAAAAAAAAAAAAAACAGTATTTATTTTTAAAAAAAACAGTATTTATTTAAAAAAAAAACTCTAGTGTCAATCCATAAAATCATAGCGGGGTATTGAAAACCCCCTTTTTAAGTTATTTTTCGAAAATTTGTCATGAATATTCAGAAACATACGGGCGGGCACATGCCTATGGGCGACATTGTACGTGAGGATTGAAGATAGGGCCGTGGTCACAACGGTAATGTTTTCCCATTGTTTGTCTTATTTGTTTTAGTATATTCGTGTATTTATCTGTTCTTGTATTTATTTATATTATATTACTAGCTGTGCCCGCGACTTCGTTCGCGTGGTTGTCGAGAACAAAACAACGTCGTTTAGATAAGAGTATATCACCTTTTTGATGATTTAGATAAGAGTCCTGACTTCGGTATAGTTGATTACGTTAATGCTATATACTATGTTAGCGGTGGTATTACTCGGAGCATATACAAAAAGGTTGTTTGGGTTGCTAACACGTGATAGAGAAATATAGAGTTGGCCGTGTGAAAAACAATCAAAAGTAAGGTCTACACCCGCAACGGATAACGTCTGGCCTTGGGCTTTATTAATAGTCATAGCGTAACAAAGGCTTACAGGAAATTGCACACGTTTGAAAGTAAACGGAAAGTCGCGGTCCGAGTTCTTTGCGAACTTAAGGGCGACTCCCTTTCTGTGAATGTCTCTGACTCACGTGAGAGAGAGTGGCGCTCCCGATCAGCAGACAGCCGGACTTCGCGTTCCTGCATACTCTCTTGAGACCGCAAAACTTAAACGTGACTCCCTTTCGGTGAACGTTTCCGATTCACGTGAAAGAGCGATGTGCTCTCGGATAGCAGATAACCATGCTTCACGATCTTCTTCCGATTCCTGAGACCTACAAAGTCTCATCCTTTTCGTATTCCGGCTACGCAGCGAAAGGTTAGTTTTTTTTCTTTGAGGCATTATTTTCAAGGAAAATTAAAGCAATAAACAAAACCAACAACACTTATGACTGAATAGCCTACAAACTTAAAAGAACGGTGCGTCGAACAGTCTAGTGTGAAAACGTATCGTCTGTTCGTGGTCGTGACTCAACGAATTGGCAACACTAACTTACTGTATAACGATTGGCACTATTGGATTCAAACTACGAAGTAAATAAAATACAATCTTTACTACGTACTTCAAACCAATGACCAAACAAAACCAATAAGATAAGCCAATACTTTTTTTTCGACCAATTTAGAAAATCGATAAACCAAGCAACCAAAGAACTTTTACGACACACGCAAGAACTTTTAAGACACTAATGAAACCCAATTTGCCTAGTAAACACGGTGGACATCATTCTCGCGCGGAAAATATTAACACCGCGATTCAGAAAATGACGTCATTTGCACAACGCCATCTATCGGATTTGGATTTCAACTATCAACATTAGTTCTATTTTTTAGTCTTAAGATGTCGTTGCAAGTACTATACTGAATTGCGTAACGTAATATTTTACTTCTTGAACTCACTAAATTAATCATATCTTTTGATAGAGTGAACCGATTTCGATGAAACAAAAACTAAGTTAAACCTCAAGTTGCGTATAATTTTTGTATATAAACATTGTCAGCATTGAATTCGTAGATTTTACGTGATGTGCGCACAAACAAACAGACAAACAGACAAAAATTTCAAAAATGATGGAAATGGGTTCTGTTACTTATCTAAAGTCACACGCTGGCTATTTTTTGTTTCAATTTCTTCAATGTACAAAAATGACTTCTCTACAGATTTATTATATGTATAGATATATATAGGTTAATATTTATATGTATATCCTTATATCGTCGGTCGGAGTCATTACTGGAACATCTCAAAAATTTTGTGTTTTGGACTAAGGATGCAGAATGATAAAAAATCTAATGCAAAGAGAGAGCATTCTGCATACTTAGTCCAAAACACAACATTTTTGAGATGTTCCAGTAATGACTCCGACCGACGATATATAAATCAATAGATATAGATTTTTGCATTAAAGCATTATTATATAGAATCAAGTTTTTCCAACTGAACAGACAGCTGTGCTGCTGGGGAGTTTGTTGCGCCACTTCGTCTTCCCAGCTTAAGCACTAGGAAGTGGTGAAGGGTGGGCGTTTTTGGGGGACTGTCTTATGTAATTTTGACGTTCGAAAAGTGCTGATTCTCAGCCTAGTTTGAATAAATGACTTTTGAATTTTGAATATTTATATATTTAGTTCCACAATTTTCGATATTGCACCTACCACTGTTTATCTCTGCATCACTGCGCCTGTGGACGTGTGCGAGAAAGCACATCCTGTGGTTTTTGATGCGTTTGGTTACTGTTTTCCCATCTAAGATTTCGTGCATCTTCTTTTGTCTAGGTTTATTTCTGGCGTGGTTAATCAAGTCTCTCATTATGACTCGCTCATATCTTCTCAGTCTAGACCTGTTAGCTTTGGTGAGTGCCGATACTTTCAATCCGTATATCATACAAGGTACGGCCTTTGCTGCCTTTTGTGCTTAAACTGTTAAATAAATAAATAAATTTAAAAAAATTGCAGGTCAGCACTTCAGCAGGTTGGTAGTGGAGTTGATGACTGCCCAGGGTTTGACTATTGTTTAACTATCACCAATCGTAAAGCCTATTTAAATGCACATCTAAATGATCGAAAGCTATGAAGATAACAGCAATAGATACTGAAAGTGACGTCCATGTTCAGTAGTAAACATTGTCGGGCTAAAATAATAATAAAACTGTCACTACGAACTATAAATTCTAAAGCAATAAAACTCCCGGTAGGGAAGTTAAATATTTATACCGTTTGAATCCCCATTTATTGGAAATCTTGGAAGGCAGCTCGTCTAAGTAGGTTTATCCATGTTTCGCGTCAACTCGGAAAACTTATAATATCGAGAAATGTATGCTTTGAGCTCACGGAAAGGACCTAGCCAGATGCTGCAGAATATTGTAAACGCTAACGCATTGATCGCTGGAATAACACTTTATTGCAGGTTCTCTCAGAGCGGTGTATAAAAACAAACAAAAAAAAGTTTAATGATATATTTTTCCAGGCGGCAGAATATTTTCGCATCGCAGAATAAACATCATAAAGATGTTTGTTAAGATCAAGGTTGCGGTACTCTGTGAACTCCCATAATTGTGTATACAGAGTTTTTTAAATGTTTAAATGAACTTAATGAAAAAAAAATAGCATTTTTCTAAATAATTTAATGTAACTTATTTTAACTTTTGACTTTGTTAAGATTAATTAAAAATTCAGATAGGGTTTAAAGGGAGTATAAAAGAGACGGTAAACTTTATAATATTTGAAAGGGTATATAATATACAGGGTCGAATAAAATTATTTAGCGCAACTCCGCAGGCGTAATGGGTATCAATGTAAGTAAAAGTAAATACCAAATCTTAGAAATAATAAGAAAAAGATGTCATAAGTAACCTAATTAGAAGGGAGTCAAATAGTTATACAGTTACTACCTGCGCCCCGCGTAAGTCTCGTCCCCGTGGCAATATCGGGATAAAAAGTCATAATGTCCTAATCTAGGTCATGGTCTATCCATGTTCCAAATTTCATCCAAATCCGTTCAGCCGTTTTAGCGTGAAAGCGTAACAAACAAACAAACTCACTTTCGCATTTATAATATTAGTTAGGATAGTTTACTGAGGCAAGGAATGTTGAATTGAGAATGCCGTTTATTGGAAGTCGACTATAAACAATTTCTATTTTACCCGCTATCGTTTGACCTTATCAAGGCCGCATTGTTGTATCCTTGCCCACTGGCTATAGGTTCATAGATCATCTAAGTTTACCCATAAAATATTACGACTGTCTGCCCAAATAGAGGGATGGGTAGAACTTAACTGGGCACAAACAAGTGATAATTACTGATATAAATAACTGGCCTCCAGTGTTTCCAAACATTAATAGTGAAATAAATTTAGTGACCCGTGATTCCGGTTTCATGTCCGCCATTTTGAATTGTGAATTGTTCAGCTGTAGTTTGATTTTGAGGGTTGGATGTCAAGTTTGGATGATTTGTTGCTGAAATTTTTGGTTGTTGGTAGTCAGAAATATGCTTGGGTGATGTATGGGGGATGGTCGATCGATATGCGCTTGCTGTGATTTAGTCCGCGGGTTGATGCTACTTCTTTTTCTCCAGCCGTGTTGGCTTGGTAACCCAATAATAGTTTATGAAGCGGTAAAGTCAGCCAGACAGCCGGTCAGCAGATTGGTAGCGGGTATGTAGAAAACAACCTACCTTAGAAACCACATGGCTACGCATGAGAGTAATAACGGTTAGCCAAAATCCCAAAAGACGACCATCGGTGTAAGCTCTGAATATTTCCCAGTAATTGGGTTGTGGAAGTCAGATTCGGAGTGACTGGAAGTTGTCGCCAACTTCGTTAGAAAAAGGCTTCCAAAATGATGAGGTAGACCACACGGGCGAACGAACAAACGACAAATAGATGTAAAAGTTTACATCGTTTACCCCATCACCCTTCAAAGTTAATGGATTGTAAATAATTTTGACTTGAGAGAATACTAAATCATGAAGAAAGAGATTGCCCTTTTACTCCTACTTATGCTGAGCACTCAAGCCAACCCGCCAACAAAAGCTAGCATTATAATACATGGCGCACACACATAGAAAAAGTGAAAAATTGTTCCGCAGAGAAAATTGTCCCACCTAACTTAAAACTGGGATTTAAGCTTTGAATATTTTTCCTCACAAAGCGGCTCTACCGAGAGCCAGCCAACGCATTAATAATGTCTCTTACTTTTTAACTGTGCTCTATCATCTCTACAATCGTGCTGGAGTCCCAAACTTGAAACTCTATTGATTACTAATTCTGAGTAACTTTTAATTGTCAGTATAACGACTCTTGGTTGAGTCGTGCTCTCATAGAGATGATTTTTGAGATAAAAACTTATGTCTTAGTTATTATTTGATTAGGCAACTCTCTTCGGGACGATAACTGTTCACCGCCGCTGTAAAACTTCATGTTGCGTCGTAAAAAATGTTATTTTTATTAACTAGTTTTGTTGGTCTACCCTTCAGTTATGTCCCTGTCGACAAATAACGTGCCAATTTCTACCCATTTTACTCGTAGGATCTTTATTTATGTTTATGGTTTTTCATAAATGTTCGCTTAGAAGAAACATCCGTTTGAAATTCTATTATTTTCTTGGAACCGGGCACAAATCGACCGTAAACATCAATAATGCATCCAGTATAAACAAAAGGACAATTTCAGTTCCATGAACCGGCTGCACATTGAACCGTTCAGTCTATAATGCCAATCAATTGTTCACGTGCTGTCAAAAATAGGTCAGAACAAAAATCTATAGTTCGGTTAAGTTTGAGCTGAAGAAATAAACAAAAGGCTTAAATGCAAATGCCGATTTTTATGATCTGGGTCACGTCCCGTTTGTATTGACTGCAGCGGAGGCACGCCTACCAGCGATCGTCATTTTGCACTAACAAAAGATTGTTCAAGCTATTGTTTTTGGAGGGGTAAAGACAGTGGCTTAAATATTTTAAATGATTTATTTCACAAGAATATTGTTTGTTCTACCTGTCCTTATCGTTTACTGTAATAAAGCGATATGGTATCTATAATAATAATAATAAAGTTATTTGTTTTTTGTTTGTTTGAATATCTGAAAAGGTTCCAGTTGGATTTAAAAAAAATCTTGAAGAATTAAGAATATATTGGTTATTTAGCATCACGCCAGGACCCTTAGGAACCGAGCAAAAGCAAAAAAGTTAGAAAGAACGCTAAGCGAAAACGAAGAAATAGTGCGGGCGGGCGATGCGATGCGACGCGGTGGGTCGGGGGAACTAGAGATTTCACGCGAACGAAGTCGCGAGCAGAAGCTAGTTATATAATAAGGGACTTAACGAAAACAGCAACATTAGAGTGTAAAATTTAGTGTGGGAAAATCGGAAATCCACGCGATCGTAGAGTTGCGGGCAAACCGTTCATAAATAAATAACTGTTGTGCTAGTTTAGACTTTGACAAAATTATCAAAAAAAAAATATTCAACCCCGACATACAATTTGAACATAATATTTTGCCTGCCTCAAAAATATTTCAGCTTGCTTTGGCAAAATATTGTATTGTATTGACAAAATATGTTTTCGCAGGATTGCGATTCATGTATGTATAAAGTAAAACTGTATATTTCTCACTATTTTGTATAAAAATAGATGTTATTATGAATTAATTCGTTCTTAATGAGTAATACTTAGATTATAGAAACGACGAATAGATACAGTTAGGTGTTACGAAGAGTAAAATATAATGGTACGAGACCATCCTCTGTATACTGTAGTCTGACCGAAAACGGATTTATTTTTCGGCCGGAAACTATTTTGGCCAAATTTGCATTTTCGGCAATAAGCCGAAAAAGTTATAAAAAGTAAAATCAATACGGTTAAATGTTAAAAGTTTAATTTAATGATTAAAAAATGGTCTATCTTTTTTATTTTTTAACAAACGACCTGATTTTATAATAAAGAAAAAGCAATTTTTCTGTGTTTTCTCAGTAATTGTGTTTTTCTTTGTTATAACGATGGATTTTCTCTGAAAAAATGAATTGGATATTGGTTTGGCACAACTTATTTTTTTTGGCAACTGCCTAAAACATTACATTTTCCGCCGAATACTAAGGCCGAAAATGGATATTACTGCCTAAAATTGCCGAAAACTGAAAACAAAAACGAAATTCGGTCAAACTCTTAAACTGTCACGTCACGTTATGTTTTAGATACCTAATTAATTAAAACTATTACGGACGTGTAACGTATATAAATTAATTTTGAATATGGGGGTGGCACTTGTGGGGGCAAAACGCAAAAAAAAAAATTGCATAGTGACTATGCATTTTTTTTTTTGCGTTTTGCCCCCTTTAATTTTTTTTGTCACAAGGTACAGTAATTTACTGTACCTTGTGACTTAAAAAAAAAGAGCTTATTACGAAAATCAAATATTTTTTTAATTCGTAATTTTAAAATTAATACTTTTAAAGATATTTATGAAAATTGATCATGACCCCTTATCTCCGAAATTACTGAGGCCAAAATTAAAAAAAAAATACAGAGAAGTCTTTGATCTCAAAATAAGAAGGTAAATCTCTCAATATTGTGCGTACAAACTTACATTTGTAGTTGGAATTTATCGAGAACATGTTTTTCAACTACAATGTTAAGTTTGTTCTTAGGATAAATTCACCCCAACTACGGAATCCTTCATTGTGCGTGGTCCGATACGCACTAGGCTGGTTTTTTTTAGGTGAGAAGGCATTTCTCTGTCGGAGCTTTATTTTCTTCGAATTTGTCACACCACTACAACATCAACGTTATAGGTTTTGAAGTAAACATAGAATCCTTCTTGCTACAATCTCATGGCAAATAGGCCAAGTATGTTGGATTGCGTCGTCGGTCTAGTGGTCGTAAGCGCTACTGCCGACCATGAGGTCCCGGGTTCGATTTCTAGGCCGGGCAAAGTGTTATTGCGTTTTTCGATCTGGAATTTAGCAGTAGCAGCCCGGAGTCAGGACGTCTCGGTTGACGGCAATAGATATTGTGTATACTTAAACATGACAGGTGAATTTGTGGGTATAAAGTAGATACACCTCTGCCCGTCCCTTCGGGATACACAAGGCTTGATGTTCTGTTATGTTGTCCATAAAACTATTCCTAAAAAACTTTTCAGATTTTTCACGTGATTCAGCTCAGCGAGCGTCGTTATCGAGTTGTTTTCAAATACGTCAACAAGACGACATCGCACCAAAATACTTTCGCTTCATACAGAAACCCATAAAATATAATATCCGGAAACAGTAATAAAGCGGCCATTTACAATCTTATTACCTTATCATTATTTCCTCCGCTCATTTAAAATGTACGAACTAATATACATTTATTACTATGTTAATCACACAATATAACTTGTCCCCATTGTGACCTCGGTCAAATTACTGGTTTGTAAATTGTAGCCACCTTTTATGGGAAATGGGTGTCGGTTAGGTAACCTGTAAACGTAAATATAGGTACGGAACCACTGGTTTAATTATTGTTAATGGTTTATTAAAATTTCGAGTGATAAGCAGTAACCTGTGGTAGTAACTAACAATTGATTAGTTTTGTGATTTCAGTTGTTTTTCGATTTTTGGTGGCCATTGTGATTATGAAATAGTTTACTGAGTATACTATTTCCTGCTTGTAATTGTACATGACGAATCGGGCAAGAAATTCATCAGATTTGATCTATGTTCTAGTACTGTCATTTGACACAGAAAAGACAGCAGTTTACTTGGTAAGATCGATACTTATCTCGGTACCCTGACTGTACCTACAGTTAATATTTAATTTTAAATTGCTTCGTTAGCAATGTCCAGCTGCAATAAAATAAACTAGCTGCTAACTGGTAATATTTTAAAACATTTCATTCTACTATGTCTACACGAGTGGCGATTCTAAAATAAGTCGGTAACTACAAGCTGGATAAGCAGCACTGTTACTGTTACTGACTATGCTGACTGGCTCTTTTTATCACGGTAAGAATTATTATAGTTTAACTTGAGTCAACACTAAAGTGAATTTTTTCAAGTATTTAAGTTTGTGGCAGTAACTTAGAAACTTAGTTCATTTCGAAATTTTATATTTTTTCTGCTCCTAGCAAAATAAGCTCAAATCAGTATTTTAGAACCTCAATCTAGAACTTGGAGTCCTGCCCACAAGTTTCGCACAAATCACAAAGACAAATGAGTTGATTAACATACAAATTACTTTCTCTTGAACCAAAAACTCGATATATTTTTTAGCTGCACTTTGCAGCTGTTCTCAGTATTAGTCACCACAAGCGAATTACGACCCTCACGAGGATACACATTTTATTTTAAATTGTGCCCTAAAAAAACCAGCATATTGCATGCCGCATATTACCAAGAATCTGCAGTCTAAAAATTACTTTCAACGAGAGAATATATTCGCTTTAAAACAGAATTGATATTTTGTATTCCGTTGGAATAATAAATAGAAGCGTATTGAACAATGGTAATGCACTTTGTTTGTGTCGAGCACTGGCTAGAAAACAATTAAGTGTAGTCTTACCTATGAATTAAATTAAAAAAATCTAGTGTATCTGCAAATAAAATATGAATGTAGAGTTCTTTTTAATTTGCCTTTGCATTTTCCTGAAGAATTGTTCTCGTCGGTGAACAAAGCAGTAAGCAAAAAAACCATTCATTTATAATGTGATGACTGCCTGGCTGTATACTGTTGCAAAAATAATTCCCGGCGCGCTATTGTAATATCCGTCATAAAGAAAAAGCCGCGTCAGTCTGCACTTCTAATCCATCCGAACACATCCAAGTTCCGCCGTACTAAAATAACTTAGACTTCAAGAGGCTCTCGGGAATAGTCTAGTTAATCATTAATTCAAGCGACTCGTCTACTTTTCATCAAAACGTTCCATCCTTTTAGTCCCACGAATTCTGTACGCGCACTTATCCCAACACCACTTGTTACCAGACTAATTTATAAAGAAAATACGCCAGCTAGTTTTTTTTCAAGGAATTTTCGTTTTCAGGTTCGACAAGCGTCCCCGTACCCGTACCCATCATAAAGTATTCTCACCACACCAAGCCGACGAGAAATATTTTAGATAACGCCTATAAACAAAGAATATAAAATGTTGCTCCGAGCGTAAATCTTTCTCACAATTTGTCGCAGATAAAACGAGATAATCGTATTACTGGCATCCCAAAACTGTTTGCCGTTTAACATGATCTAACTAAATATTTCAGCTTCCACACTCGCTCTCCCAAAGATTGAATGTGATACACTTTGTAGATAATAAATTAGAGTTCAACGATATTGTAGTTAGGACACCCTCGTCATAGTTTGGATCTGGCCGGTTTTAGGACATGGCCGCCGGGAATACAGATAGTTTCCGTGTTAAATTATGTTTACAAAATATTGCCGGCACACAGGATGAATGGCACTTTTTATTGCATTCTATCTCGAATAATAAAATTCGCTTTATCAAATATGGCGGCAGAGGCGTCAATTCTGTACAAATTTTCGAAACGCTGCGCCACTCGGATTCTTTGATGTTGAATTGTTAATGGCGCTGCAATAACTGTGATCTCGGCACGACTTTGACGTGAATGTAGCTTCATTTCGCTGTTCTCTTGAATAGTTTTATTGCGCCGTTTAAAACGTTCTTTGATAGCAATCTTTCCTCACCACGCCGTGTTTCTAGATTCTTTCCTGTCGTGAAATGGTTCAAGTCGTTTTGCGCTGCTTTTTTGAGGAGCCATTGAACTAGTTACGTCGGCGCTCTGAGCGCGACAACGCTGCTTTCATTCATAAGATGTTACATTTATTTGCGACGACGCCTTCTGACCGGACGGAAGAACTTCTCACAAGGACTAAAACTTGAGTGCACGCTCAAGTTTGCTAGTTCATCACATCGCGCCGCTCCATCTCTGTGATCCTAACGATGCGGGATGTAGCACGACTCTAGTTTGTTTTACGTGTTTCATCTCGAAAGTTTATGAACCGAGGACTAATCTGTAGCTTTTTAATTTAAATGTAACAATGAAGTTAATTACCAAAAACTGAACAAAAGCTGAAAGTAAAAACAATTCTCCTTCCGTGATAACATGACATTGTGTTCTTTATTCGCGAATCTCTTTGTGTCCCACTTCCATGATTACAGTTAATATAGAAATAAAGGGCGTTTATGTGCGCGTGCCTACTCTAAAGTGCTCATCGCAGCCTTATTAGCCGAGCAAACAATTAGAGTTTTATTAAAATTTGATCACCGGCGCCGCAGTACCCTTCTTAATTAAGTGCTGAGCTCTCTAATTAGGACTTTGTACCCAAAAATAGGAAGCGACCCTCACAGGATCGCTTGCTTGTCGAAACTTCTGCAGAGTTCTATTGAACTGATGGAGACTGTTAACAAGTTGTAATTAAAAATTTGAATCTCGAGGTGTAAGAAAATTCATTGCTATTTTCCGCCATTTTGCAACGCCGAGTGTTGAGGGATTTCTTTGGGAATATAATACGGTTATACGCGTGATGACTTTTCCTTTTACTTTATTAATTTGGTAAAGTATCTTAGGTTACTGTAGGTGTAGGTACTTACTTTTAATTTTGTTTCCTAATTAATATGGTGCGCATTTCTGTGGCTCATTCTATAGTCACCGTTTGCAATTAATTAAGTTGTAGGATAAAATTTCTACTTAGTAATGAAATACACAGCCTTAGTGATGAATTAGCCTTATGACTTAATTCAAAATGTTACTAATCAAGGAATTTTGCTGACACTATCAAATCAGACTATCAAAACACTAAACATTTGAAACTGCTCCAACATCATTTAATTTTCTATTCCCTTCGAACTAGTGCTAACAATTGTGAGCGGTAGTCAGAACAAACATGTCATGGTACAATGTTTACGCAAGGTGCAGTTCAGCTAAAACTTTGGCCGCTCGAGAACAGCTGGTGGAGGCGGCGGGGGAGCCACCTCGCTGAGGTGTCAGCAAGAATGGCGTTACTATTACTTAGTAGAAATAGGTGCAGTGAATGCGAGTTGCTTAAAGAGTAATATAGAATTTGTAGGATATGTTGTGATGTGGACGACATAGTATGTACAGTATGCCGGAAGTCAGTGGTAACAGTTTGACCTTCAGCTGGCTTAGCGTAGTACGGAGTTTCAGCATAAAATTATATTATTCCACTGAAGTGTGACCAACGTTATGACTATTGCCTCTAAGGCACCGTACTGTCTTAGAAGATTATACATTACGGAAGACAGTTTCGTGAACAGGTTTTCCGAGTTGGCTAAAAATGGATGACGGATAGTGGCTGAGGGTCAAGCACAGCGAAAGGCAATCGCAGATAATTATGTTCAGAGCTGAACTGCTGCTTGGTCCGTCAGTATTCAAAGAGTTGTATATGTACCCGATTCATTTAATTTTTGACTTGGGAAGACTGAGAAAGCGAGTTTCCCCAAGACTTATGAGCAAATGTCACTAATAAACAACGAAGTATGCTTCGTTGGTCTCGTGGACCGAAGGACGCAAGTGGCTTATTTTTACTGGTCCATATATTTTAAGGCTTGTGGATGCTTTTACTTCAGCTGTGAAACTACACCGTAACTTTGACTTACGTGGAGACGGAAATCTAGCTGCAGAGAACTTGGGTATTTATAAAAAGATGTAACCAGAGGTAGTTCAAAAGGTTTGCAGGAAATATTCTAGGGTAGTGGCAAATGCCAATCTTCTTCTTAATGCCTACACAAATTAACTGGAACGTCATTATTATAATCACAAATTACAAAACTGTGGGAGAGAAAAAATGACCAAAGAAAAAATGGGTTAATTGTTTATGGAATAATAACTATGAGGGAAATAATAACGAGACGGCTGATTGGGGAGAATGGTAAAGAAAAACAAATGGCGCAGATCAAAAGTTACATGGGACCAAGGCAGGCAGCAGAAGATTACAAGCGGAGCTATTTCCTACCAGTTCCACAAATAACGATTTCGCGGTAAATAAAATTTTACTTAAAAGCAACGATAACCGACTTTTAATGATTTTATACTGGAGATCACGTCTAAACGAGTAGTGTTAATGAATTGGAAAAAAAAATATGTTAAATAAAAGCTTTTTCTTAATAAGTTAATATAGGAATATTTAAGTATATGTTTATATTACATAGTGAAATTAATTTGTAAAGTTATGTCTAACGCGGATAAAAAACTGAGAATCACGCAAAATCAATCAACCGTATTTTTCTGAAAACTTCACCATTTTAAAGATAGTTTAATTATTAATCTTTTAGTATACGTGTTTTATTAATACCTTTTGTTTTATGTATAATAAATTAATAATGCGTCTAATTTGGGACAGGGCTCCTTGATGGGCGAGTCCTATTACTGGCTGGCCATATGACGCATTGCGTGAGCTCAGTACGGAACACGCAAACTAACCACTCAAGGTCACTGGCATATATCTGCGTCGTAAAATTCTGGTGCTAAGATATTTTGACAATCATAAGCATATTAATTGAAGGTTGGACCAAATCCAATGGATTTAAACTACTTAACTCAGCGTGGGGTCTTAGTACAAAATCCGGAACCATCTAGAGAATTTACATCCCGACGAAAAGTTTATTGTAAGCGATTCAGTAAATGAAAATCGGGTTTTATAGCGTCTAAGGGAATTGTAATTTTGCTTTTGCGTTCGGTGAATAGAAAGTTGGTACCACTTTGATGTTAACAGACTGTGTTTCAATTTTTATACCACTTTTAATCTTAAATGTTCGAAATAGCCTTTACCTATAGTAATTTAAATTTGCCTTGTGTATGTGATAGCATTGCATCCGTATCTCAGGCATTAGCTTACATAAGCTCGTGGTTACGCAGCAACCACACGGCATGTGGTATAAATACTTTCCCAGTGCAGTTATGTACATACATCCAATATTTCGCGTATAATATGAAAATTCATTACATTATAACCCATACCGCTTCTCGAACAGTGGATACCCACAAATAATGAAAAAAAAATGGTTTATAATTCTTACAAGTAAATACTAGTTAATGGAGACTCCATTTAAACAAATACGCCTGTGTTAGGAGACCGCTCTTCATACTATCAAAATCTTTTCGTCGTGTCTAACTTTTTGTTAGCTGTACTAAGTGTGTGTTAGTAGATCATTGGGTTTAATGTGTCTTCCTTAATATACTCAATGTCGCTATTATGTAGGCTCGTTAAATTCTGTATACAGCTCATGATGAAATAGGATGCTATGTATTATAGGAGATGTGGAAGCCGGAGCGATTTAGGAACGGGGCGGGTGGTTTGGTTATAATTTAAAAAAAAATATTCGTTACACTCTTAGAAAATTTTGGATAGGTACAGCTGCATCGAGGCGTTTCAGCAAGCGATGAACCCTTTCAAGCTGCTCTGCAACTATTCCGCATAGTTCTCTCCCGCCATTTTGCAGGTTGTCGCAGGCCGCAGTCTCAAAGTAAAATATTCCTCAATTTATGAGTGTTACCATTTATTTTATACTAACGACTCGCCCCTGCTTTGCACTGTTTTACGACTTGACAAAATATCGAGATTTATTTTTAGGGTTCCGTATTAAACCAGGCACCCTTATAGTTTCGCCATGTCCGTCTGTCTGTCTGTCTGTGTCCGTCCGCGGCTTACTTAGCTCAGAGACTGTTTGTATTAGAAAGCTGTAATTTGACATGGGTATACATTTAATCACACCGACAAAGTGGTAAAATAAAATCATGAAAAATAAAAAATTTTGGGGTACCCACCCTCCCGTACACGTAAAGTGGAAATGTTTTTATTTCCTCGTCTATCACATGGTGTGGGATGTCTTTGGAAAGGTCGTTCAAAAATATTGCGAGTTTGATAATGCCATTTTTAGATTCAGGGATCCGTTTGCGAAATATTAAGCTTTTAAGTGCAATTTTTGTTAGATTCAAGTGTCCCTTGCCAACTAAATGGTTGGTTCTGGATATCTGGAAAAAATCAAAGCAGTAGTATAAAAGAAAAACTATCACAGCTAAGTAGGCTCTACAAGTTAACGAGTAATAATCAACCAACTTACATTTACAGTTGAAAAATCATGTTTTCCCATACATTCCGTATGGGAAAACATGTTTTTCAACTACACTGTTAAGTTTGTTCTTAGGAAAAATTCATCCCATCTACGGAACCCTTCATTGTGTGTAGTCCAACACGCACTTGCTCGGTTTTTTATATTTAAGTTTAATATCAATAATATATTTTATTTGTACTTAAATGATGGTGAAAACCTCGAAAATTCGTTGCGTTGTTTGGAAGGACAACGCGGTCACAAAGACAGACACGAAAAGATATTTTAATTTAGGTATAATAATTATGTATACCTAGTAGTTGCCTTTTCTTAGGCTTAACTTAAACAAAAATCATTGTTAAAAACTATTTTTTCTGTCTCCAATTTAAGTAATAACTAAAAATAAAATACGTGAGGGTGTCAGATGCTGTGTTGTACGTAATTTATCTGCAGCTGAGCGGAATGGCTTACCTAATTCCGTTTGTGAGATGAGCTCGCCAGCTGACACGAGTGGGTTACATTCACTCTAGTTTTTAAATCTACACACATCTGTGGAAGGAATGCTCGTTGTAAGAGATAGCTTACAATCTGTATTACAAGGAATAAACATACAAGTTTTTTTCTTGATAATCTTGTTTGTTTTTCTCTATGAAATGTTCATTTTTAAACTTTTGCTTCGTCAGAAAGAAAGATTCCCACTTAAAATAAAATACATTTTATGTGAGAATCTTGTTGTCTTATTTTTTTGTTCGCAATCTTCATGTTCTGTTTAATTTCTTGTCTCCAAATATGTAATATACCTAATGTCGAGACCTCATCCTCGAACTAGTTCACAAGTGTTCACAGTTCAATTCTCACATGAAACTTAATTACACTATAATTCGAAGCTTCCTCGAGCCGAAGTTAATTTACTAATTCCATACCCGTTTGATGCCTAATTACTTTCAAATTGGTTCATAATTAAGGCGTCCCAAATAGTGAAATAGTCGATTGGCTTAATTGAACAATTAGGTCTTCAATAGCTTCTCTGGCTAGCGGGTGGAGGTCCAAAACTACCGACAATTCCCCTGTTTATAACAGTAATAGTGAATTTAGTAGTGACTAAGTCACATTTGATCATAGTTTGGCAAGTCACATGATAGTTATTTTAACAACGTGCTTAAATTTTATCGGTGGTGACTAAAATGTTCCTTGGATGAGTTGTAATGTCGAAAATAAACACGAAACTGTAGCTAGCAATGTAACAACATAAGAAACTGTGTTTTATATCCTTAGGTCTATAAAAGCTCTGGATATAAAATTCTCTGTTTTGTGATTGGAGGATATTGTTTGATAAGTCGTCAGGGAATATTATATTCTCTTTCTTTGCAAAGTAACTAACGTTAATTATAAAGACCAAGTTCTGGTAGGCAGACAGATAGAAAGAAAAAGTCAATTAAATATGAATCAGCGTGACATTCAAACGTTCTAATAACTTTAGATATTAATGAGCTAAAGGCTCAAGGCTTAAGGCTCTGGGTTTTTTGCTCATGTATGGGCAAAAAACCCAGAGTCGATAAAAAATAACTTATGTGGGTTAAAATGGCATTAATTGTAGATAAAAAATATGAAATTACTTTTTATTTTTATTAACCCTATGTATTGTTTTATTTTAATAATAGGTAAATGATTTTCTTGCTCTCTTCATGTAAATTAAGTTGATTAGCAGTATATATTATATAAGAAGACTTATGTAAAAAAGCGTAAGTAGATATTTATTACAAAAAATATATTGCTGTTACAAATTATCGCTGGTTGTTACATAGTGTCTGCATGCCTCACGTAGGCGAGATGCTACAACATGTTCATACAACGCTTTAGACTGCAGCAGACATTAGTCTCCCTGTCTGGGTAGGTTTCTTGATATGAATTAATGAGGACTGTTGCGATTCTGAAGTCACTCGTTGCATTCATCGCTGTTTTGTTGAAATAAGTGTTATTAGCACTCTCAGTCTTTAACTGACTTTACTTACGTTGTTTGGATGATGGAATATGTGCAATGTAACCACATGGTGCACAACCTCTTTTTGACCACTCGTTATATGACGCTTACAATTTTGCCAATTTATTGCGCTTATGATGATTATTTCGAGAGAAACTAATTTCACATTTGATATCTACCATGTATTTACTGTCTAACTGATGTTAACTTGAGAGCCCTGACACCCATATACACAAGTTTAAACTTAGCGTGGGTGTCAGAGGTGTATAACTCTGCATTAACCTACAATTTATATGACAAAGTTATGTTATACCAAGTGGCATATGTAAAATTGTAAAACTGGAAATTAAGATTTATTATTACTATTTATCGACTATCTACTGTCGTACACATAAGTTTTTAATCGACTCTGGTTTTTTTTGGACATTCTCCTTTGAGATGTCAAGTCTGGAACTTATCCTCCGTATTCGCTCAAAAGCTCAGAGTATAATATACGAACTAATCTGTGTAAAATTATAATGTCCGTGTCGCACCACTTTGACGCCCACTTTACACAGCCGGCTGGGACTTTAACAACCCCATCTTGATACCGGACTTCAAAATCTCGCCAACAAATGAAGTACCTCCCGATAAGCCGCTCCAAAGGGATCCACTCCAGAATAAATTGTTTTTGCGTAACATTTTGTAAAGATCGATGTTGGGAACTTAAAGGTGCGCACCGCTGATTTTCCTCAGCACGGATTTCTTTAAGTTCCTAATAAAATTTGTGTTGATTTAAATTTTGTTTTGTTTACCACGAGCCAAAGTTTCAGTTATTCAGTTGTTTCAGTTGCCAGAATGTTTTTCTTGTTATTATTTACGATACCGCCGCAATTAGAGAAAGAAGGAAAATTATAATTAACAAAATGGAAACAGAAAAATTCATAAAAATCGAAATAAACATTGAGGTTTTGTAATTAATGTTTATCCTGATACCAATTACGAACAAATGTAACAGAACACCCTATGTAAAATACAAATACACGGGACAAATATAAACAAAAAAGTGAAAGGAATACATAATCCAATACAAATGATTTGCACATCGACGCTCCGACAGCGATACATCTAATATTACGCCATACAAACATGACTGCTTACCGAAAATTGGAAGAAATCGTTGGTGAATGTAAACATAATTATTTTAATGTCAATATCAACATTGAAATTGTCCATTCACAAGTCCGGTAATGTATTCCCGCGGCGCTGGGGGTCACTTATGTAAACAAAGGTTTATGACGCCGTGTGGCATGAGAGGCAGCGGGTGGCGATGCGGAAGCGAGTAAACAGATGACAATGTACTTATCTTTGAGAAACACTGATTGAAAACAATGGAATTTTATTTAAAATGAATTTTTCAATTTACTTTGCGCAACAAGTAAAAGATAAATTAAATATTTATGTTTTATTAGAACAGTCATTTCTTGTTCGATAATATAATTAAATTAAAGGTACCTATCTAATTACAGAGATTGTAGTTTGTACTCGTTTAAATATTAATTCAAATTAGTTAATTAATTCGTTCGTACCTCAAAAGAATAGAATAATAAGCACTTTGTAATATTTGGCGTTCACAGAATTTCGCAATTTAATTAATTTTGTATAACATTCTTGGTCCTGAAACTAGCCTAAGGCTTAAAGGGCTTGAACCAAGTGATATTTAAGAGGGAAACTTCGAACTAAGTTATAGTAGCTTTGTAGTAGGTACCTATTAGAGTTTCTTGTTGAGTTTGTCAAAGGGAATAGGTACTAACTTTATAGCAATTTCTGCCGCTAAGTAGCATTGTTTCATTCCAGATTCTAAAGTACCACTAAACTATAAGTACAGTAATTTAAAAGATTACAATTTTGAATTTAATAAACGGCAACGCATACTATTATTTGGAAACTGTTGTGGAAGTTTATTTTCCGATGCACCGCTCCATTCTTTCAGCTCGCACCACACACCCCCGAGCATTTGTTTAAACAACTTTGTACCGAGTTTCTTACAACTACAGTTGGTTGCGATCGACTATTTGTTTTTCGGGCGACTCTTTGGCCGCGGCGCGGGTGACGTTAAGCAGCCGTCTACGAAGAATGAGGGTTAACGAACCAACACACACTCTCTATTTCATTATAGTGAACGGTATTGGGAATCGATTCAAACCCATTTTAGGTCGTTTGGCAGGACGCTCTGTGGACCCAAAAAAAGTTTGATGGATGAATTCGTGTGTTATTTATTTTGGGAAAGAATTTTTAGTTTTTGGGAGCAAAATAAAGCGCAGAGAATGTTCCAACACTACTCTTTTTTCGGGGTTGTCGTGATAAGTGACTACGGGATTTTATCATCATTCTTTGCTGGGGTATTTCTTGTTCAAAAAAATGTTTAATGTCTTGGTGCAGATAGCTGCAGCTCTCCAAGACACCTAAATTATTAGATGGTTTCCTATTATATGTATCTTGTATGTCTAACCCTGTTTCAGATGGTTAGATTTAGATTTAGAAAAAAACATAAGTATTTCTTGTTGTACGTATTTTTTTCGGCGTTTTTTTGTTATATTATTTTTGTTGTATTTTTATTATTTATTATTATAGCGGCAATAGAAATACACAATCTGTCTACCTATTGCCGTTCAGGAGATACAGCCCGCTGACAGAGGGACGGACGGACGGATGGACAGCGCAGGCTTAGTAGGGTTCCGTTTGGCACCCATCAGGTACAGAAGCCTAAAGAGCGAAGATGACGTTGAAATGCATAACATAACATCACGCCTGTGTTCCCCGAAGAGTCAGACAGAGCTGTACCATGTCCCATTCACAAATCCAGAATCCGGTCTGCTACTGAGAAATTCCTGATGGAAAACCCAATAACAGATTGTCTGACCTAGGAATCGAACCCAGGACCTCATACTCAGCAGTAGCTTTTACTCATTGTTATATAATGTGTAGTAACTATTTCATCTGTATTTTTGTTTTTGTGGCAAATAAATTTTATTATTATTATTTCCTTTATTTCATTTTTACACATATAATTTACATTTTTAAATATTTTTATAAAAACAAAGAGAAAACAAAAACATTTAAAAATATAAAAAATAGTAGCCAACCGGTATCGGGAACAGGGTCCAAGCTACCGGTGGTCAGGGCCCCTGAGAGAGGAATCTCCTAACGATACGCGCCGTGTCAAGAAGTACCGCTTTCTGGATCAAGCCCTTGATCCAGCTGCCTAACGAGAGCCTCCTCAGGTGTTGTTCGAGGCTCTTGGCTATTATACCATTGGCCGTCACGACTATCGGCACAATGACTGCTGTATCCACATCCCACATGTCGACAACCTCGCGAGCCAAGTCAAGATACTTTATTTGCTTATCTTTTTCAGCTTTCACGAGGTTCTCGTCATGCGGGACCGCTATATCAATAATCATTGTGCGACGCTCTAATCGATCTATCACCACTATGTCTGGCTTATTGGCAACAATAGTCCTGTCAGTGATGATAGATCGATCCCAATACAACGTGATATTGCCATTTTCGAGAACTGGGTCGGGCATATACCTATAGTACGGTACTTCCGATTCCACAAGGCTGTATTTCAGAGCAAGTTGCTGGTGGATAATCCTGGCTACAAGGTTGTGCCTATGCAAGTAGTCTCCGTTAGCCAGACGAGAACAGCCAGGAATAATGTGTCGGATAGATTCCCCCGGACGGTGGCATGCCCGACAGATGTCAACCGTGCCGTCCTTCACAATATATTTCCGGTAGTTGTTCGTCATCATAACTTCATCCATAATCGCAAAGACAAAACCTTCGGTTTCCCCAAAGAGATCACCGAATCGCAGCCAGGATACGGACGCTAATAGGTCTACATCGGGCCCATGTAAGGCCCGGTAAAAGCGCCCGTGAAGCTCTTTGCTCTGCCATACCTCCCTGCGGTCTTTAGTATCTAATACTATAGGTTTGCGCCAGTTCTCGTTAGCCAAGGATAGCGGGGTAAGGCCCTTGTCCACTGAGACCACATCTCGGTGCATCCCCACGTCGGCTTCTAGGAAGTATTCCCTGAGACTGCATACCTCACGGTTGTGCAGGGTCTTAGCATTTAAGAAGCCTCGACCTCCACACTTCCGCGGGATATACAGTCTCATCACCGATGAACGTGGGTGATGCATCCGATTTACGGTCAGCAGTGTGCGGACCCTCCTATCCAGGGCGTCAAGTTCCGTCTGGGTCCATTTGAGTATGCCGAAAGAGTACATCAAAACCGGCATGACCCAACCGTTGAAGGCGCGCACCTTGTTCCCGCCTGATAAAAGACTATTTAATACTTTATTCAGGCGGTTAAAGAAGCGCTCCCTCAGCGATTGCTTCATGTCAGCAGTGTTGATACCTAACGCTTCCGACATACCCAAATACTTGTAGGTTTCGATTGAGGAGAGGGATCTTAGGTGTATGGAGTCCGAGAGTTGGGTTCCCCCGGATTCCACAATCCCCCCTCGCTTTACATGCATGACCGCACATTTGTCCACACCAAATTCCATCCTGATGGCGCTACTGAAAGTTTCGGTAACCTTCAGTAGCTCCACCAGTTGCAAATTGTTGGGGGCAAAGAGTTTCAAGTCATCCATGTAAAGGAGGTGGGATATAACCTGACCACCTCTTCTCAATCGATAGCCCAGTCCTGAGTCCTCTAGCAGTGTGCTTAGAGGATTCAAGGCTAGGCAGAACCAAAGTGGACTCAAACTGTCGCCCTGAAATATACCTCGCTCGATCCTTATCGGTTCGCTATTCCTCTGGATCTGTCGACATCCTGGATAGCGAAGAACCGTCCTCCATTGCCCCATACATGATATCAGGAAGGTGCGTAGAGTTGCTTATTATTATTATTATTATGAGTAAAATAATCGCCGAAAAATATTCGCCCAGTGCGTTGTTGTAACGGAAAGACGTTTTATCTGATAAATGAATATCTGCGCTACCTATTTATTGTGACGGCGACCCCACATCAACTCACCTGTCAGGTACATAGGTTAGTGTCTTATACAGGTAAGTTCACATCGAATAGAGTATCGAATTATCGCCTTTGTTTCTATATGGCTTGGTGTATTGTAAAAGTCTTGATAAAATACAATAGACGACGAATATATTTAGTAACCTAATCCGCGTAACTTAAAGAGTCATAAAGAACCCTGTAAGAAATCAACACGTGTTTCACCTCCCAACGAGTCATCCTCAGGATGGCGATTAACTTGTTGTGAACCCGGACCCGACGTGAGGACACGTCAAGCGTCGAGAGCAGTGTAACACGCGAAGTATACGCTGCTCTCGACGCTTAGGATTAGGTTACTAAATATACGTCGTCTATTGTATTTTATAATGGATTTCCGCAAAGTCACGCCTGAATCAATTAACTATCTTAAAAGTCTTGATATAAAGATTTTGGAATTACCTCCTTAAAAATAACAAATATCTAAATATTTTATAAAACATTTGGCGTTTGTTTATATCTGTTGTTAAATAAAAATAGAGATAGATGAGAGATGTAGCAGGTATAACTGTTAGGACAAACTTCAAATCTTTTAAACTTTTGAAAAGTTAAAACGAACAAAGCAAAATTTAAAACTATCTGGTCACTGGATCGTATGGACTAACAATGAGCCTTGATGTTTTGCGACGGGAATTTACCAAAACTAAAACGCAAATGCATGATGATGTTTCGCGACGCGAATTTAACAAAACATATTTTTCGTTGAAACCTATATTCGAAGCTTGATGCTTGCTTGCTTTGATACCCTTTGTACTGAAATGTCTTCTTAAAATGTTGACAACGATGTATGTTAAAAAAATCGACACGTGTTTCACCTCTCAAAGCGTCGAGAGCAGAGCCTCTACTCTCGACGCTTGACGTGTCCACACGTCGGGTCCGGTTCGCAACAAGTCAATCGCCATCCTAAGGATGCCTCGTTGAGAGGTGAAACACGTGTCGATTTCTTACAGGGTTCTCGTTATGACTCTTTAAGAACAGTTAAGCGGATTAGGTTACTAAATATACGTCGTCTATTGTATTTTATAATAGATTTCCGCAAAGTCACGACTGAATCAATTAACTAACGCTGTATGTTGTATGAGAAACTTTAATGCAAATTTCTTTGTGCTGGGTATACAACTATAGACTAAAAGTTAGCATCGAAATATTTAGCAGTTACATACCTATTTATTTTGTCGACAGTACCTAACCTAAGTCGTACGTATTCAACAGAATAGAGAGAATTACAACCTACAGCACTCTAAAATCGAGGCACTAGAGTAACTAGTATCAAAACTACATCTCTACACCTCAAGCCAATTCCGTAGCACAAATTAATTCAGTAATACACTAGGTGGTTTGAGGGAGTGTACGGTATAGTACGCACCTGTAAACCTGCATTACAGGTATCAATATACCTGTTATGGGCACGTTGCAGTTGCTTTGCAAATCAATCGTACTTAGTGGCGGCTAGTTGTGGTTACGCTAGCTCACCCTGTATAGGGGCTATGCGAGTTAGGGCTATGTACCTGTAGATATTTTGCTAAGAAAGTGATATTAGGCTAGCTTGAGAGTAGTATTTACCTGGGCTTAGACGTTTGCAAGCTTGTTAAGTGTCTTGTATAAATCGTTTTGTAATTTCATGGACAAATTGTATTCAAACTGTTCGCTTATCTTATACTCATTTAGAAATCTAAATGAGTATAAGATAGAGCACATTATTGTTTTCAACAGCTGATACCTTATCCTAGAACAGAACAGCTATGCACTTAAATAGGTTAAAACCATGTAATGCAATTGAGCTATCTATCATAACAAATGTGCAGACGGCAAGACTGCTTTTGCAACATTAAAACCTAACAACCTTTGTCAACAGGGAAACGTTAAAATCCAAAACTAAGTTTAATTTGCCCCGTCGTTTAGCTAACAAATTAAAGCCCTTTGTATTCTATAAACAAGGCTTTAACAAGTCTTAGGTCTCAGAAACCAAATAATATGGTGTTGACTTAAAATATTTTTTGTCTGTCAGATAGATTATTTTCAATATTGGTCACGTATTTTTTTTTTAAATGTAATCAAATGATTACGGCAATACATTGAGTTAAAATGTGGCATGACGTATCTCTCCGGTAGATTTTATACTGAATTGTGACGTAGTGAGCCCCCACTTTAATGCGTACACACTTTAATGCGTTTTATCTAAACCATGTTTTATTAATATAATAAAGCAAATAGGTACGTGTCTAATATTTTTTTATTGTCTGACTGACGGATTAAATAGTTTTTTTCCCCCCAAAATCCCTATTCAACTCTAAAAATCTCAGTTCTAAAAATTACGAAACGGTTAAACTACGACTCATGCATCTGCTACGAGCTGATATCGTGAACTAAGTAGAATTGAAACAGTTGCATTACCAAACTACTTACTATTCGTGAGCAAAGTTATTGGCGTCGGGATATAGGGACCGACGCGATTTATATCCGTCATATTAGTTTGTATAAGCCGCATGGAGAAAAAGAAAAACCTAATCAAATACACTCGAGAGCAATGAATCCGGGTCACTTAAAGAATGTTAAAAATCTCGGAAACTAAAAATGATAGGTTAATGCAATAAATTGTATTTAATAGACAATGTAATACTCCTTAAATGAAAGTAAAAAAAATATGAGTCACCATACATTTTATTAACACAAAATTACATAAAGAAAAAAACTGCTGATCTCTCCTTAAAACAAAAATAGGAAACATGAAATTTTTGAACTTTATTACGATTTTCTTGAATTTTAATACTTCGTATTGCTTCCTCGTGCTTCCATTACTGCGTTTACGCGGTTTGGCATGCTGTACACCAAGTTCCTTATACGATTTTGGGGAATATTCTCCCATTCCTCTGTGAGAGCAATTTTGAGCTCACGAAGCGTGATTGGGGGAGGGTTTCGTTGTTTTACGCATCTGCCTAGCTCGTCCCAAGCATGCTCGATCGGGTTGATATCCGGGCTGCGCGCTGGCCACTCCATACGAGTAATGTTCATCTCTTGAAGGTAGTCATTCACAATCCTACCTGTATGAGGTCGGGCATTGTCATGCATAAATATAGCATCCTCACCTAAATTGACCATAAATGGACCAACGTGATCATTGAGGATTTCTTCCACATATCTTACGCTAGTTAAAGAGCCGTTTTCTATGATCACCAGCTCTGTGCGACTTTCAGAAGAAATTCCGGCCCACACAAGTACAGACCCACCACCGTAGGCTACTTTTTCTTCGATGCATGCTTGCTTGAATCTTTCCCCTGGTCTTCGATACACTCTGTGTCTTCCATCGTGCTTGTAGAGCATAAATTTTGATTCGTCGGAGAACATAACTTTTGACCAATCTTCAATACTCCAATTTACGTGGCTCTGGGCATATCTTAGTCTTGAAATACGATGCTCACGCTCCAGTTTAGGGCCGTTTGCAGGTCTAAGGGGTTTTAAGTTAGATTCAGCAAGCCGACGTCTTACTGTCCATGCACTTGGGTTACTTCCTCCGAGGCGTCGAAACTGATTTGTGAGTTCAGTTCCTGTGAGAAAGCGATTTCGAAGCATGGTGTTCACCAAGTATCGGTCTTCTCGTGCTGTGGTACACCTGGTTCTGCCCGTTCTTGGTCTGCGTAGGTTAGAACCAGTTTCTTCGTAACGTCGGAGAACTCTTTGTACTGTTGACAGCGACACACCGACAGTCCTGGCTGTATCGCGCTGACTCCGGCCGGTTTCCAGCATTGTAAGTATTCTGGTGCATTCTTCAGGCGTAAGCGACATAATTTCAGCTTGAATAATGAATATAGAGCACTATCAACATGGTTTATGTACCCACATAAATGACAGATTACAAACAAAAGCAAAACCAAATGCTGTAATTTCGTAGTTCCATCTTCGAAAGTGGCCCTTTTTCAAATTTGATTTTTTTATGATATAACTTTACAATAACTAAGAAGTTTTAATACCTTCATTTAAGGAGTATTACATTGTCTATTAAATACAATTTATTGCAATAACCTAGCATTTTTAGTTTCCGAGATTTTTAGGATTCTTTAAGTGACCCGGATTCATTGCTCTCGAGTGTATTTGCTTGAACCGAGATCGAAGCGAAAATGTCAAGCGTTTGGGTGTTGTTATAGTGTGGAGCGGAGCGGAGAGGATCGAGGCAGAGCATAGAGGAGCGGATCTGCGTAAATTCATAAATTATTTCTTTAGGATTTCATTGTAAACCCAAGCGCAGTGCGGCCCGACTGTAGTGTGCGTTGGTTCAAAGAAAATATACGAAAGTGATGCAGGAGTACGAAATACCTATATTTGCAATGCGATGCGTTGCGGCGCGGCCCGCCCTCATCTTTACTAGCCTTTACTTGTTACTACGGCGAGCAGAGATTTGTTGAAATATGAAAATGTTTTTTTAAGTTTTATTCTTTCCGCTCCGCCACGATGTAGCATCCGTCTTAGCGGTCGGCAACAGACATCGTTTAATATATAAAATAAGTATTCAGGGACCAGCTAATGAGTGATTTTGACAACGTAATAAAGTATAAAAAAATGAGATGGATCCTTCAAGTATCAAAGGTTCAAAAGTCTGACGTTTTACGAGTAAAAAATTATTAGCAGTCAATCAAAATAATAAGTCGTGTTTCTTTGAAAACGTCAAAGGCGGTTTACATTATTTTGTACCGAGATGATTTCGAAGAAAAATAAACTATATCTGTGGCTTTGAACTAGACTATTACCTAGAGTCTTATTTTTGCGTCAGTCGAAAAGAAAATGGTTGTCTGTCAAGTAGGTACCTAAATTGCATTTAGGTTTACTGCTTAACATGCTCTCCGAGGCACGGAGGAGGTCTCGGTAGAATCTTACAGGGTAATACAATAACAAGTAATTTACACGTTGATAAAATTTCGTTTAAGTTTTCTTTTTGTGCGATGTCTATCTACATAAAACATTTCAATAGTGAGACAATGTTATTATCAAAAGCAATATATCTTAGACAAAAACTTACATCACTACAAACAAGAATTTCGCGATAATATAATAATTTCCGTAATAGTTCTGTAAGTGAGTGGTTCACTTCAGAACTATTACGGAAATTATTCCCAGTAAAACATGTTCTTTATTCACAAAAAGGCCGCCCCAATACTATGAATAAAAAAATTCTCGTTATTCCTATTCCGTGTCATCAAAACGAAATATGGCTCAAAAAATATTGCCGTCTCCATCAGACCCTTTGACATCGTGAACATTGTCACATGACAGCTGAGGACCAAACGAATGGCAGGTGAGGACCAAAGTAATGACAGGTGAGGACCGAAAGGCTTCTGTTGTATTTATTTTTATAACTGGTTAGCAACGGTAGCCATCACGATGTTTTGATGGAACAATCAATGGTGTTTGAGCTCTCTGATTGAGTATTGTCTGAATTCTCTTGAGAGCCCGTCAGTGGTTGCTTGTAAACATGGCGTATTTGACGGTTGTAACGAGTTTTTTTTGAAGTTTTTGTTGCTCAATATTACTAGCAAGATTTTTCAACCAGTTTTGATGAAGTTATTACGGAAGAAAGCCAACATCGCCAATGACTGAAATTCTGCAAGATACAGCATGCAAAATGTAAATATTATTATGTTTACAGTTTCTTGTAATGGATTTTAGCCGTAGTATTTTGTAGGTGCATAGATGCCTTCTTTAAACTACACTCGAGAGCAATGAATCCGGGTCACTTAAAGAATGTTAAAAATCTCGGAAACTAAAAATGATAGGTTAATGCAATAAATTGTATTTAATAGACAATGTAGTACTCCTTAAATGAAAGTAAAAAAAAAATGAGTCACCATACATTTTATTTACACAAAATTACATAAAGAAAAAAACTGCTGATCTCTCCTTAAAACAAAAATAGGAAACATGAAATTTTTGAACTTTATTACGATTTTCTTGAATTTTAATACTTCGTATTGCCTCCTCGTGCTTCCATTACTGCGTTTACGCGGTTTGGCATGCTGTACACCAAGTTCCTTATACGATTTTGGGGAATATTCTCCCATTCCTCTGTGAGAGCAATTTTGAGCTCACGAAGCGTGATTGGGGGAGGGTTTCGTTGTTTTACGCATCTGCCTAGCTCGTCCCAAGCATGCTCGATCGGGTTGATATCCGGGCTGCGCGCTGGCCACTCCATACGAGTAATGTTCATCTCTTGAAGGTAGTCATTCACAATCCTACCTGTATGAGGGCGGGCATTGTCATGCATAAATATAGCATCCTCACCTAAATTGACCATAAATGGACCAACGTGATCATTGAGGATTTCTTCCACATATCTTACGCTAGTTAAAGAGCCGTTTTCTATGATCACCAGCTCTGTGCGACTTTCAGAAGAAATTCCGGCCCACACAAGTACAGACCCACCACCGTAGGCTACTTTTTCTTCGATGCATGCTTGCTTGAATCTTTCCCCTGGTCTTCGATACACTCTGTGTCTTCCATCGTGCTTGTAGAGCATAAATTTTGATTCGTCGGAGAACATAACTTTTGACCAATCTTCAATACTCCAATTTACGTGGCTCTGGGCATATCTTAGTCTTGAAATACGATGCCCACGCTCCAGTTTAGGGCCGTTTGCAGGTCTAAGGGGTTTTAAGTTAGATTCAGCAAGCCGACGTCTTACTGTCCATGCACTTGGGTTACTTCCTCCGAGGCGTCGAAACTGATTTGTGAGTTCAGTTCCTGTGAGAAAGCGATTTCGAAGCATGGTGTTCACCAAGTATCGGTCTTCTCGTGCTGTGGTACACCTGGTTCTGCCCGTTCCTGGTCTGCGTAGGTTAGAACCAGTTTCTTCGTAACGTCGGAGAACTCTTTGTACTGTTGACAGCGACACACCGACAGTCCTGGCTGTATCGCGCTGACTCCGGCCGGTTTCCAGCATTGTAAGTATTCTGGTGCATTCTTCAGGCGTAAGCGACATAATTTCAGCTTGAATAATGAATATAGAGCACTATCAACATGGTTTATGTACCCACATAAATGACAGATTACAAACAAAAGCAAAACCAAATGCTGTAATTTCGTAGTTCCATCTTCGAAAGTGGCCCTTTTTCAAATTTGATTTTTTTGTGATATAACTTTACAATAACTAAGAAGTTTTAATACCTTCATTTAAGGAGTATTACATTGTCTATTAAATACAATTTATTGCATTAACCTAGCATTTTTAGTTTCCGAGATTTTTAGGATTCTTTAAGTGACCCGGATTCATTGCTCTCGAGTGTATAATTAATTAGTGCTATAGACAAAAATAAATGAAATCCCAGTGTCAATGAATATAAAGAATTTCATGTTCGTTTTCAATGAAAATAATCCACATGCAATTTACCGCAGTCCACTAATCTAAATCCAACTTTCGAGAGAATGTAGACTTTAAAAAGCATTTCGAGAAACACGAGCTATTCAATTAGTTTCGAGCCATACACACTACAGCTCTTAACCCTCCGAATGTTGGCAAAGACATGAGCAATCAAACAAGTTTGTAAGGCTCTGAGGGTTGAATTATAGAAATTCCTTTCACAAACGGACTTTCAGCGGGCAGACGGGCAAAATAAATCGATTTAGACGAGACAAAACTTTTAAAAGTTACCGACTTAGAAATGATTTGCTTAAAATGGTTTTAACGTTGGACTGACCTAAATGAAAGTTATTGAAAGAAGGTAGGATACTTTTTATGCTACGATAAGTTTAAAACGTTATGTCATCTTTGTTTTTATTAAATACTAGCTTCTGCTAGTGACTTCATCCGCGTGGAAATGCACAATCTTAAATTAAGAAAGGTGTCTGAGTTAGGAGGATCCTGAGTTACAGATCACCCGGCTCTCGTAGATAGGACATGTTTATTTACAAAGCAGTAGAGTCAAGATATTATTGGTATAACAGTTTTGGGGATAGATTACCTCATTCGGCCCCCGACCCAACGCGTCGCATCGCATCGCCCGCCCGCGCTGTAACGTCGTTTTCTCTTAGCGTTCTTTCTGACTTCTTTTTGGTCGGTTCCTAAGGGTCGTTGGGTGAGGTTAAATATCCTATAACCTTTCTCAAGAATCCTAACTTAATATTGTAAATGCGAAAGTGAGTTTGTTACGCTTTCACGCTAAAACGGCTGAAACGGATTTTGATGAAATTTGGCTCATTTGACCTGAGTTGGGACAATATTTTTTTCCCTTATCATAATTTCACACGTGGGCGAAGCCGAGGGCAACAGCTAGTTTAAAGCTAGATTAGCGTGTTCAAACAGAGATGTATTTAATGATTCTTATGATTATAACCTGACACTGACCTGCATATTACAAAAAACGTAAAAAGAGTTTCGCGGGCTACCACTGCGGATCCTCCTTAAGTGGATAATGTTTTAAGTGATGAGTTCGCCATTGTCACTCTTTATGCGTAGGCGTCGACGTAGGACACCTTTTAGTACGCATATATAATATTTTATGATCATATTTTATTACAGCATCGTTCAAAGGTCAGTAGATAAAAATACCTAAGGCAGTAGAACCGCCGGGTCCACCTTATGGCTTGGGTATGCATTCATTTCACTTGCACCATCCAAGATAGAGAACATTTCTGAAGGATTAGCTAGCAATCTAGCGTAGACAAAATCTTGTATCTTTGCCCTCAAACCAGTTAGATTGTTCAGCTTCTTAATGTGAAATTAGAATCTCTTGGTCAAGATGCTTGCAGAGCTTTACATTTAGCGTAGTCTACAGGGTGTTTAGCAAAGTCAATCCCAAAACCTTTCCTTCGCAATTGATCACACAGTCGGCTGTAGAGCTGACAATTTGGTCCGACGCGGCGAACCGCGAGATTATTCCTGCGACACGGCCGATCGTAAACAATCCGGATCGGTTCGTATTGCCGGCACTTGCCAGCCGGTATCCGTTGTTTGCCAAGACCGTAGCCGGCTTAAGCCCGACAGTTGATACCTGTATTGTTATTGGTTACAATTCTCTTGAAAGTGGAGTTTGTAAAAGGTTTATTGAAATATAAAGATTGACCTCTTTCGTTTGTGTATATGTATTTTTGTATTTCTTTATAAATATTCAAAAAACTTTAATTGATAAGTACGAGTAAATTATTATCATTCAAACCAATCATTCATATTAATTTAAAGCTAAGAAATGTGAACAGTTTTATAGTGTAAGTAAACATTAATTTTAAAATCGATCGATTGATTGATTATGAATTTGAATTATTTAATTTGTGTTGAGGTTGTATTTATTCGTTGAATTTATTTGTGTGTGATTTAAAGATTTCTAATATGGGTTATGTGGTACCTGAAATAATTAAATTTTAATTTAATAATTAATTAATTTATTATAATTTAAAAAATAAAAAAGACGGATTAAAAAACACGTATTTACACGATTTTAAAACTAACAGACTTAAAATAATAATAATAATGTACAAGTATATAAGAAAGGGGGGGGGATAATCATAGGGCATCAACAAATTCTGCATCGCTGTCAACAGGAAAAGTGCCCAAAAGGCTGGCAACATTGCCATGATGTATGGCAATGCTGATTCTCTGGCCGAATATTAGGCCAGCCTTCTGGTCACATGAAGAGTGGACCAACCGTTTTGCGATGTCTTGAAAAACTAATTGGGCACTTAAACAAAACATACAAAAAAATCACGCATGCCATTATAATTTTGTAGGTAGGTATGCGACCACGGCTTTACCTTGACTGTTTTTGTACCTATATCTTGATTTCTGTCTGCTTATTTTCTTGTTTCATACTTTTTAGAACGGGATTTTTTAGTAGTCGGGTTTAAGTTTTTGAACTTACTTTTTATTTAATTTAGGATTATAATTTCGTGATAAAGTATTTATAGAGCCGCTTTATTTTTTTTTTGTTTTGGTTTTATTGTACAATAGGTATTAATTTTACAGCCGCGCCGTACGTAGCACGGTCTCACTTTTGATTGTTTTTAACAATTTCAACATATTTATTTACTTAGACAATAATTATGATATAAAAACATATTTGTAATGTGCTCGGCAAGTCTTTTCATTTGATATCCAACAAGGCATAACTAAAATTTTTAATTTTTCCAGTTCATGACTTTATGTCCTCTAGACGGCGCCATATTTAATGTGACGTCACACATCCTATCCAGCGAACAATCAAGACGCTTCCAACGAAACCTCATTTTTCAAATTATGATCAGTAGTTTAGAAGCTATGAGATTAAAATCATAACCCTCCTTTTTGCTTCGCCGTAGTCGGGTAAAAATGAGAACTAGCTTATGTCCTTCTCCAGCCTTGGCTATGACACATTACAATCGGGTCAGTGGTTTAGCTGTGATGAGGTAATAAATAAACAGACAGATAGTTACTTTAGTATTTACTTATTACATACGTACTAGCTTCCGCCAGGAACTTCAGACGTGTGATTCTAACTAATATTATAAAATAGCTGCAACTGTCTCGGTCCCGTAGGAATATCGGGATAAAAAGTATCCTATGCCCTAATCCAGCTCATGGTCTACGCATGTGCCAAGTTTCATTCAAATCTGTTCAGCCGTTTTAGCGTGGATGTGACGCATATTTTCCATCAACTCGTTTTATTTATTTTTTATTTTGTGTTCTTTTTTTTGTGTAATGTTTACCGCAAATAAACTTATTTATATTGTTTTTTTTTAACCAATAAAAACAAAAATATTCACTTTCCCATTTATAATATTAATTAGAATGCGAAAGCGAGTTTGTTTGTTTGTTTGTTTGCGGGGCACAGCTAATATCTTTATAAATTATAGCGTATGTTACTCAGTGATAATATAGCAGCCTACTGGTGAAAGATTTTTTAAAATCGGTTCAGTAGTTTTTGAGTTTATTCATTACAAACAAAAATACAAATCTTTTTTCTTTATTATATTAAAGTGTTGGAGTGAAATTTGAAATTACCGTTGTCAACAACAAAAAATAGAAATCAAATGGTAGTGGTCCGACTGTTTTCTTTTCAATTCTAGGCTTTGAAATGAAAGCTTGGCGAATTTGGAACATGTTACTATTTTTTGTTCGACTTGATCTGTAACCATTTCTGTCAGCATTGAAAGGCAGGGCAAGTTCCATGGTCAAATAAATCGTGCGTTTCAAAGTTTGTGCGCTTCGAGGAATACCCCCTCGTCTCGTCTGTGATTGGACGATTCCTGCACGTCTCCGCTTCAGTGGAAACGCACCCTTACTCCTATCTTCTTAACCTACCATTTACTCGGTTACTTTTACCTCTAGGAATAGATAAACTTATTTTCTTTGCAGAAAACTATACTACGTTAAGTCAAGGAAATTAATTGTTTATAAAAATGACATACAACTGTTAAAGAATGACAGTTGCAATTGAATATACAGAGGTACAAGGTTCTTTTGGCAATTAATAATATAAAATATTATTAATAAAAACATAAAGAGTATTAAAAATAAAAAACACAATTATTTACCAAAGACGGCGACGCCCCACTGTCAATGTCACTCAGGCGACAAAAAAGATGCAAGATGCAAGGAGATGTTATGCAGTGGTCGCACAACAAGCTAAGCAGCTGCTAATACCAGCTGCAGCTGCACCACGAAGACCCACAGTGTTTCTCAAGCATATCAGATGTACCTAATAACTTCAAGAGATTTCTAGGAATTCTAATCCTAGTAGTGCTCCTAGATAAACAGAACAGTATAATACTCTTCTATTACTAAATCAGCATATTCATTAGGGCATTACTAACAGAGTTTTTGTAACAAAGGAATGTTGTCTATGCTGAACTTTAGTTAGAAAGAAAACACTGTCGTCGCTCGGCATACAATACCGCGAATGTGACATTTTTGATGAATATCTGATTTTTATTTTATTTCATTCTACACGTTCAAATACGTGACGCTGCATTAAAAATCAGATTTTCGTCAAAAATGTCACATTCGCCGTATTGGATGCCGAGCGACGCTATCTTAATTTTGTAGCTATAGAAGCTTTTCTTTAATGAAAATCTTGAATTTATAATGTTTATCTTTGGTTTTAAATCCACGAGGATAAAAAACTGGTTCGATTGTTAGTTTTAAACTAAAAACAATGAATAATAGAATTAGATAGGAGTAGGAATTATGTCTGTCTGTTATCTAAATTTGACAGATAGGTAACCTGTGACCTGGAGAAAGACATAGGCTACTTTTCATCCTCGATAATTGTATTAAAAAAATAGACGCAAACGAAGTCGCGGGCGACAGCTAGTTGCAAGATATTTTTACTGTTGGTAATTGTGGACTAACTAAGTAACTGGATATCGAATTGTATACATCGGTTGTCGTAATTCAGACGTATCGACAAAAGGGATGATGACAAAAAAATAAACCGTCAGGTAGATTATTAAAAAGTATTTAGTATTTTTTTTTTTTTGTAATTAAAAGATTACGGCGATACATTGAGGTAAAATGTGCCATGACGTCACGAGTATGTTGATTTGATACTTATTTAAGACGTAGCGAGCCCCCACTCCCCAACTTTAATGCGCTTTATCCAAGTATTTTTTTATTAATATGATAAAGCAAAAAATACGTGTCTTATATTTTTTATTATCTGACTAACGGACTTAATAGAATTTCTTTTTTTTTTAACCCAGGCATCATCCCTAGTATAGGTACCTATCTAAAAATGTCCATTCTTGATGATTCGTGCCAGCTGTTTCTAAGTGCTTATCAAGTCTAAATAAATCAAGTTTGTAAATCATTCTAGTGTTAACAATATGGAATTCAATTCGTTACAAAAATAAACTGACACAAATACCTACAAAGCGGTCAGTATCCCGACTAGAATTATAGGTATCAAGGCTGGTCATCCTCAAGTGGGTAATAGTCCCGTAATGGTTCATTTATAAAACGAGGTTATGAGTTCGTAAAATCGCAATTTTGTTCACACAGTGTCATGTAACATAAACCACATAACACGATCTAATTTATATTCTTCTTAAATTGTAGATATTTTTGCTCCGTACATAGACTCAAGGGAGCTCTTCGTTTTGAATGTGTCCCTGTTCAACCATAAATTAGAAAATGTGTTTGAATTCTTGTTTCTAACAAATGACATCGAAACCACTTGTCTGGCTGATAACTTGAGCAAATTTACGAACAAAAGTAAGTTCAAATTGGGGTAATTTGTTCATTTCGTTCAAATGTCAGAGTAAGGCCCATCTTCCACGATGTTATTCAAAAGTACCTTGTTTCAAACTAAAATCACCGATGAGTAATCAGAATGTCACTGCACTAGTATTTTAATGGTGGTCCGTACACGACGCGACTTCAATCAATCAATCAATCACAGGCTCCCAGGCTGCGCCACAACGCCCTTTTTTTTTTTTTTTTTTGAGGATGGAAAATTATCAAATAACTTCTCCCGCTCTGGGTGGAGCGGGAGGGCGTGTCAGACTTTTACTGACTAAAACCCACCCGTGTTCCTTCCGTTGCCTGTGTGCCGAGGTCGCGATATCCCTTTCAGACAAACCCGCAACCCCGGCAGGCATTGGCCCTTCCGGACCCCGTCAGTTGGTGCTGACATCTCTTTGAGGCGCGCGTGGAACACAACGCGCCGTCGACCCGGGCCTGGTCCCTATCGGACGGCGAGCTACCCATTGCTCACCGTCCGCAAGCCCGCGCCTACGGTGGCCGGAAGTCGGCTCGCGACTCCCGACGCCCGGGGCGTCTCCTGCGGCGACTAGGGGCGCGAGGGGGCGCATTTTGCCTCTCCCTCGCGCGCTCCGCCTCCTCCTTCGCGAGCATTACTGCTTCGCAGAAGGAGGTGACGGCCTCCCATGCACTCTCGCTCCGGACCATGGCCTGAACCAGGGCCGGACGCGAGAAATCGCCGCCGCCGATCGCCTCCGTGAGGACACGGCGGTGCTCCGCCCAAGCTGGGCAGACCTCCACCGTATGCTCCACCGTGTCCTCCGGGCGATCCACACAGTGGTGACACCCGGGCGTTTCCTTCCGCTTTATCCTGAACAGGAACCTCCCGAAACAACCATGTCCGGTGAGGACCTGCGTCAGGCGGAAGGTGAGGACGCCGTGGCGCCTCTCTAGCCACTCCTCAAAGAGGGGACTTATCGCCACAATTGTGGCGTGCCCAGCGCCACAACGCCCTGTCTTCTACTTTCTGCATCCCAGCCACTTTTCTAAGGTTGTCGGTCCATCTACTGGACCCCGCTTGCCGATACACAAACACAGTCTCCACTCCAGGACTCGACGACGCGACTTACTAACGCGTTATTAACTATGTGTGATTGATTGCTTCCGTACACGACGCAACCAATCACAAACTAGTTAACTAGTTATTTTTGAGTAGCGTCGAGGGCGATGAGCCTAAGTCTCAAAACATCAGGGTAATGTTTCATAGAGTGGCTATATAATTATATTTTTTTTGCTTCTGGATCTGTCACTTAATCTAGTGATGGGATGATTGACGTCATAGTTGAGTGATTGGCTCGTGAGTTAAAGGCCGCGAATAGATTTGGAGACAAAAGACATTGGCGTTATAAAAAATCGTTCTGAGTTGCATGCTTTTGTAAACAAATTAATCACCAATAGTTTGATTTGAGTGTCCATGGAGTTTCTTACCCGTTCCTCCCCATAAGAACCAGCTATGCTTTGGAATGAGCAACTCGCTTCATCTGTCTGACTGACCGATTCTTTGACAATTGAAAAGTGCTTGTAATTGGTTTAATTGAAATAAAATTTTTGAATTTAAAAGAGAGCAAAATTTCTGTCCATTAAGAGCGTTCAATCCAAAAGTTGGCAATGTCGCAAATAGCTGTCAAATATTTACCAGTTTTGATTAATTTGGCAATATTAGTGTATGGAAATATGAAATATAGCTTAGTGAACTAGAACATTAATTATGAAAAGAAAACATTGAATTTGATGTTGTACCGTTTTTTAAATATTCGGTATTAAGATATTAATTATTGCATTTCATAATCAATATTTTAGTTCACTAGTAAGCCATATTTCATATTTCCAAACAGTAATATTGCCAAATTAATCAAAACAGCGAAATATTTGACGTCTATTTGCGATGTTGCCCACTCTCAGAATACATTCTCTTAAATAACCATGCTAATTTTTGGTATATCTAATGTTATGTTATTATGCTCTCGTGATAATGTCGCAACGATAAAAAAATCTTTTTCACAAAAATCTACAACAATCTAATTTGCATGCTTATGTAAATTTTATTTTTATAGGCGCTTATATCCATATCATACAAAGTAGCATATATTTTTTTTAGCTAATTCTTTTTTAAGTCTCGTTATAATTCTGGTCTTAATTGAGGGAAGAATCGACGATAGCCCTGATCAACATTAGTCTGTTATTCCAATATCGTATTCCTTCCAATCGCCTGGGAATACCGTCAATTCGAATCGCCCCAAATCACAGGCAAACACAATACCTACCTTACGTATCAATTCTTATTGCGATATATCGTCTATGTATATCGTATGTATATTATTATGTGGAGGATATCTCTGACTCTCTTTAGTGGTCAATTCTCAGGTTAGACAAGTGCTATCGGGTTTCCTGTTAGGGAATTCAGTATGTACTAGTTTCGTATTTGGAATAACAATAGGTTTATCGGATAGAACATAATAGAGGTAAACAATCTTCGGCCTAGAGCCTACAGAATATTAAGCCTTAGCTTAAAATTCTGGTAAGTAAGGTAATTTACGGCTTGTATTGCACCCGCAAGAACTATTTAAGAATTGCTAATTATTCTGTTAATATATAATATAAGATGATACCGGGCTGATTGCTCTAGGTATGCTGGATGTACTACATATGGCTCGTGAAAGCGTTTTGTTAATATTTTCTTTTTCTTTTTAATTGGCCTAATGATGCTAAAGTACTATTTATAATACATAAGTGTGTATTTTAATGGTACCCATAGAGACTCATGAATTTGTCTTGACTTAGGCAGTGGACACACTAGAAACAAAGCAGTTTTGCCTTGTGTATGGTTTTAGTACGTTTTGACTATGATAAAGTTTTGTTGGTGATTCATTTTGTTCATAACCTGCCACAAAGAAAGCTGCCGAGACTCAGTTTGGGCACAGCCTTATTAGAATTACCATCTCATGTCACTCTAGTGAGGCAGAGTGCCCACATTGTAACGCCAACTCGATCACTCTTGGGGTTTACGACAAACCTCGCTTCAAGGATTTCCTAATCTCTACGGTCGCGCGAGACAGCGCGCCAGATGACTTTGAGTCTACTATGTTGTTTGCAGAGGGACATAATTTGGATGCTGTTTTTCTAAAAAAATAAAAAGTTTTCTTTGTAGGAAAATTAATAAGCCCCAGTGGAAAGCATCCAAAACAGTCCTGAAGTTTATAGGATGTGAAGCAATGAACATGTGGTGCCTGTGAAAAAATATAGCATAAAGCTTGTTTATTTTTTGTTCATTTTTATCAGCATAAATTTACTAACTGGTCCCTTGAGCTGTAAGTAATCTTTATTCAAGCATCTTGTGATATAAATTTAAAAGCGTAGGTAGAATAATCCATATGTTATACTGTATCTCGCTGCCAAACTCGTTTCATTGTATACACGCCAATCAACTACGTTACAACAATGTACAAATTGATACATTGCAGCATGATGTGATCAAGATTCAGGTGGATGCAGTCCATCGAACTAAGCTAATTTCCATAATGTAATTCGGGTAACTCCCTTCGGATGCAACAGCCCCTATGTTGGACCGCGTGGGAGGGATACGGATTCGTTTTTATAGAGCTGTAGTACCCATGTGCACCGATTTCAAGGGTATTATTACCCAGATGGTTGACATCGATCCACATCATGTAGCCCGCGAAATTTAAATTTTCTTACGTGTTTTGCAATTTGCAGGTCAGTGCGAAAGTCAAAGTTCAATCATTTATTTTAAATAGGTCCTTATAAGGCACTTTTGAATCTCAAAATTTAATATAGATTAGATAGATTTGTTCCATAAGAAGAAATCTCTTATTGAAAAGTTTTTATGGAATAAATCTAACTTAGAATTGGTTCTTATGAGTATAATTCTGTAAATACATATCTGTTTGCAATCGCGAATCATATTTTGATCAAGATACCAACCTGACACTGACCTGGAAATTGCAAAAAACGTTCGCGTTCTTTCCATCATATTAGTATCATAGAGTATTTACTCCGGATATAACCTAAACCTATGTGGATAATACATTAATTTATTATTTAATTAAATGTAGCACAGAAATTATCACATATGCATGCATATCACATTGCTGACGACAGCACCGCACTAATTAAATGTACAGACATAATTAAATACGAACATGACATAAATGACACTCTTAAAGACATTGTAAATTGGCTTGACGAAAATAATTTAGTAATTAACCTGCAAAAAACAAACGTAATGCATTTTTATCAACGCACATCAGTACCAAATGTAAAAATAGAATTTAACAACTGTAATACATATAGACCAAGTACAAGTTGCAAATTTTTTAGGTATACTGATAGACAGTCAGTTGACTTGGAAACCTCAAGCTCCTTATAGTAAAAGTTTGCCACAGAAAGAAAATAATTTTAGGCACAAATTAAATGTAATGATCAATAATTTGACATTACAGAATAATAATTTTCATGTCATTGACACTAACAAGTATGTTAGTAAATATTTATATGTGACAAAATACAAATTGTATTTAGCAAAATGCTTGAAAAGACAAATAGCTTTATCGCTATACTTTTTTTTTGTTGATTTATCAGCCAAGAAATTGGCTAATAAAACAGTAGCTTCTATTGAGCAATTATCTGACATTTTCAATGATTCAGCCAATAACTTGGCTACACAACTTAACATTACTTTAAATTAGAAATTGAGACAAAAGAGGAAACCTCTTGCATAATTAATGGAAATAATTTAAATTTAAATACTAGTCCAAATCATCAAAATGTCAGAATAAGTTCTAAATCAGTTAACCTGGTGCACCAAAATATTCAAGGTATGTTGAGAAAAGACCTTGAAATTGAATTATTCATGAACTGTAACAACATTGATATTTTATGTATTACAGAACATTGGTTAAAAAGCCATCAGTTCATGTTTAATTTCAGTAATCACCAGGTTGGTAGTTCGTTCAGCAGAGAAAATGCAATACATGGTGGCTCATTAATACTGTTAACTAAACAATTTAAATTCAAAGAACGTAAGGATATTGTAAGCCTATCTGTTGAGCGGACTATAGAAATAGCTTGTGTGGAGTTGGAGCGGCTAGTTGTATTGAGCGTGTACCGGCCTCCGTCATCGATTTATGATTGCTTTGAGAGTATCATGGATGATGTGTTACAAAAGCTTGGTAAATTAGGGAAAAGTATAATTGTTTGTGGTGATTTTAATGTTAATTTATTAGAGGACTCATCGATTAGCTTAAAAATTAAAAATTTATTTCAGTCATATAACCTTAATCATTTATTTTTGGAGCCTACTAGAATAACCGCCACATCAGGTACATGTTTAGATAATATATTTACTGACATATTACCTATTAATAAAAAAATTATAAGTCAACTAGATTCTGACCACTGTGGACAGCTGATTACATTTAATAAACAAGATAAAAAAGTGGCTAAGAGATATATCACTGTAGTGCCAAAAACTGCAGGTCGCTTGGAGAGTTTTAAAAACAAACTTAATAGTAAATTACCCTACTTGCCTTATTGTGATGATCCTAATGAACTGTACAATTCCTTTTTTGCCATGTACTGTACAGAATTTAACTCAACATTTAAACCAAAGCAGATCTCAGTTAGTGGTTCTGCAACTTTCAGTGAATGGGCAACTAAAGGGATATTTAAGAGTAGAATCAAACTCTTTGAACTGTATGACGAAAGAAATTATAATAAAAGTAAAGAATTTTGTCAGTATGTTAAGAACTATTCCAAATTATTTAAACAAGTTTGTAGCGAAGCTAAGTGTCGATATTTAAGCTCAAAAATTAAAAACAGTCAAAATAAAATAAAAACTACTTGGGAAATTATAAACAATGAGACTGGAAGAGACAGAAAGCGTAGTAGTGACTACAGCCTTAATATTAATAATACAGTTATTAAAAAAGATTTAGAAGTAGCCACAGTTTTTGAAAATTTCTTTGCAGATATTCCAGTCTCAACCACTAAATCTTTAAATTCTTCACCCACTGTTGCTGAATTCCTTTTGAAAGAAAATGTTGATATTTGTGACCATGAGTTTAATTTCGACTATGTTAGTGCTCGAGATATTATTAAAACTTTCAATACACTCAATGTTAAAAAAACTGCTGATTTATGGGGAAATTCCGTAGAGGTTGCAAAATGCATAATCAACACTGTAGCGCCTGAATTAGCAATTATTTTTAATAAATGCATTGACTGTGGTGTAATTCCTGACTTAATGAAGAGTAGTAAAATAATACCTTTGTTTAAATCGGGCAGCACATCAGACCCCACGAACTTTAGACCTATTTCTGTGCTTCCCACCTTTAGTAAAATATTCGAAAAATTGATGCTAGATCAATTGCAAAGACATTTTAAAAAACATAAGTTATTAAACAGTAAGCAATTCGGTTTCACAAGGGGTCGCTCGACTTCCGACGCTGGTGTTGAGCTTCTTTCACATATTTTTGAGGCCTGGGAGAGGTCACATGATGCCCTAGGTATTTTTTGTGACTTATCTAAGGCTTTCGATTGTGTTTCACATGATACATTGGTCAGGAAATTGCATCACTATGGTGTTAGAAACACTGCCTTGGATCTTCTTATTTCTTATTTGGATAATAGGATCCAAAGAGTAGACGTTAACGGCAAGCGATCCCCAGGTTCGCTTGTCACTATGGGAGTTCCGCAGGGCTCAATTCTTGGCCCTTTTTTATTTCTCGTATATATTAATGACCTACCTTGCCTCATAAAGAACAGTCATGAAATAGTGTTATTTGCAGATGACACATCACTTATATTTAAGCTTAAGCGAAAACAGACCGTTATTGACGATGTAAATAATGCTCTCTCTAAAATTGTGCATTGGTTTAGTGTTAATAATTTACTTTTGAACGAGAAAAAGACTAAATGTATTAGATTTCTGACACCTAACGTTAAGCAGGTGAAAACCAATGTACTAGTAAATGGGACAGAATTGGATCTTGTGGACACCACTGTGTTCTTAGGTATTACTTTGGATTCGAAGCTTCAGTGGGGACCTCATATAACCAAATTGTCGAAGCGGCTAAGCTCTGCAGCCTACGCGGTGTATAAAATCCGTCATTTGACTGATGTAGAAACAGCTCGATTAGTATACTTTAGTTATTTCCATAGTGTAATGTCGTATGGCATTTTGTTGTGGGGAAATGCGGCCGACTTTCAGGCTATATTTGTGCTGCAGAAACGTGCCATTCGAGCAATTTATAACCTAAGTTGTAGGCATTCACTGAGGGATAAATTTAAGGAAATAAACATAATGACGGTCGCGTCTCAATATGTATATGAGAACCTGATTCATGTAAAAAAGAATATAAATCTATATTCTAAACACAGCGACATTTATAGCTTAAATACTAGAAACAAAGATTTATTTCTTGTGCCGAGGACTAGGCTCCAAAAAATTAGTAATTCATTTAAGTGTCAAAGTGTACGTTTTTACAACAAACTCCCAAGCCATGTCAAAGAACTGAGCCTCAATAAATTTAAATCATTTATTAAACAGAAACTATGTCAAAAAGGTTTCTATAAAGTTAAAGATTACTTAGACGACAAAAAGGCTTGGGACTAATTAAGCTACTCCAATGTACCCCAAGCAACAAACAAGTGTTTTTAGAATCAAAGACTACATGATACTATATGAGCTCATATAATTGTTTGGATTATTTTATTTGACTGTAAGTCAATTTATTTTAAATTTTGTTTCCATTTATTGTTGACATAATCTACTCATTAAAATGTTTTTATTTTATGAGTTGTTTGCAATTTGTGCTTATGTAAATTGTTTTTGCATTAAAGCATTATTATATAGAATCAAGTTTTTCTAACTGCACAGACAGCTGTGCTGCTGGGGAGTTTGTTGCGCCACTTCTTCTTCCCAGCTTAAGCACTAGGAAGTGGTGAAGGGTGGGCGTTTTTGGGGGACTGTCTTATGTAATTTTGACGTTCGAAAAGTGCTGATTCTCAGCCTAGTTTGAATAAATGACTTTTGAATTTTGAATTTTGAATTTCAGACGAGGTTTGTAAAAAAATTGAGCGTATCCGCGTATGTCTTATACAATTTAGCGAAAAAGGTCAACATCTCCACAACAGTAGTTGCATACCATGGTCTGGTCGCGTCCTTTTTAAGATACGGGATAATCTTTTGGGGAAATCGTACTCTACGAGAACAGGTGTTCAAGGCCCAAAAACGTTGCCTAAGGGCAATACTTAATAAGAAAGCGACAGATAGTTGTGTTCCTGTGTTTAAGTCCCTCAAACTATTAACTTTTCCGGCTATGTACATTTTAGAAATCGCAATTTTCGTTAAAAGTAACATTAACCTTTTCACTGCGGCGTCAAAAGATAGAAAGAGACCAGAAGAAGAGAAGTCAGTATAAATATCTACTAAAGGTCGAGAGTTGTAAAACAGCTTTACAAAAAAAAAGTGTTATTAGTATGGGCCCAATAATATATAATAAAATACCTAACATAATTAAAAATGACACAATACAAAATTTTAAAAAGAAACTGACAGCATTATTAATTGTAAAATGCTATTATTCTGTGAATGACTTTCTAAATGACACTGACTTAAGTACTGAACTAATTTAATGTAATTAAATTTAAAACACCTAATTGTGACATGTTTTAATTTTTTTATGCCTATTGTGTTCTAGATTATTTAAATTTGTATTTTATTTTTTAATTGTTTTTTATTATATGAATGTACCATGCCGACTATTATTGAACTGTAATACCTCAAATATAATTGTAACTATATCATCACTGCAATTCAATTGTTAATTCACTAATTTTATAATAATGTTGCATTTATTTACTGTACCTGCAATCTATGCAAATAAATGTTTACTTTACTTTACATAGTAACTGGGTTGTGAAGGCCAGATAAGCAGTCTCTCCATATAAAATAGTGCTATTCAGCTGCAACCGGTTAGACTGGAAGCCGACCCCCATAATAGTTGGTAGAAGGCTAGGCAGATGATGAGGATAGCACAGAAATCTTGATTTGCTTTAACATGTCACCACATCAATAGATTGCACCCGTGTGCGCAGGGGCGGGTCGATAGCACTGATATAAGTATAGTGCGTTTGTTCGTAAGACGGTTAAAAATCGATCCATTTTCAATGAGATCCAACGTCGTCGATCGTGACTGAGAGGAATTCATGAGTTTTCAAATCAGTATTTATTTCAAGCTATCTTTAATTGTAATTAATTTAGTCCTTGATTATGTAACCTAAATAAAATGGAATAACATAATCTCGCAAGATTCTACTGTTGTTGAAGTTTTAAGTTACTTATCCATCGTGGTTCTCAGAACGGCGAGGGAGAAATGCTGCTTGTTTGTGAAGTAATATTTCTCCGTAGATGTTAACAAGAAACAGGTAATAGAGATCCCTGTTTTCCCTCTTCGAGTCGTAATTAGAAACTCGGCTAGTATCGGGAATTTCGTAATGCCACACGAATAGGTCTTTAGGGTGGTTCCTGATAAGTTAAACATTTTAGAATGAGATAGCAATACGTTAAGGTGAGATGAATATTTACGCAGTACCCATAAAAACCGCCCTGGGGAAATACTGAAGTAGTATTGTATTGACAAAATCACATAATTTAACATCACGCCTGTAATTCTGGAAGGGTTAGGTATACCTATTAGTACACCCACATGTCGCCAGTTATCAAAATCAAGATAACAAAAGACAATAATAACTGGTAAGGTTTAAAAAAGTAGTTGAGTTTTAGTAAGAATCTAAGAAACTCTGTACTTATAAAATAATGATTTTTTAGCAATTTTCATTAGGTCAATGTAAAAGAGTCTTATTTAAAAATCGTTTATAATTTAAATGTATGAGTGTAAAACTATGGACTAGAATTATGTCTGAAATAAATAAATAAATAAATAATATCTCTCTTACAGCACCATAAGGCTGGATAACAGTAAAAAAACAACCTATTAAAAACTTCACCAAAACACTTACACACTTAAATAGAAAAATAACATCGTCCAACTCAAGACTCGGCCTTCAACAACCCCGTTTACGACCAATAAGAAACGTTCAAACTAACTCCTTTACTAAAACCAACTCCCATTCACTTCGCCGTCGTTCATCATTACGTAAAGACGGACGGTAGTTGCAAGTTTCCATCCGACGACCGACGGAACTGCACGACGAGTTCCGAACAGAACCGAGCGGTATTGTTTATTTACGACACACGTGGGTAGCTGACGGGGGCACACACGGGAATGAAAGATGGCTAGCAAAGCGGAGAAGTAAGATGTATTGCCTACCCCCATTTGTGGCGTTTTTGGAAGTTGTGTCGATTGTGTGCGATGTGCATGTAGGGTGGGAATTTGCGTTCGTATTGTGTTGAAAGTGCTTGTTCGTTTGGTGTAGATGTACAAAAATGTGGGTTTTGGAAACTCCGTTTTTTATTTTTTAAACACAAAGGCGAGCTGACAAAAATATTCTATTTTATTTAATTTACCATGTCAGCTGTGAGTTGTATAGTCTTTCAGATTTTGTTGTTTTGTATTTTGATGTTGGAATAAAGGCTCGTGCAAACCAGCGCGACGCGACGGCGCGACGCGACTTGACCAATTAAATTTCTAAGAAAACTGTACGGTATAACAATAACCGGTGTCTAGTCTGCACGAAGCTTTAGGATAAAATATGGCGAGTATTTCAACATTAAACGTAAGAAAAATATACCAGTTACAATAAATCCAAGCGAACAAAAGTTATTATAACAAGTTCCGCGAGACATTTATTTTTCCTCTCCACTCCCAACTTAATAAAACTCGCTAACCAACCTGTCAGTGCGTGTGTCACAAGCATGTAATCGCCAGCTCAACGGTGTTAAGTCTCACTAGTCTCAGTTCGCCGGTGTTTTGATTAATTAATAGACAAGCAAATCGATCCCACGAATCAATAAACTGAGTTTGAAGGCTGTTTAAAGCTCTGAAGCCTCTCCTACATTGTTCCACTGGTTTAGCTGTGGGTTTGAGGTTTCCAAGGCATGGATTTACTTCGGTCTGTAATCTCCTTTGTTTCGCTCGAAGGAGTTATGAACTTGATAATCTTTGACGTTGAGGCGATCGATGTGGTTAGCGCAGATAGATATGTTAATTAAATTATTGAATAATTTAATTTTGAGATTGTCTGCTTTCGACAGGCAGAATTTTCTGAGAATGAAAATCAATCACAAGTTCACAATCTAAAATGTAAATCTAAAACTATTTTTTTCTGACGAATGTAATTTGAGTAGCAACATAGTGAGGAAACCGGCTTGTCTGAGAGATATTTCTCGACGGCATGTGAAGCCAAGTCAGAGGCCCATGGGCGGCTTTAAAAAATTCAAATTCAAATTCAAAAGTCATTTATTCGAACTAGGCTGAGTATCAGCACTTTTCGAACGTCAAAATTACATAAGACAGTCCCCCAAAACTCTTGACACCAGGTTTGTCACTAAACACACGACAGAAACACCAGTTAATAATTCACAAATTAAGGGTACAGTAGTCAGTAATTCTTCCATACAAACGTAGTATGATGATTAGGTACTTGTCTGTTTGACGGCGTACGTTCAACACTAAAAATTATATCAATTTGTCTTGTAATTATCTAGCCCTTTAAGGAAGCAGAATTGGAAAAATAAAATTGATTTGGAAGTTATGAGCGTCCAAAACTCCCATATTTCAACGCTAATTTTAACTCGTCTCGTCTGGGCGTAAATACGAGTAAATAACTTATGTAGTTATAAAATGGCAAAATAGAAACCATAGAGTGATAGATAATTTATTCAACAGTTTAAATAATTCCAGTTTGAGTAAATACATTAATCCAGTAGTTTTCTTAAATAGTCCAGTAGTTTTCTCTTGAAATTTTACGCACTCGTTCTTGTTATAAATCATCGTCTATTTCACTAAATACATGAATAAATATATAAATAAAAACAAGATCAACAAATACTAAATAAAAAAATAATTTGACTAATTAGCATGCATATTAATTAACCCACCTTCGAGCCGGCAACTAGTGCACCCCGGCACGGCATACAAACACAACTATACTCAGTAACAACTAAGTGATCTTCTTAACAAATAATCCCTTCGTTACCAATCTACACTATCGCGGCTTATTAAGTCAAAGTCACAATGAAGCCAATTTCAAAACAAAACTACACCAGGCATATCTTGAGTATCATATTTGAATCAAACACGGCTTACTTTGTTAATGCAACCATCTCCGTCCAGTTATCTTGCCTACGTCGTTACTAGACGTCGAGTGCTTACGGCACTCCGTCGGCCAAAGTAGGATAACTCAGCATCCCTCAGGATCCCTCTCGGGAGATCTTGGTCTCCGCCTTTGTATCGGAGGTATCGGAGAGTTTCTTGGCACAGTTGAAAGATAGTGAGATATCTGTGTCCCGCTGGCCAAGTCTATCTAATAAAACCGACTCGGTTTATGGTTTATAAAATATGGAAAAGATTTTGATGCAAGATTTGCTCCAGATTCGTGTTGTTGGAAGGGGAGTTCGAGGGCTATAAAGAAAATAATGGGATTGGGAATATAGGTCAGTAATAACACAAAAATGAAAATTCAAAAGTATAAAAGGCTGAGTTTATTGTAATTGTTGTTAATTGTAAAATGATATAAATTGTTGAAAGCTAAGTGCACTTCAAACCTTATTGTAGTGTCGTCATCGTACTCAGAGATTTTGACGAACACACTTGTTTTTAAAGTAACATGGCGGGTTCATTTCGCAATACCTTCGAATTATGAAGTGATTTTTAGGAAAAAATACCTTTTTTCTAAAACATGCAGGGAAATTCGAACATTATTTTGACAACAATATTCGAGATAAATTAAAATTGCGGTACTGGTCGAATAAACGCGAGCGCCGGGCCGGCAATGTTTGTATAAAAATCCATATCTGTCGTGTTTAGCGGCCGAATAAAATACTACGAAAACTCTTAACTTCACGTTATTTAAAAATGGAACGAACGTTTTCCTTCAACACATTAACAACGAATTAACTTATCAAAGATTTTATATGATTTTCTATTTGGTCTGCAAAGAGAGCTGTTTAAAGTAAAAAAGAAACAAATGAACATAATGGCGCGTGAAACATTATCGTTGTTCGTCATTGATTCTGTAATTTATAATTAATTTACTTAGTTTGAATTTCCGCGCATTATTTGAGAAAAAATACTATACAAGCCTTGGTGGCAACCAGGCATTCATGAAATCATGTAAATGTGCCTCGGTTTAGCCTTAGCGGCATTTTCACGATCATCCATCCTCTATACATCTGCGTACCATAATTTCCGAAATAAATGTTTAATTACCATGAGGTGCTAACAAATAATGTTGACTACTGGAAATAAACTATATACTTTCACAATAAAACGTTTATTATATACAGAAAGTACATTTTATATATTGCATTTAAATTAAATAAAAAAATTGTGCGACTTCCTGTTGCAAACTAGATGACTTAGATACTAAAATTCCTTTATCGTTGCCGTTCCGAAATTATTCTGTTAGGTGTCACCGATCGGACGCGTGACATTGTTTCGCCATCCCTGCCCAGGTGCAGGGTATTTTACCTACTAATACCACATTATTTGCTATCTTCCTTCACCTGTAAGCACTAATAAAACACAGAGATTACCCATCACGTGCCAAGTTCGATTATTAGGCCAATACATCTAGCGACGCCGCCAGCCCCGAAAGTCATTTGTTATGACTGTCTACCCCGAGATCTATGTTCCTACGTTATGATTTGATTTTTGGCTGTTTTTCAATGTGTCATAGTGTCTGTATTATCTTCTTTCTGTCCGTATCTGAATTTAATTGGAGTCGTCTTTTTGTGAGACGTCATTATTCATAGAGTTCATCCATCTTCATTGTGGTCTTCCTTTTCTGTCAAAGCTTTATCTTTTTCTGCTTTTTCTATCCTTGAATCTATTCTGTGAACTGGTTCTTCATTTCTCTGTACCATTATGTAAGTATTAACAATGAGAAATGGCTGTCAGTTATACCTTATATCCTATCTTTCTTCCATCACTGGCGCTACTTTCAAACTGCCTCTTAGTTAGATTTACCTCATATCATTTGCAGTGACTTTTAGAATATTTATGTCATAAGAAATCGTATCAGTAAGACTGCAATTGAGCATTCTGTCATCATCATCACTAGTTTAATTACCCAGTAAATTTTCAGCAGCATTTCTTGCCAAAGCCTTAAGCTGCACTTGGCACCGGAATATATCCTTATTTTTTCACTTAATACATTTCAGATCCGTAGAAACTAGTTGATAATAAACTATTTTAGTTCTCAGAAAAGAAATAAACTGTTTAGTCGCTGTGCTGCAAAAACTTGTCCGTTTCTTTTACTTTTTAAACTTCACAAGTCACGGAGGATCGCGTCGTCTTAATTCGTTTATATCCTGCACGACCAAGTTTAAAGCCGGTTAGCAAGCAATTAAGCCATGTATGGCAACAATATTAAGTGCCTCGACGTCTATGTGGCGTTGGCTCTCTGCCAGAACTATATCATACAGTCCTTTAACTTCTTCACAATCTTCATCTTCGATATTAAAATATATCTTTTTATTTGGCACACAATGTTTTCGCCAAATCATATTTTTATAGAGCACTAAAATGACAAATACAAATGAGGGCTGTCATCCGCAGTTCCGTTCGTGTATAAATTATAGATGTCATGTTTTTTTTATTTGCCTCCAATTGGTAGTGAAAGAAAATGAATAATTAATTCGGAAACGAAAAACGTTATAACTAGTTTTTTCACGAGATGAAAATTCAAACAAAAACGCCGAAGAAAATGCATAAATATTTGTCTTGAAAAGTGAATAAATATTTTTATTTTACCAAGACGCCGTTATAGACGAATACACAGAAATGGAGGCATAAAGAGTATATTTACCATATTAATGGAAGATAATTTTTATTGTCCCTAATATTCTTTTCGACGACCTCTTCTCTGAAACTTTTGTAACCAAGTTATCTTCAGTAAATAAGGAAATCCGTCTACAAATGTTTGTTTCAATTCGTCCTTTAAGATTGACTGTCGATATTAAAATAATATCGCTTACAAAGAAATCTATTAACAGTGAAGTGAAAAGGCAAGGCTTGTTAATTTAGTTGATTTATCACCCCTTCCCGTTATCAGATTAATAATTAATGAGCTATTTTATGGATATTGAGGGTCGTATTCTGAGATTAATAAAATATATTTTGAAGTCAAACTTAAATAGGTACCTACTTAATTATGGAGTGGAAGGTAACAAGTCGGGGAATCAATGATAATGTATGGTCATAATTTTTTGCAAAGAAAGTAATAGTAGTATTTTTAGTAAAGAAATATTACGGTTTTGGTTCTTAGGATAACAATGTATGGCACCACCGCACAAACAAAGTTTAAAGTCTATAAAACAGCAGTTCGTCCGGCGTTATTGTATGGATCCGAATCCGAACAGCAAACACGCAACGCACGTTGGACGCATGAACATCAACGGTCCAATAAAATGAAGATGCTTAGATGGGCGGGAGGTGTGACCAGACTTGACAAAGTCCACAATGAATACATACGAGGCAGCTTTAAAGGCGTACGAATCACTCATAAGATGACTGAAAACTGCCTAAGATGGTATGGACACATTAAAAGACGAAATGAAGATCATGTGCTACAAATTGCACCAAATCTGCCGGAACAAAAGAGAGGCAGAGGCCATTGACTTGGTGGTCAAATATAAAAAGAGACATCAAGAAAGCCCAGTTGCCAGAACCGACAACCCAAGACAGGCTAACTTGGCGCAGAAAAGTGAGGAGACCCGACCCCAAATAACGGGACCAAGGATGGAAGACGAAGAACTATCATTAGGGCAACCTGTAAATATTTAAGAAATTTTTATATATAATTAAATAGTGTGGAACTGTCCTGTCTGATTTATTATCTCCAAGGCCTTTCGTATTTACATTATAATATTATGTTGTCTGTCATCAGTCAATTACAGAGGAACACTACAGCCTCCAAATTATAGGAAGTGCTTAGCAGTTAAATTATATCACTAGCACTTGGCTTTTATTAAATACTCTAGTATTTGTGGTTTAAATCTATGGCTGGCAACACTCAGATTGCACTGAAACAGGGCCTCATTATAAAGTAAAAGGGGTCCTTGTTTCTTGTAGTTAAAAATAATGTTTTTTTTTTATGTTCATACAAAAGTAAAAATTATGAATGTTACAATGTACTTATTGTTCCATGGAATAAGTACATTCTAACATTTAAGTAGATTGCTAAATGCAGAGTTTACATGAAAATTGTTTCAGTTAAGTTGTAACATAATTGTAGAGAAAGTGCAACGATATTTCAGAATTTTACACAGTTTGGGACCGAGGAGAAACTGGGCCGTACGTGTTTTACAAGGCAACTAAAGTATAATAATAAATTGACAAGAGTTTTTCTGCAAACTATGACCACGTACGCCGCACTGGGCGCGAGTGGTGGATTACGGCCCTCGCACAGAGAGGAGGCTTTTGGCACAGTATAATTAAGTAACAGTATTATGTGTTGGCAGAGACCTTGAAATAATTACCTGCGGTCGCTCGGTAGATAAACCTTCCGCGTCCGTGCGTGAATGCCGCGCGCTCGATACTGTTGCGTGCTTATACAGGGTGTTTGGCGCATGGACCGACACAATTTTTTCAGGGATTTGGGAGGTCATTAGCTAGGTTCTACCCATACACCCTTTTAGTTTTAGTTTTTTTTATAATTAATTTAGAAGTTGTAAAATTTCATTAATTAAATACAAAAATTAACTTTGGAAGCTTGTAAGGAATTTTCTTGAAACCAGTTGTATAAAACAAAGATGTTTTTAGATTTAAAGGACTTTGGAGAATGCAACAAAATTTGTTTTGTGCCACTACACCCACAAACAAAAAAGTTATTTCAAATTAAAGGACACATTTTGGGAATTTTTTTCATTTTAAAAAAATAATCATATGTAACCAACCGTGACATTTGGGACAAAGGGTGTATGGGTAGAACCTACCTAATGACCTCCCAAATTCCTGAAAAAATTGTGTCGGTCCATGCGCCAAACACCCTGTATACACTGAGATTTCGAAGCGCGTTTCGGCCGTTTTCCATGAAGGCATAATACTGTTACTTATTTATACTGTGCTTAAGGCCACGTCATCTACCAAGCATAGCAATTTCCTTCTTGAATGTGGTGGTTGTCACTGGGAGCTCTATGATCAGCAACATACCCTAAAAGTGTATCCACACTGTGAATATATATAATATATGTGTGCGTGTGTGTTAAGTCCGCCTTTGTACTTTTTTGAGCGTGAAAAGTTTAAATAACTAAATATAATGAAATACAATGTTTCTATAGATGTTAAAGAAAAAAAAGTTAAAAGTTTATGTGTAAGGTATATAACATTTACAGTACCTTATAAACTTTAAAGAAAAGTTTAATATCCAGTCCAATTTCCAGCCGCTTTCATTAGTAATATTTAATTCTCATTTAGTCTGTGTTTTGAAGAACATTAATATATATTATTCGCAAACTAGAAACTAACTAATGATATTAGCTTGAAATAAATAGAGGCGGTTTAATTTAATTCTAATAGTTTATAGGCCTTTTATTACATTCGAGAGTGAATACAAGTCTATTTAAATAGTTTCAACGATAAGTTCGCTTAAAACATTAATAGTTATATACCTTTTATGTACGGAAAAACAAAATTCATTATATAGGTACCAGGATCCAGCTTTTCATTTAACAGAACTAAAGAGCCTCAAATAAAACAGCCGCAAAAGCTTTAAAAAACATTTAATTAAAACTAGTGGCCAGTGTAACTGGATCGGGTGAATGTAGCCCGTTCTCATGGCGACACGACACGACACGTGATACGAGACACCGTGAGACATGTCGCGCGCGACTGAGCGTCAGGCACGGCTGCGCTGAGCCGAAACAGACGACCTTTTATTTTACTGGCTGTTGTTTATGTTGCAATTATTTTATTTAAGAATTAATATTTAAAAGTTGATGCTAGGATGATTATAATAAATTATCTAAAAAAACAAGGCTCGACTGGTAAAACATACCTATCTCTGAAAAGAGAAAAACAAGCATTTAACTTTGTTTTGTTGTAAATTATCTCGGGCAACAAAAGTTACAAAGGTATTTGGTTTGTACCCCGCCTTACAAAAACAAAGTTCAATTTTGTATTTGCAGATCGATATAAAAATATTATATAGCCTATGTCACTCCCACAATTAATACGAATCTAACGATACCTCATAATGTTAAAATCCATCAAGCCATTTAGGTTATAGAGCGTGTCAAAGAAATAAAATACATAATCCCGAAAAACATTACCCTCCTGGGGCAGTCGGGTAAAAATATATTTCGCAGGTCAGTTAACAGTTACTCTGCAAAAGTTACTAATAGAGGAGCAACTCCCGTGTTTATAAGAAAGTCGCATTGATTAGATTGAGAATGATTTCAATCGATAAAATACCTAATACTTATACATTTTCGAAATTTGACATTGATTACATCTGAGATACGACTAGACTTCGACCGTTTTTATTTACGGGAATGGCCAAAACTAACTAGTAAAGGGAAAGTCTGCTTACATAAGGAGAAGAAACAAGTGTTCATCATCAGTAATGCTCACTGAGTGTATGTAGACCATGTTAGAAATCCAAGTCATAAACAGTTCTTGGTTTACAATGGTACAAAAACATGACGGAGATAGTCAATAATGTTAACATTCACTGAGAGATGACATGGAAATAATGGTTTAGGGGGATATTACACTATCATATATATATCATAAACCTATCTACGAAGCTCAAAAATTACCCATAATATATGTAACATCCCCCTTAGAACCGATAACCTTGCACTATGTGTTTTTCAGAAGTTTTATACTTCGTAATTACAGTACCAGACTTCAAATAAGTTTAAAAGTTTACTATACGAGATTTAAATACGTCGCAGATTATAAGAACTCCGTCTCGAGTAAGATTAAAAATTATATCAAAAGGACATGCAATGTTATTCGTCTGTTCTTCAATAATACTTTCATTTGATATAATAAGATTTTGTTCATCAACTTAGTTTAAATGAAATACAGTATTCTAAGTTTTGATGTAAAAAGTTTAAGCTCTTTTTAAAGATACTGTCTTGATTTTCTACATTATAATGATACTTTTGGTAATTTTAAAGTAGATAACAATTAAATAATGCTTACAACTAATTGGATTATAATATAGTAAGGGCTATATTGAGGCGACATCGACTAGAGGAGCGGAATAGAGTTGGTACGCGAACATAGTGAATACTCTTTTGAGCTTTTGAGTAGTGCAGCGTCACTGCCTCTTGCAGTTCAGTTTTTCAAGTGTAGGATGATTCTAGTAATTCTAGGATCATAAATTCCACAAAACAAACATTTCTGGCTTTTTTCTACTTGTATTGTCCCATTGCTGGGCAAACGTCTCCTTCGTAGCTTTTCACTGTTTCCAGTGCATTGCCTTCTCTGCATCGCATCTAAGTCAGCACGCCAACGTTTCCTAGGCTTCCCTCGGCGACGACGCCCTTTTTCTTGCAGCCACTGTGTGTTATTCCAGTATATGGAACCAAATCTTTTAGCTTATTTACGTGGCCACACGTTTAGTAGGTATATTTACCTTATGACACTCACTTTTGAACACTACAAAAACGTACCTTTACTTATTATTCAAAGTTCAAATCTGTATTTTAAACTTCATCACTATTAATTCCATCTTTTTGTAAAAATCTTAGAATATCTTATATTCTGAGATTTTCATCATTGTCACCTGTCCTATTTGTTTTTCTGTATAACCTGCCATGATTAGGCGGCTCTATACTAACACTAGTCGTATAAGCTACTGGCCATCATACAATTATGAAATCATTTGAATAAGTTACTGCCCGACTTGTAATTTTGAAGTAATTTGACTTGTATTTGAAATATTCAAAATGTACAAAAAAAAATTACTTCCGTAAGAATAGTATATAACCCGGCGTTGCTTAACAAATAAATTCAGTCTACGATATACTGTCTTTAGTCCACACTATGGAGTATTTTGAGGATTTCAAGCTCCTCCGCTACTGCCTGCTGCTCCCAGACCTGCTGAGCGTGAGGATCTCAAGCTCCTCCGCTACTGCCTGCTGCTCCCAGACCTGCTGAGCGTGAGGATCTCAAGCTCCTCCGCTACTGCCTGCTGCTCCCAGACCTGCTGAGCGTGAGGATCTCAAGCTCCTCTACTACTGCCTGCTGCTCCCAGACCTGCTGAGCGTGAGGATCTCAAGCTCCTCTACTACTGCCTGCTGCTCCCGGACCTGCTGGGCGAGAGGAATTTAAGCCCCTCCGCTACTCTCCTGCTTCGTGTTGCTTCGCTTCGTGTTCGTGACTCCAGGCCGCTGCTTCTCTACAGCCTGCTGTTCCTGTTCCGTTCTTAGATCCGGGTCGCTGCTTTGCCACTGCTACCAGCGCCGAGCGCCTTAAGCCGCTACGCCGCTACTCTCTCTTTTTATAATTCCTTGTACCTTTATCTTTTAGTACGCTTCATGTCTTATTTTTTTTCGTTTAGCTTCACGGAGGTAAACGTAACGTTACAACTGTTACATTTAACAACTTTTATTCTTCTGCTTTTGTATCAGCACGATTAATTAAAAGATTGACCTTTAGGTTAAGAGGGGTTGACTACTTAGCAACCGCCTAACCAACATGAGTATCTCAGTATATCGTCAGTTGTACCTATTTTAAAGGCTCTAATAATCCGATCCTAGTCTAACATGGGTGAATTAATATTAGAAGTGGAATTTTATTCCTTTCTAATTATACTTGCCTAAGGAATAACTATGTAGGTATATTTTTATGTTCTAAATTGTACATAAGATATCGTTAAAAAAGATAGCTGTTATCGAATCACCTTTATAATGATTACTAAAATGAGTCTTGCCGCTGTATATCCGATATCATTTCGCCAATTATGTTGAGGTGACTAAACTCGGGAAAATATCAGTTTACATGTTGTGTCGTTGAGGGTAGCTTAATTCATGATAAATAATCAAGAGGAAATAAAAATACATTTATATTATACAGGGTGGCAGGGACATCGAATCCATGGTAACAGGTTCCTGCTAACCTGTATAATATTTTTATCATTTTTTTTTAAATTTTGTAAAAAAGATACTGTTTTCTGTTGTCAGTTTCCGATCAATTTCTTTGACCTTTGTTCGAACCGTAAAGCACGCAACTATCTCTGCATTATCTGCCTACACGCGTAGCCTACATGCCTACACGCGTAGGTACGGGTATAAGAAATATGTATCCATTACCGGGTCACTTTACTTTAATCACAGGGCTATTTCTATTGCTAGGTAAAAACAACGAGATACACAATTTCTTTTTCCCGGTTTAAGTACGAGGAAATGGTAGAAGGTAGACATATAGCTTTGGCTTTTTGCTCTGACTGTCCCAAAAATATGTGATCAAATCTACTTAATAAAATTCTTTTATTCATTTACTGAGAGACAGCGCACATCCAAAACCGCTAGATCTGGAAACGTGAAATGCTGCACACGTATTCCTTATATAAGTAAATTGGAACTAAGGAAGGATTTTTGAATATTCAACCCCTAAAGTGGTTAAATAATGGATGAACGTTTGTTCATAATTTTTGCCGATGGGGAATTCCTTCAGGCTTATATCTTAATAAATATATAATAATTATTCGTTCCTTTGTTTCAGTACCAACAGCACACGCACAAGGAGTGCTGGGCAAGAAGGCTGCACTACCATGTGACATCCAGCCGCTTGCTGCCGAGGATCATGTCTCCATGGTGCTCTGGTTCAAGGAAACTGATGGAGAACCCTTGTACAGGTATATTTTATGCTAATATGTACATTTCTTGGATTGGGTCTTTTGTCTCAAAAGACCACTTATTAGAAATATTGGTCCTAAGACGCGAGATGAAACAGTCTCTCTCGCGTCTTAGAACGAATGACTACTACGTAGGTTGCTGGTTTTCAAGTCATAGAAATCCTAATAGATGCACTACAAAAATAGTGGAAGGATAGGTACGTCTCTTACCCCTGCAGATTGTATGTATTGAGTAAGAGACACATGCATAAAACATTCCCACGATAAAAGAGAAAATCCTGTAACCAAGCTTTTAACAGACACAGAATAAGTTGAAATGTACTTAGTTATTTGGTTAGCGCATTAAACCGGTCCGGTTATTTCCGTACTGTTTGGTGAACCATATTTTCAAGCTCGTTTCTTTTTATGGGCTAAACTAAATTTAAATAAAATACCCGAACGGCGGCGCTAGAGCGGAAGGTTTTGCCAGTCACACCTATTGCTCTTGTTTTATTACGATACATAAAATATCGACATTGCATTTTTATATGTCGGATAACTGGTTTCAAAAAGTAACTAGGTAGAGGCTGCCGCAATCTGAAGTGACATGAATTAATTAAAAAAAACAGCAGAATGAGAGTTCGAATAAGTATTCTAGTTTATTCTCTCTGGTTTGTAAGCTTTAGTGAATATAAATAGGCCCATACTACTTTAATAATTAAGCAAACTTTTAAGTTGAATTAATTCAAGCAGCATTAAAGTAGAAATTAATTAAATAAGTATATGAAGTGACAAGGAGAAGTTCTCAACACGTAACAAACTAAGACAATATTACACACACTTGGCTCTAATTAATGTCATAACTTCGCCATAACAGTCGTTTATACAAACTCGTAACACAATGTTAATAACATTTCCAAAAAACTTGTATGCAAATATAAACATGTCCCACGCAACGATCTTGAAAATGTCAAACAACTGAATTTTTTAACAAACACTGCAATGAAAAGAAAAACACAATATCATGGAATGGCAAACGGGTAAGAAAAGGTCGCAACACGTAAAAAGCACAATAAGACCGGCGCTGCATACCTACTTAATGGAGAAAACAAAAGTATCAGAGCGAAAGTGAAAGAGATTTCAGACACTTGAATGTTTGTTAGACAAAGCTAAACTTAAGTTATGTAACTTATTAATGTATAGGTACAAAATGTTGTAAAACATTTTGAAAGAGTAATAATGGTGGAGGGTACGAAACGAAACTGCCTTTAGGAAGGGGCGACTAGAATCAATTCTATTTTTTTCTGGTTCTGGAGCATTAATTACGTTATCCCGTTCATCCAGGACGGTACTCGAAAGTAACCTGCTACAAACTCAAATCACTAATGAGTGGCCAGAATATTGGCGTTATTGTTAAGTTTGTGATGGCCGCGTTACTTTTGAGTAGCTTCGCGGCCTTACTCTTAAGAGCGATTTTCTATTAAAGTTTTGATTGAAATTTTACAGTGCTCTGAACGTTGTACTTTCGAAACCGAACGTTGTACTATTATGTAATAGGTTTTATCACAAAGTTGTAATCGTTATTTTACAAGAAAATCCATTTAAAATTTCGCGTAAGTGTAAGATATTTATGCTCGTGCTTGTACGGAATGTCAGACACTGCTAAACTTATGTTCATGGTTGCCGGTCGCAGCTCTCTCGTCGATTGAATGCTAAAAGCACGCAGATTGATTGCTTTACGTTCGCTACAGACTGCACTGAAGACTAAAAGGCTTAGACGTTTTATCGACTAGTTTTATACAGATAAACATCGGGTTTACAAGTGTATTTGTTTTGTTGGAAAGAGGGATTGCAGTTTTCTGGGGCGTTGCTTTTGTAAAACTACTTTCTGTGTTTTAAAACGTATCTTACTACTTATAGTTGATTCGTTTCTGCAGTTTTTAGTTACTACTAACTTTTGGCCGAGTGACTTGTGTAAAGTATTTCTAAACTAATTAGAGCTGATTTTTCCTTCTCAAGCTAATATAGTCAAGAAATAATTTCGAATTTTCTGTACAGAAACAGAACCATATCCGTACCGTACAGTTTTTCCGTACAAAAACTGTCAGACGTCAATTTTATATTACGGGTATATGATAATACGTTAAAAACATCTGAGGGAGGGCAAATCCCGTATGTTTAAGAACGTTCGTTTTCTAAACTCAGTCTCAATCTGTCAAATATACCTCTAATTTCCATACATTTTTGACAAGGTTTTGACCTTGATTGTCGCTGAGATGAGATAGCAACATGAATTTGAACGTTTTTCGTTTCAAAAATCGGCCTTCAGCCCTAAGGTACATACATAATTTAACATAATATTAAGTCTATGACTCAACTCAAGAACTCAAATAAAAAATGCAGTAACCGAGTAAAAGAATATTGATTTCAAAACGCGTTTTTGCGCTGAATGAAACACAAATAAGATCTTAACTTTTCTTCTAAATAAATTGATTTATATAACAATGATATTTTTCCGATTAGTCCTACACTTTACCCTAGCTAAGCGTCAGACGATCGAGAAGTTAACGACGATACTGTTTCAAGTACCACTTTCCGCCTAACTAACCCCGAGATGGCGATAAGGACCAGTTAGATCCGTTCGGTAAGGACCAGTTAGATCATCTATCTCTATCCATCGGATACTAATTAGCTGTATTCTCTCAGTTAGGTATGGTAGAATAATCGTATAATAATATCTTTTCAATTTTAGATTCTTTTATTATTATTATGCAACACAACTATGAGAAACGTTACAAACTTTAAAGAACGAATAGAATAAATACCTAGTTTAATTATAAACGTTGCTTAAAGGCTTGTGCAGACCAGCGCGACGCGACGGCGCGACGCGACTCGAACAATACAATTTCTAGGAAAACTTCACGGTATAACAATAACCGGTGTCACGTCGCGCTGTCGCGTCGCGCTAGTCTGGACAAAGCTTAAGGCTCCTGTACACAGTGCCGTGTTGCGTCAGGCATTTTCTGGCATTTTCGCTGAACTGGGCCTTATTGGCGCAGCCGTGAGGCACACTCCCCTGCTAATTCCTTACATCGCACTTTACACTTTTTTTTGTTTTTATCTGCTGTAGGTATAATTAAACTGTGTACTTTTTAGTCTGTGGTAAATAAACGTATTTTCTTTCTTTCTTTAAACCCCTTGGCAGTTTACAATCGTAACATTATGATGATAACCAAAAACCAGAAAAATAACTGCCTTGCCAAAACTAAACAATAATTGTTAGGTAATTTATACAGTGGGGTAACAATTATTTTCTCATTCATAAAATAACCACAATATTATTATTTCTTCCCCCAGCTACGACGTCCGAGGCCGCTTAGCGTCACAGCCAAAGCTCTGGTCCTCAATTTCGGGCTTCGGCACGCGTGCCTATTTCCGTGCGGCCGCCAACCCGGCCGTGCTGTTCGTGGACAGCGTGGTGTCTTCGGATGCAGGGGTCTACCGCTGCAGGGTCGACTTCAAGAACTCGCCCACCAGGAATCTGAGGGTCAACTTCACTGTTATTAGTGAGTATTTTCTTGTTTTGTAAGCTTGTGTGTTAGTAGATAAGTAAGTGTTTCCGGAAGAGTCGTAGTTTTCAATTTCCGAATTGAGGCTTTGAAAACAGCTTAGTTATTGATTTTGTAAAAAAGAAGTATATCAAACGGAAATTTGTATTACCTATAGTGAACATCTTATGTTGGCGATTTATCTCGATAACTTAGTTTTAAGTGATATAGGTACTTCTACATTTTGGATGTATTAAAAACATTAAATAACTACTCGTTATATTTAACCATACTAATAATATAAAAATATTCTATGCTTTATAAATAATATTTATGTAAAGGTCTTACGTTGATCTTACGTCTAAAGGTTGAAGTTATTTTTATTTATCGCGTTAGAACGTGTCTGTCGGTCTGCTGAAAAGGGTCGACTAGTAAATGGAATATAACTTATTACCTACGTCTACATGAAAAACTACGCTTAGAGGTTAATTTGTCGATATTTTAGTTATTTTTCCCGTATTATTCTCGGTATATTTTTTTATTTAGAAGAGCTTTTAAAACATTTTTTAATTTATGGAGGTTTACGAATATTTTGTTTAGAATTTAGGAGAAAAACATCTGTCTCTGAATGTAAAGTACGAATTTAAAACAATGTAAAATTGTAATAAAATCTGCTTAAGATAATGTCCCGATCCTCTTTCATTCCTAAATAGGAAATAATTACAGATAATTCAATGCAGATTACATCTGGATTAACTTCTATTCTGCTCTATTTGGTAGGTAATACAAAAGCGGGTCCGTAAAACTTTTCTTTTAAAATAACATTATTTATACAAATATCTGTAGGCACCTGTACAAAACCCCAAAAATGTATCAAGACATAATATCTGTTACAGCATCCAATATTCCCGGAATACCACACGACCAGGATTTATTTATTTAACGTACTAAGGGTTATCTGAATTTTACGAGCGTAGCCACGCAATATGTATCGTCTAACATCGATCTTTGGTCCTGAACTCCAGAATTTGGTCTTAAGGGACGGCATTTATCTAGCCGACAGAAATGGGAAATAGAAATTGCTACAAATGCCGTCTTATTTATATCTTGACCTACCACGAGGCTTTTTAAAAATGTGCCGTATAATATTCTTATAAATAGGGCTGTGTAGGTACTGATATAAAAACCTCATTCTAATAATGTCCCGAAGTTTAGGTCCCAAAATGTTTTTAGGATGATTTGATTCAAATATAATTTGATTAATTTCTTCGTAACAAAGTATTAAAGAAACAGATTGTTTTGTATTTAACAACTTTCAAAATCAACAATTTTGCTAAGTTTTATTCATGGCCTCGTCAGTCACAATATAAAATGATAAATCTAGTTTTACAACAAGAAATATAAGTCTTCTCTTCAGAATTTTAATTAAATATGAAGAATTTGACTGGGACACCAAGAAAAAATTTCATGTAAATAAATGAGAGGGGTTTCATAAGAAATTGAATATGCGATGAGTAAGGACCGGACATCAGGCGTGCCGCGCTTTTTATAAAACCATTCAAATTCAGGACTATTCATAAGGCGTGCCTCAAATAAATTATGGTTTCTTTGACAGCAATAGTGACATCAACAGTTGGGACACGTTAGTACCAACACCGTACTGTATTGATAGATATTGGGACACCCACATTGAGATGTTATGCTGGAAATATTTTGAGGCAGAAAAATCAAAGTCTTACTTTTGGTCCGGAAAATAGTTGAATGTTATCTGTATTTGGGTTCAAACTGCAGCTGCAGGTCTAGTGTCTGGTACACTACATTGAAAAAACATAAAACCATCATTCCATAGGAACCCAAAACCCGTTTTACCCAAGAAAGCGACCCACCAAGAAAAGCAGCCACTTCTTTCCTAATTAATTTCCCTGCGGATTTCAGATTGTTTAATGAGTTCCCTATGTCACGTCACGCGTAATTAAATAGTGGTTGTTTAAAGCCTGGCTGTAGCAGCCACTGAGGAATGTGTGGGGTATGTAGAATACCTTGTGTGGGGAGATTACAGGGATAGCAGCGGGGAATAAAACAGGAGACTTAGTAATCCGAGCAAAACTAATCATTTGTTATGACTTGTCTAGTGCAAGCTAGGGCTTGGAAATTATTTGATTTCAATGCTTTGAAAGTAAGCAAGGTTAGATTTAGAGGCAAACTAAATATAACTAGCTTCATCTTTCTGACTGACCGACCCCTTGACAATTCAAAAGTGCCTGTAATTGGTTTATTTGAAATAAATGCTTTGAGTTTGAGTTTTTTGAACTTTTAATATTTTGGGTTTAATTTATGCTTCAAAATATTTTTTTAACATCCGTTATTTTATCATTTGTTAGTGTACCCGTTATAACCGAACACAGTGAGCTCGACTTTCACATTTATAATAGTGTGAATAATTTAACACCACAAAAAATAAAAAGGACAATAAAAATAAAACGTAAATATTAATCCAACTGTCAACATGGGTAACACAATAAATATAATTAGTAAGCTGTCCGTTTGTCAGCGTCATCACGCCTCGACTAATCATGATCTATTCTCGCAAACAATGAGAGCTGACGAGGCGATTTCAATGCAATTAATAAAACATGTTGGGATTGTCGTTTGTGAAATAGAATATAATATAATTGCGATCCCATTTTGTTTTAATCCGATTAGGCTGTTGGCTGTTTTCTGCGTGCGTCAGCTGTTTCTTATCGCGTGAAAATTACAAGACTTGACTTCTTTCGAGCCGCAAGTTGACTCGTATACAAAACGATTATTAGGAGTAACTTAGCAAAACCAGTAAACACTTATGTAAATAAAAATGTTTGTGGTTTTTTATCATTGAAAGACGTTTGACCGCTAGTTCAACTGATGGTAAACGATGATAGTGGTCGACGCTGGCGCACAGTTGCCCAGATGTAACCTGTTCACTCTCGGCTTGAAGGCACTCAGGTAGGTAGACACTCACTCGGCAGGGAATTCCACTCCTTAGTTGAGCGCACAATGAAAGTGTTCCCAAAACGCTACCTAGAATAGACTTTTAAATACATGGTGTATTTAAAGGTCGAAGCTAGGTAGGTACACAGCTTGGTGCTTCGCTTATTGCTTAGAGTGCTACGCTGCACGTTATGTGAAAAGCTCCAGCTAACCAACGCTTGGTTTACAATTTGTTTGCAATGGCAACTTATTCATGCATCGTGGCATCAAGCGTCGGTCGCTTGGTGCCACGATCCATGAATAAGTTTGAGCTACGCTACTCAAAAAACTAATGGAATGCCTCATAATTAAAAAATTGGCACAGTTTTCACTACCATGGTTTGCCTCCTGACACATTACTTGGTAGAATGTAAGAGAAGTAAGAATTTTTTATTAAATAAATAAATGGCCACAAATTACTTACTGTACTCTGTTACCCTACTCTAGTTACCCAACACTCTATTCTCCTTCACCATTCATCCTTCCCTTGGCAGTGCTGCAACTTACCCATACAAATATCTAACGAGAGGACCAGAAGTTAAATAGGACTCCACGATAATAGATTGTAGTGTTGAATCTAAGCGACAGTGATCAATCGAATCTTTTCACTCATAAACCTAACATCTGACGTCATTATTCGTTCAATTGGCCTATTGCCAGACATTGCCAAGCGCAAGAGTATTGCACCTAATTTATGTCACAGCAATTTTCCGTCGGAACAAGCGAACCAAGTTTTCATGTTTGACTTAATTGCATTCTGTGTGTCAGGTATCGTGAATATCTTGCTTTTCACTAAATATATTTAAAATAAAAAAAAACAATATTCAAGCGGAAAGAATGGAATAAAGAAAATCCTTTATTCAACATAAAAAAGCGACGCAAAAGACCAGTCCGCATAACAAGTACCGTATCGCAAGCGTCAAAGGACCAAAAAGTAGGCTTCCAGTACGTATCGGTCACGTTTCTACCTGCGATAATGGCTGCAATCAGTATCAGGTCTGAAGTGGTTTCCACTGCTACAGCCGTACAGCAATTACAAATTGGAAGGATTCCAATACAGTGGGTATAAGTGGGGGATCGTTTACAACCCGTGCTCGCGTTCATTTCAATTGTTTTACGATTATGACTGGAACGGGATGTTGAGTGGAGAAGTAGCGTTAGAAGTGATTTTTAATAGGGTAGGTATCATTAAAAGAATTGTTAGGCATTGCATACATAGGTACCTATGACATGTAATCGTAGCAGGTGGGGTTCTATAGTTTCTGCTTACCCCATGAGAAAGGGCGTGAGTTTATATTGTACTAGCTGATGCCCGCGTGAAATTTTGGCCCCCGACCACGTCGCAACCCATAGCCCGCCCGCGTTTTAACTTCGTTCTCGCTTAGCGTTTATCTGACTTTTTTATTTTTGCTCGGCTTCTAAGGGTCGTAGCGTGATGTTTCATAGCCTATAACCTTCCTCAAGAATTGGGCTATCCAATGCAAAAAGATTTTTTTAAATCCGACTGGTATTTCCGGAGATTACCCCTACATACAAACAAGGAAACAACCAAACAAACAAATTTTACCTCTTTATAATATTATTATTAGTCTTATGTAATTTGGACGTCCGAAAAGTGCTGATTCTCAGCCTAGTTTGAATATATGACTTTTGAATTTTGAGTATAAATGTGTAAACATTCATAAAATGTGTTTGCTGGCAAACAATTAAAACCCTTGTTTTTATACTTTGAAAAATGTACCACCAATCCATCTACCGTGGTTGTTTTGGTAATATTTCGTGTATACGAGTAGTTACTGTTTACTGCAGCTACATTTAAAAAGATCATTCACGTTAACGGGGTAATATAAATGAATAAGTTACAGTATGAAAAAAAAAACTTGTTGTTTATTCATGAAAAAGTAATATACAACAAATACAACATGAAATAACGGATTGCCATAATAAACTTTTATTTCTGCTACAGATATTGGCAAGCACTCACTTTTTTATTCATTTAATTTTCCTATAAAAACTATAAAATTATATTACTTGATAATGGAAAGTTCGAAACAAAAATAAAATTAATAATAATATATTTATTTCTCTCAAAAAGGTACAGTAGTTCATAGTAACAAGTTATTGCAACAATCCATCCTTTGTGAGAGCTGGAGTCTGTACTGGGTTCAAGACCTGTGTCACAGATCTCCAGACCCTTAAAAGTATAATTATAATTGCACTTACGTACTACGAAACATTTAGTAGTGGCTCAAAGTATTGACAGCAGACAAGATAAATACACACAAAATGAATATAGTGATAAGAAGAAGAAAAAATAGGTATAATTGTCTGCCTAGGTGAGTGTAGTGAACAAGAGTGCAACACGCACTACAAGGCACCTAAGTGTACAAGAGTGTATGTTTTTATGTGAGGGGGGGGGGGGGTGAGGGAATGTGTGTGTGTGTGTGTGAGGGGTGATAACACGTTGTCTCTTGGATAAGGTGAATAATTCGCTAGTTAGGTTGAAATGGAAATAATGTTTTCAGTCTCTGTGTAATCTAATTCAATGAGCCAGTTCGTCATAGTTCTTTTACACTTAGATTCGCGCATAGGTTATATATTCAGAATATTGTTGACTCTGTTATAGACGTGACTGCTAAGAAACGGAAAACTACGCTGGGAGGAACGACATTGTGTACGGAAGGAGGGACAGACAGTGTACTTTCGTCGTTGGGAGCAAATTTTGGATGGATCGTACGGAGTTTTAGAATGTGTAATTAATAAGAGGTTAAGCATGAATAACTTGCGTACGGAGAGTACCGAGCTTGTTTTATATAGATCGGATGTAGGGAAACGGAAGGGTAGCCGCCAACCAACCTTCAGGAGTGCCCTTTGCGCGCGTTCCAATTTCAGCATGAGGGTCTTTGACGCTCCTCCCCATGAAACTATACAGTATTGTATTAGCGATTGGCAGAGGGACAGGTACACAAGTTTAACCACCTTAGTGTCAGCAACGTGACGCAGAGACTTTAAAATAAAAATCAACCTGCGCAGTCGTGAACTGAGCGCGTCAATATGTGTACCGAAAGACAGACAATCATCAATATGTACACCAAGATATTTAATACAGTTGATGCGGGAAAGGCTGGGGCAATCACATATCGTTTGGTGAGTTGTAGAGCAGGAGTGGGCCTTCAAAGAATACGGAGATGAGGGTGGTTTCCCAACGGCAGTTAAAGAGAAAGTCAAATATTTGGTTTTCTCGACGTTCAATGTTAGCAAGTTTTGGGTCAACCAGTTAGTGACAAGGTCGAGTCCAGACTGGGCATATTGGAACACCTGCTCCCAGGAGTCTCCGTGAAATATTATGGCAGTATCATCGGCGTAGGTGAAAATGAATGTATTGGGAAGCGTAAAGCTTTGTGCAGACTAGCGCGACGCGACAGCGCGACGCGACAACGGTTATTTACAGTTTCTAAGAAAACTTCACGGTATAACATCGTGAAGTTTTCTTAGAAACTGTACTGTTCGTGTCGCGTGGCGCCGTCGCGTCGCGCTTGTCTGAACGAACCTTAAAGCTGCAAAGGTCATTTATGTAAATGAGAAAGAGGGTTGGGCCAATGATACTGCCCTGAGGGACCCCGTAGGATATGGCAAGCTCGCCGCTTGTCGACTCCCCGATCCGAAGGCATTCTCGTCTGCCTGTGAGGTAACTCTTAAACAATGCAAGTTGACTGCCTCTGATTCCGATCCTTTCAAGCTTCGCAATAAGGATTATAAATGATTTTATTTTTGTGTTTGCATAAACCTACTTGGTTTGTACAAACTTTTACACGTCAATAATATTTTAGAAACTAGATGAGGTCGGCGTTTCCTATCTTTGAGAAGAAAGGCCGAAACAAACTTAGAGAACACAGTCTCTTTTAAAATTCAGACATAATATTCGGTCTTCCGGTGAGATCTTATGAGGACCATAATAATGTAGATTAGTGTCTGAAATGGTCTTCTGAGGAAATAATAACACAGATTTGAGTGAGCCTATCGGTACCAGTATCATAAACCCCTCTGGGATAAAACTGTTGAATTCGACAATTAGTAATATTGAATTTATTTTTAGTCCGACAAGCGACACGCGTTTAATATCACATATCGCTTCAAATTAATATCATTTCTCTGGCCTTGATTATTATTGTTGTGATAAAAGGGACATTTAATGATGTATGACAAGATGACGTGCCAATTAGTGTCCAATTAATATTTCCAATGAAATGAAAACAATTCAGTTGAAACTTAGTTGCTACTTATAGTTCGAAGCATATCGGAGTCAGATACTTCGGTAGAAGGAATATTTTTGGTTCTGGTTTATGTGAAAAATTATAATAATCCTAAGTAATAATTTTTGGAATTCGTGATTTTGTACCAAAAAGTTTATATAAAAAAAAACTAAAATAAATCTGAGGCGGCATCTAAATCGCCACATGCGAACTACGCATCTGAAGTCACAAAAAATCCTGACGTCACACAAATCCTGCATCGCGCAATTAGAGTTTACCGCGCGAACACCATATACATAACTTCCCTGACATCATTCATTGGGCAGTTGCCCGCCAGATACAACACCCGTGTGGTCGGAGAATCCTCCCTTTTCTATAGAGAATGAGTGAACTTTACACCCTGTTCTTCATACCTATAAAAATCATGATTTTACGAACAGGTTTCACTGAACATAAAATTATAAAAGTAGGTAAGCGTAACTTATTTGCAGAAAAAATAAAATACACTGTATCCAAACTAAATAAATAAAGTATCTAAAGTAAGTAGTAAATTATTGCAATTGGTAGCAAAATTGTATTGGTAGCAATTGCAATATTTCACGAGTTTCAATTTATAAAGAACACAATATAATTTTCTATTTCCAGAGCATTGAATAAAAGATAAACATAATTTTATGTTACATAGAGTAAAACGGCCCTTAATTTTTCTTATTCAGTTATTCATTACAAAACTTGGAGCCTTAAATCCGGTAACTTTCTGGAAAATGGAACTGAATCAGTCTTAATATTTTATATAATATTTTTTCTCGTAAAAGGGACACGTTGAGTCTTTTGTGTTTCATTAAACGTGTGCGATCAAAGAACTTTTCCATTTCTAAACGTCCGCCATTACAGCCATTTTCAATAATTCCGAAATGAAATTAGTTCCGGAGCGTTTCGGCTCCATTCGACGTTCTGCCGGCGAATAATGGAATATTAAAAAAAGAAATTTTATCACGCCCGTTTTCTTTTTTTGCATTTTTAATTTATCTTCAGTTTGCGTTCTGGACTCTCGGGAATGTAAAACTTCTGAAGTAGTATTCCGTGAACAATTGTAAATATTCATAAAGGGACGTTTGCTTTTCCGCTTAGAGGAAGTGTGTTTGAAAAGTTCGGTCTAATAAAACGCGTGTTATAACGATTGAAGTTTGAGTCGAGAATGTCAGGCAGAAACAAAAGAAACTTCCCTGACATTGTCTAATGACGTCTTATTATGGAGGATACTCGGAGGAGTTTCGGAAGCCAATTATGTCATTATTTCGCTGTACGTTCCACGGCGATCGTAAAGTAAGAACATAGAATATAATGTTATTAGGTGCTTTTGTCTTTTTTTCGAGGACGTCGTGGCTAAGTAATAACAGCCGTACGGGTCGATCGATCAGCTTGCCGTGGTTGGTCCGTGGATGGGTGACCATCTTTACATACCGATATTCCTCTGGGCCTCGCAAAGCACGTTAAACCGTTGCAGTCGGCTGTCATTCGTGGATCTTTGACAGTCGTTACGAGTGGTCAAAAGCCTAAAAGTCTGACAACCAGTCTTATCAACCGGACCAACTCATCGTATTACCCAGTTACTGGGTTGTGGAGGTCAGATAGGCAGTCGCTTCATGTAAAATAATGGTATTCAGCTGCATCCAGTTAGACTGGAAGCCGACCTCACATAGTTGGGAAAAGGCTAGGCAGATTGATTGAGTTGTTTTTTTCTTTTTATTTGTCGTAAATGACGGCCGGGAGGAAATTAAGGCTTAATTGGATAATTGACTAAAACCTTGACCTTCTTGGATACGGATTGTCCGTTTGATCCCTCTATGAATCCAAATTGCCTTTATAAATTAAGTACATAATGAAGAGTATTCTATTCCACCTAATTGTTTTTGCCGTGGACGTGTGAGATTTGTCTATAATGTGTACCACTACTTAAAACAAATCGTAGTGTAAACAAATAAAGTGTTATGTCAAAAACAAATCCATATTCATAAAAGGTAGGTATGTTATAAATTATCCCTACATCAGAGGTCACCCCTCGATTCCGCATCTAAACTTGACGATCCCATTTCTTTACGATCTCGCGGGAATTCAGTAAATTCGTCACAGTGGTTGCTCACGGCAGAAAAGAAACTCGCATTTCTAAGACCAACGGTTAGAGGTCGCGTCCGTCATTTTTTCCTTTTATGTTACATACATTTATGTACGTATAACTTATATTTATTTATTGAGTATATTTTATGTAGCTAACTCATTCGTCTTCTTATTTGAAGCGATCCTTTTCGTTCAAAGGTCGAGTATATTCGTTCACATGCCAATATTGCTAACCTCACTTCAAAAGTTTTTTGCAAAGACTTTTTCACTCTTGCTTTGCGGTGAAATTCTAAACTTTTACCTTTGGTATAAATGACAGGTTGTCCGATGCAATGTGCACCTGGTGGTGGCAAAGGCTTCGCTGCAAGTGGTGTGGCGTTCGTTTCACGCGACAATATCATGCTATAAGGAAGGAAAAATAGTGGGCAAAACGTGAATTTTGCGCTGAAAAATCCAGGCAATGCTTTTTTAACCGCAGTGATATTTTTTTAGCACAATAATCCAGTTAAAATATGTTTGGGAAGCACTAACGTTATTAAGAAATACATTGAATTTAGGTGGAGAAAATAAAATACGCTGTGTTTTGAGAAAGAATACGCCGGAAATTATTTCTGCCTTGAAAATCAGTCAAAATTGCTAATCTTACACCAGCCTCAACGGATTAACTCCAAATTCATCAAATTTTTCCCAAATACCTTTAACCTTTCGCTTTAAAATTACCAGCCGTTTCGTGCACACCGAAATATTACAACACATAAACGCAATTCCCATACATCTGTACATAATAGTAGTTTTCACGACACATTAGCTCCGCACTATGAATAGGCTATTTCGCAAAAGGACAATTTCCCATTTCGTCCGTTGCACGTGCGTGTACGTGCTCTCTCGTCCTAACTAGTTGTGCGATTAAATTTAACTTCTGCGGACGTTTTTTGGACTCATACGTGAACAAATTTCTTATTTTAGACGTCTTGGGTCGGTCTTCGAAGGTTGATGGGCAGAAATTCGGGACACGATTGCTTTGTTTAGTTACGGTGGCTGTTTGGTGTAAGTTTGAGCACTTATTGACGTACCTGGGTGTATTTGTTGTTATTTCCTTGTAGGTTTGTGTAGGTGTTGAAATAATATAGTGAACAGATAAACGAATTTACAGCCAGCAAAGGTAGCTATGTAGCAGCTAAACTTAAAAACTTAGTAATCAAATAGTACGCGTGAAACTAATGGATATCTTTTACTGGTATAAGTTTGTTCATTTCAATGAAACATACGCCTTCAAAGTATTATATTATACATATCCGCATTTAAAATGACAAAACAACTATTTTGTAAATGTCATATATTTCCGTCGTCTATAGGTGTACCTACACACGTATTTTTTTTAAATAAAATAGCGACTCTTGCCACGACACAATAAAGTGCAATTCAGGTCGTACAGCGTTAATTACCTACATTCACCTAGAAGTTGCCTCTCTTTCTATCGCGTAACTCTTATATCTTCTGATTACGTTACGCCTACTGAATTCGACAAGTCGAGCCCGCCGCGTGCCTACTTGTAACTTCATACCTACATAGAACTTATTAAACCTCCGCAATAATGGTATCTTCACACGATGTTCAACTGTCTTCTAAAGCTAAAACACGCGTGAAAAAGGACCTCACCAGTCCATCTCCTTACATCATTAAGAAACCCTTTCCGTTTCGGGATTGTTTGGGTCCAGAATCTAAGTGCGACGGGATACGGCCCGGATACGACCCGGACACGGCCCGTTATTCATTTATGCGGGCGATTACAGCTGTTGTTACAGCTGTTGTCTGTTCTTTGGGGTTTAAGGGATCCGGATTTATTTCGGGCCCAATGTGAGAGACATTGGGGGAACCTATGGCAATGTGGAGACATGTGAATAAATTAAATGCTTTGCATGCATTCTTAATGTTTGGTCTTCCGTGTGGTGTGTCCTTGCCGTAGATTAGAGAAACTTTGTTTCAAGGAAACTCCTCTAGCCTTTGTAACAACAAGGTTTCTTGCGTCTTGTGTGCTATGTAAACAGATATCTGTGTTTATCTGCTGCCAAGGGTTTTATGTATCCTTACCTATCAGCGTTCGGTAGATCCGAAGGAAAATTCTGGAATTAAAAACGTTAAACATCTGGGGTTTATTTATAAACGTTGCTAAAGTTAAGTGACGTCCAAAAGTCAAAAATGTATGGTTAAAAAGTCGCTAATCACTATTTAACTTTAAACAACGTATCTAAATAAACCCCCTAGTCGCACGCTCATCTCAGCGACAATCAATGACTAAGACTTGTCAAAAATTTAGGTAAACTGGATATATTTTTGACAGATTCAGACAAAGATTACAATACGAAAGTATAAAAAAAAGCGGCTAAGTGCGAGTCGGACTTGCGGACTCACACACGAATGGTTCCGTACCACCGTATAGTATTTTCTACGTTTCTGGTAAGGTACCTCTTAATTTTTTTATTTAATTTTAGTTTTATTATTGTTATAGCGGCCATAGCACACTGTGAAATGCACAAGAAAACATATTAAAATGTTGTTTTGTTTTTTCTGAATATTTTTTCTAGTTGATGTTTTACGCTACACACCAGTTATAGATAGTTTTTTGTTTAAGACAAGAAAGCCCAGAAGTGTTATAAGGAAGGAAATCGACCTTCCTCTTAATCGCGTGTTTAATCAACTGCTACCCACGTCTTGAAATTACCCAAACATTTTCCTGTTCCTATCATGTTCAATTTTGCCCAATAATACAAGAAATAGCGTAAATTATTGCCTACCGTTTAAATAGATACAGTGTTACAATGAGCGACGTAATTATGTGGGACAAAGAGTTTCGCAGCCGAGAGAACAAAGACCGAACGTGTCTTAGGCAGGAGCGAGGGATTTTGCCGCCTTGGCACAGTCGAGATGGTGCAGGAGGTTAAGTCTGGGAGAGGTTTGGAAGGAATCAGTTTGTGTTTCAGTAACTATTTTCTTCAGTGCATTTTGTTATTCGAAGATCGCACTTAAAGAGCGTTTATCCAAAAAGTTGGTAACGTCGGAAATAGCTGTCAAATATTTACCTGTTTTAATTAATTTGGCTATAAGAAATATTAATTAATTCATTATTAATAGCTAGTGAACTAGAATATTAATAATTAATTGCAATAATTATAACACTGAATTTGATGTTGTTACCGTTTTAGGTGAAAAAAAGGCATTTGGAAAGTTTTTTTGTACTTTTTTTATATCTAAAACTAAATATTCGGAGTTACGATATTAATTATTCCATTTCATAATCAATATTTTAATTCACTAGTAAGCCATATTTCTTATTTTCATACAGTAATATCGCCAAATTAATAAAAAAAGCGAAATATTTGGCAGCTATTTGAGACGTTGCCCACTTTCAATATAAACGCTCATAAGGACTTCTTTACTTCAACGAGATAAAATGGATACGTGTCTTTAGCGGCTAGGTCTTATACCTAACTGTAAGTTTATAACCAGACTATTTATTTTTATTTGTAAGGATAATTATTATTATGGTTTAAGAAAATAAAATAGTGACTGCTTTACCTACAAATAAATTCATAATGACAGTAATTTCTGGTTTTGTCGACCTAGTCAGCCGTTAACACGGATCGTGAACACTGACAGTGAATACGGAATTAATCCGGAAAGTTTTAGTAAGAATGAGCACTAAAACTAACCAAACAAGTCTAACGAACAAAATTGTAGGTACAACTAGTTCTTTTGAACAAAAAATCTGAGACCAGACGTGGAATAATTTAAGGACGAAAATACTGCTCTATACTCCTGCTCAAACCCTCGGGAGAACCAAGCCTGAAAAATGAACCGACCTTCATACAAATAAAATCACGTAAGCAATATATTCTCTACACAAACTTGATACACTGTGTGCCGCACTGCGTAATTATAATTCAGTCTAACGGATCTCCAATTAATGAGTGTACACATCAGACGCTCAAATTAAAATGTTTAACAGCTCGTTAACATTTCCTTACTTGATTATTTTCACACGCACTCGCCACGCACTCGCTACGCACGCGCGACTCTAACGTCATGCTGTTAATATTATATTACCAGAGTAATTGAAGTGAAATTTTAACTTGATAAGGGTCATTATTCTTTAACATTTTTGATAGCAGTTACTATGATAATAAATATTAATAATTTTAGAGGGCTAAGAAATCTGAAATTTTGAATCTTAACTAATATTATCGTAACTAAAAGGACCTAGAAGGACATAGCCTCCCGCGCGCCCCGCGGTTTCATCTGCGTAAGCCTCGATCCCGTGGGAATTTCGGTATAAAAAGTCCTTCTCCAAGTCGTCTACCCATGTGCCAAATTTCATCCAAATCTGTTCAGCCGTTTTAACGTGAAAGTATAACTAACAAGAAACAAACTACAAGTTAGGAAGTTAGGATATAATGTATAGTTAGGATAATTCTGAAAGCCTATTCAATTGAATCTTTTGTCCAATCTAATTACCTATGTACATAAGTAGTGATTGGATTATTTCGATTACGTAATCACAACAGCTAAATGAGATTTGACAACAGATATACCTACTGTTGAAAAACTCAATCAATCTTTCGGAATCCAGAGACTAAAGTCTACGTTCTGCTCAGTATTGATACTTCTTTGTTTATTCCATTAGTAATTCTGCAGTGGTTGTTTTAATATTGTTGAGAACAACTTACTACTGAAGGTTGCTCTAAATATCTACCAAATGAACCTGAGTTTGAAACTACTAAGTATTGGTCCTAGGGTACGGACATTTAAAACGTTGCACTAGGAAGCTAATCATTGACACAATAATTATGTTTAATTTACTGTACTTAGTTACAGCTCTATCAAAAATCTAAAAACTTTAAAGTCTTTTTATCAGCTTACCTAAAATTTTTTTGTCCTTCTTAGTGAAAGTGCGTCTAAAAATAAATTCCATTTGATAATAAAAAACTGACTGCAAATACACAACTGAAAGGAAAAAAACAAGCATTATAGTCAATAGAATTTTGGTATCGCAGGCCGACAAACCAATAACCTGAAACATGGTGTAACTTTTGTTTGTGCCTGCAAAATTTTATTGATTATAATGCTTGTTTGTCTCTTTTCAGTTATGTTTTTTTAATATTTATTTTTTTCAGCGTTTTTGTATTTTATCATTTCCCATTCCAAATTAAACACATATTTTTTATATATTTTTTAATCACCTTTTAAACCCGTTCATTTCGATACTCGATAGGATTGGAAGTTTTTTTTAAACATACATTTTGGCGCCGAAAACCCGCCATATAGATTAATTTTTTATTTTTATTATGTTTTTGTTTTATTATGTGACAATCGCAAAATTAAGAAGAATCGAACGACATGTAATACATTAAAATACGTTTAGCTGTTAAGTAGTTAAGAGGGAATATAGAGACGCACATACACACACATACATACATACAGATCAAAACATAACCCTCCCTTTTTGGCTTCGCCGCTTCGTCAGGTAAAAAGGAATCTCGTTGAAACAGCACACTAAATAAACAGTGATAATGTTAAGTTTAAACATTGCGAAAACAGCAGGTGGCTATTTTATCGCTCAGCAACAAAGTGGAAGCTCATTTTTCTCGGTTTACATTCAGTTGGAGCGGGCGATATAAAAACAGAACATTTTAATATTTTCTTCCGTATTTAAGGACCGCTGTTTATTTTGATAATTTTACTACTATTGTGAATACAACTACATATTATGTAAAGTTAGGGAAAGTAGTTGTAAGCGAATTAACTACCAACTTAAATTGTCGGTATAATCAAATCACAACCAGCTGTCACGCTTTGACAGTTGTATAAATGGCTATAACACGACTAAAATGGACTTAGGTTGTCACATTGCTTAATAATGACTTTCCCTGTCTGTAATGTCAAGTGTGTCCCTGTACGTAGTGACAGTTCATTGTGAAAAATCGAGAATGATTGCATTACAATGGTCCGAATATATAAATACTGAGAAACACTTCGCTGTGTATCTGTAGGTATTTGCCGCATATTTGTTTGGATGAACAGTAGCAGCTTATTTACAAAGGATAAAATTCTAAATTCTAAATTCAAAAGTCATTTATTCAAACTAGGCTGAGAATCAGCACTTTTCGAACGTCAAAATTACATAAGACAGTCTCCCAAAACGCCCATCCTTCACCACTTCCTTGTGCGTTAGCTGGGAAGAAGAAGTGGCGCAACAAAATCCCCACCAGCACTGCTGTCTGTTCAGTTAGAAAAAAAAATACTTGATTCTATACAATAGTATGCAAAATAATTTACATTACTCAACACAAAACAGTAAATACATTTATTTGTCATAATGACAGCTAGCACACGCCAATATACCAACAAAACAATCGAAATATATACTTGAGTATATATTTCGATTGTTTTGTTGGTATGCAAAAATAAAAACTCAAAACATAAAAATCAAGAGTACGGTTCGCCGTTTCAGAACTAACAATCAAGAATACTTTTATTTTTGAGAAGAGGCTTCACCCACATTGATGCATACACTCTATGCGTTGGATTTTTCAAATCCATTTCATTTTTGCTCTCTACCAAGTTCTAAGTCACGATGGATCTGTGACATCACCATATAACTTTCTACGTTGCTCTAAATATCCTTGGCCTGAAACAAGGCTTGCGTTAAGACTTGGAACGGATAAATCCACATTATCAAAGAGCAAAGTTTCCTTGTTCGTTTATAACGTTTTCACACGGAACCCGTTAAATTGAATCAGATAAAAGTTTTGGCTAAACGTTTTGCGGAGTTCACTGTGTGACGCGGTTTGCGGCTTAACTTATAACTGAGGTCTGGGGTTCGACTGCCGACCGTTATGGGACTTTGAAGGGTCTGATTTAAGTTTGCAATATTGTGGTTGATTCTATGGAGATAACGAATGAATATCGGAATGTTTTGACACTGTTAATGGGTTTGTCGTGGTGACTCGAAAGTCGCGTAAGTGTTTTGTTATGGAATCAGGCGTTACTTTGCGGAAATCTATGACACTAAAATGTTATGCAAAATTTGTAGTTTGAATTTCGCTATGCATAACCTTTTACTAGTGTTCTGTGATTGAGCACAAGGTTCCATATGTTTGAAATCATAGTAAATAAAGTCAGAGAAATTTACTGTTAAGTAAATTGACTAGGTACCAACTTAAATTGTCCGTTTATAACGACTTCGCTTTAAACGACGCACCTGAAGGCCAATTCTCGTACTTAAAAAACGTTCACATTCTAGTCGCAATCTGTCAAACTTGTCAAAAATGTTGGTAAATTGATTGTATTTTTGACAGATTGCAAATGAGATGGGAATGTGAACGTTCTTAAAAATTACGGGAATTGCCCCTTAGTTATAACGTCGAAATTTTGAGGACCCAGCATGTCTGTTTACTTAACATAGTATTTGGTTATAACGACTATCGGGTATAACAATCAAAATCCGATGGTCCTTTCGTAGTCGTTATTAAAGGTTTTGACTTTATATTCAATTCTCAACTGTCATTTCTTGACAGTTGTCTGAAATTATTATAACACGGCAAATTTAAGTAGTGTGTCAATTTGCTTGACAATCCATTTCTCTGACTGCATTTAGATACTTCGCTATCAAAAAAAAAAAAAATCTTTGGTTTTGATGAATAAAAATATCTTGACGACCTGTAAGCAACTCGTAATAAGCACGTACTCTATATTGGACCCAACGAATTTCATGAACTAGAACATTAAGTAACATTTTAGATTCACATTCAAATTAGTTACATTTCCATTAATGGAATATACGAATGGTATTTGTATTAAACCTTTGTGCTTTGCAGTGGTATGTCAATGTTAGTTTACCTAGAGTGCTCTCATTTGCTATTTAAACGGTTGTCAAATAAGCAATTCTGTTTAGTTAAATATTTTAGTTTCCTCTAAAAACATAATTTTGGCTGTAATTTAGATTGATGCAATTCAAACTTCCGCGACCCCTGCATATTATACAGCGTCAGATTTTAACGTGTAAAAAAAATATATATATGAAACGTCATCGTTCGATTTTAAAGGAATTCCTAAAAACAACTACCTATTTTCAATTGTTTGTAATAGAAAACTCCTGCTGTTTGTGGACGTGAATTTGTGTTTGTAAACGCAACCACGTTTGAAAAACGTTGCTCCACGCTAGAAATTCTTCTGTTTGGAGAAATTCCAATAGCAACGTGTGGTGGCAATGGTTTAAAAAAAAAAACATTATACACGAATTGAACTGCAATGAAACATAACATGAAGTAATCTGCTTTGGTTTTCAGATTTTTGCTGTATTTTTAACCTTGTAACCCATTCCAAAAGCTTACCTGTATAAGCATAAGACGATGAATACGTACCTTAGGACCATATTATAGTGTAACTATGTTATTCCCGAGGCGATATTAATATAGAGCCGTATGATTTACGTCCATACTGCGTGCTACAACGAATAGCAATGTGTTGAGTTATCGATCGATCACGTACTATCTGCTCGTGAAAATCTACGTGAAATAAAGCCTATGGTAGTAACACTATATCTACGAACTGACATAATAATGATAGTGACTTCCAGTCGAGTTCGTTTCTAAGTTTTTCTTTTATATTTGAACTTGTGATCTGCCCCAGCTTCGCACGAGTGCAACAGTGACGTGTCAAATCATCGAGATTTCTGTGTTAAATCTTAAGTTAAATATTAATGTGTACGAATTAACGTAATGTTTCACATTAAATGCTCCAAATTTTGGTGAGGACCGTAACAAAACCCATTGCATAGCTTAGGAGATCTAAGTGGTTACATAGAGATACACTAAAAGCGACTTTGTTTTATACTATGAATAATTTAGATGAGCGCCTGGTACATTGAACATACCGTTTGCCTATTACATTAGTAAAACCTCATTATGTAAGTTACAGAGAGAAATTAGCGTAAATTTACGCTTCAATTTGTCTTATTCACGCCAAAATGCACTCTGATTTCAATAAACCGAAGCGTAAGTTTACCCATAGATTTTGTCTCGAGTAAATTGGTCCTATGAGTCATGACAGTCATAATGCGCCCCTAACCTAGAGACAAAGTCGTTAAGCCTTAACTATCAATGCCATTAGGTATCGTAAAACGCTAGCATAACTTATTTCTATGAAATCTAGAAGACGTTTTCCTGTAACTATTAGTGTTAATGTTCCTTTCATTTCGTCCTCAGCACCGCCAAACCGTCCAACCATAATGGACGCAAAGACCAGAAGCCACACGAGACTGCTGGAGCCCTATAATGAGGGAGACACCCTGGAACTTGCATGCGAGTGCTTTGGAGGTAAGTCCTAACTATTCTTCTCTCATATTGACACGAACTAGACCTTTCATGTGTGGCTAGTTTTGACGGTCAACAAGAGTGGAACATTATAAACGGGAATGTAGGCTGATAAGTTAAGTTTTAAAGCTCCCACTCTTCTAACTAGCTTGCTATGCCAGACAGGGTTCATAATGATCTCATTATATTTAAAGTCACCGGCTAAGTACAGCATACTCGTACATTGCGCAATGCCATAAATGATTAAGTATATTGAGTATTGAAATTATCATCATTCGTGGAAGCTCCAAGTTACAGTGAGCTTCTTCTTCTTTTTTTCAAGTCAAAGGAATAACATAACATCACGCCTTGTAACCCCAAAGGTGTGTGCAGAGTTTTTATATTTAAGTCCTATATAATAGGAGGCAAGCCATTGTTATCAACCGGGCACGAATCCAGACTCCGGTACTCCGGGCTGCTACCACAGAATAAATAATAGTAGTAACGCTGCTACTGAAAACTTTCACCACATGGGAATCGAACCCATGACAGCAGCGCTCAGCAGCTCAGCAGTAGCGCTTTCGACCACTAGACCAACAAAGTAGTCAATGAAATATGTATTAAATAAGTTGAGCTCAGTTATAGGTGACCGCGTCAATCGCGACATCAGTGGCGCTTTTTAGAGTAAGTTAAGTATAAACTATGCTTTTATGTATTTATCTAGCGATCAAGTGTATCCTTTACAGTGTTTCAAACTGTTTTATCTTGACTCTATAACAAAGAGTTTGCACTATAATACTGAGTGTATTCACCGAGTTTTTGTGGCTAGAATTTCCCGCTTTGCTGGTGGGTATTTCGCTTTTATTTTTTTCTAATGTGAGCAGCGCGGAAATTAGTGCTCGCCACTTGTGTAGCAATTTGTAGTATAAACTAAGTTTTTTAGTGCACAAAGCGTGAAGACAATATTAAACATAATAGTTATGAGCAACGTAATAAAAGAAAAAAGCGCTACAGTGTAAGACATTACAAATAAAATTAGAACAATCCCTACAAAGACCAAGTTTTCTTTTAAATAATGCATTTACTTGATTAGAAAATTTTATCATTTAAATCCACACTGCTCGGTACATGTTATTCAAGTAATATAAAAAAAAAGAAACAGCGCATTCGAATTGATTTTTACAATCGTCTTCAAATCTATGCAAATGAACAAAAATATCAATTTTCTTAAACGTCTTGAACATCTTGAATTATTCATTGGATTCCGATCTTCACCTTGTAATCTAATCAAATCTAATTAATCAAATTCTTGAACATGAAAGGCTTACCTTTGGATTAGTGATCCTTGTTATTAGCCAATTATTAATGTTATATTCAATCTTGATTTGATTAAGATTGATTAAACAATATTGAAAGGTTCTGAGGGTGACAGCTGATGTCATAAATTCACAAAGACTTGCTATCCCTGATCGCGTTACGACGTCATTAGGAACAAAATGGTTGGAAGACTGGACGGGCTGGTGGCTAAATGGCTACAGCTGCACGGGTCGCTCGAAGACTCGACCGAAGGATCGAAGGTCGGTCGAGCGAAGCTACGCTTGCCGCAGTCGGTTCTTGGATGGGTGACCATTCAATACATATCGAGACCCCTCCGTGTCATGGAAAGAATGTTAAGCCGTGAGTCCCGGCTGTCATTCGTAAATCTTTGACAGTCGTTACTGGTAGTCAGGAGCCCAAGTCTGACAACATGTCTTACCAAGTACCAATAAATCTTGAAAAAAAATATTCAGGTAGGATATTATTTGAAAAAAAAACTCGTAACGTAATTTTTTATGAAAATTGTATTTTATTTAACTAACACTAGTAGCAATGCAGTTTTTATTGAAGAAAGTTATTTTTGTTCAATTTGGGGGATAGCGAAGACAATAGACTTATGATACCTACTTAACTCGTTGCTTGTCAGCGTCGACATATGTTATAGGTATCGAAATGTTTCATTGCTGATACTCATCGTCGAATCAAACAACATTTGTTAATATCAAACACGTCGGCAATAATTATATCGAGCGGCGGACCTACCTGTCTTCTCTTTATTGAAATCTTTTCATGATTCAGCAAGCCAGTCGGCCGACTAGCTAACTAAAAAATAAGACATATATTGTGATTTAAAAACCGTTGAAAACCCATTGTGAAAATTACAAAACTTGTTTTTAGTCTTAAAAGAATCAATAGGAATCGTTTCTGACGGCCAAGCATCGCGCGCGCTCATTGATCATATCAAATAGCGCACGCTTCCCCGGCTCCCTGTTACACACTTCCGTCCCTTTTTACGAAATCACTCCCACCGATTGCAAGAAAGCGAGAGAAAAGTTGTTACACATCAAAAAACAGTGCACGTTCATTTAGAAGTAAAATAACGTCAAGTCACACCTGTATTGAGCATGCCCCGAAGGTGTTAGCAAAGATGTTTGTTATGTTATGTTTAGTGATGCAACGAATACTACTTTTACGAATACGAATACCGATTTTACTATTTACCGAATACGAATACCTGATTCTACTAAAAGAAATTAAACACGCTAAGCAATTTAAATATTTACATGTAATTTAATAATTAATTTTATTTTACAAACAATAATCGCAAGTTTTCTGGGAACAAATGATTCCTTTTCTCTGTCTGTATATTTCCTGCTGTTGAAAATAGCCTTTCAGATGAAGCCACCGTGGAAGGTTTAAACGAGAAATAAATATTTTCGCAATATCTCGCAACGCAATTTATGGGATTTCTAGGAAGTCGCTATTATGGGATGTCATGAAAGTATTCGGCTAATACGAATATTCGTACACGTTGCTTCACTAGTTATATTTAATCCCGTGTAATAGGGAACTATGCAATTAGAGGATGACTGTATATAGATATCTCTAGTCGGAAATCGCGAACACAAAGAGGGCTATAGTGGTTATAAATGCTCATTTCTCTTCCGTATTTGAAGAGGCTTTTGCAGGTAATTAATGTGTTAATTCTGAGAGAGAGATGTGTTAATTCAGGCTGGATTTGTTTTCTTATCAGTCTTTTGTGATTTTGACAGTGATACTCTTATTCATACTGTACCTACTACAAAACAAAGCTATTCAAATTGATAACAGAGCTAGCTGGATTGATGAAACAATTGAAACATACCAATATCAGCTGTGTTTTCTACTGCTATGCCTCTGATAGGTTTCGCTCACAGTTTCACACTCGTTATTTTGGAGTATTTGTGAATTATTTTTAGATTCCTCGTCTTGTTCAGCCATTGTTGCTGCATTCGAGTTTTTGAAATGCATTTGATCCTTATTTCCAATGGATGAATTCATGTTTTTGATAAAGCAATTACGATTTTATGTCGTAAGGATCTTTTGATTTTTTTTTGTATTTAAAAACATTGTTTATTGGTTTTATAGAGACGTGTAGGTATAATTTTTTGTTTAATAAAACCAAAAATCAGGAATAATTTATCATTAGAGAGGTCATGTTATGTTTATGTGTAATATCATTTATCATTAAGAGCTTTTGATGGAAATAAAGAATAATACGAAATCTATTTTTATTTATATTATTAAAATAATAATTTTAAATATTCTTATAGCGATACATTAACGAACTTTGAAATCACATCGCTTGCGCGTGTGGAGATGTATTTCTTTTAATTGACAGCATTGGTGGTGATTTATTGATACTAATAAGTACTATTACTTAAAAACCAGCCTTAAAGAGCAGTGGTGGACCAGCGGTAACATTCACGACTTACGAGTTGTAGGTCGTAGGTTCAAACCTTGTCAAGCGTTTTACTTTGTGTAAATTATTTCATCACCACTGCCCTCAAAACGGTAAAGGAAAACATAGTGAGGAAACCCAACATATCCTAGAACCAAAAATTCGAAGACATGGGACATCTACCAACCCGCACTGGGCCCGCGTGGTGGATTACAGTCCGTTCTTTCTCCCAGAGAGGAAGCCTGTGACCCAGCAGTGGGAACATCAGAGTCTGATTAAATATCTTAAAAATAAATTCGCAAACTGACAGGTTTCGAAACCATAAGTAATGAGTCCCTAGGTCTCTGACCCACCAAGACAGTTCCTTTTTTAACCGTTATTATTTCCTACCAAACATTAGTCAATACATTTTCCTCAATTCCCAGGAGTAGGTCAACTAATCATTTTACTGTTTGGTTGAGGAAAAAATCTAATCCACCCCGAGTATTGTAGATATTTTTGTGTATTTGCCAAATAATCACGGCGCGTTGATGTGCTGGCATTGTGCATCTCGCAATCTGATGAATAGGGGTTGCTTATAAATTATTTGTGTAATATTGTTATGTATTGGTTGTCTGGCGTTTCGAGGGTTTTTCGGTAAGAAAGATGTGAAAGTATTGGAAAAATTTGGTTTAGAACGGAAGTAGTTTGGTTGATCAATTTTGTTGACCGAATCTCATGTTTATTTAGTTACTTTTCACGATATCCAAAAAGGTGTCACTACTTCGACTTGTTTTATGAGGAAACAGTGATTATTGCCGTGCTATTCTGCAAACATCTCACCGTGAACACTTGGGTGAAGTGAGCTTGATGTTTGCTGTCATTGCAGCTGAAGCTAGGAAGTGACACTATTGACAGTTCACTTCATGCTCACTTCACCTCACTCTTCACGGTGAGATGTTTACAGAATGGATCGACTGTTGTCTATAAAGGCCGAGATGTATAAACGTTACTAAGAACGTACTAAGGTTAAGCGTTATATACCTACCTATCACTGTCGCACAACTATCAAACTATAAGTACGTAACAGAGACGGGAACATGTCTAAGCCCAAGCACGAAATATATGTAATGTTTATCGATTTCAACTTAAAAATGATTGTTCAAAGTTACAATACTAAACATTTTCATTCTTAATCATAACAATTCCCAAAAATAACAAGACTCGGTTATGAATTCTTAAATCCTCCAAGTGACGATGCCTCTAGAGGTCTGACAGAGATAAGAGTGTCAAACAGTCGGAGGCGACTTTCGCGATGCCAAAACATTTTATCTTTTTTTTTTGTCACTAAGAACTTTCGGTGTCTACTTTAAATCTCTTCAGTAAGCTTTCTTATTAAGGACGAAATGTTCTGATCCTTCATTTGAGGTTGAGTTATTTTATATTTATTCCGACAGTTACATAAATCGTAACTTTTTTCATGACAGCAATAGCTTCTGCGCCTGCCTCAATACGAAGACATTAACTTGGAGGACACGTGTCGGATCACACACGTGTCAAGTCAAGATTAGAGTCTTTATTGAAGTTGTAGAACAATGTAAACTGGTATTTATTACTTTCAGATCTTGTGAGATTCTTTTGATCGTTGGTATTAGCATAGATGAATACAGATGGGACACTCTACAAGTAGGTTGCGGGCCCGTCTTGCTGGGCCAATTCAGTGAGTGTAACGTAGTCAGAAGATCTAAGAGTTACGCGATAGAAAGAGAGGCAACTTCTAGGTGAATATAACTGTAGGTAATTAGCGCTGTGCGACTTGAATTGCACTTTATTGTGTCGTGGCGAGAGTCGCTTTTTATTTAAATGTTTTTGCGGTGTCCCATCTGTGTTTATCTGTGTTATTAAGTATTATAACACACACAAAAACAACTTTTACGCTGTTTTTGGTTGCTAGATGGGAATGAGATGGATGGAAGAAGCCTCTCGCTTTGTGAAAACATAATCTTAAGTTTATAACACGAGTTAATTTCTATGTAAGCACACGGAGTCAAACCTAGAGTTGGCTCTGTCCACGTTTCCATTACTTGTGATTGTGTAATTGTTATTATTTTGATATATTGAACACTATTTGAATACTGTTTATTATAGCTTTAAAGCCGAATACCTTAGTTAATCTTTTGGCCTATAAAGTAAATATTTAGCATGTGGTGTCAATCACCTTAAAGAAACATAGAATCGAAATGTTTTAGCGGTCAGTGACATAAATAAAGTCCGTTAACGTCCTGAACCATTATCCATTGTGATCTTCAACATGTTCCAATAATAAAACCATACATAGTTTATTGTTTGGGATATTAGGGAAAAGGCAATGACCGCAATTGCCACGCTAAAACGCGACCACTCAGAAATCCGACGAACTAAAAAAAAAACCGAGACCACGCACAATGAAGGGTTCTGTAGTTGTAATGAATTTATCCCAAGAACAAACTTAGCATTGTAGTTGTAAAACATGTTCCCCCATACGGAATGTATGGACATCATGTTTTTAAAACTGCAAATTTAAGTTGATCGACTTTTACTCATTAACCTGTACAGCCTACTTAGCTGTGATAGTTTTCCTATTAACTTCGTTATATATACTACGAGTACTGCTGTGAATTTTTTCGCAAATCCAAGTACAACCATTTAGCAGGTTTTGACTCTAACAAAAATTTGCACTTAAAAGCTTAATATTTCGCAAACAGATTCCTGAATACATAAATGGTTTCACAAACTCCTAATATTTTTGAAAGACCTTTCTAACGATACCCCACACCATGGGCTGGTTGAGAAAAAAAACCACCCCCACTTTACTTTGTGGTACCCTAAAAAACTATTTTATTTTACCGTTGGCGTGATTAATATGTATACCCATGCCAAATTACAGCTTTCTAGTGCTAACCGTCTCTGAGCTAAGCCGCGGACAGACAGACAGACAGACAGACGGACATGACGAAACTATAAGGGTTCTTTGTTTACTACGGAACCCTAATAAGACACTGAGAGCAGCGTTGACAAAACAAACTTCCAAGATCCTGGTAATCTTGGGGATGCTAAAATATGTCCTCGGTGTGCGACCCTGTGGGGCACGTAAAGCGCATGTATTTGTCAGTTAAGTACCGACATTAATAACGACGAAAACAGTCAGTTACATGTTTAAACTCTACAGGTATCTCTTGAAGACTTCAGGAGCAATTTAAATATACCTACCTAGGAATTACTGAAATATGTTTTTAGAGGAATTATGTTTACATCAACATAATTCCTCTAAAAACAGGCTTATAGCAGTAGCAGCCTCAAAATTCTTATTTGGGTAGTTCTACAATCATAATATTAAAGGTAACAGACAGACGGACATCGTTACTATCGCATTTATAATACCTATAATAAAATAAAATATACATATATAATAAAACAGCAGAATCCAGTGACTGTCTGTCTGTCTGTCTATCTGTTTGTTTGTTCGCGCACACCCTCGGAACTTTTGAACGGATTTTCATGTAGTTTTCGTAATTAGACAGAGATTAATTTGGAGCAGATGATAGGCTTTGTTTTATTAAAATCGGATGTTACAAAAAAAAAATATCGTCATACAATACGGAATTCTGTTCACGACACATTGTGCTCAATTTCTGAATAACCTAACAAAAAGTACTAGGCACGCATGAATTCACGTTTATTAGTTTATTTCGAGTAGGTAGATAAAAAAAATGCTATTTATAAATAAACATCTATTGCCGCATGTATAAAAGATCATAACTAGAGAATGGCTCGATTGATTTGGCTGATTTCTTTTATTGTATTCGTAAATGTCAAGACAAGGTCTGTTTGAAAGAAAGTTTTGGAAGATCCACCGGAAAAGTCGAAACTACACCCGGGCGAACGCCGGACACGAACAGCTAGTAAAAAAATATGGATCAAAATCAATATCAAAATATTTTATTTTACATAAACTTACTCGTACATGGGCAGTTATGAAACGTCAGAAACTAGGTGCCCACGGTTCCAATTGGTCGTTTCCTATGGAGAGGAGCCGGCAAGAAACTCCACGGTTACTCTTTTAAAAATAATTGGCTTTAATAATATTTTCATATAACAGTGTCAATAGGTATTATGGGAGGACAGTTTAGGTCTTTCAACAAGTACCAGGTACTTAACAAAGTGCCTGTTAAGATATGGATTAGTATAGATGTACATATGTTTTTGTTTTTCCCCAGGTGACCCTCGTCCTCGCCTCACTTGGTACCTCGAGAACACCGTGATAGACGACTCGTTCGAGCAGCGCCCTGACGGCGTGACGTCGAACACGCTGACGTTCCCCAACGTAGGTCGACAGCATCTGAACGCGAGGCTCGTCTGTCAGGCATCTAACACCAACCTCGCAGCTCCTGAGGCTAAGCTGTTGATTCTGGATATAAATTGTGAGTTGATTGGGTTTTGTTGAAGATTTTAAGGGTATTAGTAGTATTTAGGGTTCCAACCTAAAAAGGAAAAACGGAACCTTTATTAGATCACTTGTCTGGCCGTCTTTCACTGACGTTTTTCTCGAGATCTATGCAATGTAGGTATTTTGTTAGGTCTGTGCACACGGAATGCCAGTCAAAGCCCAAAAATATTTTCGTATGTGTGTTTATTTTGGGTGTGCTCAAAAAGTGCTTAAATAAGGCAAGATGGCAAATTGGCAATAGTTAAAAATCTGTAAATTTGGTTTAATGTGTTTGACTCCAAAGCCATTAATATCTATATTAGGGTATATTCTTTTTTTTTTGTGTGTGTCGTAAATTATCAAATAACTTCTCCCGCTCTGGGCGGAGCGGGAGGGTGTGTCAGACTTTTACTGACTAAAACCCATCCGTGTTCCTTCCGTTGCCTATGTGCCGGGGTTCGGACCAACTCGCAACCCTGGCAGGCATTGGCCCTTACGGACAATCTGTGTTAGGCTATCGAGTTAAATCTGGGTTTAACAATGAAGAGAAAGAGTCATCGAATCCATAATGAAATTATGGATTCCATAATTTCATTATGGCTTCGTCGTTTGTTCATCATAATGAAATTAAATTGAAATTATTTATTCTGTAAATAGGATATCGGAATCCCTTTTACAAAAAATAAGCTGTTTGGAGTCGACATTTCCTATCTGACTACCCCTGAGAAGAAATGGTGAAACAAATCCGGGGATCAAAGTCTCTTTTAAAGTCCAAACATAATCTTGGTCAGGCCGTATGAGGACCATGTATCTGAAAAGGTATTTTGAGCAAAGAACCGCACAGATTTGAGTGAACCTGTCCAGTCAGTGCAAGCATTTCTCAGTAATATGGAGCTCAAATCAGAACTTAAGGAGTTCAACGGCTCGACGAAAAATACCAAAGAAAAGACATTTGGGTAGGCCGCGTAAAGTACTCAAACCTTCATTACAACTAAAAGAGAAAGGAAAAGAAAGATCCTCACATTCATAATAATTATAGTTATATTACTTTACAAAGTTATCATGTCATTTTGCTTAACAAATCTCCAGTATCTATTTGTAATTTTTTGCCCGAAATAACAACAATCAAAGTAGTCAAGATTTGACTACTTACAGATTCAAAAAGAAACAAGCCAGCAGGAAAATTTGAAATATGCTGTGTCTTAAAATTTGAAATAAGCTATGGCTTTGTTTTTTCGCTGTTGTTAGTCTTTACACAGATGGTTTTCTATATATATAACTAAAATATTGATGGCGTCACAATACTAACGAACTATTACACTCTACTGTGTTGGAAATGATACATTTCCTTGTACATCTTCATGATTCAAGGTAAGTGGCCATTTTTGGGTCTATTATAAGCAAGCACTCAATTGGAACTTCCGATTGAGCAGATCCGGTAGTTGGTTTCAATTACGGGATACACAGACGGCAAAGCTTTAGAATCGTGCAAATAATATTGCGATGGGGATATTGAAATGATCTCGACCATTTTCTGGAATTGTACCTTTCGATGGTTGTAAATCTGATCGTTGAGGCATCACAAGATCAAGAGACTTTGAAGTAAAGTGAAAAGTTGCGACTTGAGAAATTGAACTTATGAGTAGCTAAGGATATTTATGATTTAATATTGGGAAGGGTCTTTGATAAGAATTTGAATAGAGTTTTGGAGAGAATTCTTGTTATGTTGTGGATCGGTCTAGTTGGCGCCGGGAGACATATGTCCTACAGTAACAGAACAATAATGATCATATTGTAGCGAATAGCGGAATGAATTTGAATTTTGTGCTGCATATTCTATGGGGCTTTTTATGTTTTTAGGGTTCCGTACCTCAAAGGATAAAACCAAACCCTTATAGGATCACTTCGTTGTCTGTCCGTCAGTCCATCAAGACCCGTTTTCTCAGGAACGCATGGAGGTATAAAGATGAAATTAATATCAAATATTAAGGTCTATAGTCCCTTGGAGCTCTAAGCTTACTAAAACAGCTAAATCAAGCTTCGAAGTCAACGCAATAAAAAATACGGCCATTTATGCGACATATATTGATACTCGCAAATAAAACAAAACTTACAGTCTACTTCCCGTTGACCTAGAATCATGAAATTTGGTAGGCAGGAAGGTCTCACAGCACAATGTAAAGGAAAAAGTCCGAAAATCGTATATTTGTAGTTTTATCACACAATTTTTTTTTTAGGTTACTATCTTACATTTGCACTTGGAGAATTGAACGTGAAGTATATTGATGTATGGGAGAACATGTTATCAACTTCAATGTTAAGTTTGGTTTTGGGATAAATTCATCCCAACTACGAAACCCTTCATTGTGCGTAGTCCACACGTACTTAGCCCGTTTTTTTGCTAGCTACATCAATGGAAAATAGGCATATTTTTTTCTCTCATAGGAGTGTTATTTTTATTTGTCATATTTCGTATTAGGAACTAGGTCAAATGAACGAGAAATATTTGCCGACATCGTCCGATATTCTGCGACTAATAATAGGTTGTTAGATATTAACTCAAGCGTAATTTATTGCTTCCGACAAAACCTCACTCCTCTCAATATTATTGTGACAGTTATTTTTATGTCACCTAATATATTAATAGGCATTAAATTGGAGGTAGTCATCCAAACATGATAGACTGCTCTACTTAATTTGTTGTCATCTCCTATATGTGTCTGTTTATGCTTGTTGTTAAACCATAATTCTGTTTCTGTCAATCATTTGCAGGGGTGAATGTATGTAGTGATTGGTAGTGCCCCTGCACGCAATCCAGATATAGGCCCAAATCTGGATTAAAAACTGGTAAAAGATAAACTACGATAACATGGCGCGCCCCTCCAAAATTCTACACGGTTGAAAGTATTTGTGAAATGTATTTACAAAGCGCCACCAAGACTCAAAACGCATTGTGTGCGTACTGAGACGAACATCAAACAAAAATAAATCCGAGGATTTATTTATTCGTAAGTCTAGTCACTAGACCCATTGAAACAGTAAAGTGGAGGGGCGCGCCATGTTATCGTAGTTTATCTTCTAGTTTATACAATTTCAATCATTCATTAAATTCATTTGTTTCAAAATTTTTAATCGGCATGATTTTGAATTTTCAAACCTAGGTATTTATTTAGTCTAACGCAAGACTAATAATTTGGGAAGTGATGCCAAAATCAGTACGTAACTTGGGCGTTAACGAGGTAAAAGAATTAAAACATCAACCATTTTAATTCTGTTACCTACTTCCCAGGTTTGGAAAAGCCTTTGATTCTTTCAGGAAAAGAGTAAATAATAAATGAAAAGAAACTCACTGAAGTCATTTTGAATTCTGTCACTTCGTTAACGCCCAAGTCAAAGCCATCATTATTATAATTTCAGCCGAAAAACGTTCATTACTGGACATAAGCCTTCCCAGGGATGCCATATCGCCCTCGCGCCCCTAGTCGCCGCAGGAGACGCCCCGGGCGTCTGGAGTCAAGAGCCGACTTCCGGCCACCGTAGGCGCGGGCTTGCGGACGGTGAGCAATGGGTAGCTCGCCGTCCGATAGGGACCAGGCCCGGGTCGACGGCGCGTTGTGTTCCACGCGCGCCTCAAAGAGATGTCAGCACCAACTGACGGGGTCCGGAAGGGCCAATGCCTGCCGGGGTTGCGGGTTTGTCTGAAAGGGATATCGCGACCCCGGCACACAGGCAACGGAAGGAACACGGGTGGGTTTTAGTCAGTAAAAGTCTGACACGCCCTCCCGCTCCGCCCAGAGCGGGAGAAGTTATTTGATAATTTACCACCCTCAAAAAAAAAAAAAAAAGGGATGCCATATCGACCAGTTCTGTGCTTCTCCCCTTGGTCCATCTTGTGAGACGCCTAAGGAGGAGTCAAAGTACTTTTTATATTTCATTATTTTAAAGTGTCTTAGCCAATAGTCATCACAATGTCTTGATTTTTTTTCTTTATTTTATTTTTTTCTATATTGGCACCTTATATATATTCATGTATTTAGCTATTATTTAATCGTAATTTCGTATGTTGTAAATAAATAGAAAAATAGATCTATCTATCTATCTATCAAAGTCAACGCCCATTTAAAACACATTTTCGGAAGCATTTCATACCACTTCAATCCCACCATCGATCCAATGCCAATACGTCCAGTTTGTTGCAGTAAGGCCACTGAGCATCCAGATCCTGAACAAGAGGGCCCAGCTCTCCGCAGACAGGAACTACGAGGTGGAGTGCAAGGCCGTGGGCTCCAGGCCTGAGGCACAGGTCACCTGGTGGAAGGCTGGCAGGCAGCTAAAGAGGAATGCTAAGAACGTGAGTTAGTCTGTTTGTGGTTTGGTACGTGATTGTCTTCAGTGGGCTTAGCACAAACGCGCGGAGTAAATGCAACGTAAATTTGAACGTTTTTAAAATAAAAAATACTCGTTTCAAGACTTTATTCACAGTACCTGGTCGACCGAGCTCTGCTCGGATGAAAATAGAGAATGCTCATTAAATCATATAGGATAGTACATACTAATTCCATATTGCCATGATAGTAAGTACTTACTAATTCCAAGCTGCCATGATAGTAAGTACTTACTAATTCCAAGCTGCCATGATAGTAGGGTACTTACTAATTCTATATTGGCATGTTATTATTGTCTTGTTCTAAACTTTGGGCGACCGAGCTCTGCTCGGGTGAAAATACGGAGAAAACGAATTTTCCCAGATATAAGACCTAGCTAGATCGATTTTTCGCCCCCGTGAACTCCTATAATGGAACTTTCATCGAAATCGTTAGAGCCGTTTTCGGGAACGTGAAACGTAAATAACAAAGATGTGTCTGTTGTAAGAGTTTAAACCAAAATGTTATCGGATAATAATTGTATTTTCGATTTAAAAGTAGTTCACGATATGTTTACTTCGCACCTACGTGCTAGGGCCTCTGATAAAGATTTGTGGAAAAGTATGGCGGATACCGATATAGTCCTAAAATAACAGTCAAGTTAGGCTATCGTCAAAAAGCGCGCACTGGCTACCCTCTATTTTGGAATATCGGCGTACACTTATTTTTATCACAAACTTATTTAACTCTGTTGCCAGAACGTTGACACAAAAAATTTCGAGTGCCATTTTAAAATTGACAAATCAAATTAAATGTAAAAGCATTTTATTTGATTGGTCCATTTTAAAAATAATGTCACATTACTTTTTTCTCCATAGCACTATATCTTGCTTTCTTGTACACTGACAACGTGGCAGTTGAAGGTTGTGTACGTAAAGTCCGGGATATCCATTTCAAATTGCGCACCAACTTCAATTGTCCGTATAATCAAATAACAAATGTAATTATTTCACAGTTGTATGAAATAACTATGACACGGCAAATTGACGTAGGCTGAAAATTTAACAATGAATTCCCCTAACTGTGCATAAATAGGTACCTGCCTATAGTTGTGTAAAGCGATACCCACTACAAACTACATACTAAGTAACAAAACTACATTTTCAACTAAATCAATCACCTAGCCTTTTCCTAACTATGTTGGGGTCGGCTTCCAGTCTAACTGGATGCAGCTGAATACCAGTAGTATTTACAATGTTTAGATTTCCTACTACGAGTATATGATGCCTTTATTTACGTCAATTCGCTTCTCGTTGTCTCTGATTAATGATTACGTCAAAATATATATGTAGATATAGCCATTGGATCATTATTTTTTGCGCTGTAAACGATACTGGTAGGTAGGCTAGGTAGGTATAGTCAGGTAGATCTTGTTTATTGTATATTTAATGTTTTATCGTAGAATCTTTACGTCTAGTATCGTATTTTTTTAAGGTACTCTATTTGATTTTCTGTCTGGCTTTTTTACAGTATCTTTTATTGAATTGGTAGCAGAAATTACTATCTGCTTTAATTTAAGATGAGAAAAACATGCGGTTGCGTTCTTTTGGAAATAAAAACTTGGCGTACTTTTGATGTGGCGACTTTTAAACCATACCAAATACATTCTACTATAGACTAATCACTTGAAAATTAGGATGACACAGACTCATAGAGTGATTGTGATTATATTCTAGAAATAACACTTACTAGCTTAAGAATAATTTGATCATAGCCAGCTATTAGAGAGAATTATTGAAAATGAAAGCTGCTTATCTCCTTATTCCACACATTATATCCAATAAAGAATTTTCTCGAAGCCTTTACACGGTTCTCAGTAATCAACTGGCGCGCCAATTTCTCTCCGCGGTTACCCCGCTCAGTACTGATTACAAACCTAAGCCACGTTTAAATCCACATTGATTGAACTACCAGTAGTACCACACGACAAATATGCTCAGCATTAATAATCTGCTCCGTACAATAATCTACTATTTGCTTCCCAATGTAAATACGCGTGTATGTGGCTATGGCAGACTTTGAATAGTGGATGTTTTTAATTAAATCTTACCACGAATGCTAGTTTTCGGTTTCTGTTGACTTGAGTTTATATGAGCAATTCAGACGGGATTAATAACGTTAGTTAAATTTTGATGATTTTGAAAGAATAATACGATGTTTGGATGAGGTAACTATCCAATTAAATTGAGGTAGTTAACATTTAGAGCAGTTTCAGAGTTATCTTATTATACTGCTTTGCGATTTCGTGTCAGAAGTTGAGTGCTATTTCTTTATGCTCCTGTGGGAATTTGGAGAGAGAAACTAGATAGTTATAAATTTAACTTACACACAAGTTAGGTAGAATCCTTTAAATTTCTCGTTTATGGCACTTCTTGGCTTTTGCCAGATTCAGAACTGATTTTTGTTATTCGGATATATTACAATTTCTTTGTTATATCGTTTGTGTTATGGTACATTCGTATATATAGTGTTCATAATATATTATAATCCCCTATTTAACCTTCTTTAATACAACATTTTTGGGCTCGTCTTTTGTTTGACATCGTATTTATGTACATGAAAACAATGGGTGATTATGAAAATTAAACAATATTAGATTGACAAATAGCATGACTAGGTATTTGTTATATCCCACTCATCTGCATATTGTCATGTAACTTGGACATTCAGAATACCACGAACCATAAAATGAGGCGACACGATTTGTAATTAATAAACCGCTAATTAAGGAAGTTATACGTTGGGGAATCATTGCAAATAAATAATAACGAATTTACTGACATGTTTAATTTATCTGTTATAAATAATAATAATTAACCGTTCAAGGCCTGATAAACAACTAATTAACGTGCTAATTGACGTGCTTGAGGGTCACCCAGGGCTTTACCGGTTAATGATAAATGTCGAGAACTGACTAATATGCCAAACGTCGGCTACGGTAAATAAAAACATGTGAAAAAACGAACTCACAGTGAATGGTGAATGTGGTGATCAATGCTTTCTATTTAAGGAAAGTGGCAAAGCTCTTTTGAGAAAAGCTTTGACCATACATTTGATACATTATCTAAACTGGTTAGCCTATTCAGCCATGTAAAGATTGCAAGTTTTAAAATTATCAACGCATTTGAAACCTGATATTTACAACTTAAGCTGCTGTGTAGCTACCTACTACACTAACTTTTAGTTAAAGCATTTTTTTATGTTTCTTTATAAAAACATTTTTTTAAAGCAAAGTGCTAACCTCATTTTTGCTTGTAAACACAAGCCTGAATGCTGCAGTGACGTCATCTAGTAGAAACAGTTACAAACTAAATGATATTTTTAGCACCGTATCGCACATTTCCTTTTGTTGGTCTCCCAGGACACAAAGTGACATGGATGGTCTAGCTATCTGTAATTACATATGTCTTATCTATCAACTACATCTTAATGTACCTACTTACTTTTAAGTTGTTGCTCGCGTGAAATAACATGTTTTCTTTGTGCAATCTGAAGGTGTTTCAGAGTTGAAATGAACTGGTTCTCTTTTCTTTTTAGTGTCACGTTTATTTCACTTTGGTCTTCTGGAAGTTTTCCCCTTTTTCGACATACAGCAATAATTATAAGCTATTGTCTACATTTCTTTCTCATTTCACCTTTCGCAGGTCTACTGTAAGAAATTTCTTAAGAAATAAGTAGTACCTTTGTTTATACTCAAAATTATAATAATATCGTATCTGTATATATTTTTCTGTATGTACATAAATAATAAAATAAATAAACAATAATATCACATGTATATCTAAACATGCATGAATAATAAAATAAAATAAATAACCACGATGATTCCTGCCCTTTTACTTTACTTTTTCAAAAACAGACCATGTAATAATATTAGTTTTTTAACTATATGGCCTTCGTGGGTGGGGAGGGTCGTGCACAATGTAGAAGCATACTCCTACATTTCTCAGACAAAGAAAGGTTCAGCGCGCTAAACAAAGAGAACATAAAAAGAACGAATTAATTAGATTGTTAATTTCGTTCCATTTAACAAAAGTAAACTAATCCTAGAACTTCAGGTTTCATGTTGATTCAACCACTGGAAATTAGTTTATTGAGGTACCATTTCATAATCTATGTAATTAAGCAGCTATTTCAATTAAAATCGTGCTAGTTGTCGCCCGCGATTTCATCTGCGGTTAATTTGTATTTCATATTTTTTTATACAAATTGACGGAAAAACTGATGAATGGATTTGGATAAAATTTGGCATACAGATAGTTTATATCCAGGGTTAACACATAGGGTACTTTTTATCCCAGCAGTACGTTCCCGTGGGATATTTTCAGCCATCCAGGCGGGTGAAGGCGCGGGCAAAATTAAATTTATAATATTAAATTATATTAATATATTACAGTATGGATTAGCATGGATACTACATTTTAATTTATTACAGGTAACTATCAGCGTTATTAATTCACTAAAATTATCCTGATTGCCTCATTGGTCTAGGGCTTCGATATTCCCGTGTCGGGCAAATTGTTTTGGGTTTTTCCATCTGGAATTTCTCAGTAGCAGCCTGGAGTCTGGATTTGTGCCCGGTTAGTGGCAATAGGCTCGCCCCCTGTTACATAGAACTTTAACATACCTGGCCAACTGTGTGTACTATAGCTGTACCTCGTCCTAACTCTTCAGGGATGTTATGTATGTATGTAAAATTATTCTCTTGCCTGAAATTTTATGAAAATGTGTTAATTGCTAATTTTCTCGCATCATTTATGAAAGTTTACTGAGCGTGGCGGCCATTGTGTGAAGTGATGGGAGTATGTGGGTCAAAACGCGGGTAGACAATGCGCCATCACGTCAGTAATTAATTCTTTTCATCGTCGAGTTGCGCATAGTTTGGAGGGTGTAGCTGTTGCCACTGGTTACGTTGAATTGTGAATTATGTGGCTTTGTTTTCATGGATACTCTTTGTAATTAAAATAATAATTATATATTTTTGTGATTCGTTTAAAATGCGTAGTTACACAAGCTGTGGAAAATTACGAAATTATATATAATTAAAATTACGTTAAAGCGTTAGGTATCGTTTTTACAACATCTATTGTTATCTACACATCTACAGATTTTTATCAGAACCATCACAACATTATTTTGGTACGTTTTCCGATACCACTATTTAGTTTGAAGACTAAAGTTTTCAGTTAAACTCCAGTTTACAAAATTCGCTTGAACTTTTCACTGGCGGCAGGATTTATGCTCATTTGTTAGGTAAACATGACTGTTAGTGGGTCAAATGTGACTACGTTACAGGGAAGTTGTGACTTGCATAATATTACCTTTATTAAGATTAATATCCTAGCCATTCGCTGTGATAGTCGGAATAGTAACGAATATGGCGTTAAACCCGAGGTTACAGGCTCAATATAATACCAATGTGATTTATAGATGAATTTACCACTGATGGACGTATGTACCATGAAAAAAAATACCACAATGAATTTAGAAGTCTAAAATCGCCAAAGCAAAGTGTCGACAAAGCAAAGTGATCAATGTTCTTTCCTACTTTATACGAGAATAAATTACTGAGTAATTTTGTTTTCTTTAGCTTTGCCACTTCTGAGCAAAGCCCTCCCCAAGTCCTTCCAGAAACTCTTTTCTCGCTTCGCCTCAAACACTCAAATAGGACTATTATTTACTAGCTGAAAAATTAATTCGACTGAAAATGTTTCCGAAACATTTGAAAGAGATAGATCTGAAGTAAAACTTGAAACGGTACGAACACAAAGACTTAAGTTTCAGTGAGAGCAGCAAACGTACCGACTTGTGTGAACGACTAACTGTTGCTGTTTCATTGTCTTCGTGCCGACTTCTTCGTACCTACTTAAGTTGACGATGCGATTGACGTAGAGGGTTAGCTTTCGTCTTTTTTTACGGCCGTTGAGTGAAATTATAATAATGATATCTGTAAATTGGTAAAAAAACACTTTTACACATCAAAAATAAATTCTTTACGTTTCAAATCTAGACGAGCTAGGTGTTTCCTATCTGGCTACTCTAAGAATAAACAATCTCAGAGGTCACAGTTTCTAAGTCCGGATTCAGGTTTTACGAGACGAATTATAAGTAAAGGAGGGTTTTCAAACATCCTTTTTCTTTTGTCATATCAGTTTGAATTTATATCGCTCATACTACTCATGGTAAAAATAACTAACCACTCGTGATTAGCCAGCGGGGTACTTGCAAAACATACTTACTATTGCAATGGCTTTCATTTTGCCAATTTACATTCATTGCGTTATTTACGTTTCTAGAGAAATTAATTTATGAAACTATGGATGAGGAATTTGGTTCAAAAGCGTATCGTCAACAGAGGAGGGTGCTTAGTGGCATTTAGTGATTACTGAAATATCTTTGTCACATGTGTATTTCAGAATTGCAGTGACAAAGATATTAAGTCACAAACAAAAGCGAGTTTGTCACAATAAAAAATATCATCCATTTCATTCAATAAATTCATCCAATCGCAGTCCAATATGGACATCATTCAGTAAGTTCAATTCACTACCTGCTCAAATACACCGTTAACAATTTTAATCAACTCCTATATTCAATAGTACCGGGAAAACCAATTATGTACAAAAAAGAATTAAAATAAAAAAGAGTTTCCGATACCTACGTTTTCAAATAAGGGCCGGTGCAGACCTGGCGAAGCGCGGTTCGGCGTGGTTTTCACAGGAAAACAAATATCGGTCTTGCTTTTGCACAAATAAAGTTGAAAATAAATGAACTTCATTTAGACTGAGAGCGTATGAAAGCGGTCAGAGGAGCGTGTTTGAGGTTATTATCAGGTTATTTATTTTTGAATTTATTTTAAGACACAATGTTGATATTTGCTTGGCAGTTAAACCCACTCTGCCAGGCGCCAGGTTGGCGCCGGCCCTAACAGTCAAATGATGAATGATTTTCATACTTACTAGAAAAACTTATTTCCTGCAACTTGGAAATTCAAGCAATAGTCAACAAGCAACATTCAAACAAGCAGTTTATTTTATCGACCATTTTCGAGAAAAACAGAAATGCTGTACTGGTCAAATACATGCGAGCAGGCGGCCGGTAATGTTTGTATAAAAATCCATATCTATCGTATTTAGCGGCCAAATTATAATTTAAAAATGGAACGTTTTACTTCGACACATGACAACCAAGTAGGTAACTTATCAAAGATTTTATTTATATTTCGATTTGGCTTTGCAAATAGAGCTGTTTAAATTAAAAAAAGAAACAAATGAACATATTGGCGCGTGAAAAATATCGTTGTTCGCCATTGATTCTGGAATTTATAATTTAGTTATATAATTTGAATTTCCGCGCATTATTTGAGAAAATTACTGTACAAGCCTTGGCCACAACCAGGCATTGATGGACTTACGTATATGTGCCTCGGCTTCGCTTCGGTCCACATTTTCACGTTCGTCCATAAATGCCCCTTTTATAGGCCGCGGCAATATAATAATACTATCTTTTATTCACACAGGTATAAGAAGTAAATTAGTTATATAGATAAATATTACTTATAATTAATTAACTGCCCCGACATCCCCGTCTGTATGTCCCCCGTTGACAAAGGCCTGCCCCAAATGCCTCCACTTCACCCTATACCTAGCGACTCTCGTCCATGCAGCGCCTGCTACATCTGCCCATCTTCTGAATGGCCTGCCCCGTTTCCGCTTCTTGTCTCTTGTAAACCAGTACATTATTGTTTTTGACCATTTTTCCTTTCCTCTGATTGTACGTCCTGTCCATTTCCATTTGAGCTTCCTTATAGTTAAAGTCACATTCCTTGTTCTTGTGCGTTTCTTTATATCTGCAGTTCTTATTCTATCAGATAGCCACTTCCCTAAAATACTCCTTTTCCATTGTTTTGGTATGTTTCTAGTTTCCTGTTATGGGCTTTAGTGGTTGCCCAGGTTTGACATCCGTAACTGACTTACGGATGTACTGGTAGAATACAAGTGTCAGTGGGCCGCGGCAGTAAACTATTCTGCCTGCACATTAAGACGCATATTATTCACTCTATAGGTACTATTACTCGTCTAAATTAAATTTGCTTGTTGTGTCTGTCTATGTGATCGCGTTGTTCTTCAAAACTACGTAACGGATTTTGATGCAAGTTTGACCATCATTTACAGAATATATTCTGGTAGGTTCGTGTGTTACTTACAAATGATAAAGAAATCTCCATGTTTTGTCAAGTGGTAAAAGCCGTGCGAAGGGCTGGTTGCTAGTAATAAAATAATACAAAGTAGTTGTACATTTGTTGTACACTCGTAAATTTTTTCAATCGACTCTCGACACGTAAAGCCCATGTTTTCACTGGAACCTTGAATAGTCAGAAATGCTTTACTAATAATAATATAATAATATTGATTTTTTTTTTCGGAACAAAGAATCCATAGTCCGCGACCAATCACTGTCCGCGCAAACTGATTTACAATTGGAGAGCTGAAGCTACGCTACAGTTCTCAGGATGCTGTTGTGACTGTCTGTCACTCTCCTCAGTAGTGAAGCTGTTTTCTTGCGAACAATCGCGTGAAACCCGTCGGTACGAGCTTGCGCAAACATTTCCGACGCGCTGCTGTAGCGAGGAAGCCCCAACAACATCCTGAAACCATTGTTGAATGCGCAGGACATCCAGCGATCTTTTACCCATAGAATGCTCGTGTACAGACACTGGCAATAAGCCTTGAACATTGTGATTTTTACTAGGTCCGTCCATCGAGCAAATCTACAGGTCAATATATTAAACCGGACGGCGAGTGTCTTGCGCTCCCCCTCTATATCCACATGGTTCTTAAGGTCGGCGGAAAGAAAGTGACCTAGGTATTTAAAAGTGGATAATACCTAAAGATAAAAAATAACCACAAAAGCGGCCAAGTGCGAGTCGGACTCACACATGAAGAGTTCCGTACCCCCGTACAATATTTAACACCAGTGTTGGGACCTTATGAGTATCGTGGTTGGAGAAGTAGAGTAAATAAAATTCGGCCGTACAAGAGAAAGTCTATTCAGATGACCATGAATACTAAGCACAATGACGCTTCTTACATTAGTTACACGGTACACAAGTTATTGCCACTGCGCGGCGCTGGGAAAACGACTGGCCGCTAAACTTACCTATTACAGTTCAAAAGATACAGCCCTGTGATAGACGGACAAACGGCAGGACGAACGTACGGACGGACAGCGGAGCCTTAGTGCTGTTGGCACCATTTGTGTACAGACCCTTAATAATTAAACCGAAAATAAATCGTGTCGCAACCCTGTTCTAGAAAATTCGCCATTGTTAAAAGTAACAGTGAAAAATGAATATAGTTTTGATGTGCAATCACTTCAGCTTTACACACTTTTTTTTACGTAGCCAACTGCAACTTTGAGCAGACAAATTAGTATTTATCACCTACTAGTATTTTTGTACCTCCCTTTCTAATTTCAAACATGGGAACGTGTTACGGATGCAAGCTTTTTGACAGTTTAAGAACATTCTTTTCACATAATTTTTATTTGCATAACAAGATTTACCCGTGGCTTTACCCTTGTAAAAATGGGTATTTTAATTCGCAAGTTGTGCTAAGAAATGTATCTATCATAATCTAAGTGTTATTAAAGATAAATACAGGTACCTATTAGATTAAATAATGTGTACTAATTTTATAAAAGATTAAAAAAAAAAAAAAAAAAATCACCACAGCTTTCATTATTTCCTGAATTTGGCACGTAGGGTAACTCCGATCATAGCTCTAAAAGCGATTGCCCTGCAGGCAATACAATACAGGCTGAAATACTACAAAGTAATAAAGGAGAAAAATATCCCAAAACCGTGACTGTAAACAAAGTCTGCAAAACTCAGAGCTATCTAAATGAAAGGCTAAATAAAACTTTTTTTCATGAAAATTTTATTAGTTTCAGTTTGTTTAATCCCTCGTTTCTACATGCCTAATATTGTTAAAGTTTCCGATTATAAAATGCTTATTGGAAAAGAGGCTTCATACTCTGTTACTAGGAAGGTTTAATCAGAAAGTACCTACAATATTATTGGAAGAATACTTAAAAATATAATACGAATACCTATAAATCTTTGTTCTTTATTTTAATTCGTGTTAACAAATAGGTGATATGTTAGCGTATTTAAACAAAAATATAGTAGGTCTACCTATAAACAATTTTGTCTGAATCTGAGTCTGAATCCTTTCATTATTTATAACTTTTCTATAACAAATATATCAATCCATCACACTTTGCAGTGACAGAAAAAAATACATTTTGAATTAAGATATCAATTTGTGACATGTTTATACATCGTTCGATCAATGTATCTACAGACAGTCATTTGTTTTTATTATAGGTTTATTTCTATGTACAGACGAGTACAGCGTTCGTGTGGCTTTCGACTAATGACTAATGCTCTGACAATGTTGTGATTGATTGTCCAAATTATTTGTTTTGCTTTTTATACTTTTTATTTTTATTTAGACGTCGACTGTACCTACGTCAGGTAGCTATTTTTATTTGGGAATGCTCAAATTCAAGGATTACAATGTGGATTGTAGTATTATTTTAATTCTATTAGAGCCTCTTTATCCGTTCTCTGATAGGTCGGAACTGAAGTTACGGTGATAAAATAATTGTCTAGTATTTCTTTTATCCACGGGTTAAGGCGACGATAACCGACTTTTAATGATTTTATACTGAACATCACGTCTAAACGAGTAGTGTAATGATTTGCTTTAAAATATATGTTGAATAAGAGCATTTTCTTAATAATTTAATCTGGGAATATTTTACAAACACACAAAATCACACATAAGACAGTCCCCCAAAAACACCCGTCCTTCACCACTTCCTTGTGCTTTAGCTGGGAAGAAGAAGTGGCGCAACAAACTCCCCAGCAGCACAGCTGTCTGTTCAGTTAGAAAAACTCGATTCTATACAATAGTATTTATATAAAATAATGTACATTACGCAACACAAAAAATTACATTAAAAATCATCGAAATCTATACTCAGCGCGAAAATAGAAACTAAAAAGTAAATAGAACTTAATACCCGAATGAAAGCCTTCAAGCATAAAGGGAGCGTCCGTTTACATATTTCTATTAAAACTATATTTTAGTATACGTGTTTTATTAAAATAAATTTTGTTTTATCCATAATAAATTAATAATGCGTCTAATTTGGGACAGCGCTCCTTGATGGGCGATTCCTGTTACTGGCTGGACGTACGACGCATTAATAATAAATAATAAATATTTATTCAGTATAAAAATTGGTAAAATATTAATAACGTAATATAACATTGCGTAAGATCAGCACCTAACCACTCAAGGCCATCGACTTATATCTGCGTCTTAAATCTTAGATAGTCACTAGAACACTACTGTACACAAAAATTCCCACTTCGATCGCTAATATCGCTGCCAAACCTGGCATTATCTTCCCAAAATCGTTGTTTACTAACATTATACACACTTTAAAGCACACTTAACACTTATTTTGGCACAGCATTCAGTTTCTGAGCCCATAAAACAGGAACCCCATACAATGGAAACGTAGGTACTGGTCCAGCTGTAGAACTTATTGCAGACAGTTATGGAGCAACATTTTAGTACTTTGGCTAGATTAGAAACAGCAGCTTTGTTGTAAACGGAGATAATGTGTTATTTTAGTAGATGCAAAAATAATTTTCTATTTTACTTTCTGCATATTTGGATTGTTTTGCGAATCAGTTTTAGACTGTAGTCTGTATAGTTTTTGCTTAAATGTTACAAAAAATGTAAGTGGCCACCTAACTGGTTGGTTACGGTTAACCCCTTACTATTTATTGATGTCAGAAGTGCAACTGACAGGAATTGAAGTCACGACCTCTCACTCACCAGTATGCACCTCAATGTTTCGCTATAATAATGATTTAAATATATTTTTGAAGACTTATTCTCTTATAAGCAAAGATTTAAGACGTCATCGGCGTGCGGTCCCCTATCGGTTAAATCGATTTGCCTCACCATACTTAGGTCACAAAAGTTGGTCAAAAAGTGTCCATACTAAGAAGAGTGAGCGCACCCATCCCGCATGGCAGACACTATTCAAATATTACTGTTGAGGAAGCAGAAACGTGACTATCTTTATCGTGAATTTAAAAAATTAAATCTTTGCTTAAAAACCACAAACTTTTTGTAAAAACTCGTCTTAAAAATGCAACAAAACTGAACTAATTCTTATCAAATTTTATTTATGTCTGGTCTAATAATAAATAAATAAATTGATGTATGGTCATAATATTCCCATTTCTTTTATACAGTTTTCTGACACCAACGCCACACTCAGTACCTTGAACCTGGTGCCGATGGCTGAGGATCATGAGAAGTACCTCGTCTGCCGCGCCGAGAACTCCAAGGTTCCTAACGCTGTTATTGAAGACCGATGGTTCCTCAATGTGCAATGTAAGTAATTTGTGCTACACTCCAATTGCGTAACACACTTCAATTACAATCCGAAGGATTTTGAAATAAATTCCTAATCCATTGTTTCATGTTTAGATATGCAAAATGATTACATTTTATACTTTGACTTAATGTTCAGTTCATCACTTGTGTTGGTGCTACAAGGTATTTTTCTCTTTTGTTTTAAATTATTCTCTAAGTTGAGCACAATAACATCGCCTATAATAACAACGAGAGTGGGCGCTCTGATACCTTTAATTACAAGATATTAAGTTATCTTAGCTTAGGTACCTATTTGCTGAAACTCTAACGTTCAATCTTAATTACCTTAAGGCATAGTTTTTATGTAAACCATATTATATTACTTGAAGGCGCAAATAAACTTTATTTTTATGTTTGAAAAATTCGTCTGCTTGACGACGTAAATAAAAACGTCAAAATGAATGGCATTGCCATTGTATAAGTGTGTTATGCAAGTGCCCCGCTGGCACATCACGGGTGGTTAGTGATTTTAGGAGTATGAGATGAGTATATCCCTACTGATAAGACAGAAGAAAAAACCGGCCAAGTGCGATTTGGACTCGTAAACGAAGGATTCCGTACCGTATTAAGATCAGGCAATATACGCTGAAAAAAATACGTTTCTTATATGACATACATACCTACATGCAGACACTACAAAATTCGATTAAAATGACTATTTTATTATATGTATAGATAGTGTGCAAAACAATCAAATCACTGTGAGGAAAACTCATTATCGTGATTTTAATAACTGTTTCAAACGTAAACAAAACATTCAAATACATTCCGAAATAAAATTATGAAAATGCATGTTTTCAAAATACCTATAATATTGTTGTAGGAATAAAATCAACAAAACGCCTAGCTTTAAAACAAATATAATTAAATATATTTAATTACTGGCGTTATTTAAATTGTCACGGTACGGTAACATAGCTTGGTATCCAAATAGGTAGTAATCGAAAATGATTGTGATAAATGGATCACCGAGCCCGAATTTTGAAAGGATATTATTAAAATCGGTTTAACATTTTAAAGTTGACAGCAAAGCTAAATAATTATGAAAATCATCGTACTTATCCTCTAAAATTCCTTTGCAGGACTTAAGGCCCCCTCTTTTACTTGGCACCACATTCATAACCCTAACGTATCCAGGAGTTCTCGATTGTCCTTCATTGTACCCTTAAGGTGATTACATCAAAATATCCCGCGAAAATCAAAATTACTTTGTAAAAAACGTTATAAATTCTGCATTTCGCGGGCTACCACCTTAAGTAATGATAAGGTAGAGATTGACAAGTTCTGATCTTCAAATCAGAAATCAGAGGGGCAATTCCCGTATTTTTATGAACGTTCGCATTCTAATCGCATTCGCAATCTGTCAAAAATACAATCAATTTACCAACATTTTTGACAAGTTTGACAGATTGCGACTAGAATGTTAACGTTTTTTAAGTACGACAATTGGCTTTCAGAAGAGCAATTTCCGTATTTTAAAGAACGTTCGCATTCTAATCTGAGTCTCAATCTGTCAAAAATACTTCCAATTTACTTACATCGTTGACAAGTTTTTGACACTGATTGTCACTGAGATGAGTTAACGACTACAGACCATTCACTATAACTTGTCCCTTGCCGTCATGTTGGCAACATTGATTATTGAGCTTAGTTTCAATACTAATAGAGTTCAAAATAGCGACTGACAGAACAGTGCTACCAATCGCATCACGGGACATGTTAAAATGAACGCGACGTAGATTTTAAACGTTTTTGATTACGGGAATTGGCTTTCAGGTGTAAATTAGAGCCTGTACACACTGGGACGCCATAGCGACGTTGCTGGCTACGTATCCAAACAATTCGTATAGAAATACAGTTAACTCACTTGGCTATGATCTGGTAATGTCGCCAATTTGGAAGCGTACCCACGACCGACCTGCACCTACGTGGAGACTGGATCCTCTGGCGAGTCACCAGTATTTTTAATACATTTAAGTAAGTTACGCCTCCCTCACTCAGTGGTCAACTGATCGCCAGGAGGAACGCCCGCGTGTTACTGCCTACTTATTTGGCAACCTCGTTATGCTACGGTAGGTAGCCAGAGGTAGCCAGAGGTAGCGACGTCGCCATGGCGTCCCAGTATGGTAGCACTCTTATTCTTACTTTTTCCTTTTCATAATTTTATCATCATCATCATCGATGGCCAACTCTATATAATAAGTAATAACTCATGTGTGTTTGACAGATGTCCCAATCGTGACTCTCAAACTAGGATCAAACCTGAACCCCAGTTACATCAAGGAAGGCGATGGAGTGTACTTCGAGTGCAGCGTCAAAGCGAACCCCAAGGCGAAGAAACTCACGTGGTATAAAGGGGTGAGTTTCATAAACACATAATAAAATTAACGTCATCATTATGAAATTGGCAGATTGCGTAAAAATAAGGGGCCTAATTAATTTATAAAAGTTACTTTCTTTATTTTTCTGTGGTTAGTAACTTACCTGGTATAAGAGTTTTTATCCCGCCAATGGGCCTCTGACTTGGCTTCACATGACGTCGAGAAATATCTCTCAGGCATGCCGGTTTCCTCACGATGTTTTCCCTCACCGTTTTTAAGCAAGTGATAATTATACAATACGCACATGAATCTGAAAAGTCATAGGTGCGTGCCATGGATTCGAACTCAAGATCTATGACTCAGCAGTCCGATGGTCATACCACTAAGTTATCACTGCTACAACGTTACTTAAAGTTAAAAGACAATGCAATGAAACGTCAAAAATCAATGATTAAGCAGACGTTAAAAATTACTTAACTTTAAACAACGTTTTTTTTATACATAAACACCAAAATGCATTAAATTGGACCTCGAATTAAATATAATCATTATCTTCTCAGCCGAAACATGTCCACTGCTGATCATAGGCTTTCCTCAAGTATTGCCATTCAGATTTATTCCCAAATGCTGTGATGATGAAATGTCGTAGTTACATAGTATATAGGGGAAGAAAGGAGTGACAGTCAGAAGGCTATACTTATAGAAGACCATTGGACATAAATGTCCAGTGGTATCGACCACCATTGTCCATGTAATAGGTACCTATAGGCATCTAATCGTCATGATGGATTAGTTTTCCCTTTGTTATGACTTTTCCTTAAAAATGTAAGAGTCAGCAAAAGTTTCTTGAATCTCAAATATTTCAAAGTTTTAGCAGCATAGCTTGTTAAATTTTCATTTACCCAACAAGTTTTTCTGATCAACTGTAACATAAAAAAACATTACTCATACATTTTCTGAAATGATATAACATCTTGACTAAAGTCCAGAATAATTCACAGGTGAAAGAAATCCAGCATAATGCTAGCGCCGGGGTCATCCTCAGTGACCAGAGTTTGGTGCTGCAGAGTGTGACCAGGTCCGCCGCAGGGGACTACAGCTGTCTGGCGTACAATAATGAAGGCAGTGCCACTAGCAACCCGGTGTCTCTGCAGATCAATTGTGAGTACTTTACAACAACTTGAATTGCTCAAATCCGGGGAAAATTTTGCCAAAAATTACTTAGCTCTGATGTCAACATGTAGCAATTGTTAGGTACTAGAGATAACGTTAAAACATACTGAGCGGGTATGAACTTCACAACGAAATATACAACAGCATAATCAGCCTATAATGTTCCCACTGCTGGGACACAAGCCTCCAATCGGTGAGAGGGAGTGGGCCGTAATCCCCCACACGGGCCCAGTGCAGGTTGGTAGAAGTCACATATCTTCGAATTTTTGATTCTAGAACATGCCGGTTCCCTCTCGATATTTTCCTTCGTCTTTTTGAGAGCAGTAGTAATGAAATAATTTTCACAAAGTAAAGCGTCTGTACGGATTCGATCCTACGACCTACAACTTGCAAGTTGCGACCGTTATCACTAGGTCACCACTGCTCAGAATATACAAGGTGTGAAAGGTCCTTGCTGTAGAAGGTCGAAATAACTGAAAACTTGACCACCTCCGAAATCGCGAAAAAATTTCAGTTGTTCCCTTTATTTTATCTTGCATAACTCGACTTGATTTCAGCGTGAGTCCCATCGTAAAAGATGTTCATAATTATTTGTACAATGATTTTCTTTCAGGTTTTCAGTTCCCTATTTCAATTGCACCTTATATGGAGCAATTAGGGAAGGTAATAATTTAAAAAAAACTAGTTTGATACGAACCTAAAAATAAGAATCACACTAAATTGTTCCACTTATCGTGTAAGCGAAGGAATAAACTTGAGTTCGGTTTCAAGGCTTTGAATTAGTATATGTAGACATGTCAAGGCCTGGCTTGTAGACTCGGTTACATAAAGGTTATTTGATCAACTTAAGCGGAATTTTTGTCCCCACGTACATACTTGAATCACGTTCGGCACGGAACGTTCTATTCTAGATTATTTAATATTTGTTGGATAAGAAAAAATTGGTCATTCTGATGAATCTTCTGTCTTTTTGTATTCGGTTGACTTCTCGAGAGTCTTGATAGCATCTTTGATAGATTAGCTTTGTGAAATTATATTTTTGCATATGATCAAATATGCTGTAGAGATCAAAAGTTAAAGCTTCGTTCAGACCAGCGCGACGCGACATCGGTTATTGTTATACCGTCAAGTTTTCTTAGAAATTGTATTGTTCGTGTCGCGGCGCGGCGTCGCGTCGCGCTGGTCTGTACAAGCTTTTATAGGCCGATTAAATAGACTATACCAAATAAATAAAATTTATTTATTTCAGATAAATAACACCCAAACGTCGAGAAACCGACCCCTCCGGGCGCTTACAGTAGTTTACCGGTTAAGAGATTATTTGATAAAACCAAATGAAATTGAACTACAACAAATAAAATCAAACAAAATAAAATCAAATTAACTAAAATCAAATTAAATAAATTAAAATTAAATCAAATCAAAATTAATGGAATAGAATAAAATTACATCAAATCAAATTAAAATAAATAACGTGACCAAAAAAAATAAAATATAATTAATACCTTCTCTCCGACACCGGTACAGCAACATGTCTGCTGGAACAATGCCGGATGAACGGGCAGCCCACCCTTCCCGCAATCATAGCCAGTACGATGTTGGGGCTAACCCGTACTTGTGTTCCACGCGCGCCTCAAAGAGATGTCAGCACCAACTGACGGGGTCCATTAGGGCCAAGGTCTGAAAGGTCCGTACCGTGGCCCCGGCACACAGGCAAAGGAATGAACACGGGTGGGTTTTAGTCAGTTAAAGTCAGACACGCCCTCCCGCTCCGCCCAGAGCGGGAGAAGTTATTTGATAATTTCCCACCATCAAAAAAAAAGGACGCGGCGCGCTTGCGCATGGTCGCGTGAAAGCACTATGGGTACACTCTGTTTAACCATTTGGTGACACAAGGCGTCATATTATGTTAAATAGACTCAATTAACTAAGCAGTATTTAGCTCACTCTTTTTGATTTTTTGCTATGTTTTCTGTGTCTATGCCGTGACAGTCTCACATCCTATCATTTTGAACTACAACATTAGATCAATAAGGATGAGGTTAACCACCCTAATAGCTGATTGACATTTGCATAAGTTAAGTAGCGAGTTTCGTTCAAGTAACGAAAACTACCTTTTGGAAGGGGCGACTAGAATCATCTTTTTTTTTTTTGTAATTTTTGACGTTCAAAAGTGCCTTGTAAGGGCCTATTTGAAATAAATGATTTGACTTTGACTTTAACTGCAAGTTATGAGTGCACACGACAGAAAGCCAATTCCCGTATTTAAAAATGTTTATAATTTAGTTACAATCACACCTCATCAAAAACTAGTAAAAAAAATTGGTAAATAATGCCCGTTTTCACTGACACTAACTGACACCTAAATGAATCCCTAAATAAAAGTGCACTGTTGGACTTTCAAGGCTAGGCTCAGCGCTGAGAGTTTAAAATCCAACAGTAAATTTTTATTTAAGGATTCATTTAGGTGTCACTTAGGTCAGTGAAAACGAGCATTAGAGGTATTTCTTTCAGATTTAAATACTGAGATTAGAATCCGAACGTTCTTCATAATACGAAAAGTAACAGTTTTTCATTGTGAACTGTCTCGTATAACTTAAGGGAGTTAACTTGCTACTTATCTAACGCAAATGGAAATCAGCCGTTACTGCATACTTAATCTTAGACGACTACAACCGTCGTCCGTACACATAAAAACAAAAATATAATCACAAGCGAAAACTGGATGCATGAAACTACGCCTCTGTCGGCTCCTTTGGGGAGCTTATGTGACGGCATATTATAATGCTTTGACTTGTTGGAAAACTGGAAGAAATCCAGATTCAAAATGAAATGGATGTGGTCCGTAGACTTTGTTTGCGGCAGTTTGCGGAAACCCGCCGGGATTACGAGCAGATTGAGCACTGAATCAGCCCAGAATTGTCAGGGTGAGCAGATTTATACGCTGGACCTAATTTAAATTGAGATAGGTTTTGTGGTTTGTCTTGTGATTAGATAGACGGCGACGTTTCATGTCGTTGATTTGGAATTTTAGTTCATGCGACGCCATAAAAAGGATGGAAAAAACACATAGCACTGCCCTAAGATTTCGTGAATTTTTTTACATAGTTATTGTATTTTTAAAGAAGTATTTAGATTGTTTCATGGTTCTCACAAAATTTAAGAACGTGGACGAAGCAAAAAAAGTATTAATTTACGGATCGTTGAATTAGCGTTCTGGATCTTCCTAACCTCATGCGCAAAGATGTGACTGTGTTTGTTTTCAGAAGTTATTTCCGACATTGCAGTCTAATCATATTAACACAGGCTATTTATACACAGGTGGTCCACAGTCATCTGCAGACGCACCTGAGTTTAGCCGTATGACGCGAGTACCCATAGAAATGTTAGCGCGTATTAAATGGCATGTGGATGCAACTTGCGTATACGAATGTCGTGTGTTATTAAAAGATCTAGGTACTGTTAAAACGGCTTTTGAATCGATACTAACAATCCTGAAAATATTTGTAGAAATAGGTTGTCATGTTACGGGCATAGGCATGTGATGCGGAGGAATGAAGGAAATGTCGTCAAAAAAGTTTTGAGCATGAAAGTGGATACGGCTATACGAGTAGGAGAAGACCACAGAAACGATGGATGGACTGTGCATAAGATGATATGGCTAGAAAGGGAGTGACCACCGAGATTAAGACTAATAGAGAAGGAAGAAAAAGACATGTCACGCCGACCACAAATAAATTGTAATAAGGGCAGGAGAATGTCTAATAATCCGTCCAAATCTGTTATCCTTTCACGCCTTAAAAACTGAACGGATTTCGATAAAATTTGGCAGACACATATTATTTATCCCAGTAGTACGCCGTTACTGTGGGATAATTTCTAACCGCCACGCAGGCGAAGCTGCTTCCATAAGCTAGCTAATTCTGTATATTTTTTAACTTAAGCGTTGTTACGCATAACATTATATAGACGCTTCTGGTAATGCAATACTCTTTGCTTCTTTTTAAGGCAGACACAACAAAATGTAGATAAGGATTAGGCAGAGGTTTACTGTACCTATAGAACACCTACGTTTCACCAGTTATGTTTAAGTTCCATGTAATAGAGGGCGAGCCTATTGCGTTTGCAAGCATCTTATGTTTTTTAATAATAACATAGATTATAATCTAAATAATTCTGAAAAAGGACCTCAGAATAATTTCAAACATTTTATTCTAGTCATTACATTATTGATATTATTTTTGTATCCACCCAGACGCTCCAATGTGCAAGACGCTGAATGAAGGCGAGGTGTACGGGGCTCTCAAGATGGAGACAGTCGTGTTACAATGCGTGGTGGATTCCAGTCCACCTCCCACGTACTACAGCTGGTTCTTCAACAGTTCCGGGGAGCAGACTGAGATATCTCCAAGGTAAGGAATACAAAGGTTGGAAGACAACCGTTTGGTTTTTTTAAATTGTAGAAGTACAACTACGAGTCGTTTTCGATTTAATTACACATTTTGTTTTAGCTTGATATTAGTCAGTATAACCGGAACAATGCACGTAAAGCCTCGTGCAGACTGGCGCGACGCGTCAGCACGACGCGACTCTAACAATACAAATTCTAAGAAAACTTCACGTTGAGACTTCTTGTAGATGTGTCGCATTAGTCTGCTCGAGCCTTAAATAAATAGGCAGACAAAAGATTTTTCATGAAAGTTATGAAAAAAAGATGCAATAGATAACATAGGTATTTGTAACAGAAATACCGAACGTTCATAAAAACATTGTAAAAAATATACCGCAATTTGCACCAAAATTGATACAGATTGATAACCCACTCATATGGCCGACTGTTTCAATTTTAAACTGTGGAATAGATAATCGAATTTGCATACAAATAAAGCCATTTGATAGCCAACAATTTGAATGTTGTATACAATTTTGGTGAATAATTCCATCAGAATATCAATTTGTCGGCACTGACATTGAGAAGCAATTTGTACAAAAATGCAGAAATTGACAATCGTTTAAGTGCGAATTTATCCAAATAAATAGTTGACAACTTTTCCCTTTTACCACCATTCAGAAGCATATTGTATCGTGAATAGTAAAAAGTCAGTGGAAACACCCACAGAAACAGAGTTAAACTAATTCAGAGTCCGGGCTGTTGTTGAGAACTTTCTAAAGAAACAACCCAATATCACGAGTAAAATGTTTTTGTTATTCTGAAGCGAATAATTAATTTAGTGTCAAGTCTAAAATTATACTCTCTTCTCTCAAACAATCATAATTATATTACAAAATCAATATCTCAAAGTCCTTTAAAATAAACTACTTAACTCTCAAAATATTGATTCCTCCTAAGAACAGATTTTAAACAAACTTAGTTCTTACTACCGCCGTCGCCGCAGCCCTGAGTTTCTTACGTTTATTCTGGTTTATTTCTGACCAAAACTTAAACAAAGCCTGAAAAAGTTCGCTGAATAAAACAGTAATGAAAATCGGCTCAGAGAAACTCAAGTTTTAAGCTGGGCTAACGGGTCAGATAGGCAGCTTTTCGGAGGAATTTCGGTCACTAAATACGTCCATATTCGGAGCTCTAATTAGTGCAGTGGCTATGTGTCGGCATTTCATCGCTATGAGCGTTTTCTGTTTGGGCGTTCGACGCGGTTCGTGAGAGCAGATAGTTTGTCTATATGCAACGTTTGTTTCGCCTACTTGTAGGGATACTCATGCATATTGAGTGTTTATGTGGCGACATGGATTCGCGCGTAAATGTGCTGTCCCTACAGCATCTCTAATGTGGGACGTTTCATGTGAGAATCACACTTTGATTCTGTCATTAAACGTTGATTTGTATGACATATCGCACTCTAATTTCCTTAACGTCACTAAACAAAATATACACATTTTCAGTACAAGCGTTTAAAGTTTTGATAATTTTGGAAAGGGATCACAATATATAAACTGAAAATGTGTATATTTTGTTTAGTGACGTTAAGGAAATTAGAGTGCGATTATAAAATGATTTTTCCAAATCCTATTTTGAATGCGATCTGTGAGTGTTACTTTAGAACACTTACTTGAATACAAGAGATTGATCTAAGACACCAAATCGATATCTTGTATCGATAGGGATAGGTATTTAAATGAAAGGAGAATATTATAGTGCTTGTGACTCGTGAATAGTGCTCTTAAATTAATCTAAATAATTTTGCTCTTATTTAATTTGACCTTTTATTTTAATACCATGATGACTATTTGTAATGATGACTATCAATGTATAATTTATATTTTTTAAGGATATGATCTAATTGTTTAATATTTTGACACTATATTATAATTTTTGCATGCTAACAAGCTGAATATGGTGAAACTGTACCTGTATAACATCTTTGTAAACCCATATTATGCAAATAAACTGATTGATTGATTGATTGATTGACTCAACAATGCTGTTATTCTTATGATATGCGAACTCAGGCCTACAATGCTTCATAATGATCTGATCAATAATGGTCTGAAAATACGAATTCTCTAAACTATTGATACACAAAAAAAAACAAAACAGTTTTTAATAAAACAAACAGTTTACCAGTACTTTGAACGCAGAACCAAAGTGCATTCGGACGGAAGAGCACGCATTCGTCTCGTCAATCGAGGGCGAGCAATCTAGAAATTAGCACCACGCGTTGTGTCATACGCCTACAGCATGGTAACAGAATAGATAGGTGCAGAAGGTCAGCTCCATACAAGTAGTGACACATAGACATGCGTCTACGTACAGCAAATGCGAGCGCACTTGCAACTGGTATTCGTTTGAGATAGCCGTTCGTGAGCGTCTATTATGGTCCGTTCCAAAAGTGTCTGACCTTCATCTTCAATTTTTACACAATCCCTCACTAAAGGGAATTAGTACAGTAACACATTTAGCTGTCTTCAGAAGGTCACTTTGTCCAGCGATGGTTGTTAAATAATATTATAACATTGTACTTGAAAAAATCAATGACGATAATTGAGGTTATTACAATAAAACCTTATTCATTTTATTGTCAAATTTAAAACATCTATGTGATTTAAAATTAGAATCTCGGGTTCTAAGTATTCAAATAATCAAATCAAAGGACGCAATTTGTGAGTGGCGCTACAAATTGGTGTCCGCTGGTACGTTTCCTGAACCATCTGTTTACATTTTCATCAGATAGTTTTGGCATAGACTGTATAATGGGTGCGTGCGTATTCGCTTGTTGTAAGGCCTTCTGAACTTAATTATTTTGTGATCACATCCTAGTACAGACCGGAGCTTTGAAGTGGCCGGTTGTGCGCTTTGTCATTGTGCCACTGAATTTGCTGAGCTACGCCTAGTTTAGTTTAGCATTTGAACTTGAATAGAAAGCTTGATTACCGGTTCGAAATACCTAAATCCGAGTCGAGTTATTTTTGGAAATGCTAGTGGTGATATTGGGTAGGTATTGAAAGAAAGGCAGGCAGTCTTATCATCTTCCTGCTATTGTCTCATGTTTCTTGGGGTCATGCAGGCAAGCAAGTATGTACAGTGCTTTTGAGTTTTTTTGTATTTAAATACATTTTATGTAAGATAGCTTCACAGCTGACAGTAAGTATTACATTATTAATATTACCTGGTCGACTGTGCTTAAGTGAAAATAGATAAAACGAATTTTTCCAGATATGGGACCTATCTAGATCGATTTTTTGCCCCCGTAAAACCGTAAGATATTGGAACTTACATCGAAGTCGTTAGAGCCGTTTTTGAGAACTTGATTCCATTAATATATTATATATAAATATTGCTCATTTAGTGCCGAGTGCACAAATGAAACAGAACGCACATCTAAACCGCGTTCAAGAGCTGTCAGTGTCAATATTCCACAACAGTGATGACATTGACAGCTCGTTAACGCGGTTAGGATGTGTTAACACGTTCCTAGTATAGGATTCTAAACATTACGCCAATAACGAAGTACACAGAAAAATAATAATGAATGGAGAATGGAATCGACCAAAACGAAAGAAAACAAATAATATACGTGATTGAAAAGTTCGAATCACCTACCTATGTATTTTAATAGTTGCGATTCAGGATTAATTAATTCGGAAAGCACATATTCGGATTCAGGATGAAGAACCTAATATACGGTTTCATATAATTATTATGTGTAAACCTACGTGCTGAGTCTTCGAAGAACTATTGGCAATATTTTTGCAGCAATTATCTTTGTCGTGGATGAGTTCATCTTATTTACCCGGAAAAAGTTATATTGAGAGTAAACACAATATTCTTCTAGCTAGAAGGTAAACATTTCCGAACACTGAAATTATATCCGGGATGTGTTTTTTTCTAGTCTATGTATACTGAAGTGTAAATTCTAAGCTACTGTTCACAGGGAAAAATGCTAAAAGGAACCATGAACTCAATTTGAATTAAAGTTATAAACTCACCAATTTTTTTCTCTTCCACCAGTTTGTACACGGCCTACGGCAACACCTCGACTCTTCGGTACACTCCAACTACTGACATGGACTTTGGCACGGTTCTATGTTCGGCCACCAACTCTGTGGGCAGGCAGGAGGCTCCTTGCTTGTACAAGCTCGTTGCCGCAGGTAATTCATTATTACAACCCTTAGAAATTTACTAATAATAATCCTCATTCACAGAAGATGTGGTTTTAGTCTGGTGACTATAAGCCTGGTGGTTGCATCACTATCCTTGAACCTTAGAATAATAGGTTATTCTTCAAAATAAGTCATAGGTAATGTTGGAAAACAGATTGTAGTAATGAAAAAAATCCTTCTATAGTTTAACCTACTGCAATTTTTAACTTTACTGTCTATCCTTTTGTTGCAAATGATTATTTTGTCCCTTTACTGTTTTAGGATAATATTAATAATCATCACGCAGATTGGTGATCGTAGTATTTGAAACAATGACGTCAGTACATCAGTATCTTTACTTTTTACATAACTTCTTAATCATCTTTCACAATATCCACAGTCGAAGCAAAATGACTTTAATACTCACTGCTGCGATTATTTCATCTTGTGTGTGTGTAATTCAATTTGTGATAGCAAAACGCGATACAAAGTTGGTTTTTCGCATGCGAGAGAAAGTTTGTCGCTTTGTTTATCGCCTGCAGTGATGATAAACTGTGCAATACCAGTTGTTATATTTTATCGCCGGTCATCGTAATATGTAACACATGTCGTAATCGCAATAAATGTGGCACGTGCCGTGAATCGTGTTTAAGCTTTATTTGACCAGTTTTAAAGCGTTTGTTTCGACTGTTTCGAGAACATCTTTAATTTTTTTAACAGACTCTAAAAGAGAAATGATTTGAGTTTGCCTTTGTCTGCCTGCCTATCTGTCATTTCAGTCACTTTACTCAGTCACTCACATGTGATAAGTGAAGGGACTTGCATTGAAGCTACCGGACGAATAGGCTAGATTCGAATAGAATAATGGGACGAAAATTAATTGATTCAGGCGTGATCTTGCGGAAATCCATTTTATAATACAATAGACGTACGAGTAGATATATTAAGTAACACTTTACTATTACTTTATTTTTTTACTACTAATTCTTTAGGAATATGACGAATATAAAAATGATCCGTTCATTGTTTTTAACTGCCTAGGAAGAATTAAAACACCACATACTGGTTTAGAGAATTCAAGGACCAAAATGACATGATAACACCCCAGAATATTTAAAAAAATCGTCTCCCTAACAGTCATCCGCTTATAAAGTCTTAGTTACTTGCTGATCTGCCGATCAACTCTGTTTAAATCCCATCGTGAAAACTTAGGCGAAGTGAGTTATCAATAGAGTCAATCCTTAGCATCAGATGGACAGCTCACTTCAAGCTCAATACATTTTTTTCAAAGTTTTCTTTGTGAGATTTTTATAGAATACACAGATGTTAAGTGATAAGTGTTCCTAAATCGAGTCGGTTTCAGCAGGGAACCCCACAGCCCTGCAGAACTGTTCCGTGGTGAACCAGAGTTCTGACGCACTGCTGGTGGAATGTCTGGAGGGCTTCGATGGAGGCCTGCCACAGGTGTTCTACATGGAGGTGTTGGAACTGCCCTCTTTGATGGTAAGTTGTCTGAAGATGAATGAAGTTGCATTTTATCAGCAATTATTAAGTGTCTCTTTTACGAATATGAATAGGGTAAGGCTGTTGAAGCGTGAGTGTGCTAAACACGTGTGTCGTGTGTGTGTTTTGTGTTTACCGCTGTGGAGAATAAAAGCTTGATGTTATGTTATTTGTATGTTTTTGTGTTAGCTTGTTTAAGTTTTTAAATAAATTTTTAATAAATTTTATTTATTTTCACTGTGAATAAAAAAGTCTTATTTGTGTTATAAATATACAAGTTATAATTTCATTGGTATATTTGCTGCTATTTCTTCTTTTTGAAAACAACAACAAAATCGAGTAATTAAATTCGAACGGAAAATTATGTCGTGATCAGTTTCTGCTGTTTGTTTTGTGTTCTCGCCACTTTATAACAAGCTGCATCCAAAAACTAACGGTGGATAATGATTAAGTTCTTTGTCTAGGTCCGAGCAAACGTCTCTTCAAACCATACTGCCTTCGAGGTCCACGACCTGGACAGCCGGTCTAGTTACACGCTAGTTCTGTATGCTGCCAACGCTAAAGGCAGGAGTGAAGAGGTCACACTGTATACAGTCGCCATCAGACCGCCTGATAAGTATACCGGTAGGTTTAGAAGTACGCAGGTAGATTTGAGTAGTAGAAAAGCTTCTTGTGAATGAGTTCGTCCGGGGAAGTATGTATTACCACACTCATTTTTTCACTTAGCGGGGCTGGCACTTGCGATGTTAGTATTCTTGTTGAGCTAACAATGCAAGTGTGACGCCTTTACAACTGCAGATATCCAGTGTCGCGGCGTCCACTTAGCATCAAGTTGGTCGGCTTGTTTGCCAAGCAATCAATCTGCCTAGCCTTTTCCCAACTATGATGGGGTCGGCTTCCAGTCTCACCGGATACAGCTGAATACCAGTATTTTACATGAAGGACCTGCCTATCTGACCTCCACCACCCAGTTACTGAGTAATACGATACCCCTTGGTAAGACTGGTCTTCAAACTTTTGGTCTTTCTACGACTTGACTAATAATGACTGTCAAGATCCACGAATGACAGCCGGGATCAACGGCTTAACGTGCTTTCTAAGGCACAGATGAGTTTCGTAAAGATGGCCACCCATCCACGGACCAACCCCTGCAAGTGTAGCTTAACCGGCCGCGCTGCTGTTATTACTTAGCCTTGAACCAACGAATAACTTTTAAAAAGACGAGTGGCATGGATCCCTCTTGATGATCACATGCTCGACAAAAATATTAACCGTTTTATCTTTCACAATGTAAAATCTCCAGTACCTACCTACCTAGTTAGTTTTTTTTCAACACAAGGGTTTTATAATTTAATCTTTTTTTATATCAAATGATCATTTGCTTCTTAGTAACTAGGCACCTACTCACAATTAAAATTACTTCAGAAAGGAATACAGTAGGTATACCATTTGGAATTACAATTAAATTATTTTAAACAAGAAGGTTCGAAAAGAAAATTTATAAAAACGCCGCAAGGGTTGTACCAGAAACAGAAAGAATCACTCGAATATTTTACTTTGTGAAACTTAGTTCGGAAAATTATTTCTTTACAATAAGCTTTTGGATAATTAAATAAGTAGTTACTAAGTACAATAAGATTAGGTACTGCCTAATTATTAAGCAAAAAGTTGAAATAAAAGTTACATCAATAAATTGTTTGTACATACCTACATATCCACATCATAAAACCAGGGCCCGTTACTGAACCTGCTGTCTTACTTTCTGACCGTCTGTTAGTTAAAAGCCTAAAAATCTTGGTAACGGATTGATAATTTTAGCACAGTTAGGCTCAATTTCACCAAAAAATATGGACTTGGAACCAATTTTCATTTAAAACGCGAACAACGTTCGCGTTTTAAATGAAAATTGGTTCTCAACAGTAAACAATATCAACTTTTAATCCGGGTATACATTGTGAAGTCACTCAAAGTCGGAAATGATTACTTCAGTAGACAGTTGAATAAATTAATGGCGACCAGTCTGAGCCTTGTTAATTCACTGTATTTGACAGAATGACGCTCAACGCGACTGACAACTTTACGATAAGCAACAACGTAAACGAAAATACAGTTTTATTAGTCAAACAAGTTCAGAGTGCGATGCTAATCGCATTTTTTGTAGAGTTTTCTGGAATCAAAATAATATGCGTAAATGCCAGTAGGCCTGCAATTAAATACAGAAGGTAAGATAATCGTCATCTAAGCTTGTTATGTACTATAATAAGTACCTATTAGTCTGACAACCAGTCTTACAAAAGGGGTATCGTGCTACCCAGTAACTTGGTTGTGGGGGTCAGATAGGTCGAATAAAGGCAACAGGTCGCAGATAGGCAGTAAATAACTTATATTCAGCTGCATCTGGTTAGACTGGCAGTCCAGATGCCGGACCCAAATAAAGGGAAAAGGGTAGGCTGATTGATTGATGGAAGTATTAGATTGCCATAAAAATACACAACAAATCGTTTTTTGACAGTAACCCGATAAATACAACAAAAAACGCAATCATAAGTAAGTACATTAGTCACTAATACTTCCTTACAAACACAGCAACCCTAAGCCACACATAAACCACCCGCACCACATGCACCACCAAAGTGAGGTTAAAATACAATAAATATCACGAATACAATACTAAGTTAAATAACCACTCGTAACTCGTAAATCCGTTGGTAGTACATTATTAATAGGAGCTGCAACGGAACGTTATTCACGGCAGTTTGCAAGTTACAACAATTAGACACCGCGATTACTCAGCCGTGTGTACTAATGGTTATTGCATATTTAGACGCCGAGAAGGAGGTGAGGAGTATGTGGTGGATAATATTTCTTGGGTGATTCACTTTTGTTTTTTTGAGAAGTTCTGTTGAGGTCACCGTTGAGGTAGATGCTGAAGTTATAACTTACACTGCTACAAGGATTTTTGAATCTCGAATGACGTTGACAGGGTGGCGCTGTTAGTAAGCATTATGTGTAATTGTTTTGTGAAATGTATTGCAAAACCAAGATGGCGGACTTAGTTCCGATTTCGGCCGCGCGCCACAATATCCTTGTGCAGCTAGCTTGCGCTCATGAGATAAAAGCATTTTGTAAGTTATTATAAAACCAGTAATTTTTATTGGGCACACAATATCAACGTAAATGCCAGCCGTTCCGTGCAAAGTTGAAAAGTTTCATGTGTCCGTAATTATGCCAGCTCCGATATCCGATATTGTGGATTGCAGTAATGCAGCTTGGCGGCAGATATTACTATTTTATACGTTCAGAGTGGCCTTTTTACAACGACTTTCTCTACAATATTATAAACCAGCTAGGTACGTTAATAATATACTAAAGTGCTACAAGCGGATAAAAGGATAACTTGGCGGTTGAATGACATTGGCAGGGGAGCGTTAGCATGTGAGAAATTGTCACAGAAATTGTGTTATTAAAACAAGATTTAGGCAGCGGATTTTGTCCAAGCGCCAAAAGATCCTGGTCCTGGTTATTCAAGTCTTTGTCATATTTTCTTCCCCAATTACACAATTACACAATCCCGTCATACAAAACCCACTACACAACCAAACCGCGATACAATCCGAAAAAAGTTATCATTATATTTATCATACCATCCGGAAGACGTCCACTGCTTGGCTACCCTCCCATTATTTGAACGATCCATAATTATCGTGCTTGGGAGGTAGAAATGATGCCATTAGCTCACACGTCGGTGCCACTGGTCATTTCCATGCTCCCTTGGAACTGTTCATTAGGAACTTCTTATAGCTCCCATGGGGAGATATGGTGCGTAAACCGAGAGTGGTAATTAGAAGTCTGTCGTGATTACAAAGTGGAATCATTGTGGTATACTTGAGTGGTAAATTGTGGCGTATTGTATCGTATGTCCTAGGTTAGTTCACAGACTATAAGGTCACTTTATGAATGGTTAGGATCGCATATGGATAATTATTTCCATTATTTACAACCTTGCAGAACTCTGTAAACAGTCAGCTCTGCCCGGACAACATTAATCGGCAGAGCCGGGTGGCGGAATCGAATAATTGTGTTGATGTTGTTTGATTTTATTGTTCAACAAAATTGCCAATTCTTATGTACCGACACAAAATGTGGTGTAACGCTTCAAGATTTTGAATTTTTGCCTTTTTCAAGCAATCTTTTAAATTAAAAGTTAATCTGGATTGTCCAGAAAAAACATTTTCTGATTTCTTAAAATTTTACCCAATTCATTGATACAGGTAGCAGTAGGTACCTAGTTCCCATCTTCTTCTTTTCGTGTGGTTAGTGAATAACCTGGTGTCAGAGCTGAGTTTTAAAGCCGGGCGGCATTGTAAAAATGGGTGTCTGACTTGGCTTCACATGCCGTTGAAAAATATCTCTCAGGCATGCCGGTTTCCTCACGATGTTTTCCTAGTTCTCATGACATGATTTTTCATTTACATCTGTGATTTATAGACGATGTACAAAGACCCATCACAAAGCCGCATCTACGCATTCTCAATAATAATTGCGAGGAAACGACTTTTATTTTTGGTGCGAAAAATCGCTGTTTAAGGAAGGGCACAATGTCGCGCACGCAAAATAAAAAAGTCTGGGATTTGAGGGCATTAAAGATTAATGTATAACATTTAAAACTAGTTATCGGATAAAAAAAATCGACCTTCCATCTCCGTAATCAGAAGAATTAGGTTCCCAGGTACGGTCCAGTACAAAAATAACATCGCAATGACGAAAAGAACATCTGACTCTCGGCTGCAGAGTATAAACTTTTTTCGGGTATAAAAAGTTATTTAATATCTTTTTATACCCGAAAAAAATAAAAACTCATACTAACCCAGTCTATTTTCCAGCAGGAGTGAGCACCTCAATTCCGCTGTCTCCAATGCTGGTATCCCTCTTATCAGTGGCTGCTCTGCTGTGCACGGGAGTGTGCGGTGTTATCACTGCACTTTATCGGCGCCATGCAGCCAGGAGACATGATATCGACAAGCATCCACCTTCCACGTAAGATTACTATTAATTTTATAAACGCATACTTTTTGGAAATATTCGGTGTTACGATATGAATTATTGCATTAAATTTTCATAATCAATATTTTAGTTCACTAGCTAGCCGTATTTCATATTTCCATAAAGTAATATTTCCAAATTAATCAAAACAGCGAAATATTTGACATCTATTTGCGACGTTGCCCGCTTTCAGAATGCTTAAATCATGCTCTTAAATTAAGTAGTTAGTTAATTGATTTAGGCGTGACTTTGCGGAAATCCATTATAAAATACAATAGACGACGTATATTTAGTAACTTAATCCGCGTAACTGTTCTTAATGAGTCATAAAGAGCCCTGTAGGAAATCGACACGTGTGTTTCACACTGCGCTCGACGCTTGACGTGTCCACACGTCGGGTCCGAGTTCGCAACAAGTCAATCGCCTTCCTGAGGATGCCTCGTTGAGAGATGAAACACGTGTCGATTTCTTACAGGGTTCTTTATGACTAATTCAACAGTTACGCGGATTAAGTTACTAAATATACGTCGTCTATTGTTTTTTTATTTTTATTAAGTAGTTATTAATCATGCTGATTCATAATGTTCTTTCAACCATTTTCCGTATTTACGGTAACATCGAAGAGTATTTCTCGTAGAAAAGCATCATCGTTGTACATATAGCTAGATTTTCTTGAAAATTTTGGGTTATCGAGCCTAAGTTACTTTTGAAATACCTATGTAATTATTTTTAAGGTAATGCAATTTTTTCCTGCATTAAAACTTATAATAAAGTATTTTTATGTTTTACCTCCAGAAGAGGACTGGAAATAACATTAAAATAACATACATAGCCATCATAATATAACGTTCACTCGCCCAGTAGGAACCGAAAAGTTCAATTACAGCAAAGCATATTACCTACCTACCATTTAACCTTTTCAAGGAAACCAGTATTTTTCCAAAAAAACACGTGCTAAGGAATATTTCCCAAGGAATATTATTATTGTTTAACCTTAGAAATAATATTTATTTTTAAAGCTCTGATTATCCTTGTAAGAAGATTGCTTCTTTATCTAATATAAAATACACGTATGAATACAAAAGGGTGCTTACACTGACTTTCACATGTCTTACAACCACCACACAACACTACAAAATGTCAAGTTTGAAAATGCATTGTGATAATCCCACGGACCACATTTTACCGTCCAAGTCATCTGTTTGGATGATATTGACCACATCACAGCCACAAGGAAACCACCAGTGACAGCAAACTATATTGCAAAGAAAAAATAAATAAAAAATATATTTATTCAGCCCAGCCTAAAAAGCTCACAACATCAATTAGTATAGTGAAACAAACAAAAAACAACCTAGAGAAACGTTTTTGTAGATACCACAGTGCAACTGCAAGATGCTGCAGTGTGACCACACGTAACCACCGGTTGCCCAATTTTTAGGATTCCGTACGTCCGAATCAAAAAACCGGACCCTTATAGGATCACTCGTGTATCTGTCGATCCGTCTGTCACAGCTAATTTGTTCCGTATCTAATGGACCAATTAAGTTGACATTTTGTACACATTACTACTGTACATATAAATTTCTGTGATCGGAACACGGACATGTGACGTAAATAAAATAATTTTTGTCACTAAGATGTGGTGTGAATGTGGTGCGTGTGAGTGTGCCCTAAGAGTACATCTAAGGAGGATCTTAAGGCTTTGTCGTTAAACAAGGTTAGGTTACTAAATTTAGATTGGCCCTGAGTTTTTTTGGTTGTAATATTTGCTTACGTTATCTTTTAGCTGTAATTCCGATTTGGCATTTTCTTTCGAAGTACCTTTTCCGAAGATTTGATTGTGTTGTGAGATCTTAGGTATTTTAGGTATGCGTTCTTGTCGAGAGTTGAGTCGAGTATTAGGGAAAATGGGTTGTGTTTATATTTTTATTATTATTTTTCCTTTTAGTCTTAGCCAATTTGTAGATAGTACATACTAGCAGTATTTGGTCAGTCAGTTTCCCTTCCCACCATTTCCTTCAATAGGTAAAATTTCTTTGCTTATCCTTTCATACATAAACGACCCATATTATCACTTACTGCTAAAACCCTACAGCTAATTTCACCTTCCACAGCAACGCCCTCTACATGGAACAAAGCGTGGAGTCTCTTTCGAAGCAAGACAATCTGAACACTTACTGTGGCTCCCCGAAGCTGGACTACTGCAGCCAGTATGAGCTAAAGATGGAGGGCAGCGGGGAGGATACGGATCCTGATATTATACCCTGCCATTATGGTAAGATTTAGTTTCTTGTAAGCATTATTACTTTGAGAAATTGTAGATATCTTGTAAGCTAGAACACACAGAGCTTGGAGATAACTCGGCGGCTGCTGCTAGAGGTGGTATTGTCAATACTTTTCATAAAATCTAAGTGTGTAACCGTTTAAACTGACAGCGAGACATATGATGTAATAAATGCGCCCCGCGGTTTCACCCACATAAGTCTCGATCTCATGGAAATATCGTGAAAAAAGTATCCGATGTCCTAATCCCGGTCATGGTCTACCCATTTTAATCATTTCGTTCTGAAGCAGCAATTATGGTAGAAAATTAGTAACCGCCAAAAATGTGATACATATAAATAACACAACATCACGCCTTGTTTCTCCGAAGGGTCGGGCAGACGTGTACTTTTAGCTAACCCACATTTAGCCAGTTATGTTTTATTTACTTTTATCTAATATAAAATTATAAAAATTGTGGCAGTAGATAGATAAGAGACTATATGGAAGGGTTTAGGAAAAGGTCTTTACCTGTTATTATTATATAATAGAATAGACCCTCTTCATGATATTAACGCAGTAGATACTAACGATTATTGGGTTGTGGTCGTAACATATTATTATTATCTCTTGCAGGAACAGGATTTGCTTCTAAAATTCGGGTGTGCTACAATTTCTAATTTTGCTGTGGGTTGTTTTTTTTCTAAAGAAGAACACGAGGCTTTTTGCAGCAGTCTCAAATTAAATCCTATGCTATGTTTATTTGTCATTATATTTGACTGCTTCGTTAGTGTAGCGGTCGCAAGCGCTACTGCTGAGCATGAGGGTTCGATTGCCAGGTCGGGCAGTGTTATTGGATTATTCTATCAGGAATTTCTCAGTCCGAAGTCGGGATTTCTGCCCGTTTAATGACATTAGGCTCACCCCGCTCGTTTTCATGTCTTAAACATAACTGCAGAAATGTAGGTATACTATAGGTACACTGTAGGTATAGGTACACCTCTGCTTTAAACCTTCGGGGAATGCAGCGTGATGTTATGTTACATGTTGATGAGATTCGAGACTTTCAAAAAACCTTGTGGTGTGATTGTTTTGATTCCCAGTCAACGTTCCTAGAAAGTTATTATCTGCTGTTTGCCAGTGTTAGTGTCCACTCTGTCTACTTTAATATTAATTCGTTCATTTATTTGAACATAATATATCTTACATAATCTAGATTTAAAATAATATACCTAAATAGTAACTCTTTATGTTTTGTATGGAAAATATGAAAAATTAATACCGACATGTTGAGTTTTAGGAGTTTATGGGTCTTTTAAAGGGGTTCGAACTTTTCATTATTTTCGAGATTAAAAAAAATAACTAGATTTAAAAGCAAAAAAAAGATACAGTACTGTTTTTGCACCTGAAGTCGAGGTGTTGGTATGAATTTTTCAATATCAGAATAGCAAAATAGCCATTTTCACTAAATTAATAACTCGGTGCCATCTTAGTGCTGTCAAACTAAAAAATAGTTAAGTTGTGACACTTTAGTCTATTTCAGAATGGGAAATCGTCGTTTGATAGGAATAACCAAAATTTTGGCGATTTTTAGTCTAGTTTAGAGTCATTTGTGACAAGAGAATCGGCACCAATATTTTATTAATATCTACTAATCATTTTAGATAGATTCATTACGTTTTCCAACATTTCAAAAGATACTTCAACATAATTTCTTCACATTATATACATTTTAGAAATTTTGTTGCAGATAAGAAACCAATAGGAGAATATAGTAAGCTGCCTACTCCTGGTGTGGACATGGATCCTCACAGGATATTCAGCGATCGACCTATTTTACCTGCCAGTGCTGTAAGTATACAAACTAGTGGGGTAATTGCGTTAAGCACCTAGGTACAATGGCAATACCTTTCCTTTTGACAGTAATTATTCATTACAATCATTTACATTGTTGAGCAGACGATTATTTAAAATATTTATAAACAATCTCATATAGTCGGAGGCAATAGGTCTTTATTGTTTTTAAGATGTCTCCTACTCCAAGAGATTGTTAATAGTATTATGTGGGATTGGGGACGGAAATAGGACATCATATTTCCATCTTTTTTTAATTTACTTTTTAAAGAGTAGTTTTGTAATCCGAAGTGCTTTTATTTCAGTCAGTAGTCAGTAGATTCCGTCAGCTGCCTTGCTATTTCCTAACTTGTCAATTAATCATCATCTGCTTAGCCTGTTCCCAAATACTCGTATGTTGGGGTTAGTTTCCAGTCTAACCGGATGCAGCTAGTCAGCTGCATCCAACTATACAATCATATCATAATAATCATAGTGAAGTTAAAACTGTACATTAAATATTTTTGAAAAAAGTAACTGGTATGAGGTCTGAGAGCGATTGTAATGCCGAAAATATAGATTTTAGAATTTTCGTCTGTTTATTTTCCGGCATCACTCAAAAATACTACCGGATCATTGCACTTCAATGTAAACTAGAGCAGACACCGCGAACGTGAAACATTGTTACAGACACTGTTAAAGACTCCCGGATCCCTAAATCGAGTCACCTTGTATTTTTACGTTTATAGGCAATAATGATAAGTCTGAGAAAATATTTTTAAGCAGTTTTGAAGCTGACATAACCTTCATTTTGGTATGTATCACCATTGCTTCAAATTTGAATTGAGTGTGGTTGCTCTAAAAGAAGCAACAAGCTTTGATTAGAGTATCTATAAGCCAATAATTATTTTGTTTTGTATTACCTACATTAAAAAAAGTATCTAAATAGATTTTCCTTGTTTTTTTATCCATTCTGACGTTGAAATTATGAATAATGCACCTGAAGTAGCGGAAGTTGTGGCACTTCTTCAGTCTGGGCTTAGTCGGCAAAACGTAAGTGCACAACAACGTCATCATTTGCTGCGGGGGTCGTCCTAACGACCATCTGCTTCTCGCGTCACCAGTCCTGTCAGTCATCAGTCTCTATATATCGTGGCTGCTGAGAACAAAACTACAAACGTGGTTTACGGGGAAGTTTTATAAAAAAGTGACTGTTATTATAGGACATTGTGGAGTCTTACGATTTCCACTCGAACGAAATTGCGGGCAGAAGCTATGTAGTATATCATATTTACAGCGGCTGCTTAACTGACCTCCACAACCCAGTTATTGGGTAACACGATACCCCGTGACCTTTCCGAAAGTAAATATTCATCACAATATCTTTAAAAACCTTCTTAATTAATGTAAGTAGGTATCCACATTTTTTTCCTTTCCCTGTGCTTAAAATTAAAATTTCTCATCTCACAATATTTTTCTTTTAAATTAAGAGGTTTGCTAATTTCATTAAGTGGTTCTACACTTAATGAAATTAGCAAACCACTTAATTCAGGCATGGAGACTCAGACTCCGGACACCGTGGCCTTATTTAAGGGTGAGGTCTCCACATTGTTATTTTATAAAACAAAGACATCATACGAGCAACAAAGAGATAATACATTTAATGAAATTAATAAGAAAAAGAAGTGAAGGAAGATAAATAATAAATAAAAGACAAATGAAACTGTATATACAAAGGAAATAGGTTTAGTTTCAGCAGCTTATAGGGCCATACCAGACTACGACTACGAGACTACGAGGCATATTTTTATGTGTCTCTGTGTTTCATATTTTGCAAAAGTCTGCCAACCAGTTTTACCAAGGAGTATCGTGTTACCCAGTTACTGGGTTGTGGAGGTCAGATAGACAGTCGCTTCATGAAAAATACTAGTATTCAGCTGCATCCGTTTAGACTGGAAGCCGACCACAACATAGTTGGGAAAAGGCTAGCCAGATTGTGATTTGGTAGGTATCTATGATTTTTTTTTTTTTTTCTTTGTGCATCCTATTGGAACTTTGATTTTGTAGAGTTTTCTTACCAATTCCTCCCATCTTTTTATTTTTGAAACGATCATCATTAAACGCCATTACCATAGAGTGTTATTTTTTTTAAATATATCGTTTACTGTGTATAATATTTCTTCTTCTCTTTTCCACACAGTCATCAGTAAGTATATGTGTGGTGAACCGTGGGGTCACCGCCCGCAGCGCCGACATAGCGGCCGCGCGAAGACCAGAGGTAGTGACCACTGCGAGAAAGGTGCGCGAGAGTTGCATATAAACGCTGCGGCGTAAGTGATCGTGTGGTAAGGACTTTATAATGAGTGTGTTATGTTCAGAGAGGTGTGATCTTTGGACGGTTGTAGTTTGCTTTGGACAAAATTGTTGGTTGATTTTTTTACGGTGGATTAACCTAGTAGTTTTTATTAAAGTTTTGAAGTTAAATGTGTTGTATCTATAAATAACAATGTTTACCCTGCAGTGGGACAATAATAGGCTGCTATTATGATTATTAAATAATAAAAAAAACTATAACTTATTTTGAAAATATAAACACTACTTACGGCTGCATCCAGACCAAAAGCGATCGTCGCACGTGCCAATACGCGATTGTTGCGTTCAAATGTCACTTTTATTGTTCGGTGAACCGAAACGTGTGGCGTCGCTGCCGGGAGCTCTTTTCATTTTTCCTTTCTTCCGGGTAAGTATTGCCTTGTAAAATCCAAAGTTGTTTTTAGTGTAATTGTTTTAGTCGCTTATCATTTGTAAAGATGTGCAATTTAGTTTTAAATAGGTAACTTCAATTTCGATAACATCCAAAGACACACCTTTGTCATGGTTGTACTTTTAAGTAACAAAACTGTTGTAGGACATAAATAATTTTAATTAAAGATACGATGGTTAAGTACACGGAATTATATTTATAACTTAATTGTATTTACTATAGTAATTTAAATGTAATTAATTAAAAACATCCGCCCACTCCTTCGAGCTATCGCGAATTATTTTAGTACCCGCCTTGTTATTTCACAATTAGTAAATTAATTTCAAAGTAAATTGTTTGCTGTCCCATGGTAATTTTGCCACTTTCTAAGGGCATGTCGATCATCAATCGAACCTCAAATAATTACCATTTTGCGCCCCCATAATTATTATTGAACACTCTAATATAATGATTGCACTTATTTTCGTGAACCTAAAATAATTCCTATTTTGGGGTCAAAACAAAACAGTTTTGTTGCGAGTCAACGCATAATTGTTTTCACAGAGCGATAGTCTAAAGTCGTGTAAAGACAGTCATGACTCAAGTCTGCGCATAGCCTTAGGTATATGTAGTTTGAAAAAAGAACTGTCTTGTCGTGATCCTTCAAAATGTTAGTTAGGTTCCGTATGCTTTTCATAATATCAAAATAATGCTCACTAATTTCATAATTTATTGCATAAAAAATGTACCCAGATATTTTCTGCAAAACGTTTTGGATGTCGACGAGGATTACCTTTAAAAAGCAATTATAATTAATAAAATTCATCGCTAACAGGATGAACACAGCCGAATCGTGAAACAAATTGAAGCTATAAATAAGGATATCTTACATTTTTCTAAACTGTTGAAACAAAGAGATGTTTCGTAGAAAAATTTGAATATTTACGTTATTGTATAAAATTCTAGAGGAATTTTTGATACCTACTTGACTTATTCCCTAGAGGCATTCAAGATGTTAAGGCGTAATGCTTTAATAATATTTAAGAATATTTCAACAATTATGTTGGTTAAAAATACCGAGAAAAAAAATTACGTAAATAAGATCTGAAATTCGCTTATTCAATCTGCTTAGCCCTTTCCCAACTATGTTGGGGTTGGCTTCCAGTCTAACCGGATGCAGCTGAATACCAATATTTTACATAGAGCGACTGCCTATCTGACCTTCACAACACAGTTACTGGGTAACACGATACTCCTTGGTAAGACTGGTTTTGGTTTTGGGTTTCTGACCACCCGTAACGACTGTCGAAGATCTACAAATGACCCGTACATATCGAAATATGTAATGGTCATTTGCATATTGGCTCAATGAAATCCATTTGCTCAGACTTTTTAGATCTGCTGAAAGGTCGAATTTATGTTGTCTTACCAACGTATCTCGGCACAGAAACGCGATACCTGTGGCACCATTTTCAACTTAACAAATAGCTTCACACTTCACAGAAAGGTCTTGTTAAGATAATAGGCAGCTCAGGTTAAGTTTAATGCAATTTAAAGTTAACTACGTTAGTTGACACGCTTGTTTACTTTCAGGCTTTCAGGTTACTTTGTAAACAAATCAACCCTTTCTAGCTGGTAACATCATTATCAGCTGTCTTCTTCTTCTTTTCGTGTGATTAGTGACAAACGTGTCGATCGATTCTGTAAACATCTCACCGTGAAGAGTGAGGTGTGAGCATGAAGTGAGCTGTCCATAGTGTCAATCCCTAGTTTTAGGTGCAATGACAGCTCACGTCAAGCTCACTTCACCCAAGTTATCACGGTGAGATGTTTGCAGAATAGCACGGCTGGTGTCAGAGGTTTCAAGCCGCCCATGATCTTCTGAGTTGGTTTCACATGCGATCGAGAAATATCTCTTAGGCATGCCGGTTTCCACACGATGTTTTCCTTCATCGTTTTTGAAGCGTTGTGTTGCGTTGTTGTCATTCTTTGACAGCTTTATGAAATAATTATAACTAATTTTATAAAATATTATATTTTGTAACTATGTTTGTTAGTCAATCAGTCTTGTACGGCTGAACGGATTTCGATGAAACTATGACCTGGCACAACATATAGGATAATTTTTTTCTGGGTAACATGTTTCACTCCCATCCTAGGGAAATTCCTTCAGTTTTCCTAGGATGCGAGTGAAACAGCGTACAACAGCCAGTTAAAGTGATCATTTGTGTCTATAAATTATGCTCATTCTGACCCTCCTATTTATTTAAGTACCCACAGCAGTACTCAGTAACATATTTCAAAACCAACAGTAGTCCTTCCACACAGTATCATTGTCCCTAATAGCCCTGAACAATGGCCTATATTGGACACGCTTTGGCGTTCAACGCCCATTAATATGCAAAGCCGGTCAATCAAATGAACAAAGCTCAACACTGCTGGACATAGGGTTCCACTTAAAAATAAGGTAGGATGATTTGGAGAGGCCAAATATTGGGTGAAAGGCCTATAGAAACCACTTATTTGTGGATTGTTTAAAAGATGATTTGGCTAGAAAGGGGTTGAATGACTACTGTGGTGACTCCTAATAGATGAATGGAAGAAAAAAAAACAAATTGAGCCCGTCACTAATCTAATCCGATTCTAAACGGTTGATTAGCAATTCTACCTGTGTGTGTTTTAAGATTTTTTTTTTGCTGTAATGCCAATGAACGATTATTTGAAACTGAGGACCCAAATTAGCCTAAGGATGCGTAGTTTACCCTCTCAGATCGACCGATAGGCACAGTTGCTACTTATCCAACTGGGTACACGGTGTAATAATAAACTTATAAAATAAATAATATTTGATGGATTATGGAAAATACCACACAGCTACAGAATGATTGATTAAATTTAAACTTTGAGTGGCGGGGTCGCGAACTTTCCGCGTTGTTGATGATAGAAATTGTTATTATAATAATTATTATTATGTCCCTGTATCTGTATCACTATTTAATTGGGTTTTGGCATGAATTTATTCTTTCTTCGGCAAACCCAATAAAAAATCTCTTGCACCATTAGGAATTGGAAACCACTAAATGCAGGGTGTTCCGAATCAATAATTACATTTTTTAAAACATGGAGACATCAGAGAAGTTGCTATTATATGAGAGACTACTTTTTGCCTGCGGCTTCGCCCGCGTAGAGGACGGAAACCATCCCACAGAACGTACTATCGAAAAACAGTATCCTTTGTCCTAACCCAAGTCATGTTCTCCAAAATCTATTCAGCCATTAAGGCATACAAACGTAAGAGACAGACAGATTTAATTTCGCATTTATTATATTATTAGGCAAGTATGTATGGATAGATTCACGTGCTCTGTTCCTCATGATCGTAGTGAGGTACGATCATTGCTTTTAAGTCATGATGATCGAAATCTGGCCTTTGATTACGGCCAGTCAAAAAACAAACCGACGAAAGTCCAGATTCGCACCCAGTTCAGTCAATGTTTTCTAATATGTAGCGCTATGCGTGAGCCCCGCGCTATGCGTGTTTATTTTGTGAAGCAAATAACCAGCGCAGCGCATCAAAGGCTGTGTGCAGAAAATACCAACAAATATACAGGTTGGTGGATTTTTTAACGGCATTCCTGAACGGGAAATTGTAGCAATATTTGTTTTATACGCCTCACTGACAGAAATATTAAATATAGTAGGTGGGTAACATTATTGATATTCTGTTAATTTAAAACAAATATTGCTCCAAAATCTGAACAGTAAAAAATAAAATTAAACGAGAAACGACATCTCTCTGTTAAAATGTATCAAACTCGGCTAGAATGTATCAGTCATAGAAACCGAATATATTTCCAAAATATTTTTATTTTTTATTCATACTGAAGCCAAAAACCAGTAGGTATATAAAACGAACCCAAGTTTGGCCCAACATACGTAGTTTACATCAGTAAGGTGTACGTCATCGCACTATTTCAGTACATAAACCTGTATAAACGGCTGTTAAACACAGTGGCTGCGTTTTATACAGAGTGTGTCGCGTTTCGCACCTCGGCGCCTGCAACACTTTGCACACGAACGGGGCACGCCACGCCCGTGTAAATAAGAGGTCGGATGTATCCTTAAGGTGGCCACACACGTAACTGCAAGCATGACAGCATGAACAATAATTTTGTGCAAGCGTGCTTGAGCGTCTGTGTGATGATTTTGTGCAAGCATTTTGCTTGTGCAAGCGGCATGAAGATTGATAAAATTGGCGTTATGCGGCTTGAACAAGCCACGCTTGTGCAAGCATGATTGATCGTATGCGGGTTTAACTTACGCAATCATTATGCACGCTAGTTGCACACTATTTATGCAGCTAAAGCAAGCGTGTCGTAGTCGTCCATCACTCAACCAAAAACTGATGCTGCTCCAGCTTGCTTGTAGTGTGTGCCTATAGGGAAGTTGTGCAGGCTTACACAAAATGATTGTTCATGCAGGCTTGTCATGATTGCAGTTACGTGTGTGGCCACCTTTACCTATTATAATATTACATGTTTTGCAGAATATATCGTGGTGTATTATTAATAGTTTGTGCTTTTTTACTTGTTATAGTATATCTTGTGCAAGTTGTTTTAGTGTATCGATACGTAAATGAAACTCGACTGAAATGATGTTCCTGTTTTAGTTTATTTGTACAATGCCTGTCTTGAAATTAATTCAATTTAGTTTTGAATCTATTTGTAGTCGACATTAACATTTAGTTCAAAACACGTAAAGCGAAGTGCATCGCGCTTTAATAAATAGACAGAGTATTAATAGTTAACGTGGAAGACGAGCACGGGAGGGGAGAACGTCATCTTGTATTTGTATGTATATTTCAGATAATAAATGGTGCAGCGGTTTGAGCAAACACTGCGTTCGAAATTCTGTATTATTTTAATATGCATTTTTGCATTACTCTCATTGGAAATGGATATAATTTTTTAAGTACCTCTGTATAATTATGTATATTTTATAATATCCAACATGCTGCATTCATAAAATATATTGATGTCTGCTCATTTCATCAGTATTATGTCGCCGTACAATCTGCGACCTGTAACATTGTACATTATGTGAAAACTAATTATAATGATGTATGTAAATTAATTATTGAATAAATTAATATTTAAGGTGTAATATAAATTAAACTAGTAACAAAATTAAATTACGTTCTGAAATGCTAGGAACGATGTGTTAGCGTATTTTGTTATGATAATGACTCACAGAATTCAAATTGATAGCGACATGACGAGAGCAAGTCGTTAGATAGAAATTAACATTTGTATGAAATATGGAGTTAGGTAATCTAATTATGTCAATGGGAATGGAAAGGTAAGTCGAGTGGATTAAGGATGAGCTCCAAAAATTTATAAAAATAAACATAATATAATCTTCCCAATAGTATGAGCAGAAGCGCTATTCTAGAATGATCAATTCGAACCTCACTGAAGCGATCGCACATAATTCGAGAGCGAACTTATTTGTTTTTTAGCACAGCGCAGAGACGCCTCGGCGTATAAAAATGACGTATAGTAAACTTGACGATACACATGACGGTTTGGACAAAACTGCTGCGCTCAACGCACTTATGCCACGAATTTTATTAGTCGCCTATTGCTGTCTCTTAACGCTGCCGGCGCGGCAATTTCATGCTCCGTGGTTTTCAAAGTAGGTAAATCCCCGCGAATTTACACTTCAACACCGGTATAATTTGATTTTAACGAAGCAGTTGTGCTAGTTAACACACAGCGACTTTGGACGCCGGCGACTCGCCAGAGATTTCAAAATCTCACGTCCATAGGTTTTAAAATCGCTGCCGAAAAATCGGCGAATAAAGTTACGCCCTGTGTACCTAGCTTTAGACAACATCGAATGTCAAACACTATCCTTCAAAACCACTGACATTTTCAGAATGAACCATAGATAATCTGCGTGCAATTCATAAGCACTGCGTTAATAAAATAAAGCCGACGAAAAATCCTGAATGCCAACAGGAAAAAATATCTCGTGGAAACGTCAGTTGGAATGTATGTAACGTCCAAACGAATTATCGGAAAATGATGAGTTTGTGGAAAATGTAGTTTTCTTCTTTAATCTTTTTTAACGGGTTTATTCATATCTCGTTCCCGTGAATCTGGAGTGGATTAAGTATTTAACTTAATACAATGCCAGTTGAATAAATATGAATAGTCCTCCAATAAATATGAATACATTTTTGGGAAGGTCTTGTCATCATTAGGTATTTGACAGTCAGTTTGTGGCAGTAAATTTTATGAATGTTAAACTCTGCTAACTGCAATTGCTGAATTGCTTAAGAAGAGGCGCGAGGCGTTGCTCGCTTCGAGGCAGTCTCGAAAAGAGCATTAAGTTACAAAGTGACTATGTCCTAGGCTAAATAGTTGTTACTATGATATTATAAATATACAAAAATAAATTATATTACTATACTAAGTGTTGTGTTGCAAGCAATTAAAAAAAACATTTATTTTAAGCCTTTTATTTAGTAATTGTAAATTGAATTGGATTTTTTTAATTGACTGCAACATTTTAATTTATAATTGCACGGCAAGACGAAATTGATAAATTTTAAATCCTGTTTGTTGTTAAAAATAAATGAAAAAAAATACTTTTTATTATTAGGCGAACCCGACTGACATTACCTATAGTGATATACTGTAAACGATGATTGTGAATGTTTTAATAAAAACAATTACGAAAATGCTTTCCTTTGTTTCTTTTTTTTTTTATAGCGTGAACACTCTTTTGGCTGTTAGATTTTGGTACTACATCGTGGTACTGCAGAGATTTAGGATTCGATTCCCATCATCAAATAAAATTTTCACTGAAAATAAGCGGCGAAGGTAAGTAACCCTGCTAGTGCTCACCCCTGTATAAAACAGGCTATACGATATGCAACGTGTTCCTCATAACTACATGACTCTTAGAAAAGAAATTGGAGATCACAGTTTTGTAATACATACAACAACATAATAAAGAAGGATGCTGCTGTCCAAATTATATATTTTCTTACAAACTGAAACTCCGTGCACGAAAAAAACTTTTGTCAATTACTTATCTAATTGTAAGAAAGATTGAAATAATTGAAAGATTAAGTCTGTCTGACTATAATTTACAGTTTTCATGGTGGTAAACTATGCGTGTCAGTCACGGCACCTATTAATAGTTTGCATCACTTTTGCGCTTGATTTCATCTCAAGAAAGACTAATGTCAGACTTTTTAATTCCTTGATATTGTTAGCTAAATGATATAGGAAAAAATAAAAAGAAGGGTTTTTCAACATTATTTTTCTGCTATATTTTGTATGGAAGTTGAGAAAAAAGCCACATTCCAGTAGACCATATAATGATGTTGATGATATTTTTTAATTATCAAAATTAAAAGTAGCTTTTTGGAACAAAATGATCAAACGTCAGTCTCGTGTATTTTTTTTAAAACTTGGCCTTTAGCGGTTACCGCTTTCTAAGTTACACATTTTAAATTTTTTATTTACTCTCAGATGGAGTAGTAGTGGCCTAATAGTAACGGTGCCGACTTACGAGTTGTAGGTGGTGGGTTCGTTCGTAAATAATTTCATCACCACTGCTCTCAAACCGGTGCAGGAAAACATCGTGAGGAAACCGGCTTGTCCTAGAACCAAAGATTCGTAGACATGTGACATCTACTGACCCGCACTGGGTGGTGACCCGCGTGGTAAGTTACAGCCCACTCCCTCTCGAAGCGAGGAACCCTGTGCAGTCGGAACATTCAAGGCTGATTATGCCTGTGCATGATTGGCACAGTAGCTATTTGCTGCTTTGTTAAGTGTCGCGGGTTCAATTCCCGTATAATACAAGCAATCCGACAGGGTCCATAATTGAGACTGATGTAACTGTTTTTCCCACCAACTGTATACATTATGGTACGCAATAAAGAATTGAGAATTGAATTGAATTGCAATTTGGCCTGAGGTTAGTAGTTTCAGCTCTGATTGTTTGTGGAAATCGTGTGAGATTTGTGTGTTTGTAAACGCAGTCTCGATGCAGGAGGAAGTCCTATTGTAGCGTAACATTTCCGTTAATTATCTAATAATTATCCATTGTATGTTAGTCATCTAAATTGTTTCGAGAACGTAAACGAGCTAGTCCGGGGCTCCGAAAACTTTTTACGAATTTGAATCTGTGTGGGGTAGGTAGGTACCACAACTAAAAAGGGAAAAATAAAAACTTTTCACAAAAAAAAAACAACCGTCTTCCAAAAAAAAACACTACAGAGTGAAAAATTACTTTGATTTCGGAAGTCGGTGTCTTTGGTTTTGAATTTTCGTTTTTATGTGGATGATGTTATAATTAGTTCCCACATGGGTCCCACAATTAACGAAAACATCGATGTTGCTATGTACGTCTTTGTTAAAAATGTATTTTCGATACATTTTTAACAAAGACGTACATAGCAACTCCTCCTTTTTGGGAGCCGGTTAAAAATAAATAATGAGCTAGTTAGATTCGACATTTCCTATCTGACTACCCTTGAGAAGAAATGGTAAAACAAACTCAAGTCCAGACATAATCTTGATCTTATCATGCGAAGACCATGTATATTAGCGTCTGAAATGATCTATTGAGGAAAGAACCACAAACATTTGAGTGGACTTGTCCAGTCAGTGCAAGAATTCAGAACAATTTGTCAGCAATCGTGTAGCTCAACTGAGAACTTAAGGAGCTCAACCCCCGGAAATGCAGAGTCCAAACATTGCCCTAAAAGAATACCACTAATGAGGCATCGTCTATACTAAAAAACAGGCTAATAACTACATAATGCAGTCCACATGATTTAAAAACACTTAATGATCGTATTAAGTAAATAACTTCCGCCATTTTAATTGCAGGTAAGTGAAAAGATATGAAAACAAAAGAGTCCCCATTAAGCGCTCATTTATAAATGCAAAAATAGCTTTAATGGGCTTCGACTAGGTTAACGTGGACCTGCCAGAACAAGAAGATATCAACTAAATAGTTTAAAGTTCTAAGAATATTTATAAGGATTGGACTATCGCAGATCATAGTCAGAACTTTAGGATTCTTTTGTGTAGGGAGCAATCACAATAAAATTTTGATTGAGTAGAAACACTTTAGAGATATTTGAATAAATTGATATCAATCTATGGAAATTATAATAGCCGCCCGTATTGGCGGCATTCTAATTTAATTTATTTCAAATAAAATTCTGTTTAATTAAACTGACAATTACGTGATGGGAGATCTTTGACCGGCTCTTTTGTCGAACCATAAAACACTAGTTAACTATACCATCTATCGCACATAAAAACCTGCGGAAAAGATATACAGCCGCAATATTTATTTCAGTAGACGCTAAGTACTGGCAATTACATATTTTGTAAGTAAATAGGTGCAACAGTCTCCAATAAAAAACAAAAAAAAACTAAAAATGCACCTCGAGTCGCATCCACAAAATTCCTCACCTATTTTTTCACCCGAAGCAATCAAGGGTTAATTTTCATCGTCTGTCACCCGAGGCGTCGCGTTACCATTCAGGCATAACGAGTCGTTTCCTTCGTCACGGTGCACGGTGCAAGTTGCAGCAACATCAGGCTTTCTTAGGTCAAGGTATGCTGCATATGGAGATTTTAATGATGCATCATTTAGTATGAGTTAAAATCGTACTGCAGTTTCGGTGTAGAAAAACACAATGGTACTACTACTACTTTTTTGGAACATTATGAAATTGACTGGTAACTAAGCTGGATAGGATTGGATGGTTTATATTGAAGGTATTTTTTCTGTCTTTTACATATTAAGGATTTGCTGGAGAAGTATAAACCAACTGAATGAATGAGTAATATATACAACTGCGCTTAAGCCAGTGACTTCAATCGGTCTAACTGAAACTTTAAATGGATTCGTGATCATATATTGTTATTACTGGCAGACTCATAACAATTATAATACTCACCTTCAACATTTCAAAATATAAACTCCAGCACCTAACCCAATAAAATCCGCATCAACATTTTCGACACCTAACCAAAAAAATCCTTAAAACCGTACAAAATTCCCGTACCCTCGCCGGACTGACATATAATTACCCGGCCCTAATAAGGTTTCCTTTCTGAAGCGGAATCATGCCCCGGGATCCCAATTAGTTTTCCTGGTAAAGATGCTCATTTAGTTTGTTTTAACAAGTAGGTAATGTAGTTTCTAGGGCCTAGGGGCACTTCCGGTGCATGTTGATCGCTCCCTTTAAAAATACATTCGAAAATGTCGTTTGAACAGGGTCGGTGATGGAAACTGTCGGTGGCGCCACCGACAGTTTCCATCACGCTTTTTGTATTAGGTAATAAAATTAATTGATTTACAACGGTAGTAGCTTTTAATCTATAGGATTCTAGAGAGGTGGTCTTATTCATGGTAAAAAGAGGCAGATAATTGTGTCAAAATGAGTTAAGAAGTAGTATAGCTTATTTTTAGTTTCAAACTCTGCACCTCACTAGCACCTACCAACTTTTTTTTAACCTTTTTATAAGCCTATATGACACAAACCTAGTAATACATAGTACTTTGTAGAAGTGGTTCTACACTTATCTATGCACCTGACGTATATTGGATTCATGCATCAGATCCAATATTAGACTGCCCGCGTCCCCGCGTCATATTCGCACTTTGAGGCAAATATTGGCACGGCATACAAATGTGTCCTGTTTAGAACTGTCGTATGAGCACATCAGTAGCTTGTTATAACCTTATGCAATTAAAGGTTTTGATGCAATGGTGCCTAGTAATGCTTTTCTTTCTATAAACCTTTATATTTTAATTTTGTTTATAATAAAAAGCTACAACAGAAAACAAATAGGTTAACAAAAAATAAGAAATGTTGCAGCCCACTACATTATAAATTGGTACATACCTATTCTTAATAGGTACTGTTGTAAGTCGATGTCGAATATATACTGCTGTTGATGATCTTCTGTATATACATAATTATTATAAATTAATAACAATCACTTTTCGTGTCTGTCTGTGTAAAATCGGTGTTCTTCTAACTACTCAACGGATTTTGCTGTTGTTTTAACCGTCATGTAGTAAATTTATCCCGGAAGGTTTCTGTGTAAAATACATGTAAGTATGTTAAACTTTCATAAAATAAAGAAATTACGATGTTTTGTCAAAACATCAAAATTTCTCGATTCTCTTCTCTCTAAAAGCAGGGATCGGTCGGTAGTAAATAAATAAGAGGTCATTAGCACACGGGTGCTTTCATTGCCAATCAAAATGCTTCGAAAATAAACGTACGTTTTAAGAACCTCTTTATTGGCTTTCCAAAACCACGGTCCCAAGTATTCTCCATCTAATGTCACCCTGCTCTCTCATGGCTCACTAGATGTCAACCCGGCTCACAAAATGTACGAAACATTTTTTTAGGACGCCATCGCTCTCCAAATTTTCCATGACAATGAAAGTATTGACTTGTTACAGCCAATTATTCTGGGCAGGGTGCTTCCATCAGCATGGGGATATAACAATAGGTACTGACGCTGTTTGTGGAATCGCCATGGATTTACGAAAAAAACGGATTTTTTGTTAGTATCGTTTTTTGTTTCATTTTTAGCAGATTTATAGTATTTTTTAATGAAAATACAATAAATCCGCTTACCTGCAGTATTGACAGTGTTGACAATAAATTGTAGACTTAAGGCCCAGTTCACGACGTCGAGTGATACGACTTGCGTCATGCTTCACGCACGTGCGTCTCCTGTTTCCGTCGGTCGCTCCGCAAGTTACGTCACGGTGACTCGTAGCATGCTATAAACCACATCTTTCATTTGTTTTCTCCGCATGTCGCAAGACGCGTGCTGCTTATATGCGTAGTTTGTGGCCACAGGGATAGAAAGAGACGCAGAAGAAATTGAAAAGTCGCAAGGCGTGTCAGAAACCAATACTTCAAAAAATAAAGAAAACGAAGAAATCGGTCCTTACTCATTTAAAAGGACTTATCACAACTGAAGGCTATTACAACTAAAATTATTGATATCACGATATTTCCCTACTATGATTTATAAAGTTATTTGTATTACTTGTAGCTTGTAAAAGTTGCATTAATTTGATTCAAACAATTGCCCTCTTCGTAGATTAAAGCAAAAAGGTCATCGGCAAATCCCTGATTACTGAAAATGGTGCTTGATGGACCCGATAAAGTAATTAGGGGTAATCCAATAGCCATTTACCGGTTACTCGAAGTCGGAATCGAAAAAGTTTCTTACCGAAACTAATAGTTATTACTGACGTAGTTTTGTTATTGTATTTGATCAATAATTGCTGCTTTTCATCAACTTACTGAATACTGAAAACGGACCTCTCTATGACTGCTTTAATGAAGGCTAGCCATATGATCAACATGTTTTTCGAAAACATTGTGAGGAAACCAGCATGTCCTGGAACCAAAACTTCGAAGAGACGTGACATCCGCCAACCCGCAGTAGCACGCGTGTTGTTTTATTAGTACACTCTCACATAGGCCTATGTCCCAGCAGTTGAAACATTATAGGCTGATTGTGCGTATATGCACCACGCTGTTCCGTGTTCCGTTGTCCCCTCATGGTAGCAGGAGGCACTCTTGTGCTTTAGTCTTCTAGAGTCTAGCAAAACCCGCTGTTCTTCCAACGGCATCCATAAGGAAAAATTACTTAATTTCTAAGTAGCCTTTTCTAGTACACATGCATACAGCTGTCCCTTTTCTAACCCAACCGTTGGTTACCACAAAGACTTTCAAGAAAGGCAACCCAAACAATGTCTGCTTATTTCAATTCACTGATGTACGTCAGTTGAAAACCTCTAATCCGTCCCTTCCGCACTGCATGGTGTCAAAACCCGACATGACTAATGGTTCAAACCCGTGACGTCACACTGAAATAATATATTACTGAGAATGAAGAAAAATGCTCGAGCATAAGCCTTTAATGCTCTCAGCTGCTGGAGAGCGACGGGGTTTCTTGTAAAAACATTAGGAAGAGCGTGTTTGCTCGTCGTAATGGCTGTTTGGTGTCATTATCTTCGATATTTTTTGTAATGACGTTTTGTTGGTGCTAATTTGATTTTGTTTTGTTGAGGTGATCGATTGATGGAAAGGGGTAAGTAGGGGTCGTGGTTGGTTCCGTGTAGTATAATTTGGCATAATTTAATAGATGCTATGTAAATAAAACTGTGTATTCTTTTTTACCAAGCAATGTACAATGCTTTCACATTTTTTTGCTGGTATCACTTAAAAAAAGAAAATGCAATGGAATGCAATAAGTGTTGAGTATTTAAAAGTTTAAACATTTTGCCCTTCTTCGGTAAGTAAAACTTATAACATGCATCAAAAGTAAGGCTACGTAGCAGTTTGTTGTTTTATAATAAAACTACGTTTACCTTCGTCCTCCACTCCCAAAGGTCCAGTAAATCATGTAAAAGCCTTCATTTGTACAAATATGTATAAATCCAGTTTTTATCCAAACACGAAGGTACATAGATACGAACCTCTGTGGACCCCATTAATTTTATCATTGACCCACGCAAATAGTCCCCTGTCGGCAATTTGTTTAATAAATGATTTGATCATTATTATATAAAATTTACGTACGTACACTCGTACAGTAAGCCAAAAGATAGCTGTTCATTATAAAAACGCATTTGTGTGGTTGTCAATCTTGACTTCTTCTTATTTTCGACGGTACATATATGTTGCTATGAAAGGTCGACAAGGAAAAATTAGTTCTTAATCTTAAAAACTAGAGAGTATAAAACAAATTAAAAATATGTTATTTTACATAAATCTAATAATCTAATCTCTTAAGAAATGTCAGAAGCGAGGCGCACGGTTCCAATGTTTCGTTTCCTAAAGAGAAGAGCCGTCAAAATTTTCCAGGTTTTTTACTCAGTAAAAAATAATTGGGCTTTAATAGGCATGGACAACGTACCGTGTTAAACATTTGCAAATGTGACGTTTGCTATTATATTTTTTAATTAAAGTTGACACTGTTGACTAACGGTAAAACCTTTGTTCCAGTGTTGAATTGCTTACCAGGGCGTGGTGAACACTGCCATGTCCTTTTGTTTATGAGAAGGGGGCGTGACCTCTGGGATATTACAGGCTAGGGTCTTACTGTCATTGGTACTTATCTATTTTGAAACTACCTTTCGGAAGGGACGACTACTTAATTTTAATTCTACTTTTTTCTTGTAAATTTTGACATTCAAAAGCGCCCTTTAATGATCTAATTGAAATAAACGATTCGACTTTGACTTTGATCTCTAAATGTTCTTAATAACCCTGTACACTTAGCCTATTTGCTGTGTGTACTTAAATTGTATAATTATCGATATCCTGTTTTAGTTTATTATTAGACCATTATATATTTATTGTAATTGCCGATATTTGGTGTAAGGGTAACTCTATAAAGGATTAGTTATTTATGGGTTCACATAATATCGTTCGGTCCTTAGGGATCATATTGTTCCGTTTCAGGAGGTCTTTGAGGGTTAGTTCCACATAATTCGACTGGAATTAAAATGTTAAAATGAAATTATATTATAGGGTTTATTTAGAAACGTTGATTAATGTTTGAAAGAAAGAAAGAAAATACATTTATTGAACACAGCCTAAAAAGCACACAATTTATACCGCAGATACCAAATTAGAGATAAAAATCGTTTAAAAACTGTAAAATGCGATAAACCAGACAACTATACGTGCCTGACGCTGGTTTTCAACTGGACCTGTTGTTAAGAGACTTTTGAACGTCAAAAATGTGTGGTAAAAAAGGCCCTAATCATTACTGATCTTCAAACAACGTTTATAAATAAAGGGGTACGTTTAAATATAATCTAACATTAAAACCAAGAACTTTTTATCGGCATATCTAGAATATACTAACTATTTATTTATTTATTTAACGGTTTCTGTACACACATATAAACAGAAAAGAAGAAAGGAATAGAAAAATAGGTACAAAGGTGATGCTTACTTCTAAAGAAAGCTCTTCCAGCATACCTGCGATAGGAAAGTAGTTAAAGAGGTGTAGACAACGTATCTAAGAGTAGAAGAGAAAATAAAATACATAAAATAAAAACACTTTTAATTATTCACTAATTTAACTATAAACATACATTATGAGAATAAACTTACATACATACTTCTAAAATAAATATCACTAAAATATATATACTTCATTATAATGTACGTAGTATAAAATAATAAATACAAAAAAGGCAACTATGACGAAGTGGAAATATAGTGTTCTTTGACTATTATTTTAAAAACTGCAACAGAACTAACAGAACACAGAACTATGTTAGAAGTAGGTATTGTTTGTTATAAAAAATAAGGACTATAAAATTTGTTGGATGTGTTGTTTTACGCACAGATTTTTCATTCTATGATGTAGTCTAGATGGTACCTATTGAAAAATGTAGGTCGAATTTAAAATAAAAAAAAACGAAGTTATTCGCGCAATTCGGTAGAGTGCTGGTGCAATGTGACTACCAATGAAGAGCTGAATGCGTAGTTACATCATAGAGGCGTTTCTATGATAAAAAAAATCGTATCGTATTTTTTGTCAACCAACGTCCGATGACCGATATTCGGATTCCCAGCATGGTACTCACATGAAATGTGCCCTCCAACGATGAAAGATTGTTTACAGCATTTTTATTTTTCATGAATTTGTCGTCGTATGTTTTTACATGTAGCTCGAAAAATAAACTTTACTAGCTTATATCACAGCAACTTTACTAAAATAAAGATAAATATAGACCAAAAATCCTCAACCAAAAACTACACGTCCAAAACACGTACTAAACTACGCCTGCTACGGGCGTAGCAGTGACTTCCGCTACGCCGTAGCAATTACGTAGCAACTAGTTGTTATAGTATCTGAACATGTTATTTTTTTGGTGCTACAGAGAAGTTTCATACTGTGTCAAGAACGTTTCAATTTTATAGAAAAAAAAAAAAAACTTTTCAGGTGACAAATAATTCTAAAATTTTTACTATTATTAACAAAGTTGGTAGGTGAGTTTTAACTCCATACTGTAATTTAATCACTTTGGGAAAGGATTTCTATAGATTACAGTACCGAAATAGCAAGTTCCTAGAATTCATCCCTCGTGCCAATTACTGGCACTGGAGGCTATAGTACTCGCTTTGAAGATTAAATTACATCAGGAACATTAAATTTTCATACTTCAATAAAAACTTTAACAAAAATATTACATGGCAAACATATCCGTTTTAATGAATTGGTTTCGCTATAATAATTTTAATTTCGATATAAATAATTACACAGGGTGGTAGGTTAAACGAGGGACATACTATAGTATTAATTAAAATTAACAAATTTTACAATGGGACCCAGTATAGGACCAGCAGTGAAATCGCGAAAAAAATCAGCTCCTGAATACATTTATGGTCGCAGATGGACGCGTTTTAACCATAGCGATCGTCGCGCGAATACGCGATCGTTGCGTTCATAATTGTCACTTTTTGTTCAGTGAACCGTGACGCGTCGTCGCGCCGACAGAGGGCGCCTCCTGATTTTCCTAACATAATGTGACGATCGCGTATTAGTACGACGATTGCTTTTGGTTAGGAAGCGGGATAACTCGAAAAAAATCTGGACACATCATCTGTATATTTTTTTTCATATTATAGAGATTTTTCCATAGTAAAAGTGGTAGTGGTATTTTTACGACCGCATGTGAAGCCAAGTCACAGCCCATGGGCGGCATAAAAACTCTGACACCAGGTTAGTCACTAATTACACTAAAATAAAGAAGTAAAATTGGTTTATTTTCAAGAGTGTTACACTCCCTTAAAGTACGTTCCTCTTTTAACCTAGCACTCTGTATTAAACTGGTTATTTTAATTTTTATAATGAAGAGATACTTAAATTCACAAATTCAGGAATTGAGAAAATCGTCATTCAGCTTTCAATCTAAATCATTTCATTCCATAATACAGCACAACGATAATGCCTTCATCAGTATGTTAATTTGAATTAAGTTCCATCCACATTTCGCCATACCTACGTTGTATTCATGAATTTAGAAGATCCTTTTCTCTGGCAATGTATTGATTTTTGTACTATACATTGTTTATATTCCTTTCTTTTTTATTATACTCAGTATTAGATTTATTTGTAAGCAAGATACATCTGTAACAATTCAAAATTTTTATTAAATCAGTGTCAGTCAAAAAGTTCAATCTTACTAACGTACTTAATTACATTCATAAAAAAGACGGTTACTTTTCGTAGAAATTATGAGAGAACACAAATTAATACTACGCCTTGTCTTTATAAAATCGGCACCTTTTACAACACCCTCGTACAGGAGATGGGCTACTTTCGCTTCATTTTTTACTTTCGTTCATTAATTATGTTTCAAGGTCTCATTCTTAGATCTTTGACAGTCGTTACGGATATTCCGAACTTCAGTAGCCTGAAAGTCTGATATCGTGTTACCCAGTAACTCAGTAACTGGGTAATACGATATCGCTCGCTCCATGTAAAACAGTGGTATTCAGCTGCATCTAGTTAGATTGGAAGACAAATGAGAGAATATAGAAAAGAAGAGATGAGTGAATTGCTTTACTCTTTCATAGGTGGGTAAACTGTTTTTATATTGGTATATTTCATCAACATTTCGGCTTGAATGGCATCACCATTTAAAGGAGAAAGGAGGTTATGTCCAAGAGTGGCCGAAAGACGCCCACTCTTGGACATAAGTATCCCTCAAGCGTCGCCACATCGACCGGCCCTGTGCTCATCGCATCCATCATCGGTCCACCTTGAGGGAGGCCTTCCAAAGCTGCGGTTTCCGGTACACGGTCGCCACTCCAGAACCTTTCAGCCCCATCGGCCATCCATCCTGCAAGTAATGTGTGTATATCTATGTGTGTGTGTGTGTATGTTGGTATATTTACCTGAACCATGATCAGCATGTAATTGATGCTCAGATCCAGCACGAGTATTGGTGTGCTGAGACCGATAGATAGGATGGAGCCACTGACGTATTGAGGCTGTTGGGATATTACTATGGAGTACCACCGCTGCACCGTCTTGTATTGACTTAGATTGTTTGCTGAAAACATAAAATATGTTAGTTTCGATATTAATAGTCAATGTGATTGGTTTGTTTAAAGTCATGAACGACTGGATCTTCAAAGCTTAAAGGAGTCGTTCCACAGCAATTCAAGGCTAAGCTAAGCACGTGTACTTTTGTATGAAAATGTCCGCGAGATCGTTGCCTACGATTCAACGCCATGCTACTCACGGATTGCTGCGGTAAACAAATGAACCGCGCAGTCAACATGGCATACCTCTTCTTGCACATACTACGTAGCAGTGAACGGTCTTGACTTTTACGCAAGTGATAGTATTACAGAGCCAAAGCCTCTTCCCACCAAAAGAAAGAGCAATAATAATTGTTTACTCACAGCCTGTGCACTAATATTCCAGTCGATGAAATGTGTATAAATTTTAAAGCTGACACTAAAAGCCTTCGGATTCACTGACAGTTTATACTTCATAACTTATTACCACTTTATCGTCGCCATTATAGTATCATTCATAGTTAATTCCGTAGTAAGCTAGATTCAGTATAGTCGGCGAGTTAAACGTTCAAAAGTGGCTATTTGAAACTAGTTTCTGTCAGCAGCATCACCCTCGTGATATCTTTATGAATTATAGGCTATTTTACTCAGTGATAATATGGCATACTAGAAGCGAAAGAATTTTTTAAATCGGTCCAGTAGTTTTAGAGTATATTCATTACAAACAAAAACTAAAATCTTGTCTCTTGTTAATATTAGTGTATATACATGATTAGACTTTGACTTTGAATTCGACCTCGTAATTTTTTCATCACTTTTGACAACAATTTCCATTAAATTTAAATTGCATTATGGTTGAAACTTTGTATGTAACTGTCACAAAGATAAATTGGCTTTATCGTTTTATGACGTGCAAATGAAATTTAACCATAGGATGATAAAGCAATGCCGAGGATGACTATACCTACTCTAGAATATACATTACCTTTACTGATACTCTGGTCTTGTGTCAGTCTACCAGCTAAGTACAATGATAGTTCACTGCAGACAGTACCAGTCCTGGCTATGGCAGAACACATCATCCATAAAGAATACATGGATCTCGATTCGCGCCATATTAGATAGAATGATAGGTATATTATCTGTAATGGAAAGAACTATTGATTACACACACAATAATTATTTACAACAAAATTTATGATCAATCTTGTATCCCGGAAGTGTTGGGCAGAGGTGCATCCATAGTACACCCACATTTCGCCAGTTATGTTTAAGTCATATATGTAACAGGGGGCGCGCCTATTGCCACTTTCAGGCACAACTTTCACACTCCGGGCAACTACTTATGTTTATTTTTAAGTCTTACGTAGTATGGAACGAGCCTTTTGGCATCTACTGGGCATAAATCTGGCTACTAAGAAATACAATAACATACATACAAAAACGTGTATTTTTTCCACGGGAGTATGTATTGAGAAGTACCGTTTAATCACTTGAATATTCCCCACTCTCTGCCGATCGATATTAATTAATTTAGCTGCGCAATAGCAAATAGATATAGACGTCTGTCTGCGTTTGCTTATTAAATTTGGATTTGGATTAATACATATTTGCATTTATAATAGTAATACTGTGGATTAGTGATGAAATCATCTTTCTGTTTTCCTAACTATGGAAGCAGCTGAGTACCAGTATTTTATATATTGAAGTATCTGCCTATCTGACCTCCGTAACCCAGTTACTGGGTAAAACGATACCCCTTGTTAAGACTGGATTAGTGATGGACTAATACCTACATGTATTTGGTGAGGTCCGAATGTTCATGGTGTATTCAATTATTTCTCCAAACAGCGGGATGACACTTCCCGTGACCCATGGGCTGGAATTTACCTTGGCAGAGGCTAAGCATTGCCATACAATGTGGAAATGCCATTGTATATTTTTTTGTGCATAATTATTATTGTTTGTATGTCTTTTTGTGGTGTACAATAAAGTATATATAAATAAATAAATAAATGCTGTATATCCTCTCTTGAGTATATTACCAGTCGACAGCGATGCGGAGGAATTTTTTGACGCCAGATTTAGTTTTGTAATAGTTTTAGTTAAGTTAAGCTATTTATTTTTATTAATTGAAGAATAGGCTTAAGTTGTTATTTATGTACATTTTATTTTAATTCTGAATAAACATTTAAACCTATATTTTGAAAGTAATTCAGTTTCAGGTTAGGTTAGATTACATAATATTTATTTTGTAGCTAAAGCTTCTAATAGTAAAGTTTCATTCGTATCACAAACATGTTACCCTTTAATTTCCAAGCCGACATGCATCGTTTCAAACAGTGACAAGTTGCCAGCTCATTGCCTATGCATAACATCGCCCCATAATAATTTCCGACACAGTCCTACTACAATATTAATCTTAATTTCAGGTCAGCATCGTATTATTAAAATAATCATGAGCCATAACAACTTGAGCAAATATACTGCGGATTTTCAATTTCAACTTGGCATCTCTCTTACTTAATGGCCACACACAACCATTATCCTCTGATTTATGATACTAATACGAATATACTTAAGGATTTTTCTAAAAAGTTATCTTCAGTGAGATGTAGGGAAGGATGTAATTTTATTATTCATACAAGATTAAAAAAGGAAATGTAATTTGTGTTTTTCTACTTACTCTTTCGCTGTCAGCGAGGACTAAGATAAATTCGTAAGCTATTGTTGTCATTAGAGTTACTGCAAGCATCATTAGTAGCTGAAAAGATAAACATACTGTAGAAAAATACAATCAGAACCTAAATATTATCCAATTACAACAATTAGGTACTGCAAACATACGATCAGTTACTACATAGAAAAGAATCTTCCAGAAATTGTTCATTGCTTTATTACAACAGTCCAAAAGATACTTACTCTCGGAGTATATTGCTCACTCATATGGGCTGTAGCAATCAAAATATGCCTGTAAACCCTTGAACCAGCATTCGGTAAAGCGTCCTTCAATTTCTCAAGCCTTAAATTGACAGTTTCGATCATCAAAGAGGCAAAAGCTATTTCCGCATCATGAGCTGCAAAAGCCACAGTGAGAAATGCTGCAAAACCAGTATTAACTCCTAACATGATCAGCCCAATCATATCAATAACAACGGATGGTAGAAATATCAAAATCATTTCTGTAGTTCTTGCTTGGATTTTGGATCCATATTCCTCATCAACTCCACATTTTTCATCCAGTCTGTCAATGGCATAAAATATTTCTTTTCGAAATCTCGATCCGACTACTAGCCCATAATATTCAGAACAAATAATTAACTCAAAAATCCGGCATCCAATACTCAGTTTGGTAGTGATAAGATCCACGATGATAAAACTTGTGATAGTGATGATAATGCTGATAGAGATGACGTCACATATGAGTCTTGTTCTCTGGTCTTCGAAAAGGTGCGGTCGACTGATGCCGAAGAAGTTTTCAATGATGATCAGGTTTTTGAAGTAAAGCATAGTTTTTGTTGACATTTTGGAGTTTGTTTTTGTATGCTGAAATTATCAAATGAAAATTAGCCAAGTGCGAGTCGGACTCGCACACCAAGAGTTCCGGACCATCGTACAATATTAACACTACGTTTTTTACTTTAGTAAAAAAGCACGTTTCTTTTATGAGGACCCCCTTAAATTTTTTACTTTATAAAAAAATTATTACTTGTTGATATAGCAACAAAAGAAATACACAATCTGTGAAAAATTCATCTGTCTACCTATTACGGTTCATGAGATACAGCCCGCTGTCATATATACATAAAAAAGCAAAAAAAAATCCTCTCAAAAAAAAAAAATCAAAGTCTTAGAAATCTCCTTAAATCCCCTCCCCACTCAACCGAATTCTACTCCTACTCCTTCAGCGTGCACGCGGTTCGATTGTGGAATTCACTTCCGCCTGACATTAGGGACTGCCAAACTGTTGCAGTTTTTAAAAGAAGAGTGAAAGAACACTATCTTTCCACTTCGTCATAGTTGCATTTTTTTTGTATTTATTATTTTATACTAAGTACATTATAATTAAGTATATATATTTTAGTGATATTTATTTTAGAAGTATGTATGTAAGTTTATTCTCATAATGTATGTTTAAGTATAGTTAATAAGTATTATAGTTAAATTAGTGAATAATTAGGTGTTTTTATTTTATGTATTTTATTTTCTCTTCTACTCTTACACACGTTGTCTACACATCTCTACTTGTCTACTTTCCTATCGCAGGTATGCTGGAAGAGATTTCTTTAGAAATAAAGCATCACCTTTGTACGTATTTTTCTGTTCCTGTTTTTCTTGTCTGTTTATATGTGTGTACATAAACCGTTAAATAAATAAATAATTACATCCTTACCGATCTGTGCTCTTCAATCCTTCTTACTTCCTGTGCTTATCTCTGTGTTCCTGTGCTTTGGAACGTATTATAAGCTGGCCATAAAACCTTCTTGAAACATTCCTTTCTCCGCACACCTCTGAGGAAGTATCAACGACAAAGACAATAGGATTTAGCCACGTTAGTTCTACACTACAATGGCGGCACTGTATGAACCTTTGTGACGTTTGCACGTTTTTATGAACTTCCGTTAATATGGACTGCTAAATGTAAGAAACAAATACCATAATAATATTACATTGTTGTATAGGCGGAAATAATGACATTCATTTGGAACTTAAATATTTATTGAATGGTTATGCTATTAATATTTTCGTCCGCAGTGATAGCTTCTTTAGGCATACTTTGCGCTCTTTCTGAGCAGTGAATGATACTGAACCGTCACGCTCAAGTCGGTGACACTGAATTGGGTATACTCGGAGCTGAACCGTATATAAACGGCTCATATTCTGGGTTCGTGTAGCACACACCCTCTTTTATCATTTGAAAGGTGTCACAGAGGCCATCATAGTGTTCTGCTGGTTTAGTTTTCCATAGTAGTAGTGGAGTGTAATTAAAACTCAGCGGTTTAGAATCTTACCAGTGGGTATTACCACGTTAACTTTTTAACTAGCCATCTATTTTGTGCTCTTCTTAACTATCCAGCTCTTTACAACTTTTACTGGCGTCTAAAGTAGTTATCTTTATCTATAACTTCTTTTTCTTTTGAAATTCTACTTAGCTGCAACCTTTGACTTAGCTTTTAAAGTTTAAGTTAAATAAAAGCACATTTTATTCATTAACATTTAAGTACTTTGCAAACTTTGCATGATTTAAATGAAGAAAATACTTGCAATATTAATATTAAATATTTGTAATGCAACTCATAAAAAGACGGAGTGGAGACTGTGGAGAGCACTGTAAACAGAGGTAGATTCTATCATATACTCCGTATATTTACAGTTCAATACCTGAAGGGTGCCAAACGGAACCCAAAGCCAAATAAAAAGAAAGCCAAAGCCAAAAGGAATAAGCCTCTGCTATCCGTCCGTCTGTCTGTCAGCGGGCTGTATCTCATGAACCGTAACAGGTAGACACTTGAAAATTTCACAGATTATGTTTTTCTATTGATTGCCGCTTCAACAAACAATAAATATAAATAAAAAAAAAAAAAAAAAAGTGTTTTATTTCAGGCAAAATACCCATATACAAAAAACAATAAATAAGTAGTAAAAAAAAAAAAAAAACATTAACATTAAAAATTATCAATAAAAATTATCATTAAAAAACGTATCATTAAAAATAAACAAAGGTTAAACAAGGTAAGGTAAAAACACAACAGGGTATAAACTAAGGTTAAAAACAAAGAAACGTGTCCTTTTCTGGGGCTTTGCTAGATATTGTACGAGATTTATCAAACGGATCGTCTATTTTATCTGGATCCACACTGTTGCACAAGTGAAAATCTTCTCACAGTTCCCTAGAATCTAACACAACTGAAACAACCTGTCCACACAGTTTTCCCTTTCCTCTTTTAGACCGACTTTCACAAGTACTAAGCCAAGACTGGCCCGAGGCATGACCAACAAATGAAATTAAATTGGAGTACACCTACCAACTCCTCAGGGGAATGGACTCTTATCGCTCTGATTGAAGTTTATTTGTTTTCATTTTTTGTAATTTTGTGGGCTCATGGGACTAGGCAATGTGATTTTAAATCGTATAGTCATGAAAATGAAATTGTTCAGAAATAAAAATGTATCGAATTTTTTAGATATTTTTTGCCTCAAGTGACAGCTGGTACCTTCCATAAAAGCTCTGGCCAAAGTGTGATGATTATTGCCGTGATGCCAAATCATTTCGTTGTCTATGTTCAGCGGTGAATTTTACCGACTTAATGAAATACCTTCGTTTACATTCCCGGAACTTTCAGGAATCAACAAAGTTCATAACAAAACACAATTGTGATATGTACGTAGCACGAATGTAGGTAAGTATATCTCTAGAAGCAGCCAGCTACGTACTCGAACTAATTTAAAGTTACTAGTTTGGAATGAAAAAAGTTATGCGTTTTTTTTACTTAAAATTTTATATTCGAACGCTTCCGTTGAAGGATGAAAGTACAAGTTTTATTTTTATTAAAACTTCAAACAGCTGTCGTCCTGTTTTGTCCGTGTTTGAATTTGGACAATGGCCGCCGAGTCTCGCCGAGTTTAGGGCGTTTTGTTGGTATGTTTCGCGCGTTTTCGCTAGATGGCGTTGATTTCAAGATTAGCTTTTGTGGAGCAAAATTACCTGTTAAATTTTATTATCGTGTTTGTTTGAGTAGTAGACAGCACCGTCTGCGTGTGTAGAGTGCTTTGCGATCGAAAATTTTGTTTTGCCTCATTTCCGCAACTGTTTTTGATTAAAAATATTATATAAAATACTTTTATACACAGTCTTATGTAGGTAAGAAGGTACTGAGTTTAACATTCTATACTACGTATATGTTAAATGATTACCTAAAACGTCAATAATGTATGTACAGTTTAACAACATGATGTTTGTTCAAAATGATACAAAACAAAACATTATGTTCAAAGAATATGAAGTATTTCAAAGCCTTGCAACTTCTGCAACCAACCCAAAGGAATTTCGTATCCATTCCTTTGAAAGTACTCAAAACAAAACCATCGAGAATTCCATAAACGCGCGGCCTAACAATATATCAGTCAAAAGTTTCTTAAGTACAATTAATTAAGTAAAGTCCTGAAATCGGCCATTACTCTTCACTAGACCGATGCTCTTCAAAACTGAGATAAATTTAATTTAAGATTTACTTGGTGGAAAGTCATTATTTTCCGACGTTCATTTCCCTTTAAATAATCCTGTTTTTGTGATGCGGTACGGGGCCGGGACGGCATTTTAATAACATAGCCGTTGATTATTGCGAGTCTATGTAAAATATATTAATAAAGGTAGGTAGTCTTTAATTATATTATTATTTAATGATATTCCTCTAGGTATATTTGTGCCATAAAAGGCTATTAAGTTAACTATAATTTTTGAAGTCCCAGTTGTCTTTTCTATATGATAGACCTAGCCTAAGATCCAAAAGATCCAAAGTATGAACGGCCCATACACCCATACGTTTAATGGATTAAAAGTATTTTATATCAGTATGTTAAAAAACATATCGCGAGTAGGTTAGCTAAACAATTCCTGGCCAGGCTATGATTAATAATAAATTCAATAAATGGCTTTTTTTCAAAAATTGCACTCATTCGTTTAACGAATAAATGTAATACCAATCGAAAAAAAAATTGATTAATCGTAGTCTGGCCAGGATTGTTTCAGCCAACCCACTCGCGATATATTTTTTAACATAGGTACCGAAATTCGATATAAAATTATTTTCATCCATTAAACGTATGGGTGCATATCGTTCCTCTAGGGATCCTCCACTAACCGATCGCCTAATATTCCTAATATGTCTGCTAAGCGTGATAAAGGTAAAGAAGGTGCAGAAATTGGGAGTCTTTTACATAACGTAAAAGACTCCCAATTTCAGCACCTTCTTTGTGGTTTCGGGAGCCAAGTCGCTCTTCAAGGAGGTGAAAATAAAGGTGTAGCCAACAAAGAGCCTACCAGACGCCTCTTTTCATTAAGAGAAGGAACGTGCATAAACTCTCTAAATAATTTGGAACCATTTAAGGAGTTCTTTTTGCTTCACGTTACTTTAATCCTCTGTAACAGCACAAACCAAACTGAATAACAAACAATATATTATTATGCCTAGGATAAAACGAAAGAATAAGAAAATAAATTCACGCAATACGTCAACGTGACTTTTTTCGATTATATTCAAATCAAAATATAAATGGTAATATTATTTATGTAACGCGATATGAGCCAACTTATTCTGGGTACCAATTTATTTTCCGCCGAACCTCGAACGTAGACTTTTTAGATGAAAAATAGGCTTGTTATAACTCCTACTACGAGCGAACGAATTTTAATATTGTAATTACGTAAATTTTTCATTGAGGGTAGTAGTGACATCATACTTTTTATGATTTTGAATTGTCACCTACCATCATCATAAATTATTATTTTATTGGATGAACTTTCATTCGTTTGTTTTCTGCAAAATTGAGATATTGTTCTTTTCTTTTATCTACTTTTTAGGTAATTACCATAACATATTAAGATATGGATATGTGTATGTGTGTGTATGTGTGTGTGTGTGTGTATGGTGTGTGTGTGTGTATTGAGGACGAATATAATAATTATCGCCACTTTAAAACCCAATAATCGAAATTGGTCTGACAACACGTAAAATCGCAAAAATATTTTTTTTCATTATCATCACGTGAACAGTAAAACTCTCGCTTTTTACATTACTTGTAATTAAATTTAAGTCACTATCCGTCCACCGGTGCCGTGCAATTTTCACCTGAAAAGCCTTAATTTTCCATAAGGAATTGCTAAAGGGAGCCGTGAATTCAGAGCAATTACTGACATAATTCGTTGTGGCGGTTTTTGACGCGCCACCGTGCTACCGTACTAGCCAGTGTTTAGAAGATCGAGAGCGAGCATTTAATTTTGTGTTCGGGCTTTTAAGGGTTATTATAGTTGCTTGTCATAAGACAAAGTGGTTAAGTGTTAGTAAAAGTGAGTGAGTTCGTAATTTTTAATTTTGTTGGCGTAAGTGATTCGGGTGAAGATGGTATTCTTTAATTTTTTAGCTATTTTGATCATATCACGTTCTCAAAACTCATCATCATCTTTGCCTTTCTAAGCAATATTGAAATATCAATTTATATGTTTTCAATAATAGGGTAAGATTAGTTCTTAAGCTTTCAGGCTTTTGACTCCTTAACACGCTGTCTTATTCAATCGCTTTATCTCTGCAATCAACGGTTTTACTCTTTGTGGATGGGAGGTGTGGTCAGCCAGCCTCAAACTGATGATAGCAAGTTTGAATATCATTGGATCTGCTCAATCTTTTTAGCCATATGAGACAAAAGCGTTACACACAAGTATGCAAAATAAAACCACCTCTAAAATTCACACCGCCTCTCTGTGTTTCACATACCTTTAACGTAACCTTTTCATGAAAAACTGCAAACAAGGTGAGGAGGGGGGCAGACGGATAAACAGCTCTCCCTTTATGATGCAAATCCCAGCACTTCAACTGAAAATTCCTAGCAATGCCTGAAACGCTGAAAAAGACGCTCTCGGTTGGACGCACCTGGAATATTTAGCAGTGGAATACACGCCTTTTTTGTTTGTGTATGCGTTTTAGATCGAGGAGTCACGTTCAGAAAGAGATAGGTGTTCTAGATAGGGTCACGACACGTTTGCTGATTTGTTTTCGTGTTTTTTTTGTGGATTTCTTGATGTTATGGTTATTGAAAAAATAGAAAGTGGTTTAAGTTTTATGGAGTTTCAAAGGTATTCGGCTCTCTCAATGAGCTTGTTCTACGAGTGATGATTCGAGTACCTACTTAAACCTAGAGTACTAATTTATTATCGTCTCTCGCCATCGGTCTCGGGGGACGGGTTGTACGTTCGTGCCATCTCGTGGTAACCTGCGATGCGTTGAAGGGTGATCCTACGCCCGGCTAGCTTACACTGTTACCGAGTTATTAACAATGCAATCGATTGGGAGGCGATCATCAGTAATAAGCGGTATTCAAATAAGATTAGTATTCTAAGGTTAAGAACGAAAGGTTAAAAAAGAATTGATATTTTTGTATACTTGTTTTATTAAAATACCGTTTGTTTTATGTGTAATAAATTAATAATGCGACGAATTTGGGACAGCGCTCCTTGATGAGCGAGTCCTATTTCTGGTTGGACGTACGACGCGTAGCGTGAGCTCAGTACAAAACACGCAAGCTAACCACTCAAGGTCACTGGTATATATCTGCGTCTTAAAGTCTACTACTACACTTGCTGGCCGGCTTATATCTCTATCTGGTGTTGATACTGGAGAAAGTCCTCTGGTTCACTCCGATGGCACGTGTAGCTTTACGGCACAGAAAGACGCACTGACGCAACGATCCTACTTGGGCTTTTAAAAGCTCCAATTTAACGACTAATTACTAATATATATTGACCTATAACTTGCATGTGTGGTGCAAACTGTTAATATAAGTTGGTTTTTGAACAAATAAATAGACTGAAGAAATAAATAATGAATAAATTTATGTATTTTAAAATTTAATGTTTTGTAATTATCTTCAATGGTGTATCAGCATCTTACTTGGATATTAATATTTGCATGCCAAAATGTGTCAAAGTAAAAGATTTCTTTTTACCACCTTTTGTATCATATAAAGCAAATAAAATTATTTTGATCAATATCTATTTCCCTTTAATAATAAAGCCAAATAACGAATTAAACTGATGTGCTGGTATTATCCTTTATGTGCTACAAAAGTACAACATCGCTAAACCGTTAGCTCTGTTCTCCCAACTGAAATTATGTTAAATTTAACACAGCGATGTGTCTGACTAAAGATCGAAGCATCCAGTAGATCCCTGGAGGGGTACTTATCAATGTATTGGAAGTACGTGCCAATACATTCCGTGTGTGCAATACTACTTCTGTAACGTGTAACTCGCCTGCTGCAATGCTGCATGCATTTCTTTAGATTTTTGACTTGGAAAGTATTTGCGTGACTATTTGAGATCGTGACTCTACTTAAGTGAAAAGTTAAAAAAAAATCTTAACGGTAAATTAAGGGAATGAACAGTTTAGGTAAGAAGTTTATTTTGTGCTAACAAGCATCTGTAGAAATGCGACACAAAAAGAACTTAATTTTGCATACGAATCATATTATGTGTGTTTATTATCACGCCAGTGCCATATGGAGTCAGCAGGGACGCATACCTACGTTAGTTTTATAAAATACAGTTTCGACAGTATCAATCTTAGTTCCATTCAGGAAAATAAATAAACACCTTTCGTCAAAACAACTGTCAAATAAAAACAGTAGTGATTTGAAAATAAGTTGGTAAGTAGTCAATTTGCTTAAAGGCTCGTGCAGACCAGCGCGACGCGACGCCGCGACGCGACTCGAACAATACAATTTCTAAGAAAACTTCACGGTATAACAATAGCCCGTGTCGCGCCGCGCTGTCGCGTCGCGCTTGTCTGTACAAAGCTTAACACTTACCCCTTTATTCACAAACGTTGCTTAAAGTGAAGTAATGATTAGCGACTGTTTAAACATAAGTACCTAATTTTTTGACGTTTAGACGTCTCATAACTTTAATCATCGTTTATGAATAAAGAGGTTAGTTTTCCTGAATTTGCAACGACAAACAAAGGACCGACACTGTTTTCTAAGAGAAAACAAAATTATAGTTTGTTCAACCCGAGAATCAAACTCACAGCTCACAATTAGCTGCAGTAATGGTGTACCAACAAAACACTATTATGACTTTTGTATTTATAGCCTTTGGGAAAAATAAGTAAATGTTTAACAAACTATCACGAGCCTTACACTTACCTTACACTTAGCAAAATTCAAGTGATTTTCTCGTAAAATAACGATTTCAACATAGGGGCAAAACTATCTCCATAATAGCTTTTGACGAAACTATGTTCGTAATACAACATTTTATATTTGTTGTAATTCAAAACGAGTTTCTCGTCTATCTTCATCATCTTCGTGAAAACCTGAAGTAGAGTGTAGTTTTCCTATAGTTTTGATATAATTTTTTGAGTGTTAATTAATTCGACATACTTAGTTGATTTATGCTCGGCGCAAGGTCATTTTGAACTCTTCTGATCTCTTACTGAACTACAAATATTTATTTGCATACCAAATAATAAGGCTTACATAATTATTCTAAAGGTAAGTGTGCCAAAAACATTCCTACAGCATTGCATTTCTTATTTTACATCGTGTACAATTGTATAATATTGTTAGCAACGTTATACAAAATGTAGCACAGTACAAGCATCTTTCGTCAGCATCACAAAACATTTCGTTCCAATTATTACCGCAGTGGCGCTGTACAATATTCTGTAACGAGGTTACATGTGAAAGAAAGTCTTTCCGATTAAGTTCACGGTGTTTGCCATAGATGGCGTTGGTGTGCCACTAAGGAAAAGTGTTTCTCCATGTCCATATTTTTTCACGAAAAAATGATACTTGATGATAATTATGACTATTAAAAATATAAATACTCGAAAGGGGTTATATAGTTATTTTGGCATAATAATTAATTTTTATTCAAATTAATATTGTAAGTAATACACTACATACCTGTGAAGTCGATCATTGGAATAATTGTATATTATTTATTATATTATTGTTTGTTGTATTAAATGGGGAAGAAATTAAAGGAAAAAACATAACTCTATTTATTTTTGTCGCGCAGTGAAAAGGAATAAAATTGTTTATTCTGTAAATAGGATATCGGAATCACTGGTCGGGTAATAAATGCTGTCCTACTCTCAGCAGTAACTGTTTACGTAATCAGGCACGAAATAAAAATAAACTGTTGCAACTTTGTAACCTATAAGCTAAGCAGTCTTTTCGTAAGCTTATTTATAAAGACGTCAAATAAAAAGCATGAATAATTTCCCGACATTATGTATAAAGGCAAGTGCACACCCGCACACACGTACGACACAATATTATTGTAGTTTATGAGCTGGTCGCACACTGCGCTGGAACTACGGCAGTTTTGTGTCAAAACATGCTCCGTAAAGACTCCGCAAACATATTTAACAAAGTTTAGACACACACTTGCGATTATTAATGGTGACGGCAGTTTCATATTCACAGCTTGCGACTGTCAGCTTTATGGTCTAGTTTTCTGGCGTGGTTTTGGGAAAAATGTGGGTCGCTTACTGAAGGGTGTCGTAAAGACTATTGGGGAACAGAAATTTAGATATCAAACGAAAACAAATAATGACTACGGAAAAATCTCATAAGTAGTCAATTTGCCATGTCTGATTTGTTATTTTTTATGTCATTATAGATAGATAGATAGATAGATAGATAGATAGATAAATCGTTTATTTGGTGCACACAAAAGACAGCATAAAATACAAAAACACGATTAAATAATAACGAAATACATGAATATAGCTGTAAGGTGCCAATATACAAAAAAATAAAATAAAGAAAAGAATTAATACATTACGACTTATGTTAGATATATTATGTTTGGAAGAAGAAAAAAATCTGCGCTGACCATAAATAAATTGGGAAAAGGACAAGAGCTGATGATCTATTTGTTATTTTGCGTAAAAAGTCAAGGAAATAATTTATAATGCAAATTGATACCCTACGTCTACACATTTCATACAACTGTCAAAGAATGACATCAAAGTTGTGATTTGATCAATTTTAGTTTGTAGTCTATTTACTTAACAAATAATATTCCTGACACAAATGTTCAAAGTCAAATCATTTATTTCAAATAGGCACTTAGAAGTTAATTTTGAATGTCAAAAGAAATAATATTATAATATTACTGAAAAATATACCACGGGAACGTACACTGGGATTTAAAAGTATCCTATGACCTAACGCAGTGTCTAACCATGTGCCAAATTTCATTTAAATCCGTTCAGCCGTTTTGGCGTGAAAGCGTAACAAACTCACTTTCGCATTTATAATATTGGTTAGGATTATTATATTGCTATCGAAACTCGAGAGGGTGGGCAGTAGCTTCAGACTCGCCTCCAATCAGATAAGGAGTAGGTGATAATACTTCTTTGGTCGATTTTTTTTCCAGGGCGTATATTTCTCCCTTTATAAAGTAAATACATTTTCACATAACTAAATGTGTGAATGAGACTCGAGGAGTGCGTGTGGTGGCAGAAAGCTCGAAGTGCTCGCGAATTTAGATAATTTAATTAGAGATACACTTTTTGTGCGGAATAAGGTATAAGCGAAAGCGATTGTAATGTTTTCCTACCGAACATTGTTAATAGAATAATAAACTAAACACAAACACTATTAAAAATATCCTACTAAACGACTGAATTCGTTACAAAGCGGGTATCGTGGATATTTGAGAGAACATGATGTTGTGTAGGCCTTTAAGCAATTAGGTAAAATTGCTTTAACTATCCATACGTTTAGTATTAGGGTCGAAGAGATCTCTCATTTTCAGTATTTTTGTTTTTGAATCCTTGTAGAAAATACTCATTCTGGCATCTAAACCTGAGAAAGAGATTGATGACTAAAAGTACAGTCGGAGTCGTATGATATGGAACATCTTGGACGAGTGTTTAAGCTTAAAAGTTAATTTGATTCACAAGCATGATGTTAATGGTTTGGGGGATGATGAATGGGCTAGACTAGGAGAGATTTAACATCGAAGAACTAACATATTAGCCTCTTAGTACCTATGACTTAATCGTTAAAAAAATACAAGCAGTGCTCCTTAGATTTTGTGCGCGTCTTTAGTATAATTGTGGAGAAAATTAAGGCCCTTTCATGCGGGCCGTGCCCCGGGCGCGTAATTACGAGTCCTAGAGCATAGCGGCGCCTCGTAAATTGAGCATTTTACGCTTTTATTTGATGCTCTTGATGTACTGTAAATAATATCGCAACACGTATTTTTTAAAGTGAGTGTTGAAAATAAAGTCCTTTTAAACATTCAAGATGGCCGCTTGCTCGTTTTAATGCGAGTGACGAAATTATAAATGTGAAGAAGTATTACTAAATTAAACTTAGGTACAAGTATTTTTGAAAATTCACTGTAAACATTTTGTGCATTGATTTTAAAAGACAATTTTCACAAGACACAATAGTGTTCTACTAATATGAATATTTCTATGCCGTTCTCGTTCGAGCATTTGATGGATGTTATGCTTACGCCGGGAGCAGCAAACGTGCGTTACCGTCCTTCAGGTGATCTCTGCAATAAGCGTAAGTCCAGGGATGTGCGGCCGGCTTCGGGTTTCATCTCGATGGATCTCTTGGACGCAAATAATGTCGCAGTGAGTTTTGCGGTAGAGATCAGAAAGAATTGCAGGTTTGTCTTGTGAGAACCCTTCGATGTTAATCGAGACTACGCACACAGCCGGTTTTGTAAGCGCCATCGTGGTGAAAGGATCAGCCAATCAGCGTGAAAACTCGCTGATTGACACACTAAGAAGAAGAATATTAACATTGACACCTTGGAAATAAAGTTTATTTTTCAGGAACTGACTACATTATTGCAACCACTCTGATTTCAAATTAAAACAAGTTCATGTCCAATTCTTTCTATATTTGCTTTTCTTATTTGGTATAATTTTATACCAAACCTTACCAAACATGCATTTTCTTCAAGAAATTATTTATATCGCAATAAACTCGGAACATAAGCAGCTGAAAACAGCAAACGGTTTCTACAATAGTGGCCGTATCTTCCTTTGCACCTGGGACAGCAGTATTACAACCGTGATCTGTATTTAATAGGTATATAATTGACTACATAATTATATTAGATGCAGTTGCTAGCGATAAATAATAGCACCTGCAATTAGAAGCACTAATTACAAAGGTATCTTGAGATTGCTCGAACAGTCATATCCCAGTGTGTGCTCGGATTTTAGGCGAGAGTGCAGCTGTTATTTTTATATTTATGTACATCAGCTGAATCAAACATATTTCAGTGGAAAATAATACTTAAGTACCGGATTTATTATGCCACACACCTCGCGGACGTCATTGATTCATTTCTTAGGTAGTTTCTGAAAACCAGCGCTGTTGACGTTAAGTTCGTCCGAAGTAACAGCATTTTGCTGAGCAATGACCTGTTCTTGCACAAATGCGACGCACAGCTTAAATTGTTCTTGTTATTAGTTACAAAACTAGTTGTCTGCAATCGGCATTTTGTTTTTGTTATGTTTTTGTTGCCAATGTCGAAACAGTAATTACACAATATTGTCTTTGGTCCGTGGCCTTGACATCAACCAATGAACAACATTGTCTAACTTTTATTGATTGAATACGAGGCTTTTAGCTACTTTTCCATTTATGTATTTTATGTCTTTTTTTTAATGTTTGTTTTGTTTGCGCCGAATAATCCATTTTTTCTGTCTTTCTTTTTAGTTCTATTGTTTTCCCTATTTGGCGTAAATAGTGATGTACAGGTTTACTACTTAATTACCTACGTAATAATTATGTAACAGGTTTACTACTTAATTACCTACACTGCTAACATTTTAAGTCACTCAGTCTGTTTCTCTAAGTCGTAGGTCTGGTCAGTCACTTGTAGGTGCATAAATGGAGAAAATATGGCACTGTCATATTATTATACACTAGCGACCTCAAGTCGTAAAAACATCAAGATTTCTTAGTTATATTTAACTTTATTATTAACGTATTATATACATAAACCTTCCGGTATAAATTCTCTCTCTCCGCGATTGCCTAGTCGTAGTGTTGGAATCCGAAATGGTCTACGAGCTTGAAGATTGACTTCGTGCAGTCGCCCCCTTACAGTTTGATCGTGCACCTGGTGCTCCGCATGTAACTTCAAAACCAATTGCCTAACTGTAGCGGTAGGTTGTCTTTTGCCTCTATTTTTTAAAAATTCTCAGTCTTTGGTAATTCGTATATTCCCAGTGTGCCGCTCAGCCACCTCGCCAGTGTACCGGTAGCGAGACCACAATCTTGATATAACGCTTTGACTGGTGCCAATGGCATCAGCAACATTGCACTGGATCGCGCCCGCTTCCAGCATGCCTATTGCTCTCAACATCTCTTCTCTGGGAAAAAAGGAAAAACCAACAGTATGAATTTGGTTATCAAACTTGTGAGAATATATAAAATTCGATTAAAACCAATTTTGTCTTTAAAACACACAGAGACAAAAGTTTATCGTGATAAGGTTAATTTAATTTTGCCGCCTCAATCATTCTTTTTTTATTTTAATTTAGAATACAGAAGAGAAATGTGCCGGGAATAAATTGACGTTTAAATCTCTTTTATAGGTATGGCCAGTATTTTTAAAGTTACGATACTAAACCTGAAATATCCCTAGACAGTGTTGACGTGTGTATGTATAGAATAGATATAGATTCTAATTAAAGTATGATTTGGAATGCTATTGATAATATACCTGTATTCCCACGAGAGTCGTATTTGAATAAATAGTAGATACTAAGTAAATAAGAATAAATAAGCTTCTAATCCACAAAGGATTCAAATAACGAAATCATCTTGTTAAAAATATCTAATTTAGTCCGTAAGCAAATTACACTAGTCTCTCACTATAAATAAAGTCAGACCCAGACAGACCCCGAGTTGAGATCAAAGCTTTTAAAATCAAATTAACTTCAACCATATTAGTATGGCAAACCAGTATGGGTAGGCACCAACAAAAAACATGGCTCCCACTATTTCTATTAAACAAACATACGAATATAAATTACGTAAACTAATATAAGATCAAGGTCTGTGCGGGAACATGCATACAATATTTCCCTGTGGACTGAACCCGACCAAAATTAGAAGACCTGCCATCCCCCCCTTGACTTCAAATGCTTAGTACTTTTTACAAGAGTCGTGTTAATTTTCAGGGTAAGTGAAAATGTATTGAGGGGTCAAAGGAAAATGGTTTTTTCTACGTTGGTCGTATCATATGGAGTTTCAGATGATAGGGGAGAATTTTATAGAGACCGCAGTTTTTTGGTGTTGTTTCAGTAAATAGGATCGCGAATAGCTACTGCCAGGGCTTGAAATCGGGTTTGAAATACCGGTTAATATTGTTCATAAAACCGTTATAATACCGTTCCTCGATTAATCGGTAAATTACAAAAACCGTTACGACTAAATCTAAATAATAGAGAATAGAATTTTAAACCTCGCGCTAACCTGAATAAACCGGTTTTACTCAGACACGCCCACCGCCGCCATTTGTCACATTAATGACACGAATATTGCGTATTCGTTGGCGTAGAGCGGAAGCTTTGTTATTGTAGGAGAGATGATAGAACTCGTATGTACCGTCTAAACTCAAATTAATCGGTTAATTACGCACAACAGAACTGGAATATGTAAAAAAACGGTTAAAATACCGGTAGCCGAAACCTAAATCGTAATCGTTTCTTGTTCGAGGTCAATGACCAAAAACGGTTTGTAAAATAAACCGGTTTCCGAGCCTTAGTACTGCTACTTGTTGGGTTCGTTGTATTAAAAGGGTCTTGATTACTATGTTAGAAAAACCGAGCTTTGTATTCTTCACCATCATGGGAAGTCAGTTCTTTCCCACTTGTAGAAATTATAGCAAAGGATCATACAAGTAAAAGAAGGTAAGAAAGATTTAGGAGCAGCCTTTTTTTTTTTTTTTTTTTGAGGATGGGAAATTATCAAATAACTTCTCCCGCTCTGGGTGGAGCGGGAGGGCGTGTCAGACTTTTACTGACTAAAACCCACCCGTGTTCCTTCCGTTGCCTGTGTGCCGAGGTCGCGATATCCCTTTCAGACAAACCCGCGACCCCGGCAGGCATTGGCCCTTCCGGACCCCGTCACTTGGTGCTGACATCTCTTTGAGGCGCGCGTGGAACACAACGCGCCGTCGACCCGGGCCTGGTCCCTATCGGACGGCGAGCTACCCATTGCTCACCGTCCGCAAGCCCGCGCCTACGGTGGCCGGAAGTCGGCTCGCGACTCCCGACGCCCGGGGCGTCTCCTGCGGCGACTAGGGGCGCGAGGGGGCGCATTTTGCCTCTCCCTCGCGCGCTCCGCCTCCTCCTTCGCGAGCATTACTGCTTCGCAGAAGGAGGTGACGGCCTCCCATGCACTCTCGCTCCGGACCATGGCCTGAACCAGGGCCGGACGCGAGAGATCGCCGCCGCCGATCGCCTCCGTGAGGACACGGCGGTGCTCCGCCCAAGCTGGGCAGACCTCCACCGTATGCTCCACCGTGTCCTCCGGGCGATCCACACAGTGGTGACACCCGGGCGTTTCCTCCCGCTTTATCCTGAACAGGAACCTCCCGAAACAACATTTAGGAGCAGCCTGAAGTAGCATTCTCTTTTTTGCGAATAACAACAAACTGCAATGACTAATCCCAGTCTACCAAATGAGGCAGACTCGTGACAATTTCCTTTTCATCGTTCTCATTCCATCATTATTTATCATGAAGCCTTATAAAAAAGAGTCTAACGTCAATACAAAATGTAATTTCGAAGGTTCTACATAGGTACGTACTCAAAAAAATACATAAAACAAAATCACCTTAATCATTCCCCAGATTACCAGCCATTCACAACGAAAACATGGAAGCATTGATCCCATTGAACATCACAAAAAGTATTAATATCCGCAGTCATACCCGGGAAGGTGTATTACACCCGGCTAAATTGACTTATATCCGTGTCGAGCCGCACTGAGATTACGGTACAAAGACGCAGAAGAATTGGAGGTGCTTCTATATAAAATATAATTAGCTGTCGCTGTTGCCCGCGAGTTTGTCTGCGATCCAAGATAAAAGTAGCCTATGTCCTCCAGCTCCCAGGCTACCTATCTGTCAAACATTACGATCGGTTCAGTGATTTAGGCGAGAAAGGTAACAGACAGCCATATACGTTACTTTCACATTTATGTATGGAACACCCTGTCTCCTTGAGATTAGGCGTATGAGCTTTAGAATAGGAAGTGATTCTGAACAGGATTAGGAAATTTATGAATGAAACTTAGGTATTTTCATGGTTTTTTTTTGTAGCATTGCCTTCGAACATTTACATAGATGGAGCAGTAAGTATAAAGAAGGGTGTGGAAGTTTATAAATGACTAGGTACTGCGAAATTCAATACGCTTCCCCTTGAAAACCCTCAATGTCCATCAAAAAGATGCCTCATCCAAACATTTCCAGCATCCACGAGATCCAGCCCCCACCACCGGGCGGCGATTACCGCGCCATTTTTGAGTCATTCCCGCCTCTCTGTATGCAAATTTAGATGGGTACCCGTCCTCGGATTGTGAGAGGGTTAAAAAATGGTAACGTTAGTCAACCCCCCACAGGTAATTAAGTTGTGATTGTGCGTTTATGTCTGAGAAGAATGGATGGAATTTGTGCTTGATTGATGTCTTTGTCTCCTGACTTTGGGAATGTAATTTGTGTCAAAGGTTGTTTGACAACGTCTTTTGTTTTAGATTACGTGTTTTTTTTTGTCTTGAAGATTTTTGTGAAGCTTGTAAAATAAAAGTTTTGTTGCTAACAGTTTGTAAGTACGTTTTCTCTTTCAGGTACCTATAGGAAGATTAAAGGTATACGGAATATTTCCACGAAAGAAACAGCGTTTTTTTTTCGGGAAATTGGTTTTAAAAATACGATGTTACCAAGTGGTCTGTAAGTGAAAGATCGAAGCCTCTTTACTGTATTGACATGGATGACGACTTTTAAACAAATAAGAAAATTCAACTCAATCTACTTATTAAGCCAATCATTTTAAATAGTTTCCTCACACAACAATGTCTTCAAATAGAACTCTTATAAAATTAAAATAAACGTCGCAACCTCAATATGTATTGTTTTAAATAAATAATATTTTTCAGTTATAAAAATAAAAGAACAAGAATGGCGCACGGTTGCATTAAATACTCTTGCTTCAACAAAGGGAAAATTTAATTTCTACTTTTTATAGTTGCGCGTTAAAAATAACTGGAAACTGCACAAGGACTCCGACACACTAGTGCTTTTATCATTGGTAATTGTTTGCATTCGAATATGTTTTACCACTACTTAGATAGTTCATTTCTTATTTATTTTAACAGATCCGAATGTCACTGCAGGGATCCAGCAGAATATCAGCGTCAGGTATCTCTCCCTGACACAAGACATGCTGAGCTGGACTCCCAATTGGTGCAACCTTGAGACGTACACCGCATCTTAGTTTTCTTATTTGATTTGAAGTATGTCATAATGTTAACTCCATTTCTTTAAGGATGATTTTCGTTTTGGTATATTGGCATCTTGTGTTTATATATATTCATGTTATTCGTTATCATTTAATTGTTCTTTTGAGTCTTTTATATGCACGGAATAAATGTTTTATCTATTTATCTGTCTTTCTATTTTCGCAAATTTCTATTAACCTGTTCACACAGCTTTCCATTAGCTTAATACTGAAGTATTTCACCTTCAGTAACTTTGGCTATTTTCAATAATTGTTTATTATAATACGTAGGTATGTCAATAGCAAATTAATGTTAGGCACCATTACCAAGTTTGGAAGATCATCACTGTAACAGTCTGTTAATATTGACGGGTGTGATTCTCAATGACCAAGTCACATAAGCAATCTGCCTAGCCTTTTCCTAAATATGTTCGGGACGGCTTCCAGTCTAACCAGATCCAGCTGAATACCGGTATTTTACATAGAACTGCCTACGTGAACTCCATAACCCAGTAACTGGTTAATACGATACCCCTTGGAAAGACTGGTTGTCAGACTTTCGGGCTTCTGACGACCCGTACGACTGTCAAAGATCCACGCATGACAGCTGGGACTAACGCGTTAACGTGCTTTCCGAGGCATGGAGGACTCTCGGTATGTAAAGATTGTCACCAATCCACAGACATACCCCAGCAAGCGTAGCTTAACCTGATGGACCGAGCCGTGCAGCTGTTATTACTTAGCCACGAGCTCCTCTAGGTCTAATAAGTCTAATATAAACGGCACTCATAAAATAAATATTATTTGGTCACTGGACCAGCTGACACCAAGCAATAGATAAAATTGTCAAACTTCTACTGCTTGAATATGTGGCTTTTGGCTATTCTGTATGATGTGTGTATTTTATGTCCTGTTTGTTTTGTAATGTTCGTTTTGTTTGTGCAGAATAAACAAATTTTCTTTATTTATTTTGTTTCTTTCCAACCATTAAAGCCTGGCAAGGGGTTTAGTGTTCGTATTATGTAATCTATTTAGCGCAAGATCTTTCACTTGTTATCCGTTAAAATTATTCCAAAATTATGTGTAAGCAGTTTTTACTTGAAATTATATATAAAAATCTTATAAAAATATAAATTGATTTTAATAGTTTAGTCACCAGTCTATCCGCGTCCTAAGTCTCTGTGCAGAAGTGGAAACCGTCGCGACAAGTCGATGGCAATTCTTTTGTTTGATATCAAAGCTTTCTCGGAGTTCATTGAATTTCATATTAGGTTATTATGTTTCTTCAGATGTCCTTGTTTATAAGATACTATTTATCTAGCACTACTTCGACTTGTATTTTTGAAATGTTCTGGTTCTTTATGGGTTATTTAGTATTTCCGTTTAAAATGTCCTAAATCCTAACGATACAAATTAAAATCTGCGAATTTATTCTTGATGTGATAGTTTTTCATTTAACTTATTCCTATTACATTATTATGTTTAATGTTACTGTTAAGGCTAAGTTCAGATTTTCCCATAAACGTAACACCACTTGTGCAAGTATCAATATTTATAACCTTTTGCTATCCTAAATTCACCTTTACGCAAAGTTCAACCACATTATACATACAAAAGCTATTTGTAAAAGAAAATTACGCTTTTGGCTATTAAACCTGGACTACATTGCCACTGAAAACTTATTAAAACCAATGTCTTAACACCCACACATTTACACTCACACACCTACACTTACAAACATTCAATATAAGTACACAACATTTCCCCATTTCCATTCTTAATTTTTTTGTTATGCTCAATAATATTTTATTTTCTTATTCAGATACCTAAGTATGCATTACTGCATAATAATAGGTACGTAATGTACCAAAATAATATCTATATTTCTTTGAACTTTATGTTTACTTGCTTTTCTTTGATTTTGCCGGGTGATCTGTAACTCAGGATCCTCCTACCTCAGACACCTTTCTCTATTTAAGATTGTACATTTTATTTACCAGTGCCTGTAATACATATGATGTTGAGATAAATAAAGATTTATGATTATGATTATGATTAATACTTTTCTTAAACGATAAACATCATTCCCAAAATAATATCCATACAAACCGAACCATATTATTAATTTTCCACTATACTAACAGCTGCGTCGTTTAATTACATTACAATACGTAATTTCCGGCGCCTCCACCAGACTATATGCCCTTTGAGCAACGATGCATGCAAGCAGAAGACAGTCATTTGGTAAATTCCATCTTCAGGTGCCTTACAAGCGTCTGTGCCGAATATTATGTGGAGGTGGTGACGTTTTGTATGGTATTTTGTGTTTGGAAACCGGTAACACTGAATATTCTTGTGGGTATAATGATAATTTATGTTTTAGGTACGCACGGTGATGCCTGCGGATAATTATTGTTATGTTATTTAATTATATTTTTTATATATAATTGGTTGTACATGTCATCATCATCAGCCTATAGCAGTCTACTGCTGGACATAGACCTCTCCAATTGCACGCTATTCAATTTGATTCTCGGCAACTCCAGCTGCTACCCGCTACCCTGCGAAGATCATCGCTCGACCTAGCCTGAGGGCGTCCCACCTTAAGTTTGCCGATTCGCGGTCTCCACTCAAGAACACGTCTCCTCCAGCGGTCATCGGTTCTACCGCTACTATGGCCGGCCCACTGCCACTTCAGCTTGCTTATTCTGTGAGCTATGTCGACAACTTTGGTTCTCTGCCGGAGCACCTCGTTCCGGATTCGATCCCTCAGGGAGACTCCACCATAGCCCGCTCCATAGTTCACTGAGTGACCTTGAATTTATGGAACAGCCGTATATATGTGCGCGTATGCCAGCGTTGTATGTGTATGGTAGCATTATATTATAAGTACAATTTATTTAATTTTATTACCTATATATGTATAATTACGAATTAAAAAAGACGTACGGAAACCAAGTCAGGTTTAATGAATTCATTAAACCTGACTTGGTTTCCGTACGTCTTTTTCGGGTGACCACTGAAAATCAGCGCTGTGCTGTGGGTCTCCATAGCAAAGCATCATGCTGAGTAGAAGCCTTCTTTTCACAGTCATGACGTGCCAGCAACTGCGGACTATTTCTGTTTTTGCTCGTGTTTATATTTAAGTCTATTGTGTTTTATTTTCTTGTTCTACTCGAGTTTATTATCTCTTTTTTATGCACGTGTTTCTGTGACGAATAAACTTATTTTTCTTTTTTTTTTCGTTATTGCTAAAAGTATAGAGTGTAGGTTATTAAAGAGGTTATGTGTTTTAATTCTTAAAATAACAGATCTTTAAATCATAATTGAATATACTTCATCATTATTCAACGCTGGCTCGCGTTCGCCACTTCGTCGTTTAGTTGAGACATACAGCAATGAGTTTAATTCTATCGACATTCTTTTTCTTACTAAAAATGTATTTAAGAAGCAAATCAAAGCAACCCTAAAGGATCAGTAAAGTATTATATAATTAACGTACTTGCTAATGTTTAATAATATACGCACACAAATTTACTTAAATTCTAAAAATCCAGATATGAATTCTGGGATAACGCCTAGGTATGCTGTGCTAGGTATTGTCTGTGTTACTAGCTAGTTTTTAAATACTTTAAATTGTAATCTGTGGAGAACGTAGTGGGTAGCATAATTGTTATAATGTACCTAATGTTCAAGATAATAAGTGTAACCTTATTGTGCTACTGTTTGTTTTTCCGTAAATAAATAAATAAATAAATTATTATCTGTCTATTATAGTTTTTTCTTCTATCCAGATGAACCTGAATATTTTACATAGAGCGACGCAATTTCTACTAAAGAATACACATTTAATTCACCTATAAACTTTTCAAACCCGCAACCCATAGCACAGAAGACGAAGGAACTAGTATGGTGCAAATTCGATCGTTATGAAGTAAAACGAACTGAAAACTTTTTTGCACTAGCCCCAATAAGTACTATTATCACACTTTTCTAGAAGAAAAGATTGCATCACAAAAGACGATCACATACATAGTTCCTAAGCTATGAAATTCCTAGTTCCTCACAGAACCTATAACGATCAGTCTTCCTAACAATACCTGCCGAACTTACAATGAAACGTAAAATAAACCGCGCTAAGTTGAGGCACTCTTGGTGACGACTCCGTTAGGGGCGCAAACGTTCACTTTAACACATGGAGCGATCTCACCAGATATCATATGTTTGGGGGTGACATACGGTGCTGTGAATTGGGTAACTTGTTCTTCTAATTTCAAGGATCATTTTTATTGTAGATAAGCTGGGTGACCGAGAGATTTCCCTTCTGCAACTCATCAGGGGGATGAGTGTCCAAAAAACGATGATACAACTAATTTTACTAAAGAAATTACGAACTTCCATAAAAATTTTCATCCTCTATACCCTTTTAGGGGATGTATTTAAGAAAATCTTTCCTGAGTAAATTTTCACTCAGCGGTTTAGGTTGTACGTGGTAGGTTTGTCAGCGAATGAAATTAAGTAGAAAGGGAGGAACATACCTCAACCTCTTATACACTGGTATCTGCAAATAGCTGTATGCCTTTGTACTTCTTTGCTAATATTATCTTTTGGAGCCCAGGAAAGCTACAAAGCATTATTGAAGTAGACGCATCTTACTCTATTGATTTCAAACCAGGCAATTATTTCCACTGACAATCTTTAAAAATCCGGCTTCTCGTAGTTTTATGATGAGTTTCTATTATTGTTTCTGTTCACCTTTTGGTCTTTTTACTGACGCAGTGAGTCGTATACAAGAAGGAGTGATTCAATGTATGATCCACAAAAATTGTCGCAATTGCGAAGCCTACTTTGATAAAAAATGTTTAAACCTATCTAGGTACATAATTATACAAAATACAAACATAAAACGGTTCACTAAACCACACCGGACTCCACATCAGAAGAAGAAAATACCCAACAAGCTCGTCACTCTACCTAACCATGTGTATCCCGGACGTTATCGGTAGCGTACCGCTCGAGTGAGCACGGCCGATGACGTCATAATCCCGCGTATCACGCCATACTTCACGCCGCGTGCTTGACGTGACGTGATTTTATTAACGACACTCTTGCGCGCGATACCTTTCCGCGAAGTTCGTCCATCTATCTGTCGGTATGTGCCAACTTTGATTCAAACTATGCGTGTTAGTTTAATCTTGGTACTGGTTTTGGTGTGAGCTGAATTTTAATGTTTAGTTAAAGATGCATTGTGAACTGTAGCGTTTTAAAATTTATTCTGTGAATTTTAAGTCTTCTAGACTTGTAGGTTAGCGAGATATAACCTACTGAAAAGGTGTCAGCTTAGCATCATAAAATTAATAACAAAAATATAATTACATTCGTCCTGGAAAATTTGTGCTCGTTTGTAACATCTTTTTTGTATTATGGAATGCAATAAAAATCGAGATTTTAAGGTAATGTAATTGGTACTAAAATATGGACAAAAACTGTCTGAATTAAATGATTTTCATTTTTATTTTATTATATTGCTTATTAAACTTTTTAACATATAAAATACATTTTTAAATATTTCTTAAAAAACGACATAAAATCATTAAAAAAAATATTATATTTATTATTTTTATTTTTATAAATGAATAGGAATATTGTATACTTGTAAAGTCATATTATTAGCTTGCGATTGTCTCACGGCAGGCTTAGCCTATTCTCATAATACTTACAATCGAGAATGAACGAGCTTTAATCACTAAATTATCTTTATATTTTTGCTGAAAGGCAGCGATGCCTTCGTTCATATGGGGTCAAGAAACTACTTGTAAATGCGCAAAGTCCATTATATATTCAACGACACCATTTTTATCACACAAGCAGCTCCATGTTCCTTAACTAGTTTACAAATAGACACGTTTCTTGATATGAGAGTAATGACAACATTTGTTACACTGATTTAGTTCCCCCTTCCCCCATATACCTGCGTCCCCTCCCCCCTAATATCATCATATAATAGACAATGAGCATCTAATAACGCATTACGGGATTAGGTTGGTATGTGTGGACATGACGTCTAATTAGATCATCGGAATTGACCAATCGTGATGTCGGTGGTAGTTATAGGTACTGCACGTCAGTAATAACACTTACTACTACGAAATAAACTGCCCTGATAATGTCAAGTGGGTAACATGGACGTGCAGTTGGCTGTATAAACCTGTATTTTTGGAGTTTAAAAAAATTAACCTAACCTAACTAATATTATAAATACGTTAGCGAGTTTGTTTGTTTGTTATGTTTTCACGCTAAAACGGTTAAACGGATTTGGATGAAATTTGGCGCGAGGATAGACCATGACCTAGGTTAGGACGTAGGATACTTTTTATCCCTATAGTACGTTCCTGTGGGATATTTTTCCGACCTCCACGCGGGCGAAGCAGCGGGCAAAAGCTAGTTTAATAATAGTTAAGACTATTTAAGACTTGTTACAGCCTTGGCCTTTCTTTTCATAGGTCGATAATTCACACCACAAAACACGGTGTTGCTGCAGCGGTCTACACTTTCCCTTTCACTTTAGTTCAGAAGTACGTTGCGCACTGAAAAAGTCAATTTTTAGCCATATTTTTCTGGTGCTCAAAAAGCTGCTAGTCTCGGTACGTGAACTTTCAAGCCATCGAACTCTTAAAACCACAAACAATAATTATTTTGTTGGCAGTGTATATATAATAGGGATAGAGTGCCGTTAGCGGCATATTAGTGGCGCTGTCCGGTCCGGCTAAAGTGCCGTAAGAATTACATTGTCATTGTCACTGTCACTGAGTCACTGTCACTTGTTATTTTGTAGAGGTTAGTTCGCTGTAAAACACCACATTCCCAAAACATTACATTCTCTTGTGCATAAACGGACCCTCATTAACCGCTCCCAATCGCTCGACTCGTGCGAAAAATGAAAAATGAAAATGACTGTAAGGTAGGTTAGGTTAGGTTAAAACTGACACATAATGTCAGTTCTAACCTATCCTAACCTACCTTTGAGCTATTTTCATTTACTACTTCATTTTTCGTAAATTCAGTAATTGTAGTGACTTTTGATATAATTATCTAAAACAAATACGATCAATCAATACAAATAGCGGCGAACTAACCTCAACAATCAAACAAAAAAACAAGTGACAGTGACAATGGTAATGCTTACGGCACTTTAGCCGGGCCAAATAGCGGCACTTCATCCGACAGGGGTAAAGTGCCGCTAGCGGCACTCTATGACACTTCCTATTTTGTTTCCTTTTTCAAGGCAAAACAAAAGAAGAAACCATTTCCAAAAAGCATACAACTAACACAAGACGATACTTACGTTAAACGAGCCATAATAACACTTACATACAGTTAACTAAAGCGAAACATAATTCTATCTCTTTCCCCCGATCTTAGGGATCCGCAAGCTCCTGGGAATTACTAAAGCTTGTAAGTAGTTTCCGAGTTTTGATGGATGAACGGATAGATAACCGATAGGCGTCTTGAGACTTCGCTAATTCTGCTTGGCGATGTATTAGATCAAACTGCTTAGGCGGTACTTGATAGAATAGCTGATATTGTTTAAGACTTGGTGTTGTTGCTCGCGATAATAGTTTCGGAATTTTGAAGTAGGTAACGTACGTAGAAAAAATGGAGGATCGTTAGTAAAAGTATTCATCAGGAAATTCGTTTCATTAGAAGTTATTTTTAAGCTATTGCATAGCTTTTATCGGAGACTCTGAGCGCGGCGACCGAATGTAGAAATTCCGTAACGAATAAAAAACCTGACGCGAAAGTTTGTGAGGATGGATGGATGGATGTTTGTTACTCTTTCACGCAAAAACTACCGAACGGATTTTAATGAAACTTTACAGTAATGTGGCTTATATATCAGAATAACACATAGGCTACAATTTATAAAGATTTTATGTGATTTAGCCATAATATAACGATAAGTATCCAGTAAGTCGGAAAAAATCCTGCCCTCTGAGATCTATCTTTGCGTGCGCTGCCTAAACCGCTGGAGTTACATGAAAAGAATGTATTGTGGGGTTGTTTGTCTTAAAGAGTTCTAAATAAAAGTCCGCGACAGCATATATCTACCTTTTATGTGGAAGCCATTATAGCCAAAATAGTGAGCTATAAATACATTTAAATTGAATACTTTTTTTAAGTTGCATATTTTAGAGTATTTAGTTAATTCGTATCAAAATAAATACCTTCATCGCTTTCGGTATTTAATGTAGATAAAATTTGTCTTTTACACTAAGTAATTTGGACTAATATTTTAAAAGTTAGAACGATAAGAATGACCTGCGATGAGTCGACGGCGGGCGCGCAGAACGAGGGTGGAGGGGCGGGATAGGCAATGACGCGCGATCGCCGAGTGCGCGACCCGAACGCGGGCAGACGCGTGAGGGCAGACGTCATTGACGGTTGTGTAAATTCTGCGATTTAGGGGGGGGTATAGGGGTATTTTTTTTTTTAAATATTTTAAATCAACAATATTATCTTCTTCTTTTTGAATATATGCTATGCAATAGCTTTACCGCGGCAGTCCTCGAGTGCCACACGTATTTTTTTTTTTTTTTTTTTTTAATTAGCCAGGCGTTATGGACCCTTATCTATTTCTCGTATGCCAATTGCAGTTCATCAAAACAGAGAAAGCTATTCACATAATATCCTATCCTATACTATTAAATTAGCAATATTTGTACAAATAATTTTAAATATATATTTAAATTTGTAGTCACGTTCTCGAAAACGGCTCTAACGATTTCGATGAAAGTTGCGATATAGGGGTTTACGGGGTAAAAATCGATCTAGGTAGGTCTCATATCTTGGAAAATATCTATTTTCACAGCCTCGGGAATGAGATACAACGTTGGTATACCTGGACGTTAACTTTATCTATTTTCACCCGAGCAGAGCTCGGTCGACCAGGTACTCAGTTATAATCAGTGCATTTATCACTACGTACTTCAATTTCCACTAGTTTATAATGTGTTTGGAATAGTGTAGGTATGTTCAGTAGATGATAATAAACTGACAATAACCTAATATATCCATGTCTGAAATAAAGCATCTGACACGTCAATTCCCCTCTCGTCAACTAGGTCGATATAATCGATAATAGTGACGTCACTATGCATAATATCGACAATTTATAATCGTGGAGTCGCAGCGGGATCGCTCAAGTCTAGTGAAGTGGTGTTGGGGCAATTTGTATGCAAATATCGATGCCACTCATAGCGCTACGATTGGGTCATGGTGCGAGTTATAAGAGGGTGGAATGATTGGAAAATGGTATAAACATGAGAATAGTAGGGAACTGTCAAAGAATGACGTTTGTAATTTGAATATCAATTTGCATAACAATGAGTTTCCCTGACTTTACCTACTGGGCATACAATTATTCAAGGCTTCAGCGACTCCAAAGTGTTATAGTTTTCTCTAGCGTCATGTTTAGATTAACTTCCGTATCGGTGCTTTTTGTCACAGACGCTAAAGATAATTCTAACTAATATTACAAATGTGAAAATGAGTTTGTTTGTTTGTCTTTACGCTTTCACGCTAAAACGGCTAAACAGATTTGGATGTAACACATGCACACATGCATGTGTTTAGCACATGGGTAGACCATGACCTGGATTAGTACATAGGATATTTTTTATCCCGCTACTCCCACGGGATCGAGACTTATGCGGGTAAAACCGCAGGGCGCAGCTAGTTATAATTGAATAGGAATTATTTCTCAGTTGTGTCTTTCAAAATCAAATTAATAAGCGTCTTTATAATACCAGCGTTATACCTCTATTGCCTGTATGTCAATGGCAGAGCCTGGCTCTGGGGTACAATAACCGCATGCGGGCAATTTCTTGTCTTAACTACAGTGGATTTTGCTTGTTTACACCATAAAGTGGAAATAGTTTAAAAAAACGCGACCTCCTTTAACTCGCGCCGAGCTAATATGTATATTACGAGATAAACTTTGTTCACTGGTCATATATTTCATGTCTGAGTTACTGCCAGTTTACTGATTAAATTTTTCTCAAAATATATTGCTAAGAACATTATTTGCCACATTGGTTCCTGATAAATGGTTTGGTTGGTTCTATTGAGATAAAGTTTTTTGGAAGTCTCATGATAGTGATGATACAATTTTGTTGTCAAGGTCGCTTCTTGTTAATAGTGTCGTTGTTTCTTTTGAACTTTTTCTTTCTTTGTTTGTATTATTATAGCTTTTTGTTTAGTTGATTTATGAATGTTGTCCTTTAATAATATCTTTATTGGCACAGTGCTTTGTGTGTCCGTTTCTTGTATTGAAAAACTTTTTTGTCTAGACCGATTAGATCTTAGTAGAAATAGGTATTTCATGTTATAGTTTTTGTTTATATCTTATCCCTTTACAAATAACAGTTCATGAAACATAACAGACAGCATTCTTGACAGCACTACACTGGCTGTGGCAGTGAGTTTTCACAACAAATCCACTTGTGAAAAGCTCGACATTTTAAACATATTCAAGACTTGTAAGCGTATGAACTAAGTTAGTATCTGCTGAGTTTTCCCATTTAATATCGTTTGTTTTCTTAGAATCTGTCAAAGTTACTTCTATTTTAAAAAATCGGGTCTAGTTTCATTTTGAGACTAGAAAATGAAACTGAAATAAATGTCAAAGCGAATATGTGTGACGGATTACTCAATCATGATCAAAACAATGTTTAAGCGCCCTTGCAACTAAAACTACTATTACTAACTTAAAATTATTGTTGGATTAGGTACTTAAAATAGTATACAATATAAGAAAGTTTTTTTTTTTGGAAGTAATATTAATATTATTTTATTTTATATTTTAATAATCGTTTTTTACAGAAAGCTTACAGACTAATAACACAATTAAAATCATTCATAGGTAGGAAAATTTGTTAATTACAAGCTTCCACATGTTAATACATCTAGTAAAAAATACTTCGCGTTGACTAAATGTTCGTAAACAGAGAATTGCAAACCAAGAAAAAGAAAAAAAAACTTGGATTGATGATAAATCCCTTTTAATGCAATTATTACTATCGTTCTCAAATCAATTAATTAGGATAAAAAAAAAAAACGGATATAAAGCCGTAGCAGTGTTTGTTTCGAAACAACGAAGATTCTAGAAAGAAAAGCGTTTTAATTTTGATATGGTTTCGTAAATTCTTATTTTTAATTTACCAAGAACTTATCCAAACTAAAAAAAAAAATCCGAACTGATCATACATCCATATCCCACATTTTAAGCAAATAATCTCTTAAAAAGCGGGCGGGATATTAAAATGTAGTCGCAGCGAGCGCGTGTCACAGACAGACCCACATTTACATATCCCATCGGAAATATTGAAGTTGTTAATACGAACGTTTGCTGTTTACAAGATTCGATTCTCGGGTTCAGTTCTGAGGGGGGTGGGGATTTTCGTGATTATTTCTGTAGAGTAAAAGTGTTCGGAAATTGACAGCATCTTCAGCATGTTGCTGAATGATTGAAAAAAGAAAGAAAATATACGTTTATTTGCGGTAGAACATGACGGAAAGAAAAAAGTCAAACACAAAAAATAAAGTTGGGGAAAAATATGCGTCACATCTACGCAAAAAGGCCATCACTCAGCGCTTGTTTTCAGAAATCGTTACGCTAAAAAGTGTTGATGCTTGTTACTTGTTTTCTTCTTCTTATTCAAAGAAAAAAAAGAGAGAGAGAGAGAACGTCGGTAGAAAAACACAAAAGAAAAGATTAAAGTGATTAGTATCGTGGGATAAAATTGTGCACATCGGCCCAAGTACACGCATGAGAGAGAAAGAGAGAGAAAGTGTGAATTTGGTCAAAATGAAAATCCAAGATGGTGGAGTTTTTCGTCGTGGGTGTCTTTTTCATAGTTTTCGAGGGTGCTAAAGCCGATCGTGAAGTCAAAATGTAAATCCAAGACGGCGGAAGCGAAAATTTTTTGTTTTGTTTTAAATCATACGTGAAAAGGAACTTCGTTCCTGATGGACGTCTCCCGACTGCACACGTTTTTTATATAATTAATTCTAGAGTATTGTATGGTTCTTAGCTATGGTAATGGGTCACTCCCTATCCGGGGATGTCTAAATAAAAAGCTTCGTTGACTTGGGGCCCAATTCAGTACTGAACTAAAAATCTGTCTACATAAAATCCACATACTGACAAAAGTGTTTTGCAGTTTCAAGCCAAAGACTGTTTCCCTACTTGATTTTATGATCTTACCATTTCCTGGTGCATTGATCTGCAATTTTTTTTAAATCTCTGATAAATCCACGGCATCCTAACCAGTGCCGGATTAACCACGTAGCAAGAGTAGCAATTGCTACGGGCCCCGCGCTAAAGGGGGCCCCGCGTATTCAAACCCGTGTAAATTTTTGAGTGAAACTTATTAAGATGTGGTATATTGAATTTACTTGATGTCTCAAAAACGTGATACGTACTACCTTGCCGACTAAGACGTCAAAATATGGGTAATACAATTTCTAATAGTTGATTGCAAATAGACGTATTGAGTATTGTTTTTTTTTTACCATTTTATACATAAGAACCCATAGCAGATCAAGGGCCCGTCTATAAAATTTGCTACGGGCCCCGCGCTTGCTTAATCCGGCACTGATCCTAACTATAATATTATAAATGCGAAAGTGAATTTGTTTGTTACGCTTTCACGCTGAAACGGCTGCACGGATTTGGATGAAACTTCGCACATGGGTATACCATAATCTGGGTTAGGACATAAAATACTTTTATCCCGATATTCTCATGGAATACACATATGAAACCGCGGGGCGAAGCTAGTATTGTATAAATTGTATTCTGTTGTTTTCTCCCTAGCTTGCTAATAATACGCCTGTTGCTAACACACTTAGCGCTAACGCAATTCAAAGTTCTATCAATCTTCAAAGCAAAAACAAGTCTGATAAGCCTATAAACCAGTCCAAATAAGTTAGTTTTATTTGCTTAGGAGACGATACGAAAACATTGGGAACACGAACTTGGAAACAGGAATAGATTTCTCTGTAATTCTGTGGGTGTATATTATTAAATGTATTATTTTGATCTCATATATGGTTAACAATGGGACTCGCGTGGTAGGTAGCAGGCCACTCTCTCTCACAGGGAGGATGGTCGAGTTCCAGCAGTGAGGATATACGCTAATTATGCTTTAGCACATTTCAAAACTAACAATGCACAGCTATGGTTAACAATGTATTGATATACCCTCCCCTATACCTACAATAAATTTGCGCAATAGCGCAATAAGATTGAATCAGACCTTGCACTCAAACGATCCATTATTTTCACGCAATAACATTGACCGCCCATAAACTTTAATGTGTTTTCGCGTGAGCAAGATCGCAATACTTATCCTACACGGTGCAATTAAAATATGGTCCAATAAAAATTAAATTCACTAAAACTTTTGTTCATTCATTGCACAACTTTTCAACCCTAAATCGTCAAAAACATTGCACAGTTGGTGATATTGTGCAATAAAAATTGATCGCTTAGGGCCGCCTAAAAGGTAGCAGTGGGTAGTGGTAACTAATCTCATTAAAATTACCAAAATGACTACGCAATAAATTAGAAATAGAAGTGCCCAAATGATTATGGAATAACTTACAAAGTTTATAAATGATTGTGCAATAACTTTAAAAGTTCCCAAATGAATATGATATAATTTAAAATTTTCCGAACAATTTCGATCTTCTCTTTACGAATTGTGAGCAACTTCGCCCCCCGATTGAGCTCTCCTACAGCCCAAAACCTACCGTTCCCAACATGCAAACATCAAAATAACTAGTAAACCCTCAATATGAATTATACCCGCATTCACTTAAGAGTGATTCGTGTTCCAAGGGATGTCCTGCGTCCATATATCAAGGGTTGCCTCCCAAGCACCGTTATAAATTTTTCGGTCAAGAAATTGGTCGGTCTCTGTGATATATACCGGTTTAGTCACAGTAAATACTTACTCAAGTTACACGGACCTACTATGAGAAATTTATGGTTAGTAATATACGGGCTGATGAAACTAGCCGACGTACGGATGGATGCTATTTTTTTATAGGTACCCCTATGTTATTTTTATGCGTGAGCGTTTTAGGGTTGGGCGTTTTGTTAGTTAGGGTTGGGACTAAAATATGCAAATTCTGATAGTGTTTTTTTTTTTGAAGTTGTGTTACAGCAACGAGCTTGTCACGTAGTTGGAATCTTTGTCACCAAGTTTAACTAGCTTGCAAAACTTGGCAGGCCTGATGGATATCGATATACATATAAACACGATAAAACAAAAAAATACTAACTACACTATCTATATTTTTTTGTATTGTCATGTTTTGATATCGAAACCCATTACGTCTGTGGAGTTTTGCTAGCTAATTCAAATTGACTCTGTACACTTATTGCATTCCACAATGTGAACATGGTAGGTTCTTTTTTATTCATGCCTACCGATTGAATCAGCTGACATTAAAACAAAAGAATATCGTTTGAAAAAAGCACAACTGAACGTTTCACAAACACATCGTACTATCTAAATTCCTCAATACATTATTTGTTCACGAATTCACTCACGTTCCGTTATCCGCTGTTCGATTGTCAGATGAGTGTAGTTCCGCACACACCCTGTATACATCCGTATTATTTGTCACTGTTGCTTCCCATGGACCGGGCGATTTTTCTTGAGACGCATCAGTAGTGCGAGTGTGTTTTGCTGTAGGATAGTTTGATTTGTGTCTTGAATTGTGGGGTTGAATTGGACAAACAATTTTACAAAAATATGTTTCGAAAATGATTTTGCGTGTGCCTTTATTTGTCACCAACACTCTTTGCAAATAAAGTAATGGTTCTGATTGTATATCTATAACCACTAGGTCTGGCATCCGCCAATTTATTTTTAATTCATCTGGATTTGTGGTCGCTTTCATAATTAACTATAAGCAGACAAGACAATGTTGGGTTTAAAGATTCTTTATTTATTCATGTTTTTGCCTAGATTAATAAAAGCATGTACTTAATCGACTCATAATTATCATTTTGCGCTCCTCAAATATTATTGAACACTCTAATAATGATTTCGCTCTTTTTGTGAACCTCCATTAATAGCCAAGTAACTGCTACCAACTTGAATGTATGTAAGCCATGCCTTAGTCACTGCGACCAACTTTGAGAAAAGGCCAGAAAGTTAAAAGAGGTTAAAAGAGGGTCAACTATAAAAATAGTGTGCATCATTAGACGCGCAAAAAGTTTTTAGAGGTTCATTTTAGAAGTTCCATAAGTTTTAGAGGATCAAAAAAGCAGTCACGTTGATCAGTTAAATAGTCCCCATTAATAATTAATGCTCTTGACTGAACCCCTCAGTCGCATTATTCGCCATCAACTGGTGAAGAGAAGTATTTCCTTCATTGCAGAAAATACCCGATGATAACTACTGATCAAGAAACGTTAGACATGTTTCTTGACTGCAAAATACATTATTATTGTGTGCGTTATAACTTTTTGAACAAAAGACAGGTATCCGCTAAACTCGGGTATTATAGGTATGTAACTACGGAGCTCAGCGCAGGCAAAACAACCCTCTTATTCATAAACGTTGCTTGCTTAAAGTTAGGTAATGATTGCCGTCTTTTTAACCATACATTTTTGACGTTTAAATGTATTTTAACTTTAAGCAATGTTTATGAATATGGGGGTAAATGCCTGGTCAAATAATTATAAACTTTACCACCACGAATCTAACGTCAATACATTTAACACTAAACCCGCTACATAGAAACCACGAGCACAAACACGTATCAACGCTCGCCGACGTTTGTCTCAAAAAGGTTTTCGCTCGGAAAAGAACCTGTTACCCGTACGACACTCGGCACGACATTCGCAAACACTCCTGGCTGTGAGAGCTCACTTGTAAGTCGGCACAAAGGCCTCATGTCACACCGTTGCGTAACTGAATTTAGGAATGTAACATAACATTACGGTTATATTCCCCGAAGGTTTAGGCAGAGGTGTACCTTAGTTCACCCATATATTCCTCTGCCCGGATTCCGTCTGGATTAATAGGCCCGCCTATTGCCATCATAGGGCGCTATAACGTGGGACTGAAAACCGAAAATGTAGGTGTGGGTGAATTTAGGTATGCTTCATGTTTTTAAATTGACGTTGCAAATAGGTAGGTTGAATACTGAGGTTTGCTGGCAAGCGAAAGTCTTGCCTATCAATGAAATACAGCACTGCTACCGACTTTGCTGGTAAATCGCGTTGACATGAGTTATGTAGTTTACCTTGTCTCAGCACGGATACGTTTAGTGGGGATTAAAAACGCGCTTCACGAAACAGCTCGAATGTTAAAGTAAAAGCGGTGATTGTTGTACTCAGATACGAAAATCACCCCTTTTACTGTCCAGAATAGGCAACAAATTACACACTAATTAACCTATATATAATATATCCTTCAGAAAATATTTCGACTCATGTTATGCAATGCCGATGGTTCTTTTTAAAAGCAATCACTATTAAATAAATCCACTGTTCCGATTGCCAAGACCACACTCATTTTTAAGTGAAAACGTTGGCCCTGGAAAGAGCAACAAATATATTTTACCGACACACTTCGGTGTAAACGGTGGTTCCCATTAAAGTCACAGTCTTCACACCGGGTTTATTTCACACGTAGCCGCAAGAAAATAAAATGTGCTCTTGGTAGAGATCGAGCCGCGCCATTTGACGAGATTTACCTTCTATGCGTACAAGGAAGGATATATTTCAGCGTTGACATGCTTTGTCTGTATTTGATTACCTAGAATGACGGTAATAACTTACGAAAACATTTTTTTTACAAGCTGGCGAGGATAATGTAGAATAGAAGTTTCTTGCTACACACCTCGTTTATAAACCTAGCCTGGTACTTCTGCTTTTGCTCAGTTTCTAAAAGGGAAACTCCCAAAACTTTAAAGCGTGTACGCACGAACGAACAAAACATGATGAACACGAACATCATACACGGAACATTTAGTTCGTACGTGTGGAGGTAAATTAGCAAAGCGAACACGAACACCATAAGGACACATTTCGACTTGTGTTCGCGCTCAACCGCCTCGCTCTCTATAGTAGCCATGGATTCGTCACGAACATTTTTTGACGAACGCAGTGTTTGATGTTCATTAGTGGTACGCACATGAGAATAAAGTGATCGATGTTCATGTTCACCCTGTTCTTGTTCGTTCGTGCGTACACGCTTTAGCTCACACAAATTATCGTCAAAATTACTCATTCGTTTGTTATCTCTACCTTTTCTGACCTGGCTTTTTTATCTAATCTGACAATGCGGGACGTTAAAGGTATAGACATTTTTTCTTCTTGCTTATTCACCCATAACACTATGCTCATGACCCCTAAACGTCTAAACCTTACCTAAACGTTTCGAAAAAGCTCCTAACTCATTCCTATCCTGGGTCTGTACAAATGTCCTAGGTCTAAAACGTGACCGACCTTTGCTAGTAAAATATATTAAGGGTATTACATGCAGTAAACTGTTTTTGTTAGGTAACCTTAGGTCACGTCCTCATTTGGCGGACTGGACCGTAGCGTACGTGGAAAAATATTTTTTATTTTTAGATCTTATCGAGAAATCTTGTCACTATCATTGCTTTTTGTATGTCCTGGTAAGTAACACGCTACAATTAGAACTGCAAAATCTACATTATGTCACCGAAAAAGATGACTTCGTAGCATTTTCTCTACATCAGCATCATAATTTGTTGTGAGATACCTTTAACCTCTTATCACTAAATCTCTCTTCTTCAATCTAAAAACTAAGTCCTTGGAGGTAAGTTTAGCACTTTTCACATTATTTTATATAGAATTTGTACTTGTATGTATTAAAGGATTAAAGAAGAAAGAGGATTGATAGATCGAAGTCGAAGTCAAAGTAAGAAAATCGCAGTATTCGACGCTTACAATAAATTCTACCAATAGAGAAAACGGTTACCGCTTTATCCAATGAGTGTGAGTCCTTAGGTAACCTTTTGTACAAAGACATAAGGTAGTTTGGGTGTCGACGTAATCCTGTTTATTCTTCAGTTGCCGATGGGAACGTGAGTGCTCGCGGCCTTTTCGCTGTTTTTGTGCTGTAGATTATAGAAATGATAGTAGGTAAACAGCTAGTAAGTTTCGTGGTTGCATCTGTGGGGCATACGTTTTGAAAACGACGCTACTTTATTTCCATGTGTGTTGGAATAGACAACCCCAGATGGGGTTGTCTATTCCAACACACACTCATCGGGGTGGGCTAGTGGTATAGCTAAATTCTCCTGCATTGGAATCGATTGAACGTTTGCAACAGGACCTGAAAATATTCCGTACCAGCACGAGCTTCTCGGGAAATCCTTTGACACAATGTATTTGATTAACTTTGTGAAGTGTTTAGGCCACAAAGATATAGGCTATTCGTACTTTATGTAGGAGCCGTTATGTTTGTGTCAAAAGACTTCTGTCAGTTAGAATATCATACCATGTTACTTATATGTTTATGAACTATCTGTAAGTAAAATTAATTAATTTGAAAATCTTTAGATTTTGCGAAACCATACTGCATATTGCAAATTTAGACTCATCCAGTCTTCATCAAATGTAGATATAGTACAATAAGCGACAGCTATGTGTGTTTCTAGGTAAGACCTTTGTAGGCACAATACTTGGCGTTCCGTTACAACATTACTATCGTATCTGCCTGTTACTTGTTACTCTTTGCTTGGCCCGGTCCGCCCGCTTAGTATTCAGCGCCATTACTGCAATCCGTCGGGCCGCGGTCCGCGCGCAATAAGCATCACAATTTTAGCTTTGTCTCGCTAGGTGACGAATATACGCTTTTATTCTGTTTTTATTAAGCTTGTTTCGGTACTGAAATACGTAGAATTATGGTGAATTCAGTTTTAGACAAGTTATTGGGTCTTTTATGGATACGAAGTGAGTAAATACTGTGGATTGTCCAGTTAATTGCTATGAAGAAGACTAAACTTAGTACAACTATTCTAAGTTCAGTCTTTTTCATAGCAATACAAAAACAACTGCTTTTGTAGTGTCGTTAACCATGCGAAAATTGCTCAAGATGAGCTTCGAGAAGTTAGGTAAGATTTTTAACCACTTATTCGGTCTATAAAAAGAGCACGGATGGCTTGGTGGTTACCTCACCCACTCTCATCGAGTAGAATTAAGTTCCAGCAGTAAAATATAATTGGCTGATACAGTATTTGCTCAACAATGATGAAAAATGGCCCAATTACCGAAACACATCCAGTACATTAACAACACCCAACTCATAACGAACAGGTAAACAGTCGTAAATCCTCCTTATTTAACATTCATCCCGAAACATAAACGAATTATGAAAATATTACCAACTCTTTTTTCACACAGCCAAATGCAAATGACGTATTAAAAGTTATTTAACCATCTGCCCTCTGTACTCACCCTGGGAACTGAAAACTGGGAACTGTGTATTATTTTAAATGCGGCCTGAACGACCCACAGGACCAATTTGCATCCTATCCGCGCATTTAACCCCCTTGCCTCGTCCACGTGGATTTTTTTACCCTGAACTTTGTTTGCGTACAATTTCCTCCCGGCAAACGATAATGGTGCTAAGTGGTCTTCGGTAATTTTATAATAATGTTGAGTAAATTCTCGCGAGAAATAATGTTATAAAATGGAAGACAAGGATTGTAAGGAAATTGGAGTTTGATGGTGGTGGGGGGTGTAAGAAGTAGTTAAGTACATTAATTAGCTTTGATGGGATGGGCGTAGTTCGAAGCGACTGACGTTAAATTCTCATTTATTTTCTTATTTGTATAAACTTACTTTATTTATCTTGTCTTTGTTGTTAAAACACTTTAACACTGGTCCTACTACGAGGCATTTGCTTCTTTTACGTTTTATCGATATTTGACACCGATGATTCTGAGAAAAAAAACACACACAATTACAGAAAAACATTCCAGAAAATTTTCCATTTAATGTTAACTATTTCAAATGTATTTACGAAATGGAGACTACCAAGAACAAACCCTCATTATTACTGATAATGAAGGTATAATGATTCCGACAAACTCCTGAAATGAATTTTCAGGGTGCTAAAGGCGCGCTAAGCCTGAAATACATGTCATGTATCCGATATATTTGAGAGCTGTAATTGATCAGTTCAGTTATTGAAAGCTGATCCAATTTCCACGGTGACTGCTTTCAGCCTAGCTGCTGTGTGGTATGTAGATGTTACTTGCCAAGGAAATGGAAATGTTTATGATGTTAACGGTTTCAGTTTCTTTCTTTCTTTTTATAGCACAATTGTTTTTTTTTCGAATAAAAAATGACAATAAAAATAATTAATATAGGTAAGTAAGTAAGGCTGGTGCTAATAAATTAATTAACAAAACGTGTAGGTTTAATTACTAGGTATTTGATGTTCACGTATGACTGCTACGTTGATGAAATGAAATAATTTAATAGATAATTATAGTATATTTAAATCCTCCTAACGACTTCATTGTCAAAATGATAAACAATCTACGTTATATGTATTTTATTGAAGTCGTGATCAATACAGACAACGTTTTGGAAGTATGTCTACCATGTTCTACTATTTATAAACTTAATATAAACACATAACCTTCAATCATCAACCCAAAACCGTTTAATATAAATCAATTGCCACATTTTTTCCTCAGAGCTACTTACCGTAGGTCAGCCGAGGCGCGGCCATCGAAAAGTTTAATTAAAGGAGAACGAATAAGGTGTAATATTTCTCACTCGGTATAGCGCAGGCGCACCTATTAACATCCAGATCTGAAATTTGCTTTATTTATTTTTAACTTTTTATGGGTTTTATAGATATTGGCGTTACGGGTTATTGGTGTAATTGGTTAAGTTTTTTAACTTATAAAGCTGCGTCCAGATATATTCTTTTGTCCATACCGTACCTCCGTTTCGTATCAGCGCGCGATCCAAAAACTCTGGACGCCGCCTTGCCGTATTGCATCGCCTTTGAACGGGGCGAAAAAACCGACTGGCAATGGATCGGAGCGAACCTTTATCCAAATCGAGACGCCGTACCACCGTACCGTACCGAACGGGCGTCCAAACTAGCGTTCTTCAATCGCAATTTTGATACGAAACGGAGGTACGGTACGGACAAAAGAACATATCTGGACGCAGCTTAATAAGAGCCTGTTCCTATGTGTAGATAAGACAAGTGAATACGGCATTCCTATTTTAAATGTTCAGCCTATTTGAGTTCTTTTAGAATATTTATTATTCTTAGCAGATGAGCCGCAACTGATTTTTTTCATAAAATTCCAATGGTCTTCCGATTTAGGAACCCACTTAAGTTCAGCCCTTCTCGCCAACGCTAAAAACTAACACAAACTGGTTTTTCTGGTCACAAACTGGTCTTAAAAACATGTACAATAAGGAATCAGTTCTTGCTACGAGTGACTATACACCGTGACATTTTAGTCGTCTTACAAAGGGCCACTCAATATACCCAAGATAAAATACATCTAGGAGTAACGTAAACGCACCTAATAACGACCCGTTAAAATCTGCGCCCATTACCGCCCTATTCAGAAAACTATCATTTTTATGTCATGTATTAAAGCTACACAATTGGTTGCTTTAAAAAAATGTAGATGTATTTGTATTGCAAATGTTCATCTCTTGTTTGTGTACGTAACTCGACTATTTAAATAATAATTGCTCAGTTCGTCCGTGGACGCCGACCTTAGTGCATTTTCCATAGTGTGGCATTCCCAATGGCGTAAGCACTCTTGTTTCTTTTTTAGCAGAAGATTATATCGTCAAGCATTTTAATGTAACTTCTAGTTCTTTTGATGCATTTTTGATACTTTCAGGAACACAAGTAATGATTCATTTTGATGAGATACTATTTTATTTTGCTTAAAATTCAATATTAAAAATAGGCGGTAATAGGAACAAAAATCTCAATTTTATTCCTATTACCGACCCATGTCGCTGATGAGTACTTGTCGTATCTTTTGTGTGCCATGATTTTTGTTAAAATGCATAAGTAAATAGGCAGGAGGCTATACTAACTTAGTTCCTTAGTATGTTAACTTATATTTGAGCTATTAACCTCATATATTCAAGAGCTTTAGTAGCCGTATACACTAACTTTGTTCTTATGTAAATATTTTGATGAATAAAAGAGGTATATTTTTAAATAGTGTATTTTTATAGCTGAAATATCATTATAATTTCATTTTTTTAGCAGCCGCACCACTTATAATCATATACATGTACAAAAATCACATATACTTACACAATTCATATACATTCCTTTGGGTCGGTAATAGGTTATACGATTTCCTTTAAGAAAACCTATTACCGATCTACTTGTACATTTACGACGGACCCCATACTACATGTTTTTTTATTTGGTATTTATTTACTTTGACTACTAAACTTAAGAGGCGGTTACAGTCAAATGCCTTTTTTACTGTTTTAATAGACCACATTTTGTATTTTTATTCAATTTACGAGTTCTGATACTTTTTCAATTAGCGGTTCTAGTGGACGGTAAACCGCCTCATAAATGTTATTGTAATTTTATATGACTATGTTACATTTTTACTAAGATTCTATAATGCCATTAACTCTTGTATAATACCAAATGCCCCCATTGGTTATATATTATAGTAGTTATAATCAATGCTGGCCTTTGGTAATTTGTTATTCATAATTCGTATAAATTTGATATTTTTATTGATTTAACGGTTGAGAATATACTTTTATAAGTATACATAATAATTGTTAAGTGTTGATAGCGTTCTGTACTGTGTTGGAGCATTTATATAAACAGTTCAATACACACGAGCACTTTTATTTAACTTTAACGGTTCCATTTATTTAGTGGTCGGTATTAGGTGTCACATAAACGGTATTAGGCACACACCCGATATTTTGAGTCGGTAATAGGGACATGACCCTTTTTCCTTTTATTTAATTTTTAATGTTTTAAGTAATTCTTTGATTATCAGTTCTTATACATAACTAAAAAAAGCGATAATTTCAGAACTTGAAAAAATATTTTTATTGAAGCCACATATTAAGAATGTGCTTATTTTTTGGATATCAATCTGAACTCCGCTTAAACTGGCGGTAATGGGTGCGTTTACGTTAATTAAAATTGTTACAGTGCAGTGTATAATTTTTTTTAAATGAATGTTTAGTAGTCATTGGATACATGAAGTGGGCTGCTTTTGTAAGACGACTAAAATGTCGCGGCGTATATTAATATGCAATAAAGAATAACCAAAACAAGCGTGGGAATTGAACCCGTGAAACTGCTAGCACTGTAACTCACACTATTTCAGCACTCTATAATTTTTTGTCAATTTGTGTGAGTGCAACTCTGATCGACGCCGCATCTGTTGTTCAAACAAGTTTGTTCCGACATCTTTCACACGACATCCCACTTCATATTGTGGACACTATTTTATTTCGTTTTCTACTTGGGAAATTGTTATTGATTCAACAGTTTTTATCTGTCAAAACTTTTAATTCTACAAGGTGTAATTGAAATAAACGTCAAAGCGGAGAAACAAACATGGTACCTACTAGTTTTATGTTTGTTAAACTTCAGTTTCCTAGAAGAGCGTCACCAACTTAGCGTCTGCAATTTACCGTCGAATAACTTCACCGTAAAAGTAAGTTGGTGTTATCCTAGAGAGCGTTTTTTGACACCGTAAAGTCAAAACCCGCTGCCATAATTTTCATGACACCCGTCACTGCGGCCGTTATATGGCGGCCATCTTTGCTATAAAGAACTGAAAAATTCTTATGTATAGATATTTGGAGCGTATTTTAAGTTCTGACATCGGTCATGGGATTTGAGGTCCGTCATCGCCCTGCATCCATTGATCTTGTTTTCGAGCAGCCTGTATAGTTGTGAGCTTGACCGTACCATACCTACATAATTATGACAAGCCCAGGTTTTCAAAATACCTTCACGTCCAAAATACAACAGCGCTGGACCAATGGGCCTAGCACGAACGCGCGGAGAACGTAAATTAGAACAATTGTAAAATAAAATATGTGTGTAAATTGTGTGTTTTGTGTGTGTATATTATATTAGTTGTAGACTTTATTCATAATTATGGGTGACACTAATTGTGTTTGTCGCATAAACTAAAACCAAAATGCTATAGGATAGTTGTATTTCCGATTAAAAAATCGTTCGAATTTACGTTACGTTTACGTCGCGCGTTCGCTTTACCTCTGCACCGTAAACTACTAAATAAAATCTACCTAGGTGCTAGGTGCTAGGTACGTTAAAACGCACTTCCTCCTTCAGGCTACAGGAAAGGCGCCCGGGGAGAGGGGGGTATCGCGTCCGTCCCTTGTGACTTAATGAGCTTTCTGCCTGTGTTGACTCGCTAGCAATTAACCCCGTCAAAGGAGATGGAAGGCAGCTAGTCGGGTAGTTTTTAGAAAGTTCCTCCTAGCATTGTTTTCAGCATAATCTCTAAGGATGTTGCTGGTTATTAGCGGATTAGGTATGGGATTAATTGAACCCTCGACTTTTTGTAAGAGTACCCGATAGAAACATGTACCAACTACCAAATTAATGTTTAGGTTTTGAAAAATCAAGTTCGAGACGGAGATAAGAAGTGGCAGAGAAAAATCATAATCAGCCTGTAATGTTCCCACTGCTGGGACACAGGCCTCCTTTCTTCGAGAGGGAGTGGGCTGTAATCTACCACGTAGGAGCAGTGCGGGTTGATAGATATCACATGTCTTCGAATTTTGGTTCTAGGATAATGCCGGTTTCATCATGATGTTTCCTTCACCGTTTTAAGAGCACTGCTCTTAAATGCAATTATTTACAAAGTAAAGCGCCTGCTTTATTTTGTAAATAATTGCATCAGCGCTGGCGCGCGCGCTGGCGCGCAGGCGCTTAGGTTCGAACCCACGACCTACAACTCGAAAATCAGGGTTGATACCAAGGTTCGACCACTGCTTGTGAATATGCAAAAGCGCACGCTATGATGTGTGTGCTGCTTGACTAATTATTTAGGTAGATTATTACATTACGACTGTTCAACATTACTTACTGTCAAATACTAAAATATAATTCCAAAACCTTCCAAAGCCCTATAGAGTTCATGATTTATTTTTTGCGTCTGTCAGATTCACATATTTAGAGCTCAACGCGTGAAAAGCTTTCTTTAGGTAGTTCTGTCATTATTATAGTGTAGCAACACTGGCGTCAATTCCTCTGGACGCAATGGCTGACATACTCGCCTGCAATAACGTATCTCAATAAAAGTATACTATTCCTTACCTACTGGTGGACTTCATATTTAATGCACCTGATCTCCCCGAAGACGTTCTATCTTCAGTCGCTCCACGTGGTATTCATGCAGCACACGACCGCATTAAAGGGTTCATGATAAAGGTTCCGTTGAAACTCAAAACCAGACATCCAAACCTGACACAAACACATTACGACTGTTAAACCTACAATAATTTAACGTTGCCCATTGATAAGTTAACAATAAAAAAACAAAACACTGGCCTTTGAAATGAGGAGCTAAGTAATAACTGCCACACGGGTCGATCCATCAGGTTAAGCTACGCTTGCCGGGGTTGGTCTGTGGATAGGTAACCATCTTTACATACTAAGACTCCTCCATGCTTCGGAAAGCACGTTAAGCCGTTGGTCCCGGCTGTCATTCATGGATCTTTGACAGTCGTTACGGGTCGTCAGAAGCCTGAAAGTCTGACAACCAGTCTTACCAATGGATATCGTATTAACTAGTTACTGGGTTGTGAAGGTCAGATAGACAGTCGGTCCAAGTAAAATATTGGTATTCAGCTGCATCCGGTTAGACTGGAAGCCGACTCCAATATAGTTGGGAAAAGGCTAGGCAGATTGATTGACCTTTCAAATGACTCTCCAATTAAAAGTGCATACTCAGCCCTGTATATTACCACTCCATAACAATTAAGTCGTTTGGTTAAATCGACGCCATTATTTCGATGGCAGTCGATTAATCTAAATGTCCCACCGTTTACACAAATGTGAAGCGCATGTTCAATTTTTTGTCGATACCTAGCTGATAAGCAAGTTTGTAATACTGAATCGAGTTTTTTTCCAAATAAATAGAAAGATGAGAAAATGAAAGGAAAGATGACTTTGATGAGAATATTACGTTGAAAGATAGTTAATTAAGAATTATATAGACACAAACGGTTAAAGAGATATGAAGCCTTTATTTGCAAAGGCTCTCTCTTTAAAAATAAAAAAAATCGTAAAAGAACTGAATTGTAGGAAATATTACATTTCTTTGTCACAGCTTCAATTTTCATAAAATATAATGACTTTATGAAATGAAATGAAATGAAATGAAATGAAATTGTTTATTCTGTAAATAGGATATCGGAATCACTTTTACACGTCATATAAAAAAATATTAAAAATAAGCTAGATGAGGTCGGTGTTTCCTATCTGACTACTCTGAGAAGAAAGGCCGAAACAAACTCAGAGGTCGTAGTCTCTTTTAAAGTCCAGACATAATCTTGGTCAAGTCATATGAGGACCATGTGGATCAGTGTCTGAAATGGTCTTTTGAGGAAAGAACCACACAGATTTGAGTGGACCTGTCCAGTCAGTGCAAGCATTTGTCAGTAATCGTGGAGCTCAACTCAAAACTGAAGGAGCTCAACTCGACGAACAATACCAAAGAAAGGATATTTGTCTAGGCCGCATCAACTACTCAAACTGCCAGACCATCATTAAAACTAAATGAGAAAGAAAAAATAAATGAAAGAGAAAAAATAAAAATCAAATATCCACATAGTCCTCACATTCACAATAATTAAAATAGTATAATACTTTACAAAGTAATCGTGTGCAGTTTGAATATAATTTTCAACAATGTCAATATGTATATAAAACTGGTTTATTGTGATGAATAAGCAAAAATGTCAAGTTTTATGGTTTTCACAAGGCTTAGCAGAGCGAGCAGCTCAATCCCAAGCTTTTTTATCTTCTAAATAATCTGAAATTTTATAGTACCCTTTTTTACAAAGTTTGGTTTTAATACAGTTTTTAAATCGTTTAATGGGTAAGTTTCTAATGTCAATGGGAAGTTTGTTGTAAAAGCGTATACATTGACCCATGAACGAGTTGCCTACTCTGTGGAGACGTGTGCGATGTACAGCAAGGTTGTGTTTATTCCTGGTATTTAAACTATGAATATCGGACATTTTCTTAAAATTTGATATATTTTTGTGTACATACAATAGGTTTTCAAAAATATATTGTGAGGCTACAGTCAGAATATTTATTTCTCTGAATTTCTCCCGAAGGGAATCTCTTGGACCGAGGTTGTAAATGGCTCGAACAGCCCTTTTCTGTAGAACAAAGATAGTATTAATGTCCGCACAGGTTCCCCAGAGAAGAATCCCATAAGACATAAGACTATGAAAATAACTAAAATAAACAATTCTAGCTGTATCTACGTCAGTTATCTGTCTAATTTTTTTAACAGCATAGGCGGCGGAACTGAGCCTACCTGACAATTTTTCTATGTGTGGGCCCCATTGTAATTTACCGTCAATAGTTATTCCAAGAAAAACTGTTGACTCAACAGGGTCCAACTCTATTCCATTAACTTGAACATTGGTAGTTAGCTGCCTGACATTTGGCGTTGAAAATTTTATGAGTTTAGTCTTTTTTTCGTTCAGGAGAAGATTATTTACATTAAACCAATGCACCACTTTAGAGAGTGCATCGTTGACTTGTTCAAAGTTGACTAACTGACGTTTGATTTTAAAAATGAGGGAAGAATACGATCTTGTGATTATCCCTTATGTGGTAAGGTAAGTCATTTATATAAATTAGAAATAAGAAAGGACCTAGAATTGAACCCTGCGGAACGCCCATGGTGACCGCAGATCCTGCAGATCTCTTGCCATTTACATCGACCCTCTGAATTCTATTATTCAGATAAGAAGTCAGAAGGTCAAGAGCCTTGTCCCTCATACCATAGTGGTACAGTTTCCTGATGAGAGTATCATGATGTACGCAATCGAAGGCTTTGGACAAGTCGCAGAAAATGCCAAGAGCATCTTGCGACTCCTCCCAGGCCTCGAATATGCTTTTCAGTAATTCCACGCCCGCGTCTGTAGTTGAACGACCCTTAGTAAAACCAAACTGTTTCAGATGGAGTAAATTATGTACATTGAAATGTCCTAACATTTGTTTTAAAATTAATTTTTCAAAGATTTTGCTCAATGTAGGTAATATCGAAATAGGCCGAAAATTTGTGGGATCAGTTGTGCTGCCAGATTTGAACAGTGGAATCACTTTGCTAAGTTTCATCAAATCAGGAAATACACCAGATGCAATATAAGAGTTAAAAACTATTGCTAAAAAGGGTGAAATAACATCAATGATTGAAGACATGGTATGTACTGATAACCCCCAAAGGTCAGCAGTTTTTTTTACATCAAGCTTTTTAAAAGATTCTATAATGTCTTTAGCATTAATAATTGTGAATTCAAAAAGTTTGTGACATTCTGGTACACATTCTTTAAGTATTGAGTAAGCAGAAGTGGAGGACGACATTGACAGAGTTTTGGTTGTTGAAATGGGAACATTAGTGAAAAAATTTTCAAACTCAGTTGCCACCTCCATGTCTGCCTTAATATCTACATTATTGATTTTTAGATGGAAGTCACGATTCCGAACTGTCGTTCTTCCCGTTTCTGAATTAATAATATTCCAAGTTGTTTTAATTTTATTTCCAGAAGATTTTATTTTATTTTTAATGTGTATGGCTTTTGCTGAGGAACAGGCTCTTTTAAAAGTTTTAGAATATTTCTTAACAAATTCTTTAAAAGTTTCATCATGGTTATTTGTTTTTTCATGATACAACTCAAATAACCTCTGCCTACTTTTGTAAATACCTGGTGTTGCCCAATCACTAAATATAACGCGGTCAGAAACAGGTAATGTTTTTGAGGTAAAAACCTTCCTAAACTCACAATTGATGAGGTTAAATAATAAAGCATATGCTTGATCCGGATCGTTATGATAAGGCAAACCCGGTAGCTTTTCCATTAAATTATTTTTAAATTTATTGTCCTAAGCGACTTTTATTTACAGGAACAAAAGTTACAAGTTTTCTTTGAGCTCTGACTGTTTTCTGAGGGAAAGTGACTAACTGGCCACAGTGATCAGAGTCCAACTCATTTATAATTAAATGGCTAGAAGGTCTTAAGTTTGTAAAAATATTGTCAATACAGGTAGCACTGGTGGCAGTTATTCTAGTCGGCTCAAAGAATGTATTATACAAATTATATGACTTTAATAAAGTTACAAATTTATTTACTACAGCAGATTTTTCCAGTATGTTAATGTTGAAATCTCCACAGACTACAACCGTTTTATTACTGTTAGAAGTCTTTATTAATACTTCTTCCATATATTTCTCAAATACATCATATGAAGCACATGGGGGCCTGTACACGCTCATTACAATGAACTGCTCAAGCTCAATGCAAGCTATTTCAATAACTCGCTCAACAGAGAGGCTCACAATATCCTTACGTTCTTTAAATTTCATATTATTACGAACAATTATTAGAGAGCCACCACGTATCATATTAACTCTGCTGAATGAGCTGGCAACCTGATGGTTGTTAAAGCTGAACATGAACTGGTGGACTTTCAACCAATGTTCAGTAACACATAGGATATCAATATAACTACAGTTCATGAACAGCTCCAATTCTAATTCCTTACCTATCACACCCTGTATATTTTGATGAACAATTTTTAGAGTATTATTATTACATTTATTTGGATTACAACAATTTGATGGGTGAGATATCAAAGAAGAACTTTTTGTAACATTTTGATGATTTAAACCAGTATTAAAATTTTCTTCATTGATTAAGCAAGAGGTTTCCTCTATTGTCCTAATTTCTAATTTAAATTATAATTAATGTCAATACTTGTTGCCAAATTATTGGCAGAATTATTTAAAAAGTCATTGCATTGCTCAAAAGAAGCAAGTTGTTTAGCCAAATTTTTGGCTGAAATAGTAAAAAAATATGATAGCGACACAGCTATCTGTCTTTTGTAATGGTTAGAAAGATAGTACATAACAACATTATGTCTATCTCTTGTCAAATGCAAATTATTATCAACATAATTGTTAATATCAACTAAATGGAACAGATTATTATTGAATGTCCAATTATGCAATGCCATATTTATTTCAAATCTTAAGTTATTTTCTTCCTGTGGCAAACTGTTACTATATGGGAATGTAAACAACACAATTTTTCTTAAAGTAAGATTACACAAGGTCCTATAATATTGGAGCAATTCTCCTTTGTTCACATTTCCCCTATTACCCATAAAAATTAATACTGTAGTATTGTGGTTAAAATTACATTTAATAATTTCTTTCATAATGTTAAATAAAGTACAACCAGGCATACAGTAATTTATTATGGAGTGGCCTGGATATTCATTGGTTAACAAGTGGCCTAAGTCCTTTCCAATCTCATCGCAAAATAATACTACATCATTTTTTACAATTTGTTTAGAATTTTTATTTAAACTATTGATAGCAGGAAATATCAAATCAACACATGACTGCGGTAAGGTGGTATTGCATGTTGACAATGAATGGTCTGATGTAAGTACATTGGATCTTGTTTGACACTGCTCACAGTTGTTTGTTTGTGTTTTTACCAGCTCATTCATTGCCAACACATATTCCCTCATTAGATGTTCAGAGGTATTATATTTGTTAGTCATTGAACTAAGTTTCTCCTGTAAATGTTTAAGTTCCGATTGCAAGTACTCTGTGTCAATCTTGTATTTCCTAGTACTTTGTTCCAAATTAAAAGAATACATATCTAATTGTTTAAGTAAATTTAGCCTTTCTCTATTAAGTTTAACATTTTTAATAAAGAACTTTTGTCTTTTTACCATCTTTTGTGTTTTAACAATGTATTTATTAATTTTAATGTATTTTTTAAGTTTGTTTTTACTGGTGACTACCCTCACTGAATGACATGACTTTGAGTCCTCATCACCTGTTAAATCTATAGTGTAAGAGGGAATTCTGGCAGAAACCATTGACGGGGCAATAGGCATCAACTCATTGAACAGACTCTGATTCAGCGAGGTGGTGATGTTATGGTTTGTGGTCTGAAGTTCTGTTATTTGACTTTGAGCCTCAAGTAGCTGTTGTTGTAATAAGTATTTGTGACTAAGAGCTTGTTCATACTCTGTGCTACACTGGCTGAACCCGTCCACAACAAGTTGAAGTCTGTCCCGTTCTTCTATGGCATCAGTGTATTGAGTATATATCTGAGCCATTTCAATTTTCAACTTCCTATTCTTTTCATAGGCATCAAATAGCACCCTTTCATTGTCATCTATTTCCTTATTCAGTTGGTCACAGGACTCCTTTGAAGCCTTTAATTCGCTCAAAGCCTGATTGAGTTTGGACTCTTCTAGGCGAGCACGGACGCTGCGAGTCATAATCATGATTATAACTTTAGAAGTATAATAAGGAAGCGACAAGAAATTGAAAGAGAGAATATAGTTGTGGCAGTAGTTTTAGAGATTATTAGTTTAATAAAAGGGAAAAAATAAATAAAAATGAAACTTAGATGTAAAAAAAAAAAGAAGTTCTGTCACCAAACCAAACTAAGGTTATGTTTACGTTGAAAGGTCATTGGCATCAATAAGTAGCCTTATTAAAAGTAAACTATGTAATTGCTGGTGAAATTAAAGTACGCAAACAAACGAATAGCAAGTAAAATATATAGAATTGTACCTGATATCAAGATGACAATGCAAAATTCACTTGTGCCGGTAACTGTCACCGATTCAATTGAAAAATTTACACTTATTTTGCACTTGGTATGTGAACCTAATATAAAAAACACATTATTATCCTATTTACTAGATGAGTAATTGATAATAGGCTATAAAAACAAAGAAATTTAATATTTAACATTAAAATTACAAGAACAAATTCAAATCAGCTGTTAGCTGTAGTGTTGCCACAGGAAAAAGTCAAGTTATTGACCTACAAGTCCAGATGCTGTTAGAGCAGCAGCAAAAATTCTGCCAATTTATAAAATTTTGCATAAACAAAGGAAGCTTATCAAAACAAAGTTATGTAAGAACCAACAACAAGTAGATACTTATTTAATTTCCATTTGGAATCGGAAAGACGATCATGAGCCCCAAGTAAACATTAATAAAATTACGTAAACATTTAATTAACCAATAACGGAAAGTACAATCATCTCCAATGTACAATCACGAACAGAAGTGTTTCATATAAATTTGAGTTAAAGTAAAATGAAAGATGGCACTCATATTTCTGCGTCATTGGCCCTCAACCGAATATAAATCTGAATAACCGTGGAACAGGATTTGTTCTTAATTTGAAATTCAAATTCTGTAGCGGGAAAATGTAGCCTACCCGTGAAAACAGAGAAAAATGTACCCATTCAAATATAATTAACATAAAAAAATGTTAAAAATAAACACGTATTTTGGAACGAGACGCAAACATTTTCTCCCCCAATCTTTTTAGCATTTACATCTGCATAATTCTACAGTTTCATTCTTTAATAGTGATTTAATCGGAATTCAATTACTGGACGAGAAAAAGTAAGTTATGACCTTTACGTGACCTTTGAGTTGTTATTAAAAGTATTATCAAAGACCTTTAAAAAAGTTGTTATTTTTTAGGAGTGTCGTTTCAGTCAGTTAAATTTGCAAATCATAAAAAAAATCCTTGATCTTAAAACGTAAGATCAAGGATTTTTTTTATGATTTGCAAATTTGTTGGAACACCGATTTTACTCTGAATTATTTTTCTCCTTAAAAACTCCAGGTAATATGGCCAATGGAATGTTGCTACTTTAATAGTGTTTGGCGATTTTACTAGCATTAGTGATTCTTTATTCACTCTAAAATAACAAATATATGATTAGTTCTGAGTTGAGCTCCTCGATTACTGACAAATGCTTGCATTGACTGGACAGGTCCACTTAAATCTGTGTGTTTCTGTCCTCAAAAGACCATTTTAGACACTGAGCTACATGGTCCTCATATATATTATGGCCTGACCAAGATTATGTCTGGAATTTAAATGGGACTGTGAACTCTGAGTTTGTTTCGGCCTTTCTTCTTAGAGTAGTCAGATAGGAAACGCCGACCTTATCTAGCTTATTTTTAATATTTTTTAATATGACGTATAAAAGTGATACCCATATCCTAAATATTTACAGAATAAACAATTTCATTTCATTTCATTGCTCACATTATTATGAATTACACACAATCAATATCTTTCGGTTTTGTTTTTATAATTTTTCGTACGTTCATTACCACTTACTCAACTTTGACGGCTACTATGAACATTATCCATCGTTTAACCTAACCATAAGCTCGTTCTACATGACTACATTTTTACCGATACTCAAGTATCGTTCACGGTTTGCATTTTGTTCCGACACGGCTCCGGAACGGTTTATGTTTATGCAAATGGCCGCCGACAAGCGATTTAGCCGGTTTATGGCGCGTCACTGCCCGTGGTGGTACATCTGCGATACGTCGGTGTCGGGGTAATCGTGGCACTTTTGTACGTGGATGCATTTTGGTTCCCGTTCTGTGTAAAATCCTATATAATATATAAATATTATACCAGCCAAACTCAAAGTGTGCTCCGCAGAGCCTTTGGGCTCCGCAAAGCCTCTGTGGGGGCTCCGCGAAAATACCGGTCATAATGAAATAAAATACTAAAGGGTTAAATAGATGGATTGATAGAAAAGAGTTCAAGTCGCATGTCAGGGTCGGCATCCAGTCTTTTGCAGTATTTTATTAGCTCCATAGGTTAAGTTGAGAATCCTGTTTCGCACAGTTTGTAATTCTGCAAGTTCAAATAGCCTTGTTAAAGTTTTACCCCGAGATAACAATCTCACTTTATTTATGGAGCAGTAGTATTTTATATTTGCTGTCATAATCTTCACACAATATTGTAAAAAATCGGGATTGCAGTGGACAAGATTTGCCGAAATTGACATTATTTTATCATCATCTACCGCTTCGTCAAGAACTAATTTTAGATTTGAACCTAACCTGACGTACCGACTTCAGCTCTCTTCAATCAAGCCTGTCAAAGAATTAATGAAAACTTAAATCTATTTCATACCCCCCCCCCCATTAGATGCAAATGTTAATGTCAAGTATTATGATTATTAATGAAGAATACACATAAACCAGGTTTCGATTATTTTAAGGCTCCGTCAAATATTTCGTCTTACAAAAGGTTTCCATCGCCAAAAACATTTGAGAACCGCTGTATTATACCATACCATCACGCATGTTATCATTATATTAATTTATTAACGAATTCCACAAAAACAATTTAATGGTAGCACCTAGACCCAATTAGTGTATGTAACACAAACTAAGCCTAGTAAATAATATTAAAAAATATGTTTGTTTGTTCATTATGAAACAAAAGAAAGATTAAATTTCAAAAGAAAGATTAAATTTCAAAAGAAAGATAAAATAAATTACGTGTTATTTGCAAGTTTTTATGAACATAATTATTATGTTTCACAAAATATTTTGAAGTCTTATCGTATGTGCAGTAAACAATATTAACAAAATTAATATTTTTTTATATGGTATTACCTTTTAACCGGTCATAAATCTTTTAAAATAATAATATTTCCGTAAGTGCCACAATTCCCCTTCGTTTAAACTCCCAGCAGCTGTGCACAAAACATTCTTCCATTTCCAACAAAATATTCTTAGTTTGTCTTTATACATCGCAAAGCGAGTGTACGACATCAAATTACCATTTTTGTGCGCGTCTGTACTTTACCGAATGAAAACTTTAATGATGTATGAACTGCGATAAGAATGTAGTTCTCCTAACTTGTTTACGAACTATTTATTTTAGGACGCTAGTCTAGATTTTGTTAGTGTTTGTATTTACTTTGTCACTTCACGCTGAATTCGGAGAAGGGGTGGGCGGAATACTACGCACAAACTAAAGCCACCTCGCTTTAGTATATGCGTATTAAAATCGAAGGAAAAACCGACTTCCAAAAAAACACTACAAAGTGATAAATAACTTTAATTTCGGAAGTCGAATACCACTACCTGCTATGTAAATAACAGTGACAGGAAGTTATTATAACATCATCTTTATAGACTAAGAGGGTAAATCCGTATTATTATTAATCATTTATTTCAGAATAAAACATTCCTACTTATAACTAAGTTAGTAATTATTTAAATGTTTATTATTTACAATTCCGCTATTTACGCTATTTAATATTATATAGGGCACCTCCAGATCCGTGAACGGTTCCAGTGCCTCACAACCGGGCAATCAACCCTTCCCAATATGGTATTAAATGCTGCCGGTATAAAATGTATGGCAGTATGGCTTAAAAAGAGCAATTTTGACCTCTTTTGTACACCATGCAAACCTGCGAGCCAGTATATTGCATCTAACTGCCAATGCCCTACGTTCCCGTTCAATATCCAAATCATCTGACAGGTCCTCGGTGACGCAGTGCCCCAGGTACTTGAATTTGGTGACCCTACTTAAGGCAATCCTCCAAGTCTGACCGGTGGAACGGTTTTCGGACTCTTATTACCCGCCTTGAAAATAAGTACTTCACCCTTCTTACAATTGTACCTGAGGCCATGTGACCCCGCATACCTCTCACAGATCCCTATGAGGATGTTAAGGGCTCTGACAGATGGGCTCAGCAGCACCATGTCGTCGGCATAACTAATGTTGTTCATACGAACACCATCGATTGACCAAACGAAACCGGCCTCGTTGAGCCCACCTATCAGTCCATTAACGGACAGTTTGAAGAGTCGTGGTGAAGTTAGGCCTCCCTGTCTCACTCCATACTCCAACCTCTACGACTTTACTCTGACGAACATGAGCCCGCCCACTTAACATTATTGAAGCTAACTCAAAAAATACCCAAGCAACGTAAATTAAATTTGTATTCGACCATCTTTGAAGTATGACCTACCAAACAAAAATGTACCCAAGAATCATCAAAATCAATTTATAATTGGCGGAGTAATCGTGTAACAAACACACGAAAAAAAAAAAACATGCATGCGAGTTGCGAACCTCCTCACTTTGAAGTCGGTTAAAAATAGATTATGTTCCTGCGTCGATTGCTTCTATCCGGTTTATATCTGCTTATAGTCGGCGTTTTCAGAAAGCAAGCGAAATTCATATTAGGTCTAAGAAAAGACTGGTGACCTTTTAAAACTAAACACGAAACCTGCAAGCTTTTAAAAAATCCAAGCTATAAACTGATCCCTACTAAAAAACCAAATTATTTATGAAAACATCTCAACTTTACGATACACTATTATCAGCAGATCAACATATATCCCTACTCCTGTAAAAGTCCTCAAATCAAGAGTTCATAAAATTCTAGACTTTTAGAAAAACAAAGGCTGGAGACACAAAGTAGGAGCTTTGCACGGTGACGTGTTTGGAGAGTAGCGTAGCTAGAACATAAAATTCACTAGCTTTTTCCACGGTTTCGCCCGCATTGAGGTCGGAAGTATTCCCACGGGAACTTACTACCGGGATAGGAAGGATCCTATGTCCTAAACTAAGTCATTGTCTACCTGTATGCCAAATTTCATAGCAATCAGTTCACCTGTTAAGACGTGAAAAGGTAACAGACAGACAGACGAGTGACTGTCGCATTTATAATATTAACTAGCTGCGCTGCGGTTTCACCCACATAAGTCTCGATCCCGTGGGAATATCGGGATAAAAAGTATCCTATGTTCTAATCCAGGTCATGGTCTACAAATTTCATACAAATCTGGTCAGACGTTTTTAGTTAGGATTAATGTCAATGGACGTATGGATGCAGCATGGCACCAAGGACCAGCAGCCATAGAAATAGCCAAACCATGCGTAGATTCGCCACAGTATGTCACCTAGCACGCAGCGTAACCTGAGTACATAGCTGTGTAACCTCAACCTAAGTAAAACACACACAAAATATTATAAGGGCTGAGGCCCCCTCGAGTTGAGGATGATAACATTGCGATTCAAATAAATGCGGCGATATTTTGTGGGTCTGTCATAAAGAACACGCGTCTGGACGCCGACTCAGCGGATGGGGGCGCTTGCTTAGACGATGCGATACGGGTACGATACGGCAGGATTTTTTAACAACAAAAAGAAAAATCTTCAACCGACTTGCTTTTTTGAGCAGAAATAGTGATTTTGTTGGATATAGGTAAACTAAGTAGTCACTATTTTCATACCATTCATGGGGACTTGGGGCTATGTTTATAAACTATACGACGTGCTGTTGAGTGATTCTTTTTTTTGTATTTTTATCAATCGCTGTAGTTTAGTATCCTCTGTTAGTGAGATGGGTAGGTTTATTTATTGTATTCTGGATGTTTGTACCTGGGAATTGCTACTTATTATACGATATTTTTTTTGGGGCTATTGAATTACGCTGCAGATAAATGTGAAGTACTTTCCTGGAGCCATTCGAACTCAAAATTATTTGAGTGCAATGCACAAAAAATCCAAAAAAAGGCAACTTATGTCCAGTAGAGAACCGCAAAGTTAATGCATATTTGAATGTGTCGTACACAACGTGTTCCTTTTGATGTCTCAAAACTCTAATGTTTTAAATGCTATAAGTAAAAATAAAACAAAAGTCTTAGAACTAGGGTTCTAAAAATACTTAGTTTCGAAGATAACATAACACATCACACACATCTCGATGTGTGTAACTAAGTTTCATAAGTACGAGTAAATCATTTTCATTCAAACCAATCATTCATAATATTTAAAGCTAAGAAAATGCAACGTTGTCATAATTATGTATGAAAAATGAAAACGAAAAAAATATATATTGAAAAGTAATTCATATGCCAGTTGATTCTTCAGAATGGTCTCTTTAATACCCTGGAGTTATGGGATATCAAAAGGAACATGTCGTATAACCGTACAACTAAAAACCATCCTCTCACCGTGGGATCTAAAAACCTCCAATCCCCGAGATTTACAGCTACTCCACAAAGTAACTTCATTCTTTTATTGACGTTAAACGGAGCGAAAGTGACAGATAGACGTAATCACAACCGCCATGATGAAACGCTCTTATTGTAATGTGAATTATCTCTTATGTGTGGCGTGAACACTGAGGTGGGAGAGATATGACTTTTTTGAGTCACGGTTGTCTAATCTTGAAGTTATTTGCACTGATTTGTGGAGGCAATGAACGAACATTTATATAGTTTGTAAGTTATCTGGCGTTTGGAATGTTGATATAACACTAGTTACGCTAAGTAGGTACTACACTCGAGAGCAATGAATCCGGGTCACTTAAAGAATCCTAAAAATCTCGGAAACTAAAAATGCTAGGTTAATGCAATAAATTGTATTTAATAGACAATGTAATACTCCTTAAATGAAGGTATTAAAACTTCTTAGTTATTGTAAAGTTATATCATAAAAAAAACAAATTTGAAAAAGGGCCACTTTCGAAGATGGAACTACGAAATTACAGCATTTGGTTTTGCTTTTGTTTGTAATCTGTCATTTATGTGGGTACATAAACCATGTTGATAGTGCTCTATATTCATTATTCAAGCTGAAATTATGTCGCTTACGCCTGAAGAATGCACCAGAATACTTACAATGCTGGAAACCGGCCGGAGTCAGTGCGATACAGCCAGGACTGTCGGTGTGTCGCTGTCAACAGTACAAAGAGTTCTCCGACGTTACGAAGAAACTGGTTCTAACCTACGCAGACCAGGAACGGGCAGAACCAGGTGTACCACAGCACGAGAAGACCGATACTTGGTGAACACCATGCTTCGAAATCGCTTTCTCACAGGAACTGAACTCACAAATCAGTTTCGACGCCTCGGAGGAAGTAACCCAAGTGCATGGACAGTAAGACGTCGGCTTGCTGAATCTAACTTAAAACCCCTTAGACCTGCAAACGGCCCTAAACTGGAGCGTGGGCATCGTATTTCAAGACTAAGATATGCCCAGAGCCACGTAAATTGGAGTATTGAAGATTGGTCAAAAGTTATGTTCTCCGACGAATCAAAATTTATGCTCTACAAGCACGATGGAAGACACAGAGTGTATCGAAGACCAGGGGAAAGATTCAAGCAAGCATGCATCGAAGAAAAAGTAGCCTACGGTGGTGGGTCTGTACTTGTGTGGGCCGGAATTTCTTCTGAAAGTCGCACAGAGCTGGTGATCATAGAAAACGGCTCTTTAACTAGCGTAAGATATGTGGAAGAAACCCTCAATAGAATAGAATAGAATTTTTATTTATTAAAGTAACTATAGACTCAACAACAAGATTGTTAGTAAAACTTACGACTATGTTAGTAAGCACAGACACTAAACAAAAAACAAGGAAAACAATACAAAACGTAACAAGAAATAATGGTTGGTCACCGATGCGATATCCCATGAGAGACGGCACAACAGTGACCCACGTACAAACAGTCCAGGCGACTTGCAACCATGCTTAAGACAATGTTTGAGCTGCCCCGCACCCTGTGCACCAGGGAAGCGCACCTTTTACGCATTGTTGCGTAAAAGCAATCTACATGCGCATCTGCGAACATCCCTGACGCACTACAGAAACGGGGCAGCCCCACCAGTATCCTAAACGCATTGTTATGTTGAACGCGGAGAGCGTTGTACGATCTTTGCGTATATCTAGCCCACAGGCTGCACGTGTAAAAATTAGTACAATAGGCTCGAAAGAGCGTGATTTTAACAGGTAGTGAGCATCGTGCAAACCTGCGAGCCACCATGTTCGCTCTAACCGACAGCGCCCTCCGCTCTCGTTCAATGTCATCATCGTCTTTGAGGTCGGGGGTCAATATATGACCAAGGTATTTGAACCTGTAAACTCTCTGCAAAGGTGTACCATAAAGTAATACAGGCGGTACCGCATCAGGAGTTTTACCCCCAGCCTCAAAAACCATGACCTCCGACTTCTTAGTGTTGTATGCCAACCCATGAACTTCAGCATACGCCTCACATTGAGCAACCAATTTCCTTAAGCCGCAGACTGACGCGCTCAGCAGAACCATATCATCCGCGTAACTGATATTATTGAAACAGGTACCGTCTATATAACATCCGAGCCTGGTACTGCTGAGTTCGCCAATCAACTCGTTCACATAAAGGTTGAAAAGCGTTGGTGAGCTCAAACCACCCTGCCTCACCCCACACTCCAACCCGTAAGGACGAGAAAACGCCCCAGCCCATCGTACAGTGTTGATCTGGTTTCCATACCAAAACTTTAAAATATTAACAAGTTCTGTGGGTAAATTTACCCGCTCCAACTTACTCCACAACACATCATAGGAAACCAGATCAAATGCCTTTGACAAGTCCAGGAAGCAAGCATAAATAGGCGTCCCTCGTCTCGCATAGTACGTCACAGCATGCTTAACACACAACACTGCACTCTCTGTTGATAACAGAGAGATCAATGATCACGTTGGTCCATTTATGGTCAATTTAGGTGAGGATGCTATATTTATGCATGACAATGCCCGACCTCATACAGGTAGGATTGTGAATGACTACCTTCAAGAGATGAACATTACTCGTATGGAGTGGCCAGCGCGCAGCCCGGATATCAACCCGATCGAGCATGCTTGGAACGAGCTAGGCAGATGCGTAAAACAACGAAACCCTCCCCCAATCACGCTTCGTGAGCTCAAAATTGCTCTCACAGAGGAATGGGAGAATATTCCCCAAAATCGTATAAGGAACTTGGTGTACAGCATGCCAAACCGCGTAAACGCAGTAATGGAAGCACGAGGAGGCAATACGAAGTATTAAAATTCAAGAAAATCGTAATAAAGTTCAAAAATTTCATGTTTCCTATTTTTGTTTTAAGGAGAGATCAGCAGTTTTTTTCTTTATGTAATTTTGTGTAAATAAAATGTATGGTGACTCATATTTTTTTTACTTTCATTTAAGGAGTATTACATTGTCTATTAAATACAATTTATTGCATTAACCTATCATTTTTAGTTTCCGACATTTTTAACATTCTTTAAGTGACCCGGATTCATTGCTCTCGAGTGTATATTAACGAACCGGTAGGCGAGAAGGAAGTGGCGTGACGACTTGGAAAAACGGAAGGGACGGCCTGGAATGGATCTTGCAGTGGGACACAACAGGCTCATAATAATAATAAGATATAAAGGAATAATAAGATAATAAGATATGCCCTGACCACCGGTAGCTTCGATCCTGATACTGATACCGGTGGGCTACTATTTAATATACTATATTTTTATATGTAATATTATTTATAATTTTTTTATTATTTTTATAAAAATATTATAAATGTATTTAATGTATAAAAATTAATAAACTAAATAATAAAGTAATTTGACCTGGCTCGCGAGGTTATTGACATGTGGGATGTGGATACAGCAGTCATGGTGCCTATAGTAGTGACGGCTAATGGCATAATAGCCAAGAGCCACACCTGAGGAGGCTCTCATTAGGCAGCAGGATCAAGGGCTTGATCCAGAAAGCGGTACTTCTGGACACGGCGCGTATCGTTAGGAGGTTCCTCTCTCAGGATACCTGACCACCGCACCGGTAGCTTGGATCCTGTTATCGATATCGGTGGGCTACTATATTTTTTATATTTTTTTTAAGTAATAAAAATTAACATGTAAATTATAATATGTTTGTAAATTAAATAAAGGAAATAATATTATACTATATTTTGCTTACGTCACTACAACGCTAGGATTAAAACCCTAGCTTATGTCAATCTTCGTGTCACTCATTTTTTATCAAATAAAGCAATAGACCCATTATGATCCGACCATGACCTGGGATATAATAGGATACTTTTTTATTGCGGTAGTACGTTCTCGTGGAATAATTTCCGACCACCATGCGGGCGAAGCCGCCGGAAAAACTAGTAAAAAATTAATTACAGTGTATTTCCAAAGAAACGGCTCATTACTTGGTTCTGTCAGGATGTCAAAATAGTCACGTGTCTCGAATGGCAGGGGCTGTACGTGACCGCAAGTTAACAGGACATTAGCAGATTATTCGGGAAACGATATTTTTTGTCATGATTACTTACATTTCTTTGGTACAGATTAATCCTATAGGTACTAGGCTTTCCCTATGCAGTTAATACCAACATATTATGACCAATAAACGACAAGCTCTTGCTATTACGCATTGTCTGGAAAGTATATAAAAAACTTATTGCTGCTTCTAAAATTATGGGACTAACAAAACATACTTACTATTATTTATTTTATTTTATTTTATTGTGTTTGGGTGCTTACAGCTATAAATACAAAAGTAATAGTGAGGTATATTGACGACAAGCCAATTACAAGCCTCCACGGTTAGCAATACAGTATTACACATTTTCAAATTGACTAATTTATTCCGAATTTATTATTATTTATATTATCAAGAATTTATTCCGCCCACAACCATAGCTGTATTCCAACTTAAAGGATAGGTGCTACCTTGGAGACGTTGCTAGTTTCTCTAGCTCATTTTGTGACAATCACGAATTTAATCTACGAATTATTTTTGTTCTATTTACAATAAAGCTTAAATTATTCTTGTACATAAAATAAAAAGTCCAAAATACGTAGTAAATTATACGTAAGTACATATGGCATCATTCCCTTTTTTCTAAATTAAAAACAGTAATATCACAAATACCAGTACCTACCAAAGGGAATTGTAGAAATGTTTTAATTACGCTCAGTACGGAAGTCAATAATTATTTATCAATAATATTTCCTGAACCAGTTAACGAACACGGAATTTTACCAAATTTAAAATTACTTTCCCGATTTTTTTAACAAATGTAAATTTAAAATACGTCTGGCGTCGTATTTCAGTCTGATTTAAAATCGTTGTGCGGAATTCTGATTACTTTTAGTATTCCGCAGTTGAGTTGGAAAAACGTAAAGTTTTTAGAAAAAAAATTGTTGATAATAAATATCATTACCTAAACTAAATTCCCTTCATTTCTAGTTTAATGATATTTATTATTTTATTATCAACAAAATTAATTCTAAAAGCTTTCGATTTCACGCCACAAGAATGCCTCATACCGGTGAACTAGTTTAGAAATAAGTAACTGCGTTATTTATTTGGCCTGGTACAAGATAATTTAATTAATTCAGTCTAGATAGTCAACATTGGAAAACTAGCTGCTCGTGCATTACTTAGGATAATTCTTGAGTATTTTAATTTGACGTCGCGTCGTTCCATGTGTTGTTACCCATTAAACCTAAAAAGTGCACTTACCCTTTTTTTCATTACCTCACGGAACCCATCTTACGAACTCCATCTCAGACTTCCATTTTTATTCGTAACAACCCTTGGTCACTGGCGTGGCATTAAATCCCAAATTACAGTCCTGATGCCAGGTTTCAGCACTTTAATAAACATTTATGTTTTTTATGTCGTCCGACTTAATTTGCCGGGTGTACATATGAGAATGGACCGACCTCGGTCTTATTTATTATATTAATGTATCATTTGATGGTTGGTTAAGGGTGGTGACCAACAATATTGTAAAAATAAAAACTTATAACCATATTTTTTATCTGAAATTATTTCTTTGTCTATTCCCTGTGTGACTCACGCTTGACATATGTTATACCTAAAATAAGTAATTATTCTCACATTAGGATGCAAAACAGAGCAAATGCAGATAAGATGAGATAAGATAAGATAATTTTTATTTGTCAAAAACATGTGTAGGTTTACAGTTGGTATGTTCAAAAAAAAAAAGTTTCTACATGTTTTGCCTGGAAAGGCGTACAAATACAATAATATTAGCTTGAAACAATGAAATCATGCAGTTACATTAAATTAATAGAACATTTCAAATTAATACAGTAATTAATAAAATAAAATAAAAGATGTCAAAAGTAAGATAACAATTCAAATTAATATTCTAATTAATAAAATAAAAGATGTCAAAAATAAAATAACAAAATAAAAAAAAATGTCCATAGTGCATCATTGAAAATTTATACAACAATAATAAAAACTGTCTAAATAACGTCATTTAAATAGTCGGCAACATTATAGTAGCATTTATTTACTAGAAAATTCTTCATAGTTTTATTAAAATTGTCAATATTTAAATTTTTGTATGCCTTTGGTACCTTGTTGTATAGGTTTGGAGCCATGCAGAATACACTCTTAACCATGAGAGCAGCAGAGTAACGGCAACGTTGAACCCTTTCATTGAAACACTGACTAATTAGGTCAATAATAGTACGCGACGTTGCCGCTCTTCTTAAGCGTTGTGTGACATTGAATTAAGCTGAAAATAGAATGTTTTTTTTTTTTTCAAGCTGTAATTAAATGCTTTTGTTCTTTTTCAGGCTCTTCTGTTTTGTTTTCTTGTTGTGTGTTTTTCTGCTATATCAAGTGTGGAAGGTTTTTTGCTACCGTATTGTACTTGTAGGATTGTAAGTGTTTTGATTGGTAATTCGATACTTTGGGTGTAGTAGTTTTGGAGTTGATAGATTTTAGTGGAATTTAGCACATTGAAAAACAAAAAAAAAAAAAACTATCGATCAAATCGAAAACTCACTGATTCACTGAAGGCTGTTCTTGACGAAAGTTTAAAACAAAAGTTGAGCAATTCTTAATTGTGGTTAAGTAAGTAAGATGTCTCTGGCAACATCGAGCCATTCACTGCGATGCCAAGGTTGTAGCAATTGCGCAATTTAAGCTGCCTGAGTAAACGTACCTTTAAATCCCTACAATTTCTTACTCGAAACCTATCAACCGTCACAGATAAAGTTATCAGTCTCCTACATTTATTTATCGTCCGTCAGCATCATGATCTCATCAAAAACACACTGTGAAACCATTTGGAGGCAAACAAGTGGAACGGTGTTGATCTCTGTTCTGTTGCCTTTCCTCATTCAGAGAATAAATTGGTACAGAAGGCTGGCTCCATACAGCGAACGAAAATAGGTGCACACACACAAATATACGTACATAAGTATGGCATTGATAAAAAAAATTACAGTCATTGCACTCGCTGTACGTAGACGCGTGTCTATGTTTGCGAGCGTTTTCGCTCGTCGTAGGGTGTCGACCTTCTGCCCCTATGTATCTATTCTGTGCCTCATTGGCCAGCCGAAATAAATTTGAATAATAGACCCCGGCTAGGGAGGGGAAAAAATCTGAAATTCAAATGCACTCCCGAACACGAGTGTCGGTACATTTGGCGAAAAAAAATCGCATAAATATTACGTGTCTACCGGGAGACTGGAAATGTATTTTTGTATGAAATTGATACTGATTAAATTGGGCGGACATCGCGTCCGATGTCGCTGAGGTACGAGTTTCTGATTTCGTCCGTTTGCCCTCCGCGTTTCCGATTGTTTTTATTAGTATTTTATTGGCCGCTTTTGTAATTGTTTAGGAAGAATTGCGAGTTTATGTATTTTTTCAAACATAATTGACTTCGAATCCGAAACTTTAGTTGGGTTCATTTGAATTAACGACCACGCTATTCCGGTTAAGGCGAAAGCGCTAGAGTAGCATGCGAAATTCGAACTTTCATCATTTTTTTGCAATTTTCAGCTCAGCATCAGGTTGGATGGTAGTAAAAAAGTTAGACTCGCCCGTAACAAATATGTATTTACCAAAGTACATAAGGTCTATATATATTATTGTTTCCAATTGATGTTATTTTGACTTAAACAAACATCAACTTTATGCAAGTGTATTTAAATGTTCGCAATTTAGTTGCCAAACTTGTAAACAAACACGAGTTTTAGGAAAAACAACTGTTGAAAAAGTCATAAAAAATATGAAGTTGTAGCGCAAACTGAAACTTATGTGTAGACATTACAGTTGTTTTTCCTAAAACTCGTGTTTGTTTATATGTTTGGCAACTAAATTGCGAACAAAAATTACATACATACATAAGCGCACGCCTTTTTCAAGACGGTGGGCAGAAACTACAGAAAGCCACCTGCTACGATCCTTACATACTCCTATTGATTCATTTACTGAATAAGAGTAGAGTAGAGTAGAGTATAATCATTAAAATCATCAATACAATTCTCTACCTCAGCGCATCCCCCCATTAATAAAAAATCTTAGATGACATAAAAATCGACTGTATTATATGTAAGCTCATTTAAACAAAGGGGTTTGCTCTGTATATTCCTTTGTATGGACGTATGTACTGACGTAGTTATATTGATTTATGTTAAAATAATTAACGCACTTCCTTTTTTGTCTACCATTGGTGTTGAATGGTTGCCAACCGAGCAGCACTACATACCGTTGTATGTATAGCTATTAGTAAAAATTGAGAGAAGAGAAAATATCACCAACATACTAAAGACTACGAGCTAAAGACACCAGAAGTCGTTTACGGAAATCGATACCTAATTTAAAACAATTCAATAAGATGACTTAAAATGACATAAGTAGTATCCAGTTTTATAAATATCTGAGTGAATATAAAAAATAATTAAATACTTAATATCAAAAGAACCTTGACGTACAAAAGACTTCAATTGACGACAAAAACTCTGAACGGGTTTTAATTAAATCCTTATTGATGGCACAAAATAGATAAAGTACAGAAGGTCGGCTCCATACAACGAACGAACACACACACACACACACATAGACACGCGTCTACGCACAACGAGTGCAAGTGCACTCGCGACTGGTATTCGTTGGAGATCGCCGTAAGTACTGTAGGCGGCCACTCTGAGTTCGCAAATTCGTTTCCAAAAATATAAATTAAAAAATAACTTTTTTTTTACAACATTGATAGGTCCTTCTTGTAAGAGTGATTTCGTAGTGCAAGTTTTATCACTGATGTGTGGTTAACCGTATTAGTCATTCTAAAATCAACATTATTTACACCAGCATGGAGTTGAAATTTTTTTAAACGCTTACACCTTAAACGTTTTCGCTCATTGTAAATAGCTGGCCTTCTGTACCTGTAAATTTTTCATTTACGAGGTTGCAAATCATCGCTCGGGTATGTTCGGGTGCCTTCGTTTAATTAACCGATCGCTATTTACGTTTAACTGGTGTTTAACGACGTTTTTAAAGGGTTAGCTATCAAGTATTGGTAATTGAGTCGTCTGGCTTCATTTACTGTTTTGTAAATAACTTTGAAAGGTCAAAGGGGTTGTTTCAGTTCGGGTCATTTTGTTTCTGTTTTTATTCCCTAATCTGAATGTATTTAAAATGTATATCCCCTTATTATTTATCAGAATAATGTCTTTTAAATGTATATTGAAAACTATAATCGGTTTAGTTTATGATGTGTAGTATTAAGGCTTGTGCAGACCAGCGCGACGCGATGGCGCGATGCTACTCGAACAATACAATTTCTAAGAAAACTTCACGGTATAACAATAACCTGTGTCGCGTCGCGCGGTCGCGTCGCGCTAGAGTTACACGTAAATGATTATTTTCAAGCTGACATTGACCGAAGGTTGGTTATATTAAAACTATTGCTCAATATAGTGATTGTAAATCTCGAACAAAGTTTTTGGTATAGTCTAAGATCCGCAGAGGAACGACCTTCACTCATCTGTTTAATGAATGAAAAGTATTTTATATCGAAGTTCATTGGGCATCTTAGTATGGAAACCGTACCCATGGCGGACACAAACGAAATATAGCAGAATATATTGATATATGACTCTGATTTACTATAGCATTAATCACATTAATGTGAGTCAAGAGAATATCAAAAAAATAACGTATATACAATTTTAGTATCTACTAATGTACAAGAATTTCTCTCATTCGTATATCGAGTAATTCGTTTTAGTAATAAATGTTTCTCTTAAAAAGCACTATCCATTGATATAATGTCACTTATGGCTATTGGGCGCCAAGAACATTCCTAAACTTAGGTGGCCAAGTAGTCACCTATACATCTAGATCATTAACTCTGAATTGACTAACAATTGGCAAAAGTCGAGTTAGTAGCAAGCTTCTCCTTGAAAAGCTCTTTCATATCTTGCAGTGTTAAAAAAAGTCATTATTAATTAATCACAGTCTGGCCAGGATTTTTTTACCAAACTCACTTGCGATATATTTTTTAACATATTTGATTTAAAATACTTTTTACCCATTAAACAGATAGGTGAAGGTTGTTCCTCTGCGGATCCTATGCTAGTAGGTGTCATATCAAATCTCCAAACAAACACCTAAATCAGTTTATAAAATGATAATTAGAGAACAACAAAACCTTTAATACTAAATCTCAGGTCCAACCAAACGTGTGCAACACAGTTGATAAGTAACAGACGAATGAACAGCAGTACAAAGTTACGACTTACACTTTTAATGATCAACTAAAATGTGAGTCGTGTTGCAACACTTCCGCGGAAAACGCGTAGTAGGTAGTAATGCGATTGGAAGAAATTGAGATGTTTCTGTTTAGTTGTTATTGAAACGTGAAGTTGAAATAGAAAAGTAAGTTGCTTTGCAAAAGCAAGAATGTTGCACCTTAAGCAGGTACCAGCGAGTTAAGAAGAAGAATGTATCCTGAGATTTTTCCGCAAACATGAATCTTGAAGAGAGTAGTTAATATCATGTCCTGCGTGTTCTGTCAGCTGCACGCTACAGGAACTGATGGACGCTAGTTATGGCGCCAAGCACGTAGTAGAATTATGGCCTGAGTCCATCTAGATTGCCATCGACACGCTTAGATTAAGAAGAAGATCGCTATGCGCTTCAAGGATAAAGATAAACACTGGGTAGGCAGTGGTGTTAAGTACACCCAAATTTTCGGGTAACTTATTTTGAAAGAAAGAAAATATATTTATTAAGCTCAGACTAAAAGCCCCACACCCAATTTTGCAAAATAAAAAGTGACTATCGTTGTAAGAAATTAGCAGGAATGTGTGCTAAATAAGCCCAGTTTAGCAAAAATTACAGACAACTAGTGCTTGACGCTGGTTTTTAACTGGACCTGAAGTTTAATGGTGTCGGATGTAAATCGGTTTTATACTTAGTGTGTGTGTGACTTTTAACATTCCAGTAGGACTGTAATCCCGACATTATCAAACAAACCTGACTTCCAACCACCACCGCAGCACTGTTCTCACGCTCGTGTGAGAGTGCATTAAGTACAGACGTCCAGCTATTTGGAGCTGCGGTTAGGCCTCCCCTTTCAACATCCTTTGTTTACTGCCTTACAGTTACAAAATAATACTAGATTTGTAGCTTTGTGTGAAAATTGTGCAAATGTGATAGCTTTGTGGGGAGAAGAGATTTTGAATTTGGACATCGTTGATGCGATGTTAGGGGGAGGAAAATGTCTAGCAAAAGACGTGATGATGCTGATTATGTTAGAAATAATCGTTTCTAATCGCTGAAATTGCTAGTTTATTGGTTGCCTTTGCAGACGATAGGATCCATTCTAACTTTCATTCGGCGTATTCAACTTTGATCCGTCTTCCAAACACGATGATTAGTATTATCTAACTTCAGTGTTCCCACTGCTGGGTCACAGGCCACCTTTTTGTGAGAGGGAGAGAGGAAAGAGCATAATTCACCACGCGGGCCAACGCGGGTTGGTGGATGTCGCGCGATGATTATTTAACTAGTTTTTTCCGGTTTTTGTATTAGTTATTGGGCAGTCCTAGAATTAGTTTTGGACTGATTATGCTAACAATCATCACTTACTTTAATGACTTTGATTTTAGATTCAGAATCACGCTAAAATATTCTTATTGAATACGTTCCATAATCACTTATCTTGGCGTCAGCTTCCAGTCTAACATGATGCAGCTAAATACCAGTATTTTACATAGAGCAACTGCCTATCTGACCACCACAACCCAGTTAAATACTTTTAGTAAATAAATCCCCCATTACTTTTAGCCCATCAGTCAGTTTTAAAGCTAAACTTCATGTTGGTGGTTATGCGCAGTTAGGTGTCGTTAATGACCCACAAATTAAACTAGAGTGAGAATTATAACTGTTGAGCTGCAGGGTCGCTGTTATTTTTGTCGCTTACTGTCCTGCACGAGTTAAGTTTACTGGTTTATAGTGAAGTTATAATATTGTGCAGTTAATTACCTGAATTCAAAGTCAAAGTCAAACAATTTATTTCAATTAGTCACATAAAAGGCACTTTTGAGCGTCAATTTTACAAAAAATAGAATTGATTCTAGTCGCCCCTTCCAAAAGGTAGTTTTGGTATGGAGAAGAATGGGCAAGGAACTCCACCGTTACTCTTTTAAAATGTTTTTGTTATATTTTGTATACATTAATTATATAATTATATGTGAAGACGATGCATCTAGAATAAGATTACTATACCTTGATAGGTAAAAAGAATGAAAAATTGAAGCAATGACAGATAGGTAAATTAATTATGTGATAGATGATACATGGTGCTCACATATTTACAAAAATTGTAAAATTATACGATATTCCTAACATTTGAACAAGTAATACTTATAAGCCAGTGTGTGAGTTCAAGAAATCACAGAATGTAAAAACAGCGTTATAAAAAAATAACAAACTATATAATTATTAGCAACCAGTTTGATTTTGTCTAGACTCTAAATTGTCCTATGGAGCAGGACCAGCATGTTTCCAAGCATTCTTATCTTGGGTATGATCCTCTAATTGATAATATGCTTGTTTACCAAGTGTACTTTTAATATGTGTTTTAAATTTTCTTTCATTTAATTGTAATATCACAAGGTTGTAACATTTAACACAGTACCCTATAAAAGATGTATGTACTTTAGATAATCTGAAAAATGGTTGATTATTTAATCTTTTTTTCTAGTATTAAAATTATGTCTGCCACTTATTTTATTAAACATTTGTAGATTTTATCGGACATACAAAATATTTTCATAAATGAATTGGTAAGGTACCGTCATAATATTACTCTTTTTAAGTAGTTTCCTTTCGCGACGATGTAGATCATAAATGGCTCTGACAGCTCTCTTTTGGATAAAGATGGATTCAATGTTAGCAGCCCGACCCCACAGTAAAACGCCATACGACATAATACTGTGGAAGTAGCTAAAATAGACCAAACGCGCGGTTTCTACGTCTGTTAACTGTCTTATCTTTCTAACAGCATAAGCGGCCAAGTTTAGCCGTCCCGCAAGAGATGTTATGTGAGGTTCCCATTGTAATTTCTCGTCTAGCGTGATTCCGAAAAACTCTAATTTATTAATCAAACGGTTTGCCCGTTTGATTAATAAATTAGAGTTTTTCTCCATTCAATATGATGTCCCCATTCGCTACTTCTAACATTGCGTAATTTAAATCGAATGCATTTGGTTTTTTTTTATTTAGTACTAAATTAGGTATTAACCGTAAACCAATCTTGGATTTGAAGAGCTAGAGCTGTTCACGTCGTCGAGATTTTGTGAACGTCGGTTTATTTTAAAGATCAAAGATGTGTCATCTGTGAATAACACCATCTTCGGTTGATTTTGAAGTAATTGGGGTAAATTATTAATATAAACTAAAAAGAGGAATGGACCCAATATCAAACCTTGAGGCACGCCTATTGCCATTTCAGACCCCATGAGTTTATGCCATTTACTTGAACTTTAACTTTTCTATCTTTCAGTTATGATCGTAGTAAATCAAGAGCTGTATACCAAATCCCATAGTACTCTAGTTTCAGCAGAAATGTCTCATGGTCTACGCAATCAAACGCCTTCGAGAGGTCGCAAAAGATTCCAATAGCATCTTGTGCTTCTTCCCAGGCGTCAAAAATGTTCTTAATTAGTGTGACACCGGCGTCAGTGGTACAACGCCCTTTGGTGAAACCGTACTGTTGTTCATGAAAGATGGAATTGTTATTAAAGTGACGTAACATTTGATTGAGCATCAACTTTTCAAACACCTTACTGAGAACTGGCAGAATTGACACAGGCTTATAATTGTTGGGTTTCTTACTATCACCGGATTTAAACAAAGAAACTACTTTACTGTGTTTTATGAGATCCGGAAAGACTCCTTGGTCTATACTGGTGTTAATATGGAAGCTAAATAAGGCGCAATGGTTTCGATGATAGATCTACAGACTTTTACAGACATTCCCCATAGATCGTCTATTGATTTAATTTTCAGATCTTTAAAAGCTTTTATAACAGCCTGGGGTTTGTAAGCTGAAACTTAAACTCAAAAGGGCATGTCTTTACATTTTTTCTAAGTAAGGCAGCAGAAAGCGCAGGGAAGGAATTTAAAGCTTCAGTAGTTTTATGGGGAATATTAGCAAAAAACTTTTCAGATTCCTGATTTTAAATAAATTAAAATTGATAGCAATCTATAACCTCATTAATATTATATGCTATCAACATAGCAATCATATGTCTACATTCCCAAGACAGAGATAAAGTTAACTTAAAACCACTAACAAACTTGTTAGTCTCAAAATATAATAATTTGTCACTATGACAACATGTCAGCCTGTGAATAAATATTTTCATAAACTGATAAAGTATTCAAATTCAAATTCAAATGACATGGCCGGATTCTGCCCTCAGAATCAATTCAGAATAATTAATGTACAGTCATTATTAATATATGAAAATTACTTCTTAAATATAATAAAATAAATCGCAACAATTACATTTCTCTAGAACAGGCGACAAAAAATGCCATAAAAATATGTGTGTTCATTGATTTTATGAGTGTGGTTTTTAATTTGGATATAAATATAGCAACGTCAAGTGCGTCAAGGTTGCGTTTGGATACATGCATAAGACAAACACTGTGTCTATAGCTCGCCTGAATATCAGATTAAAATAAAAAACACCCTCGAGTGTCAGAATCGTATTGCTAAGGTCGAAATACCTATAAAAGTCAACGGTTCCAAGAGTATCACAGACACCATTTTTCGAGCTGTCGAAGCCATGATGCGAATCACCTTACACATCACCGACAATATATTCGAGAGTGTGTATCCGAACGTCCTAGTAACTTTGACGTATAAACTGCGCGCACTAAAGCTGCTCTTTAGAGATGGGTTGTAACAGGTTAAACACGATATCTGTTATCACTGTTACTGTTACACAAAAATAACTGATCCAAATATTTGTTATTAAATAACAGCCTTTTATTTTTGTACAGACGATAAATACGTATTATCTTTAAATCTCAGTTGAATAGCTTCTTTATTTCTTTTCGTATTAAGTTTTTTTTTATAATGGTCACTGGTCAGTAACTGGTAACACGACTTAATTTAGGAGTCACTTTTTCGTAAATGTTTGTTCTTAAAGTTCTTATATTCTGTCAATGATCAATCTGTCAATTTTCCATACAATGCTTGACAGGAACTAGAGATTTTAACATGTTTTGTTGTGATGTTTCGCCAGTGCAAACGCATAGTTAGACCACCAACTGGGATAATAAATACGAAATGCTTCTCTTTTTAGCGTAGTATAACCGCTTTAGTAAGAGTGAGAAGTAAACATATTTCGAAGTAAATAATAGGTGTTTCTCTTTTTAACAAGGTCATTCCTTAACGAAGAAGTGAGAGAAATTGATAAGCTTGCAATACTCCTTCCTTTGTGTGAGTGTGTATGTACATAAGTAACAGTCTGTGTGGGGGTTGTTATAATGAATTAACAGTAACAGCCGCGGTAACAGTGTTTGAGGGTCTGTTATTTTAAGTAACAGATAAGTTATATTGTTGGGAACAATTGTTATTTGTTATTTTTAAATATCTGTTTTTCTATCTGTTACGATTAAATACGCCTCACTCCTACCTGTCTGTCACCTGTCACTCTGTGCCCTGTGCTCTGTACATTCTTGCGTTGATCTTATCACGTATTACTGTGTTGTGTTTATGCTCCTCTGTTGGATATTTTAACTTGACCCCACGCTATCGTTTATCGGACTTTCGGTTACGCTTCTTATGTTAATATTCTACTGTGGATAATGGACTTGCTTGTGCTCCAGGCGCAGCGCGGCGTAGTGCGACGCCGCGAGACATAGATAATTCGAATTATCTTAATTAAATGTGTATATTTTTGTGTAGTAAATAAAGTTATATTTTGTATCACTATCTTCCAAAATGCGCGCAGCGTCGCTTCGCGGCACGTGCGCGTGGACTGACCCGGGTGCAGTCTTACTTGGCATATAGGCCGCCAACTATTTGCCTGCGTGCCTATGTGGCTATTCTATTGAAAATGCTCACTCAGACAAACAGTCAGCCGCAAACTATAAGTCGAGTGAGTCTGCGCCCTAATAATTAGTAGTTATTATTAATACAAACCATAATGTTTTGTTTGAGTAACTGCAAAGATGTTTTTCGCCGCAGGTCCTGAACCGGTTAAAATGTCTTTAAAACAAGTAGACGAGATATAATCTTACCTACTTAATTAGGTACTTAAATAAAAATTCAAGCGCTGTTTTAGTGTCTATTCAATTGTATATTTTTTGCCAAGTCGCTATGAGGAATTCATAATATCCAGAAATATCTGTAGACGACGAGCTCTTCGCTAACGTGGCCTGCCTATGACGACGATTGAAAGGTCTAGCCAGAGACTATTTATTACCAATATATAAATTCATCAATATGATTACCAATAAGTTTTTGATTTTTGGTAGGTATTTAGATTTTTGGGTCTTTTTTTCACTAGCTGACTTGACGCGTAATTCTATGAAAATATATGGAACACATTGATATCGATGTGAATGAATGTCGTGTCGGCTAGTGAAGAAACGCACTTTATATTCATTGATAATATTTTATTTCTCGTATTGTTTCGCCTACAAAACTCATTGCTATTTTTCGCCTATAAAGATCATTGCTATTCAAAATATCTAGGCACTTAAAAAAAAACCTATTTACAGTTTCTCTCGCTTCTTCTCTGATCATTAAACTTAAACTATTGAAAACATATACATGTAAGCTTTAAAATGACGTACTGTATGTCAATGTACATGAATATTTTTTGTCAGGGCATAGCTCTCTAGAAAATCCGGCCGTGTCCTTTATTTATTTGCTAATATGGGTAATAAAATAAAGTTGTTAAAAATAGAGCACAGTTCAACCATATTACACCTTATGGCATGCAAATTACATGTTTTGTCTACATCACATATAATTATATCACATTACATTATCGTACACTTAGCCAAGCAACCATCATTCATAGTAAACAATAACAATATTTTTAACGCAAATACTAACAATGAACAATGTCAAATAATTAATAGTATAGGTAAATTAAGTTTATTTGTTAAATTAAATGTCACTAGGAATAATTAAAATGTCATCATTAATAAATAATTGTCAAAATATATTTCTAGAGTATCAGAGTGAGGTAAAACACACAACATTAGCTTTCCTATATTTAACTATAATAAGGTGTCAACACCATCCACTTTGTCCTTTCTGGTAATACCAGTACCAACCTAATTGCAAAACCATTGTAGAATAATTATCTAGGTTTGTGTTTGCAATTCTTTTAATAATTTGTTTGAAACTTATGTTATGATAACTATGATTGGTAAAACTTTGACTAAGGTAATTGAGTAATATTTTTCCAAAGCCAGAACCCAATTGATAATTGAGTTGGTAGAAATCGAAAATTGGTTGCATTAGAATTAAAATTAAAATTCTCTACATGAAGGAGATATTTAATGTGAAATTCCCAATCAATATTGGCGTAACTATGTATTCATTGTTTTGATATTATTATGATAATCGTACGTAGTCGCTCTATCAATGGTTTGCCAGAAGATACAGATTTCCCCAACACGCACGATTTGTGAGGAAGTTCCTGTCTTTAGACTCCATAATGATATTCTGTTAATTAAATAATACACTGATCCAAATGACCGCACACAATTCTAAAGCTAACACAGTCATTTGTTTTTCAAGTTAATCATAGCAGATTCAAGTCGACTGTTTACTGCTACGTAGAAAGTGTACAGAGAGGTTTGCCATATAACGTTAACTGTGCGGTTCATTTGTTTTCCAGCACTTGTTTCATGCTTAGCGTGGCAGTGGACGATATCGCCTACATTTTCATACAAAGCGAAAAGAAATACATGTGTGTAGCTTAGCCGTGGGCTGTTGTGAAGCATTGACTTCATACCTCGACGTAATATTTAGGGAATACGGAATTCGAATATTGTTGGTATAAGGGTTTATTTTAAAGTTCACCAAAATAATGCACAATATGCGAAAAATGCCACTACCTATCCATTTGTACATACATGGGCATATCGACACAATAGCTCCAGTTACGCAATAATCCAATTTTTCCGGCTCGCAACACCAACCGATTCTCCGTACTACGAATATAACTACAAAACTGAATATGTAATTGATTTAAAGTCTGACGTGCAAGCTGAATGCTGGTATGAAATCAATTGTCTGTCAATGGTGATCACAATCGATTGAATCGATTGGACAGCAGATATTCGAATGAGTAATCGTTTCATAGGTTTTTACTGTAATACTGCCAATCATGGTAGTTGAATTGATTTATAGTGAATGATATCAGTTTTATGATGTTATGTTACTTTTTAATCGAGTTTTAAACAAACTGGGAAACGCTTCACTTGATGATAACCTATCATGACTACCATCCAGAGTGGGAGGTTGTCACCAAAAAAAATGCTAAAAATTATTATGAGTAATTTCTCTGGTACATTTCTTCTAACCTTACCACATCTTGGTATACATTTCCATTCACTGTAGCTAACTTCCCCTGACAAAATCTTTCTCAATGACTTCTATTATAAATTCCTAAAATATTATGTGACAACATTATCTTTTTCCAAGAGACAGTCACTAGTTAGCCAAACATTCACTTTTTGACACTGCTACTATAAAGCCCACTCGGCTTAATTCCAACACTTAAAGTAAATCATTTTCGCGCTAAAATAACACGCACTAGTTGATGTCAGTGCGTTGTCAACGTCGCGCTGTAGCGAGCGGTCACCGCGCTGACGTGGTGACGGCGTTTACGTAGTGGTCGCCAGGTGCTGAGGTAAATAAACGCTAACACTTACACTAACTAAATGCTGGCGTGGGACATTCGGCGCTAACACTAAATGCTTTTAAGAAAAAAAAACTTTATTTATGAAATATTTAAAAATCGTAATACACCGTGATCTAAAAAAAACGGAGATTCTAACGCCATAATGAGTTGCACTTTATAAGTTATTGTACTACATGTGAGATGTTAACAACACGTTATTATACATACAGAAATAATGAATCATCTTATTTAATCTATACTTATAATAAATCTGTAGAGAGGTCAATTCTGTACATGATATATATTTTCAAAATAACTATCAGGGGGTAATTAGTGATCGATACTGATGCCAAAAATGCAATCAGTAAATTTTTTGTCTGTCTGTCTGTCTGTATGTTCCTTATAGAAACAAAAACTACTCGACGGATTTTAACGAAACTTGGTACAATTATTTTTCATACTCCTGGGAAGGTTATAGTATACTTTTCATCACGCTACAATCAATAGGAGCAGAGCAGTGAAGGGAAATGTTGGGAAAACGGGAGAAGTTGCTCCATTTCTTAAGCTTCCGTCGCGTGTGAAGCCTTAATGATTAAAGCTACATAGAAATCATTTATGACGGAAATGTTTTACATAAAATTATCTAAAAAATATCCCACAACATCATATGTCTATCTTTTATGGTTGACTCACAATAACACGTGTAACTCCCGATAGCTTAGCAGTTCGGAGCTTTCTGATTATATTTGTTTACTCTTACGTTTATAATACTCTCACTCATCCCTAATTAAAAGAAGTTAATATTATTACCTATTCAATAAAAAAAATATCATAGTAATCGGTATAGAAACACCAAACTTATACATGAAATACGCTAATAAGCCATCGCGCCGTCGCGCGTGAATACTGAATCATGCCATAAGGATTATTTTTGTGTAACGGTTGCCGCGCTCGACGCGGGTCGTGGCGGTAGGGTATAAAAAGGCGGGAGGTCCGAGCGCGAGCTTCATTCAATATTTTTGGCTGTTGATGCGTTCAGAGCGTTCGACCTTATTGACAGACAGTAATTGATATTAACAAACCGTGCTTATCAGCGCGACTTTTAGTCTTTAAATAGTTTATTTGAATTTCTTTTGTTGTTATTTTATAAAATAGGTATTAGTTGTTTTGGTAGTGTTTAAATATTCGTTCGAATTACAAATTATTAATAGTTTGCATTTTATTTATTTTTAGGTGAAGTAGTAGTAGAAGTAGAAGTAGTACGCATAGATTTTTAGATACCGATAGGTAAGTTTTGGGTGTCAGTTGTTTCTCGCATGGTCAGTTATATGTCGCTCTTTCCCGGGTTAGCAGTTCTAGAAATCTTTATGTTCACGTGCCGGACGGGTCAACTTTCAACATAGTTTACACAGCTATTAATAATAATATTCTGCGGTTCCTTATTGCGATATTTTTCAACAGTATTGTTGACATATTATATTTCCCTACTAAAATGCGAAAGTTAATCTGTCTGTTACATAAAAACCACTGAACCGTGAGGAAGGACATATGGTACTTTTTTACGAAAAACGACGAAAACGCGGACGAAGTCGCGGGCAAAAGCTAGTATGTAAATAAGAAGCTAGAATATTAAAAGATTTTAAATAACCCGAAATTAATTTTATTAGAAATTACCATTTTAAAATATCATAATTAAAAAGATGAATCGTAAACCTTGCAGCGTGTCTTCAAACTTCCTCGTTATTATGTCACACATGAGGCTTATTTTTAGTTACACAACTTTTAGGTAGACTGGTTTAGAAATTATATTCAGTATTATAGTATAATTCCTAACCAACTCCGTAATAAGGTAAACATACAAATTCCTTACCTTGTAAATATTAAGAACTTATAACTAACATCAACAAACTAAAGCAACTGCTATCAATACAATACATATACACACACATAATATACATACATATGATAAATTCTTAGCAACTGCTATCAATACATTACATATACACACATATAATACACCTACATACATACGATATATTCTTAGCAACTGCTATCAATACAATACATATACACACATAATATACGTACATACGATAAATTCTTAGCATACAAATTTCTACCAAACTTTACCTAATTAACATTTCGAGAGAAACCGTAGATGTTTCGTAGCGCGTAGAGGCTTCGTAGCGGCGTAGCAGCGTAACCTCGTAGCACCGTATGTTGTTGTTAGGATGTTGATTTTCCAAGCTTAAAATTACGAGAAGATATCGTTGTACAACTAGTTGTAAATTAATAATGATGTGAATGCTTCGGGAATGTTTGGTTTAGAACTATTCCGTATAATTTATGTTTTCCTACTTGTATGAATTATAATTCCACCTAATGATAATATGGAGGTGCTGCTGACTCTGTAATATTATGGTGGCATAGCTGTTGATGCTTTAAAATACCTCCTTAGTTCAGAAATGTTATTTTTTAAACGTTCAAAATATTTGAAAAAAAAAACCTTATGTTTCTTTAAGTAACATTATTAGAATTATTCGTACTTCTTCAAGTTATCGAAACCGACATTGAATATTATGGTAAAAAGATACAGCGAGAAAACAAAGACGGTTAATTTGCTCGTGACTTTTAAGTAGGTATAGTTGACATCGTAATTTCTTTACCACTCTTCAATCAATCAATCAATCAGTTTATTTGCATAATATGGGTTTAAAAAGATGTTATACAGGTACGGGTTCACCATATTCAGCTTGTTAGCATGCAAATTATAATATAGTATAGTGTCATAATATGTAAACAATTAGACCAGATCCTTAAAAAATAAAAAAATTATATACATTGATAGTCATCATTACAAATAGTTATCATGATATTAAAATAAAAAGTCAAATTCAATAAGAGCAAAATATTTAGATTAATTTAAGAACTATGCTGGGTAGATTACAATTATTTCAAACGACAAATAAATTTTGGATTACCATCAATTAATTATTAACAATGATTTCGTTACATTTTATGTTCGAGGTACTCCTTAACTGAATAGTAAGCCTCATCTATAAGTAGAGCTTGAAGTTTCTTTTTAAATAGATTTACATTTCTTGAACTGCGAACGTGCTCTTAGGTTGAAGGTCACTAGCACGTCATTAAACCTCAACGTTAATATTTTTACGTTTCAATCTTCGTGAAGTTTCGAAACCATTGAGAGTTTTTGTCAAAAATTATAAAGCATTTACAAGTTCGACTATACTATCAAAACAGTGCCTGTAATGAAATAATTGCCACCTAGAATAATTATCTCCGTATACAAATAACTTACAACCGACATAACAACCAACAATGTACATAATTTATCCCACAATATCGTATGGTGTACAAATTCCGTCATACATCATACGCGACGTCGCGGTCTGGTTATTGCGCTATATCGGGCTATACGGTGCTATGTTGGGCTATATTGCTGCCGGCACTCATCTTGCGGTCGTGAAGAATGTCAGCTTAATAGTTTATGTTACAGTGGGAGATAGTTTAAGGGTTATATTATTGTGTAGTGTGTAATTGTTTCAAACCGAAGGTATAATAACATCCTATAGTTAATCCAATTCCAAGATTAATTTGTTTTTTTGACAATATGTAATAATTATCTTTAAACCATTTGTAGTAATTTTAAACTTTGCCTTTGGTAGCATCTGCCATTCAAGTTTTTAAACACTTTTGTTTTCAAAATACTACAAAAAAACAAAAGACTACATAAACTTAATACTAGTAATATTATCGAAAATAATTATATTTGTTTAACAAACTATCACTGGGTGCTTGTTTTATCCAATCTATTATATACCTACGTATATTATGTTGCCGTGCCCTAACCGGGTTTCATGTTGGATCTTACTTACATAAATGTAACACCTACATGTACACATGAATGCAATAAAGAGTTTGAGTTTGAGTTTGAGTTTTGCTAGTCGTCGTATTGTTTAGGAGGTGCCTAGGTAATGACCACACATATTAGAGAAGTTTGGCCAGAAAATGCAGGGGATTCAAAGATACAAACAAAATGTTTCTATAGAAAAAATTACGTAATTTTCTCAGGTTTTGTACCGCTCTAGAAGTTATTCATGATCAAAAAAAAAAAATATCATGACGTAGTGCAGTTGGACCCATCGGTCCAACTGCACTACGCCATTATATATATATATATTTTTTTATGTTAAGTATAGTGTCAATGTCAGATCAAGATACGTGTACATGTAATTATGTTACAGGACTCGGTTGTCAAACAGTCATGATCGTGTTGTTTGTAATGCATAGAGCCATGTTGGCGTGACTTCAATGTTGTTATATTATGACATGATTATCTCATTTTATATACAAGCCTATTGTTACAAACCATATGGACAATATGATAATTCGATTGGTAATATTTAATGCTCAAAGTGAAAGTATTTATTTCAATAAATCATTTACAAGCACTTTTAAATTGTCAAAAAGTCGGTCTCGTAGTCAGAAAGTTGAAGCTAGTTCCAAAACGTAGATTTCTATGGAGAAGAACGAGCAAGAAATTCCGAGAACAATGGACACTCTGAACTTACTTTAAATAACGTCTAGATATTATTATGTTTTGCAACAGATTTCAAGTTTGTATACAAAGTAATATTAGATTATTCTTTTGTTTGATTTAACTCTTTAGACGAAAAAGTTATAATAGCCAATTTTGAAGTTGACACAAAATACAATATAGTTTTTCTTTGCAAAGTGCTAAACTTGAAATTAGCTGATCTAAACTCAGACAATAGTAATATGCTATGAAACTAAAATACTATTGTTATTGAATTTTATATCCATACATACAATATTGTTACTTCAAATCGATTTTCGATTGGCAGCATTGGACAAAAGTAACAATTGTAACATAAAATTGGATAAGATGAACACTTTTAGGGATCTTGCGTATTACGCTGCCACAACCACGACTTGTCACACGACTATCTACGATTGGTCGCAAGACCTCCGACCTAGAAGAAAGTTTGGCCGCACGCCTGGTGGTTCCAGCAAGTTTTGCTCAAGATCGCGGCCGGTCCTATGAAAAATCGTGCTCGTGGCTGCGTACTACGCGAGGTACCTGTATTTTTTTACCTGTACAGTACACTGTCCAGCTACTGAAAAAGGTGTGGTGTTTTTCACTGCTCACTGAACGTTACCTTATTTCACACCAAAAAATCTTGATTCTATTATACTTTTTACGCAAGTGACCGAAGTTTATGAAAAAACCACAACAACATTTCAACTTGACAACCAGTTAACAAACTTTTTCTCCAACCTCATTTAACATTATTAACAAAAAAAAACATAAACTAAACGCCAAGAAAGTACAATCACGGAAAAAATCCGACGACATTTTTATATTAAACCTTCTACACGTTAGTCGGTCGTGTCGTTTCAAATCCGTATTTCCATGCAAATGAACTCAGTGGGGTGTAGGTAACGAGGGAACTGTACAATGTTATTAAATTCTCATTTTGTTGCTTCGACGACTGAATCGGCTTAGTGTAGCGGGTAATTCTGTGGAGGTACACGATTTGTTATAGTGCTGTTGAGTTAGGTGGGTTAGTAATCAGGAGATGGGATAGTTCTGTTTCAGTTGAGGGTCTGCAGAATTTCAAGATGCCTGCCTACCCTGTTTCCAACTATGTTGGGGTTGGCTTCCAGACTAACCGGATGCAGCTGAATACCAGTATGTTACATGGAGTGACTGCTTAACTCACCTCCACAACCCAGGTACACGATATCACGATACCCCTTGGCAAGACTGGTTCTCAGAGTTTTGGGCTTCTGACTACTTGTAACGATTGTCAAAGATCTACCTATGACAGCCAGGACCAACTGCTTAACGTACTTTCCGGAAGAATCTCGAAGGATCTCAGTATGTAATGGATGGTCACCCATCCACGGATTGACCTCGGCAAGCGTTGCTTAACCTCAAAGATCGACTCACGCGACTGTTATTATTTAGCCACGAGCTGTTGAGTTAAGCGGGTTAGTAATTAGGAGATGAGATATAGTTTTGTTTCAGTTTAGGGGAAGTAGGATTTAAACATGTCTGGTTAAAAAAATATTGAACCTATTACCATACAGGCTAATGATCCAGATCTTTGATTCAGTGACCAGTAAGTGGCTGATCTATTTCAATCGCAGAGTACGAAGACGCCTCGGCGGACGCTACTTGAGGTGGCAATTTCAACACTTTCCATAAAAATCAAGCTTGTCGGTGTTCACACGTCTTACTCATACTTCAACACAAATGCTGTATAAAAACTGACGGCTTTGAGTTCCAACCCGTGACACATAGTAATGACAACGTACTTTCGGCACCACGAATTTTATTCGTTCAGTCTTCTCTAAACGCTGCCGGTGTCGCCATTCCGTGCTCTGTGATTTAAATCCAGCGTTGGATTTAAGATGCTGGACTGGATTGAAAAGTCGTCACATTGGTCAAAATATCGATCCTGTGGACTGCCCCTATATTTTTTATTTATTTATCCTATATTGTCCCACTGCAAGGCAAAAGTCTCCCCCATCCTATACTTGGACTTGTTCCTGACCGATTGGCTGGAGAAGGCACAACATAAAGAAAATTGGAAAAGTATCCAATTATTATTATTTGCATACATAGTTAGTTAGTCATTGTATTTAGTACCTAGTGTAAATAGTTAATTGTGTTAAATACTGTTGTTTTTTTTAAAATCAACAGTAAAATTGAAATTAATGAATTATTATTATCAAAAAAATCTTGATAGTTCAACAAACGACTAATTCATAACCAACCAAATACCACCGTAATATGTTGTAAATTATGTACCAGCCTAAGTGGTTACTATCAAAATGGACATTGTTGAGTTACGGCTAGCAAATTGAAATTGATTTTCCGGTTGTCTGTACTGTTTTCATCACACTGGATTTTAGATCTGTATTATTGTCACTTCGTAGGATAAAAATTATGTTAATGTATAAACTGATTGGCGCAGATATGGTGGAAATTAGTCTCAAAATGAACTTTTTCTCAAGGAGTTCTAGGTAGGTACTAAACGACAGTATCATCTCTGTAATCAGAATTCAGATTTGCCATGCGAAATTTGATGGCAAATCTTCAACTCAATTCAACCTATCGCAATCCATTGCTGACCATATGGCCTCTCTCAAGCTGCACCACAACACTTTGTCCTCCACCTTCCGCATCCAGTCTGCCCCAGCCACCTTTTTAAGCTGGAGGGCCCACACTACGCTTGCCGAAACGCGGTCTCCACTCCAGGAGTCGTCCGCTCCACCAGCCAGTCTTAAAAGGATTACGGAATTCAAAAATAAATACTACTTTAAAATATCAATCTGCCTAGACTTTTCCCAACTTTATTGGATCGGCTTCCAGTCTAACCGGATTCAGCTGAATACGAGTATTTTACATGGAACGACTGCCTATCTGAACTCTACAACCCATTAACTGGCTAATACGATACCCCTTGGTAAGACTGGTTGTCAGACTACTTTAAAAATATAAAAGCGAAAAAATTTTACGGAAATAATTAATTCTAAAAGAACTCGAAGAAATCTAAAATCATTATATAATTACAATTTTGAAGAAATAAAAAGACCATATAAAATAACCTATTAACCCCATTAGGCGATGGGTCTATTATGTTCGTAGCAATACTGTTTGGTTAGAAACCAATACACCCACGCACAAATAAATGCTGTTTTTTACTAACAGTACATTTTGGTATTCGACACAAGATATAAACTGAGCGATAGATGTTTTTTAAATACTTATTTAAAGTTTTATGTAACTATAACCCGCGCCATTATTTTCTTTCACAGTAGTGGAAACGCAAGAAAGAAATATTATGAACACCAAAGGAAAAGTAACAGTAAGAAGTATGAAACGAATTGAAAATGGCGGCCAAACACAGGCTTATCATGCTCTTTCAATCGCATAGTAAAAATGTAGCATGCACGGTGTGTGTGCATGTTTGTGTGTGTGTGCGTTTGTGTGTGCGTGTGTGTGTGTGTATGTGTGTGTATGTGTGTGTTGTGTGTGTGTATGTGTGTGTTTGAGTAATGTGCGAGTGAGAGGCAATGATTACCGCCGCCATTTTTAATTCGTTTCTCTCTTTTTACATGTACATTTGCCTTAGGTAGGCGTTTTTATTTCTTTGCATGATATTCTTGCGTTTCCACTGCTTTGAAAGCAAATCAAATCTGATGAATCCCAACTCAACTTATAGTAAATCATTAACATTCAAGTAACATAATTATTAAGTTTTGAAAACAACCGCATACTTTAATAAGTTTTTGGACGAAAGAGGGACAGGGTGTAAAGTTCACTCATCCACCATAAAAAAGGGAGGATCCTCCAACCAGAGAGGTGTCGTGTCTGGCGGGCACCTGCCCAACAATTGATGTCAGAGTATTTATGTATATGGTGTTGGCGCGGTGAACTCTAACTACGCAATGCAGTATTTGTGTGACGTCAGGTTTTTGATGCGTAGTTCGCATGTGGCTATGTAGATGTCGCCACGAGTTGAAATTGGTAATTTTTTTCCATGTATTTAAATTAGCTAGCTAGTACACAAGAAATGTACCATGGAAAGTTATTTCCACCTACCAAATAAATGACACCTTGGTATCAATTTAAACTACCGTTCATTCTATCATTAAAACCATTCATAAAAAAAAATCTCATTACTCACTTGGTAACTGCACTGGGAAATTAATCCATACATCTATAATAAAAGTAGAATCCGGTGTCTGTACATCGAAGAAAAGTAATAAAAATAGAAAGGGGGTAACTTAAGAACGGTAATAGAATAAACCAGCGATTTTTTTAAATTATTTTCCGTCTATCTGTTAGAGATTAATCTAGAGCAGAATATAAACTTTGTTTAATTAAAATCGGATGTTGCAAAAAAAGTTACTCGTAAACTGTTTGAAGTTACATATCAAATAATAATTTCTAGCGTTGAAGACCTAAAGACCTCACAAACGATTGTTTAAAATAAAGTGCGAGCAAAGCCGCCGGGGGTAGCTAGTGTGTAATAATACAGGAATGTTTTTTGTAAAGACATTATTTTAATGGCGATTTATTATTGCAGTTTATTTCCCATTCACTGCGCCTCTTTCGGTTTTAATATTGAAATATTGGACTACCTTCTTGTAAAATATCTACTCAGAATTATGTATCTTACCACAAAAATATAGTAGTACGTCCTTTATTTAATTAAAAAAATACTTATAAATTATATTTTTAAATATTAGAATATAAAAAATATTTAAAAAATAAAAAATAGTGGCTCACCGGTATCGGGAGCAGGGTCCAAGCTACCGGCGGTCAGGGCTCCAGAGAGAGGAGCCTCCTGGCAATGCGAGCCGCGTCCAGGACTACCGCTCTCTGAATCGAGCCCTTGATACAGCTGCCCAACGAGAGCCTCCTTAGGTGTTGGTCGAGGCTCTTGGCGATTAAGCCTTTTATTGCAGATTATATATATAGATAGCAGATTTAGCTGATACGACTATCGGCACAATGATCGCTGAGTCCACATCCCACATGTCGACAACCTCGCGAGCCAAGTCAAGATACTTGATTTGTTTATATTTCTCGGCTTTCACGAGGTTCCCGTCATAAACCTGATATAGTGGTGGTGGATCGAGTAGAGGTGCGCACAGTGATTATAGACATAACGGTCCCATGTCTATAATCACTGAGCGCCGCTCTACTGTATCACCACTATATCAGGTTAATTGACAACAACCGTCCTGTCAGTGATGGTGGATCGATCGTGATATTTCCATCTTCGAGAACTGGGTCGGGCACATACCTGTAGTACGGCACTTCAGATTCCACAAGACTGTATTTCAGAGCAAGCTGCTGATGGATAATCCTGGCTACAAGGTGTGTGTACAGGCTTGCTTTAACCAAGGAGAGCGGGATGAAACCCTTGTTCACCGTGACCACATGTCGATGCATGCCCACGTCAACTAGGAAACTAGGAAATATTCCTAGAGACTGCATATCTCGCGATTGTGGAGGATCCTAGCATTTGAAAAGTCTCGACCTCCGCACTTTCAAGGGATATACAGTCTCATTACCGATGACCGTGGGTGATGGATTCGATATGCAGTCAGCAGCTGTGGTAGTACTTATTATTATTATTAGTTAGGAGAAAATTAAAAAGTATTAGTACATATTTCTGAACATATTTTTTTTTGGTGAATCATACTTGATTGTTTCTTTAATCTGTCATCTTACTCGTAAGTAATATCAATGATAATATTTTTTTTTTTTACATATACACAATTCTTAAAGTTTCCCAGTTTTCCATTTTCTATTTTATGTTCATGTATTGCCAAAGTAGTTAGAATACATAAATACAATGGCGCTAATAGCATTACTATTTTATTTCTCGCTGAACTTTATCTAGATTCGCTTTAGATAGTCGTAGGTAGGATCGCTATCGCTTATGCCTTTTACCTCTGAACCCATAACCTAAACGCTCCTGTGAATTTAAACGACGTGTTAAAAAAGCGAATTCTTTTATAGGGAATAAAATAACATTAAGTAGGCAAGTTTATAACCAATCGAGCCCCTTATTATGTTAGTCATGTAAAGGTATGGTCACAAAAATACTTGCTTCAAAAAAAAAAAAAAAAAAACTATACAAAAATTATACACGATTATACTCAGGCCAAAAGCTTATTTATCGAAAGAAAATTAATGAAAAGATTTAAAATTAAAAGTTTAAAGTTCTATAGTTGTCCGTAATTTGTCTCTGACTGATTCATTGAAAAGTGATAGGTGAACAACATGCAGGTTTGTAGAATTCCTTTTTTAAGAACCTTGTTTTATTCATAACAGATCTCTAGCATCTGAAAAAGGTTGTTTGTTGACGAAATCCTCCTACGCTAGCCGATACGCGGTCTCCACTCCTATTTACGATAGCGTCCTCAAATATTGTAGATTACTATCCAATATCGACAGATCCTTTATCTGCACCAAAACGTTCCTATTTTTTCTATCACAAATCGGCTCTAGTATGGCCGTACCTTTACACTAATAGTATTGAGTTTAAAATTGCTTTGTTATTTTGCTTGCGACCCTCGCGCCAAAGTCAGACAATTTCATTAAATAGTGTTTACTTAAGTATCTGAACAACACGTTGTTGGGGCCCTTATTTAAAATGGAGGCTTTTATTGCACATATGATGGTATACACGACTAACAAACATATTTAAATAAGTTTGTTAGTGTTTTATGTTATCTTGAGGTTTAATCGACTTGCTTCAGAAGCGTCGATACGAGTTTTGAATTAAATTGAGATTGAGAAAAAAGAAGTAGATATTTCAATGGTTTTTAAATTATGGTTATTATGGTAGTCTTGATAAGACGAAAAATAACACAAATTTAGTTTGTTGATGATACAGTGGTTGTTTCGAATGGAACAATGGCACTGTATCAGAATTGAGCTCAGTGATGACGTGCAGTCAAAGAGGAAATCCAGCCTGCAGTAAGATGGCATAGGATGGTGATGAATATAGACTAACAGTAAGAAAACATCGTGACAAAATGAGTATTTACTTTAATTTTGTTTCAAGGTATTTTTTGGAACCAATTTACAGAAATAAATATGACTTATTCAAATTAGACTGAGAATGAACACTTTTTGAACGTCAATATTACATAAGACAGTCCCCCAAAACGCTCGCGTGTCACCACTTACTAGTGCTTTAGCTGGGAAGAAGAAGTGGCGCAATAAACTCCTTAGCAGCACAGTTTTCTGTTCATTTAGATGATCATGATTCTATACAATGTAGTATGCAAAGTAATAATTAACATTAACACAAAACATTAAATTAAATTATTTGCCATAATTATGTCAAAAATAATATTATATATGTCAGGTAGGACCGGCCAAATATACCAACAAAATAATTAAACGCCAAATATACCAGCAAAAGCAATCAGATTGTGTTAATGTGGTTTATCTGTTTATTCAATAAACCTTTACATCAATCAATCAACTCGGCCTATCGCAGTTTACTGCTGGACATAGGCCTCGCCTAGGCTGCGACAGAACAGCCTGTCTTCCCTGCCAACCTCTACATGAATAAAACACTACACAATGAGTATATTTTTTCTCTCGTAACTACGAAACTCCCTTGTATTGACTCAGTTATCAACTGATATTACAAATCCTTTTTTTATCAAGGCTTGCATTTCTAATTTCTTCAACGTCTCGGTAGGTGGAATCTTGAAAGAGATTCTTGTTCAATGATTGCGGTTGCGATAGAGGAATACCTTTGGGACCATCCGCTAATATGGATCGGTAACTGAGTGAGTGGAACTGGCTTCATTCATTCATTTGCACTTTGACTGGAAATCTTATTGATGGTTTAATATTGGCTCGTAATCAGAACATGATGGTTTTTAGGGTTCCGTACCTCAAAAAGAAAAATGGAACCCATATAGGACCACTCGTGTATCTGTCTGTCTGTCCGTCTGTCACAGCCTATTTGCTCCGAATCTAATTGACCGATTAAATTGAAATTTGGTACACTTATGTATTTCTGTGACCCAAACACACTTTCATTTGGGTCACTTTTGGGAGGCAAATAAGAAAATTTAAAAAAAGTTTTGCGAGCTGTACCGTGTGACATATCAAATGAAAGGGCTTATTGCGAGAATCTCAAATATTTTTTTTAAAATTATATTAAAATAAATACTTTTAAAGATATTTACGAAAATAGATGAAAATTGACCATTATCCCCCTTATCTCCGAAACTAATGATCTTAAAATTAAAAAAAAAATACAGAGAATAGTTCTATGCTTATAGATTACAGGAAAACCTATAAGAAGTCTATGGTCTTAAAATAACATGGTAAATCACTCAATATTGTGCGTACAAACTTGTCGAGCAGTTGCAGTCGCAGCTGGAATGTATGGTGCGAACATGTTTTTCAACTATAATGTTAAGTTTGTTCTTGGGATAAATTTTATTCATCCCAACTACGGAACCCCTCATTGTGCGTGGTCCGACACGCACTTTACCGGATTTTTAGCACTCTACACTATTTCGTAGCAGTGGTTAACTTGTTGAATGCTATAACATTGCTGCAATGTAAATGTTACGTACAAAATATTTCAATGAAGCAAAATATCACGAAGAGATCGTAATTATTGTAAGTAATTTTACGTAAAATATATTTTTCAAGACTTCGGTTATTGCTAAGAAAATATATAATTTTAATTACTAGCCTGATGGTGAACTAATAGGAGTTGAAGTAATCTAAATAAAGTTAGTTAAGCCATCATACAAAATAACATCAATAAAAACAATCCAATATACAGATGTGTACCTATCAGAGTACTTTTCTTGTAGTAATTGGAGGTGTTTCAACTAGCCTATTAAGACTTAATTCTTGGTGTAACGACGCAGAAGAACAAGCGCCGCATCGTGGATATCTGTGATTTGGAATATACGGGACACTGTGTTGGACGTAGACGCTGCGTGTTTGCAAAGTCGAAAAGCAAGAATTTTATAATGGACTTAAAGTGAAGGTTTCACATTGTTAGTGTTAACTAATGTGATGGGTTATTGGGTTACTGCTGCTCCCGGATTTATAAAAACTTGGAATTATTTAAACCATCTGGCTTTTTAGGCTTTAAGCTGCGGAATTTTGAATAGGCTCAACAATTGGAAATAAATATGCTGTTTAAAATGTTAAAATAAAAAATCTAACAACAATAAGGAAAAGAAAAACTAGGTTTCACCACAGATAAAGTGGGAAGCAAGATTCAAATAATTTTTAAGTTCAAGTAGGTTGTACTGAACAAACAACAAATATTCTAAAAACATGAATTTCAACTACATATTAAAAATCTAAAATGAATACGCATAACGTGTGGATGTACTAAAATACATAATTAACCAAAATTTAACACGTAGTTAATTAAAACCCACCCAACTAGCAGTCACCTCCATAACTCATCAGCTATTGAACACCTATTATTGCCTCCACTCGAGCCGCCATTGCGCCAAGACGACAGCTCATAAATCACACTCAATGGGGTTGTAACTCTACACTCTTGTTTACAGGTAATCAGATGCCGGCAGTCAAGGTTAATGACCTGTGCGTGTGTCTTTGGGGTGTCACTTATTGAGTAGATGTCACTGTGAGAGTTTAATGTTTTTGTTTTGCTTTTAACATAGTTCTATCTTCATGGCTGTATTGTCAAAGAAATAGGCAGATTGTGCATGATAATTACTACAATACACTTGATTTCACAATTGTCCGTCATAGACTGTTACCACTGCAATAGATTAACAAATCGTCAATGGCAGGACTTTTCCTATTATGGATCCATTGGACGATACGTTTTGCTGCCAGCTTTATCATAATCACTGCTAAAACGGATGATTGATGGCCCCTAGTGTCTGATGTGATGATTGATTCATGAATAGACGTGTACCTAATGTACGCCTTAGAAATACCTGCTTTAATATCAACCGCAACGCCCCGTCTCAATTATTCCCCACTACATTTTCATTTTTAGTCGTCGGACTGAATCGTAGCGGAGCAATTCTTTTAATTGCCCCACGTCTCGCGGGGCACGACTGCGGGGAGGTGGGGGGCTGGAAATTGGACCCATTTAAAGTTTTTCGATTTACCCAGACTCGTCTAGTGTAAAGATATGTTGGGGTTAGCCATCCCGTGGGTGTTGAGCGGCTCCAGCTTGGAAGCTGTTCGCTGGTAAGCTGGGATATTGACTGTTTTATTTATGGACTTGGGAAGTTTGTGGTGCAATTTTTTTGGCCTCCTTTCTAGGAAGCAAGCCTCATCTTTAAGGTAAACAAAAGTTGCGCGAGATTATTTCAGCAACATGTTTGTAAGTTGCTAAAACATGCTGTTAGAAACTTTGTTTTATTATTTATTAGCTTTTGTATGTCTGAAATTATCCCACGGGAACGGACTACCGGAATAAAAAGTATTCTTTATTATACTTAGGTCATGTTCAACTTGTGGGCCAAATTTAATCCAAATCCGTTTAGTAATTACGGCGTAAAAAATAACTGATAGACAAACAGATCGTATTTTAGTATTTATAATAATTTATGGAAATTAAGGCTGTGATAGAAATATGTTTTCATTTAAACTTAAGAAATTAAGGCTTCTGATTTATGCGGATTTGGTTTCAAACCCTGGAATGAATAAATGTAACAATTACCACCTAAGCAACCATAATTTTCTGAAATACCATGACCATCAAAACCACATTTCAATCTTTTAAACCTATCCAATGTTTCCTAATCACATTGAAAGCCAGGGTAGCAAATCTAGCGTAACATCATTTTAATCTAGTGACGTTCCAGTTCAGTTTACTAGGTAACGCGATTACTGCTAGCCTTGTGTTGGCTCGAGCGATTTTCCAATAAAACCGTTTGGGTTGTTCTTGGTTTTGTGAATCTGATACTGGGGTACCTAAAAGTGTTGCAGTGTATAATGTACCACTTGTTGAAAACAACTAAGATATTTTATAAAATACCTTACTAAAATAACAAAACAAAAAAAAAATGGAATAATATGTTCACAATAAAATTACTTAAGCGGCTTATGCAGTGAGACGAGATGAGATGTTAAAATGACGTTATAACTTTTCTTTAGAGAATCTGTCAAAATTTGCTCTTTGAAAGGACCCATCTGTGGCAGTGCTTCAAAGTAAAAGAGCATCACCACCCTGTGACATATTACCTCACGAGCTCACATTAACTTCACTTCCACACTTCTAACACCACAACGCCTCCCATTCACCATCGCACAATGGAACCTCCATTAAAAGGTCCAACTACCTAAAATGGCCAGCATGGGCAATGAGCCCCCATCATTTGCCAGCAATGGTAACATAACAATGACACAGTAACGAGGTGTCATTGTCCTCGCAAGATTGATTGTTCACAAGTTTTGATGAATGAATAAGAGAAATATGCTCCGTGATGTATTACCTCCATCTAAATCTGATTACGTGTGAATTTAAATCAGGTTGCGTCGAGTTTTTGAAGGATTGTTTTTTGCAATTTGGGGGCGTGTTAATAAACCATTTTTAGGAAAGAGTGGGATCTGAAAAGAGATGTGAAAATGAAAACGGCATCTGAAACTAATACGTTCGATAATGGGGTATCGTAATACCCAGTAACTGGGTTGTGGAAGTCTCATAAGCAGTCGCTCCATATAAAATACTGGTAATAAGCTGTATCTGGTTAGACTGGAAGCCGACCCCAACATAGTTAACGGAAGGCTAGGTGATATAGATGATGATGAACAAATTAAAACTGCTGTCATATGGACAACTAATTCATAACATTTTTACATAAGAACTTGTTCATAAGAGAATTGTTGTTTTGGAACAAATCTATAGATTGTATTGTATTAATGATTCTAATTATTATAATTCTGTTAATACATAATTATAGACGCGAATCATATTTTGATCAAGATACAACCTGACACTGACCTACAAATTGCAAATAACGTAAGGAAATTTGAATTTCACGGGCTACAACTGTGGATCCACCTTAACGTCCTTCGTCATCTTAAACAACGCGACCGTCATTCAGTTCAACAGAAACAACACTAAAGGAAAACTCTCTACTTTTGCTTCCATGCCCGCATGCGGTTAGTCGGCCGGTATGATGATAGAAATTTTAACATACACAACCAATTCTATGGATGTTTAAGAGCTGCAAACAAGCGCCTTCCATTGTTTTATTTTAAGTTCGCATTGCAAGCTTTCCCAGCAGAGTTTTAGTATAACGCAAGTGAGGGCGGGTAAATAACGCACTTAGGTTTTTCAAAGATAACTTCACAATTTGTCTCTGCAACCGCATGCGGGCACGACTAACTATCCCAACAAGAGTTTACCCCCTAACTTCACGGTCGTTAGTCGCGTCCAATTTCGTAGAACTGTAGTTCTCAAGTCCCAGAGTCCAACGAGATTGTATTCCGAAGGTTCCATTACCGATCTGACATGGCAGTGGTGGTGGCAAGTTGGTAATAGCATTACAAAGTTTGCTTAAGAGCGTGTAACGTGTGGCCGGGGCATAACGTCTAGGGCACACGAACTCGGCGCTAATTCGATTGCCGTCGACGCTGGCGGCTGAAAAATAAGTTTGGGTTTTAGTTTATGGTGTTACAGGTTGTGTGTACACGGCTTTATTTGGTTGTGGTGTAGAGGTGCTTGAGATTTTGTTATCAGGTTGTTTTTGGGTGGAAGTGTTTTTATTTGTATTTGTGTGATTGCGTGTGCGTTTCGTGTTGTTACAGTTTCGCTAAGAAATATTTGTGATGAATTAACATACCTTATCTAGGTTTTATCTTGCTAGTCAAACGAAAATGAATAGTAACAACTAAATAATTATTCAAAACCGTTTCCCTTTCGTACACACTAACCACGCATTATTGCTCACGACAACACAACATCCTTCCCCAATGTACATAGACCTACACGTTAACAGAAGCGGCAGCTATTAGCAAAACGTAAAGGCGTTCGCACAAGCTGATTGCAGACTGAACTTAACACACTCAAGAAGTGTCATTAAGTCGAACATCACTTCGCAATTTCACTGCTAATTTACATTTTCGCCTCTAGATGCTTAATAAGCCCTCGCGAGTTCGTAAAGTACCCTGTAATCTTTGCTCGAGCGGTTATAGCCGGATGAAAGCGGCGCGAACCAGTTATAACCAGACTAAGGCGGCTGCAACCGGATTATGTGACGCTGTTTCTGATAGATTTGCATTTTGTTTAATTTGTTAGTGTTCTAATCTGGTGTTTATGAGTCTTCATTTGAATAATTTTGAATTATTCATGATGAATTTAGATTACATTATTACAGCAATTTATAGCTGTAAAACAATTTAGGGAAGTCTTGTGTTTGTTCGGTAACGTTATACTTGTAAATCGTCAACAAAATGAATGCATTTCCATTTTAAACATGCAACGATAAACCTTTTTTTTGGCTTGGAAATTATCAAATTACTTCTCCCGCTCTGGGCGGAGCGTGTTCCTTCAGTTACCTGTACGTTGCCAGAGGCCACGGTGACCCTTTTGGACTTTTCCGCGACCCCGGCAGGCATCGGTCCTAGCGGACCCCGTCAGTTGTGCTGACATCTCTTTGAGGCGCGCGTGGAACACAACGCGCCGTCGACCCGGGCCTGGTCCTTATCGGACGGCGAGCTACCCATTGCTCACCGTCCGCAAGCCCACGCCTAACGTGGCCGGGAATCGGCCTACGATTCCCGACGCCCAGGGCGCCTGCTGCGGCGATGCAACGATAACCTTACAATTAAATAACGTATAAAATTGAGCTATAAGACACTAGACATAAACTTAAAGAATAACTTAAAAAGATCTTCATGTTTATTTTCACACAAATCAAATAAACTACTTAGGATCCTATACCTCAATTTTAACTTCAAAAACTTTCCAAAGACTGAAAGACCGAACACCCGATAGCACCTCCGTACAAAGTCACATCGCCCCTCAAAAGTTAGGGTGTACACAGTAATTATAGACCAAGAATTGACAGTAATTTTGGAGAAGGTACCATCTTCAAGTAGAATGAAGAGAGTCCTATGCTCAGGTACAGTAAATAATGCAGGCCTAAAAAAGTATAAAACCAACTATGTTCGAATTTATAGAAGAGTTATTCAGCAACTCAGGAAAAATGCTATAATAAATAATTTAAATACGGCTACAAATATAACTAAACGGACGTGGAAACTTGTTAATGAATGTACTAAAAAATCAAAAAACAGGCAATGTAGAAACTTAATCCTAAAAGTGAACAACAAAATGATAACTGATCCCCGGCAGGTCGCAAATCACTTCATTGACAGTTTTGTGTACAAATCGTCTCTCGCTAGCAAGGAAAAAGAAAGAGCGATGAGTTTTCTAATAGAGAGTACAAAAAGGGTAGAAAGTGTTTTAACCTTTTGTACAACTACACCATCTGAAATTGCAAAGATTATTAGCAAAATGGCCAATAAGAAATCTTGTGGGTTTGATGATTTACCAATATCGATCTTGAAGGAGAATATAGACTCTTTGGCAGTCCCACTTTCTAATTTTTTTAATAAATGCTTCGAAGAGTGTGTCTTTCCAGACCAGTTAAAATTGGCCAAAGTAGTTCCTATATTTAAAAAAGGTATTAAGTCTAATCCGAAAAATTACCGACCTATATCCCTTTTGCCAACCATATCAAAAGTATTTGAGAAAATCATTAAAACGAGACTGATGGTACATTTAAATGCAAATAAAATTATTAATTTAAGACAATTTGGGTATCAGAAAGGCGTCGGTTGCTCAGATGCAATAAATACTCTTATAAATGACATAATTAATAAATTAAATGACAAAATGAAAGTGGCAGGGCTATTCATTGACCTTAGCTCTGCTTTTGATACGATTGACTATGAATTATTATTGACTAAACTTGAATTTTATGGCATCAGAGGCAAATCCTTACAACTTTTAAGATCCTATTTACATAATAGACAAATGTTTGTCGAAATAAAAAACATCGATGATAGTAATCAAGAAGTCATATACACCTCTAAAATTACAAACATAAAACGTGGTGTGCCCCAAGGCTCTATTTTAGGACCTATATTATTTATTATTTTTACAAATGACTTGCTTAATTTTATGCATTATGTTCAACCAGATGTAAAACTGGTTGTATTCGCAGATGATACAAATATAATAGTTGGGGCGAATGATTTAAAAGAATTGACCAAAAATGTTAACAAAAGCCTAAAAAACCTCTGCGAGTGGTTTACAGCCAATAACCTTTTGTTAAACACAAGTAAAACGAACATCATTTTATTTAAGACTACAACTCGCCATAATGACACTTTGGATATAAAAATCAAAGAAGACAAGATCGAATTAGTGGACAAAGTTAAATTTTTAGGCATTACCATAGATATGTATTTTAATTGGAAACAGGAGTTAGCTGCTATTGACGCTTCAATATCATCAGCATGTTATGCTCTCAGGAGCCTTAGAGATATGTTAGATATAAAGCAACTCAAGGCTATATATTACGCGCTGGTAGAATCTAGACTAAGATACAGCATAATGCTTTGGGGAAACAGCTACAGTTATAACTGTGAGAAAGCGTTTATTTTACAGAAACGAGCCATACGAACTATAGTCAGGATCTCACAAAGAGACTCATGTAGAGAGCACTTTAAAGAATTGGACTTTTTAACAGTACCTAGTTTGTATATATTGATAATCTTGAATTACTTGGCTAGGAATATTCATGAGTATGAATCTCAAGAGGAGCGTAAGATAAGAGAAAGCACAAGAAGGAAAGAAATTAAACACAAGATGGCACCGAAATTTAACATAGCTAAGCACTGTTCCAGATACCAAGCAGTAGAGTTATTTAATAGGTTACCAACTGATTTAAAATTATTAATTTATAGCTCGCACTCTTTTAAAACTAAATTAAAGGCCTTCTTGTTGGAAAAATGTTTTTACTCGGTATCGGAATTTATTAGTGATAAAAGTAGTCACTTAAAATAATAGCAGTTGAACAGATTAAATGATTCTAAATTATATAATTATACTATGCTCATTACTAAGACCTTAGCGAAATGATTTCTAATTTTTTTTTTTTTTTTTACTTTGAATTTGACATACTTGCTAATAATTGGACATTGAATTTGACATTATACTTGCTTTATATTTCACATTGTAATTGATTGATAATAATAAATTAGACTTTTTATCGGACACTGTACCTGCTATGAACCAGATATTGTATTAATTGTGTCTTTGTATTATTTTGCTGACATTGTATTAATTTGCTTAATGTAATTGTTTCTGCATGTGTTACTTCTCTTTTTAATATGTAATGTTCAACACAATGTAAATTGTTAATGAATAAATAAATGAATGAATGAATGAATGAAACCAGGTGAAATTTTTTAATTAGTAATCCTAAATTACCTTTACTGTTTTTGATAAAAATAACCGTCTGCGGTTTTGAATATCAATCTGGGAGTTTCAAGGATTTCCCAAAAGCAATACGAATATATTGCACATGCATTTATATCATTTTGTGAAAATATTCATGAAAAAATATTATTTTGAAATCACCTACCCAGACAAACTGTGTTTCAAAAAAATATGTTTCCGTAATTTCAGCAGTGAATAAGTACCTCCTCCAAAATTACTACTCCCTGACTATTAAACCAGCAGCGCTATCCAATTGGGGGCGTCGCGAGCTAACCTTGTTTGGGGGTTCTTTGAAGAGGTTGCGGCGCGAACCACTAGATGGCGCTAATTGTAACTAAGTTGAAGAAGTAGGTTTTGCGGTTTGGTTCGTCTTTTGCAAATTTTTTGTTTTGAGGAGATATTTCGTGATTTGTGTGAGTGATTTTATACATGCTTCGCTATGAAATTCGGGTATGACCAGTCAAAGTATAAACAATTATCACGTTGAATAGTAGGTACCTTTACGTTAACATGTTGATTGGTAAGATATTATCAACTTGAAACTATAAAAATGAGCATAATTCTGACTTAATCAAATGACGATCACAAGTTTTGTTTGTGTTTTTCAAAACATTCGTAACGCAAAACACCTAAGAACGAACCCACTTTTTAAAATGACAATGCTAATTTTCTTAATACCATTAAACACTAAAACAACAAAACTCCTAGTAAACAGCTAAAAAGCCTAAATATTTAACTAAAATTCCTATACAAACATTAAAACATCCCGCCTTTTCAACGTTATTCCATTTCATGAGCAAAATTCGCACGACGACGCTCGAAACCCTTTCGCCGTTTTAAAAATTAACTCCTCACTTAATTCGGTTCGTTTCTGAGTGGGTTATTGAATTAGTGAACTTAAGCCAACTATCCAGCTAAGTGGGTTAAACTGGCCAGCAGTGGAAGTCGTTGGACACCGAAAATGTTCCCGTTAAGACGTTGTCCAATTTCATTTTGGAGAGTTCGGGTTTCTGTGGTTTTGGTTGGGTATGTGAGTGCTTTGTGTTAGTAGAAGATTATTATTTGGATAATGTGTTGTTAAAGTTTTATTTTATTACAAAAAAAAACTGTGGCTTTAAACTTACCCAAAAATTCTTTGAATTCCTATGTACCTACAGTAAAACTCAGACCGCTGTCAACCGTGACGTGAGGCCTGTTTCGTAAAAATGTGTGCACTTACTGTACTGTGTGGTGAGGTATAGTTTGGTTGTAAATATGTGCGTGTGTGCGTGTATGCACAGCACGCGTAGCATGACCACCATAGAAACGGCTTTTCTACGAGTTTTGTCGACGGAAGAATAGACAAAATTACAGATTGTTTATCTGTCATTTCATCTATTCTTCCGTCGACAAAACCCGTTTCTATTGTGGTCATGCTAAACGTGCAGAGCAATGTGTATTTTTTGCATGCTTCACTGTATTGTTCGCAGCGCTATGTCTTAGTTTTTTATTTGGTCAGAGCAGTAAAATAATAATGATTTAAAATCAATTTCATAATTTCGTCATTAGTCGTCTGCCCAGCTTTTCCCAATTCTGATAGGTTAGGTTGGTCCAGCCGGGGGTTGCGGAGATTTCTTACGTTCCCGAGATCCCCGGCGTAGGTGTGAGTTGGAACACCGGGGTAGTTTTTAGTCAGTAAGAGTCTGACAGACCTCTCCGCCCGCCACAGGGCGGAGGACATCCAAGAAGACTTTCCAACATGGAAAAAAAATAAGGTTAGGTTAGTTCGTCTTCCAGTCTAACCGGATGCAGCTGAATACCAGTATTTTACATGGAGAGACTATCTGATCCAGTTACTAGGTCTGTTACAGTTACTGGGGTACGATAACCCTTTGGTGTGACTGCTTGTCAGATTTTCCGACTGTCAAAGATCGACGAATGACAGCCGGGACTAACGGCTTAGCACGTTAAGCCCCGGCTGTCATTTCCTAGGCACGGTGGGGTATGTAAATATGGTCACCCATCCGCGGCAAGCGTAGCTTAACCTGATCGATCGACCCCTGCGGTTTTTATTACTTAGCAACAACTTAGAATTAATTAGTAAACACGAATAATCAAACAAAGTAAACAGACACGTGTAACGCCCACTGATATATTTTCCAAGAAATAATTATTAGTATATTATTATTAATACCAAAAAAATCATATTTACTTCATTCACGGAAAGCATACAAAGCAGTTCCTACAAAAAACATAATTATAGACACAGACTACAAAATTCAGTACACCCAAAAATTACTATTCATAACGAGTCAGAGAAGGCGTTAAACCGTCGTCGCTACAGCTAAATACAGGATAGTTCTGACTTCGCAATTACTTGGACGAACAATCACGAAATACAGTTACGACGTTTTAAAATGAACACCGTGGAAACGAGGACAACTTTCATAAATTCTTAATTAAACTGAAATGTCGTAAATAGAATCAGTTTTGGAAGTTGCTACAAGATTGGCGCGAAATTAAGGTAAGTTTAATTTAGATTGGGGATGGAAGAAAAACTTGGTGTACCTACTGGGCTGTTGTAGATATTTTTTAGGCTGTGGAATATTGATTAAGGATAACTAAATGAATGAATACATTATTATAATTATAGGAGCTCGTGGCTAATAACAGTGGCATAATAACAGCCGCACGGGTCGATCGATCAGGTTAAGCTACCCTTGCCGGAGTTGGTCCGTGGATGGGTGGCCATCTTTACATATCGAGTCTCCTCCGTGCTTCGGAAAGCACGTTAAGCCGTTAGTCCCGGCTGTCATTCTTGGATCTTTGACAGTCGTTACGACAGCCGTATTACCCAGTTACTGGGTTGTGGAGGTCATAAGCAGTCGCTCCATGTAAAATACTGGTATTGACTATCCGGTTAGACTGGAAGCCGACCCCAACATAGTTGGGGCTAGGCATAGGCTAGGCTGATGATGTTGATGACATTATTTTAATTATACTAAATATTATGTAAGAGTCAATTAACTGCTCCCAAATCACCATGTTTTTTTTATGCTTCCTTGACATAATCATCCTATTATTTGACATTATACAGGTTGGCAGGGACATCGACGGGAAAACTGATACCATGGATTCAGTACATGATTATGAACACCCCAGCGCCGAAATTTTTCATCGGTTATTTTTAAAAAATCTGCTGTTCCATAGAAAAGTGCAATACCTACGCGGTCAAAATGTATAGACTAGCTGTTTTTTTTTTAAATAACCGTCGAATAATTTCAACATTAAGTGTTCATTCATCCCTTTTAAAACAAAAATTCAAATCAGAAAATTCAAATTTGAATGACTTTTGGATTGGACTTAAAGATATACCTTGCAGCCGTTGAGAAGACTTATAATAGTCTTCCGTTTGTGACGAATTACTGATGCAACACTGGTTTTTCAGCTTACGCTTACAGCAAAAGCAAGTAAAGAAATATACTGGATGCAGTTCATCTTCACGTTCCAATGTCAGACATTAAGCCGAATTTTTGTGCTATTTTAAGTAAATATGTGAATAAAAATAGTTACTTTGTATTTCTTTACAATAATTGTTATAAATATTATAATATGTACTTATCAATTATTATAAGTATTATTATTTTTCATTTATAATTTGTTCTTTATTATCAAAATGGGGGTTTTGATAATAAATCCGCCAAAAAATAATGATCAATAGGGGTTCCGTGGCCAATGGAATTTGGGAACCGCAGACATAGGGTACTCTTAATTCCGGTAGTTAATTCTCGTGAGATAATTTCCAACAACCGCATGGAAGAAGCCGCGGCAAAAGCTAGTTAACTATAGGTTCAGGTTTCCTCACGGTGTTGTTCCTTCACCGATGTGAACAAGATAAACTCACAAAGTAGGTACATGTATATAAATTGAAAAAGTCACATTGGTACTTGTCCAGATTTGAACCTACAACCTCGTGGATGAGAGACGAGCCCAAGACCACTGGGCCATTCACACGACATTTTATAATAAAGTTGAATATTTTAAATGGAGGGTAGAAACAGCTTAATAAAAACGGATAGCTTTTAAAAAACCCTTGTCAAAGGCAGCAAATAACAGAGAAAATATAACTAGTACAATAATAAATAAACCCGACGTGTTTACAACACATTTTGTAACTTGTAAAAAACGTAAATAGGTCCCTTATATAAAATTGCTAAATAATTTTGCTAACCTGAATAAAGACACAACCTTTCATGATAATTTAGACCCGTTTCCCGAACACCACTAAATTTTCAGGCACACAATAATTACCACCGAACGGTCGAATACCAATATACGTTAAAACATAATTTAAGGACCTTTCAGTATCGCTGTAAAAAGTCCCTCGTAAAAAACGTAATTAGTAACAAAATATGTGGACTGTGGACTGTGGACCCAACGCGATACAATGTTGCCACAGTCTAAAAGAGTTACGGCAATTTCAAGTCATTTATTTCCAGTACGTGAGAAAAGTATGAGGTACTTTTGCAACATGTGGCACGTTTGTTTACGGCAATATAATGTAGGATGAGTTCGGGAATGGTTACTTTTCTCGTTAAAAACTTGGTGGATTTACTGTTGAGAAGATAATGCGTCGCTCGTCGACAGCTTGTTGTGATTATAAAGTTGAATGGGAGATTTGGATTGTGTGAGGAAACGAGTATTTATTGTACTTTCAGTTCCTATGCGTTTTATGTACCTAGTGCTGTTATCTAATGCCATTGCCATAACAGTAGGTTTTAAGCTTGTGTACTCTGCTTAAATTAAATAACATGCTCTTGTTAGAAGCTATTTTAATATAATTAATTATAACGACACCCACAAGATTTGCTAGAAATGTACAAAACTTCAATACCCAAAAAAGATTCCACAAAATGCAAAAATACGTAGGAAGCATTTTAATAAATACACCCACTGTCCACTTTATCATCCCTCTTCAAATGAAAAACCCGAAACATTTTAATAAGCCAAAGATGTCAAGAAAAAAAAAACAAAAGTAGGTATAAAATCCGATAAATGAGAAATGCAAAAAAGATGAGGACATTTCAGAACATCTTGTCTTTTGAATAGCTTGACAGCAACTGTCAACTTTGACAGCGGCGGTTGACAATCTACAATTGTTCCCATTTTGATTGTGAAATAGTAATTTCTTATGAAAATTGCTCAGCTGAGACAGAGGATATTGAAAACTGCGGTTTTTGCTTTGCGACAAAGGAAAACAATTACGGGTTGTGGTTTAAACTGCGAAATTAAAAAGTATAGTTTGAATATTTTATATTTTTGGAGAGATTGCGAGGGAAAGAAAAATTTTATGATGAGTAACTTTTGTTGGTATCACATTCCAATTCAAAATATTTTATTTGACATTAACCTACGTCAGAAGTTAGGCGCAAGGTTCCAATTGTTGGTTTCCTATGGAGAAGAGACGGTAAGGAATTTCACGGTTATTCTTTTAAAAATAACTGGCTATTACAATATGTCTAAATATTGGTTTGGGGAGGACAGTCACTGAACATGTCTAAAATTGTGGTAGTTGATAGTTTTAATTTTTGCGAATTACAAGCTAAACTTTTTTCTTCTTAGCATTTCTATCATTTCTAATACTGCGAATTTTGTATCTATCTATCCGTTAATAGTCTAAATATTCTCTGTGTGCCTGTTCAGACATCCCGTCATCCCATGCACATTGACCCAAAGTGCTAAAGCTGATTTACATCCGAAACCTCACACTTCAGACTCAAACTCAAACATTTATTTCAAATAAACCAATTACAGGCACTTTTGAATTGACACGTTTGAGGGTCTAGTTATCTGACATTTTTGCTAAACTGGGCTATTTGAAGCATCCGTGAGGCACACTTTCCTGCTAATTTCTTAGATCACACTTGACACTTTTTATTCGATTTTGTTTATTTGCAGTATATTATGATGTGTGTATTTCGTCTGTGCTAAATTAATAATTGTATTTTCTTTCCAAAAATTTCAAAAGAACTTTTTTGGACTAATATCACACTTTAATTGCATGTTCAGATTTTCAAAGAGACATTCAATTTTACTCGAGGTAAGTACAAATTCGAGAATCATTTCGCTCGTAAGGTTTAAAACGGTTACATAATTTTTTCATTAAGGAAAAATGTTACGTTAATTATAATTGATGGAGCATTCATTAAAAGTTAACAGTAAAAAACTTATTCATTTTTTGCTTCTTTTAAATTTTTTTTATTAATTGCGTAAAACTTTATTGTACATATTATTTAATGTTTATTTTGCTTTGTTAATTAGAATCTTACCATATTTATTTATTTATTTATTTAACCATTTACGTACACACTTATATAAACTGACAAGAAGAAAAGAACAGAAAAATACGTACAAAGGTGATACTTATTTCTAAAGAAATCTCTTCCAGCATAATTTATTTTTTTTATTTTTTTTATGGTGGCAAATTATCAAATAACTTCTCCCGCTCTGGGCGGAGCGGGAGGGCGTGCCAGACTTTTACTGACTAAAACCCACCCGTGTTCCTTCCGTTGCCTGTGTGCCGGGGTCGCGATATCCCTTTCGGACAAACTCGCAACCCCGGCAGGCATTGGCTCTTTGCATTAGCATTGGCCAGCATACCTGCTTTAGATTTTGGTGTTCAAGGGCAAGAAGCTCTGAGAAATTAAAAAATGTTGTCAAGACGGAAATAGTGTGGGGTGGTCGATAGGAAAAATCATTCTTGAGCAAATATTATCATTACCAACTGTAGAAGAGGAGATAGCACAAATAGATTTTTTGACCTCAATCTCACTCACTGGACTTAATTCGAAAGAAGAACAAGGTGATACTGGCAATTAGGAAAGTTTATTAAGAGTAGCTGATTTAACGTGTGGATCTAAATTAACAGAGGGAGTGTGAGACATGTTTGTTTAGAGCAAACACGTCAGTGTCACTGGAAACGACTGGAGACTTCCCAATGCCGACAGTTTTTAGAAACTTCCAGACTTCAGAGGAATTACGGTTATCGAGAGAATTATGGAAGTAGCGTCTCTTTGCATCTCTACAAATACGCCTGCAGCGATTACGCAGCATCTTATACGCATTCAGGTTGCACTCGTAAGGATAACGTTTTAACCTCCTTTTGGCTCTATCCCTACTTGCCATCGAATCCTTAATGGCAGGAGTAAGCCAAGGAGCCGGAACATATTTGACTCTTCGGATAGGAGCATGGCGATCGTATAAGCTGAGTATCGTCCTGTTAAAAATATGAATCATATCGTTGATACATGATGTCTTCATGACGTCCGTCCAGCTGATGCTACCAGCATCACGCAGCAATGCCTCCAGCTCTATAGCCTGTAGTTCCATAGGTAAACATACTGCGGGTTACGCTTGGGAGGGCGAATCCTATGAACATAAAGATGAGGACTTTTGCAAAAATGTAAGCAACAGATTTTCCTCGCTTTTTTAGTTTTGTTCAATAAGTTTTGTAATTCAGGGGGTGCATTTAAATAGCTTTTTGGCGTGAACGATCATATTTAAGAACGTTTGGGGCTTGCTGACCAATCAACACTGAGCCATAATTTCTCTTAAAATTATTTTGTTTTATTCATCACAGGTAAATATTTAAATAATAATATATCAAAAAACTATCCATCCAATTTTAAACGATGAAAATATTTCAAATAACAGCCAATAATAAAATTCCCAACAATGCACTACGAATTTATTGCTGCCACTCTCGACAAATATGCTTCATCCGAGCTCAAACTAACAAAACATTACATCAGTTTATATTTCATGAAACACTCATAAAATATCAACCATGTACTACGCTTTGTCGAATATTCGACGAAAACTTAAATGACAAACCTCTTTGTTATTTGCACAGTGCATAAAAACTAAACCATTTAAGTCAAAAACTTCAATATGACCACTCAAAAATATTTCAGTGCCTAACGCAATTAGAGACATAAAGCGAAACGCTTTCAAAACGTACATGTCACTGAGAGCCTGTTATTGGCGTACAATTTTACTATTTCACACCCCAAAAACAGAAAATCTACCTTTATTCTGTAGTTAGTAAAGTTCAAAGTAAGGTTTGGGAACTGCAAAACAAATTTTTGTTTCGCAAAGCTGGCCAGAGACAAATGACAGTGATATTGGCAGTTAAACCGACTAGCGTCGGTCGGCGTTTTTTGTTCAGAGTTTTTAAGTTCGGCCTACTGTGCGGTATAAAGACTGCAGTGTGTGTTAGATTTTTTGATACTGTTCTTATTATATTGCCGGTTTGTTTTCTGAGCGTTTGAATGGCCGGATTTTGCTGTATTCAGAACTTCTTATTTTTTTGTTTTGTCTATTTATACCCGACTGCCAAGGAAGGCTTATGTTTTTCGCGCGTATCTTGTACCTATGTATGTATATTTGTAGATTTCTTTATTACCTCGTATCTTCCAAACTGCTGGATGGATTTCGACAGATAAGGTATCGTTATATTCGTATATAAAAGGGATTAGAAAAAAAAACAAAATGGCGGATTTTTGGCGCGAAATAGAAAAGCGTTAATTTTAAAAAAGAGAATAAAAATATACAATTTTATGGTATTGCAGGCGGGGGACAAACCAATAACCTGAAAATATAATATAACTTTTGTTTGTGCGGCGGGGGCGCCTGCAATACCATACAATTCTATAGATTATTATGCTTGTTTTTCTCTTATCAGTTATGTGATTTTGCAGTCGGGTTTTTATTTTTTAATATTATTTATTATATTATTGGTATGTTCCATGAGATTAAAAATTTGACAAGCATGATCAGTTCAAAAAGTAAGTGATGTTAATTTGAACAAATGAATTAGAGAATTTACTCAAAATTCAAAAGTCATTTATTCAAAATATGCTGAGAATCAGCACTTTTCAAACGTCAAAATTACATAAGACAGTCCCTCAAAAACGCGCGCCGTTCACCACTTACTATTGTTTTAGCTGGGAAGAAGTGGTGCAACAAACTCCCCAGTAGCACAGCTGTGTGTTCAATTAGAAAAACTTGATTCTATACAATAGTACTTATGCAAAATAATTTACATTACGCATTACAAAACATTAAATTAAATTATTTGCTATACGTCAGCTAGCACACGCAAAACATACCAACAAAATACATCGAAATTTATACCCAAGCGAAACTAAAAAGTGCAGAGTGTACCGGACGCAGAGTGAGCCATACCGTCAGACAAACCCACTTATGTATATACTACTTGGTCCACTTCGGCACACGCAACTAGAGGTGAACAACCGCAGTAAAAGTGACCTTGGAAGACTCGTATTTAATTCGTTCAACAGTTTAATGAAAAATAATACAGGAAACGTTACCGGCGCTTGGCGTGGCCACACGCCTCCCGTGTCCACGACAAGTCAATCGTCATCCTAAGGATGCCTCGTTGAGAAATGACGTGTCAATTTCTTACAGGGTTTTTTATGACTCTTTAGGAATAGTTAAGCGGAATAAGTTACTAAATATAACTTCTATGGTATTTTATAATGGATTTCCACAAGGTCACGCCTGAATCAATTAACTCCCCGAAATTCTAATTTTAAATCACCATAACGGTTTTTCTTTTGAAAATAATTAAGGTTAATTTTAAGACTTCTAATGATTTTCAATTACAATTTAATAATGTTATTCAAACAATAATCGGTGGAAAAAGCGGTGAGATATCTCATCTATTTTGTTTATTATTTTTTTTATTATTCCAGTTAATAATCTTTTAGTAGGTATGAACGTGTTTCTGTGACAAATAAACCTATTTTTGTTTCTTATATAAAGTTGAAACCTTCACTACTTTTTTTGATGTAAGTATTTATTCTGAACCGGGTTTGTTTACACTTTTACCAGATACTTTAGGACATAGGTAGTAGTCGGGCTTTCTGCTTTTACTGGCCAGTCACAAACAGTGATGATCTACTTGTAAAAACGCTGATCGTCGTCAAGGCTATGATCGCAGTGTACAAACGAGTATTTAATCAGTACCTCGGCGGGGCATCGTGAAATATCTCCCATTTAACATCTCCTGCAAAGTAAATTCTAATTAGGGAAGTTTACTTCATTTATTTGGACATTTCTAGGTAATTGGACAAAGTAATGTTCACAAAGTTTTATCTGTTACTTTTTGTTTTAAATTGGTTGTTTTTATTTGTGACACCTGTTTTTTTTGCTGTGAAAAAAAGCTGCTGGCATGTGCAGTAGAACAGTATTTCTTTAAAATAAATATTTTGCGTACGTTTTAAATGTTATGGTCTTGTTCGGGTGTGGTTCAACGACATATCTTCTAGTGTTGCACATGGAGATACATGAGTATCGAGTATTCGAGTTTTAAAAGTCGGCAACCACGCCCTTAACATATTTTTTTCAACAAACACGTTAAAATGAACTTGCTTAACTAAAGATGAAGAACAATGCAGCTGTTTTATTAACAAAACACGGAATAACGCGATTGTAAATGTATTTTAATAAGTAGGTAGTATGTTTGTTCTGGGCACTTCTGGGTCTTATTTTCAGTTTAGGCTCGTGTCTTAAAAGCGTTAGTATAAAAAAAACAAAGATCTTTGTTCCCACTATCCACCAAACACACAGTTTACTAACCTAGGTAGTACTATAATATTTAGCCACCAGCCTAAACTCCCAATAAATAATCCCCATTCTATAAAACGACCAACTTAGCACAAGTGAGCAATGATTTACAACGGCCCGGCCATGTACCGACTCATATAATTCATTTTAATGAGCGCACACTAGACATCAACACGGGAGTGTCGTGTTCGCTGTGTGCTTAATTGTGTTGTTATTGATGACACCGTGTTGGTAATTGAAATCTGTACTAATAATAAAGCTGAAGAGTTTGTTTTTTGTTTGAACGCGCTAATCCCTGCAAATACGCGTCGGATTTGAAAAAAAAATTATGCATTTTATAGCCCAATTCTTGAGAAAGGTTATAGGCTATTTAACATCACACTACGACCCTTAAGAGTCGAGCGAAAATAAAAAGTCATAAATAACGTTAAGCGAGCGCGGGCAGGCCATACGATGCGATACGGTGGGTCGGGGGACACAAGAAATTTTACGCGGACAGTGTCGCGGGCAGAAATTAGTACGAAATATTATATGCACGGAAAAAACTTGTTTGTTTAGAATATCTGTTAATAAATTCAATAAAATGGACATACATAACTTATACAGCAGAATAAATGTTGAATTATTTAAATTTTTTCATTGGTGAACAGATCACCAACGAAAAAATTAAAATAATTCGCGTGTTTGTGCGCGTATTCAAAACCTACCATTATGCCCAAATTAAAATTCCTATGTAATCTCGAGGAAATCCTTGTGACAGACGGTAAAGAAAGTAGAAAACCTTAATACCTATTATATTATTTTATAAAATTATTGCATGTTTCCTTATTGAATTAAGCACTCATGCATGACTCAATGCACATTTTATAGTAGCACTTAAACTATCTTAAGAAATCTATATAATTTATTTATTTTTCATTGGTAGCCGCATCACTTGAGCACGGCTGGACCGATTCCTCTTTTTTGTTTTAAAATGTTCGTCATAGTCCGAATCAGATTCTTAAGGAAAGAAAAATTTTAAAATTTGCCGGGTAAATTGGTGCATTTTCAACGGGAATTTTGTATGAATTATTGTCGTCGTTGAATTAGTGTGTACGTCTGTCAGGTCAGCTAGTACTTAATAATAAATGTATGTACCACTGAAACATTTTCTACCATAAAAGTTAACATTTTCCAGCGGTCCCCCTATAGGTTCCCTTAAACGAACCTTAAGATTCGATAAAGAATTGAGCGGTTGTGGTAGTGATGTCGTAATCACTACGCTTTGCTAACAAATTCGTGATAGCTTTCGTTCATTTTAATTTCTTTGTAAAATTATTATCTCGACACTTTATAGTAACTACTTTTAATTTAAAAAATCGGTCCACATTTTCGCTCTGTCCAGAATATTTCTTGTAAGTGCAACAAAAACATTTTAAGCTTCGTTCAGACAAGCACGACGCGACAGCGCGACGCGACACCGGCTATTGTTATACCGTGAAGTTTTCTTAGAAATTGTATTGTTCGAGTCGCGTCGCGCCGTCGCGTCGCGCTGATCTGCACGACCCTTTAAGCGTCAACATCTTTCCGTCGCGTCCAATCGCCAGTCTGCACCTTCCATATTTTATCTACCAACAAACACAGGTGTAATAACACTCTAAACACTACTTACAGGTACATGCAATCTGCCTTCGTGAGTTATATTACCACGGCGCCTGCGGTCACGTACATACTCCCACTTTATGGCCGACTTACCCACTCCCAGAGTTACACTGCTGGATTTTATACACTGAAGTGCTTGTAAGAATGGATGGGTTTAAATGGCCTGTTGTGTCTTTTATTTGTGAAATAAAATCTCGGGTGGATAGTAGTTTGTGTCGCAGATGAAGGATTATATGCCTATGTGAGAACATTCTAGTGTAATTTTCTTGTAAAAAAAGGATCATTTTGTGTAAACTATTACAACGTAGTAAAGAATTGTGAATTGATCCCTTGCACTCTAAAATTTAAGCACGCACTCAAGAAGAATTTGTACCCGGAAAAATTACCGGGTTGAAATTTATTTATGACAAGGCAGGGCAGCCAGGGCAAGCCCCCGTCTCGGTAGTACAGACATCGTCAATAAGTGGGGGCCCCTCAAGTTTAGAAATATTCTACTGCTATAACATTGAATTTGTTACGACTATACGAGTACTAAGGAATAGTTTCAAAAAGGCATGACGTCGATTCGAAACATCGCATCGCCGAAAGTCGCCATTAAATACCGACCAGTTTTGCTGAACTAGCCAGCGAGCTCGTTGTAAATACAGTTAAAATTAAAAGCGAATATTTATTTTATGACTTTTGGGTTTTTTGTCATATTAAGAACTAGCTTTTGCCCACTGCTGCGCTCGCGTGGATTTCGGAAATTATCCAACGGGTACTTACTAGCGGGATAAAAAGTATCTTATAACCTAAGCCATGATCCTATACTATTAAATGAGCAAAATTTGTATCACGTATATTTATTTGTAATTACGTTCTCGACAACGGCGCTAACGATTTCGATGAAAGTTGCAATATAGGGATTTATGGGGGCGAAAAATGGATTTCACTTGGTCTCATATCTGGGGAAATTCGTTTTCTCTATTTTCACCCGAGCAGAGCTCGGTCGACCAGGTACGGTTAATATGTGTTTAATTGACCTGGCTCTGTTCACTCTCTCTCTCTTCTCTCCTGATTGATGAAAGGAAGTGGAAATTATGTTGTTTCCTCCATTGTCCTTTTTTTTTTGTTTTTTTTTTTGCGGGTTCTAATATTATTAAACTGTTTCTCCAGGACTCGTGGAGTTTCATTGCCTCGCTGCTTTTTTGGTGCCGTTGCTGAGTCTGGCTTTCAGAAGTTGCAGTTTCAAATCACTGCAACTTCTGAAAGTGTGGCGGGCTTGTCAGAAAACAAAAAAAAATTACAAAATACCTAATGTACAATTTCTTTCGATGAAATGAGGTTTGAATAACTCGTTTTGATATGAAAAAAGGAGGCAAAATAGAAACCCATTTTTATTTATGTTTTTGGCTTTTTAAATATGGCTGCAGTTTTTCCAAAACCCTAACTTTAAATTCAAAAGTAATTTATTCAAACTAGGCTGAGAATCAGCACTTGTCGAACGTCAAAATTACATAAGACAGTCCCCTAAAACGCCCACCATTCACATAGAACTGGTTCAATTAATTCGGTACCGGAAACCCAGTGTCAATCAATCTGCCTAGCCTTTTCCCAACTATGTTGGGGTCGGCTTCCAGTCTAACCGGATGCAGCTGAATACCGTATTTACCCGAAGTGTAGTGAAAGATAAAATGCTAATACTGCCATAGTCAGTTTAGCCGTTGAGTGTGGAAAATCTTTTAATTATAGTTCCATTTTGCATAATCACTTTTCTTTTACTGCCTTTTTTTTTAGGCAGAACTTTTACACTATACTCCATTTGAAATAATATTAGACATTTAAACAAACATTTTTTACAGTCCGTTCAACCGATTCTGACTTCTATACCATAGGCATAAGGATGGCATTAATATAAAAAAAGTGATTACAATACCAACTGTTTACTGCAGCTGTCATTTATCATGCCACCAACACAATAGAAGTCAAAACAAGTGGAACGGACTGTAAAAAAGGTAAAGTTAAATGTCTAATCTTAATTCAAATGGAGTATAGGTTTACTGCAGGTTCTCGTTGGGTTGCAAAAACGTGCAAACTTTTATTATGAATGCTTTTAACGCGTACGTCTTTCCATATTGTTCTCACAAGTATAATTTGAACATGAATGATGTAACCAATATTTTGAATATTTTGATTTAAAGGAATGTCCGTGGATTTTCTTGCCCGTTCTTCTCCATAGGAACGTACTACGCTTTGGAATGGGCAACTAGCTTCGTCTTTCTGATTTACAGAAACCAATCAACCCCTTTTCACCCCCCAAAAAAACGCGCCACTTAATGAAAACTCATTTACAACGGCCATTCGGTATTCCTGTGTTTATCAGTAAACACGGCATTACAGCGGTGAATCAGGGGCGGTTTGGCTCGACGACAAATCGGGGTATAAATCAGGAGGGGATGCGCACCTCCTCATCCCCCACCTTCACCCCCGCAGCGCGCATTACACCGCTTTTAATGATTCATGTTTTGTTTAAACTTAATTAGAGCAATGCATGGTATCTTGCACCGAGATTTGCTTTTGTTGTATGGAATAAAACTGGGAAGTTGTGTTGTTGTATTAGCAGATTTACATACATGAGCAGCGGTTAGGCGTGTTTGCCAAAATGGTCCTTATTTGCACTAATGCTTTGGTTTTATTCTGTAACAAAAAACTATTATGGATATATAAATACCTATCGGATTCCTAATTGAGGAAAAAAAAAAAACTTGATTGTTCAATAATTATTATTAGGTAATGCTCGCTGCTTGCCACTTCCCAAGCCAAAGGAACACATATGAAACTCAGTTATATTTCAGCTGAAAAACCAGAGCCTAACACGGGCTTATTGGTGATTCACCCGAATGTAATCGACGGAAAGGGGCGAATCGACACTTTTAAATAATATTATTTTCTTTTGAGGCGATTCGCACGAAGTTGTAGGCGAATCGATTTCTCAAGTTGTCAATTCGCCTACAGATAAATTAAATTCATGCGAATCGCCTCTTGATTTTTTATTTTATTTAAAATACTTTACAAGCAATCTATCCATCAATATCCATTTGTCGTTCACTGTTTCACTACAAAACTCTTACCTTAAAATCAAAGGCTCCACCACAAGATCAGTGCTCTGGTTGCCTTATTAGCCCCGGTGGGTTTTCCTCGGAATTCCCCTTCGTTAGCTCGGAGCCACTAATTGGGGCCGTTACCTACCTTCGCTTGACAAATCTGTGTGCTTTTCCATTAAATGGATCAGCACGCCATTTTGATATGCTGTGAAGTTGCTACCTTAACTATTAATTAGAAGTCTCTTTATTAGTTGTTCGGCGGAAATATGTGCAATGTTTGATAGTTTTATGCCGGAAAAAGTAGCTTAATTTATACATATACAACCACTTTGCTGAGTTAACCCAATCTTATACAATGACAAAGATGTGGTATTATTTAGGCAGTAGACACGTAACGGTTGAGTTTGAGTAGTTAATCTGCCATTATTAAACCTTATAATTATTTACCCGTTTAAAATAAAGCTTAAAATATGTTAAAAAAAATTGAAAACAATATCTCGTTTTTATTACTTAACCGTAAACGCCATATGCCTGTAACTTTCAGCTAACAACAAAACAAGCAAAAAACCACCGTAAAACAATCTCAAACCAACAAAAATCTATCAGTTTCACCTCGTTTAGCAATACCGATACTTTGACCCAGATACACGACACATACATACATACATGTGTAGGTACCTACATAGGCTTGCAACTGAAACTATTGTTAGTTTTTCACTATTTTAGCTGAACTAAACGTGTAAACTATAAACATAGATATAGCAACAGTTTTGCAGACTGGGATTATGTCATAACTCTGTGTTATCGGATTAAAATGTTAGCGATGGAATATTCATGTGTTTTAGCTTACATTTTACTTAAAATATAGGCCTGTAACTGTGCCACAGCAGTGAAAAGAGCTGTTGTCATAACAGAAGGTTGTTGATAACCCCCTGTAATTGTCCCACTTAAACTAAGAATAGTATCATAATATCGTTTTATTAAGCTTATACTTTTTCAGTGCAGGGCAAAATATGGCATTAAAATTGTTAGGTACCTAAAAATGTCTCAAAACTATCACCAATTTAATTTATTTAATCCATTTACATACATCCTTTTTGATTCACACACAACCACATATCAAAAGCGTCACATAACACAGATACCAAAAAAAGTCCTCGTTTATCTTACCGAGTCCAGTAAAACAATAAATCAGCAACTTTCTTCATATTCACAAGTTCGCAAGACCCAAAGATGTCGTCGGCACATCCCATCCCATTAATTTCATCCCTTCACCGCCGGTTTTTCAGCTCATACAATTTTAATTCAAGCCCATCTACGTAGAACATAAATATATAACTTCAGGATTTTTCCTACTAATATTTCCCTCGTGAACTATGCATGTGGCTTGTGAAAAATGAAGGTTCGGAGAAGCTGTTTATAATGCACGATTTGAGTTCGAATGTTTTTAGAAAATGGCACTTCAGGCAGAAAATATTCGTAATAATTTTTTAAAGGTTTGCATTACGAGATCAGTCCTAAGAATATTATAAACGCAAAACTTTGTGAGGATGGATGGATGGATGTTTGCTACTCTTTCACGCAAAAACAACTGCACGGATTTGGCACACAGATAGTTTATAACCTGGATTAATGCATAGAACTTTTTATACCGATATTCTCACGGGATTGAGATTTATGCGGATGAAACTGCGGGGCGCTGCTATTAATAATATAATGGATGAAAACGTGTCTTGCAAAGCACACTTAAACTGTTTGTTCCGGCTGTCATTTTGTAAATGTCAGTCGTTACGGGTCGTCCGAAGCAGCTCAAAAGTCTGACAACAAGTCTTACTAAGGGGTATCGTATTACCCAGTAACTGGGTTGTGGAGGTCGGATAGGTAGTCGCTCCATGTAAAATACAATGCTAAGCAGATGATGATGATGGATGAAAACCTGTTGGTTGCCGCCTTTTCAATAGTTACCTACAGATCGACGCTAGGGAGTCTAGAATCATGTGCTGAATTCAAGGTTACAGTTTGCGCGTTGCGCGTCGATGATGACGTCGACAGGATGGCAGGGATCATACTGTGTAGTTATTGTACAAATTTAAAACCGAGTCGTTCCTTTTCGTTAGTACACCTACAACTTACATGAAAATAATGGATCTATCATAAATCGGTAAGGCCCATGCACCACACATTACCTGTTTCTATCATCTTCAAACGATAGACAGAAATATAACGATTTAGAAATTGGTTTAGCGCTAGTCTTATTTAGTGATTCGTGATGAAGTGGACTTAAATGTCCACACCAATTATAATCGTATCGCCTCCGTGTCGTACGATCTAAAAGCGTTCAGTATTTATGATGCAGTGTGAGTACTGCACATGGCGCGCGGTCGCGTGATTAATAGTCGAATTACCAGCCGACACCTAGTGTGTTCTTCGCTTTATGTCCTACGTTGCTGACGGTACACTGATATAATAACTGGAATATGGTGAATATAGGCATCAGTGATGTAGGAGTATACGCGTTCAGAAAAATACCAGTTCTTAAAGTAACGTGGGTGCCAAGAAATGGTTAATGGAATAATTCTGGAAAATAAGTAGTGACAAGACTTTTTTTAGAAAGAAAGAAAAAGCCTCAAGACAAACAAAAAAATAAACACCAATTGATAAAAGCGATGATTATGGCAAAAACTATTAGTTGAAGTAATTAAGTAATTATAAATGTATATTTGTACGCCAAGAAACTATAATATAACAATTGTAACATCTCGAACACTGTTGTAACCTATATTTACAAATAAAGAATATTGACTGATTGATTGATTGAAAAAAAGGTGTTAATGTTCATCAGAAGACATTACGTAGACAGATTTGTAATGGATCTAGGTTTGCCATTTTTTTTAAAGATCGAATAAAAAATAAATCCACAAAATTTATTTTTATTTGAATAGGAATTCAATATTGTATTCATCTGTCCACACAAAAAAAACATACCTAAGTATTATAATAAAAACAGTGATTTAATTAATATCTTACTAAACTCAAAAAAGTTTTTTAGTTAATTTAAATTATGAAATTTATAAAGCATAATTATTATACATTTTCAAGGTATTAATAAATTATCTATCTATTGTATCGTGTGACCAACATTACCCCACTTGGCTTATAGACGTTTCTCGTAATTAATCACTACGCTAATCCCGTGAGTGGCTTCGTCTTCAGCCTCAAAAATGTTGGCAACACTAACGTTACGGGAGATATATTGGCATCTTATTCCCTACACGGATATTATGTAGACGGTGGGTTTCCTGTGAGTATTTTATAGGAAGCTTGGTAACTCCTTTTGTTTATAGATGATATTGTAGTGTTGTGATTCAAGTTTTTTTTTTTTTTTAACATAGCAACTCTTGTGCCCACAGGAAAAAGAAAAGCGTTTTTATCACAGTAATCTTCTCCAAACCTTTTCTCAACTATCTTGGGGTCAGCTTCCAGTCTAACCGGCTGCAGCTTAGTACCAGTTAGCATAGTATAATTTTACTGTTACTTAGTAGCGTTTTTATCACAGTTATGAATACATTTCTATCTTTTTTTTCTAAAACGTGTCCCAATTGACTTCTCTACTGAAACATTTCCTACCATAAAGTCCAGTTTTCCACCTAATTTAAGCCACCCAAATCTTGACCACACATTGTCGTAACACAAAGGTCACTGTGGTTTGGACCAATGACAAATCGGCGCATAAATCAGATGACGTGGCACCTGCACTTTGCCCCAGTTTGCCCGTTTCGCCCCGGCTTGCCCATAATATGACCCGGCTCGCCCCACATGTTGAGTAAACACTGCGTTTGTCGACTTGCATTTGTCTATGCGATAAGTGTGCTAGGATTTATTGTTTTGTTGTTATCTTTGTAACCCTTTTTTTAAAGGGAAATGCGTAATGCATTATGGATTAGCTTCCGGTTGAATGTGACAGTGTCGGTTAGATTAAGGTTCATTTAAATTGTTACCTATCTTAAGGCCCGCTCACACCACAAATCGCTTAAGGGGGCGCCCAATGGTCCACCAGCGCCACTCCTTTAAGAAATTATTATCCCGTGACTGAGACGAAATTATGAATAACGGCTAATAAGGACCCTCGGTAAGTATGTCTAGAATTTCTAATACTGAGGGTCCTTACTAGCCGTTATTCATAATTCCTTCTCAGTCACGAGATAATATTTTTTTTTTAAGAGTGGCGCTAGTTGAACTTTGGGCGTCATGTTTATGCGTTTAGCACTTTGTGTATTTTTAAAACGTAATTCTTTTTCTGTCAATCGTATGAAGATGACAGAGACAAAATAATGTTTTAAATACGTTTAGTGTTATATGCATTGCGTTATTTGAGGTGCTAGTGGGCCTAAGTATTATCTTAGCATTTATGTTACTTTAAAATGCTCTATTCCGTTTTAAAACTATCTTTATGAGCCAATCTTGCAAGTATTTGTGAAGTGAAAACTTCTTTAGGCGCGTTAATCAATTTTTGGTAGAGGGTAAACATGTGGATTCGCGTCACCGCACGCCGCCGTAGTGCTCTTCTATAGAATATAGATGGCGCTAATACCAATTTTAAGTTTTCACTTTTGTCGGCTGTCTCTATAACTGCCATATTTTTTTTTTGTAAGCGCTGGTTATAATTCTGTTTTATTCCTATCATGCACACAAATACAATTTACAATTGCAATGTATTATGGCGTAATAACGGTGGCACATACACAAGTACCACCGTATTACGCCATATTTAAATTAATCTTCTCCGCAACAATTATTATCTCCTCAATAATGCCGCATTCACAAATCTTCCATCCCAAATTGAAAGTCCACAATTAAGCCTGTTACACACGCGCGAGAACAAAAGAGGTTCCGTATCAAATAAAATTCATTAACTTTGGACGTGCGATTCCAGACTAGCGAATATTGGATGCAATTTTTATGAAATCTCGACGATGCAGTTGCGTTATCGCACTGCGGACGACGTATTGGAAATGGTAAATGACAGTAGGGTTTCCGACATTTTGTGAGATTGTGTGTACTAGTGTTAACTGTGGGTCTGCTTGGGTGTTACCGAAATTTTCTTGACGCTTGTTGCAATACATTTGAAAAATATACTGTGCAACAAAAATCGTTTGGCGCTTGACTTGGGAGCGTTGTTGGTAAACATTTTTAGATTGTATTGTAAAAACAAGATGGCGGCCGCGGCGTTGGATTAGATTTTGACGCTGGGCCAAAATATAATCCAGCGCCGATCTGATCTTGAATGGAACGATCTTGGTAAATGATCCAACAGTTGACGAAACGATTAATGCCGCGATCTTTAAAACATTCAAAATCATGATTTTGAAAGGGTGGTAGGAATAAGATGTTGTTTGCCACGGTACAATATAAAGTAAAGCGAATGATTTTTTTTGATAATAATACCAACTTGCAATCTAATGACTGTTGCAAATAAATATTGATAGGTAGGTGCATGAGATCTGTATCTAACGACGAGATAACACTTACATATTCAAATGCTTTAAAAAAAAAAAATAAGGTCAAACAGACAGGCAGTAAAACTCTGAAAACGAATATGAACCACGATAGTGACGTCCCTCAAAAACGAGCAAATGATTTATTGTGAGGCCAAATTAATGATCAATACTGACTGATGAATGTAAAAAATTCGCTACCGAATGATTGCGATGCAAACGGTAATTATGATTGCATTAATTTACGTAGACCTATCAATATTGTGGGTACATTGAAACGATTTTAGTATTTGCTTACTGTCTAGAGAAAAAAAAAGTTTATACAGAAAGTGGGCAACGTCGCAAATGGCTGTCAAAAATTACGCTGACTTGATTAATTTGGTGATATTACTGTAAGGAAATAAGAAATTTGGTTAACTAGTGAACTAAAATATTGATTATGAAATGCAGTAATTAATATCGTAACACCGAATATTTAGTTTTAGATGTAAAAAAAGTATATGTAAACTTTCCTAATGCCTTTTTTAAACCTTAAACGATTACAACATCAAATTCAGTGTTGTAATTGCTATTCATTATTAATATTCTAGTTCTCTAGATAGCCATATTTCTTATTTCCATGTAGTTATATAGTATATTGTCAAATTAAAATCAAAACAGGTAAATATTAGACAGCTATTTGCGACGTGGCCAACTTTTTTGTTGAACGCTCTTAAATACATAAACTGACCCCTTTTTCCCATGGGGGTGGGTAGAAACTACAGAACCCCTCCTGCTACGATCCTCACAAAGTCCTTTCGCTTCGTCTACGTTCATACTTCTGGTCATACACGCATGTGGTTGCGAGTACTACGCACCAGACCTACTAGAATAATAACAAAAAAAAAATGCCTATATCAAATTCGCAGGCAAATCCATAAAAAAACCGATCGTTTCAAACTTTTAATTGAAACAAATTTTAAAGCAATAAAACCTATTCGCTTCGGGAGACTGACATACACAAAACTAGCCTGTCGCTTGTCTGTCCCCTCAAGCGATGTAGCGCTAGGCCTACAGCGTCCTTCGTGTAACCACATAGACACGGATAGAAGGTTCACTTTCTCTGCACTAGGTTAGCTGTTGCAATCCATGTAGCCACACATGAAACTTGACGAGTTTGTAGCACTTGGCTTCGAACCCCGTCAGGCGCTTTACTTTGTGTAAATAATTTCATCACCACTGCTCTCAGAACGGTGAAGCGAAACATCATGATGAAACCGGCATGTTCTAGAACAACAAATTCGAAGACATGTTAAATGTACTAACCCGCACTGGGCCCACGTGGTAGATTACAGTCCACTCCCTCTTGAAGCCTGTATCCCAGCAGTGGGAACATTATAGGCCGATTATGCTATGCTGCGCTAAGGGTTCCCCTTTTTCCCTTCCCACTCCTTTTTCCTTTTTTCTTCCTGTTTTTCCTTCCATAACTATAATTAACACTTTAATTTGAAAACTTTGTAAAAGCCAATTATTTCTTCCCGGCTCTTCTCAATAGGAAATTACCAATTAACACCTTCTTTTGACGTATTATTAAATAAATGCTTTTATAGGTGTAACTAAGTGAAATAAAATATTTTTGAGTTGAATTATATTTAGGTGTTTATTGAAAAATTATCATCTTTATAATTTTTCACATGTCTTTATATAACTGCCCGACTGTTGCGCTATTACTCGAGAACTATTGAGTTGAAGCAATGACTATCTATCTACCTTACGTAAGTGAAACCGAGACCCGCGCAGCTTTCAGTTAGGCAGGACTCCCGGAAAGGAGGTGGGATGTGTGAAAGAGATGGAATATAATACACCGGAAAATTGAAAACTGAATTAATTCCTTTTCATTGTTTTGTTTCGAGTGGAACTTTCCGATTTACCTGCAATAAGGCGCGGTGTTGTCGTCAATCATACATTTATTTATGCACCAAACCCGCTTTGTGGATTTTTTGTTTGGTTTTGAACGAATTCATAGTATTTTGTATTGCATTGTTTTGCATCGTTGGTCTTGTATTCGTAAGCATGGCTGGTTTCAAGCCACATTTTAAGGAAGAGATAATGAGTTTACACGTAGCATAAAAATAACTAAAAAAAAACTTCCTTTTCTTATGGATGACCAGTGTGGGCTTTCAAGCAGTAGGAATGGGATTGACCACTCTGTCTACGCCAAAAAGTTAATGATGAACATTTTTGTCTTCTATGTCTATACATTCTATAAATTAAAGTCTCTTTTCGTGTATGTCTGTCTGACCACGTTGTCTTTCTTAACTACGCAACAGATTTTAATGCCGGTGTCAGTCACATATTCCCTAGGGAATATTCATTTTCCCTAATATAAAACTTGCATTTACGAGTAATAAAGAAATATCGATGATTTTTCAAGTCGTAAAACTATGCAAGGGTTAGTTGCTAGTTTTAAGTCAAACAAAAAACTGTTGACTCGAGGGATAATTAGTCGCAGTACTTGCAGTTAAACATGAGAGTTTTGCTCATCAACATTTCTTTTGTCATAACTCATAATCTTTCGGTTTGTAAACCTTACAGGAAGGCTTATTAATTTAATTGCTATTCCATCACAATCAATCTGCCTAGCCTTTTCCCAAATATTTTGGGGTCGGCTTCCAGTCTAACCGGATGCAGCTGAATACCAGTATTTTACATGGAGCGACTGCCTATCTGACCTCCACAACTCAGTAACTGGGTAATACGGTACCCAATAGTAAGACTGGTTGTCAAAGGTCCACGAATGACAGCCGGGACCAACGGTTTAACGTGCTTTTCGAGGCACGGAGGAGTCTCGGTATTTAAAGATGGTCACCCATCCACACACCAACCCTGGCAAGTGTAGCTTAACCTGATGGTTCGACCCCGTTAGGCTGTTTTATCTTTGCCATGAGCTCCTCGCTTCGAGCTTCCGCCTACACTGCTATTCCATCACAATAACAATAAATGAAACATGCCTGCCCCGTTTATTTATTCAACTCTAAACCGGATATTTCAGCATAATCCTTCGCAAATTGCCGACAGATCCTAACAAGTTAGTGACGTTACATGACGTCATCGCAGGTGCGCTGACCGCGCGCTGCCGCAGATTGATGATATTAATCCGCAGCCTACCACATTGTGACGTTACTGCTTGTGATTGGTACATCCTGTATTGTGAGCTTTGGCTCTAGTTTTGACTGTTTTAGTTGAATTTAAATAAAAAATTCTTCTATATTTTTATTACGGTTTTTTCTTTAACTTGACGTTATATGACGTCTTCGGGCAGGTGCGCTGACCGCATGCTGCCGCAGATTGATGAAATTAATCCGAAACCTACTAGATTGTGACATAACTTTCTGTCATATTAGTATGTCCTTTAAGCAAGCCGTCCACCGCCAGTTAGTTTAGTTTAGCTCGCCAGTTATTCATACATGGGGGTGGACGCACATGTACGAAAAACCAGCGAGCTAAACTAAACTAACCTTAAACAAACTTAGTTTAGCTGGCGGTGGACGGCTCGCTGTAATCTGTGAGTTTTGAGTAGACTATTTTATTCAAAGGTAGATGTGAGTGTAAACGCTGGCAGGGCGTCCCCTGCCGGCGTTTCCACTCACATCTACCTTCCAAGAAGGTTTCCTAGAAGGACATAAATAGTGACCTTATTGGTGAAGTTCTTCAGAAAGGTTAGGTTAGGTTATGACCCGATGTATGAACGTAAATGAAGCAAAAAGGTTTTATCTATTTTGACAAGATCATGATATGCTTCGAATTCGTTTGCCAAAGACAAATTCAAAATTCTTCAATGATAGCCTAGTAGTGTGACCGTCGGACTGTGAAGTCTTAGATCTCGCAGGGCACGCACCTCTGATTTTTCGGATTCATATGCGTATTGTATAATTATCACTTGCTTCAAAAACAGTGAAGGAAAACATGAGGAAACCGGTATGCCTGAGAGATATTTCTTGACGGCATTTGAATCCAAGTCAAAGTCCCATGGGCGGCTTTAAAATTCTGACACCAGATTAGTCACTAACCACACGAAAAGAAGATGAATTCAAAATTAAAACTCTTCTACGCAAATAAAAAATATCCTAAAAGTAAAACCTTCAACCCGTTAAACACATTAAGCACAAAATGTTGAAGTCAGTTGAGGCGATGACGTGCGGACTGCTCACTGGACGTTAGTCAACTGACGTGTGGGTGGTGTCCGGTTGAAGCATTGTTATAAATGAATAGTTCAGAAACTAGGAAAGGGAAAAGTATCTCTGCAGTATAAAAAAATAAAACAGGTCATGTTCTTTGAGATAAAATATTATTAATACTTTTTAAAGTAACTTTCAGTATTATCCATACTAGAACTAATATCAATGAGAAAGTAATCTGTCTGTTACCTGATTTCACGTCTTAACCACTGAACCGATCGTTATGAAATTTAATGACTGTTAAGCTTGAACCGGACAAGGATATAAGCTACTTTTCATCCTGGACATTAGTATAAAAAATGATTAAATACAAAATAAACGCAGACGAAGTCAGGAGAAACAACTAGTTGCTGTCTATAAATTCACTTAGTGACTTATGAGTCCTGTCAAACTTATGAAGTGTCGGTGAAAAAGTAAAGCTTGATAAAAAAAAAACTATTCATTTCCTATCTCAAAAAGGTGATGAATTGATCTAAAAAACAACGGTAATCTTGCAGAAATAAATGTATCTAACCCTTCCGATGCTCCACCACATATGCAAAAGCTAGCCTCGCGTAATATTGACTAGTTAATTCACGTGGAGGCGACCGGTGTCGCGCAGTGGTGGACATTCATTTGTCAGCCGCGCTGCAACGGACCTTAATGAATACTTTATGGACTGAACAAATGGTCTGCTTTTGGAAATAAATAGGAATTGTTATTCAGCTGGAAAAGAGAAAGAATAACACATAGGCTTATAGAGAAGGTACGAGTATTTATCACAAATTCAAAACGTTTGCCTACTGCATTTTAAGTACATACTCGTATATCGCACCATCGGTGGAACAAGGGGACAACTAACAAAACATCTGAAAATGAGTTAAGTGTGTTACTAGGGTCATAATTACAAAATTATTTAAATTTTGGTGCAAAAAGGGCCAAACTGCACATCAAAAATATTATTTCTTTAAATTATAGTACAAATAATAAGTATTTTACTCCCGTAAAGTAAATACGTAAATTCGCAAAAGTGTAAGGCTTATTTCACCCAAAAAAAAGATCTATTCCCATCCAATACCAAGAGCTAATACCATTTGGTATTAGTTTATTTCCGAATTTATTTTCTATTCCCAACGAGTACCACATTTTAAAACCAATACCAAAACAAGTTTGAAGAAATCAGGTACAGTCAGGTTCAGTAAAATTAAAATGCTTTGAGTGATTTTATGCAATGTTTAATCAAGATTAGGGTTTGAATATAAATCACATATTTATTTTTTCTTTTATTTTGTCATTTTTAGAGATTTAGAGATATTATATACTTTTATTTTACTATTAAAAGTCCAACAATTATAATATTATATACGAACTATCAAATAGTAGCAATTTTCAGTACCTACTTATTAATTAACTGTGATACTTACCTAGTATGTAAAAGTATAGAGTATAAAATATCACAGACTTATATTTATAGGGATGATATAATTGCGTATCTTAATAATAAATCACCTAAAAATTTGGCAAAAAATCGAATATGAATAGTTAAAGTACTGAAAATCTAACAAAATTATAAAATATCACAAATAATCAACTTTAATGTAACAATGTTTTTGGCAAAAAACATCAAAAATGGTGAATTTACTTACAATCTAACAATAGTTATAAAATATCACAGATAATCAACTTTTAAAATAATTATGTAGCCTAGTAGTAATAAATCAGCATTTTTTTTTTGCAAAGACATCAAATATAAATAATTTGCTAACATTTAAAAGTAGTACTTACGTATTTTTAAGTAGGTAACAATCAGCTTAATTTTAAAATTTCACCAAATAGAAGTTAGAGCCTTAATTTTTCTAAACAATCATAATGACCAACGCTAATTTTCTGTTCACGGAGTTGGTCAGTAACGTATGTGATCCACCGATTTTCCGCTATAGTTTCCGTTGGACGTCGCTTTGCGTCAGGTGCATTGGTCATGTATTGATTAACAACCACTGATTGAAAATCTGCGTCTTCTTTCAGAGCTTTTAGAAGCTGATATAAATTGGCAAAACTTTGTGTAGCTGAGTGTACAAAAAGTCACGTTTTGGTATTCGTTAGTAATAGATTTTTTATTTAAAAAAATGTGGTACTCGTTGGGAACAGAAAATAAATTCGGAAATAAACTAATACCAAATGGTATTAGCTCTTGGTATTGGATGGGAATAGATCAAAAAAAATATAGTACTTAAAATCGATATAAGCAGAAAAACTCTATTTTATTCTACAAAAATCATAAAAAATGTCTCTACTGGAAAATAACAAAACGTGCAGTTGTGCCCTTGTACCACCGACGATGGTGCGATATGTTGGTAAGCCTGTACCCTAATTACGCAATACACTATCAATCAGAATCTGAATCGTTTTGAAACAGATTGCTAATCCATTGCTTCGTACATTCGAAAAAAAAATCTACTCAACAACGTAAATAGCACAATGAATGTTGTTGACCTGTCAAATTGAAACAGATTAGTCGGAATTGTCAACAAAAATGTGTTGCGTAATTAGATAGCCGGTATACACGGTGCGATTTATTTGCCTGTGTTATAGCAACAATAAAAGTTGCATCGTGCAAATTACATAGCACTACTATATGAAGATCGCTGATGTTGCATCCGCGCCGACCTTATTAATTTCTATAATCGCTGATGCACCTATGACATCAGTCGATTTCGCAAGTTGTTGTTTGTTCAATAAATTGTAAGAATGATTATTCTAATATCCTACTTCGAACTAGAATCATCATTCATAGGTTTAATTTTGTAATATTAAATCAGTAATTAAATTTATTTAAAATCATTTCGGTTTTTTTTCGATCCTCTGATCGCAGCAAACGTAATTGGCGCAGTCGGTAGGATATCCACGAGAGATATCGGGACTCTATCTCACATCGATAATCGCGTCGCGAGTCACTCGGGTGGCTATCAAGCACCATTTCGGGTATCCTGAACCTACGGACCTGCTGCAGACCAGAAGGAGAATCCAGCCATCGATTCACAGAGAGGAATCAGAAATGAGATACCTGTAAGTACACTTGAATCATTCTCGTGTTGCATCCCTTTGAATCTTAACCCTCAAGATTTACCATCCAAGGGCCTCCAGTGTGTGGGAGCCTGAATCACGACAGGCTCGCCAACGTATAGTAGATATAAATAGAGATATAACTTCAGATAAATTAGAATTAATCAATATGACTCAAAATGACCCAGATACCATTTTCAAGGCCCTTCGCCTTGTTCCAGAGTTTGACGGCAACCCAAATATCCTTACGCGTTTCATTAGAATTTGTGATTCGTTAGCTGCGCAGTATTTGAGTAATACACCCGGCAGCGAATTTCCCAACTTATGTTTACTGAACGGTATACTTAACAAGATAACTGGGACCGCGGCATGTACTATTAACGCAAATGGAATACCTGAGAGCTGGCTAGGCATTCGAACTGCCTTGATTAATAACTTTTCGGATCAACGTGACGAAACCGCATTGTACAACGACCTCTCTCTAACTACCCAGGGTAATAAAACGCCACAAGAATTCTATGATCATTGCCAAACGTTGTTTAGTACGATCATGACATACGTGACTTTACATGAGACTGTACCAACGACTATAGCAGCGAAACGCGACTTGTATAAAAAGGTTACCATGCAGGCATATGTTCGAGGGTTAAAAGAACCCTTAGGATCCCGTATACGTTGCATGCGCCCACCAACGATAGAAAAGGCGCTTGAGTTCGTTCAAGAAGAGCTCAATGTAATGTACTTGCAACAACGTGAGACCGCAAAAACCCAAGCTCCTTCTAAAGTCACTCATTCCACTCTAACACCTGTAGCGTTTACCCCACGATCTCATAACTTCCCAACATCAGTACCTAATTGGCCATTACCCGTGGGACAACGTCCAGCGGGACCTGCACCTCAGCCTTTTAAATTCCCTGCACCAGCACAATACCAATATCGTATGCCAACGAACACACAAAGAGTGTTCAGTGCGGCACCTCCTAACTACAACCACCGTAGTAACACATTTAGATTACCACCCCGAAATAATGCACCTCAAGGCCCTCAGCCGATGAGTGGTGTTCAACGTTTTACTCCCAGACCTCTACCCCCAATAAACGCACCAGCAGTCCATGATTGGAACAAGTTTGGCAATCCACCACCCTCGAATTATTTTAAATCCCGAGAAATGAATATGAACGAGTGCATGACGTATGACGACTCATATTACAACTATTATAACGAACCGGAGTACAATTACTATACTGATTACAACAACAGTGACATTGACCCGAGTCTAGCCGCTGACTTGACTTATTATAATGTGTCAACGGACGCCCAGGTATTTGATGAATCGCAAGCGGGTATAATTAACCATGCTCAGCAGGATTTTCTGGAGGCTTCGATGTCACAAAAACCAAAATAGAACTAAACCTTCAGACACAGAGGCAACTTCCCTATATACAAATTAGAGACCCACCATTAAAACTTTTAATAGACACAGGTGCTAACCAATCTTTCATTAGCCCCGAAGTTGTTGAAAAATATTTCTCTGAGTATCCTTTGAATTTCGATCCTTTTGAGATAACCAACATACACGCAACAAGCAGGAACGACTATTCCATAACCTTGCCATGTTTTGCGGAGTTTAACGACACTAACAGCATGAAGTTGTTCATCTATCGGTTTCATAATTATTTCGACGGCCTCATTGGTTTAGATCTATTAAATAAATGGGAAGCTCGCATAGATTTAAAAGAAAATACACTAGTAACTCGATCTGCGATAAACCCTATTGTAATGTATAACTCGTGCAACATAAACTTATACGAGGATATTATACCAGCTGGGAGCACTAAGATTATTCGTATCCCTATTGAGGTGCCAGAAGGCGACGTTTTTATTCGGGAACAAACTCTTTGCAATTGCATAATTCATGAATGTATTACCACCGTAAATAATAATCGTGGCTACTTAGAAATCGAAAACCCGACACCAAATGACGTAATATTTTCACTCGATCGCCCAGCGCACGCGGTATTATTTAATATTGAGTGCAGTAGTACTCAACAAATATCGACCCGCGCTCAGGAAGTAGTATCGCGTTTGAGAACTGATCACCTAAACCCGGAAGAGAAGGCTAACCTAATAGCTCTTTGTTCTCGTTACTCGGATGTTTTTTACATTGAAGGTGAGGGACTAACTTTCACAAATAAAATAAAGCATCGTATAAGAACTACCGATGATGTTCCAGTGCACGCTAAAAACTACCGGTATCCATTCGTACACCGCCAAGAAGTTAGGGACCAAATAACTAAAATGCTCGATCAAGGTATCATTCGACCATCAGAATCTGCATGGAGCTCGCCTATTTGGGTAGTTCCAAAAAAAATGGATGCCTCAGGAAAGCAAAAATGGCGTCTCGTAGTAGATTTTCGCAAGTTAAACGAAAAGACACTAGACGATAAGTACCCTATACCTAATATCAATGACGTTCTCGACAAATTAGGTAAATGCCACTATTTTACGACCTTGGATTTGGCAAGTGGATTCTACCAGGTAGAGATGCACCCACAGGATGTAGAAAAGACCGCATTCAATGTAGAACACGGTCATTTTGAATTTCTAAGAATGCCGATGGGACTAAAAAATTCTCCGTCCACGTTTCAACGTGTGATGGACAATGTCCTTAGAGGACTCCAAAACGAGATATGTCTCGTATATTTAGATGACATCATCGTTTTCAGTACATCCCTTCAGGAACATATCATTAACCTCGAAAAAGTATTCCAGAAACTTCGAGAATCCAACTTCAAAATCCAAATGGACAAGTCGGAATTCCTTAAACTTGAAACTGCTTATTTAGGCCATGTCATCAGTAAGGATGGCATCAAGCCAAATCCCGATAAAATATCTGCAATTAAGAAGTATCCTATTCCAAAAACACCGAAAGAAATCAAACAATTTCTGGGCCTCCTCGGTTATTATCGAAAATTTATTCCTGACTTTGCCCGAACTACAAAACCATTTACGCAATGCTTGAAAAAAGGACGCAAAATCACCCTTGACCCCGAATATGTGAATTGTTTCGAAAGATGCAAGACTCTCCTGACTAATGACCCCATCCTACAGTATCCGGACTTCAATAAAGAATTTAACTTGACGACAGACGCTTCTAATGTAGCCATCGGCGCTGTTCTATCCCAAGGACCCATAAATTCAGACAAGCCCATCTGTTACGCATCCCGAACTTTAAATGAAAGCGAGATGAACTACAGTACTATAGAGAAGGAATTGCTTGCTATAGTTTGGGCTACGAAATACTTCAGACCCTACCTATTTGGACGTAAATTTAAAATTTTCACTGACCACAAACCGTTGCAATGGATGATGAACATGAAAGAACCAAATTCTCGACTGACAAGATGGAGACTTAGACTTAGTGAATACGACTTCTCAGTTATTTATAAAAAAGGGAAATCTAATACAAATGCTGACGCCCTTTCTCGCATTGAAATTCACACCAAAGAAGCCATGTCCTTAATAGAGGAAATCGATGAACTCAACTCCTTAATGGGTAATCCATCAGAAACCATCCCTGGCAAACCAAACTCCTCGACTGAAACAGTACATACAAGCGCTGAAAACCCCATCCTAGAAATTCCCATAACTGACGAGCCATTAAATAAGTTTAACAGACAGATATGTTTAACTATTGTAAATGACGTAAAGAAACGACCTGTAGTTACCAGGCCATTTGACACCCATACGCGTATAAGTATCCAGCTATCCCAATCTAACTTAGAGGAAGATGTGATCTGTGCCGTAAAAGAATACGTTAACCCCAAGGTTAAGACAGCTATTTTAGTTAATCCACCTCTAGCCATGTACTCAATTATACCAATCATACAGGAAAAATTCAAAAGTTCCTCCTTAAATCTCGTTTTAGCTAAATGTGAATTAGAAAATGTCAAAGATTACCTTCGACAACAGGAGATAATACGACACCATCATGACGGTAAAACTAACCATCGTGGAATTACCGAGTGTCATTTAGCCTTATCTCGTAAATACTACTGGCCAAAAATGAAAGACCAGATAATCAAATTTATAAACGAATGTACGATTTGCGGTCAAGCCAAGTACGATAGAAACCCGATTAGACCTCAGTTTAACATCGTACCACCAGCTACCAAGCCGTTTGAGACAATCCACATGGATCTATTTACTGTACAGGGTGAAAAATATGTAACATTTATAGATGTATTTACAAAGTACGGTCAAGCTTACCACCTACGTGACGGAACCGCTATTAGCATACTACAAGCTCTTTTGCAGTACTGCACCCACCATGGCGTCCCTATAACTATTATTACAGACAATGGGACTGAGTTTACAAACCAATTGTTCATGGAATTTACGAGGCTTCATGGGATCAACCATCATAGAATACTAGCTCACTCTCCTAACGATAACGGAAATATCGAACGATTCCACTCAACTCTTTTAGAACATCTTAGACTTCTCAAGCTACAGTATAAAGACGAACCAATAATTAATCAATACATAGTTTCACGAGATGTCGCCCCTTTGACCTACTGACTGGTCATTTTGACCCCCGAGACTGTAAAGACATTGACCTTACACAGCATTTATTACAACAGTACACGCAAGTCCATAGAGATAAAATGAAACATGTTTATGACATCATCAACTCGTCATCACTTGCTAATCGTACCGCGATAGTTGAGAAACGAAATGAAAAACGTGAACCCGAGATAGAATACGTACCCCAACAGCAAATATTTATAACAAACCCCCTTGCTAGTCGACAAAAGACTGCCCCACGATATACACAGGACACAGTTTTGGCAGACCTGCCGATTCATATTTATACTTCAAAAAAACGTGGCCCCATAGCGAAATCAAGACTCAAGCGTGTACCTAAATCAGCGAAATTGTTACAGGATCCTACTGATAGCAATTCTCCCAATGACGCGACCTCAGGAGATAAGACTCGAAAGCCTCGATGACGGACCTGGGCTACTACCCTTTAAACTTGGACAAATGAAAATTACGACTCACCATCATACTTTCATCCAGTACGTACAACTAAGCAATATAGAAAACAATGTTCAATCCCTACAAACTCAACTAACGATCTGTCAAAATCAAATGACTAATGACACCTATGCGTTATACGAAATTCAATTGGAGTATCTTGCTAGCAAACTTGGCAATGTCCTAAAACAATTACGATCTTTAGAACCCAACAGAGCCAAAAGAGGTCTTGTAGACGGACTAGGTTCAATAATAAAAAGCCTAACCGGGAACCTAGATCACGAGGATGCGGTAAGGTATAATCAGGCAATTCAAATCTTAGAACGTAATCAAAACAAATTAGTGACCGAATTCAATGATCATATAAGTATAAGTAAAGAGTGGATGTCTAAATATAATAGCGTAATTACACAAATAGTAAAAAACCAGAATAAAATCAACACTACTTTAGAGACTATATTACAAAGTAATGCACTAAGAGAAAATAATTTAACAAAATATGCTCATTTTGCCCAACTACTAGAAATTATAAGCGATAATGTAGAAGATTTAACTCAGGAACTAATTAGGATAGAAAATAGTTTAGCTTTTGTTCGTGCGAGTAGTACACACCACTCTATGATAGACGTAGAAATACTACAGTCAATGGTACAAAAACTTAAGACTATTTACGCCGAAGAGCAAATTTTAGATCTAGAACTTAGAGATTATTATGACATTATAAAACCGGGATCATATTATGTAGATAACCAGATAGTATTCGTATTTAAATTTCCAATCTTTTCTAAAAATAGTTATGATTTTTATAAACTCTCCGTGGTACCTAATAAACACGCACAAGCTCTTATTCCACCCTTTCCTTTCCTTGCAACTAACGAGATGTTACATGCGTACATAGAGGCTGAATGCCCGAAGTTGAAAGACTGGTACCTCTGTGAGAACGATATTACTCACCAGACTCGCAACAAAGCTGACTGCGTCCAGGAGTTAATCACCAACCAAGCCCTACAAGACTCCTGCAAGTTTACCACAGTCACCTTGATGAGAGAAGCCATGGAGAAACTCGACGACCAACATTACGTCCTCTCCTTTCCTCAAGAAACGAAGGTACAATTAACCTGCAACCAGAAAGACTACACATCGCTTCAGGGTAGTTACCTTGCTACGATTCCTATTGGATGTTATCTGAAATCCGAAGAGTTCACCATTGCAAACGTTTACGATGAAATTAATGGCCAACCCTTGAAGTTAATGAAAATACCCTACGACGCTGAGAAACAGGCCACCACAGCCACCCACGTCAATCTGAACTCTATTAATCTACAAGGACTACACAGCATCCAGGACCAAATTATGATCCAGAATCCTGTTCAACTTGAGAACGTGCAGACCAACGCACTTTATCACACTACAATCCCATTCTATGGAATACTATTGAGTGCAAGCGTAGTCTTTATCATCGCAATGACCCGGCGCTACCTGTGCAAATGTACTAACACTATGAAAAAGAAGCAGCAACCACCAGCTGCAACCCTGGAAAATAAGGAAACTCCTGACGAACTTCCGGCAACATTTTCACTCAACGTGCTAAAATAGTCGCCGTTCTAAGAGGGGAGGAATTACATAGCACTACTATATGAAGATCGCTGATGTTGCATCCGCGCCGACCTTATTAATTTCTATAATCGCTGATGCACCTATGACATCAGTCGATTTCGCAAGTTGTTGTTTGTTCAATAAATTGTAAGAATGATTATTCTAATATCCTACTTCGAACTAGAATCATCATTCACAGGTTTAATTTTGTAATATTAAATCAGTAATTAAATTTATTTAAAATCATTTCGGTTTTTTTTCGATCCTCTGATCGCAGCAAACGTAATTTGCATGTCATTTGTTGTTTCAATTCTGCTGTACGCCACGGGAAAAAAACTTGCATCGTGTAAATGGGGCCTTGCCACATCCACACACACAGTGGTGTCTTCGATATTGGTAATGAAGTAGACATTGTAAAAGACGTCCACTGCTGGACATAGGACTCCACTCACTCCTGAGGACTCCACTCCATTACGCCTACAATCAATCTGCCTAGCCTTTTCCCAACTATGTTGGAGTCGGCTTCTAGTCTAACGGGGTTCAGTTGAATACCAGTGTTGTACATCGAGCGATTGCCTTTCTGACCTCCACAACCCAGTAACTGGGTAATACGATACAGTTTGTGTAAGACTTTAGAAGACGAATGACACTTATACGAGATAAAATAAAATAAATTGTTTAAAATACTGCCATTATAATTTTGTAGGTGTGCCTGGCACCCACATGGTATACAGGTATGTGACCAGGGCTTGACTTTGACCATTTTGTACTTGTCTTGATTGCTGACTGAAATATTTTCTTGTTTCGTACTTTTTAGATCGCTTTATTTTTCCGTAGTCGGATTACAAACATTTTAAACTTATTTATTTTATTTTATACATTTCCGTTTTAATGAAACGTTACGACAACGTAAATAAGAAATATCAATTTCACAGCCCCGCCGTACGTAGCGCAGTCTCACTTTTGCTGGTTTTTAACTTTTTAAACATATTTATTTACTTAGACAATATGATTTATATACATATTTGTAATGTGCTCGTTAAGAGAAATTTATTTTGATACTCAACATGTCATGATTATCTCAACTTCTTTTTTTGTCGGGGTGCCTCTCCGGGGTCAGAAATGTACGTGTAAAGTTCACCATATTAAATTTAGGGAGAATTTATATAACCTATGTCACCCGGATTATTATTACAAACCTATGGATACCTCATTTATCAATATCGGTTTAGTAGTTTAGGCTACGGTGGAAGACACGTAAAAGACACACAGACATCGTCGTCATTATCGTCGTTCAGACATACATAGACTGCTAAAATCATAACCCTTTCTGTTTGAATTTGCCGAAGTCGGGTAATACGCTTAGTCGTGTCCTTCAGCAGTATTTGCTGTAATTGAAATGATTCAATTACAGCAAATACTGAGGAATATTGCTTAGGTTAGGATGACCTACCCTTAGCAATATTCCTCAAATATTCTGAACTATTTATAGTCACAAGGCTTCTAGTAAATTGAAATAAGATCCTGTGTATTATCACATGCGCGGTGTAATAACACGGTTGGTAATTATAGTAACAATGTTATAATTTATCTAACATACAGTTAAGTTTTGTTACGTAACGTGTATCAGGGTTTTAATTAGAGAGTAAGCAGAGATACTTGGTTGTACCGGTAAAGCCCCACCGTGTAAAATGTACACGACAAACTACGTGCGGCTTAAGATCGTTTCTCTCGTATCTCGTATCATATATTCTAAAAGTAAAGCAATATTTGTATATACATATATATATATATATATATATATATATTTGCAATGACGTTATCGAAATCGTTAGAAACGGGGGTTTACGGGGACGAAAAATCGATCTAGCTAGGTCTCATATCTGGGAAAATTGGTTTTCCCCGTATAACCCAAGCAGAGTTCGGTCGCCCAAAGTTTAGAACAAGATGGCTACCTTAGAATATCATTACCGCGTCATTGTATGGCAGCATGGACTTAGTAAGTACCTACTATCATGGCAGCATGGACTTAGTAAGTACCTACTATCATGGCAGCATAGAATTAGTAAGTACCAACCTACTATCATGGCAGCATGGTATTAGTATAAACTATCCTATACTATTAAATGAGCATTCTTTAATTTCACCAGAGCAGAGCTCGGTCGCCCAGATACTTGGAATTAAAAGCGTTCCTAACTGTTTTTTCATTTCTATACTTAGATGTTTTTTTTAAGTTAATGCCCCTCTCTTACTACCACTGTAACCGTGGGTACGCAATGTGTAATAATAAGGGTGATATTTGCATGGGTTATATTCAAATTAGTGATCTAAATGTAATACCTCGAGTCGACCACGCAATACTCAAAAAGTAATAAAACGTAATCATAATAAACGCATTTTCCCCTGAAACCCGCAGCATCCTAACACCGCGATACATCGGGCATTGCAGTCGTAATGTAGTGTTGCGTTAAGAGGGCACAGCGTAAAGTATGCGAGCTAAATGTGCGCTATAAATTGTAGGGGCTGCACCGAGCCCCGCATTGGCAACGGTTTATATGTTGGCGGTATGGCCGGGTAGGATAGAGAGCTTGCTCGGTAGGAGAAATATGATATCGATAACGTGTTCTATTCTATTGAGGGGTTCTACATATGTTCAGGCCGGCCTGATTCGTCACAGTCGGGTAGAAAGACCGAATATATTATCTAGGTACATTTATGTTCGGGAAAAAACCAGCTATAGGTCGAATTGCTCCGAGCAAACACGAATATGATTAAGCGAGGGTAGATGATGCCGAAGTTGGCTGATCAGCACGAGCGGAATGAAAGTCGAATATGTGTAGTAATTGTAACCGAATGTGCCGAACTGAACATGTGTACGTTTTTAGTGGTTATGAATCCGCACGACTTTCTTCGCATCGTTTACTTTTCTCATAGTTGTGAAGTTATATAAAAGTAATCAAATAGATACGAGTATATCTACATAGGAATGTAGATGAACTGAAGGAAAACTATCTTCAGTTCATCTTGCGTCTAGGGCATGTCTTGTTTGAGACATCAGCTTTGATTAGCCGAGTCGGATTCAATTGCGAAACATTGTCAGAGGAAACCGCAAGATAAAAATGAAAAACTGAAAGCACATAGTACTTTAGCAGAGCAATGGATACGCCAGATTACGCTGCTACAATTACCGGATCTGAGAAACATCTTTCAAAACTAGTGTATTTATTTAAAAAAAAAAAAATTGATACTGATCTAGTTCAGGGGTTGATTTTGTACGCTTGAATTTGGCGCCCCCTGAAGGTGGCGCCCGGGGCGCATGCCCCGGTTTTCCCCCCCTAGAACCGGGGCTGACTACACTTACTAGTTTAAGCTGTATTAAAATATCCGTTAATGCTCAGGTTTTAACATAGATGCTTTTACAATTTTATGTGACTTACTATGAAAATAAGGATTGTCTGAAAAACCGATTTTGTTTATTTTCCCTTACTGGATTTTGTTATGGAGCTGCCGAACATTTAAATGTAATAGTTGCACTAGCATGTTCGCCGGCCACATAAGCAGTATGTCCCAGTACAATACTACGAAATGTGGATAGCACAGTGGTAATTAATGTTAAACGTTGCCGGTTTTAGGCGTAGCGGAAAAATAGGCTGATGTGTTTGAGCCCTTATTGTCCACAAACTGCTAACGACTTTTGGGAAAACTTTTTAACATACATTAAAATATATATTTAACTCATGCCCAAACTGAGGCCCTTGGACGACCCCGTAACGGAGACGTAATGTAAATTCGGAAGAATTTTGAATCGAAAATACAATTATTCTATAGCATTTTGGTTTAAAAAAACCACAAGCACAATAATGTAGAAACCATGAATATCCATAGTCTTAAAATAAAACAAAGTAATATTATTGGCGAAACGAGTATTTTCAATTTTTAAAAGACTTCTAACAGGAGGCTTTTTTTTTTTAATATTCGGGCGTATCACCGTCACATATAGATTAGCAAAAATCTTTTTTTGTTTGAAAGGGTATACTTCCAAGATAGTGCCATTGTCATCAGGTCGATGATGGAATGATGGGATCCTGGAGAAAACGAGGGAACTCTTCAAATATTATAGGCACAACTATAGCGATTTGGCTATTTTTTTTAGTAACTCGTACAGTTACTCTTGGAAAGCACCATTTGGTGAAGTGGAACTGATGATGAAGACCACAGATGGCCACCGGAACTACTCAATAATAAGTATTTCACGGGTTGCGATTCGATTACTTTAATATGGTTGCCAAGCAATTTATGCTCGTCACAATGCAAATGGAGAAATGGAGTCCCTGCATCGGGAAAAGCAATATTTTGTAAAAGGTGATGAGTGGTTCACATTAGGCTATTGTAATTTAGATAAATTACAAACTGACTCACTATAACGTGCGAAATAAAAACTTTATTTCGAAAAAAAAAAGACTTCCAAAAATACTTAAATTTCGGAAGTCGGTGGTAAATAATGAAAATACAAAACCAAGACACCGACTTCCGAAATTTAAGTTATTATTCACTTTGTAGTGTTTTTTGGGAAGACGGGTGTTTTTTTGTACTTAATAAAGTTTTTTGAAATCGTACGAATGACGTTACGTTTATTCCGCGCTTTTTTGCTAGGCCCACAGGACGACCGAACGCATTTTCTTAAAAAAGTCCGTTCAATTTAATAACGGGGGTCATGGTTACAAAACCTTCAAAACGGGTTGTTGCAGACGTGAACCCAATTCATATGCATAAACTTTGTTTATCTTAGTCGAACGACTTAACAAGAATGCCCCACATTTGAAAAAGAACAACTATGTAACCGTAAATTACTAGTTCATAAACTTTTTAACAAACGACAAGCACAGAACCTACACCTTGAAAACTCTAAAAATACTTAATCTCGTTCACCGAAACTTTCAGGAACTAAATCTTAACTCCCTTGATTAAAGACAGTTTAAGTATCAAAGTATCTAAAACAGAAACTTCCAAGCAAATAAGGCTGCGAACTAACGAGCCCTGGGAGTATAAAAAGGCCGGCAAATTTTACACCAAATATTATTCTGATATGAAATCAATTGACTTGATGATTCAGCAAAAACATTTACGAATATTAGAACATTTTACGAATATTAGAAGAATTGCTAATGATCTTCTGGAAATTTAGGAAATAAATCGGTTTTAGAGGAATTGCACAATGAGGCCTTTTCAGCCCCTCTGTTAGATCGCAAACAGATTTGCAAAGTAAATGAGCAGAAAGAAAATCCTTTCAAATTAGCAGCAATCCTTACTATTTGTTGTATTTTCTAAGAAACAAACAAATAAATTGCAGTACAGCGATTAGGGTATACCTTTCGATCAGCCTCAATCCAGATGAATGGTCGGATTACATGTAGGGCTGGTAACGGATTGGTTTTATGAAATTTTTGGTGAAGGGGCTCGTGTGAAATAGGGTTTGGTTAAGGATGGTATAAAGTTTTTTATTTATTGTTAGGTATTATTTATTTTCATGCAGAAATAATTTTAGTGTACCTAATCTCAAATATATGAGCCTTCTCATGTGTGTATGACAGAGATTAAAATATCTTGAGAAGCAGTGAAAAAGAAACCCGTTTAATTGTACCTTTAACTTTATATAATAAAACAAGCTTTTAAAACTGAACTCAATTTTCAGATTTTAAGCAAAAGCAAACAGACATTGAATTTAACAATCATGTCATTTCGAAACCTAAAAACAGACCGCAAAATCTACATAACCAGATTTAGCTCAGGAAACTTTAAAGGACTAAATAAATAAAATCGCAGCCTCCAGTCAATTCGGTAGCCCTGCCGGACGGCCGGTTTCATTCGAACGGCTCACGACCGGCATACGAACTAGGCCGGAGATAACCGATCTTTTATCGCGTATTGATGTATGTACCCCTTAATACTCAGCCGGTTACCACCACATTATTGTGGTCAAAGAAAAAATTGCTTTTGTGTTGTTTGTGTGGAATGTTAGGAATCTGTTTTCAGTTATCAAACTAAATGTAGGAATATCAGTAGTATGGGATTAGAAGTGATCTTATCGTGGTCTTTTTAGTTAGGTATCAATATTATGTTTTGTGAATACTTATATACATTCAGAGAATTGATGACATTCACTAATCAACTCAACAGATGCATAAAATACAAAAATATTTAGGTATTTCAACTTAAATATTGTTTCATACATACAGTAGATATTGAGGCAGCCCCAATAGGTTACAATAGTATTTGTATCGGAGCTTATAAAAGCTTAGCACATTACGCAACTATCTACAGACTACTATTTAACTTTATAGGTGGTGCTTGTACCACCTATAAAGTTAAATACCTGAATCCAGCTGATGAACTGGGTAAAATAGGTAAGCAGTTCGTGAGCATAGGTAATGCATGCACAATTTCACCTTATTAACAACTAGCTCGTGCCCGCGGCTTTGCCCGCATGTACATCGGAAATTATCCCATGTCCCAGCCAGCCTATCCAGCCAGTCTACCTGAGGGGAAAATTTCATCGAAATCCGTGAAAAGGTACAAATGGCAGACAGAGTTACTTTCGCATTGATATTAAGTATGCATTAGTATAGATATGGATTAGCATGGATTTACACAGTTTTTTTGTACAGAATGAAAGTTTTATTTTTTGGGATTGAAATGTCAATTCTATTTTCATTTCACGCTCACCTTGGTATAACTCTAGAGCTGGACGAAATTGATTAATGCCGAATAAAAAACGTTACCTACCCGCGTTCGCTTCAGATTTATGACGCGTCCACCTGTATGTACCGCAATGGATTATTAAATAAGATGTATGAGTGATTTGTGTAGAAGTGTCAGATTTTTAGGAATTGAGTGATTTATTAACTTTTCTTACCTTCGTACAAAGGTACATTCACGAGCAGGAATACCATACATTTTCACAAGAATCAAAAGCAATTTCCCTTAAAGTATTAATAGATATTTTATGGTGTGACGAATATACATAGTATTGCTGAAATTACTATTATGAATTCGGTCTTTTGTCAAAGTTGTAATTTTTATTTCAAAAGAAAAACATTTTTGAATTTTTCGTAAAAAAATTAAGGTATTTATGCTCGTTACTAAAACAGTTAGCTTTTTTATTTTATATAATACGTAACAAATAGAATTTTTTTTTGGTTTCAGAAATGCTGCATTAACTGATTTCTCATCTGCAGGGTCAGCGTGAAGCTGGCCTTTTGCCAGAGGAGCCAGAACTTTGGTTTGCCCAGGTCGAAGGTCAGTTCACGATCGGTATTACCGCCGACAGTACCAAATTTTATACCGTCGTGGGATAGCTTGACCAACGCTATATGTTGAAAGCGAGGGACATTATTGAGAACCCAGGACAAGTACGCAAAGCTGAAGGCCGAGCTTGTACGTAGGCTCTCTGATTCGCGTGAAAAAAGAGTGCAGCAAATCGCGCCCGCGCCCGCCCCGGCGCTCACATCACCTCCCGCCGTGGCAAGCACGAGCGCCTGCAGCGAAATCAGCGAGCTGAAACAGTGCATAGCAGAATTTGCGAAACAGGTAGCCGCCCTTTCGACACGGGATCTGGTACATCACCGCTCGCGTTCATCTGGGCGTGGCAGCAGAGATACGACCCTAGGCCGGCGCAGCCGCTTGCGCTCCAGAGACTCGTGGAACGAGGAGCACTGCTCGTACCACAATAACTTCGGTGATGGGCCAGGCGGTGCGACCAGCCATGTACGTTCGCGGAAAATGCTTCCAGCAACTGCAAATAGCGGCAAATTGCTGCCCCAATAAACCACGCCTCCTATTCGTTACAGATTGCGCCACTAAAACCATGTTTTTGTGACACGGTCGCGGACGTCACTAAACCCATTATAGGTGCAGACTTTCTGGCGCATTATAATATACTTATGCAATTAAAAAATTACCTGCCTCATCAACGGGCTAACACAGCTGTCCTCCACGGCGTCTTCAGCGGTTGGTTTAGCAGTGGACATTGTCTCAGTGAAGTCTATTGGTGGTAGCACGGAGTACCATGCGCTTCTTCGGCAGTACCCGGAGATCACGCGCCCTGCGGGAAAGCAAAGACGGGTCACTCACACAACCGTACATCATATCCGTACCACCCCAGGCCAGGTTAGAATGGGCTCTGCTTGTGAGACCGACCGGGACCGAAAATGCAGGTACTGTGCCAAGGTTGCTGATGAGGCTAAGGGTGATGCGCGTTCGCTGCATGCTGGTGGTCAGAAAACCCGTTGAAACCGTGGGTGCTGGCTGACTGTGTGACTCGCCTCACGAAAGCTTGCGGGAGTGATGATGATAATGACGTCACACTGAAGTAGTTGCACGAAGGCTGCGTTGACGTTCATACTCGGGGTCACCAATTTCGAGGTATGAGAAACTGGGTATAACGTTCAATCATCGTCTATAGAAAAGAGAGGATCCTCCGACCAGACGGGTGTGGTGTCTGGCGAGCAACTGCCAAACGATAGTATTATATATGTCGTCCGCGCGATATGCGGCGCGATGCAGGATTTGTGAGACGTCACCATTAAAACTAAGTGAGGATGAAAAAACAAATGAAAAAAAAAAATACGAACGAGTTGGAGACGTATGCCTACGCTTTGGAGACGTATGCGATCTACAGCAAGGTTGTGTTTATTCCTAACTATGAATATGGTTTTTATTTTTTTTATTTTGTATATTTACACGCAAGGTGAAACACACAAAGGTTTTCAAAAATATGTTGTGAGGCTACAGTCAGAATATTTATTTCTTAGAGTTTTTCTCGAAGGGTATCTCTTGGACCGAGGTTGTAAATAGCTCGAACAGCCCTTTTCTGTAGAACAAAGATAGTATTAATGACCGCACAGGTTCCCCATAGACAAATACACTACACCAATGCACATTTTTAGAGAGTGCATCGTTAACTTGTTCAAAGTTATCAACTCAAACTAATCAACGGTTAAAAACATATTCGGCTAAACATAAACCTAACTTAATAACCTGGAAAATCACGAAATCCAACCGATAGGTAGGTACATATTAGGGTTATTTCAAATAATCACAACGTACCTAATACTTAACCGTGTGAATGCGACGGTCGTTCTAATAAATAAAAGTCGACAGGCAAAGGTCCGATCACGGCCGTCTGGACGAACACGTTTGAACGATAAACAGATTGATGCAAAAGGTTTACTTCTAAGAGCGAAATTCACCAATGAAACTGAACTCGTCAGCACAATCTAAGTCACGTTCAAGAAGACAGTGATGAACGAACTTCATCACTGTCCTCTCCTTCCTTTAGTTGTATCTAAATCTGGATCAGAATAAGATTCTGACAATACCTAAAAGGTCTGGTGAAATGCCATTAATTTATATTTGACGTCTAAAAACGAGGTTTCATTTGACTTAAAAGGCGTTGCTTGTATCTAGACATGTTATTGTTATGTTTACCTAGTAATATACCTTTTAAACAATAATTTAAGGGAATAGAGAGGCTAAAAAACGCAGTATTATAATATAACACACTTTGTAAAATCGTAAGAGAAACAGAAGAATATCACTTTGTGTGCATGGAATATACGACAACACCTCAAAACCACCCCATTTCACTAGAAAAGAAACTACTATTTTATAGAGCATGTATCTAAACACGCATCATTGTAAGAAGTGGACGTTCTGAGCCGTCTAATTTGGCGGTAACACGTCGTAGGTACCTCACGTGTCGAGGAGCGTGACACGACACGAAGGTACGTGCCCCCGGCACGACGTGATAACACGTCAACTTTTATTGTGATGAGAATGGCAGCAGGATGGCTGTTTTATATTTTTAGTTCACAGTTTTTGTGTGTCGTATGTCGTGCGAGTACTTATATTTCGTTGTTATTTCATCTGATACTATTTTTTTTTTCGTTGTCAATCAAGATTGACACACTAGGATGTCTAAGTGCCAATTAATTCTCTGCGTGTAAAAAATACCATTGCGTGCACGTGTATGATTGCATTGTGATACTGCATAATAATATTATACATATACACAAGACGAAAAGGAGACTTAGCCGTTTATTTTACAAACAAAAATTGAACTACAAATTTAATTCTAAAATCAAACAAAAACATTTCAGTTCACTCAACATTTAACACAACAAGCCTTCACAATTTAAAAGCGTTCAATACTTCACCAGTACCTGAAACACACACAGTATTATTTTCTACAAAACAAAAACATAGTGAATTTTTATTTCTCCATTTTTATTTTCTTCTCTATCAAAAGAAGAAAAGAGGGTAGGGTTTTAAAAACGCCAACCACATATTTCCACATATTTTCATGGTTAGAACAAACTAGTTTCTTGATTAATCTCTGGGTGGGATGCGGGTGGTACTTTATGGGCACATTACCCCGCCTGACTTATGACCTTACACCAGCTGATTTCACACTGAATCTAGGTGCAACGCTGAATTTTATTTGGGTGAACGGATTTTTAGAACGGTAATAATGGAACGAATCCGTCTTAATGACCAACGCGGATTTTTAGGGTTGAACATTTTTTAGACATAAAATATTTTATCGTTTATCTAGGTATTTTTATTATAAATTAATGGGAAATATAAGTGTACCTATCTATGTTTTTAAATTAGGAATACATTTATCTTTAAAAACGAAAAAAATTGAAAATCTTTTCAAAAGAGCAAAATATTACAAGCAACAATTAAAAAGGGGTAGTAATAAAAGCTCCAAAAAAAATTAAATATGGGCATACTCAAATTATGAAATTTGTTCCTTTCAATAGGTACTAATTTATCGACAGCTTATATGTGAATGCAAATAAAGAAACGAACGAATAAAATACTCAGAATTCCGAAAAACCCAATACAGCATTTGCTGACGTAATATTTTTCCACCAGCTTAAATTGCGTTTTAAAGAAAACTACAGTTCGTCATTTTCATCTCAAAACCCGGATTAGAGAATGGTAAAAAAGATTCTGCGAGCAACTGGGTAGTAGCGTTCGCCGGCCACTGCCGCGGCACCGCTCGCTATGCTCGCTCGGCTCGCGGGCGGTCGTTCACAGTTCTAACCTAACCTTCTATAACCTATTTCACCCCTTTTTACACCTCTGCACCCGAATGCAATTACCGGTAGGTAGTTATAGTCATTAAAAATGAGAGTTAAAAAGTTATTCTTTATCCAATAGTAGAAATTAAGTTAGTTTCTATAGAGCTTAAGAAAACGATTATTTTAGCAGAACATTTATGTTTTCGGAAACTAGTATTCTTTTCGGAAGTTTGGTATTTTTTTTGGTAATTCATTTTAACACAGCTTAGATAGTATTACCGCCAACCACAGATCCATGGAAATTAATTTGTTTTTCGGAACCTTTATTATTTCCCATGAAAAATATGTTTTTAAATATTATGTGAATGCATGTATTCTTTTCCCCTGTGAAACATACAGAGCTCAGGTAATCCTCTCCGGTGTGATTATTATAACAGTTGTGTTGATAAGCGCAACCAATAAAATAAAATAAGGCGATATCAGTCTGTATGACAAAAATATTTGACCTTTTTGCTATGTACCAGAAAAACTAAAATGTCTGCCAATTCATTGCTGAACTAAGAGACATAACTAAATGAAAATATTAAAAGTGGCTGTAATTTCATAAATGTTGAACCAAAACATTGCAATGCTTGATAGGGAATCCTCTTACAAAAATGATTATAAAATGCATCACTTTGGTAAAGCTACGATAAATTATCCGTTAATGGTCATAGAAACGGCTTACCGGTCCATTCGCACGAATTTACACGCCCGAAACGGACGAATCGTCACTTTTAAATAGTATTATTTTTTCTATAGGCGATTCCCACAACAACTCGAGAAATACGTAGCAATAATTGACACATTTGTATGCAATAAAATAGCGGAATTTACCGGTTCGGGCGAGTAAATTCGGTCGAAATGATCAATAAGCCATAGAACCCAGGCACGACTCTAGATTTCTTCGTTCCTATTTGTAATGCAGGTCATCATAATCATAAGCCTAGTCTTCCCAACTATGTTGGGGTCGGCTCCCAGTCTAACTGAATGCAGCTGAATATCAGTATTTTACATGGAGCGACTGCCTATCTGACCTCAACAACCCAGTAACTGGGTAATACGATACCCTTTGATAAGACTGGATGTCAGACTTTCGGGCTACTGACGAACCGTAACGACTGTCAAATATTCACTAATGACAGCCGGTATCAACGGCTTAACGTGCTTTCCGAGATTTTTTGATATGTAAAAATGGTATTGGTACAGTGTAAGTCAGTAATTAAGTTTCCTAATACATACTCAAACATTAACATGCAAAACTTTACAATGTATTTAATGATAGAGTATATTTATGTGCAATGGCATGCTTTATGTTTGCAACAACGATACTGAGAACCTGACCGACTACGGTACTGTTTATTCTAGAGCCCGACTCATAAACTAGTTCACCAATTCTCGAATAGATGTCGCCATAAGAGTCGGGCGTTTACGTCATAAAATGGTTCTCATTAATTTAATTTAATACGAAATATGATATTTATCTGCATTGCAGATGATGTTGCCCTTTTAACGCGTGTTGTAAGGGTATGAACTTAGTGTGGGGATTAGCGAGGAGCGGTTTTTGCGGTGTGTATGTAACGTGATGATGTTTTCGTACTTTTTTTGAATATAGTGAAAATAAAGACCAGTGTTATTTCTCCATTATAATAAGAATTTATTTCCTATTTATATTGATAAGGATAAGGGCGGAAGAATGACGATTGATCGACATCAACTGTTCATAACACTATTAATCAAAGTTTACAACTGATGTCTCTAGTTTTATAATACATATAATTATTAGTATAATTATTTCTTAGAATGCTAATGAGCGCATTGTCTACTTTTTCCCGCCATCCAACAATCTGACATCTGATACAAATCCACGATATTGATAATATTATGCTTTATTTTGAAGCCATGTGGCGACCAGTATTGAAATTAACTTAGGGGCAATTCCTGTATTTTTAAGAACGTTCGCATTCAGTCTCAATCTGTCTGTCATCCAATTTCCCGACATTTTTGACAGGGTTTTGACATTGATTATCGCGACTAGATTATGAACGTTTTTATATAATTATGGGAATTAGCCTTCTTACTTCATTCATAAACCTCACAATAGGATGATGGGTGTTTATAAGTTTTAAAAGTCTTAAAATGCCTCATTTGCCTGAAGCCTGGTTTTAAATTCGATGTTCAATTTTGAACAAAATATTTTTAGGTATTCAGTAGTAAGTGTCCTGAAAGTTGTTAAATTATTCCACAAGAATAGGCAGACCCATAACAGATCTAATACATGAATACTAATAGTAAATTATTTAATAGTAATTTCCGGGCAGATTAATTCCACCATGAGCAGATTTAGAATAATATTGCTTATCTAAGTTCCAATTACGTAATTGCAGTGCTAATGTAAATCAGTGCAGTTACCGCTTCAGTGACCACTACAAAATCGGTCAGACAATATTCGCTTGCGATTTGAACAGGAAATTAGTCCAGTACCTACCAAGTTGTAATCTTGAAGACCTTTAATTCATTTATAGCACATGTACACAAAGTTGCAGATTAAGACTAGGCTTAACTTATGAGTACATGACCCTGTTAGGGCGCGCAGCAAGTTCACTTACATCTTGCTAAATCTAAATAATATTAAAAATAGAAAATATTTGTATTTTTGAAAGGTAATTAAATAATTTTAATTAAATTAACTTGTTTTTGTCTGTGATTTTGTTAAGGCATGAAATAGAAGTAATTTTGTATAAGTGTAATTTTTGTATTATGGGAATAAATGGCTTCTATTATTATATTATAATAATTTTAAGTTTGTGAAGCATTTATAAATGTATCAAGATTGCAGATTTTTTTTTATTTGTTACAGGTTAACCATGTCATTTGGTTTAAATAGGTCTTTATTTTTATTATTTTATTTATCTTTTACATAGATCCTTTTCTTTAAAATTTTGTGAATGTGAGAACGTTGTAGGCTTAACGGACTGTAGATCTGTGGACCATTTTATATTTTGCTAAGTACCTGGTACTTAGCAAAATATGGTTGTTGATAGACTACACCTACACTATCCATACCTTTTAACACTGTAATTTGAAAACATTGTAAAAACCATTTACTTTTAAAAGAGTAACCGTGGAGTTTCTTGCCGGCTCTTCTCCATAGGAAACGACCAATTGGAACCGTGCACCTAACTTCTGACGTTTCATAAGTGCCCTCGTAGGTTTATGTGAAATAAAATAATTTGAATTTGAATCGTGCATCAGGTCTAGTTATAACATTCTGGCATCCTTGATTAATCATAATACCTGTCTGAAGTGGGTACCTATTTATATTGTATTTTAAAGACATATCATTAATGTGTAAATGGTGACCCATCCTCGAACTTCCGTAGCCCGTGTATCCGCCCGCTACCGCGCCTCTTATCACCGGATCCTCACCGCGCTCGTTCACAGCACGGTAGCATCGTTCCGGTTGAATTACCAACTAGCTGGTTCCACTAATTGCCCACAAAACTTTAAAAATATTAACGTTTTGTGGAATAATCGTTGAGCATGATTATTTCAGCAAAGCGTTACTGTTTAAGCTTTGTAATTTTACGCTAGTTGGTTTTTGGTATTATTTTGGTTAACCGAGCCATGTAGCTTGTGGTAAAGAGTGGAGTGCCATTGTTCTTACTGTTATTATGACTAACGAACTCTAATAATACCAGCCTCTTGTTCTCCCAGTCCAGGACAAAAACCTCTTCTCATACAGAGAAGGCATTTATCATTTAAAACCACGCTTGCTGAAGACGGTTTCGCGATTTCAGACTTATATGACTTTGGGTAAACTCAGAAAGTACATAAATGAATTGAAAAAGTCACGTGGTTACTTACCTGGATTTGAACCCTCAACTTGCTTTATGAGAGGCGGGGCCATCATGACAACGGATTGTAAATCATTATAATCATCATGATAATGACACCGGTAGCTCGGAAAGCACGTTAAGTCGTAGGTCCCGGCTGTTTTTCTTGTTTTTTTCTATTTTTTTTAATCCTTGATAGTCGTTACGGGTACTTAGAAGCCCGAAAGTCTGACAACCAATCTTACTATGGGGTATCGTGTTACCCAGTAACTGGGTTGTGGAAGTCAGATAGGCAGTCGTTCCATGTAAAATACAGTTATTCGGCTGCATCCGGTTAGACTGGAAGCCGACCCCAACATAGTTGGGAAAAGGCTAGGCAGATGATGATGGTGATGAGCTGACGATGATAATGACAGTTACCTACCTATTATTATTATGGCACCTCTTTATAAGTGACTACAGTTAAATATATTTCAGTATCCAGCAATCAGGAGCAGGGCTTTCATCCCTTTAACCCAGCTTTGATGCCAGTAAAATAAATGCTTTGACTAGCTAATGATTTTACTGAAGCTGAGATACATAGAGCTCATGCAGATTTATTGAGACCAGATGCTCTATTCTGTAAAAATCTCACACTTAGGTGAAGTGAGCTATCAATGGTGTGTGGAGCTGAATGGTGCTAATTCACGCGTCAAGTTTGTGAACGGGCACCCTCAGTAGGGACTGGTCATCTCTTAGCTGCCACGGCTTATATTACTTAATAAAATTTTTGAATTGCTTTTTTTTTTTTATTATGGCCGCTTTTAACGTTCTGCATCGTTCTCATATATTTATCTTCAACATGAATGATGTAAGTAATATTTTGTGACGATTAAAAAGTGCCTGTAATTGGTTTATTTGAAATAAATGCTTTGAGTTTGAGTTTGTCAATCCTTAGCATCAGGTGGAACGACAGCTGATAAGTTATTACGACGAGATTTTTACAGAAGTCGACCTCGACTGAACAACACTTAAAGTGATCACCGTCATCCAACCAACCGCTTACCAAGCAGTTGGTTGGTAAGCGGTTTGTTGTATAGTCGTTCTTACACCAGTGGCCTCTAGAATTTTATATGATGATGGACCCATTGTTTGACGATAGAGGCCCAGTTGGGTGATGACTTAACTTATCTAATCAAAACTTAAACTAAGCACAACAATATCATGTTTATAGCACACGAGATTTTTAATAAAGACCGAAAAACAGCCTCGGTTCCCTGAATTTTGCTTGGAGAATGAACGTCGGAGGAATACTAATCCCCGCGTCTCGAGTGGTGCAAGCACTGTACAGGGAAGGTAAGAAAGTCCAGCAGAAACTTACAATGTTACAGAGATGAGAATATATATACTGACAGCGAGGGTATTTGTCTCTTTCGTTTTAATCAGGCATATTTTAACTACTGTGGGTAGTGTTGGTTATTGCGCAATACAAAAATCGTTTACAGTGCAGCTCAAATTATAATTCACGATCAAATTAATCACACTAGCAATACACACATTGTAGGTACACGACACAACTATTTTGAATGCATGACAGTTCCTAAACTTGTTCACTGTTTGACCGCCACCGACGAACTCTGCTTAGCTCTGGCCGGTCCGAGCGTTTTGTAGTAGACTCTTTCGAGCGCCGCTAGGCGACGCTGTCGTCCCGATTAGACTACTCAGTAAAGTATTTGTGATATAACCTTGCAACTAAATAAAATTACCTATACGAATAAAAGCAAAACATTGTCTTTACTGTCGCGCAGTCAGGTAAAGAGAAAATAAAAGATGGATGGTTTGTGTGAAGTAAGACGTGACGGAAATGGAAGGGAGTAAATGATAGCGTGTCGGTTGACACGGGAGAATCGAAGAAGGAAACGTTTTGTGTCGATCTCAAGTAACAAAGGCTTGGTACGAAGATGATGATAAAAGTGGCCTGAGCGTCCTAAACTAAATGGAATTGTGAACTGACTGGTGCAATCCAGATCAACGCAATCTGAAAGAGACCCAATGTCGTTGACATAACCCATAGAAAAGCCAAGCTGAAGCAGCATTGACCCAGCCATATTAGTCGTTGGACCGACGCCGACGACTGTGTTATGGAAAGAATACCGCGATAAGGCGGTAACTGGAGGTTTGAGTAGCCCTATCCTAAGAATATGAGCGTCAGGTATATTTTCCTGACACATGCTGAGCTCGAATCCCATTTTGTGCAACCTTGACACGCACATCGCACTTGGGTTATAGCATCGCACTTCCTCCGGTTCCTTGACTCTACTTTAGCATGTGGCGCCTACGAAGTTCAAAATTTATTTTCATAACACATAAGTCATGAATTCAGCGGCTTACATTAACCTCAATCAACTTAAGGCGAAAGCATCAGGGTAGCCCGCAAAAAACAAATTTTCTTACGTTTTTGCAATTTTCAGGTCAGTAACAGGTTTTAATATTGATCTAAATATATTTCGTGCCATATCAAATATTTTTTTAATGGAATTATAATCATAAAAATCAATAATAGAAGTCTCTAAATTACCATATTGAATGACTATTTAATTAAATCATGACATTTAAGGGCAATTCTACCTTAAGGAGTTGTATTGCTGATTCTAATGATTATAATTCTGTTAAGCCATATTTGTTACAGTCGCGAATAACATTTTAATCAACATACAACCTGACACTGACCTTCAATTGCAAAAAACGTAAGAAATTTTTAGGCTTCCTGAGCGCATCCTCCTTAAACTTCTAATTCTCAAATCAGGAAGCGGTTGTTTGTGTTACTTACTTTCTATAAAATGTGTTTTTCTTTCTATAAAAACCGGCCAAGTGCATGTCAGACCACGCATAATGAAGGGTTCCGTAGTTGGGATCTTTCTATCCCAAGAACAAAATTAACATAGTAGTTCAAAAACATATTCCCCCATATATTCCAACTGCAAATGTAAGTTTGTACGCACAATATTGCGTGATTTACCATGTTATTTTAAAACCATAGCATATATTATTTTAAAATTTTGAAGCAAGTGATAATTATATAATACGCACATGAATCCGAAAAGTCAGAGGTGCGTGCCTTGGGTTCGAGCTCGAGACCTATGACTTGGCAGTCTGACGGTCACAAAACTAATTTAATATATCTTATAATGTTAATGTGCTTAATTAATGTTATTATAGACTGTTTTTATTTTGAATATGATGTGTGTGACTAATGGCATTGATGTAATTTCATGATAATTATTAAAGCATCTACTAGTAAATATTTGCACAGCTGATAAGTCGAATATAGTGAGACTAAAATTATTTTACCATGTTATTATATAAGTACCTATATTCTGGCAAATAAATAAATTTCATTTCATTCCACACCACTAGGCTATCACTGCTCAGCCCTCCAAAAGTGACCCCCATATTCAAAATTCATTTATTTACGTTACACGTCCGTGTTTGGGTCACAGCAATACATATGTGTACAAAGTTTCAAGTTAATCGGTCCATTAGATTCGGAGCAAATTGGCTGTGACAGACAGACGGACAGACAGACAGACATACGAGTGATTCTTTAAGGGTTCCGTTTTTCCTACTGAGGTACGAAACCCTAAAAAGTATTGGCACCTTGTAATTTCTTTATGTATGCATGTGGTAACGTACTTAGTAATCATTTAAGTGTCCTATTGTGTGTAATTAAATTTGTGCTTTTTATTTTATGTGTACGAAATAAGTACTCATCTATTGACTATGCCGACAACTGGGACGTCTAATTCTATTTCTAAACTAACCTTCTGAACAAATTCATACCGTGTGTTAGCGTAGCGCCGAACCATCGCAGCATGATAATACTGGATGCCTATTTATGGTACAATGAGCTCTTAGTGTAATGCTAAGCTTATTTTGAGGGGGTGAGCAGTTTAAGTGGTGATGTAAAGTGGTGGAGAGTGGGGTGATGAGTAATGAAGTACCTTGATAACCATTATTGTGCATTATCTTTGTCACTTACGCCAGTGGCATTGATGAAGTTAAGTGATCATATACACTGTCTGGTACAGTCGGTAGCCGTATTCGTCAATAGCCTGATAAGCAGTTAGTAATAGATTTGAATGTCAACTTTAGTATCACTGTTAGTAAGTTTCCTAAAGATAAGTCTAAATAACTGCCGACTTATTTACTCTCTTCTAGACATTTATCTAAAAAAAATATAAAGTTCGCTAGTGTGGCTTTAAATATGACTCAATATCTAATAACTCTACTTAAATCAACATTTTATTTTAAGAAAAATGTCGGCACTGTAATTTTTTTTAAATTTTGGGCTACGTTTATAAGACCGCTGCGCGCTGAGCCAAAGATTATTATAATTAAAAAATATTTTAAGAATCCCATGAGAAAGTTCCTTCAAATAATATCTTACTCGATTACAGTTACAAAACACTGAAACATTGTTTTGCTTCAATTAAGTTAGGACCGGAAATAAACCAAAAAAAAAAAAACGAAAACTGAACCGAAGCCTAACATCGTGTCAAATTATATAATTTCTAGGTTACATAGATCTTGTGGATAACCTCTGTGGCAGACGGACAAAAAAAAGTGATCTTATAAAGGTTCCATTTTCTTATTAAGGTTCCTCAAATACAGCTCTAAACACAGTCCACGGGCACATTACCCGCTGCACATCCCCCGATATATTCAAAATACATTTCCGACGTACAACTAAAGTTTTCCAGCGGTTTTATTCGCGAATATAAATTCAAATTGAGTGGGAAATGCCGGTCTCTAAAAGGCAACTTCACGGTACCGAAACGGTTTTGAACACTGCAATACACTGTTTTGAACACTACAATACACTATTCTATATTGGAAGAAGGAAAATTTTATTTTCTGCATTTTACACTTTCGACTGAGATGTGCTTGGATAATGTGGAGGGGGTAGTGGGGCTTCGTAGTGTTATGGAGCAGTGGGATCGTGGGGTAGTGGACAGAAATGATACGGGGATATTGAATTTGAGGAATTGAAAACCGTGAGGAGAGTTTTTGCCGTGTAGATACGACTAAGGGATTACGTTTAACCCCCTTAAGATCATGGAAAGATGCTGCCTTTCATTCTCAAAATAACCTTTTCAACACACTTGCTCGAAAATTGCTTTTATTTTGCATTTCCAGACTAGTGCAGGAAAGTACGCCACACACACTATAAAGGGTGGCAGTGACATTGACGGGCAACCTGTTATCATGGATTCAGTACATGATTTCGAACCCCCTGCGTTGAAATTTGTCGTCGGTTATTTAAAAAAAAATATTTTCCAAACATTTTGACCGCGTAGGTAGGTATTACATACTATGAAACAGCAGATTCATTTTTTTTTATATCTGATACATTTATACGCTAAGGGGTGTAAAATCATCCTGCCAGGGTTGCGAGTTTGTCCGAAAGGGATATCGTGGCCCAGGCACACAGGCAACGGAAGGAACACGGGTGAGTTTTAGTCAGTATAAAGTCTGACACGCCCTATCGGATATTATCAAATAACTTCTCCTTAGGAGAACTTATTTGATAATAACCCACCCAAAAAAAAAATGGGTATCTAAAATCATGTGCTGAATTCATGGTTACATTTTGCGCGTCTATGTCCCTGCCACCATGTAGAAAGGTGCTCTCAGAAAGGTGCGATTTATTTTTAATCTCAGCTCTGTGCTAAGATTAAAAGTAAATCAATATAAATCGCACCTTCATCAATCAATTTCAATTTTCAATTTTTCAATTTATTTATTTATTTAATTAAATAATGCATATTTACAATATTACGCTTTATAGGTTCAGGTGTCATAAGTGCTAAATTACATTTAAATTTTCTAAAATTGATGGTAGACATAAATAGTGAGTAACTTAACAGACTAATGATAGGACAGTACTTAATTAAAAATAATATTTAACTTAAAACAACCAGTAACTTTTCTGTGTCATCATAAGACAAATTTTGTAACCAAGTTGAAATAACATTTTTGCATTGTACCGTTTTTAATGCAGACATAGACAAAATTGCATTTACTTTATTATACAAAAATGGGCCTAAGAATATAAAAAATCTATACATAAACGAATGCCTTAATCTATAATTATCCATACAGATGTCTTTACGTCTTTTATCAGTGACAACTCTATCGTACGGCAATTTAGAGTGCTGTTTTATTAAAGTATTCATAATGAATAACTGCCGCACTGTCAGAACATTGCAAGATTTATATAAAACTTGGGTCGGGAACAGGATAGGCCGGAATGTGGATACTTTCAGAACAGCTCTTTGCGCGCGCTCCAGTGGTAGTAAAATTGTTTTAGCCGCTCCTCCCTATGAAGTAATACAATATGTAATTATCGATTGACACAAAGCATAATATACCTGTTTTATCACCTTAGAGTCAGCAAAAGACCTAATTTTCTTGAATATGAACATCAACTTACGGACTCTACTGCATAATAGTCCAACGTGATTTTTAAATGTAAGAGTAGCGTCAATAATTACTCCAAGATATTTTATAGTTTTCGTATTAAGGATGGTTGGGCAATTGCATTTAGAGTTTGCAACTGTGTTACATACATGCGCATGAATATCTGGAATGATCATAGATGTCCTTGAGTTGCGTAAAGAAAAGCGTATGTATTTAGTTTTGTCAGCATTTTATGTCAGTAAGTTATGTTGTAACCATCTATTAACTATATTGAAACCTTGCTGTACACATAACCAAACTTCATGTACTGTATTTGCGGAGAATAGGAGTACGGTATCATCAGCATAAGATATAATTTTCCCCGAATTTAGATTGAGCCTGCAGAGGTCATTTATATATAAATAAGAAATAAGGTTGGTCCTAATATACTTCCTTGCGGGACTCCAAAAGAAGTATTTTTTAGTTCTGAGCTTGTAGTAAAATTACCAATCTTCACACATTGACAGCGGTTGTCTAAGTAGTCTGCAAAAATCTTAAGCTGCTTACCTCGTATACCATCATGTCTTTTTATGCCTAAAAATATTTGTGCAGCAGACTCAATAGAGATACAACTAGGTATTGTTGTTTTCAATATATGTTTTCGTGTTACATAAAATACGAGTACATATCTTTATTAAATAAAGAAAGAATTTACAAAACAATACTTACAACGTTATTGCGACAGTTTCACTCAAAAAACTCGTAAACTCATATGAATTGCGTCTAGGAAAAAAATAGCATTCATAAGTTCATTTTTCATATAACATTGTTATAACTCTCAAGTGCTGTGCCGTGTTTTTGCTAGTGATGTGACAGCGGTATCCGCAGCGCGGCTATTTGAAGCGAATAAATAAATTGCTGAGTATTTACTAGAATAGAAAGAAAACAGGTTTGTGAATTTTCTTCTTTGATTTTAGCTTAACTTGATCGTAAATGGTAATGACGATAATGATTTCATGATGAGATGATTTTTGTGGGTTTTATGATATAGATGAAATAATTAAGTGTACAACTCCAAAACTCTTTAATTAAATCATATTGTAATTTGCATAATGCAAAAAAAAAAACATACTTACGTCAAATTGAATTTACGTTAGAATTCTGGGAGACTTAAATATCCGCGCTTCCCCGAATCATCCGGAAATATCCGCCACTACATCACTAGCACTAGTGTCGGGGCGTCGCTTGCCACTTGATGCCGGGTCAACAGTTTAAAACAATAACGCCAGAGGGTGCCACTGGGAACCATAAATACAATATAGCGGCAACGAATTCTGTATTATTTAATAAGAAAATATCCATTTGTATTATATCAGCATTTTTTTGCTGGGAGAGCGCAGACATTATTTGAACAACGATAATTTGAACATGACTAATATTTGAATTATATTAGTATTTCTGAATTATACTAGTTAGTAGTTTTCTCCTTTTTTTATTCAAGTGAAAATTTTAGTATTTCGGAATAAAAGTGTTTATTATTATAAGATTAATATTTGTATAATTAGTTTGCAATAAACTTTTTGACTTTGACTTAGGTTTGCATAGTTCTGGTAGTAGATAATATATTATGTCGAAGTTATGAGTTTTTTCGCCCAAGGGTTAGCTCACTTATTCCTAATCCGTACCTATATGACGTAGCTGATTATAAGCAATTTAAGAAGGAAGAGGTGACACGATATAAGGCAATTTCCTCTTTTCCGCATATAACAGCAAATTGCGGTCACGAACCCTATCAGTCGTGATGATTATAGTTATTTTTTTCCTTTTTGCTACGAATTAAGATTTTTAGAACATCCAATGTTCAGCTTTTGACTTAGTTTTGTGCTTATTATATCAAAACATAATAGAAATTAAAGTCGCTTTTTCTGTTTTTGATGCGTCCACCATCATTTAGAGAATTTATTCCGAAAGGTTTATATAAATTAATATATTAAACTTGCTTAAAATAAAAAAAATCTCGGTGTTTTGTCAAGTCTCAAAAACCGTGCGGCGGAGGGGCGGGTCGCTAGTATTTATATCAAAAATAAAACAAATATTTTATTTGAATTTGTCCCCGGTTGATCGCAATAGGCTCGCCCCCTATTAAACGCGGGACTTAAGCATAACTGGCAAAATGTGGGTGTTCTACAAGTACACCTCTGCCTTACGCTCCGCGGAACGCAGCCGTGATGTTGTGTTGTTAATTATAATCAAGTATTCAATAGCCACTTCACGAGCCGGCAAAATCTCGAATTTATAGTAAAATTCGAAACAGTTCAGAATCTCCATGAACAATAAATTATTTATTTCGTATATGAAGTGATCGGATGAAAGACATTGAAGCCTTGCTAATGAGCGGAGATCATTTACCGAGTGGAGTGCCCCCTGACACCCGGCTGGAGTGGAACTTCAATTTGTCGCTGCTTTAAGATTTTTTATTACGGAATTATTGCTAGGAACGTTTTTTAAATCGCCGTATAATTATGCAAAAAGTATTTTATTTGACAAAAATAATTTCAATAACTTATCTACAGTTCGTCCTCTAAAATCATCATCTGCCTAGCCATTTCCCAACTATGTTGGGGTCAGCTTCCAGTCTAACCGGATGCAGCTGAATACCAGTAGTATTTTACGTGGAGTGACCGCCTATCTGACCTCCACAACCCAGTTACTGGGTAATACGATACCCCTTGGTAAGACTGGTTGTCAGACTTTCGGGCTTCTGACGACCCGTTACGACTGTCAAGGATCTAAAATATAATTACTATTGTGAATAACTTTGATCAAGATTTCATGAGATTGTCCACTTCTGAAATTCAATTTTTAAGTTCGAATAGCCTTTAGAAAAGAAAGGATTCATGCCTATATAACGAAACGCTGGGTCTAGAAGCATGAAATATTGCACAAGAGTTCACAGCGACAATGAGCACTAAAGACGGATTTAAAAAAAAAACCCTAAAAGGCTAGGGAATGAAAGATTATCATTTTGGCCGATGAGAAATCCCTTCGAGCACACGGATTGTTACATAGAAACATAAGGTACAACTTTATTTGAAATAAATATCTCGCAAGCCTATCCAACAACTAGGCAAGTAGTTAAGCTACTTCCCACATAGGTCCATATTAAAATGTTTAAAAAGACCTCGCAAAACAAAATTTCACATTACAAAAAAAGAATTCATAATTTAAAAATTTAAAATTACTTTTAAAACTTAAACAAAACATAAACGTAACTCTCGGCTGCCACTCGTAGCTCCAGTGATTACGCTCTCGAGCGCCCCCTGCCGTTTATTGTTGGCGACTGTTGACACGTTGCGAGCGCTGTGCTCAACTCGCGAAAACTCCATTGTATAATTATGTAACATTGCTCAAGTGAGTCTTTTTTATTTTTCGCAGCTTTTTTTTAATTGTCCCCGGTGTTTTGTTTCGATATTTAGGTTGTGGCCTTTTTTATGTGGCTGAGAAATGGTGCTGTAGTGTGATGAATGTTGTACAGTTTTGTGGGTGTATGTTTTTTTTTATTGTAACTGTGCTGTTTAGTTTTGTTAGAGTAGGCGAGGAGAAATAAAAGTGGGTAAGCATATTTTAGTTTTTCCAGGCCTTTGCATGATTTTACTTTTAGCTGGTGTTGTCACTTGAAATAGTAATTTAAAAGTTAATATCTCATTCCGGCTTTGCTTCTGGCGGCTTATGAGGTGTCCCCATGTTTTACTTTTTTTATACGACGTTCGTACTTTTTTAGGGTTCCGTAATAAATAAGGAACCCTTATAGTTTCGCTATGTCCGTCTGTCTATCTGTATGTCTGTCCGCGGCTTAGGTCAGAGATGGTGAGTACTAGAAAGCTGTTATTTGGCATGGGTATACATATTAATCACGTCGACAAAGTGGTAAAATAAAATCAACAAAAATATATTTTTGTAGGGTACCTCCCATACACGTAAAGTGTGGATGTTTTCATTTTTTCTCGTCGATGGAGGATGTCGTTGGAAAAGTATAAAATATTGTAAGTTTGTCGATACCATTTTTCGATTCAGGGATCCGTTCGCGAAATATTAAGCTTTAAAGTGTTAATTTTTGTTAGAGTCAAGTGTCCCCCCCCCCTGCCAGCTAAGTGGTTGGTTTTAGATATGTGAAAAAATTCACTGTAGTAGTATATATAACGAAATTAAAAGGAAAACTATCACAGCTAAGTAGGCTTTACAAGTTAACGAGTAATAATCGACCAACTTAAATTTGCGGTTGTAAAAACATGTTCTCCCATACGGAATATATGGGAGGACATGTTTTTCAACTAGTTACTACTACTACTTTTTCAACTACTACTATTGATTCAGGTGTGTCTTTGCGGAAATCCATTATTAAATACAGTAGACGACGTATATTTAGTAACTTAAGCCGCGTAACTGTTCTTAATGAGTCATAAAGAACCCTGTAAGAAATCGACAGGTGTTTCACCTCTCAACGAGGCATCCTCAGGAAGGCGATTGACTACACCACCGCGCTCGACGCTTGACGTGTCCACACGTCGGGTCCGAGTTTGCAACAAGTCAATCGCCTTCCTGAGGATGCCTCGCCTCGTTGAGAGGTGAAACACGTGTCGATTTCTTACAGGGTTCTTTATGACTCATTAAGAACAGTTACGCGGATTAAGTTACTAAGTATACGTCGTCTATTGTATTTTTTTTATGTTTTACAACTACGAAGTTAAGTTTTTTCTTGCGATAAATTCATCCTAACTACGGAACCCTTGATTGAGCGTGGTCCGACACGCACTTGTCCGGTTTTTGTTATTGTTAGAAGTAATCGCAAGCTTTGAAAGGTTTATATTAAAGAGTGGCTGGATAATATGACAACTAGATAGTAAACAATTTGTACAGTCCTTCAATATCTTTTGACGCACGAATGACATTGACATTTGTGAAATGTATTGAAAAGAAACAAGATGGCGGCATTAGTTCCGATACTGGCCACGTGTCGATAAAAGCTTGTACAGCTATCTAATTTTATAAATGCGTCAGATTAAAAAGAATAAACATTTGAGACACAAAACCGCAAATAAGATCCTACATACAAAAAAACATGGGATAAAAAATAATAAAATAAAATACACCCGCAAAATCAAAGTGGCCAGTCTCTTCAAACATTGGCGAGTCGCAACGCGTACACCCTTTAAAAACTTTAATTAACGCATAAAACGTCACGTGGAAATAAACTGCACAGCCCTAGCGCGTGAGGGCATTAAGCGCCATTACACTCGAATTTAGGGTTGACACGCGTCCGAATTTTATTCCTTGTTGTATTTTTGAAAAGTTATTGGGGGTCAATTAGGTGGTAGTGGAGGGAACGATGTTTGTACAACGTAGTGGAGTTGTGTACAAATTAAACTGTTCAGTTACATCAAGGTCTTGTACGTAAAGTTATTTTATCCTTTTTTTTAAAGAAACTGGTTCTTTCGAAAAGGATAAAATAACTTTCTTTCTTTATTTCCTTTCTTTCTTTTTTACAGTTTCTTTTTAATTGATTACAATCTATCCTATAAGACTAATATTTAATTATAATCCAACTTACATTTTTTTAACTTAGAATAATGTTGATTAATTGTACTTTACGCAAGTCCTTTCTTAAAATTCTGATTTAATATTATAAACACTTTGTTCATGTATCATATGTGTGTCTATGTCACTATTACTACTACACTACACTAACTAAAAATCAAATGACGTTGTATATAATTGGAGGCTTCAACGATAAAAAGTTCATATAACTTAATTTTATAACAAAGAGCTACACGTTTGTCCAATGTGAATAAATAAGACCCTTTACCCACATATAGCTGCAAACTATAATATCGAAACAGCATGCCGTAAAGGTGCAGCGTTCCATTTACAGCTGTAATTTTGAGTTAGTGGAACTATATCGATTAAAAAATAAAAAAATCTTTTAACGATTCTAGGTATAACGAAGCAATTATTATCACTTGGAAAACTTAATGAACGAAACAATGCTGTTTTACGATTTCGTTAAAACTACACCTGCTTATGTTTAGTTTCAGAAAAGCAATAAATAAAAATCTAAACATCACGACAGCCCTCAAACTTCATTCCTATATATCGGAACATGAATGTCACTCACAGCCGAGTAAATTACTCTATTTTTTTCATAACACTGACATTTAGATACTCGTTTACATAAATAAGTTATTTACATAATTTCAAAGAAATTCTAGATGGTACGAGTACTTCGAGTCTGAAAGGAACCTTTTTACATAAAAGTTGTGTAACCTTTTTACACTTAGAAGTCTTATTGCGTAACACAATCGTAATGGCTTTTCTTGAGACTGTATTACATTATTCATGACGTCGATCTATGTAGATGAATAGAAGATTTTTTGAAGGCATGAACCAATTATATGTGAAGTATTAATTTTGTCATCACCTCGCCGAATCTGGCGCAGGTAACGTAGAAAGAAATGTAAATTCATTTCTTTATAATCCATACTAATATATCCATATTAATAGTAACTCTGTCTGTTACCTTTTTTCATGCCTTGACAACTAAACGGATTGCGATGTTTGGCACAGAGGTAGACCATGACCTGGGTTAGGACATCGGCTACTTTATATCCCGGTAGTTCGTACGTTCCCGTGCGAAAATTACTGACATCCACGTTGACGAAGCGGCGGGCAAAAGCTAGTAATATCGTAGGTGCAAAAATATTCTTGAATCGTTTGGATTTTATTCGCTTTTTTTATAAAATATTAAAGCTATGTAAAGAGTCGGATAATTGTCGAGAAAACCTTTTGGTTATATTTCGGACCCCACACTTAACACTATTAATGGAAACTTGTTGCAAAAAACAATTAAAGAATATTGATTGGTTAATTTATTGATAAGTATTTATTAATAAGCTAAGTTGGTAGGATTGTGCAACACGCCTGGCTATCTACATAAAACAAAACTTCCAAAACTAATTCAATTCTAAGTTGTCTTTAATAAAATTCCCGATCATATGAAAACCTTGCCCTTTATGAAATTTAAAAAATGTTTTACTGAATTACTTGTAGATAAATGTTATTATTCTGTTCAGGATTTCCTAAATGATACATCTTAATAACCTATTTTGATAACTTGTATAATAATTATTGTGTTTGCATGCCAACAAAGCAGAATGTACACGGTTCTTTATTATGTTATTTACGATCCTATTTGTATGTACCTGCATTCAAAGCAAATAAAGTATATTCTATTCTATTCTAATCTAGCACAAACGCGCGACGTAAACGCATAGCATTTAGTTTTTTTTTTTTTGCGACGAGCACAATTCGTATCACACATTTGTAAGTACAAAATAAAGTCTTAAAACTAAGTAAATATTATAAGAGAAACGAGTATTTTCAATTTTAAAAGCGTTCTTATTTACGTAACGTAGACTCTGCGCGTTCGTGCTTAGCCCCACAGTTCTCAGAAAACGCACAACACTACCATTGACAAAAGATACCTACTTGAAAATAAGAGTCTATTTCTCTCGGCCATTATTTCTCCAGCTATAAACAGAGGGGCGGTGCAAGACCCCTGACCACTTGTACTATTTTATGGGCTGACGTTAAATGTCTCTGCTCCAGTGACTTCCCAGGATCTGCTTGCTGTTCTTACGAATGAAAGTCAGTGGCTTAAATCGCTTAGAGAAGCTATGGTGGCTAGAATTGAGACTGTTGTGTGAAAATAGTGGCGTGCTTTACCTGTGCAATTGACTAGTTTATGAGAACAGGTTTTGTTTAAGTCCAAATCTTATTACGGGCGAAATGATCGCGTGAGGGCCACGAAAGGTGATTTGAAATTGGTACCTAGCGTTTTTATTTTTTGCAATATCTATTGAGAATCGGTGGCAAGTGAGCTAAATGAGTATCAGTTTAAGATTTTTCATGTTGTATGTTTTGTTGGAATGACAAAGATTGGAACCGAAAACTGAATATTATAATTTTTACAAAAGATAATATTGTATATGAAAGTACAAGACATAAAACACTCAGTCTTATAAAAGGGTATATATTGTTTCAAGAAACTCCAAACTACCAAGTCTAGTAACACTAACAAAAATTCAGAAAAACGTTTAAGAAATAGTCCTAAAAGTCTCAAAGAATAGTTTGGGAATCCTAAACATTTTCACACACGGGACTCGCACAGTAATGTACCAAAAACTTCTAAACGAATGCTTTGTAAAAAACTTTAAATATTTCATATGAAAGGTTTTCATCCCTGGGGACAAATGAAGAGGTGCCTATAGTTAGCCCCCGGGCGGTAGATATCTCGATTACTTTTGAAATAATCGTAAATTGTTCGATAGACTTGCGCGCTTGAATAATACTGTGAGTCTGTGACATAACTTTGGGAGATTAGAATTTTTGCACAATTCTATTCTTATCTTATCTTTAAAGAGAGGACGAGAGTGAAAATGGTTCTTTATTGCTAATTCGAAAAATGAATAATTTAAAGAATTATTTCTAGACTCGGAGTCCATAAGCACCAAAGCCTAATAAAAAAAAAAAAAAAAACAAACCGACTTTAGATTTATGCAATTGCAAAATGAAAGATAGTAAAATTTACTAAACAAGTAGGCTGTGAACACTGAGTACATTCTAATAGAACTAAGACCTTATAAACTCATATTTTAGTCTGCAGTTACGTCGTAAGATGTACACAGATATGTATTTGTTAAGAAGCGCCAAAGTCGCCCAAAGCCTTCATATAGCTACACATACAACGATGCTGATCAGCTCTTGTGTACACGGTGTGACCAGATTTACAAGACCTTTGATTTTGCTTGTCATCAGAGAACTCACAAAAGGAGAGAAAATTTATTGCTATTACTGTTTATATTTAGTTTTACAGGTGGGAACCCAATACAACAATGTGGTCACAATTTACACACTAAGAGACGTCACCGAAAAACTAATTAGACACCACCAACAAGCCCGTCGCGAAGTTTGGGTCGCTGTCGCAGGATCCGATGAAGAGGACTTTATATACATATTAATAACTTCCCAACGACAAGTGACCAATCAAAACAGCAGAAGCATGCCCGCAGTAGGTAAAGATGCCTTTCTTTATTCGCAAGTAACGTCCTAAAACCCCACGCAACCAAGAAACAAAGCAAAATAAAAACTTCACCAATTAACCATCAGGTACACAAACATAAAACATATCACTCGAAATGTTCAAAACTGAAAAGTGTCATTTATTTTTATATACAGCAGTAATATAAAATATTCGCGGGAGGAACCGGGTCGCGAGATTACTTTGTAAACAACTTTATCCTGATTTATGAAAGAAGTTTGATATAAATAATTTTTTTAGAGGCAAAAGTTACGGGGAAACCAGGTGTCTCTTAATATATTTTTTATGAAAGCCTCCCTCCGGCCTGGTAATGCAATTATGCAAATCTGTAACGATTTGGAATTTAGTCTGACGATGACACGCGATCTGACGCCGGAGTTGAAGTGCTGACGAAGTTCTTTTGGATGTTTTTTTGATAGGTTGTTGTAAATTTTATGTTTGGTTTGAAGCGGATAAAAGTTTGGGATACCAGCTGTTGTTATCGAGTTATGTTTTGGTTTCCTCGCTACTGGATTTTATCCAATAATATATTTAAAGATGGACATTACTCATATCGCTGCAGGAAAAGAACGTGAAGAAACATGGGCTTATAGGTAATATGTCTGAAATCTCCAACCCGTCTTAGGCAAGCGTGGTGATCAATGCTCGTGCCTTCTCTATATGAGAAGAGGCCTTGGGACAGTAATAGCAGGCATTATTATAATATTTAAACCGTGTATGGGTGAAGATCCATTACATACCAAGACCCCTCTGTGCCTCGGAAAGTACGCTGTCGGTTCCGGCTGTCATTCGTAGATCTTTGACAGTCGTTAGGGGTAGTCAGAAGCCCAAAATTCTGACAACCAGTCTTTCCAAGGGCTATTATGTTACCCAGTAACTGGCTTGTGGAGGTCGGTTAGGGAGTATCTGCCTTCGGTTAGCCTGGAAACTGAAACAACATAGTTGGGAAAAGGCTAAGCAGATGCTAATATTTACACCGGTAAATTGAGAGATAAATGATATTTATTTCTGTAAATTGGTTCAAAAACTCACTTTTACATGTCAAAATGAAATTATGTTTTTAATACTAGATGAGTTCTGTGTAGGAAACACCGAACTCTGATAAAAAGACTAAAACAAATATAGAGGTCAGTCTCTTTTAAAGTCCACACAATAATCTTGGCCAGGCTATATGAGGATCAAGCAGGTTAATGTCTGAGATGGTCTTTTGAGGAAGGAACCATACAGATTTGAGTGGACCTGTCCAGTCAGTGCTCGCATTTGGCAGTAGGTAATCGTGTAGCTATGAGATAATTAATGAGCTCAAAGAAAGGACATTTGGGTGAGCCGCATAAAGTACTCAAACTGCCAGATTATCATTAAAACTAACTAAGAAACAAAATATAATATTATCATTTATTCACAAAGTAAATATTCATGTCGCGTCATATCATAGTTTTCTTTTTTTTAAGTTAGCAAAAAAAAAATACATTCGGTATGTTAAAATTGGAGCAGCTCAATCTCAAGCCTTTTTGTCCTCAAAAAGAATCTTTAACAGTATAAAAGGCTTACTCGCACAACTTAAGTTTTTAATTAATGATTTGAATTTATTAAGGCTTAGATCCGATGATCGCTGAAAGTGGCTTGGAAGCTTAGCATACCAGCCACCTAGACCTAAGCCTTGTTGTAGGTACAGTGTTTGTCTCCAGTATTTATATCATTCAAATTCAAAGTGCACTAAATTGGCTGTCCTTATGACAGCTAAATTACGAATTTTTCTAACAGCGTATATGCTGTGGAGCTTAACTTTTTTCCCAAGAATACTGTATTGATATTGATTCAATTCTTCGCCCTTTATCAAGGCATTCGTTTCCACCAGCCTAACTTGAGGTAGGATAAACTTAATACATTTGTATTTTTTTTTTTCATTAAGTGGTGCATTATTAACATTGAACTAGTGAAGTACTTTTGAGATCGCGCTATTTACATCGTCAGTAACCATTTGTTGAAGTTTAAGTTTAAACAAAAGTGAAGCATCATCCGCAAACAACACTATATCATGGTTATCCTTTATGAGGTAACTTGCCTTACCTCATAGAGGATAATCATGATAGTGTTGTTTGTCATTAATATTAATAAGAAAAAAAAGTGTGTCAAAAAGAAAAGCTGGTTTTCTAGATAGATAAACTATGTAGTAACTAGTTTTCGATTAAACCTAAACAAAACTCACTTTCACAATAGCCCGGATATAACATGACGGCTTATAACCAACACATTTATTTGAAGCTCCACTTAAACTATGCATAAAACTACTTTCTTTTTTAATAAATAAAGCCAAATAAACTCTGTCCATAAATCAATACAATCCTATTTTCAGTCTACGCTCGTAGAGCTATCGTAGCACCTCGTAGCAGCTCGTAGCGACACTCGTAGAGGCGCTACGCGGTCCATGACCTCGCCAGTAGCCTTTTATCGTGATTCCTTGAGTGTGTGAGTTTGCTTAAATTTGTTTCCATATATTTAATAGGACAGTGGAAATTGAAAAGAATGCGGATATATAAAATTTTAAATGTACGTGAAATGTTTTTCCCATTGAAGAAAGATTTGAAATTATATTTTCAACGATCTCAAACTAATCGTTAATATCAATAATCATTTAAACATAATAGTTTAATTCGTTTTGTGTGACATTGTTTTATGATAATAGATTTGCCTTTTTAATTTGTACTCGTATAGTATTCTTCAGCACTGCCTTATGATCACTAACCCCTTATAATATATATATTAATATTTATTCATTTATTTGTTATTCCCAACACAACTAGCATTACAGGTCCAAATCGGTAGCGTGGTCTTAAACAATATTTTTTCCATTACAGCTTATCACATGGCACGGCTCGACCGATTTGGCAGCTGTTTTTTTTATTGTATTCGTAATTGTCAGAACCAGTTTTTTTTTGAAAATGCACGGGTAAAGTCAAAAATGACAGACAACGCACAGCCTAAACCACTGGAGATAGAGACATGAAATTCTGCGTGGCGACGCTGGTCACCTACAGCTAGAACATATTATAAATTGAAGTCGCTTTTCGTGACTGTCTGTGTGACTGCGTTGTTCTTCTAAACTACGCAACGGATTTCAATGCGGTTGTGACCATAATTTAGAGAATTTATTTCAAAAAGTTTATGTGTAAAACATTAATATTGAAATTACATAATATTAAAGAAACCTCAATGTTTTGTCAAATCGTAATCCTATCAAATATTATAAATGCGGAAGTGAGTTTGTTTGTTTGTTACACTTTCACGCTAAAACGGCTAAACGGATTTGGTTGAAATTTGGCACATAGGTAAACCATGACCTTTTTTAGGACATAGGCTTTTTATCCCGATATTCCCACAGGATTGATACTTATGCGGGTGAAACCGCGGGGTGCAGCTAGTATTAGATATCATGCGACTGACCCTACAATAAAGGTCCTATATTAAAACCCATACAGGATCCTTCCTACATTACATTGACAAAGTTATTATCTTCCAACTCCTGGAACTTTATTTCGTATTTCATGATTTACGTTCTAATAGCCGCTGAAATATTGCAGTACTCGAATAAGATCGACCATTAAGTTTGTTCGAGTTTAATAAGAATAACTTCAAGTGAACGGCGGTCGGTTCGGAATGTGTTAAGGCGTAGGTATGCTTTGTAAACCGATGGAGGGAAAAGGGGTATTGATTAGTGAATTTTTTTGGAAATCGACCAAGTGCGTGTTGCACGGTCACATACAGTGAAGGGTTCCATAGTTTGTATTTCTCGAAAAAACGATGAAAAACAAATTTATTTCTGCGGTTGTAACCGAAAATGTCCCATATCTCAGAAACTATTGACTTTAATAGTAAAGTCACTATAAAACATGGCTCTTGTGATACAGGAACTCCTAGAACAAGAGTCAGGGCTACACAGATTGGGCACGCCACAATTGTGGCGATAAGTCCCCTCTTTGAGGAGTGGCTAGAGAGGCGCCACGGCGTCCTCACCTTCCGCCTGACACAGGTCCTCACCGGACATGGTTGTTTCGGGAGGTTCCTGTTCAGGATAAAGCGGGAGGAAACGCCCGGGTGTCACCACTGTGTGGATCGCCCGGAGGACACGGTGGAGCATACGGTGGAGGTCTGCCCAGCTTGGGCGGAGCACCGCCGTGTCCTCACGGAGGCGATCGGCGGCGGCGATCTCTCGCGTCCGGCCCTGGTTCAGGCCATGGTCCGGAGCGAGAGTGCATGGGAGGCCGTCACCTCCTTCTGCGAAGCAGTAATGCTCGCGAAGGAGGAGGCGGAGCGCGTGAGGGAGAGGCAAAATGCGCCCCCTCGCGCCCCTAGTCGCCGCAGGAGACGCCCCGGGCGTCGGGAGTCGCGAGCCGACTTCCGGCCACCGTAGGCGCGGGCTTGCGGACGGTGAGCAATGGGTAGCTCGCCGTCCGATAGGGACCAGGCCCGGGTCGACGGCGCGTTGTGTTCCACGCGCGCCTCAAAGAGATGTCAGCACCAACTGACGGGGTCCGGAAGGGCCAATGCCTGCCGGGGTCGCGGGTTTGTCTGAAAGGGATATCGCGACCTCGGCACACAGGCAACGGAAGGAACACGGGTGGGTTTTAGTCAGTAAAAGTCTGACACGCCCTCCCGCTCCACCCAGAGCGGGAGAAGTTATTTGATAATTTCCCATCCTCAAAAAAAAAAAAAAAAAAGGGCTACACAGATGTTTGTGACTTTGAAGTGTAAATAAAGAAAATATTAAAAACATGATAAGCTTTTTAAATATCCAACAGTACCTCACACGCGTAACTGCATTTAATATTTTTTTCATCCCTCGGTATCATGTATGGGGAGTGCCACCTACCCCAAATTATGTTTATTCGTAATTTTACTTCACTATTGTTTAACAGTGCAAAAAATACACCTTTCCCATTTTCATCGATGTAGTGTGAATATTCTCCATATGAAAGGGCTGTGAGACTGTCCGGAGAGACGGACATGATGAAACTATAAGGTTTCCGTTTAGTTTCGGAACCCTAAAGAGGGCAAGATGAAAAGAAACTGATTTGACTAATGCGAATGGGACACGGTAGATTAGATGTCAGAGCAATGGTGTCATACGCCAATGGTCGCGGGTTTGTATTCGATAGATTGACATAAATCTCTAGGCGGCCTTAAATATGTCAACAAGTTTTTCAATAATAAAAACAAGGTGGACCTGCCATCGTCTTTCTATTTAATTCATGTTTTTTTTTTTTGGAATCGTCTGTCTGCATTTCTATTAATGAACTACCCCTCTTCTTTCTGAATATTCTCATGACGTATTAAATAAATGTAGTCATTCAGAATGAAACTACTGTCTATACATCTAATATACCTACTCGTATATAAGTATGAACACTTCCAGAAACTCCCTAAACTATAATTACAAGAGCTTAATAACATTCAATATTCCATCCACCCAATTTAACTTTAAACTGTACAACACCCCCTTAACACTCTCATAATGTTATTCCAATACGAAAATAACTAGTTTGTAGAAAGTTCTGGAGCTCTGGCTTAGTTCCATTATACAAACATGTTCCATTGCAAAGACAGCACTTGTCTCGTGGGTTTTAACATGTGGGTGGTTGAAAAATATCTGTTATTAGGAGATGGAATTGTGAACTTGGTTTTTAGAGACATCGCCAAGTAGTTCGTCGGCTCTTCATGTGACGAGAGGGCTGGCCTATTTTTGTGTCAAAGAATCAGCATTACCATGCAACGTACCAATGCTGCCAGTGACAGAAGATTTTTTTGATATCCTGTGATTCATTGAAAAACCCTACCTAGCCTTTTCCCAACTCAAACTGAAAGCATTTATTTCAATTAAACCATTTACAGGCACTTTTGAATTGCCAATGAGTCGGTTAGTCAGAAATATGAAGCTAGTTGCCCATTCCAAAGCGTAGTAGGTACCTACGGAGAAGAATGGGCAAGAAACTCCACGGACACTCTTGTAAATAAGTAAAATAGTTACAAAATATTGGTTCCAACTATGTTGGGGTCGGCTTCTAGTTTAACCGGATGCTGCTGCATTTGCGACGTTAACAACTTTCAGAATGCACCCTCTTAATACTTTGTAAAGTTCTATCAAAGGCTCTTTGACTTATTATTTTGTTAAATAAGTTGGTATTTTTTTTTAATAATTTTCGCCCACGAGACTTATTTAGGAATTCTAAGCGGAAAAACACATGATGTAGCTTCGCTGTCTTGGGTAGTTGGGAACGATATACTTTAGAGTCTTCTCATACGCAAAAAGCAAGTAATAGAAATGGCTTTTTTCAGCATATTGAATTGATTTTTCGTTTTAATATAACTACTTCCCAGTGAAAATGCAAATTACTCGTATTTGAAAATTTTATAATAAATTGTTTATATGACATTTTGTTGATTAATTTAAAACTCATGTATTCATAATTTTCTATTTTATTAATAATCTTCAAATTGTTTTAGTTTTTAGTGTAAATCATTTCGACACAATGTAATTATTTTAAATGAGATAAAATAAAAATTGAATGCTCAATAAAGCATTAATTGGGCAGCTAGTATTAAATTTGATTCACCCTGATTGTTTCAACCCGTACGTTATGTTCGTAAATGTAATATTTTTAGTCCGGAACTTACTCTAAAAACTGTCCCTTGTATACCAAGTTATCTTCAGCAGAAAATCTTAATTAACTAAACAACAGATTCCTCATAAACAATTCGTTGTGACTTCAATACAATCCGGCATCCATTTTGTCTGGATGATCCAGTTTAAAGCGGTTCCAGCTGGCTCCTTGCTATTCAGGGCTTGTTCCGATGCAGACACGCCAAATGAAACTGTCTCGGCTCTGTCTAATCTTGGGAGGTCTTACTAGGGGAACTCGAATTTGGTTTTGTTTGGATTAAGGTTTTTGTAACAAGTAACTATTACGGGCAATTAAATTATATAATTTAAAAGAGGTCGAGAGCCCGTGTCAAGCTGACAAGTGGCACGTGAAAATCCGGCTAGTTAGCAGACCTTAACTCATTGTAGCGCCGATGTAAAAAAAAAGCAACATTATTATGCTTCTCTCTTTTTCGCTCCCAATGATTACGACATGCCGTCCTACTTTCACGTGTCATCTAATATATTGTGACATTACAATATTATTATTCGCTGTGGTATAAAGTGCCATTTTTTAAGACCGAATGTTGCGTCGGTAACCTATCTACCTCTTTTTACATATAACACCATTGATTACGGACCCTTGTTTTTCCAAACTGCGGACAAGGCCAAGTGGAAAATATATTTTTTCTCTTTTTTTTCAGGTCCATTTGATAAACCATTTCTAACGCTACCTGAGGTTCTTAGAAAATAAAGGTATGATTAAACCATTTTAAGCTCACACTGCTCCTCATCTCCTGACATAATCCTTTACCTACAGCTTCCCATGAAAAAACTCTTCAACAAAACAATCTAGAGTGAAAGTTGAAATAAGTCCTTAATTACTTTCAGCACTTTGCCGAGTAGAGGCTGCTTTACTAAACTCGATCCATCATAATATTGTATAGCTGACAGGGTTACACTTTAGTTATGTCGACAATATTTTCTGGGTGACTCATTGGTTTAACTGGACTTCTGAACTTGACATCTCGGGCTCAAAACCTGAGTCGGGAAAACTGATATTGAGCTTTTACATTTTCAAAATCTCAGTAGCAGCTCGGAGTTTAGATTTCTGCCGCGTTACTAGTATGGTCGTCCACTTATACTTGGGATTTTCTTTCTTTTTCGTGTTGTTCCTGACGAAACTGGTGTCAGAGTTTTTATACCTCCTATGCGCCTCTGACTTGGCTTCACATGCCATGCTGTCGAGAAATATCTCTTGCGCATGCCGGTTTCCTCACGACGTTCTCCTTCACCATTTTTGAAGCAAGTGATAATTATATGCGTATGACGAATTCATGTGCGCATGCACATGAATTCGCGACCTATGACTTCCCAGTGCGACGCTCACACCACTAGACTACGCTATTACTGCTATTAATATACTTGAAACTTCAAATATAACTGACGAAATGTGGTACCTAATACCGCTCTTCGTATCCCTTTGGCTCGTATGTAAGACAGAAAATTACTAAACTATCTAAAAGTTATTTAAGAGAAACTCATGAATAAATTAAGCTTGTAGCAAAGATGAAAATCGTTAGATTAACGCAGATACTGAGAAGAGTGAGCTCACACATCCCGCATACTCAAACTCAAAGCATTTATTTCAAATAAACCGATTACAGGCACTTTTGAATTGTCAAGGGGATCGGTCAGTCAGAAAGATGTAGCTAGATGCCCATTCCAAAGCGTAGTAGGTACCTATGGAGAAGAACGGGCAAGAAACTTCACGGACACTCTTATAAACACATAGAAGAACAAATACAATTTTCAGTATTGAGTGAGCGAGATAACGGAACAGAAACGTGACCATCTTTCGGCGCGGTCGAGCGAATCTAACGATTTATATCTTTGGTTTTTAGCCTGCCTTATATGGTTCTACGAAAAAGCTCAAAGGGTATTATAGTATTATAATAGACCTTTCGTGGGTGTTAACAGTATTAAAGGGATGACGATACTAACGGACATTATTACACTTTTTCAATCTGTCAAGGTTGGCAGCACATCGGTATTTATATTTTTACAACCGGTTTTTCAATCTATTAGGTACTTGTAGTAAAATAATAGTATCTTTTATGACATATTTTTTTTATTGACTACATATGTTTGTGTCAAACTATTTAGTTTGCGTAATTTCATGTGCTAGTCCCAATTAATACATTGTCGTTTTTTCTTTAGATGAAATAGTTACCTTAAAAGTTATATTAAACTATCAAAATGTAGACAATATTCTTGTCAATAGTTGATACCTTCAAAAAATTTATTAAGAGTACTCTAAGTATTACCACTAGGTACCCACTACATAACACGTTTATCTGAAAGTTTCTAAGCTTTTTACCCAACAAAGTTCAAAGAAGCTCTTCGATAGCAAGTCATCCTCGAGTTTCCTTAGTAAACAGATTTAGCGAGCATCCGGTATCGGCCGGGTGCCAACACGGCTACTGTTCGCTCCTTTTTCATCCACCCAACGATCCGCCTGATTGCTTGATTTCAGTTCAAGGTATTGTCTAACCACGTTGCAGAAAACATTAGGACTAAGAAACCTAGTTCTGGTAGATAAATATAAATCATAGGGACTTTGCTTCATGTTCATTACATGTTTTTTTTAAACAACTGTCAAATAAATAAGTTCAGTTTCGAAAGACAGTATTTTTAACCGACTTCTTAATGGAGGAGTTTGTCAATTCAGATGTTTATTTATATAGGTATTTTTTTATGTACAATAAGTTCGGGACATAACTCCGTCATTAGACGGATTTGCAAAATTCTTTTTTTGTTTGAAAGGGTTACTTTAGATATGTTCTTATTGTCATCAGGTCAGGATCTGATGATGGGATCCTGGAGAAATCGAGGGAACTCTTCAAATATTATAGGCACACCTATAGCGAATTGGTTATTTTTTATAGTAATTCATGCAGTTGCTCTCGAAAAGCACCATTTGGTGAACTCATGATGAAGACCACAGATGGCCACCGGAACTACTCAATAATAAGTATTACACAGGTTGCGATTCGATTACTCTAATATGGTTGCCAAGAAATATATGCTCGTCACAATGCATAATAGAGAAAACGAGCTGACGGTGAAGTACCAGGAGAACTGCTCAACGATTAACGCCCCTGCATCGGGAAAAGCAATATTTTGTAAAAGGTGATGAGCAGTTGACATAAGGCTATTGTAACTTAGATAAATTACAAACTGAGCCACTAAAAAGCGAGAAATAAAAACTTTTTTACAAAAAAAACAGCCGACTTCGAAAGTAATTTTTCACTGTGTACCTAGTGTTTTTTTGGAAGTAAATTGTTTTTTTTGTAAAATAGATTTTTTGTCTTTAGTTTTGTTTCAAATTTTGCGACCGACTTCTGAAACCAAAATATTTTTCACTTTGTAGTGGCTTTTTAGAAGTCGTTTGGTTTTTATGTAAAAATTTTTTTTTTCACCTTTTAGTTCTGGTAGATACTCCACATAAATTCGCGTACCACTATTTGTGTGTGTGAATATTACAACATTGTTAACATGACGTGGAAAAAAAAATACTCATACAATACTCAACCAAAGTTTAAAAAAAAACATGTTATAGTTATGAATGTTTTTCTTAACAGCCTCTCTTATTTGTAATTAACTCTAATTGATCCCTAGGCCCTCAAATTCATCCATAATAAAGATAACTTATCAAATGTCTACCAAGCTGCATTGCTCGTTGTCACAAATCTGTTCAGCTCTCTGCCTACACTGCAAAGACAAAAGATGAATAATAAACAATAAAAAAGTACTGACTTAAATATAAGCTCAGACCCAGATTAGAAATATGAGCTTCCTAATTCATTTGAACGTTCAATAAGTCAGAGGGTCGTCGCTAAGTATCAAGAAAATCTTTTTAGGATTCCGCAATCCAAAACTAATAATCGCCTTTCTAAGAAAAAACTATATTACGATTTTTTTTCTTGTCTCTTAATAATTTACATATATGCCAAATTAAATCTACTTAATGAACTAACTAACACATTAAATTAGTTCTAGATGACAGACTCAGAGATTTCAAGAAAATGATAAGTAATTAATTTAAAAAGTTAATTTAGGTGTTTTTACGGTTTATCTCTATTACGTAACAAGTGCAATAATAAATATATGATTTATTCACATTTTATCAATATAATATAATTACTACCGATGTATGTATGGCCCATTTTGTTTCGAATATAGAAAAAAAATATGGAAGTTGTTAATACCTACTGCCTACAATAATAAAATATTTAATTTCACGAATTCGTTGCCGAACACATAGTGGGGAAGCAAAAAAACAAATGCTATCAAATTAAAAACAGCAATTCCTATTTTCCACAGCCGGCGGAACTCATTACAAAGATTAGATACCCGCTTGCCCTTATTTTCCCCCAGATTCTTTCATGACCAAGTTTGTTGGACTGGGCTCTAATTAGGTGAAGAACTAAGATTGATTAGCCAGCCAATTGAATCCAGCGTTTTAAGGAAGCGTTAAAAATGTTTTTCAAGTATTATTTTTTTCCACTTTTTTCTCTGCAATTAGTTATTCGTCTGGGAGGGCGTGTGGGGGTTTTAGTTACGAAGATGTTTGAAAGAGAGATTTAGATCTAAAGTTTGGGCTTGTCGGATTTTATAGAAACGTTTTACGAACAAAAAAAAATTAAATAAGTTACTGTGTGTAGGTATTTAGAGGAATGAGGAACAAGCTGTATAGTTCACTCATCATCTATTGAAAAGGGAGGATCCTCCGACCAACGATTGACGCGGAGAAGTTATATATATATTATATATCTCGATTTTTCGTGACGTCAGGATTCTTGTGTGACATCAGGTCTTTGATGTGTAGTTCGCATTTGGCGATGTAGATGCCGCCACAGGTACTTAGTAATTTGGGGACTTTAATAAAAATATGTGTTAATTAGGGGACAATTTGACGGCGTTTTGCTATTGGTTAGGAACTGAATCCAGTTGCTGTTTACACTGTTCGAGTAGTCTCGAGTTCCTGGATGTTTGGTATTATGAACATAACATTACAGATGTGCCTATAATAGTTCACCCACATTTTTTTACGTTATTATAAAGATATTTATTCTCAATACAATTAAATTGAAAACTAACCTAACTTACAACACAACTAACCCTCTCTTTAACTAACCGGAGCAACTAATTCCCTCAACTATCCAGTCTCCAAATCAAGCTTCGCAGTAACCGTCACATACATTAAACTTAAACCAGAGACAACGAGGCGGTGTATTCTAAGTTAACCCCCAGTTACGGACAACTTGCTTTTATTATGGACAACACCTGAATAGGTACTTGAAACTCGCTTAAATTTGACTTACTTGGCGAAGTTTAGATATTTAATTAAGGGCCAAGTTTTGCCGGCCATGATTGCGGCCGACTGCTGGAATTACGGGTTGCCTAATACATGTCTTTGTCTTTAAGATCATCTGATAAGAAGAGTTAGAGTTTGTGTTTTAAGCGTAGTTTAAGTTGTAGATTAACAGTGGTTTTTTCTTGACAAATCTTTTTAAAAAGGTACTTACGTGTTTTAATAAGAATCAATAAAGCATCTACTTATAATTGTTTTTTTTTTTAAGGTACCTCCGTTTTTCCGTACCTCAAAAGGAAAAACGGAACTACATAATATAGGATCACTTCATTTTTCGTCTGTCAGTCTGTTAAGACCGTTTTTCTCAGGAACGCGTGTAGGTATCAAGTTAAAATTAATATCAAATACGTAAGCTTACGATTCCTTGGAGCTCTAAAAAAATCAAGCTTCTAAGTAAACGCAATAAAAAAATACGATTTATGCGAAATTTTTTTTTTTTTTTTTTGATATGCGAAATATTTTGATACTCGCAAATAAATCAAAACCTACAGGGTACTTCCCGTTGACCTAGAGTCATGAAATTTGTCAGGAAGCAAGGTCTCACAAGTAAAGGAAAACATCCAAAAATCGTTCATTTGTAGTTTAATCACTTTTTTTTTTGTGTTATTACAAACTTACATCTGCAGTTGGAGAATTGAACGTGGCCTGTATTCATGTATAGGACATGTTTTTCAACTACAAAATAAAGTTTTGTTTTGGGATAAATTCATCCCAACTACGGAACCCTTCATCGTGCGTAGTTAGTAGACACGCGCTTGGTCGATTTTTTTCTATTTCAGTCAATTTTATTGTGCTACCGTAAAAATATTATTTTTTATGGCTAGGTAAATACTTATTATTAAACGAAGCTTACTAAAATACCTACATAAATAGCTATGTGTAACAGTTTGATCCAATTTGAGAACTGGAATATAATAATAATGATCAAATAAATAATAATATCATGTTCTCAATCTCTCTCAATAAGATATGTAAAAGTGCTGAAATATGGGCGGCTATTAACTAAATAATAAATTGATTCTTAGAAAATCTCATAGTACTGTCTGTGTCCAAATATAAAATATTATTGATTATCATTAAGCCGACTTGAATATATTTTTAGGGTTCCGTAGTCAACAAGGATAGTTATAGTTTCGCCATATCCGTCTGTCCACGACTTAGCTCAGAGACTCTTAGTACTAGAAAGCTTCAATTTGGCATGGGTATACATATTAATCACGCCGACAAAGTGGTAAAATAAATGAAAAACTTGAAACGTACACGTAAAGATGTTCATTTTTTTTCTCATCTATCCCATGATGGGGGGTGTCATTGGAAAGGCCGTTCAAAAATATTGTGACTGTGTGAAAACCATTTGTGGATTCAGGGATCCCTTGGGGAAATATTAAACTTTAAACTGCTAGTTTTTGTTAGAGTCACGAATCCCCCCCCCCTGCTAGCTAAATGGTTGGTTTTGTAATGTGAAAAAATTTACGGTAGTAGTTTATAAAACGAAATTAAAAGAAAAACTATCACAACTAAGTAGGCTCCACAACTTAACAAGTATAATGGACCAACTTACATTTCCATTTGCAAAAACATGTTCTCCCATACATTCCGTGTGGGAGAACATGTTTTTCAACTACAATGTTAAGTTTGTTGTAGGGATAAATTCATACCAACTACGAACCCTTCGTTGTGCGTGGTCCGACACGCACTTGGCCGGTTTTTTATTAAATAAAAAACTGCAAATTTTGCAAAGACCCGCCCCTGCTTGGCATGTTTCTGATGACATGACAAAACATCGAGATTTTTTTGATTCATGTAAGTAAGTTTAATATTAAAGTAATTGACACATAAACCTACAGAAACAAATTAATACACTCGAGAGCAATGAATCCGGGTCACTTAAAGAATCCTAAAAATCTCGGAAACTAAAAATGCTAGGTTAATGCAATAAATTGTATTTAATAGACAATGTAATACTCCTTAAATGAAGGTATTAAAACTTCTTAGTTATTGTAAAGTTATATCATAAAAAAATCAAATTTGAAAAAGGGCCACTTTCGAAGATGGAACTACGAAATTACAGCATTTGGTTTTGCTTTTGTTTGTAATCTGTCATTTATGTGGGTACATAAACCATGTTGATAGTGCTCTATATTCATTATTCAAGCTGAAATTATGTCGCTTACGCCTGAAGAATGCACCAGAATACTTACAATGCTGGAAACCGGCCGGAGTCAGCGCGATACAGCCAGGACTGTCGGTGTGTCGCTGTCAACAGTACAAAGAGTTCTCCGACGTTACGAAGAAACTGGTTCTAACCTACGCAGACCAGGAACGGGCAGAACCAGGTGTACCACAGCACGAGAAGACCGATACTTGGTGAACACCATGCTTCGAAATCGCTTTCTCACAGGAACTGAACTCACAAATCAGTTTCGACGCCTCGGAGGAAGTAACCCAAGTGCATGGACAGTAAGACGTCGGCTTGCTGAATCTAACTTAAAACCCCTTAGACCTGCAAACGGCCCTAAACTGGAGCGTGGGCATCGTATTTCAAGACTAAGATATGCCCAGAGCCACGTAAATTGGAGTATTGAAGATTGGTCAAAAGTTATGTTCTCCGACGAATCAAAATTTATGCTCTACAAGCACGATGGAAGACACAGAGTGTATCGAAGACCAGGGGAAAGATTCAAGCAAGCAGGCATCGAAGAAAAAGTAGCCTACGGTGGTGGGTCTGTACTTGTGTGGGCCGGAATTTCTTCTGAAAGTCGCACAGAGCTGGTGATCATAGAAAACGGCTCTTTAACTAGCGTAAGATATGTGGAAGAAATCCTCAATGATCACGTTGGTCCATTTATGGTCAATTTAGGTGAGGATGCTATATTTATGCATGACAATGCCCGACCTCATACAGGTAGGATTGTGAATGACTACCTTCAAGAGATGAACATTACTCGTATGGAGTGGCCAGCGCGCAGCCCGGATATCAACCCGATCGAGCATGCTTGGGACGAGCTAGGCAGATGCGTAAAACAACGAAACCCTCCCCCAATCACGCTTCGTGAGCTCAAAATTGCTCTCACAGAGGAATGGGAGAATATTCCCCAAAATCGTATAAGGAACTTGGTGTACAGCATGCCAAACCGCGTAAACGCAGTAATGGAAGCACGAGGAGGCAATACGAAGTATTAAAATTCAAGAAAATCGTAATAAAGTTCAAAAATTTCATGTTTCTTATTTTTGTTTTAAGGAGAGATCAGCAGTTTTTTTCTTTATGTAATTTTGTGTTAATAAAATGTATGGTGACTCATATTTTTTTTACTTTCATTTAAGGAGTATTACATTGTCTATTAAATACAATTTATTGCATTAACCTATCATTTTTAGTTTCCGAGATTTTTAACATTCTTTAAGTGACCCGGATTCATTGCTCTCGAGTGTATATATAAATGATGGTGAAAAATGAGTCAAAATCCGTTTTTTAGTTGAAATTAAGCACAATGTGAGCGCTTAGACAGACACGAAAAGCGACTTTAATTTATAATTATGTATGTACAACTATGAGTTATCAATAGTAGTGTACATTATTATTAATATGCCTATTACTAAACTACCTCACAAAAAAAACAACAGACAATCAAAATACCAAACTCGTATAATCACCAAACTTGGCACACACATCACTAATAACGGAACTGCATCAGACACGTCCACGTTTCCAATCCTCTTGACGTAACCCCTTAGTTCCCTTTCCCTCTGTTCGTAACCCCTGAGTTCCCTCTCCTCTCCCATATAGGGAACTCCCCACCTTCGAGCTACATTCTCAATGCATGCAAACACCTCGTTTTACCATCAGATAGATCTAAACACATCGGTGTAACTTTTGTAAAGGCCGGCGCCGCTACGTAGCCATTCACGACGCTATCCTACGCTTGTCACCGCATCTAATTGGCTTTGAGCTATCTCAAAAGGGGTAGGCACGATATGAACGTGTTGCCAATGGTGTCGACACAGATTTTATTTCTTTTTCTTTTGGATTTACCAGTAAACTTATTTGCTTGTCAAAATCAAAGTGAAATCATATATTTCAATTAGACCATTTAGAGGCACTTTTTAACGTCACAAATTTCAAGAAAAAAATATAAGAATGGGTTCTATTTGCCCCTTCTAAAAGGGTTCTTGGTTCGTATGTTTCATTCAATATATAGTTTCTGTATGTAAAATAGATGGATTTTTTGCTGGTATATGGAAAACCCCTACGGTATGAAATACAATTTATATCTTGCTATCTCTTTAGTCACCTCTAAAGGTCGAAATCATATTAATGGCAGATTCTATTTTCCGATCATATTCGTAGTTTCATTCAGAGTTGTCAATATTTTTATTTGATTTTGTTCTTCATTGTTAATGCATTATAAAATCTTGAGTCAGTCAACGTCAGTCCCGTGTCCCATGGGGACAAAAGGACAAATTTTTTAACAAATTATTAATTTTTTGTGTTTGAAATCGATAACTAACTATAACTTGTACCAACAATAACCATTAACAAATAGTCGAGTAATCCTCCCTCCATCCTGTATGACTTAACTCTAATCTGCTAATTGTGTCTCGCAACTTTTATAAAAACCCGACACAAATCACACCAAATGGAAAACCGCGCACCACACTTAAGCCTCCATTGACATCTACTACAGAGGCCCATTCATACCGCTCAAAATATTGACAACCCCTTTCACAGTAGCTTTGAAAAGCTTGGAAGAAAAAAGGAGACCCGATTTTTCCTTACTTAACTCCTTGAATGGGATGCGTACGAAGCCGAATAAGTCTTTTGCTGCAGTTCGGTCTTAAAAAGGAGTGTTTTCGTTGCAAATTGCAACGAGTGTTTGGGACGAGACTGACGACGAGCTGACGACTCTTGAAAGTGAATTGGATGTGAGCTCCTTCAGCTTTTGGAATGTCGGGATGTTAATGTGGATTGTTATTGTGTTATTATTTTGGTTGATTATATTTTGGGGTTGTTTTAATACTGTTCCATTTTGATTGCTAGCTTGTAAAATGTAAGTAATAATTAATTGGATACTTTATCGAAACGATGAATTTTAAACCCTTATTATGGAAGCGCCATTACGTTTTAGTAATGGCCAGTTTCCAGGTACGGTTCAATTAAAATTATGTGGTCGATAACTTCTTCTAAATTCTGTTCGGAAATAGGCCTTTAAAATACTGTTTATTGTTTCACATAATTTGATTCTGTGCCTACTACATTATTTGATTCACTTCTGACAATTAATAGGCTTAACTCCAACAGACTTCATAGTCATAGATCATTAACATTGTCACAGAAACTCATAAAAGGAACTCCAAAATCCTCTTTGGAAAGAGTCGCAAATAAAAATTATTTACACATTTCTCGCACTGTACCGGGTTTGGACAGATTAAGTCGTCACGTCGCGGCCATTTTTCTTTTCCGTCGAGATAGCTTGCACTTAAATAAATAAAAAATACGGCAACAGTTATTTATTACTGATGAGATGTGGTTGTACAAATTTTCTTCTTTTGCTTGGCTGGTGATTAATGGGTTTCTGCATAAGTATAGAATATCTTGGCAACTCCCGCCTCAAAAAGTTGGTTGATGAATATGGGATTTCCATTTAAAGAACATTTCCATAATCACCATGCTTGGCAAACGGAGTGGTGATTCCAGAATATTACTATAAACTTGACTGCTTCGTTCTTCTAGGAGTCGCAAGCGCTACAGCTGAGCAATAGGTCTTGGTTTGGTATTTATTATTTTGGTGTATCCCATAATGGTATTTATCTTAGTCCGTATGTGTGTCCGTGGCATCACAGTGGGCCTATCAGAATACCAGCGGCAGCGCTGCGGTATATATTTTTTTTTTTTTTTAATAAAGCCGCATTATGTTGAGATAGGAGCCTTTTTTGGCCTCGCACAGGTCGTTATTATTCTGTTAGTTTTTAAATGCTCTTTTTTGTTTTTTTATTTTATCATTTATTTTTAATTTTTATTATTACTTACTGTTTATATTTCCAGTGCGTGTCCCAAATAAAATATTTTTGTTTCTTTATTTCTTTCTCTTTCTGGTTTTGATTCCCGGATCGGGCAAAGTGTCATTGGGTTTTTCAGCCCGGAGTCTGGATTTGTACCCGGTTAATGGCAATAGTTTTGCCCCCTATTACAAGGAACTTTAATATAACTGGCGAAATGTTGGTGTACTTTAGGTATACCTCTGCCTAACCCTTCGGGAAATACAGGCGTCACGTTATGTTATTTTAAATTTACAGAAAAATGCTTATCTTCTTGAGAATTTATCTCTTTCACGGTAAAGGAGAGGATAGCATCTTCTTGGAACATGGGATCTAACCCGACTTCAACCACTATTTGCTTAATTGACTTGCTAAGTAATAAAATGTAAGATATTATGCGAACTAGTACAGTAAGGATTTCACACTGGATAACTACACGGTCACAAAAATTCTACATTGCACAGTAACCAAAATAAATATTTGTCGGTAGAACCTTCGAACCCAATATAAATCCAAAACATGTCGATCGACCCCCAACAATACAGCCAGCGAAAAAATCGCAAGATTTCACATTTCAACACTCAGCGAACTTTTATAAAGCGCGCTGTTTGCTCAACAACCCGTAAAGGAACGAGTTACGGGCCCTTACACCTCAAGCGCTGCACCGCTTTAAGCGATCGCTCCACGTAACTAGGGGAAGGAAGTGTAATTTTACACAGCTGATACAATCGCTGTAGCGCTGAATAATGAATGTGGTTTCCGACTGGCCGGAATGGTTTATTGATTATCGCTGTGATACCGGGAGGATGTACGTTGTTTTGTTTTTGTAAGTCAAGTGACTGTGGTGAGGTTTGGATTTAGATGGGTGGGCGGGCAGTTGATCTTAAAGTGCGGACGAGCAGTTGATTTTATTTATCTTTTATTATAGATGTTTTTAACGTGCACGTCTTTCTACATCGTTTTCAAATGTAAAATTTCAACATAAATGATGTAACCAATATTTTGTTAGAATATTTTGATTTAAAAGAGTGTCCATGGAATTTCTTGCCCACTCCATAGGATCCGCTCTTCTACTACGCTTTGGAATGGGCAAGTACAGCCTTCATCTTTCTGACTGACATTTTTTGCCAATTCAAAAGTGCCTGTAATAGTTTTAATTGAAATAAATGCTTTGAGTTTGAGTTTGACAGTTAGTAAGTTAGGTAAATAAATAAAGGAATTTCCCTCTTATAAACTGGATTCAAAGTAATTAAAGGCAATTCAATAGTGTGGGTACTTCAATGTTTAACACGCGTTTGCGACGTACGACGTATGAGTAGAGTAGTTAAGTATAATTGAATATTATTACTTTACGTACTCTTATAACCCGTAACTAGGTAAGTGGCATTACATTTACTGCCATAGCGCTGCAATTTGGTATAAAAACGGAATAGTTAGTGTAGAAGTACTTAAGAAGGCCCGGTTCACGGCGTAGATGCGACTTCCGACGCGACGCGACTTGCGTCTAGCGACAAACGCGCGCAGCACCTGTTTCCGTTTGTCCTCTGCAAACCGAATCGCGATGACTCTTAGGCCCGTATTACAGAAGCTCACTCCAGACTCAAGCATTACTTAAAACTAGTTTCAACCAATCAAAAGGCTTTAAAGGAGTTTTAAGTAATGCTTGAGTCTTGAGTGAGGTTCTGTAATACGGACCTTAGACGCTGAGCCGACGATGTACATTATTTGTCCGCAGACAATTTTGAACCGTATGGAAATCCCGGGTTTTTGTCCGCGTAGGTGTTAGATTACCATAAGATTCCAAACTGTCCGCGGACAAATTGTTCATCGTTTGCTCAGCGCCTTAACGACTCTTTTTATTTGTTTTCTCCGCCGTTGCTGTCGCAAGACGCGTGTCGCTTGAGCGTGGAGCTTATGGCCTCGAGTTTAGAAAATCTTATCAAAATGTTACGGTGGTCACCGAGATACAAAGTCGAAACATCTCTGCACTATCAGCAATGTCCTTCAAACTAGAACCGTACCTGTTTTTGAAATCATTTTCGATTCATTCTGTTTCATGGACCAAATTACTCTCAAAGAGCTCCACTACCAACAACCAGTCAGACGGACAGGCACCTAGTACATAACTACAGCGCTATCTCAAAGCTTCCTAAACCCGTAAATACCAGAACTCAAAAGATCACTAACAAATCCAACTCTCCTTAATTCAAATGGTACATTTAATCCACCAAGAAACCGTAAACAGGTAACTGTTTTTCCAGTCGACAACTTAGCCTTACTTACTTACTTAGTTGACAGAAACGGGTTGAAAATGCTACAGCTTTTCCGGGAATATCTCTGAGCGTTGCCACTTAATACATTAAGTTACTATTTCTTTATTTAGCTTAGAATGGTGTGTGAATGGATCGTTTGGTTTTGTGGTTGATAGTTTCAGCATTTTGATGAAAATGATTTGGAAATGCATTTTAATTACAATTTTGCCTATACAGAATTGGTTCCAGAAGTATTCTATGTGTTAATCTAGATTACAATCTGTGTGCCAAATTTCACCCATCCGTTCAGTCGTTTCTGCGTGATTGAGTAACAAACATCTAAATATACAAACTTTCTCATTTATAATATTTTAGAGGTATGAGAAACAGGGTGTAAAGTTCTCTCATCCACCATAGAAAAGGGAGGATCCTCCGGGTGTCGTGTCTGGCGGGCAACTGCCCAGAGGTTGAAGTCGGGAGCTTGTATACTGGGTGGCAGGGATATCGACGCGAAGCCTGTTACCATGGATTCAGTACATGATTCTGAATCCCCAGCGTCGAAATTTTTTGTCGGTTATTTAAAAAGAAACCGCTGTTCCATACATTTTGACCGCGTAGGTATTGGTCCACTGCAATTTCGAAACTAAAAGTAAGTATAAAAAAATACATAAACCAAGTTAGTTCACAAACTATTTATAGTATCAATTTATACCTCCATCTTTATATGTTGTAAACTAAGATTGGCTCAGTTATGTACTGTAGCTGTAAGTTTTACAGCTGTGCTATAATAGGGCTATAATTTCGTATAATAACTCTGTGACTTTTATGGTGGTATGGTTCGTAATGAGGGGGGTTTAAATGGTTTGATTGTGTACACTTGCGCTTATAGGGGGTGAAATAATTAAGTGATGTTGTCATGTGTGGAATTGTGTGGCAGTTGGAGATAGTTTTGTGTATTTCACGATTTGATTTCGAGTCGGTCTTTGTAAATCAAGTTGTTAGTTCAAATTTCCACGCATTGCAATGCATTTTTATTTCTATAAATTGCTTAGTTAATGGACTCAGGCGTGAGTTTGCGGAAAATCATTATAAAATACAATAGACGTCGTATAGTTGGTTTCTACTAAATACAGAGTGGCAGGGACATCGACGCTAAAACAGTTTACCATGGATTCAGTACATGATTCTGAACCCCACAGGGTTGAAATTTTTCGTCGATTATAAAAAAAGGGTCGAGAGGTCTTAATAACTTAAGGATGTGAAACATATTGGGTCCAAGATATTTCTAAGTAATAGGTCTATTGAGTTTTAAATTCCCAATGGGGTCCTTTATGAAAAAAAAACTATTATAAGGACCAACTTAAACGTAGAATCCGCCCTCGTTTTGCATTCATCCGTTCCACACCAAAAATAGTTTCAGTATTTCTAAATCAAATTCAGATCGTGCAGTGCGCTACAAGGCATCCTAACCCAAAGGCAAAGACTAAAATGTATTGTATCAACGTACATTACGTTTCACTCTTTACAGAGGATGTCCTTTGTTGCCTTCTCTCCTTTGAGCAGCTGACCAAAAGGTTTCGTTGGATACCTCATCCGCGAATCGATGTTAGACAGAGCTACACGAAGCTTGATTATATTTTATGGCACATATTTGGTATAAAATAACTATATAATTTTTTTGTTATTAATGAAGTTGTCAATACTTTATTACTATACACAAAAGATATTTTACGTAATTTGATAGAAAGGCACATAAGTAATTTAAGATGTTTTCAGCATGATGCCTTCAAAAAAAAAAAACAAAAAAAGGCCAAATGTTGTCTGTAAAAGATCGCTTTTAGCGATAAGACCGCCCATTGTGTCAACCTATGTAAAATGTCTACATTTATATCTGTAATTTTAAAGGTGTACATAATAAAGAATAATCTATTCATATTTGCTGAAAGCATAATGCGCATGCACTTATTCATTCATCGGTGATGGATGTCCAAGATCACTATAAATCTTGTTTTGCCTTGCCGGGAAAATCAGCTAAAAAACATAATTCAAAGCATTCAGAGCATGTTTTTCTATCATGAACAGCAAAAGGAAAATATTACGTGCATAATATGTTAAAAGAAAGTAATATAAAATGGATGTTTTTCAAAGAAAATAATATAAGTTACGCTCGCTCGGTGCTCACCCTTATACAATTTCCGTCAGCTGACGTTTACAACTTGCAATGCATGTTAGGCAGTTAATTTATTAGCTTTTTTAGATCGGAATAGAAGATAAGTATAATTAGAGTACCTTGTCATTTTTACACCTCGGAGTAAACACAAAAATAAAATTACTATTGTTTTCTTTTTTATATTGTTTATAAAAAAAATAAAATGAAATAAAAATTAATAAATTATTGCCGTTTGTCCCACTAACATAATCACTGGGACGAATTTAATATGGTTAATTATTAAATTTCGTAGCCGCACGGGTTGATCCATCAGATAAGCTACGCTGCGCGGTTTGGTCCGTGGATGGGTGACCATTTCTACATACCGAGACTCCTCCGCACCTCGGAAAGCACGTTGAGCCTTTGGTCCCGGCTGTCATTCGTGGTATAATGAAGGTGACCACTATGAAAACATTTCGGAAATTCACCCCCTAAAAAGGTCAAAATAGGGGATGAAATTTCGTATGGGAGTTTTTTGAAGTTAGATATGATGACGTTGGTACTTAAACTCTGTTTATAGGGAAAATATTGTGTCATTGTTTTTAGAAATTGCCTAAGGCCGTTTATCCACCGCACTGTGAACGGGCCTTCAACGAGAAAGAGATGACGGCGCCGAATAAGCGATAATACATTTACTATGGCCGCGTTCCGTTCACGGTGCGGTGAAAAAACAGTGTTAGGCTCATGAGAAGCTGCCGATGATGAGTAAGCTCACGGTGCACACGGCTTGTACATAAAAAAATCTGTAGTTCTTTTATTTATCTTACAATAAGATACGTCTCTTCTTCCTTATTTTGTTCTCTATAAAATGCATTACCAACCCTTCATCAAAGCACAAACATCAGCCTAAATCCCTGACTCAGTAACAATCAGGCCAGAGTCAGTGTGTTCAACACGGGTGCCGAACAAGCGAACAAGTCGTAGCGCGTCGAGTGACTCTGAGGACCAATAGATTTCTCCTGTGACCCATGTGCCAGTGTGCGACGCAAATCTGTTAGGTAGGATGTTTAGAGACGACGATTTCTTGTAGGACAACAAAAGAAAGAAAATGTTTTTATTGGAACTCACACAGAAAGATAATTAGTTACACAAACTTAATATTATGAATATTATGACACAAACAGAATGACAATAAAAATATTTCTCTCTTCTTTTTGCTTTGTCGTAGGTGGGTAATGACAGTATAAACAAAATCCAAGAAAAAAACAATAGATTAAGAATTCAATTGAATTTTCAAACAGGTAATAATAGCTGTTTTTGAAATACATCATACTCGCAGTATCGTATGAGTTTTTCCTGAGAGTCTTTAAGTCTCGAGTAAATAAATTACTTCAATATCAAGAGATATTATTACACATGCGTGCACGGGACAGTATCACTCAAATCTGTGTGGATATTTCCTCAGAAGACCATCTCAAACACTTATCTGAATAATCTCATTATGATCTGACCAAGATAATGTCTGTACAATAAGAGACCGTGAGCTCCGAGTTTGTTTTGATATTTCTTCTCTGAGTTGTCAGATAGGATACCGACCTCATCTAGTTTTAAAATACAATTCTTCGACGAGTAATAATGTTTGTCAAATCAGTTTATAGAAATAAAATATCTTTTAACATAGCGGTGAAAAGAGAGTAAGTATACAAAAAAAATAAGGAAAAAGGACGATTGTTTAACAACCCTCTACAACTAAATAATTTACATTTTAAATACCTACTATAATAATTAGTAACGAGCTATACAAATATATACAAAAACCAAAAGCACACCGACCGCAAGCGGCAGCAGCAGGGGACGTGTCGCCGCGACACGACTGGTTTCTACGTATTTCTATAAAATACCTTCCGTGGCTAGCGACAGGTCGGTTTCATAGAAACCAGTCGTGTCGCGGCGACACGTCGCCTGCTGCTGCCGCCTGCGGTCGGCTACGGAATTGTATACCTTTAGGTGCAGAAGTACTCCTCCACATTGACGTCATGCGGAAACAACCTTTTTATAGAAATTACAATAACATTATTACTGGACTGAAAAGTTGTGTGGAAATCGGTTGTCGTGGTATATGCTGTGAAGAAATGAGGAAAATTTCGTCAGGACAGTTTTGTGTACATATGAATGTGGATGCCTATACAAGTAGGACAAGACCAAAGAAACGATGGATGGACCTTGTGAAAGATGATATGGCTGGAAAGGGGGTGACAACTGAGATGTCGACTAATAGAGAAGTGTGGAAGAAAGAGACATGTTGCGACGACCTCAAATAAATTGGGATAAGGGCAGGCGATTTATGACGATGACAAAAACATTGAACTTAATATCAGCACAGCATCTATCAATGGCCGATCACTTCCAAAATCGTGTAAAGTAAAAGCAAACTGATCAATTGTCTCCAATAAGAATTCAGAAACAAGAAACAGGATCTTTTGGGCAGGTGTCGGACGACAAAAACCCTGGACCCCCGGGGGCTGTCCTCTCCGTGTCACCAATTTGTGTTGCTGAGTGATGAGAGGTCGCGGGTATAGTTGCGAGAATCGTAATTGTGATAGTTCTATTGTTTTTACCTACCGATATTTGACATTTTGAAAGGCGTACCTAATTATGATTTTCAGATGGCGTGCCACCGACACTACTGAAAAAAAAAAAAACCAGCGAGCCTTACAGTACTCGCATATGATGTGTAACATCTGACATCTCACTTTGGTAATAAGCAACATTAAAGGGGCAGGGCTTCGTCAAGGTTGTTTCTGACGGCCAACTCTAGTACCGCGCGCGCACATTGGTCAAAACAAATATAGCACGCTTCCCCCGGCTTCCTGTTACACACTTCAGTCGCTTTTCACGAAATCACTCCCATAGATTGTAGAAAAGCGAGAGGAAAGATGTTATACATCAAAAAATCTTTGGTTATCTCGTACATGATAAATAGAATATTCCTTATTATGTACACCATAAAAATTACAGATATAAATGTAGATATTTTACATAGGGTGACACTGTGGGCGGTCTTATCGCTAAAAGCGATCTTTTACACACGACCTGATGACAAGTTGTCAGTAATCTCCTATTATTTTATCATTTCTTTTGACTGCTGACTTCCCAATATGAATTTAGGAAATGACGAACTTTTAGCACAATGGTAATGGCATTGGTATGATGGTTATCCTACTGACCAATCTTCAAAATAGCAGACTTGATCTCCTGTTTGTTGAGTTCCGGAAAAGACTGGTAAATTTTTCTTCTGTTAGGAAAAAACGACTTGGTTTGCATATAAAAACCAACTGCAATCACTAATCAGACAGCCTAACGTGAGATTTATTTCAGTTTAACGTTGTTATTAGTGGTCCTATGGGATGACCACGTTTGGAATTACATATAAATTATGTACTCTGTACACGGTTCCTAAAATAACTAAATCAAACGTGCATTCGCCCCAAAGTAAATAATTATAATCTCATCTGCGAATAGGGTCTTAGTCGCATGGATAAATCGGTGGAAAATGTTTCTAATTAAGTACTAGCAATCCGTATACATATTTTTGAGCTAGGTGAAAATATACCTAAATAATTGCAATCACAAGCCACTATTATAGTTTTTTATCAAACTACTCCCAAAATCTCTCTATCGTCTTAAACTTGCACCATTTCCAGATTCCTGACAAATTGAATCTTGCTTGTGCGCCCGGGGCAGACAAAAGGGCGATTCGCATTTTATTTGCCATCTGATTCCGCCCCGGGCCCGCTTCATTTTCATCACCCAACACTAATGGGATTTCAATTACCGGAACTGATAGATTTGTGTACTGTTTGTCGTTGCTAGGGGAAGGGGGGCGGGGAGGAAAGTAGTTAGTTCATTTGAAACGTTGAATGATTATTGATTTGGAATGGATGTCTTTTTGTGTGGCAGTGAGGAGTTTTGTGGTACTGATCACTATTACGTTTGTTAGGCAGTAGTTGACAATAGCAATGACGTGTGTATGAGTGGCTGCCTTTTTATGCGACTTCAAAAAATGGAGGAGTTGAAGTGGAATGGTGCATTAGCAATTTGTCAACCGCGATATTTGCTGTTCTAAAGGTCAACACCTTGCTTCTTTATAATCCAAATAGGACCTTCTAAGTATTAGGCTCTAGGCTTGTAGATAATATATGGTTTAAAAAATGAGCAGATAATCGAAAAATAGACATTTTAAATAACCCACCTAAAAAAGTATTTAGTAATTATCACCATTCCAATTTTCCCCACGGGACAGCCAGTTATTCCAATATTGAAAATCCTACGTTACATTGTCGATATTCCAGTAGATCGTACAAAGTATATTGCTCGGATATTTTCATAGCCGTTGGACGAATCGCTAGGATTTCAATTTCGTTTGGACGTGAGTTCTCCCTGCACCAATGTTATCGTTTGTCAGTCGAGTTCCTGCAATCGGTTGCTTTATAAAATTTGTTAGGCGCTCAATATTTATGGTCGTTTACAAGCAAAAATCTATGCGTTTAGGATGCCGGATGCCGGATGTCAAAAATACAGTCAAATTGAATAACTCCTTTTATACAAATGAACTGCGGTGATAGTTACAGTTAAAATGCTTGTTTATAAAACACCAAATCATTTATAAATCGTTATAATATTTATTTATTCCGTTTTTAGCATTTATGCAGATTTGAATTATTACGCTGTTAAAATTACACAGTAAGTAAATAAATAATAACAGTTAATAAAAAATAATAAAAAAAAAACTTATTAATCGATTCAAAAATGTTATAATATCGATGCGCAAAGATTATTTTGAGCTGTGGATTTTTATGTTGCATGCATATAACGAGATTTAGTGCCATTTTTTTTTTAAACGGCACCTAATTTGAAAAAATCAAGTACGTCATAAAGTCATAAATAAATAGTAACATCACCGTGTGCAAGGATATAACGATTATTGTCTCCGTTCCGGAGATAATTAAGCATTAGCTCAATATATTTTTTTGCAAAAAAAATACAAGTTGCTAATTTGCCTACCAGATCCTATGATATATTTTTGTATAGTATTGACTATTAGAAGCCATTTTAAGCAAAAACCGACACTTTAAAACTTAAGCTCCTATTTCTTCGTAAGCCTTTTTTCGATCCACGGTACGGTGGTCGTCTATTTAGTGATGTGTGCACATCCACATGCAATGAAATCGTTTAATAAACCGTTAATTCATACTGAAAACTAATGTTGAAAATCGATGGTCTAATCAAATTCTCACAAATCCATAATATTTGAGAATATATTCTGTCAGGCCTATTTACATCAGTTTTATTCAGTTTCTGTAAAAAACGTAGGATAAATGGATTTATCGGCTTATTAAATGTTACAGTAAGACACAACTTAGATGTTAGCATAAATTTGAAAATTTTAATTCATTAATTTCAATTTTACGAATGTTATTGGCTATTTCACAAGCTATTGCGTTTGCGTAAAGATCATTTTCACCTAAAGCAGTAATAAATATTGGTGATTTTGAAGGCGGAATCAGTTCAGCTGGTGATCGGTTTTAAGCTTCGTTCAGACTAGCGCGACGCGACAGCGCGACGCGACACCGGTTATTGTTATACCGTGAAGTTTTCTTAGAAATTGTATTGTTCGAGTCGCGTCGCGCCGTTGCGTCGCGCTGGTCTGCACGAGCCTTTAAGAATTTTGCCGATGTTACATTTAAGTTGGGTCGTACTACACCTCAATTTGTTTTAGAAAGAAATAGAGAACAAGTTTTTCTTATCTATTTAAGAAATAGAGTACGGATTAAAGATAAAAATATAAATAAATAAAAACAACAGCATTCCTATAAAAAAATTACAAACTCCTGTACGAGGCCAACAGGCCTTATCTCAGCATGATGCTGCGACATTAAAAAACAAATGTTGTTATAGTCGACTCGCCCCTCTTGTCACCCTGCTAGCACCATCAACTTGTTCTCTTCTGTCTTCATCTAAGGCCTCACCCTTAGCAACAAAAGAACACGTCATGACGTGCCCAACTCATAACATGCAAATCGAGCGCCTTGACAAAAAACCGCCGTTAGTTAATGTAATATTCAGTAGGCAGAGACGTCAGGTTATATCAAAAGTTTCGCCAGAATTGCTACTTGTTTGTATAGGGTACATAGTGGTTTTGTGGTGAACGGCTGCCTTTGAGAAGTGTGCGTGTATAACAAATTGAAATTGGGATTCAAATAATGTGGTGGTTTGTTGGTATGAGGACAGATTGCGAACAGTAGGTAGTTTTTCTAGTACCTAGATATTTTTATAAAATATTTAATATCACGCCCGTATTCACCAAAAAGATGGACAGAGGGGTATAAATAGTAGGTACGACACTCATCTCGCAAGCCCCATGTAATAAATATATGAACTACCAAATTGTCAGTAACCGGGCTTAAATTAAGAAAAACAAAAATACTAAAGATTTCAGTTTCCGGTCATTTCATGAATATTAATCAATAGAGGAGCTATCCTGAATAAAGGCTTTGCGCTACGGACTACTAAAGTGAGCGGTCATTGAACTTTCTAAGAAAATATTGACTTACACTTTCTCAAAATTTTCGAAATTACGGTGGGTTTTCTGAAAATTTTCTGAGAATTTGATACTAAGGTTCACACATTCGTAATCACAGGTTATTCTTTGTAAATTGTATCAATGGCATAAAAATAACTTTTTTGTCTAAATACATTACACAAAAACTTTTTAGAAAAATACATTAGACAAGCTCATCATTTATCATCAAGACAAATTAGAACAAAGTCCCCTCGCCGCGTCTGTTGTCTGTCTGAACGCGATAAACTCAACAACTATCGAACAGATTTTTAGGTGTATAATTCATTAAGGTTTTGTGTAAATTGGCTGAAATTAGACGATGATTGTTAAAGATAAAAATCATGCCGACTGGGAGCTTTACTGGCGTGCGCCGCGTAAACTAGTATTACGCAATTAATACTTTGTTTACCTGGATTAACATATAAGGTACATTTAATCCCGGTGGTACATTCCCATGGGTTATTTTTCGATATCCATGCGGGTGAAGCCGCGGGCAAATGCTAGTAATGAATCATTATCTCCACGCTAACCAACACTTAGATTTTTGCACACAATAGTCATCTCATACCGACTCAGTCTAGACTTTTTCTCTAATAATGTTAGCAACGCCTCAGGGACTGCCTTTTATATCTCAGTCTTAATTATAACAACAAAAGATATATTACGAGAACAATCTACCGTTATATATGTTTTGTTTGTTGAGAAAATATAAGAGAAAATAATGGTGTTGGAAACAAAATAAATTTATACGTCTATTTTTTATTGTGATTTTTACTGAGATAGGCAGAGTGTGTCTTTGTATATATTTTCAAATAGTCAGTGATGGACTTTTATATAATTATATTCAAAGAAAATTAAAGTAAAGAATACAAAGAAAATGCTCTGTAAGTTTCTGTGCTCGAAGTGTTAAATAAATAAATACAATATTTTTACAATTTATTAATAAATATTGTATAACAAAGTGCGTTTATGCCACCTCAGGATCAGGACGGCTGAGTTTATTGACAATTTGACATACAAAGATTACAAATTCTTATGATATTTACAAAGTATTATTAGACTAAACGGAAAACCTTTGCCTAATCCTTCAGGGAGATCCTTTGCAAGAGTATTCAAGTTGGGCCTCTCCTCCTCGTAGCCTTATTAAGAGCGTTTATTCTGAAAGTGGGCAACGTCGCAAATAGACGTCAAATATTACGCTGTTTTGATTAATTTGGCAATATTAATGCATGGAAATAAGATTAATGTGGCTGCGTAGCGAACTAGAATATTAATAATGAATTGCAATTATAACACTGAATTTGACGTTTTAACCGTTTTAGGTGCAAAAAAGGCATTTGGAAAGCTTCCAAATACTTTTTTTTACATCTAAAACTAAATTTTCGGTGCTACTAAATAGTATGGTGGTAATGGTGCTAGGTAAATATTTGACAGATATTTGCGACGTTGCCGACTTTTAGATTAAACGCTCTTAACCACTCAGACAAAATCTTCACTGACTCTCGCTCTCTCTTGCTTTTTTTTCTTTTTTTCTTTCACTGTTAACACAATCAGACAAAATCTTTCAGTTCTAAGATTCCGCGTGTCTTAAGCTACGGTTCCCTAGAAGAATGGCGGCCGCCACATAGTGCCCGCAATTTACCAGCGAATGACGTCCCTTAAACTTTGTTAAGAGCTTAACTGTCACTAAGAATAGATTTTTTATTGTTATAGACTTCTAAAGGCAAATCGACATTTGAGCGGATGAAAGTAAGTGAATGTATTTTCCTTGAGAGCATTTTTTCACACCGTTAAGTCCCCGCTCCCATCATTTTCATCACAGCCGTCACGAATGCGGCTTTGTGCGGCCACCGCTCTCCTAGGAAACCGTAGCTTTATGCATAAAAAAAAGTTCACCGTAACTAAAAAGCCGTATTTTTGCACACAAAATTGTACCTTCTGGTAACTTACCTAATTTGTTCCTCCAAAATATTATTGAGTAGATTTGTACAGAACACTATAGATGTCATAAAATCCTATGGAATACTAAAGCCTCAAACATTCCCACTATACTTTATCACCATATCTTAAAACTCACTGCGCCAAACTCAAACTTGGGCACTAACTCACTCCGCCCCCAGGAGAGGGCGCCACTGACTTCACTGTTATCAGTTGTCATGTCATACACTTGGGCTGAGTTTAACTTGCTTTTTATAATACTTCACTTTGTTGAATTCTCTGGAGAATTGGGGGTTTAACAGTCAAGTGAAGGCAGAAGTTTTGGAGATATTTTTTGCTATACTTGAGCGTTATGACTTTTCTCATCAAAATGAGATTACGTTTACTAAATATTTTGTGTATTTCACTGCTCCATTGGTCTTGTGCTGGTCACAAGCGTGACTGTTGAGCATGGGGTTCAATTCCCAGGTTGGACAAAGTGTTTTTCCATTAGGAATTTCTTAATAACAGCCCGGAGTTTGGAAGTTGGCGGTGTGATACTCCTGTGCCTCGGAAAGCACGTTAAGCCGTTAGTTCTGCGCCTGATCTCTCTCGGAACGTGTGGGATAACGAGCCGTTCCATCGGACTATGAGACTGAGGGAAGAGAGAGTGCACCTGTGTCTGCGCACACACTGTGCATTATAACATCTCCCGCGCCGGAGGCTAGTCTCCGATAAGATTGGCCGCCACGGCCGGAATACGGTCCAGACAGCATTTTTTTAATTTTGTGTATGAATTTTCTTTAGGCAAAATATTGTTGATTAAAAGGTAGGTCTGTATTCATAATTACTTTGCCACCCTAAGGTTGGGTGTAACTTTTACGTCATATAACGTCAGTTTGGATGTTTGGCGGATTTCACCAATGAAACTGAACCGCGTTCAAGAGAATCATTGTTTTGGAATGTCGGTTTATAGACAAAGATACAAACTTTTCATCATATGCACCTTCCAACAACATAAATAATAACCGGGACAATTTAAATCCCAAAAAAAAACACAAATAAACTCCCAAATCCTTGAAACACATAAAAATAGCCCTTTCACCCGTAAATACAAACGGAAGTCCGAGTACATAACAGAATAACATCAACAAAACATAAATCGTCTGTACGGCTGTACCTACCCTCCGGAATTACAACGACAGACGACAGAACATAATGGCGACGCAAACTGGAAAATATTAAACGAACCATTTAGTCTGTATACCCTCAAAACGGTAAAATGGTCGTTTAATGTGGTTAAGCTTATCCGATTCGGCTATGAATATTTTAAATGTGTTATTTTGATGATCTGGGGAGTGGGTGCTGTAAACAGTTTGATGACTGTTTCGGAGCAGGGGTTGAGTGTCTGGCTTTTGTACCCACTTGGTCAGGTCGAGGCTCAATTCTTGCACTGCATTCACAACAGTAGATTACCGTGTAATATCTCCGATTTCGAATATAATAGAGCCCGAATTCGAATAAATGTTAAAATTACACAAAATCTGATCAAATATTTTGTAAACGTTTTCAAACTTCACTGGTATCTTTTGACCACAAATTTGTGAAGTAAACGTATTAATTGTTCAGTCGAGGAACTGTTTAAGGTCTTGGAATAATAAGGTCATCTGGTAAATATAATGTTTTGCATTTCCAACAAGTAACAAGACTACAATCAATAATAGTCATAAAGGCGATTTACTCTACTCAGCGAAGCGCAGCAAATATTTGCGTATTACTGCGATTTATTTGGACTCATCGTCACTCAGACGTGCGTGTTACGACTCGGTTTACGTCCGAATGTTTCCGACTGCACGCGGTGACGTGCGTATCCGTGTAAGCGTTTTTTAACGCGCCGCTTACGATGTCCGTGGTTAGTGTGAAATGGCTTCACTGTAACAGTTTATTTCATTCACATACTCAGTTATGTGTAAAGCCTAGCTTAAATAGTGATCTTATTTATAGAATAGCAGTGATAGCCTAGTGGTGTGACCGTCGGACTGCCAAGTTATAAGTCTCGAGTTCGAACCCAAGGCACACACCTCTAGCTCACCGTCCGATAAGGACCAGCAGTGCTATTCTGTATCCATCTCACCGTGAAAACTTAGGTGAAGTGAGCGTGGAGTGAGCTGTCATTCCACAGGGATTGACACTAATAACAGCTCACTTCACCCAAGTTTTCACGGTGAGATGTTTACAGAATAGCATGGCTGGCCCGGGTTGACGGCGCGCCTCAAAGAGATGTCAGCACAACTGACGGGGTCCGATAGGGCCGATGCCTGCTGGGGTCGCGGGAAAGTTGAAAGGGATACCGTGGCCCCTGGCAACACACAGGCAACTGTAGAAAAATGGGTGGGTTTTAGTCAGTAAGAGTCTGACACGCCCTCTCGACCCATAATGGGAAAAATTATTTGATACCACCATAACCATACGAAAAGAAGAAGAATTATAGAATTGGGTAGTGACCCAATTATATGTGTAGAATCTAGTGGACGTGAATGCCTTTCTACGCTCCATTGCTGCTTGCCGGAATGTTTATCAGTCCCCTCCAAGCAATTGACCTGTCCATGACTTAGGCCTTCTATAGCTTTCTTAGTTCCAGATCTTGTCTCGCTCTCTAGCATCATGCCTACCATTTATTTATTACTATCTGGGAAATTGCAATTTATAAAATTCTGAATACCTACATTAAAAACGTCCTTAAAAAGTAGCACTGACACACAATTTATGAAATATTATTAAATGCCATCAACATATCCACAAGGAACTAACGGCAAAAAATAACACCCTACAATAAATTCATTATCGCCCCAATCAATAAATTAATACCATCCAAAACTCTCGCCTGAAATTACGTCCCATCAATTCATCTAAAATTATAGGCGCAGCAAAAAAAATTACCGCCTTCATTTGTGACATTAAAGCGCAAATTATGCGCCCGAGGCGATAACGACGTATCGGGCCGATCCGCAAATCGGTTCCAATAACGCCGATCGGATCAACAGGTCTGACAAGATGGTAATGGAGGTTCCACCGATGAATGCGCTCGTATTTTATGTTAAACTACCTTCATTATACATTTAGTCACTAGGATGATAATCTGGATCTAATTAGGAAAGAGGTTACCACTGGGAATTGAGGTTGAGGAAATAGGAAAAGTAAATTCCGAAGATTCACAATCGTGTTCCGTGTTTCCTTTTCCAATAAAATGCCAATTTGTCAATTAAATTAATTAAGGTTTTGATACTTTTTGAATGGGTTGATTGGTAACAAGTGTTACCAATCAGCTCAAGATCGTTTACCAACAAAAATAACATTTACATAATCAATACTATCGTATTGTTATTGTCAAATAAAATTACTTACCACTTTTGACACTGAGAGTTCAAAGGGGAATGCCCATCGACTATACAAAAAAATGCCTGAAATGGACAACAATGAAATATACGCCAAATTGTACTACAAGTCGTAGGAAACCCATTACAATTTCAATAATATAAAAAAAACTAGGTAGAAGCCAGTTTCAAACATTTTTTCTGTAATATAAGTAAGTCAAGATTAAGAAATATAATATATATATATTAATTGTTGTATGTCAGTGCATTCAATATAAATAGGTAAGAAAACTAGGGAATCTCAATACTTACAGCTTGAGGTGTTATCCATGCCTGTATTAAACAACGTACTTCATCATTTTGCACTGATAAGACGTTACGTCTCATCTTTGCAATATCGAGATAGCAATTAACGCAGTGTAGTCTTCTATCCATTTTTAAATATAAACGGGGCAAATGTCCAAAAAAACAGCAGCATCGTATATAAAGTAGGTTAAGTCCGTGTTCAAAAATGGGTGTCGTGTGCAGAAGTAAAATCAAAATCCTTAAAAATGGCCACAGTCGTCGTTAAATATCTTAAAAAGCAATCTGTAATTGTGTAACTCAAGTCGCAAACGCAAAACCATGAATCAAGTAAACAAACCACAGACTGCATAGAGAAAAATGAAATGCAGTAAATGTCAAACTGTCAGTAAGGCAAAGGACATGTAATTCATACAGCCTGCGATATGTTTTCTATTTTGAAAATGCTTTGATTTAATTAATTTTGATATGCATAAATTATTTTAATTCGTTTTACAGTACATATTGGCCGAATTATATTAAATTAATGATAACTGTGCACAAATTCTATAAAATAGTTCGTTAGGGATTATTTGACGATTCAGCCAAACAGGCTGAATGTAACTTACTCATGTCAAATAAACATTGACCTCCATTATAAAAATAAGAATGAATTATACGGATATCAAGTTGAATATTTTAAAGATCTTTATATTTTTAACCTACCTAAACAAACTTGAGAATTATTTCATTATAAATATTTTATTCTAAATACAATTAAGGACTATTAGTAGTTTTTGTTAATTTCAGGCATTTTTCGGGCGTTCCCCTTTTCTTCCATCTGTCTCATGTAAAATTTTTGGGTAGCAGCAATATATTATTTTGCTTAGGTAGGTACCTAGTTGGCATCTCCTAATAAAAGGAATCGGGGCTAAATGATGGCACAATTTATTAAAATAATAACGTCAAATAACTACAAAACATATTTTACTTTGCCAAGCAAGGCTATAAAATATGTTTAGTGGTAATTAAAAATTACTGCTTTGATGTATTACTGTATGAGAGAGAAAATATTTATGCAGCATTAGAGATTTAGTGCCGGGAAACACGAGTTATGTTCTAACTATATCAAGAAAGGTTAATTGCTTGCTGATCTAGGATAAGCGAGACCGGTTGTGCATCATGAAGTTATGGATTTTTAGGTTGATTTTGGATAAAATGTGAAGAAGAAACGTTTTTAGAAATAGAAATCTTAGCAAAAACATTAAACCCTGAACAACATTTTCTTTCTGATATCATCATCATCTTCATTAGCATAGTATCGGCCTCCTTTGTGCCATGCTTCCCTGTTCTGTGCGCGTCTCATCCAGGTCTTCCCCGCGATCTTCTGTAGGTCATCCACCCAGCTGGCTATTGGCTTTCTGATACATTTACCACTATATTTATTTCATAATTTATAGCCAGATACGTTTACGCATTAACGAGCAGCTCGTAGCTAAGTAATAACAGCCGCATGGGTCGATCCATCAGGTTAAGCTACGCTTGCCGGGATTGGTCCGTTGATGGGTGACCATCTTTACATACCGAGACTCCTCCGTGCCTCGGAAAGCTCGTTAAGCTGTTGGAGCCTGCCGGGGTTGCGGGTTTGTCCGAAAGGGATATCGCGACCCCGGCACACAGGCAACGGAAGGAACACGGGTGGGTTTTTAGTCAGTAAAAGTCTGACACGCCCTCCCGCTCCGCCCAGAGTGGGAGAAGTTATTTGATAATTTCCCACCCTCAAAAAAAAAAAAAAAAAGCTGTTGGACCCGGCTGTCATTCGTGGATCTTTGACAGTCGTTAAAGAGTCGTCAGAAGCCCGAAAGTCTGACACCAGTCTTACCAAGAGGCATCTTATTACCCAGGTACTGGTTTGTGGAGGTCAGATAAGCAGTCGCTCCATGTAAAATACTGGTAGTCAGCTGCATTCGGTTAGACGGGAAGCCGACCCCAACATAGTTGGGAAAAGGCTAGGCAGATCGATTGATACGTTTACGCATTGACCCACATAAATAGTACGGATGGAAAAAAATTGGAAGAAATGCATGACAAACATTTCAATGTCCGTCATTTAGAGTGATACGTCGTTTTGAGTGGCAGTAATTTTAGATTTCACCATATTTAGCAGGTAGTTGACAAAGTTCCCAAACATTAATTTCTGCAACATAGTGCAGGACAATTTGTCGTATGAATTTTATGAAGCACTTCACACATTAAAGTGTCGAGACGAGAAATAACGCTAATGCCAGTGGTTAGCGCCAAACACGGTGTTTCGTCGCCAATTATCCGCTTATAACCGGCTTAAACTGCTTCAAACCGGTTCGAAATAGAAGTGAATTCATTCGTCAATTTGCTGCTGCTCGCAGTTGTATGTCAGTTAGTCTATTTTGCATTTTAATAAGAATTTAACAGTTCAATCGTTGCTGTGTTGACAAAATGAATATAATTTAATTTGAAACTAATCCTGATTTAGAACAGTTTTGTATACCGACAAAGTTTTTGTCTATGTAGCTAAAGCCTTTTTAAGCTTCGTACAGACCAGCGCGACGCGACGCCGCGACGCGACACGAACAATACAATTTCTAAGAAAACTTGACGGTATAACAATAACCGGTGTCGCGTCGCGCGACAAGTCGCGCTGGTCTGCACAAAGCTTTATGCATCTTTAAAAGCGCAGTTTTATTTATCGCACGACTTGTATTAAAGCCTTCTCATATTGATGTGTGGAGGTGCAAACGATGGCCGGTGGTTAGCGCTAAATGCGTCTCGTCGCCAATTAGCGGTCCTTCATCCAGTTCGCACCGGGTCGAACCGGTTTGCACTGGTTCGGCCCGTTTGTAATGTCCTTATTCGGAACGTGTGTGAATTTACGAGTCAGTTTGTAAACGTTCCGTTTAGTAAAGGAAAAAGCGGCGCTTGATGTGCAATTAGTTCTGATTGGAAGTTTTTAAAAGAATCTGTAAATAGGTAAGTTAATTGGTAATTTGCTGGTATTGAGCAGTTTTATTTTTGGACTAGTTGAAGCGGTTAGTGCTGCAATTTGTGAGAGATTGAAAAATTACGTTATATGATAGGAGTTGCTGATTGCACTTTAGCTAGATACTTATATTGTATGCGCTTTTTTCTTTGTGCGTTGTGGTCTAGAGATAGACACTTTTAATAAAAATGCAATTTGAATGCATCCGCCTACAATGTTGTGTAAAAAACAGTGTAGGCCTGTCAACAAGTAAGAAATAAATTAATAGTTTAAAAAACACGCTTTTAATTTATTTTATACTTTTTAGTCTTTGCTAATGGCATATTTTAAACATTTATTTTAAATAAACGAATGAGCCCGCATCCTCTCCATCTCCGCCAGTGCGTCTGTATTGCATGGTGTCTTACCTGTCAGCTTAGAACAATCTAGCTCTTCTCTTCTTCTTCTCTTTTTGTTTGACTATTTATTTTTTCTCTTTTTATTTATTTTCTTTTCTTTTTTTTCGCGTTTTTCCTTTTCTTTTTGTAGTCTTCGTTTTCTTTGTGTTGCTGTTTCTTTTTGTTTAGTTTTTATCATAGTATTCCCACGAGTATAGGACAATTATACGGTCAACCCCCCCAGAGGTCCGAGTAGAGGAGCAAGGCTACTTACAACAGGGTTTCGCCCGGTTCCCTGAGGTGACGCTAGCGTGCGTATGACATTTGTAACCACCCTCATGCCATTCAGCCCTCGGCACGTTTCTCACCTTGGCTTGGGTGGGATCTTTAACAAGCTACTACCCCGTCAATATACATCATATGCTAATATTCACCATGAAGTTCCAGTTCAAATCTTCCGGCTCCATCATCAGATCAGCTCGATAGTACCATATTATTGTATTCAGACCTTGAAACCTAATCGTGGTCAAAGTTCATTACAAGACCTTTCTAACAAGTCCAAACACGGCTATAATATGATCATCCATCATGAAGTTCCAGTTCATATCTTCCGGCTCCATCATCAGATCAGCTCGACAGTACCATGTTATTGTATTGTCATCAAAATCATATACATCTGTCAATTTTCATAACGCTACGATCTTTAGAAGATGGTTAAATTCGTTTTCTTAGATTTGATTACATAGTTACATACATACAGGTCGAACTACACTCGGTTCCAAAAATAACGGGTCAGTCACAAAAATTGAAATACCTCCAGAACTGTAAAAGTTAGATCAATGAAATAAAAAACAGAATAAAGAATTTTTAGTTGCGCTTCTAATAGCATATTATTTAAACCGGTTGATGAAAAAAACTTCATTAGAAAAACAAAATTTAAAAAAATTACTATTTTTAAAAACAATATTTTTGTTTCATGTCATTATGGATGCTTTCCATTTCTGTTCTGTCACAAAAAAAAATATCGTGAACGTCTTCCACGTGCATAATTATTATTCTGTGAGGTGAAGCATGGCAGTCACGCTAGAGGAATGTACCAGAATCCTAACTTTTTTGGAACTTGGGCGGAGCCAGCGTGAAACAGCCAGAAACATTGGTGTATCTTTGTCGACTGTTCAGCGGGTAGTCCAGCGGTACCAAGAGACCGGATCACACCTTAGAAGACCAGGAAATGGCAGACCAAGATGCACAACGGCCAGGGAAGACAGACAACTGGTGGCTACAATGCTCCGAAATCGTTTTCAAACTGCTGTTGGTCTAAAAACTCACTTTATTCGCTTTGGAGGTGGCAATTTAAGCGCTCAAACAGTAAGAAGACGTCTTGCTGAAGCAAATTTGAAACCATTGAGGCCCGCAAATGGCCCCAAACTGGAACGGGGACATCGAATTGCAAGACAGAGATACGTGCGCGAGCACCTAAACTGGACACTAGACGATTGGTCTAGGGTAATGTTCACGGACGAGTCTAAATTCATGCTTTATAAGCATGATGGTAGGCAGTCGGTGTACAGAAGACCAGGGGAGCGCTTCCATCAAGCGTGTGTGGAGGAAAAAGTGGCGTACGGTGGAGGCTCCGTACAAGTTTGGGCTCGGATTTCTGCTGAGGCCCGCACCGAGCTGGTACTCATTCAAAATGGAACTCTAAATGCAGAGAGGTACGTGGAAGAGATCCTCAATGAACATGTAGGTCCTTTCATGGCCAGGATGGACCGGCATGGCATATTAATGCATGATAATGCGCGTCCCCATACCGCCAGAATTGTACATGACTACCTTGAAGAGGTCGGTATCGAACTCATGCAGTGGCCAGCGCGAAGCCCGGACTTAAACCCCATCGAGCACGCCTGGGACGAGCTTCAGAGATGCGTGAAAGGTCGAAACCCCCCACCAATCACGCTTCCCGAGCTCAAACAAGCACTGGTGGAGGAATGGGAAGGTATTCCTCAGCACCGGCTCCGAAATTTGGTGTACAGCATGCCTAATCGCCTAGAAGCTGTCAGAAGAGCTCGTGGAGGCAATACAAAGTATTAAATGAAGAAAGTGATGAAAAACAGCAAAAAAACAATCATAAAAAAAATGTAATCTTAAGAAAAATATGACTACAATAGTTTTTTTTTAATTTAGAAATTAATATTGTGGGTGCAACCAAGTTTTATTTTATTTTTTATCTGTATAATTAAATTCTCAATTGAACAGTCTTCGTTTCATTAGGATGGCATACGTAGTTCGGGAGATATTCGGGTTTATGTGACTGACCCGTTATTTTTGGAACCGAGTGTAATAAAAGCGTGTTAAAAAGCGTGTTAATTATAAATGTTTATGCAGGTTTACTAGGTTTTACAAAAACAGTGGGGGCACTGTAATTTTAAAACATTGTAAAAGCAATTTATTTTTAAAAGCATACCCGTGGAGTTTCTTGCCGGCTCTTCTCCATAGGAAACGACCAATTGGAACCGTGCACTTAGCTTCTGACGTTTCATAAGTGCCCATGTAGGTGGTATGTGGAATAAAATATTTTGATTCCTTTTGCTTGGTAGGTATAGTCGATCTCGTAATGTTTTACCACTCTAAAGTTGAGTGTCATGAAACGTGAAAGTTTATTAGTCTATGTGACAGTTAGATAATTTCAACCTTAGGCATCATCATTCACCCGAAAGACGTCCACTGCTGGACATAGGCCTCCCCCAAGCGCCGCCACTTCGACCGGTTCTGTTCCGCATCCAGCGGATTCCTGCGGCCTTCACAAGGTCACCTTGTGGGAGGCCTTCCAACGCAACGTCTTCCGGTATGTGGTCACTCCGGAATCTTTCGGCCCCATCGGCCCTCTGTTTGGCGAGCAATGTGTCCTGCCACTTAAGTTTGGCAATTCTTCGGGCTATGTTGTGGTTACCTTAGTAAACCTTATTTTCAATTCACTGGAAATTATTGTCATAAGTGTTAAATCAATTCCGAAGTTCCGACGTGGACTCTATTCGAGAAATTTTTCGCTACAAACTCGTTATTGCCATCTCCACATAAATAATTCTTATTATCTTGTCTCCATGAAAAATTGATTTAAAAAAATTCGTGAAAAATGTACCATCAACATAATTGAGTAAAAAAGTTAATCAACGACCCGAAATAAAAAATGGCGTATTCCTGTAGAACATTTCTCATTTGAAACAACGAATAGTAATTTTCTTGGACGCAGTCGGCTATTTCAATTTAAAACTAGATTCATTTGCATTTGTGTCGTTATCTTTTTATTTTGTTGTTTCATTACTGGACAATATTTCTTTTGGGTTCTTTTGTGACTGTTGGTATTTTATCTTTTTTTGGCGAAAGATTAATTACTGGTGTATTGGTTATTGTTGATTCAACAAGATTTCTAATGTGTTTCTAAAATCGAAGTCTAATATTATAGCTGTGACTGTTGTATTACTGAAATCCATATTTTACAAACCGGGTCGAACCAAGTGATATTTTTGTGACGGAGATGATTCTCAGTTTATGCTTAAATGGTATATCGACACGAAAAGTTGAATAGTACTTATAATTAATTGGCGTTTAACCAATTTGACTAAATCAATTTTAATTTCCAATACTTCCTTTCCCAACTGTTCTAATACTTTATCGATATTAGCAGCACCATCATCTGCCCAGCCTTCTCCAACTATGTTGTGGTCGGCTTCCAGTCTAACTGGATGCAACTGGATACCAGTATTCTCCTTAGAGCGACTGCCTATCTGACCTCCATAACTCAGTTACTGCGTAACACGATACTCCTTGTTAAGACTGGTTGTCTGACTTTCGGGTTTCTGACAACCCGTAGCGACTGCCAAAGATATAAAAATGACAGCCGGGACCAACGGTTTAGCGAGTTTTCGAGGCTCGGAGAATCTCGATATGTAATGGAGGCTCACCCATCCACGGACCGACCTCAGCAAGCGCAGCTTAACCTTTGATCGAATCTTGCGACTGCTATGATTTTGCCACGAACCCGACTCCGATATTGGCACACAATAAATAAAAGTCCTTAAAGACACACTATTCCATTCTTCAACTAACATTTAATAGAGAGTCGTTAGTATAAATTCTTCACTTCTACCTTAAACTACCGTATTTCGCTCGCCGGCAATAAGGAAGGAAGTGTAATTTCTTCACGATCGCTATCGCCGACGCAACAGCCCCGTCCAGAATGCCTTTTAATGAATGGCCATTCAAAATAAATTTCTAACACGCTCTCCGTTTTGTTGATGCGATTTTTTACAGTGAAAAATTTTCACTTGCGCCTTTATTAGGGAAGTGTGGAATATTAATGAGATCGGTACTGTTATTGCGTGTATTTTGACATAAAAGTGCTTTAGGGGAAAAATTACAAAGTTCTTTTTATCTGTTTGTATCTTGATTGACTATTAAAGATCGAAGACAGAATAACCAGAGACAGAATAGACCAGGAGACAGAATAGCCTATTGTAAACACGATGAAAGTTCCAATTGTATTTTTTGTATGTATCTTGAATTCTAGATTATTTGATTCTATTTTATCTTTTCCTAGTTCTAAAAGGCAATGAGCCTAGTTCATCCGAAATCGTATTTGTCAGAATGTGATTTTTGTCAAGGCATGGTCGTTTAGTTAGGTAATTTTATTTTGTATTCATGTGGATCTTTCTGTAAACATAACTAGTGACCCGCCCCTGCTTCAAAACGGTTGATGATACATCGAGATTTCTTTATTATGCGTAAGGATAATATTAATATTTCATACACCTAGTACCTACTTTCAGAAAAAATATATTTAAATGATGGTAAAAACCGCATGAAAATCCGTTACGTAATTTAGAAGAACTTCGCGATCACACAGACTGACACCAAAAGCAACTTTAATTTATAATGTATATACGAGTATAAATGTCAACACATCCGTTTTTATTAAGACTTAAGGTACAATTCCGTAGCCGACTGCAGGCAGCAGTAGCAGGCGACGACTTCATAGAAATTCCATTCGATTTCTTAGAAATACATAGAAATCTGAGTGTCGCAGCGACACGTCTGCTGCTGCCTGCAGTCGGCTATGGAATGGTATCTTTATTAACTACCAATTGGAACCATGCACCTAGCTTTTGACGTTTCATAAATAAGGGCCCTTGTAGGTTTATGTGAAAGCAAATATTTTGAATTTGAATTTAAACTCCAGCAAACTGTTAAGCTTCGTGCAGACCAGCGCGACACGACAGCGCGACGCGAGACCGCTTATTGTTATACCGTCAAGTTTTCTTAGAAATTGTATTGTTCGTGTCGCGGCGAGGCGTCGCGTCGCGCTGGTCTGTGCGAGCTTTTAGTCTTATAAATTCATAATAAGCTAGTCTAGAAGTTTCTATAATCCCCTGCTGTCACTTACCGCGGTAACTGCATAAGTAATTCTCAGCTCTAAACTATTACGAAACTAACTTAGCACTAAAGTACCACAATAGTCACTACACTAAGTTGCACTTAATCGTGAGCGAAGTATCTATTTTGTTAACATGAAACTAACTTAGCATCGGAGTCGGACGGGGAGCGACCCTATAAAACTTAGTCTGTACTTAATCAAATACATAGTTTTGGGTTCGGATACGTAAGCGGCAGATGTAGTTTGAATGGAAATGGTTGAAATAGTTTGTTATTTTTAACATTTTTCAAAGTATTTACCAGAAATACGGTAAATATGATGTTCATACATTCAAATACTTACTTGAAAGTTAGAATCTACATCTTAACTTTCAAATCTTGTAAAGATTTTAGAACTTACCCAATGTTTTTTCCTGTTTGATTGACCATTAATAAAATCAAATCTCTCAAACACAAATATCCAGACGTGGAATATTAAGGCTTTTTTACATTGATCCAGTATTTTAATCCACCGCTGAAATCTGGTAACACTGGATGAATATCATAAGACCAATTTAAATACTCCAGCATCCAGTATTCAGCGTCAGAACTGAATTAACGATTGACTTGTGAACGGGCGCCGTCAGTAGGGACTGGTCATCTCTTAGCTACCACGTCTTATTTTAATTTTATTTTTGATTTTTTTATTTCTTTCACGGACGATTTTAACGTTTTGCATCGTTCTCACATTTATAACTACAACATGAATGATCTAACCAATATTTTGTAATCATATCTTGATTTAATAGAGCGTCCGTGGAGTTTCTTGTCCGTTCTTCTCCATAGGTACCTACTACGCTTTGGAATGGGCATCTAGCTTCATCTTTCTGACTGACCGATCCCTTGACAATTCAAAATTGCCAATACTTGGTTTATTTGAAATAAATGCTTTGAGTTTGAGTTTGACGGAAAAATAAACTGTTCTGTACAGAAATCAAAGGTGTTTCAGTCAAATATCAACAGTCACTCTGTGTCTACAACATGGGACAGCTAGTCCAATATTATTTTAAGCGCGACGGACGAAATATCAGTCTCCTCCATTCTCTCTATATCTCCACCCAGTCCTTTGTTAATAACCACAAAAACACGTTTCAGTGGTCCTCTGGCAACACTCGCTGTTTAATTAGTTTAGAATGTCCGACGTGATTTGTGTACTGACAGGCTGTCCTTCTGTCCTTCGACAGTGATAATAAAACTAGTTCACTATGCCAATAACAATAAGTAGCTAATTCCTATGGCATTATTTATACTTAAGACGTTTTTCATTTGTTTATGAGGGTTGACAGGTATTGCACGTTCTCATTGAACTTATTGTAACAGCATTGCTAACTTATGACAGTTTTATTCTCACCAACCTGCAGAATAATTACGTAACATTAATATACTTGCAATGCCAATGCTATTGTAACATTTGCTAGGTATTCATTCTGCCAATAAACATTATTCATTGCGTTATTTGTGTCGAATTTTGCACGAAGCATTAGAGAGTGCTTTACGATTGGAAAATTTGTTCAGTTTCAAAAAGTAGGTACGTAGGTAGGTAGCTAAAGTAGGTTCTATGTTTACAGAACCTACTTAATTTATTTTAAACTTTGAAGCTATGGATTAGGAATTTCCTTCAAAATCCTTCAGATTGTAATTATTTTTTAAAGTGTGTTATGCAATCCCAATTGCATAATACACTTTTAATTTATACGACCGATTCGCATGCAGTAGGTGCATGCCAATCGGTCGTATCGTAAGTAATAATGTTATTAGCCTGTATGTAACTGACCCGCAGTATGAAAAGGGGCTTTTTTTATACAAAGAAGGAGCATTTATCTTTTCGTCTGATCAATATTTTTTGCTATTTTAAACCAATCGAGACCAAATTCCAGAAAATAAACTACGAAAAAATAAAGCTAAGTATTCATTCATGACTTAAAAGTTTTCATTTCAGCCGGCCTATTCTGTAAAATTCTACGGGAAACCTTAGGTGAAGTAAGCTTGAAGGAAACTGCCACCCCACCTATCGAGGATTTCGTCTCGATAGTTTTAATATTATATTGTTGAGTCACTTTGCAGGTATTCATTAAATTACAACACCATAATTGTTCACCATCTTTTATTCGACTCCTTAATTGGTAGTGACAGTCCAGTGTTGTCATTACAGAAAATCACTAAAAACTATATTCGGTTGGATACACAATATTAATATCTAACACCACCTATGCTAGATATTGACAGTGTAGCGTCACTAGTCGTTACGAATTGTTAAATGTGAACGTATTAATAATATAACAAACAAAAGGTATGTAATGTCACGGACGTACCTACAGATTTTATTAGTAGTTAGTAGTTGATCATAAATGTGAATAACAAGCGCGTGAGTCACCAACCGCTGGCAGCGGCCGCGCAGCGAGCGAGCGAGACCTCACCCGCTCCGTCGCGCCTCGCCGGCCCGACAGTCCGTTATATGCCACTGGGCTAACCTCACGTCTCTGCTTTCGCTACGTACCTATGCATCTCGCGCGCTTGTTACAAACGCTGATAAATGTACTCTGCCTAACTGCCTTCCACTTGTGCTTGTGCTTCTTCTTGTGTAGTATTTCTCCTTCTATTCTTCAAGTTTTTATTTGTGTGTCGTGTGTGAATATTATAACCTAGCAAGGAACATACCGGCTTTTACTCATCACCCGTACATACACTCTTCATTGGTGACCCCGGAAGAACACTATGAGTCTGCCCCAAGGAAGCGAGCCGAAAGGTCAAAGTAAGGACGCCCCGACCTACGATGTATATCGCGTCGGTGTGAGGGTACCCCCATTTTACCCGGAAAAACCGGCGTTGTGGTTCGCGCAGCTGGAGAGCCAGTTCGTGCTCGCGAACATCACGGCCGACACCACGAAATTCCACCATGCTATTGGAAGCCTGGACCCCATATACGCATCCGAGGTGGAAGATATTATCACGGCACCTGCAGCGCCGGACAAGTACGAGCGGCTAAAAAGCGAGTTGGTTAAGAGATTGTCAGCATCGAGAGAGAAGAAAGTGCAGCAGCTCCTGACTCATGAGGAGCTAGGCGATCGCAAGCCCTCGCAGTTCTTGCGACACCTGCGCCATCTAGCAGGACCAAGTGTGCCAGAGGAGTTTTTGCGGACTATCTGGACCAGCCGTCTGCCGAGTAGTACCCAGACGATTATCGCCTCGCAAGCTAAGGCGAGCCTCGAGGAAGTGGCCGAGTTAGCAGACCGCATACAAGATGTGGTGCCAGCAACCCCGCAAGTAGCAGCGACAACAGGACCGACAGCGACACCAGGGAGCAGCGTGGACCAGATGAGTGTTCAAATCGCCGAACTGACACGGCAAGTGCAAGCCCTCACGTCGCACGTCGACAGATTATCCCGGTCGAGACAAAGGCCCAGCAGAAGTGACAGTCGAGGACGATCACCTTCAAGAAGGTCAGACTCGAATTACCGAAGATTCCCAAACTGCTGGTACCATTACAAGTTCGGGGATAAAGCAACAAGGTGCATAAAGCCCTGCGACCAGTCGGGAAAAGCAGCAGGCAGTCGATAATGGCGACCGGCGACTGTCGTAGCACTGGTCGCTTATTTGTCACTGACCACAACACCAAGATGCAGTTCCTCGTCGACACCGGTAGTGACGTCTGTGTGTTTCCAAGGTCAGCAGTGAAAGAGCGCCGTAATAAAACTAGCTACGAACTATGTGCGGCTAACGGTAGTGCGATAAACACCTACGGTTACGCGTATTTAAAATTAAATATAGGTTTGCGCCGTGACTTTGCTTGGCGATTTATAGTGGCGGACGTGACAAAGCCAATAATAGGGGTAGATTTTTTATCACATTACAACTTAATTGTAGATGTTAGAATGCAGCGGCTAATCGACGCTAACACTACGCTTGCGACCCCTGCTTTGCCTGCTCGCCCATCTGATGTTGTTTCTTCGGTTAAGGTAAGAATTGGTGACACTACATATCACGACATACTCCGGGAGTTTCCTGACATAACCCGGCCGTCGGGTATACAACGTACACCTACACACAACACCTTACACTATATACGCACAACACCAGGACCACCCGTATCGTGCACACCGCGTCGGTTGGCACCAGACAAACTTAAAATTGCTAAGGAGGAGTTTGAATCTATGCTTTCGAATGGCACAGCCAGACCCTCCGACTCACCTTGGGCATCACCCTTGCACCTGGCACCAAAGAAGGATAATGGATGGCGCCCGTGTGGTGATTTTAGGATGCTAAACGCGCGAACAATACCCGATAGTTACCCAATTCGCCACATCCATGACTTCGCTCACAATCTCTCCGGATGTCAAGTATTCTCGACGATAGACCTGGTTAAAGCATATAACCAGATACGCGTCAATCCTGAGGATATACCGAAGACAGCCATCACCACACCGTTCGGACTATACGAGTTTCCTTACATGACGTTTGGACTGCGCAATGCAGGGCAAACTTTCCAACGTTTTGTCGACGAAATGCTACGAGGCCTTGACTTCTGTTTTGGGTATTTAGACGACTTTTTGGTATACTCAAAAGACCAAAAAGAACACGAGGACCACCTACGTCAGCTGTTCTCCAGATTACAAGATTACGGGATGGTGATAAACACATCAAAATGCGTATTTGGAGTCTCACAGGTAACATTTTTAGGCTACCATATCACATCAGGCGGCACAAAACCATTGCCAGAAAAGGTTGAAGCAATCAACAGCTTCCCAACTCCGAAAACAGTGCGAGAACTAAGAAGGTTTCTAGGTATGGTCAATTTTTACAGACGGTTCATCCCAGAGGCGGCTCAACACCAGGCACCACTGAACAAGCTTTTAGAAGGCTCGGTAAAAGGTTCGCATCCTGTCACTTTCACAGCAAAGGAGGACGACGCGTTTACAGCCTGCAAAACAGGACTCTGCCAAGCAGCAATGTTAGCGCATCCTGACTGCGGAGCAAAACTCGCCTTAGTGACAGACGCCTCCGATACCGCCATGGGTGCAGTCCTTCAGCAGTTAAAGGATGAAGAATGGCAACCCTTAGCTTTCTTTTCACGTAAGTTAAGCGCAAGTCAACGCAAGTACTCCCCGTACGATCGCGAACTGCTCGCGATATATGAAGCGATTAAGTACTTCCGACATATGGTCGAGGCTAGGGAATTTATCATCTACACCGACCACAAACCCATCTGTTTCGCGTTTCATACGCGAAAGGAGAATTGCTCACCACGACAGTTCAGACACCTGGATTTTATCTCGCAGTTTACCACAGACATCAGGCACATTGCGGGCAAGGATAACGTTGTCGCCGATACCCTGTCACGAGTGGAGGCAATCGCTCAGCCTATCGACTTGAATGAACTAGCCAAGTCCCAGAGTTCCGATTCAGAGCTCAAACAGATGCTCGACGGGGAAACGTCACTGCGCCTGAGAAAGATAACGCTGCCGGGAACACTGTCTGAACTGTACTGCGATCAGAGTAGCAAGACACCAAGGCCATATGTCACGAAAGAATTGCGCCGCCAAGTCTTCGACAACCTACACTCCTTGAGCCACCCAGGAGCCAACGCCAGTGCCAAACTGGTAGCAGAGCGTTACGTCTGGCCCGAAGTGAAGAAAGACTGCCGAGAATGGACGCGAAACTGTTTGGCATGCCAACGTGCGAAGATCACTCGCCATGTCTCTGCAACCCTTGGCAACTTCAAACTGCCTCGATCACGGTTTATGCACATCCACATAGATATGATCGGGCCACTGCCAATCTCTCATGGTTTCCGGTATTGCCTCACCGCCGTAGATCGCTTCACGCGATGGCCTGAGGCAATACCAATCAAGGATATCACAGCCGAAACCGTGGCTAAGGCCCTTCTGTATGGTTGGATCGCACGCTTTGGCTGTCCTACAAAAATTGTAACGGATCGTGGCAGACAGTTCGAATCATCCCTATTCAAGCAACTATCGGAAATAGCTGGATTCGAACACAGAAAGACAACTGCTTACCACCCTGCCTGCAATGGCATGGTTGAGCGGTTACACAGACAACTAAAAACAGCCATTACCTGCCACGGGAATCAAAACTGGGTAGAATCACTACCACTGGTTCTACTAGGTATCCGAAGCGCATATAAAGAAGATGTACAAGCAACACCGGCTGAACTAGTATACGGTGAAACATTGCGTCTGCCAGGAGATTTCTTTGAACCAGAAGCTATTGGCAACACGGATATAACCGACTACGTATCAAGATTACGCATGTTTGCCAGAAACATTCAACCGTCTCCAGCATCGCGACATTCTAACAACCGGGCCATATTCGTGTTCAAGGACCTTGCCACCGCAACGCACGTCTTCTTAAGAGATAACGCGTCATCAGGGTCTTTTCAACCAGCATACACAGGGCCACATAAAGTATTAGAGAGGGGTGACAAAGTATTCAAACTCCTCCTTAAAGGGAAAACAGTCTCAGTATCGGTAGACCGAGTGAAACCAGCCTACATACTTCAAGACTCACACACCACGATAACACACAACGACACAGCGAACCATAACGAACACAAACAAAGACAGACTCCACATGATACACCTGTCATCAATCTAACGCCGACGACTGAAGACGATAATGTCAAAAGGACACGATCAGGCCGTAGGGTGCGTTTTCCTGACTACTATCGCCCTTGACGGTCTCAAGAGGGGGGTGGTGTAGCGTCACTAGTCGTTACGAATTGTTAAATGTGAACGTATTAATAATATAACAAACAAAAGGTATGTAATGTCACGGACGTACCTACAGATTTTATTAGTAGTTAGTAGTTGATCATAAATGTGAATAACAAGCGCGTGAGTCACCAACCGCTGGCAGCGGCCGCGCAGCGAGCGAGCGAGACCTCACCCGCTCCGTCGCGCCTCGCCGGCCCGACAGTCCGTTATATGCCACTGGGCTAACCTCACGTCTCTGCTTTCGCTACGTACCTATGCATCTCGCGCGCTTGTTACAAACGCTGATAAATGTACTCTGCCTAACTGCCTTCCACTTGTGCTTGTGCTTCTTCTTGTGTAGTATTTCTCCTTCTATTCTTCAAGTTTTTATTTGTGTGTCGTGTGTGAATATTATAACCTAGCAAGGAACATACCGGCTTTTACTCATCACCCGTACATACACTCTTCAACAGCTCCCTTCAAACTTACTTTAGCTAAGTTTTCACGATGAGATTTTTACGGAATAGTACTACTGAAGTTGGCATTTCAGAACTAGGTTACTACCCAACACTACTTCACAATACTATTATTATACTAGAACTTATACCAAACAAGACCTCTAAGTCCTTATCACGCGTCCCGAACGAACAAAGTCCAACATTCAACAAAAAAGTTCCAGGTGGCAATTTTAACGGAACAATTCATAAGTTGTTGGGTAGTTCGCGAGTTGTTCTGGGACAGACGGTGCGACAACTTCCTACGGCCAGTGATACGGACCTTTAAGTTAAGGGTGGAGTTGTGAGATGAATATGGGATCAGTCTATGAGGTTGTAAGGGGGTAGAGGAGTGGCCGTTGGGAAATTATGTTTCGTACAAATTGTTTGATGGTAGGAGAGAAAAGACTCACTTTATTATGATATGGGTTTATGAATAAATGTGCGTCGCGAAAATAGATCAAAGGATCAAAGAATATTGAACTTAAGTAAGATTTAAAAATCCTTCAGAGATTCGCCTGACGCGCTAACGAAATAAATCGCTTAAGATATTTTTTTTTAAAGATGTCTAAATGTTGTGGTCTTTTGTCGCGGTGTATAGGTCTATGGGTCTATTTAATGGGTGTTCACCCAGAGAGTGACCAGCACGCAAACTTTTACCTAGAAAGTCCAATACAACGAATGATTCTCAATTACGATAAACTATATTTTATCTAAAAATACTTCTTCTAACCTTCACCGCGACGTGACGGATGAAATTTTTACGCCAACACTTTACAGCGTTACTAGTAAGTTCGAAAGGTCAGTGAGTGACAATATATTACGCGGGTGTTCGCAAAAGTTCCCAATTTAATGCTATTTCTGACTTCACACCCACTACTTAACTGGTGTTATTTTAGTTTTTTTTTCCGTTAATGAAAATCAGCGTGTTTAAAGGAGTTTGGAATCCTGCTTGCAAGGTTGTCTAGAATTGTATTTATTATTATTCCTTTATTTTATCTTCATATTATATATAATTTACATTTTTAAATATATTTATTAAAAAAAAAAAAAAAACTTAAAAACATAAAAAATAGTAGCCCTCCGGTATCGCGAATAGGCAAGCTAGGGGTGGTCAGGGCTCCAGAGAGAGGAACATCCTGACAATGCGAGCCCTGTCCAGGAGTACCGCTTTCTGAATCAAGCCTCAATGAGATCCTTCTTGTGTTGATCCAGGCTCCTGGCAATTAAGCCATTGGCTGATACCACTATCGGCACAATGATCACTAAGTCCACATCCCACATGTCGACAACCTCGCGAGCTAAGTCAAGATAGGTACTTGATTTGTTTATCTTTCTCGGCTTTCACGAGGTTCCCGTCATGCGGGACCGTTATGTCAATAATGATTGTGCGCCACTCTACTCGATCCACCACCACTATATCAGGTTTATTGGCAAAAATAGCCCTGTCAGTGATGATGGATCGATCCAAGTACAATGTAATATTTCCATTTTCGAGAACTGGGTCGGGCACATACCTGTAGTACGGCACTCCCGATTCCACAAGACTGTATTGCAGAGCAAGCTGCTGATGGATAATAGTGGCCACAAGGTTATCTATGCAAGTACTCTTCGTTAGCTAGACGAGAACAGCCGTAGATAATGTGTGTGATTGATTCTCCCTTATTATCATCATCAGCCAACAGTAGTCCACATAATGGCCTCTAATTGCACATCATTCAGCTGGATTCTCGACAACTCTCATCCAGCTGCTACCCACTATCCTGCAAAGATCGTCGCTCCACCTAGCCTGAGGTCCTATCTTACGTTTGCCGTTTCGCGGTCTCCACTCAAGAACATGTTAACTCCAACGAAGATCCTTTCTATGGCCAATATGACCGGCCCGTTGGCACTTCAGCTTGCTAATTCATGTTTTTTGTTTAGTTTGCTATGATGTTTTTAATTAAATATAGCAAAATAGGTTATGAATAACTTGAATGATAACATGTGGATCTGCCGCATTGCATAGTAAAATATGAATATCTAGACTGATCAAAGATCTACACAGAAAAACCTCGTTCACCTTTACATATTCTAGGTTTTCAGGACCAAATTCAAATAAATATATCCTTCAACCAAATCACCCAGAAATCATAAATCTGGAAACCACAGCAAGGGTTGAATAAATTTCTTGAAAACTGGACATCGACGTAAGACATCTTTCATAAGATATTTTTTACGATCGACCGGTTCAGGGAGCCATGTGTTCTAACTTCCGCCGGAACGATACCGGAAACCGGAACCGGCCCCTACCCGGCTAATGGATCGAAAGGGCAACGATAAATATCTCGACAGATATTGAAAATTTTCTTTAAATCCTTTATATTTTATGTCGGAATTATTTATAGCTATTTTATGGCAGCATTTTCTGGAAGATTAGGCTTTGGATTAAATGGTTCTGGAGTCACTGATGGGATAGGGGTGAAATGTAGTGGATTAAAGTGGAGAGAATATTTTGTGCACAAAATGAAAGATAATTTCACTATCCAATCCTACTTCAAAGTTTGTTTACCTGTTTGGTATGATGTACGGCTAAACTGACAATTTTCGCGTCTTTTTGCTTCATAGTAAGTATAAAGACGCTGCAGGCACTAGTCTTCACTTGAAATAATATAAAAAAATATACAATTTATACATGCAAACTTTTATGTCAAGCCTGATATTTGTTAATTTGGTACAAAATTATTTTTTCCAAAAGCGTAACACTTGGATTCCTGGTTGTTCCACCAACACATACATATAAACATGTCATAATTACAGCAGGTCATATTAACTCAGCGCAGGTATCAAAACCGCAGCCGAGTATATAAGGCGCATGCGCTGCCACAGCCACACTGTTAATTAAGTCAGCAAAATATGTACCTGCGAAAGGCTATATTCGAGTAGTTGCTTATATCATAATGTACTTTCCAATATTTGTCTTCATCATCCCGCAAACTTCAAATACTGAAGGCATATCCAATGAGTGGTGCCTTAACATTTAAAGTGGATACTTACATAATCCCAATATTTAGCAATAGCTTGTTGGTTTTGTTGTTATATATAAAACAAAAGTCGCTGATAAAAACCCTCTTGACTTCGACCCATAGTCATCTTTTAAACCCTCAAATAACGTGGAGAAGGTGAAAAATACACATGAATGAATAATAAATGTACCTATATGAAGTCAATTCAAACTCCTTTGTTTCTGGTTAAAATTAGCTATACTACGTTTCACAATTCCAAACTCCATTCCCAACAGCAGTATTTCAACACAGCCATAACAAATCCTTCATCATACACAATGCAAAAACAAGAAACACCCCATTCCGTTCTCCGCTTTCATTTCTCAGAAAGAAATTCCAAAAAACTTCGCGAAACAGCGAGAAAAATTAATCAGCATCAATCACGATGTTCACCTCCGTACAGGAGGACCATTTATTTTGTGCCCATAAACACAAAAACACAAAAAGGACCATAACAATAAGTCATCTGAGGGTTTCACTTAAAGGGGCGTAGCCACCGTGAGTCGTGACGTCACATAATGGACAGTTGCGAATTTATAGAGAGATAGATTTATCGCAAGCGTGCATCGCAGCCACGTGGGTGGTCTGCGGTGAGCGGGTACTATCGGTTCTCGGAATTGTATTTTGAACGGGGTTTTTGAATTTCGTCATGTAAAAACGGACAGTATATAAAAGTGCAGAATAAATGTAATTAAAAATTGATAACTCTTTCTGAAAGAAAAGTAAGGTATTCAGACGTCTTGTTATGAAGATATCAACTTAGACTAGTTTTTTAGAATAATATTCTTATTTCACACATTTTTTTATAGTTACTAATATGTATTTACAATATATTTATAACTAATTAATTAATAAAAGTGGCAAAATTATATACTAACTTAACTAAAACTATTTACAAACTAAAATATAGCATCGAAAAATTCATCCGCATAATATTCTAAATCCCTCTATCTAGGACACCACAAGAAATGCATCTGGGTTGGACCGAGCTTTGTAGTATTATTGAAAAGAAAAAAAGAAAGAAAGAAAAAGTGTTTATTCTGCACAAACTAATCGCACATTACAAAAAAAAAAAAAACAAAGCAATACCACTTTACAAATTAGCCAAAAGTCTCGTTTCCATTATTAACACAGAAAAGTTTAACAGATTTTATCTATTGCTTGCTGTCAGGGTCAGAGGCCAAAGATAATTACATAATGTGTTGCGACATTTACAAAATGAAAACAAACAATCAAACCTACAAAATGCTGATTGCAAACTGGAAATATAACAGTTTGTGTAACAAGTAACAACAATAACAAGAACAATTAAACTGTGCGTGGTATCTGTGCAAGAATAGGTCATTGCTCAGCTGAATGCAGTGACTTCGGACGAACCTATTGTCAACAGCGCTGATTTTCAGCAAAAACCTCGCATTGAAGTTCTTGCGAATATGAAAAGCAAAAAAGAGTGCTTTCTAAATATTTTCCATCGTCAATAACCAAGTGGAATCATAGAATAAACCCTACACAGTATTTACTGTACCCTGTGCTTCAACTGACTCGCATAATTTACAAGGCAAGGCATTGAAATAATATAAATTACTTAAAATAATCTACCATTTTCAAGATAACATAGTAAAATCATGTCGAAAACGGAACAATACGATATTCGTGTAGCTGCGTAAATCGATTAAGATTTAAGTTATGTGTCCGGTAAATATTTAAATAGACGGTAGGCACGCATTGTATTACGAGTGGACGAAAAAAATTAACTCCTTCTAAATAGTCAACCGCTAGACACAAGTCTTTTACAAACTGGTCAAAAGACATGGTGAAAGAAAGAAATAAAGAAAAGAAAGGCATTAATTCTTGGTGAAAATATTGGCGAACGTAGTTGTAGCTTCAAATAAAATTATTCGTAATTAATAACGACACCCAAAAAAAAACGATTTAGCATTTTCCTATGACAAACAATAGGAGCTTTACTTTGATGACTTTTCTTACCTAATACATAATAATTATTATGAATAAAGTGAAAATATATGGTTGCGCACAGAACTTAGCAGCGCGTGTGTACGAGAGCTTGCGGCATAATTACCGTTCAATTTAATCAGCAAACTCCGCTAAAGCAGTGTAAATACTAACATTATTGTGCAGATAAACATCATTATAGCACACAAAATTTGTTGAATAAGTCAAAACACATTTTTTTAGTAGTATTTTTTGGTCTTGGAAACTATTGTTATAGGTACCAATTAATAATAAATCGTTCTCACATATAGAAACACCAAGAATAATGTAACCAGGATTTTGTAATTTTCTATATTTAAAAGAGTGTCCTTGTAGTTTCTTGCCTGTTCTTCTTCATAAAGACCTACGTTTTGGAATGGGTAATTAGCTTCAACTTTCTGACTAACTGACCGACTATATGACAATTCAAAAGTGCCTATAAATGGTTTAATTGAAATAAATGCTTTGAGTTTGAGTTTTGAGTTTAGAATATTCCTCAAGACCGAATTTCGGCCATGACAAGCATTCTGTGGTAACTAACCGCGGGATATATCATAGTGCAGAAGTGTGATCACAGACATAGGTGTACTCTCTCTTCCCTCACTCTCATAGTCCGATAGGACGGCAATCCGACACGACCGGTGAGAGATCAGGCGCAGGACCATCGGCTTAACGTGCTTTCCGAGGCACGGGGGTATCACACCGCCAACTTTCAAATTCCTGGCTGTTACTAAGAAATTACTGATGGAAAACCCAATAACACTTTGCCCAACCTGGGAATCGAATCCAGGAGCCCACGCTCAGCAGTCGCGCTTGTAACCACGAGACAAACGGGGTAGTCAAATACACAAAATATTTAGTAAACGTAATCTCATTTTCATGAGAAAAGTCACAACACATACTTATAGCGAAAAATATCTCCAAAACTACACTTGACTTTTAAACCCCCAGCTTAACGTGTGCACCGAGGCACGGGGGTAACACAAAAATTACAGTACTCCCAAACTCTAAAACCAATCATTCGCAAAAACGAATATATGTTTACTACTTACATTGTTATTCCTTTGTAGAACATTTTTCATTACCTTCCCCATCTCATACAAATAAACAGTAATTCACCAAATTATAATGCTATTGTTACCAAGAAAATCTAATCAAAACGCAACAGTAGTAAGGGTAACTACGTTGAATCTGAACAAAATGCGGGCAGGGAAATTAATTCAAGAGCCGGTATCGTATGCCTTTGTATTCCTCTTTTTGCTAACGACAGATAAATTCCTTACGACTTATCTGAAATTAGGTCGAGTGGATTTAATACCGTTTGTGCAGGATTCAATGGCAGGATGCCGATGGTAGATTATTTCAATTTAATATTGAAGGTCTCTATTGTAAGGGCCTGTAAAGTGGCTAGGGAATTCGTGTTCGGTTCCTGAATGTTCGGTAAAGTAACGATGGGATTACAGTCGGTAGTATTGTGGAGTTGGGAGATGATGGGGTGGTTGGTTTGTAATTAAAGGACATCTTGTGATCATTGTTGGTTGACGTTATCGTTTTTTAGACTTCGGTTGGCAGCGTCTTTCTAATTCACATTATAAAATACCTACATTATGTCAATTTACTAAAAGTTGAATGATTGTAGACCTTTTCCTTGATAATGGTTGTACGAGTAATGAATTCTAGAATTCAGCTAGATACATCGGGTTAGACTGGAAGCCCACCCCAACATAGTTGGGAAAACGCTAGGCTGATGATGCAGATGATGGAATATTATTATTAAGTACCTGGGCGACCGAGCTCTGCTCTGGTGAAAATAGAGAATGCTCATTTAATAGTATATGATAGTTCATACTAATTCCATGCTGCCATGATAGTAGGTAGGTAGGTACTATCTAATTCCATGCTGCCATGTAATGACATTCTAAGGTAGCCATCTTGTTCTAAATATATGGGTGAATATACGGCGAAAACGAATTTTCCCAGATATGAGACCTAGCTAGATCAATTTTTCGCCCCCGTAAACCCCAATATTGCAACTTTCATCGAAATCGTTAGAGCTGTTTTCGAGAATGTCATTACAAATATAATTATATATATATAATACAAATATTGCACATTTAATAGTATAGGATTAATATACTACTGTGGCGGCATCTACACCGCCACTTGCGAACTACGCATCAAAGACTTGACGTCACACAACATCCTGACGTCACTCAAATCCTGCATCGCGCAATTAGAGTTTACCGCGCGGTGGACATATATACAAGCTCACGACTTCAACCTCAGGGCAATTGCCCGCCAGACATGACACCCGTCTGGTCGGAGGATCCTCCCTTTTCTATGGGGGATAAGTGAACTTTACACCCTGTTCCTCATACCCCTAAACTGGTGACCCCGAGTATGAACGTCAACGCAGCCTTCGTGCAACTACTTCAGCGTGACGTCATCATCATCATCATCACTCCCGCAAGCTTTCGTGAGGCGAGTCACACAGCTAGCCAGCACCCACGGCTTCAACGGGTATCCTGACCACCAGCATGCAGCGAACGCGCATTCCTGGTCATCACCCTCAGCCTCATCAGCAACCTTGGCGCAGCACCCGCACTTTCGGCCGGTCTCACAAGCAGAGCCCATTTTACCCTCTCCTGGTCGACGCCAGCAGCCAGCCACAACCCAGCGCTGTACCACATCCGACTCACTGGATCAAGACGCAGCGCCACCCCGACTCACTGGGGAATCACCGCAAGCACCGCAGATAGTTCCGACTCACCGCGAACTATGCGGTACCCGGTTCCGACTTACTGGAACCACAGCTGGTACCGTGAAGCATCGCAAGATACAAGACTCATCCCACTATCGACCTCCGGTCTCCGGAGGGGAGTGATGTGGCGGCATCTACACCGCCACATGCGAACTACGCATCAAAGACTTGACGTCACACAACATCCTGACGTCACTCAAATCCTGCATCGCGCAATTAGAGTTTACCGCGCGGTGGACATATATACAGGCTCACGACTTCAACCTCAGGGCAATTGCCCGCCAGACATGACACCCGTCTGGTCGGAGGATCCTCCCTTTTCTATGGGGGATGAGTGAACTTTACACCCTGTTCCTCTTACCCCTAAACTACTACAATTAGACAAACTGTAGCCATTCTGTCAGTAGTTATATAATAAACTAATAAAAAATAAAATGTGCCGGTTTATTCAGTAAAATTCAACATCTATTGTTTCATAGCCTTTACTTATATCCAAAAACAAAACACAAAAGACTCGATAATCACTTTTTCATAAGATACTTTAACATGCGGGCATGATTAACACATTATGATAATTAAAACATCGTTAACAAGAGAAATACCAGCTTCGGTACGTCTGCATAAAATTAATAAAATATAATTAATCCACGAAAGGCCTTACACATTGGGGAGGATTATCATAAGCGATATCTGAATTGCTTAATTTAAAATGAGGTAGATAGCCAGACCTTTTTGGTTTAAAACAAAAGAGGGTTGCGAATGAAATGAGACTTTTACTCATCCAACCTGCAATGTCACAGTTGAATGAATAGTTGGAATTAGGAGACCTATAATTGCGAATTTACCCTTAGAAGTACGATCAAACTGAACCATGTAATCAAATACCAGGAGTTTGACTGTCAAAAGCAGTTGTCAATATTGTGGTAATTCCGTAATTTGCTCAAATGGTTTTCCAGGACGAGCCAATTATAATTATTATTTCACCAAACATAATTTTATTATATTTCTCGGGCAACAAATTGCCTTTTTCTCTTACAAGCACTTCAAAGGCAGAAATTGCCAATTCACTTTCTTCCATCCGTGCCTTGCACCACAGCGCAGAGGGTCGACCGTTATCGAATACTAAAAATAATATCATCAGCAGTAGCAATTTGCTAATTATCCCTTCTGGGCAGACCACGGCGTGTCCAATTAGTGGATTAAAATTATTGTAAAATAGCATTTTGATACCCCATCGAGCCTCTGGGTAGCCATCTGGTCCATGCTCCTACATTTGTTGATTAACTTTGCCAAAATTAATCTTTGCCACTTTCGTTATTCGCTTTACGTGTAATTTTAGCGGCGACGACTTCTGAAGCTGCGTTTATAACATTTTTATATTCATTTTAGTGTATTACTGCCATTTTTGTGAGGGGCTTGTGGCTAAGTAATAACAGCCGCACGGGTCGATCAATTGGGTTGAGCTACGCTAGCCACGGTTAGTTCGTGGATGGGTGACCATCTTTACATACCAAGACTCCTCCGTGCCTCGGAAAGCACGTGAAACCGTTGGTCCCGGCGGTCATTCGTGGATCTTTGACAGTCGTTACGGTTCGTCAGAAGCCAGAAAGTCTGACAACCAGTCTACCAAGGGGTATCGTGTAACCCAGTAACTGGGTTGTGGAGATCAGATAGTCGCTCCGTGTAAAATACTGGTATTGAGCTGCATCCAGTTAGACTGTAAGCCGACCGCAACATAGTTGCGAAAAGGCTAGGCAGATGACGATGACTCCCATTTTTGTGATCATATATTGTCCGCTTAAGTATACATAATGAATATAAAATATTTTATTTATTTACTTGCTGCCCGCCCTGGCTTCGCACGGGTAACACTAAGTTCTTTATCTACGACGCACCTACCTATCTACCTACACTACCCTACCTACATACCCTACCTACCTATCCTACTTGCATACCTACCTACCCTACCTTCACCTACCTATCCTAAGAACCTTCTCCTGATAATAACGAACACAACAAAAAAATAATTAGCGAAATTGGTCCAGCCATTCACGCGTGATGCCGTGACCAAGGGAAATAGGGATTCATTTGTATATATATATAGAAGATTTTACATTATAAAGCAGTGGGATGATGTAGGCTAACAGTAACATACATAAACTTACGCATTCTTTACATGGGGTTAAGCAGAAACTACAGAACACCTAAGACCCTCATTTATTTTACTCAGGTAGAAAACAGGCGTCCTGTTGTAAAAGATACTGAACTCGCTTGAGTCGATTACTTTATACTGCGTTTGCAATTTATTTGCCAAATACGTAAACATACACGAGTTTTAAGAACAACAACAGTAATGCCTACATATAAGGATCAGTTTACGCTACAACATCATATTTTTTATGACTTTTTGTGCAGTACTAGCCAGTCTAAGATCAACTTTATTTACACTTACATAAAGTTGACGTTTGTTTAAGTGGAAGTAACATCAATTGGAAATAAGGTTATAAATAGACCTTACATTGACATAATGCTTGAAAAAAGATTAATCTATGTTCTGCAATACACCTACGTAGCTATGTCTTGATAACACCCATCCCTTTGAAAGGAGATATTTAAAGGCGTGCCAAATCGGTACACCAACCAATTCCCGAAAACTTTACATTCAAAATTCTGTCGAATCCCGATTTCTCTCGTCGGTATCGTATCGTCCGCGTCGGCGTCGGCCCAAAACGAACCAGATAGGCAATTAGCTTATCTACGCTGTGTCTACACTGTAGCCGCGCCGTTCAACCACCGTCCTAATTAGAGTAGGGACTGGATTGAGAATTTATTGAGCCGAACCTCACTTGTTTTGTGTTTAGGACCTAACATTTTTGGTTTAAATTAAATATCTTTGTTTTTGGTTCGAGTTTGAGAAATGTATTTTGGGTCTTTGTTGCGGTGTGGTTAAATCTCAATTAGTTAATTCTAAATATATTATGATTCTCTAATAAACTGCAAATCCTTGAACGTGATGGCATGATAATTGTTGCGTAAGGCATGAATATGGCCTCTAGGATGTAATTTTTTTTTGAAACAAAAAAAAAATAGAATGAATTTCAACAAACAAAAACAACCAGTGGAAATCAGGATACATGTAAACTGGCTTAGTATTTCCTGTAAAACTAAAATTGTTTAGCCAGTTTCTAGTTAGAACTTAAATACAGAAAAGTTCAGTATGATTTAATGCTCAACAAGACAGAAAGGAGTTCAACCAACATTGCAACAAAAACAGTACAAGAATTAGGCCGAATTTCCCAAAAAAACAAAACAAAAATACTGTGTAATACCTCCGATTATCTGAAACCTAGCCTAGTCCCCAGGTGACCGTTGAGCGAACGAGTGAACGAATGAGGGGGGACGAATGAATGGGCGGGCCGGCTAATGGGCCCCGTCAAGACTGCTTTGTACAATAAAACAAAAAGGTACCATTACTGGCTGAGTTCTTATTAATCTTGGACCCTTTCTCAGAGTTCCAGCTGAGGTAATAGCAAAAATAAATAAAGCTACCCAACTACCCACATCGCATAAGAATAATGTGACGTTGATATAAAGGAAGATGGCGTTTCTGGTGTAGGTCAAGTGGACGGATCTGTATTATAGGAGGATTTTTATTTATGATGTTTGTGGAATCCTCTTATGAGGTAAGCCTTGGAAGTGTCCTCATAATAGGTAGTTTGAAACACATCAATAATTATTTCAAGATTTTCATGATGGTTGACGTGATGATGATATTATAATATTATCGTCAAAAACCTGTGTATTATGGAGGAAAGCTAAAAGTACATAATTTTGCTATGTAAATTTTTTTATTCAGATACTTCAATCTAATTTTAAGCCAAAAACTTTGTAGAAAATCTAAATAAGCTCTAAATTGGCTGGTCCCAAAATACGTTATTACGTCATGTTATTAAAATTCAAATATTAAGCAAAAACTACATACTTTTTGACATTTAAATTAGATTTTGTTGGATGTGGAACTTGGCTTTCCTACCTAAGATCAAATTAAGGCTGCTGCAGACAGGCGTGAAAGGCGTCAAAGGAGTCGCGTCGCGCCTGGCTGCAGGAGCCTTAATTGTTTAAAATGAATATTATTCCCATTCGAACAAAATCTCACCTCTTTTCAAATTGAAAAATATGACTTTGAAAAAGTCATAAAGTATGTTGAAGTGTAAGTAAAGTTAAGTAAGTTTTTTTCAAAAACTTTTATAATAGGTAATGTTTACAAGTTCGGAAACTAAATTGCGAACGTAGATTACTGATCTATGTTACTAGTCTAGGCACCCCAACCGGTGCAATTTCTGCCAAAATTTCCGCACAGTTGTGACTTACGGATTACCTAAATGAGATCCAGTTCGGTGAAAGCTGCCTTTAAAGTTACGTAAAGAGAAAATCTAAACGGTTCACAGGAATGCTTGTGAAAGGGGTATTTTAGAAGTTTTCCTGTGATTTTGAAGTGTTGAGCTATTAAACTCAAACTTTATTATAATTTCTCGGAAGTTGGGTTAAAATTACACCTGTTAGTCTGGTGTATTATTTAGCTGGAACTACAAAGACATGCTAACCAAATCGTTAATTTGTCAAAACATTTCCGTTATATAATTTAATACAAAAACAAACTAACTATATTGTATTCAATTTGTAGGTATCTACATAAAAGTTTTATTAATTTAAAACTCTGAGATTTTGACATTCAAAAGTGCCTTTTGTCTAAATAAAATAAAAGATTTGACTTCGACTTTTGACTCGACTTACATTATTTCCCCTTTCTAAGGTCCAACCAGGATCAAAAGACCAACATTACAACAACTACAAAAAGGTTCTAATAAAGACGATCTTAGACGGTACAATTTTGACATGCCAATAAACGAGCAATGATGGATGATCCTGAACTCAATCAATACCTAGATTCCATCACTCCTTCTGTACTAATTTGACGTTTCTCTGACAATGACGAATGGTGTACGACTTTTTGGAATTACATCCATTTTATTTTCGTTCGAACGCGGATTAAAAATCACATGTAGGAATGAAAGATGAGAACGTAACTACGTTAAACCAGGTGTACAAAGGAATACGCAGAAATTATCCAACGCGTTTTCAGAAGTTAGCAACATTTAAATTAAGCTTTAGATGCCATAATGAGTTAAGTTATTCAGTGAATCAGTTACCATTTATTTCGTCGGAAGCGAGCTTTGTTTTCGATGGACTTTATATTATACTAGCTTCTGCTCGCGACTTGTCCGCGTGCAAATATCGTCCGTCCCTGCTATTACTTTGTTTTCGCTGAGCGTTCTTTTTGACTTTTCCTAAGGACCGTAGCGTGATGTTAAATAGCCTATAACTATAACCTTCCTCAAGAATTGGGCTATCATTCGACAGATAGTTCTAGAGATTACCGTGTTCAAACAAAAAACTCTTCAGATATATTATAAATTATTAGAGATTACTTTCAAATACAGAGGATAAGGTACAATCAGCCTGTGTATATTCTGGCTACGGAGTATAGAAAGAGTTCTGGCCTACCGGCCGAGCAGCGTTCAGCATCGACTGTTTTCATTCGACGGAGACAGTTAAAGTAATTTATTTCATAAACAAACATACATTTGTGACGAGACATAAAGATAATATTTACAAAATATAATTATGTACAATACTGTCGCCCTCGAGCGATGTGGAATACGAAATAGTTACGTTACGCTACGTTTTGCGGAGATCGATCTCGACTGGTTCACGTCAATCGTGCAGTGGGGATGCACCTTAACTTCAACTTAGTATAGCAACAAAGTTTACATTCCTGTTTGTCCCAAATTAATCACATCGTCAACAATACACACAATAATCATGCACGATACCTGATTGTCGCTAACGCAATCTCTAATCTAATCACAGTTTATGACAGTACAAACATAGCTGCCATAAAATCACAATTAATTACATTTGGGGTTGTCACAGCAAAATGGATCTTACACACATATTGTAATTGTATTGTTGGTCTGAACCTTAGAAGGTATTACGCTATCATACGTATGATCATAGATCTAGTATATATAATTACAATAATTTACTTCAAAAATAGTTCAGAACCATAACACAGACCAAAAAACGCCAGTGTATGCCTGCTTCCTGGATCTCTCCAGAGCCTTCGACCTGGTATCATATGATGTGCTCTGTAGAAATCTGGGTGACAAGAATGTAAGCTTATGCTCTTAAGCTCATGCAGTATTGGTATGCGAACCAAACGAACTATGTAAAGTGGACCGGGACGTTCTCTGAGTCGTATGGGTTGGAGTGCGGTGTGACACAGGGGGGGTTGACGTCTCCACGGCTCTTCAACCTTTATATTAATAATCTCATAGTCGAGCTCAGTAGTATGCGTGTCGGTTGCCGGGTTGGTGGTGTTAGTATTAACAGCATCAGCTACGCGGACGAAATGGTACTGCTGGGCCCGACTGTGGGATTTATCAGAGAAATGTTAAAGGTCTGCGAGGAGTATGCTGCTATGCACGGCCTTGTGTACAAAGTCTGTAAATGTGAATACATGGTCTTTAAGGCCCCCGGTAAGTGTCCTAATCATGAACCTAGTTTTTCTCTAAATGGTATGACCATAAATAAAGTTCACTAATTTAAGTACTTGGGGCACATACTTACCGACGACCTTAAAGATAATGCAGACATCGAAAGGGAACGTAGGGCACTGGCGGTCCGAGAAAACATGTTGGCCCGTAGATTCTCTCGTTGTGCAGACCAAGTCACCCTGTTCAAGGCGTTTTGTCAAGGTCTGTATGCGGGGGGTCTATGGGTCAGCTACACCAATTAAGATCGCTAGATGTCTTACGCATCCAATACAATAACTTTTTTAGGTTGCTATTGAAACTGCCGCGTTTCTGTAGCGCATCGGAGATGTTTGCTCAGAACCGAACTGACGGCTTCCATGCAGTGACTGATGCGTAGAACGCGGGTCAGTGACAATGGCATCCTGAAAACGGGAGTGGAGAGTCCTTACTCCCCTTGGGAATGTGGGGAGAATGGTCAGGTAGCATATTCCTTGCTTTATCGTTCTCTGCACATCCTGCCACAGTCACCAGCTACTCTTATATTGAACTATATTGTTGTCCGAATTGAATAAATAAATAAAAATGAAAATAACATAAACAGCAAATAACAAATATGTTTCACCAAAGCGAATACTTAATCCAAAACCTCTCGTCCACAAACGTAAACGGTTATTTATTCCACTTTACCCACTTAATTTCGAACGCTCGCTGTTTATTTGTCAAAGCGTAGCTCTAATGTTTCCGTCACTACAGATCGATATATGATTAACCATATCCTGTTATTTAAGGTCTGTGGCCTTCCTCGATGGTTGGGATGTAATTAAATGCTCACACTGTGAATCACAGAATGAATGTTTTAGCTGAATTTAGGCTGAATGTGTTGGAACTGTATACGAGTATGTATATGGTATTTTTTGGAATTCCTAGTGTAATTATTTTTGTTGCACATGCTTTTTGATAACCTTTTACAATTAGGTATGCTCTCTATGATTTGAATTCACAGTTTTATGAAAAGATCATTTCCCATTGACCTCTTATTTATTTTTTTTGCTTTTCGCCGTCATCCCTAGGCTATCGTTGGTTCCATATATTTGCAGCAACCACAGTATCTTGATTGAGGGCGAAATGATTATATTCTTATCTACTGTACACTATTATTCGTTTCTATTTGTAGATGATTAAAACACGTTTCCATCATCTCATTCTTATCCTACGTTATCCAAAGTTTGTGAGAGTGTGCCTAAATATCAGTATCATTACAATAACATTACATTATCTTCAACGTTAACCCGAAACTCATCTAATTTGTAGCAAATTGTATCATTTCATTATGTGACGTCATTATTGCGCTCGTATTGTGTTTTCATTTGGAACTCAATGATAATAACATTACATAAGCTTCTCAATTTAGGCTGAGCAGCTGTTGTACAGCACACACAGACATTTAATTATAATTAATTCGGAGCTAAAGTCAATATCTTCAACAACACGCTGAAAATTAAATCATCACCATGAGAACTTGGAGCCAACCTCGAAGTGGTCTTTTGCAGCCAGTTTGCAGTCTCAAATTAATATAAACACATAACATCACACCTGGAATCCTCGAAGTATTAGGCAGAGGAGTACCTATAGTAAACCCATTTCGCCAGTATGTTTAAGTCCCATGCTACAGTGGGCGGGCCTATTGCCATCAACCGGGCAAAAATGCAAACTCCGGGTTGGTACTGAGAAATTCCTTATGGAAAAACCCTCTAACACTTTGCTCGACCTGGGATTCGAACCCAGGACCTCATGCTCAGCAGTAGCGCTTGCGACGAGGCAGTCCATTTTTATACTACGACACCTAGGACCAAACCTTAAGTGACCGTGTGTTATGAACGGTTATCCTTGACAGATCTTCACGTATCGCTCAATTCACACACTACATTTATCCATGAGCCCATCTGAGGATTATCACAAAATCAAGAACATATAATAAAACGTAAGCATACTTCCCATCTTATGCACATAAAACAGTTCAACATCATCTAATCCAATAGCAGAATGTCTACAAGAACTATTTAATAGACTCAGACTTGGCCGTCGAGTTTTTCCGAATGGGATACTACATCCGGTTTCCGGGCTTCGCTCGTACAGGAAGTTTGTCCGGGCCAGGGCGGGCGGGGAGTGGAGATTTCCGGTGACGTCACTGCCCTTGGCTGCGGCAAAGCCTTCGATTTTTATTATATTTGGTGCTAAGTTTCTTTGTTAATGGATTTTGTTAACAAATTGTTAGATCTTGTTCTTATGCTGTTATTAGAAATGTAGCATTTTTGTTTACATTTAGACAACTTGACGTTGTTTTCTAAACTAATAGCATAGAGAGAAAAGATTATATTATTTGTATGTTTGTTTGTTTGTAATGAATAAACTCAAAAACTACCGGACCGAATAAAAAAAATATTTCACCAGTAAAATGCTATATTTATACTGGCGGAAACTAGTTCTTAATATAAAATATATAATCCTGAACTGATTCTTAATCGACATGTACATAATTTAAAATAACTGTCATATACTCAACACATTTCAGTCTTGAAGCTATATTTTTCTTACATAAAAAAAAAAAACGTGTGGCACTCGAGGACTGCCGCGGTAAAGCTATTGCATAGCATATATTCAAAAATAAGAAGATAATATTGTTGATTTAAAATATTTTTTTAAAAAAATACCCCTATACCCCCCCCCTAAATCGCAGAATTTACACAACCGTCAATGACGTCTGCCCTCACGAGTCTGCCCGCGTTCGGGTCGCGCACTCGGCGATCGCGCGTCATTGCCTATCCCGCCCCTCCACCCTCGTTCTGCGCGCCCGCCGTCGACTCATCGCAGGTCATTCTTATCGTTCTAACTTTTAAAATATTAGTCCAAATTACTTAGTGTAAAAGACAAATTTTATCTACATTAAATACCGAAAGCGATGAAGGTATTTATTTTGATACGAATTAACTAAATACTCTAAAATATGCAACTTAAAAAAAGTATTCAATTTAAATGTATTTATAGCTCACTATTTTGGCTATAATGGCTTCCACATAAAAGGTAGATATATTGTCGCGGACTTTTATTTAGAACTCTTTAAGACAAACAACCCCACAATACATTCTTTTCATGTAACTCCAGCGGTTTAGGCAGCGCACGCAAAGATAGATCTCAGAGGGCAGGATTTTTTCCGACTTACTGGATACTTATCGTTATATTATGGCTAAATCACATAAAATCTTTATAAATTGTAGCCTATGTGTTATTCTGATATATAAGCCACATTACTGTAAAGTTTCATTAAAATCCGTTCGGTAGTTTTTGCGTGAAAGAGTAACAAACATCCATCCATCCATCCTCACAAACTTTCGCGTCAGGTTTTTTTTTCGTTACGGAATTTCTACATTCGGTCGCCGCGCTCAGAGTCTCCGATAAAAGCTATGCAATAGCTTAAAAACCAGAACAATTTCTTCAAGTAGGTAATGCGTTCAATTAATCATTTATAATGCTAATTAAAATGCAACTAAATATCCAAATAACACTTTCCATAAACATCATCAGCATATAATGAAACCCGACCGCCTGATCTACTCTCAAACTCGACAGTCATTAAAAACAAAACTACTCGAGCAAGTCGCGACTCAGGAAAATCCTCGTTGGACGCTCTCAGAAGTTCTCTGTAGTAATTTGAAACGTATTGGTTGGAAGCAGCCATGTCACAAAATAGATAGGTGCAGAAGGCCAGCTCGATTCAACGCGCAAAACCGCACGCTCAAATAGACGCGTAGGTATGTACGGCGATCTTAAAGCAACCGCAGCCAGGCGCATGTCCGTGAACTTGGCAGATCATTTCCCAGCAGAGCACGAAAAAAATTGAGTTCTATTGGCATGCAGGTGAGTTCTAGAGTTCCTTATACTTAAAAAAAATAGTTCTGGCTTTTTTGCCCGAAAAAAGTCGAATGAAAATATGCTCTGCTAACTTCCGCTAGCAGATCATTTCTTCCAAAATTTAAATTTAAAAACTGATTTAGGTGCACAGTGGTGAGCTCTATAGTTCCTTATACTTTTCCGAAAGAGTTCTGCTGACCTAAATTAAAAAAAAAAAAAAGTAAAATATTGACCTATTACTAGAAAAAGACAATCATTTTGGAAAAATTGCCGTAAATGACGTAATTTCAAGATTTTCGTACATTCTTCGGGCAAAGATTAATAAACAAGGATCCAGTAACAGAAAAAAAACTAAAAGAAAGCAGAAGTCTCACAGAATTATCAGTAGAGCCTTATCAAAAAGATAGGTTAGGAGAAATCGAGATTTAATTCAGTGTTTCAGTAACAAGGATCAAAAAAATATAAGACTAGCACTGTGGAGCCGGAACTCCTCGATTCCTGATGCATCCATAATAGGACAATACGAAAACATGATAAAGAAATCCAGAACTCTCACTCAGATATCAGCAGAGCATGGGTAAAGATTTCACTAAGTTAAAATAAATGTTTAATTTAGTGTACCGGAAAGAAAAAGAATGAAAAAAAATCGGTTTCATTGAGGAACCGGAACTCTTGGTTTCCTGATACATCTATAAAAGGACTATCAGAAATCATGAAAGGAACCCAGAATTGGGACTCAGGTATCAGCAGAGCATGGGAAAAAGTTTCAATAAGTTGAAATCGAGATTTAATTCAGTGTTTCAGTAAGAAGGATCAAAAAAATATTAGACTAGCACTGAGGAGCCGGAACTCCTCGTTTCCTGATGCACCCATAATAGGACAATACGAAAACATGCAAAAGTAATCCAGAACTCTCACGCAGATATCAGCAGAGCATGGGTAAAAGTTTCAATAAGTTGAAATCGAGATTTAATTCAGTGTTTCAGTAAGAAGGATCAAAAAAATATTAGACTAGCACTGGAGAGCCGGAACTCCTCGTTTCCTGATGCATCCATAATAGGACTATACGAAATCATGGAAAAGGAACCCAGAACTCTCACTCAGATATCAGCAGAGCATGGGTAAAAGTTTCATTAAGTTGAAACCGAGATTTAATTCAGTGTTTCAGTAAGAAGGATCAAAAAAATATTAGACCAGCACTGAGGAGCTGGAACTCCTCGTTTCCTGATGCACCCATAATAGGACAATACGAAAACATGATAAAGTAATCCAGAACTCTCACGCAGATATCAGCAGAGCATGGGTAAAAGTTTCAATAAGTTGAAATCGAGATTTAATTCAGTGTTTCAGTTAGAAGGATCAAAAAAATATTAGACTAGCACTGAAGAGCCGGAACTCCTCGTTTCCTGATGCATCCATAATAGGACTATACGAAATCATGGAAAAGGAACCCAGAACTCTCACTCAGATATCAGCAGAGCATGGGTAAAAGTTTCAATAGGTTGAAATCGAGATTTAATTCAGTGTTTCAGTAAAAAGTATCAAAAAAATATTAGACCAGCACTGAGGAGCTAGAACTTCTCGTTACCTGATGCAACCATAATAGGACTATACGAAAACATGAAAAAGTAACCCAGAACTCTCACTCAGATATCAGCAGAGCATGGGTAAAGATTTCAGTAAGTTGAAATAAATGTTTAGTTTAGTGTTTCGGTAAGAAGGATCAAAAAAATATTAGACTAGCACCGAGGAGCCGGAACTTCTCGTTTCCTGATGCAACTATAATAGGACAATACGAAAACATGGAAAAAGAACCCAGAACTCTCACGCAGATATCAGCAGAGCATGGGTAAAAGTTTCAATAACTTGAAACCGAGATTTAATTCAGTGTTTCAGTAAGAAGGATCAAAAAAATATTAGACTAGCACCGAGGACCCGGAACTCCTCGTTTCCTGATGCACCCATAATAAGACAATACGAAAACATGGAAAAGGAACCCAGAACTCTCACTCAGATATCAGCAGAGCATGGGTAAAAGTTTCAATAGGTTGAAATCGAGATTTAATTCAGTGTTTCACTAAAAAGAATTAAAAAAAATCGGTTTCATTGAGGAACCGGAACTCTTGGTTTCCTGATACATCTATAATAGGACTATCAGAAATCATGGTAAAAGAACCCAGAACTCTCACTCAGATATCAGCAGAGCATGGGTAAAGATTTCAGTAAGTTGAAATAAATGTTTAGTTTAGTGTTTCGGTAAGAAGGATCACAAAAATATTAGACTAGCACTGAGGAGCTAGAACTCCTCGTTTCCTGATGCAACCATAATAGGACTATACGAAAACATGGAAAAGGAACCCAGAACTCTCACTCAGATATCAGCAGAGCATGGGTAAAAGTTTCAATAGGTTGAAATCGAGATTTAATTCAGTGTTTCAGTAAGAAGGATCAAAAAAATATTAGACCAGCACTGAGGAGCTGGAACTCCTCGTTTCCTGATGCACCCATAATATGACAATACGAAAACATGGAAAAAGAACCCAGAACTCTCACTCAGATATCAGCAGAGCATGGGTAAAGATTTCAGTAAGTTGAAATAAATGTTTAGTTTAGTGTTTCGGTAAGAAGGATCACAAAAATATTAGACTAGCACTAAGGAGCTGGAACTCTTCGTTTCCTGATGCAACCATAATAGGACTGGTTGCATCAGGAAACGAGGAGTTCTAGCTCCTCAGTGCTGGTCTAATATTTTTTTGATACTTTTTACTGAAACACTGAATTAAATCTCGATTTCAACCTATTGAAACTTTTACCCATGCTCTGCTGATATCTGCGTGAGAGTTCTGGATTACTTTATCATGTTTTCGTATTGTCCTATTATGGGTGCATCAGGAAACGAGGAGTTCTGGCTCCTCAGTGCTAGTCTAATATTTTTTTGATCCTATTTACTGAAACACTGTATTAAATCTCGATTTCAACTTAATGAAACTTCTACCCATGCTCTGCTGATATCGGAGTGAGAGTTCTGGGTTCCTTTTCCATGATTTCTGATAGTCCTTTTATAGATGTATAAGGAAACCAAGAGTTCCGGTTCCTCAATCAAACCGATTTTTTTTAATTATTTTTCTTTCCAATACACTAAATTAAACATTTATTTTAACTTACTGAAATTTTTACCCATGCTCTGCTGATATCTGAGTGAGAGTTCTGGGTTACTTTTCCATGTTTTCTTATTGTCCTATTATGGGTGCATCAGGAAACGAGAAGTTCCGGCTCCTCGGTGCTAGTCTAATATTTTTTTGATCCTTCTTACCGAAACACTAAACTAAACATTTATTTCAACTTACTGAAATCTTTACCCATGCTCTGCTGATATCTGAGTGAGAGTTCTGGAATTCTTTATCATGTTTTCGTATTGTCCTATTATGGATGCATCAGGAATCGAGGAGTTCCGGCTCCACAGTGCTAGTCTTATATTTTTTTGATCCTTGTTACTGAAACACTGAATTAAATCTCGATTTCAACCTATTGAAACTTTTACCCATGCTCTGCTGATATCTGAGTGAGAGTTCTGGGTTCCTTTTCCATGTTTTCGTATTGTCCTATTATGGGTGCATCAGGAAACGAGGAGTTCCAGCTCCTCAGTGCTGGTCTAATATTCTTTTGATCCTTCTTACTGAAACACTGAATTAAATCTCGATTTCAACCTATGGAAACTTTTACCCATGCTCTGCTGATATCTGAGTGAGAGTTCTGGGTTCCTCTTCCATGATTTCGTATAGTCCTATTATGGATGCATCAGGAAACGAGGAGTTCCGGCTCTTCAGTGCTAGTCTAATATTTTTTTGATCCTTCTTACTGAAACACTGAATTAAATCTCGATTTCAACTTATTGAAACTTTTACCCATGCTCTGCTGATATCTGCGTGAGAGTTCTGGATTACTTTATCATGTTTTCGTATTGTCCTATTATGGGTGCATCAGGAAACGAGGAGTTCTGGCTCCTCAGTGCTAGTCTAATATTTTTTTGATCCTATTTACTGAAACACTGTATTAAATCTCGATTTCAACTTAATGAAACTTCTACCCATGCTCTGCTGATATCGGAGTGAGAGTTCTGGGTTCCTTTTCCATGATTTCTGATAGTCCTTTTATAGATGTATAAGGAAACCAAGAGTTCCGGTTCCTCAATGAAACCGATTTTTTTTAATTATTTTTCTTTCCGATACACTAAATTAAACATTTATTTTAACTTACTGAATTTTTTACCCATGCTCTGCTGATATCTGAGTGAGAGTTCTGGGTTACTTTTCCATGTTTTCTTATTGTCCTATTATGGGTGCATCAGGAAACGAGAAGTTCCGGCTCCTCGGTGCTAGTCTAATATTTTTTTGATCCTTCTTACCGAAACACTAAACTAAACATTTATTTCAACTTACTGAAATCTTTACCCATGCTCTGCTGATATCTGAGTAAGAGTTCTGGGTTACTTTTTCATGTTTTCGTATAGTCCTATTATGGTTGCATCAGGAAACGAGGAGTTCCAGCTCCTCAGTGCTGGTCTAATATTTTTTTGATCTTTCTTACTGAAACACTGAATTAAATCTCGATTTCAACTTATTGAAACTTTTACCCATGCTCTGCTGATATCTGAGTGAGAGTTCTGGGTTCTTTTACCATGTTTTCGTATTGTCCTATTATGGGTGCATCAGGAAACGAGAAGTTCCGGCTCCTCGGTGCTAGTCTAATATTTTTTTGATCCTTCTTACCGAAACACTAAACTAAACATTTATTTCAACTTACTGAAATCTTTACCCATGCTCTGCTGATATCTGAGTGAGAGTTCTGGGTTCCTTTTCCATGTTTTCGTATAGTCCTATTATGGATGCATCAGGAAACGAGGAGTTCCGGTTCCTAAATGAAACCGATTTTTTTTAATTATTTTTCTTTCCGATACACTAAATTAAACATTTATTTTAACTTACTGAAACTTTTACCCATGCTCTGCTGATATCTGAGTGAGAGTTCTGGGTTCCTTTTCCATGTTTTCGTATTGTCTTATTATGGGTGCATCAGGAAACGAGGAGTTCCGGGTCCTCGGTGCTAGTCTAATATTTTTTTGATCCTTCTTACTGAAACACTGAATTCAATCTCGATTTCAACTTATTGAAACTTTTACCCATGCTCTGCTGATATCTGCGTGAGAGTTCTGGATTACTTTATCATGTTTTCGTATTGTCCTATTATGGGTGCATCAGGAAACGAGGAGTTCTGGCTCCTCAGTGCTAGTCTAATATTTTTTTGATCCTTCTTACTGAAACACTGAATTAAATCTCGATTTCAACTTATTGAAACTTTTACCCATGCTCTGCTGATATCTGCGTGAGAGTTCTGGATTACTTTATCATGTTTTCGTATTGTCCTATTATGGGTGCATCAGGAAACGAGGAGTTCCAGCTCCTCAGTGCTGGTGTAATATTTTTTTGATCCTTCTTACTGAAACACTGAATTAAATCTCGATTTCAACTTATTGAAACTTTTACCCATGCTCTGCTGATATCTGCGTGAGAGTTCTGGATTACTTTTGCATGTTTTCGTATAGTCCTATTATGGATGCATCAGGAAACGAGGAGTTCCGCCTCTCCAGTGCTAGTCTAATATTTTTTTGATCCTTCTTACTGAAACACTGAATTAAATCTCGATTTCAACTTATTGAAACTTTTACCCATGCTCTGCTGATATCTGCGTGAGAGTTCTGGATTACTTTATCATGTTTTCGTATTGTCCTTTTATGGGTGCATCAGGAAACGAGGAGTTCCAGCTCCTCAGTGCTGGTGTAATATTTTTTTGATCCTTCTTACTGAAACACTGAATTAAATCTCGATTTCAACCTATTGAAACTTTTACCCATGCTCTGCTGATATCTGAGTGAGAGTTCTGGGTTCTTTTTCCATGTTTTTGTATAGTCCTATTATGGTTGCATCAGGAAACGAGGAGTTCCAGCTCCTCAGTGCTAGTCTAATATTTTTGTGATCCTTCTTACCGAAACACTAAACTAAACATTTATTTCAACTTACTGAAATCTTTACCCATGCTCTGCTGATATGTGAGTGAGAGTTCTGGGTTCTTTTACCATGAATTCTGATAGTCCTATTATGGATGCATCAGGAAACCAAGAGTTCCGGTTCCTCAATGAAACAGATTTTTTTAAATTCTTTTTCTTTCCGATACACTAAATTAAACATTTATTTTAACTTACTGAAATCTTTACCCATGCTCTGCTGATATCTGAGTGAGAGTTCTGGGTTACTTTTTCATGTTTTCGTATTGTCCTATTATGGGTGCATCAGGAAACGAGGAGTTCCAGCTCCTCAGTGCTGGTCTAATATTTTTTTGATACTTTTTACTGAAACACTGAATTAAATCTCGATTTCAACCTATTGAAACTTTTACCCATGCTCTGCTGATATCTGAGTGAGAGTTCTGGGTTCCTTTTCCATGATTTCGTATAGTCCTATTATTGACGCATCAGGAAACGAGGAGTTCCGGCTCTTCAGTGCTAGTCTAATATTTTTTTGATCCTTCTTACTGAAACACTGAATTAAATCTCGATTTCAACTTATTGAAACTTTTACCCATGCTCTGCTGATATCTGCGTGAGAGTTCTGGATTACTTTATCATGTTTTCATATTGTCCTATTATGGGTGCATCAGGAAACGAGGAGTTCTGGCTCCTCAGTGCTAGTCTAATATTTTTTTGATCCTATTTACTGAAACACTGTATTAAATCTCGATTTCAACTTAATGAAACTTCTACCCATGCTCTGCTGATATCGGAGTGAGAGTTCTGGGTTCCTTTTCCATGATTTCTGATAGTCCTTCTATAGATGTATAAGGAAACCAAGAGTTTCGGTTCCTCAATGAAACCGATTTTTTTTTAATTATTTTTCTTTCCGATACACTAAATTAAACATTTATTTTAACTTACTGAAATTTTTACCCATGCTCTGCTGATATCTGAGTGAGAGTTCTGGGTTACTTTTCCATGTTTTCTTATTGTCCTATTATGGGTGCATCAGGAAACGAGAAGTTCCGGCTCCTCGGTGCTGGTCTAATATTTTTTTGATCTTTCTTACTGAAACACTGAATTAAATCTCGATTTCAACTTATTGAAACTTTTACCCATGCTCTGCTGATATCTGAGTGAGAGTTCTGGGTTTTTTTTCCATGTTTTCGTATTGTCCTATTATGGGTGCATCAGGAAACGAGAAGTTCCGGCTCCTCGGTGCTAGTCTAATATTTTTTTGATCCTTCTTACCGAAACACTAAACTAAACATTTATTTCAACTTACTGAAACTTTTACCCATGCTCTGCTGATATCTGCGTGAGTGTTCTGGATTACTTTTGCATGTTTTCGTATTGTCCTATTATGGGTGCATCAGGAAACGAGGAGTTCCGGCTCCTCAGTGCTAGTCTAATATTTTTTTGATCCTTCTTACTGAAACACTGAATTAAATCTCGGTTTCAACTTAATGAAACTTTTACCCATGCTCTGCTGATATCTGAGTGAGAGTTCTGGGTTCCTTTTCCATGATTTCGTATAGTCCTATTATGGATGCATCAGGTAACGAGGAGTTCCGCCTCTCCAGTGCTAGTCTAATATTTTTTTGATCCTTCTTACTGAAACACTGAATTAAATCTCGATTTCAACTTATTGAAACTTTTACCCATGCTCTGCTGATATCTGCGTGAGAGTTCTGGATTACTTTTGCATGTTTTCGTATAGTCCTATTATGGATGCATCAGGAAACGAGGAGTTCCGCCTCTCCTGTGCTAGTCTAATATTTTTTTGATCCTTCTTACTGAAACACTGAATTAAATCTCGATTTCAACTTATTGAAACTTTTACCCATGCTCTGCTGATATCTGCGTGAGAGTTCTGGATTACTTTATCATGTTTTCGTATTGTCCTATTATGGGTGCATCAGGAAACGAGGAGTTCTGGCTCCTCAGTGCTAGTCTAATATTTTTTTGATCCTTCTTACTGAAACACTGAATTAAATCTCGATTTCAACTTATTGAAACTTTTTCCCATGCTCTGCTGATACCTGAGTCCCAGTTCTGGGTTCCTTTCATGATTTCTGATAGTCCTTTTATAGATGAATCAGGAAACCAAGAGTTCCGGTTCCTCAATGAAACCGATTTTTTTTCATTCTTTTTCTTTCCGGTACACTAAATTAAACATTTATTTTAACTTAGTGAAATCTTTACCCATGCTCTGCTGATATCTGAGTGAGAGTTCTGGGTTCTTTTTCCATGTTTTCGTATTGTCCTATTATAGGTGCATCAGGAAACGAGAAGTTCCGGCTCCTCGGTGCTAGTCTAATATTTTTTTGATCCTTCTTACCGAAACACTAAACTAAACATTTATTTCAACTTACTGAAATCTTTACCCATGCTCTGCTGATATCTGAGTGAGAGTTCTGGGTTACTTTTTCATGTTTTCGTATAGTCCAATTATGGTTGCATCAGGAAACGAGGAGTTCCGGCTCCTCAGTGCTGGTCTAATATTTTTTTGATCCTTCTTACTGAAACACTGAATTAAATCTCGATTTCAACCTATTGAAACTTTTACCCATGCTCTGCTGATATCTGAGTGAGAGTTCTGGGTTCCTTTTCCATGTTTTCGTATTGTCCTATTATGGGTGCATCAGGAAACGAGGAGTTCCAGCTCCTCAGTGCTGGTCTAATATTTTTTTGATCCTTCTTACTGAAACACTGAATTAAATCTCGGTTTCAACTTAATGAAACTTTTACACATGCTCTGCTGATATCTGAGTGAGAGTTCTGGGTTCCTTTTCCATGATTTCGTATAGTCCTATTATGGATGCATCAGGAAACGAGGAGTTCCGCCTCTCCAGTGCTAGTCTCATATTTTTTTGATCCTTCTTACTGAAACACTGAATTAAATCTCGATTTCAACTTATTGAAACTTTTACCCATGCTCTGCTGATATCTGCGTGAGAGTTCTGGATTACTTTATCATGTTTTCGTATTGTCCTATTATGGGTGCATCAGGAAACGAGGAGTTCCGGCTCCTCAGTGCTAGTCTAATATTTTTTTGATCCTTCTTACTGAAACACTGAATTAAATCTCGGTTTCAACTTAATGAAACTTTTACCCATGCTCTGCTGATATCTGAGTGAGAGTTCTGGGTTCCTTTTCCATGATTTCGTATAGTCCTATTATGGATGCATCAGGAAACGAGGAGTTCCGCCTCTCCAGTGCTAGTCTAATATTTTTTTGATCCTTCTTACTGAAACACTGAATTAAATCTCGATTTCAACTTATTGAAACTTTTACCCATGCTCTGCTGATATCTGCGTGAGAGTTCTGGATTACTTTTGCATGTTTTCGTATAGTCCTATTATGGATGCATCAGGAAACGAGGAGTTCTGCCTCTCCAGTGCTAGTCTAATATTTGTTTGATCCTTCTTACTGAAACACTGAATTAAATCTCGATTTCAACTTATTGAAACTTTTACCCATGCTCTGCTGATATCTGCGTGAGAGTTCTGGATTACTTTTGCATGTTTTCGTATTGTCCTATTATGGGTGCATCAGGAAACGAGGAGTTCCGGCTCCTCAGTGCTAGTCTAATATTTTTTTGATCCTTCTTACTGAAACACTGAATTAAATCTCGATTTCAACTTATTGAAACTTTTTCCCATGCTCTGCTGATACCTGAGTCCCAGTTCTGGGTTCCTTTCATGATTTCTGATAGTCCTTTTATAGATGAATCAGGAAACCAAGAGTTCCGGTTCCTCAATGAAACCGATTTTTTTTCATTCTTTTTCTTTCCGGTACACTAAATTAAACATTTATTTTAACTTAGTGAAATCTTTACCCATGCTCTGCTGATATCTGAGTGAGAGTTCTGGATTTCTTTATCATGTTTTCGTATTCTCCTATTATGGATGCATCAGGAATCGAGGAGTTCCGGCTCCACAGTGCTAGTCTTATATTTTTTTGATCCTTGTTACTGAAACACTGAATTAAATCTCGATTTCTCCTAACCTATCTTTTTGATAAGGCTCTACTGATAATTCTGTGAGACTTCTGCTTTCTTTTAGTTTTTTTTCTGTTACTGGATCCTTGTTTATTAATCTTTGCCCGAAGAATGTACGAAAATCTTGAAATTACGTCATTTACGGCAATTTTTCCAAAATGATTGTCTTTTTCTAGTAATAGGTCAATATTTTACTTTTTTTTTTTTTTAATTTAGGTCAGCAGAACTCTTTCGGAAAAGTATAAGGAACTATAGATCTCACCACTGTGCACCTAAATCAGTTTTTAAATTTAAATTTTGGAAGAAATGATCTGCTAGCGGAAGTTAGCAGAGCATATTTTCATTCGACTTTTTTCGGGCAAAAAAGCCAGAACTATTTTTTTTAAGTATAAGGAACTCTAGAACTCACCTGCATGCCAATAGAACTCAATTTTTTTCGTGCTCTGCTGAGAAATGATCTGCCAAGTTCACGGACATGCCAGGCGCGAGGCGACTCTACTAGAACAATTTCTATGAAAACTACATGGAAATTGTTCTCCTAGAATCTCGCGCACACCTGGCGCATCTCGCAATCTACGTTAAACGAATGACAGTCACGAATGCGTTTGCTATGCCTGGTTTAGATACATGTCTATGCATAGCCTAATCTGCATATAATATTCCCTCGGCAGGAACATCGGCCTTCTCAGAGAGAGCGCTGCCGTAACACGTCTTCAATTTTTTGGTTGTAGAACATGCCGGTTCCCTCACGATGTTTTTCTTGATTGTTATGAGAGCAGTGATGATGAAAATAGACTACGGAAAGTAAAGGCTTGCTTGGATTTAAACTAACGATTTACAAATCGGGGTTGTTGCCACTGGTTCATTGCTTTCGTGTCGTATTTGTGCGTACGTTTTCCGGCCTTGTAATGGAGCCGGCCTTCTGTTCTTATCCATTTTGTGACTATATCCCGCATTTTGTACGTCTGGGAATCAATAAATCTCGTATTCAGTTCACCTATGTGAGTTTGGCCGCGTGTCAGTTTGTCTGTAATTGTGTGTTGTCTTCCTACAACTTTGTTATTAGTCTGATCGGGTTGGTTGGAGTTGTCCTGTAGTACTTAAACTTGTTCGCCAATCTGTCTTTGGTGTCCTTTGGGATGTAAATTACTGATTGGAGCTTAGTAGAACTAACTTTAATAATTGGTTATCAAATCATGGCACTTCAAGGAATTTATCAAAAGTGTGTTGCTGTATTTTTGCGTTTAGTTTAAAAATTTACTTCATTTATTTATAACATGTGAAAAATAAAAAGTAAATGTTGGTTTAAAAAGTTATTATGGATCCTAGCTAATATTAGACAGACTATGACAAAAAAAAATCGCTTCATACTTTTTTGGTCTTATCAATATTTTTCATAGTATTTGTAATATGTTCAGCAAAACGCAAATAACCGAAACCAGAATCCCTCAACTTCAATATTTGCAACTTTTTGCAGCAAGCATGCAAAAGTGCACACGAGGAGTTGCCGACAAAAACTTGTCCTAACTCGTTCGAGGCTTTCATTCAACTCGTTACCTACACATTTCTGGGGCACCGACGGGCTTACTGGGAGTTTTGGTCAAGTTGTATGTTATATGGGTTGATTTTGTTAGTGAAAATAATACTATGGTATTGCTCATATTTGTGTTGAAATTGCTGGCTGGGTTTAGGTTGCACATAACACCTGTGTCTCTAGCAGGGGTGTTATGGAAATTGTTTTACCGGAACCGGAACCGAATCGGAGGTTTTAAATTTGATTGATCGGAATCGAAACCGGAACCGGAACCGGAGTCAGAGGCGGAAGTAGAAGAAAGATGTGTTAAGGGAAGGCTTAAGAGGCTTACAACAGCTAAAGCGCGGTCACTGTCGGACTGCATAGAAATGAAAGACAAGCGCGATGACCCGACGCAGGTAATTTATTGCAAAATATGAAGCAGTTAGCGATTTACAGAAAATCTATTGATTGGACTGGAAAATTAAAACACTATTATGCTAATATGTAGCTTGTAGAATAATCTGACAAAAAATCAGAATGATTGCATGTAAATTAATATGATTTTTAATCGTTAAAAGAAATTTTTAGAGGTATCTTCATGATTTTTTTCTATCGAATCAAATTAGTTGTATTATGTTTTCAACACACTACGAGTATCATACTAGCATAGGTATATCCTGAAGAATATCATATATTTTTCTGATTTTGTTTACTGCAGTGGATCATATTCTTTTATGCATTATAAAACTTGCGTTTAGGCACGTTTAGGTCCTGTAGTCCCCTTAATTAAACAATAGAAATATAATTCAGTCTCTTTAATCAGTATCCTTAATCAGTCAAATATTAGCGATAACATCCGCAAACAAAACAGTAAACTGAGACTTCGAGTGCGAGCGTGTATAAAATAAACAAAAATTACCCTGGCGACGAGTTAAAATTTGCTTGTACGAGCTCTAGTCACCTGCATCACTGCGTTTCGAACTTCGATATAACTCCGATTCAAAATTATTGGAACCGAAGTCGGGATCAGAGGTGTAAAATCAATCGGAAGTTCCGACCTTTCGGAATCGGTACCGAAGCTCCGTAACATCTATGGTCTCGCAAGCAAAAATGAGGAATAGGTAAAATGTTAATAACTTATGATCCTCACCACTTGGCCAAGGTGTTTGGGTTTCATTGTAACAAGGCCACAAAATTCTTGTCATTATGAATAACATAAATATCTACATAATTCACGGTAATGATAGATAATGGCTGTCGTCTACATATCTTATTCTAAACTTTTCTCTGCAGGTCTGCCTTACAAGTTATTATTAAATACTTGATGATAGTCATTTACTATTCCAAGTTAATAACGACCAAAAATGGGTTAAGTAAACCTTCCTTAAACGACTTTTCCAAAGAGCTTCCCTCGACAAAGACTTCCAACCGCATAGCTCCCTATGGACCAACGAAGGAGTATTTAACCAAAAAACCAGATGGTTTATTTAAGTCAGGTCCACATTACACAGCCCCAATCATAAGGGTGGAACAGAGGAACAAACTCGGTGGTTCTAATTAATCCTAGTGTGTCCCCCGCGACCACAAATTGGTTCCGTACCAAGCCCAAGTTTTTCCATTTGAAATTGTAAGAAGGTGGCCACGCTAATTTTCTTTTGATTGCCCCTTCCTTTCTTGTAGGATGTTTTCTGAAGTTTTGATTAGTGAATCCTTTTAAGAGTGGGTTGTTGGAGGAAGGGGATTGTAATGGAGATCGATGAGTTTTTACGGGTGGTGAGGTAATTGAATAAAGTTTATATGTGCTAGTGGTGCTTATGGTTTTAGTTAGCAAGTACCTACAATTTGCTAATATTATCACACGCAAATGTTTCAAAAACCCTTTTTCTTTGTATGTTATCTTGGTAACTTTTACAACACCCGGTAGAAGGTTTTCGCTATTTTTCAAACCAATATAACCTTGTCTTTATAACATTTTACACATATCATAACTATGTAAAACGCTATTTAAAAGACAGTGAGTGAGGTTTTTACCGCTTAAAAATACAATCTCTCATTTTAATATTATATCAATTTAAAGAAAAACCTGCTTTCCTTAATTCGATGACATTTAAGTTTAAGAATAACTTAATAATACCTTTAAAATACACCCTCGAGCTCAAACTCCTCATCCTCAGTACCTATCAGGTGTGAATCGCTGCTCATATTATCATAACTGCCACATGTAATGCGGCGCAATTTGTGCACAAGTGCGCTTGCGCTGGCTATAAATATTACAGTGCACGTAAACTGTTCGTAAACATGATGATCGATGTGCAGGGAATACTTCTTTTAGTTTTATTTTGTACTTCTGTCGTGTGCTTTTTTATAGCGACATTTATAAGTGGGTGCTTGTAATATTTTGATAAAGTGCAGATACCTATAAGGTAATATAACTAGTGTAATTAATATACCAATGTGGTTTTGTTATTCAAGGCTCTTTGCGTTTTAATAGTACCTACATTGTTTGCCTAGGGAACAAACAACTATTTTGAAGGCGAGAGTGTTTCTTTGTATCCAGAGCGGAGTAAATGATTCTTGAGTCGAATCCTGAGCGTAGCGAAGGATTCAAAATACGTCACTCGAGCTTAAAATTGTGTTGCTCCCGAGGTGAACACTCTACTTTTTATCACCCTCTATGAGAAAATAAGTAAGTGCAACTTATGATTATGAATTGTACCTACCTACGTTTATTTATTTAATTCTCACTACTTAAGGAAGACAGTATTTTTTTATAAAGCTAAGTAAAATCCGAATTCGAGTAAACAATTACGAACGAAGGCAAATGTATTTTGCGCATTTTTTATTTTTCGTAAAAGAAAAAATATTTTTTGACTCACCCGTGGTTTACTGCATCATACAGCCTGTTGTTCATACATTGTTCAAGGTTGTCTCTTTGGTGATTGGAACTTTTACTAAAATATCCACATTCCAAATTCAAATCAGTTTTAGTCCCTAGGGATTAAAGAGCTATTTTAGTCCCTGTTTACGAAAAATAACTAGTTCTTTTTTAATAGATGTGAAAAAAAATATTTTCATTATTTATGTGTTGAGTGGGGTTAAGTTAGAAATAGAACACGTAAATTATTATTTCCGCTGTATTATCAACCGCTTTTGTAGTCTAGTGGTAAGACCACCTGTCTCAGACCCAGAGGTCCCGGATTCGATTCCCAGCGAGGGCAAAATTTTATGCTCTATTTGGTTGGTGGCTTGTTCTAAGCCCGCCTGGCTAGCTACCACCATCTTATCTAAGTCTGTCGCCATAACAACAATGTTAACAGCATTGTAGTTTTTCGGACGTTAGATGTAAGGTTGAGGATCGCGGGTGAAGCACGCTACCACCTTCGGCCTGCTCATCACTTACCATCAGGTGAGTTGAAGACCAAGAGCTTCCAGGAAAAGACTAAAAAAAACATCATTATGATTAAGTATTCTGCTTATAGAACGTGATGATAGTGGTGATTAGCCTTCATAAGCGTTCATAATTATAACAGTTTATGGATAAACTTGTTATAGTTTATCCATAAACTGTTATAATTATGAACGCTTATGAATAAAAGATTCAAAAGTTCAAGCATATTGACAGACTTGCCCAGATGCACCATTTTTCAATCAAGCTTACCATCCACTAACTGGTCTTATCTTCAATATTAAAATGTAAATAAAGACTCATTATCAATTAATCACCATATAATTTAAATGAAATTATTCCCTATACGCTATGCAACACCTTAAGATATTGCCTGTGTTATTATTTCAGCAAGATTGCCCCACACTTAGGGCATATGATCGTTGTAATGATTGCCCGACGGCGAGATAACGATAGCTGCCATTAACATATTATCGGGAAGTCTGAACGAAACGTGAAGTGTGAAAAAGGTAAGAATATGACGAAAGTGGTTGATTGAGTTTATTTTGTGACTAGTTTCTGCCCGTGACTTCGTTTGTCAGTCTCTAACCTTCCTCAAGAATTAGGCTATCCAAAGCAAAAATATTTTTTTCAAATCCAGCTGGTAGTTCCGAAGATTACCCCTACATACAAACAAACAAATTTTTCCTCTTTATAATATTATTATAGTATAAATATAGATTATATTAGAGATAAAGAAAAAGTGTTTATTTTGCACAAACTAAACGCACATTACTAAAAAAACAAATTACAATATGCCTTTACAAATTAGCCAAAAGCCTCGTATTCAATATTCAAAACAGAAAAGTTATGATTAGATTTGATTAACTTAGTGCTTTAGGTACGGGACTTTTTAAGAAAAGGTACCAACCAGCTCTATAAATACAGAATTGAAATATAAATAAACATTAAGCGCATCAAGTACAAGCAATCTAGGGGAAGACGACAGCCCAAAACGGATACTGCCTAAGCACTTGGAGGATACTGGGTAAATCATCTCCATAGGTAACTAATATGCAATGGGTGATATTGCATTTTAGTAACCTATGGGTATCTAACTTTTTTTTCTAACAGATCGTCTCCTTGATAATTCAAAAGTGCTTGTAATTTGTTTAATTGAAACAATGAAAAAGAAAAATACCTTTATTTGTTACAGAAACACGTGAAATAATCGGCACCTCCTCGTCATGGGTGTGTGGTGGCATGGCTGTGTCTCAGTATGATACTGTGCTATGCCCCGACCCACAGCGCAGCGCTGATTTTCACTAGTCACCCGAAATAGACTAACGGAAACCAAGTCGGGTTCAGTGATTTGTACATAATAAATAGGAAACAAAATAAAATAAACAGTACTTACCTACAGTACACTACAACGAATTATATGAATAAATATTAATAAAATAGCATAAAAAATAATCCGTACACCGTGCGTGCATAAATAATTTAGGTGCCTAACTATAAAATAGTGTATATTATTGAAATAAATGCTTTGAGTTTGAGTTTGAAATGACTTTATTTTCTGGCGGACTTTCCAAGAAACTGACCATAGTAAGAAGTATTATTTAAACCAACGTTAACTAAGTTAATCCAGCCCAAACAAACGAACATGTTACTTCAAAACCTTACATTACACAACCAAAATTAACCCTCAAAATAGTGCTAGGACCACCATAAAACCACACGTTGGCAGTCACCAATAATCTGACCTAATAATCTTAACAACTCCTTGAAAATACCTCCATAGCAAAGTGTGGGTTAACATCATAGCGCGTACAAAATAACAGTTATTATGCAAATTGACCGGTCGATTGAGACACAATGGCCGCCGCCACGGTGGTCGATGGGGGCTGAAATATTGCGCAGGCAATATTGTTGATGTATTGCCCGTGACTTTGCTTGTATTTAGTTTGGTAAGACGAAAGTGGTGGAACTGAATTATATTTAACTAACATGCGAAAATAAATACGATACTGAAACAATACTATTTAATACTAACAATACAATATTAATTTGAAATTTTTTATAGGTATTAAAAATACCTACTGAAATATCAGCGCCATCAAGTTTAAAAAAAAAACTGTAAAATGTCTCTTAGTAGAATTACTTAGTAAACATAAACATATTTTCATTTTGTATCCGCCTCGTTGGTCTAGTGGTTGCAAGCGCCACTGCTGAACTCGAGGTCCTGGGTTCGATTTCCAGGTCGGGCAAAGTGTTATTGGGTTTTTCATCAAGAATTTCTCAGTAGCAGCCCGGAGTCTGCATTTGTGCCCGGTTGATGGCAACAGGCTCGCCCACTATGCGAAATGTGGATGCACTATAGGTACACCTCTGACTAACCCCTCGAGAATTACAAGCGTGATGTTACGTTAAGTTCATTTCATTTCATAAAGGTAATTATGCATTTTATGCCACGAAGAACTATCATTTAGTTTAGTTACGTAGTAGATTACTTTGTCTTATTTACTAAGTACCTAAAATTACTTATCGTAACTTTCAAACAAGTAAGTAAATCCTTTGTATTTCACGAGTTTTATAACTGACTTTGTATTACTTGAACAAGTTATTCTTAACACAATTCTAGAATTTACGAAACAAACAAACTTCTAAATTTTCCTATAATATCTGTAACTTTATTTATTTACTATATTTTATGTTATTACTGGAAAATTTACCCAGCCGGAGGTAATGTATGATTTCAGTAATATTACCTTAATTTTATAACTCATGAATTTGTATTTTAACTATAAGTCACCTTTATATAATTATGTGCCTTTGTTTTAAGCCTTTTGTTGGCTTTCAAACAATAATATACTCAACAAACTCTAGGGTGTATTCATAGTAATTATTTAACAATTTTTATGTAACATATTTTATAACAATAGCAGCGTTATTTAATACAGATCTTAATTATGTGAATAAATAACAGGGATGCAATTGAAAAAAAATAAACGAGCGAGCCTTACAGTAGTCGCATTTGATGGTGTAACATCGTACATCTCATCTTGGTAATAAGCAACATCAAAGGGGCGGGGCCTGGTCAAGGTCGTTTCTGACGGCCAACTCTAGCACCGCACGCGCTCATTGATCAAATCAAATAGCGCGCGCTTCCCCGGTTTTCCGTTACATACTTCCATCGGTTTTCACGAAATTTGATTGCAGGGAAGCGAGAAGAAAGATGTCACACATGAAATCTAAAATGGTACCAAAAAAGAAAAAATCCATCGCCCGGATAACATAAAATAAAACATTCCCAGCAACTTTTTACTAAACTGTTGGCCCTTTCAAAGAATAAGCTACGGCTCCACATCGGCGTGGCATGCTTAGTATTAGGTTGTCTATTGTCACCTGTGGAATATTGCCGTTAAGGCTATAGTCTCCTTAAACGCGGTCGGCCGCTTACAGTGTCACGCCGTACGCCGTGTCACGATGCTTACTATAGAAATGTACTGTTGTGGTCTCTTTCACACGTCGACTTCAGCGTCTTGTTGCGTTCAGACGTCGATCAGAACGTTTACGCTGAAGTCGGACGTCGCGTATGGCATAAAATAGGAGACCAAAGGCTTAATTTTATTTTAATGACGACGTGACATAACGCTACAGAGTCACAAAAAATATAAGAAAGCAACGAAAATGATTTGCACTAGAAAAACCGACTATGGCCAGTAATTTCTAAACTTACGTTGCGACCAAGACGTGAAGTTTTCCCTCATTTGAAAATGCTATTGCTTTTACCCCGAGTCCACACTCTCCAGCAGGCAAGACGAGGTGAAGCGAGCGCGATAGTGTGGCCGCCGCCACCGTCGCCTGTCACCTCGCCTCGGGCGTATTCCGCTTGGTGTCGGTTTTTTGACCGGAATCAAAGGGCGCGAGGCGAGCGCAGAAGACAGCGATCGTAGTTACTTCAATCACATCCATCTTTAGATAGACGTGGCGCAACTGAATAAACCGAGAGTGTGGATGGGTGGCACTCGTGTAGCCTCTGCTTGCCGCGGTTCGTGCAAGGACCTCTACGAGGCGCACTCGCGAGAGTGTGGACCCGGGGTTAGGTTTATTTTTTTTAAATTTCGAAGTATTATTTATTGCAGGTTCAACCATTTACAAATTTTTGAGGCCAGTACTTCTTCTAAAGAGTTTTCATAAATAAGTTTATATAGTTTGCTTTTTCCCTAGACTTTTTTGAGTAGTGTAGTATATTAATTTCAAAATTTTAGGATCATACATTTTTTATCGCAAATCCCGAGGACAGGAGGTGTTAAGAGGTAATTCGTACCTATAAAAAAAAATATGTAAAAAGGATATCATTATCAAACTCAAACTCAAAGCATTTATTTCAATTAAATCATTTACAGGCAATTTTGTAATAATTGTCAGTTACAAAATGGCTTTAGTGTTTTATCTAAACCTGGGACAAAATGACTCATTTTCTCTCCCTAGACAACCGGAACACCCTTTAAGTTACGCACCCCTTATCTCACAAAGATCATCTCTTTATACGAGTATTGCTCCAGACGGTGCCAAATCGCCATTTTCTTGCCAAAATGTCGCACATATTTTGCTTCCTGGTAAAAGAGTGGTGAATTTCCATATTCATAGCTAAATCTAATAAGCAGAGATGATGTTATTAGGTAAGTATAATCTAATAATTCTTTACTGTCTATTATTGTCCGAACTGTCAGTTAGGAAGGCTACATGAAGCAACTGGTAAAATTATAATTATTGTCCTTTTTCATGAACTATGATTTATTAAATGGCTAAAATTGTATCAATAAATAAATTACTCCACTGTTTTCTGTAGATAACGACGAGCCTAAAAATTACTTTTCATTCTCAATTCATCGATGAATAGAAAATAAATATTTAATAATATTTATAATTCATAATAATATTATTTTAATATCAAACGCCTTTGATTCCTGCTCTGAAACCGCCAAAACACTCACAGATTACCTCAAACGATGCTAAATTTTCTCCTCTGCTTACTAACTTCTGTAGCGAGGCGCAATAATACCACTCCCATATATTCTGTATCAGTACAGAGATGAAATCCATAGCTCTGCTCAACTGTAACTCATTTCCAATCGGTAGTAAAAAGCGAGCCATGCTTGGAGTATGTGAAGGGAGGAAAAGAAAGGTTGTGTAAACATTTGGGTGGAAATGTGAATTAAAGATGACTTTAAAATTGTTACAGAGAATTTAGGTTCAAGATTCTTTGAAATATTTAAAAAAAAATAAGAGAAAACGCGGTTTCCTATTTTAATTTTAGAAAGAAAAAAAAACGTCATAAAACAAAACAGGCAGTGGTAGATTTTGTAGACATTTTATCGTTACAAAACATTATCGTTACAAACTAATATCATTAACCAGGGAGAAAGCAAAGGCATGCGTTAGTATGAAATAAAATAAATAATAAATTGAAAATTTCACATTATTTACTTACTTGTGATTAAGTGTTGAATATGGACTTGCAACACTAATGTCAATTTGAGCTAGGTTTTTCTCGTGCCTGCAGTGACAATAACAGTAATAAAATTCAGAAGTGATTACCCAATTCCCAATCCATATTTTTTTTTTCCATTTATTGGGTAAATTGAATTATTTTAACTGAGCACAAGAACAAGACAAGATACTCCATTCCACGTTAACACAGTCTAAACAGCACCGCTCACTGGGGGTGCATAAAATAATACTCTTACAATGAAAAGAAAACTGTTCGGATAAATCGAAGGAAAGCAATGAATTTTTATGTATCCATTCGTAATACAAGAGATTTATAGTGGGTGTGCTTGCTCCTGTTCCATCACCACTTGTGTGTTGTATTTGTTTTTTGAATTATCCTTTTTGGGGGTTGGTACAAAATGTAGAGACAAAACTCACAGTCTATAACTAACCGGTAGGAAAATTATTAAAAAAATGGTTGTCTTGTATAAGCAATAGCATGCACTTATTAGACTTTTAGTTTCTTATTTTCGGCTTGTTCCCTGATGGGTTAGGCAGAGGTATACCTCTACCTAGTAAGTACACCCACGTTTCGCCAGTTATGTTTAAGTCCCATGTAATAGGGGGCGAGCCTGTTGCCATCAACCGCGCGCAAATCCAGACTCCGGGCTGCTATTGAGAAATTCCAGATAGAAAAACCCAATAAAACTTAGCTCGACCTGGGAGTCGAACCCAGGACCTCTAGCTCAGCAGTAGTGCATGCAACTACTAGACCATATTAAATAACTACTCTATATTGAGGTGTATCACAGTAGTTTGCAAGAATAACCAGTAAATTCGGCGTTTGAGCTTCGCTAGCAAACTTGCCGACAAGCATATTATTAACGCAACATCAAACTCAAACTCAAACTCAAATCATTTATTTCAATTAAACCATTACAGGCACTTTTGAATTGTCAAGGAATCGGTCAGTCAAAAATATGAAGCTAGTTGCCCATTCCAAAGCGTAGTAGGTACCTATGGAGAAGAACGGGCAAGAAACTCCACGGACACTCTTTTAAATAAAATAAATTGTTACAAAGTATTGGTTACATCATTCATGTTGAAATTACATGTGAGAACAATGTAGAAAGACGTGCACGTTAGAAGCGTCCGTAATACAAAGATAAAAACAAAGAACAATTATTCAAATATTAAAAATCAGCCATGGCCGCTAAGAGTTGACCAGTCCCAACTGACGGCGCCCGTTCACGAACATGACGTATGGATCAGCACCATTCAGCTCAACCATTTTGAAGGGAGCTAAATGATCCAACACACGCGCCACCATCAGCGAGACATTTGAGTGAGCATGACTTACTCACAGCCGCCAGGGCACATTCAAGTCAATAAAAAAAAGTATTACCCGGTAAATGGTAGCTCTTTAGTACATAGTACTCACACCTGTGCTCTGGAATTATATAATACAAAGGAGATTGACTTTATACAATGCAAAGATGGTCTTAAAATCTTCAGCAACATGAATCTTTCATACATCTCGTGCAAACAAAGATAAGAGATAAGATATTTTACATCTTACAGCTCATTCACACGGTACCCGTAAGTAAGTAAGTAAATTTTATTTGTTTAAACATGGTGTACATGATACATTTACATGCAGGATAATAATGGGATACAGAAAAGTTCTAACATGTTCAACCGCATATCGTGGCGTACAAATTGGTAGGAAGAGATGGTGCATAAACCGTGATAATATTCATCAAAATTACATTTCATCATTATTCATTAAAGATTAGGTACCGGTCAACTGCCCTAACTTCGCCAGGCGTCCTATGTTTGCCTATAATGAAAAAGATGCAATATCTTTTTGATTTTACTTGTATGGCTATCGAAACTTTGAGTTTTCATAAAGAGCTTTAAGTTTGGATTGCCATACAAATAAAATGAAAAAGATATTACATCTTTTTCGTTATAGGCAAACATAGGACGCCAGGCGAAGTTAAGGTAGTTGACGGTATACAATTCAATAAGCATATTTTTTAGATACAATTCAATGTCAAAGTAGTCATTAAATAAATTGGTCAGTAAAAATATGAATAACTAACATTAAAAAAATTCAATTCCAATTTAAAAAAAAATACAATAGATTACAATAACATGTCAAAAATACAACATTGTCATCTCAAAAGCGCAGAAAACCGTCAATGACGATTCGTAAAAAGTACGATACGTGATGATGGATGCACGTTCAAATTGCATATGGAAACGAGTTTTTCCGCGATTCGTCAAAATATCAGAATAGATGTTCACACTTGATCCGTGATTCAGAGTTCAGTCTTGGACGAGCGGTTCAGTGGATCAGTCACAAAAAAATCACGATTCATGTTTTTTGACGAACGTGATCGAACGTGTCCGTTATTTTTCACGATTCGTGATGCGTGTGAACGGGCATTTAAAAAACATTGCCGGCGTTAAAAAAAACGCATCGTAAAAAAGTCGATTCATCATAAAACACGAGTTGTCCTCGTATGAACGAGCCCTAACTAGAAGTACAGGCAATATACCTACCTACATCTAGACAAAACTAATGAAGACCACAAAACAAAACAAAAGAAAACAACCTCAAGAAGACAATAAAGTTACCTGACATAAAAATGTCTTATTTTGTCGAGCCGTATCTCCCGAAACTCAACTAAGAACTAGTAATCCTGCTCTGAACAATAAAATAGGATACATTATTCAATTCTTTGGACCCCAATTTACCAAAGAACAGTTCTGCAAGGTCCCTAAAAAGAGCTTGAAGCAAAAAATGTTGTCCCTCTTGTATTGTTAAGAGCCAAACGTTTAATCTAATCTCATCTAAACTAAGAGGCTGGAGAAGGGCTTGTAATAGGAGTGGAAACTTACGGGCCGATATTAGGGACGTGCCTTAGAAGAGAAGCAATATGCTGGTTTGCAGGTTTGCGTGTTGTAGTAAGGAGGTTAAAATTACGTTGTTTAAGGCTTACTGCCAGACCTTCTACACAAGCAGCCTGTGGACCGGCTACACGCAGAAAACAATGGACGCCCCTGAGGGTCCAATACAAAAACAGCTTCAGAATGCTTATGGAGCTCCCGCGCTTTTGTAGTGCATCTGGCATGTTCGCGCAGGCGCATGTTCATGAGTTCCACGCAATGGTGAGGAGAAAGACGGCGTTGGTATTGGAGAAAACGCGGACAAGCCCCAATAGCATTCTGAAGATGTTAGTAGACCAAATTTGACTCACCGATAATGAATCACTTCATGCAGCTGTAGGTTAGGCAGAAGTGATTCATTAGTCATTACAACCAGTGAAATGTGATACATTCACATTTATGAATGTAAATATTGTTTCTTCTGTGAGCTTAGTACCTACTTATAACAACAGACTACCATAGCTTTTAAGTTTTTGTTTATAACTAACTAACTAACGATAAATGGATAATTGTTGTCTTTAAAAAAAAAAAATATTTAAGGTGGATCTGCAGTGAAATTCAAATTTTATTACGTTTTTTGCAACATGCAGCTATCTAATTACGTAACATATTTTCGTAAACGATTACAACTAATCTGTTTAATTTTGACAGTTCAACAACATTCATTGCGTTATTTACGTTGTTCAGCGGTTTTTTTTTTCGAACTTATGAAGCAATGGATTAGCAATCTGTTTCAAAACGATTCAGATTCTGATTGAACGTGTTGTCACAATTAGGATACTGGTCAGTGCCAAGTTGTATCTTGACCAAAATATGATTCGCGACTATATCAAATTATAATAATGTTTAGAGGCATGAGGAACAGGGTGTAAAGTTCACTCGTCCTTTTTAGAAAATGGAGGATCCTTCAACCAGAGGGGTGTCGTGTCTGGCTGGCAACTGCCCAACGATTGATGTCGGGAATGTTATACAACCTTAGTTTTTGTTTACCCTAAACCTCTTAAGGGGTCATTGTACTCATCATTATGAATAACCATCACTATGGGACCAACGCTGATATCGCTTAAAAAAAAGAAAGTTGTTCATAATGATGAGTACAATGACCCCTTAAGAGGTTTAGGGTAAACAAAAACTAAGGTTGTATATGGTGTTCGCGCGGTAAACTCTAATTGCGCGATGCAGGATTTGTGTGACGTCAGGATTTTGTGTAATGTCAGGTCTTTGATGCGTAGTTCGCATGTGGCGATGTAGATGCCGCCATATATGTATTTACAGAATTTTAATCATTAGAATAAATAATTATTAATAATTAAATACATCTCTCTAAGTTAAATTAAATTTGTTCTCAAACTCTTTTATGAAATCATGAGATTTCATTAAAAAAGTCATTCAATGGAACAAATCTAATACCTTAGTCTATGCTTGAAAAAAAATTAAATTCCATAATTTCAATTATTCCCACTCATTATCATATTAGAGATCGCATTTCCAAGTTATATTTACTGTTACCACGTCTGGAACCTGACATGCTCTGAATTTGAGGATCAACTGGATTTTTAAAAATCTTAATTGGCTAGTTTATGGTTGAAAATAGTCTAGGCCAAGTTTTTCCGCTTACAGTTTACCAGTTTTGAACTAAATAAGTACACATACATAGCTTTCTATGAGATCTACGCTGGACAAAATACTTAGTAGGTGTTTGCTTCTTTACCGAACCGATAAGTCTCATTTTCATAAGTTTTTCTTTCCTACGGGCCCGCCCAAACCATAATCCCGTATGACCCCAGCATAGATCCCCAGGTGAGTGTTAAGCGAATGAGGTTCCCGAGTTAAGTGTAACGGACAGACGGACAAATGGTTCGCGTCTGCGGCCCTCCCCTTAATTTCCGACCATGCCATCTTTTTCTCTGTATTTTCTTGTTTTCTATTAATGTTTAAGCGTTTGTAAGAGTTTTTCGGCCTTCGTACTTTAGCATCGGCCTTCGGCTTCTGAGAGCTCATGTTATTGGAAATTGTAAGCCTGTTAGAAGGATGATACTTGAAAGCGTATTTTATGGTTGTGACCTTCGAAATCAAAAGGACTCGTATTTGTGAGAGGAAATATTTGTGTAATCTTTTACTGTTAAATATTTTTCTATTAACTTTACTAGTAAGAGATTTTAATAACAGGTATTGCAATGCCTTGAAGTTGTCCCCCTTGTGAGTCCTTTCAGTCAACGATGGACAAACAAAACTAAATTTATCGACTTTTTTCTTTTGATAGGTAGATCTTTTGTGGTCAATGTATTTCGTTAATTTTAGCTAAGATTACACGAGAACTTGATTAGCACACACAACACACTAATCAACACAGATCCGCTGCATGTATGTTCTCTTGTGTTGCCACGTGGTGACAACCAGCCAGTCAAATTGGTAGTGTGGCCGGGCTAGGCTGACTGTCCATGTTAATTCCGACTTTTTTGTTTCGGAAATTGTAGTAGCTCCTACGCGTACTGACAAATAGATTCTTCCACCTAACCTTGCAGCCACCTTCTGTAACCCACTTAATTTTACTCCACGTATAAACATTAGCTGAGTCCATGCGATCTCGGAGTGGGTACATTTATCTTCCCAGCCGGTAGGCCTACGGGCTTAATTTCTATACATCGTAAGAGGGATGGCCCTAATGTAGGAGCCTTATCGTTTCTTTTGTGTGTTTCGCTTTGCAGTAACTGGTGGGCACACGCAACCACCACTGACTGATAAAGGTTGGTTCCGATAAGGCGACTGGTCGCGTTGTGTTTATTGTTTCATCGGTCAACCTTTTTATTCTGCAAATTTTGTTATCTAAATTGTTAAGGTTCTTAAATGTGTAGCTTGTTATTTTTATACCAAGCAGAAATGATAAAATTCAAGAGTTTTTTTTTGCGACATCTTATTCTTCAGGCCTTGCTTTTTCTAGGTTTTAGTCCGTACGTCTTTCTTAACAATCAGTTCAGACTGGTTCAAACATATCTACTTATGAAATATATACGTTTTTAGGGTTCCGTACCTCAAAAAGAAAAAACGGCACCCTTATAGAATCACTCGTGTGTATGGGTGGCTAGCTGTCTGTCTATCTGTTTGTCCGTTCGTCTGTCACAGCCAAGTTTCTCCGAATCTAATGGACTAATTAAGTTAAGTATGTATTTTTGTAATCAAAACACGAACATGTAACGTAAATAAATAAATGAATGATAAAGAATACGGGGGTCACTTTTGGGGGGCAATACTTAGGAGAAAAAAGTTTTCAAACTGTACCGTGAGACATATCAAGGGCTTATTGCGAGGATCTCAAATATATATTTTTAATAATTTTAAAATGATTACTTTTAAAGTTATCTTATTTCCGAAACTACGGATCCAAAAAAAAAAAAGAAGGATTACAAGAAAATCTATAAGAAGTCTATGTTCTTAAAATAACATGGTAAATCTCTCAATATTGTGCGTACAAACTTCAATTTTTTTCAGTTGGAATGTATGGGACAACATGTTTTTGAACTACAATGTTAAGTTTGTTCTTGCGATAAATTCATTCCAACTACGGAACCCTTCATTGTGCGTCGTAGATTGCAGTGATAGCCTAGTGATGTGACCGTTGGATTGCCAAGTCATAGGTCTCGAGTTCGAACCCAAGGCACGCACCTCTGACTTTTCGGATTCATGTGCGTATTGTATAATTACCACTTGCTTCAAAAACGGTGAAGGAAAACATCGTGAGGAAACTGGCATGCCTGAGAGATATTTCTCGACGGCATGTGAAGCTAATTCAGAGGCCTATTATGGGCGGCTTTAAAACTCTGACACCAGATTAGTCACTAACCACACGAAAAAAAGAAGATTGTGCGTAGTCCCACACGCACTTGGCTGGTATTTTTTTTCGTCTATTGGATTGAAGAAAAAAGAACGTAATAGTTTTTCATTAAGAATCTATCTCTTATTTACATCCCAAAAGAATTTGTGGTTACATAAGTGATGCATTTATTTCCAACACTCTATTCCTGCATATATCAACATCAACCAGGTGATGGCTACTAATCGGCAGGATGACAGCTCACATTACCATGTAAATACATGAATCTATTAGCGTAATGCTGTCAGCTCCAATTTCCATTAATTATGATACACACCGGGACATACTTTCGTGTAATTATTGTGTTAGCTGAATGAGTTGTTGAAATAGAAATTGATAAACTGATGACCTTATGTAAGTTATTGGTTTAGTGAACGTAGAAGGTACAAAAAATTAACACAATTGTCAGACACACAAAACGCGATGTTCGCGTCAAGATGCCTCTTATCTGCCGGGGTCGCGGGTTTGTCTGAAAGGGATATCGCGACCTCGGCACACAGGCAACGGAAGGAACACGGGTGGGTTTTAGTCAGTAAAAGTCTGACACGCCCTCCCGCTCCACCCAGAGCGGGAGAAGTTATTTGATAATTTCCCATCCAAAAAAAAAAAAAAAAAAAAAAAAGATGCCTCTTATAATTACTTAGGTTTTTAACCAAACTTTTGAAGCAATGATAATTTCTGTCGATTTGCAATAATTATATTGTTCTGTATAAATTATAGTTAGTCTCAGTGAAGATTCTAGCATTGAACTGCATATTTGGTCCCGGTTGACAATAAATGAGAAATTCGTGTTGGACATTGTTATATTCCGATTTTTTTCAGTGTTGTCGATCACTGTCAGGCTCTTTATATATACACGTTTTTCTTGCCGTGAAAAACTACGGTTTATTCGCCGTGTAGGCACGGTTGTCAGTGTTGTATGGATCACTATAGAAACTTATTGACAGTTTTTTCTACGGCACGGTTTATACGCTGCTAATCAAATCAAATCAAATAAAGAATTACTTTAAAAGTAAATCATGCTATTGATAAATTATTGATACTGTTCAAACCAAGCCGCGTATCAAAACATAATAACAAACCTCACTTTTAAATTGACCACGAAGCTCATTATAAAATAAAAGTCGTATCTTAAAATCGTGCTCTAAAGACCAGCCTCCGAACATACCCGGGGGTGACGCGGCCTCCGTCGGTTTCGCGCGGGCTAAGTAAACTTCCGCCGGTGCCTACATCCGGCGGATGTGAATTCTCCCACTTGCCGGTAACGGAGAGAACATCCGCAATTATTTTGTATATCGTTTTATACCATTCTACCATTCTCTTTGATATCCGAATTGTGTTGTAATTGAAAATACTTTTTTTTTGTTTTTTGATTGTTTGCAGCGGTGGTCAACTGGTCATTAGGGGTATTGCGATCATTTGACTTCGAAATTGGTTCTGTTCTGCAAATATGCATGAAGCAAACTGGGTTTTATTTTATAATGATGCATAAAATACCTACGTGTAACTTTTTACAGATTCCAGTCAGATCATTTAACACATTGAAGAAAATAGCAGCTATGGATGCTAAAATCTGTGTTATGATTTGTTTTTTTTTTAACTACATGTGGATACTCTTAGCTTTCATCTCACCTGATGGTAAGTGATGATCAGGCCGAAGGTGGAAGCGAGCTTCACGCGGAATTCTCAACCACAGAGGAACTGGCTATCTTACCTCTAATTGCCGAAACACGACAATGCTGTTGACATGACAACATTGTTGTTATGATGATGGTAGGGTGGTAGGGCTTGTTCTTAGTCCGCCTGTCTAGCAGGCGGACTAAGAACAAGCCCTACCACTAATCAAACCGAGCAGAAAATTTAGCCCCCGCTGGGAATTGAACCCAGGAACTGTGGGTCTGAGACAGGTGGTCTTACCACTAGACCATAAAGGCTTCATCACGTTAACTAGGAAAGAAGATGAAAGATAAAGCTTTTTGACAATAACTGAGTGTGGCCCCATGAACTTGGGTTGTACTGCAGAAAATAATCATTTGGGACTGAAGATCATCAAATTTAATGACGCCTTCTATTGAACGTATTATATCCAACACCAAACTCCATTAAAAACTGTTCAATCCTGTGTGTAGGTACGAATAATGTTTGTAGGAGCGCACACGGTGACCCGTAAACGCTTCGGCCGAACGCAATGGAACTTAATTCGGCCGGTCATCGGGTCCAATAACTGTCGCTCGGTTTCCACGCGATTTGTTCGCTTAGACCATAGAGTAATAACATTGTGTAGAAGCGACACCAATTCTTCTGTAAATTCAATTATTGTTACAAAATTAATAGTGCCGTGTTTTCCTATACCTAAATAAGATATATGCGAGATCTATAATTATTACAAAGATTCTGGGTTATTGCTGTGTATGTATTTAATTGGTAAGCCTAAAATAAATAAATGTTACGTCGGGGAAATTAACTGTTAAAAATGCAAATTTGCCTACCAACTTAAATTGTTCGTATGTTCAAATAAATAAATAGAAATCTTTATTGCACAAAAATTATTACAAAGGGTTTACATTGGCCCCAAACTAGGCAAGCCTGTATCTTGGGCACCAATATGGAGGGTTTACCATTTAAACATTTATCTTAAAAACATGTTTGGTTAATAAGAGTAAAAAAGATTTTCTTTAAATTACCAAACAATAAATAAATTTGCCAAACCAATCAACCTTGCTCAATTCAACTACAGTTGCCGATATGCAGTGAGGGTAGGTACTTATATAGTTCGGTATGTCCTACAACCACCTAGGGATGTGATTAAATAATCGATTATGGAAAAAATCTATTAAAAATCGAGTTTTTTCCCCAAAATTATCGATTTCAATAAGTGATTTTTATATTACGAAAAATCGATTAATATTCGATTTTTGGTTTTAGCGATGCCGATTTTTTTTTCATCCGCAATCCCCCGAAATTACTTCGGACTGCAGAGCTAGAATTACTATTAGGCCCATCACTATCTGTGCCTCTACATGGCAGTCCTTGTGTGCTTTGAAAACAGTAAGTTATTTAGTTGTTTCTAATTAACAATGTCAATGACCAAAAGGCCGACGAGTAGCCTGCTGGCGTCAACATTTTAGTATTGACAATAAATCTGGCAAAGCTCAGTGTATTGCCCTAAAATATTGAAAACGTGTAGTAATACTACCAATTTAAAACAGCACATGGAAAGGAAACATTGGTGTCATCAGTAATATTGAAAATAACCACGTAAGTACCTACCTACAATTTGTGTTTAGTTAAAATATATATCAAAAATGTATTTAGTTAATATTTCTCGAGAATTCGTCCAATTTCCATACATTCAAACAGTCATCAGACATGCTGTAACGTCATCAAAGTCAAAAGATACAATTCTTTACATAAGTACTCTGTGGTAAAAAGACAGCTTTGAGCGTTCTATCGGGACTTCGGAATAATAGATATTCAGATAAGAACTTTTGTAGGTTATATTTTTGTCACTAATAATGCGTAAGAAAGCTGTTATTAATATAGTTTTTATTCTTTAATATAATTAGAAAAAAAACGATTATTTTATAAATAAAAATCGATTATTTATTAATCGATTTATCATGCTACGAAAAACAATCGATTAATTAATAATCGATTTTTTATGTAGAATGTCACATCCCTACAACCACCCTGACTGTGACGAATGTATAGACAAAACTTTTTTAAAATTCGTTCAGCCCTGAAGTGTCGCTTCTACCTCCACATTTTTATTCTATGTTTAGACCCCGTAGCCGCACGGCGGGTTACAACAAATAGCTGGATTTTATTTTAGAAAATTGTTTTAACCCTTTTGTGCCAAGTAATGCGGTAGCTTTTTCGTGCATTAAAATTCTCTACGGGTGATTATTTAGTTTGTTCGGCAAACCATTGCCAGTCAGTTTAAATGGTTAAACTGACTGGCAATGGTTTGCCGAACAAACTAAGAATTGTAAATAAACAGAGTAAACTGGCTAATCTTTTTATCAGGCTAGGAGCAACCATCTCTCAGAGGGGAAGCCTGAATCCCAGCGTTGGAAACGTTGTAGGGTCATTATGTGAGGTGTTGACACGAGAGAAAAATATTGCTCTACAGTAGATTTAGCCGCAGCTTACCTCGCGTAGAATTCGTAAAATCTTATAAGTCAACGGTTGGACAATCCCACACATCAAAAATACACTAAAGTGGAAACTATGCAGATTATACCAAATACCTACAATCACTAAACTATTTGCCAAACTTGGCGATTTGGCTATCTTCGTATGAACTGTGTCAAACAAAAACTGCGTTGCACAATATTCTGTGAACCCGTTTTAATTTCAGCACAGAACATATTTTACAACTTTCATGCACAATTTTAATAGAATCAAATTCGAGCACTTTGGTGCTTCGAATATTGTAACTAGATTAAGCTTATTTGTTGGTGCACTCCGGTTACTAACTGATACAAAGTACTTTTGCAAATATAGGTTTAACCACAGGTTTATTTTATAACTTGGGAACACGGTTGTTTAACCGTTAATTTATTTAGCTGGAGCCTAATTACTAAATATTGGCCCTGCTTAGCTCGATCACGGGTAGTTAGTCCCTTTGCAAATACCTAGTGTTGACTAGTTAATATTCTTATCATATTGTCATGGTGATGTATCATGGTTTGGCTTGTGTCGATACAAGAAAATAAATCTTTCGGACAATCTCATATCTACCGATAATTGGTAAATGAGAATAGGCTAATTTCAGAATTCTAATCAGTCTAAATCTGTCAAAAACACCTCTAATTTTTATATATATTATTTTGAATCAACATTTATTGTCACTGAGATAAATTAGGACTTCATTTTGAACGTTTTTAATTACGGGAACTGGCCTTCAGGGGCCATACTATGATGTGATTGTGAAAAAGGGATAATGCTATTCGTCCTGTATAGCTCCATCTCTCTCTGACACTGGAACAGTTATGGCTTTAACACGTCATAGAACTAGTACAAGTTTCTTTGGAAAACCAAAAGGCGCCGCCTTTTCGACACGCTGAATACCATGTAGGAGTACTGAAACAAATTAGAATACACCAATAGAACCCAGGAATAGGTACACAAGTTTTGAATTCCAACCTATATATAATTTGGTCCTATCAGAACCGGGTATGTTTCCGCGTGATTTGCGCCGCCAGACCCGGATAACCGCAAGCCCGGTTGAAACGAATAGCCTAACTTTAGTCGCTCCATTTTATTTTGGAATTCAGTGTTTTAGAGTTCCTTTATACTGCTTTCTGGATCAATTAATTACGAGAATACGCACCATAAAATTTAACGATGTTTTTAAATTGGCATGAATGGTACAGTGGTGTTTTGATTTGGTCCTTAGGCTCGTGGGTTCTTTTTCCGCTTCGCGAATTCTGATTATACATTTAAATTATTATGGACCAATTTTCGTATGATTAAAGACATGTTATGGATGGAAATAAATAGCATTAAGTGTAAAGCGCGTGTGTTGTGTGCTGTAGTATTTTTTTTTAAAGTCTTGTCTAAGGATATCCTTGGCCGTACTCATGGCGCCGCGGCAGTTGGCGGCGAGTTTTGATACCGCGGCGGTGAAATAGGTTACCTACCGCTGCAGCACCAAGTAAACGCTCTTAAACAACATTTAACAAACAACCCAGTTCTGAAAATCAGCACCGGGCTAACGTAAATCCATACCAAGAACTTTCAATACCAACAAGAACGGATTACATAAAAATATTATTTTTTCACCGAACTCAAAAAATGAGTTGTATAACTACTAGCTAAGTGTATCATTAAACATTAGCCGACTACCCTCACTTAAACCAGCTTCTAGTTTATTAAAGGAGTTACAAAAAGAGTTCTTTTTTTCATGTCTCAAGTATAAAAGACGCCAGTTTTTACATCTAGGAAGTAATTATCTCTCTGAAGTTGTAAGGAATCAGGAGTGGCGGAGTTGGGACGCGTATTTTTGAACTCTATTCACGTAAGGTGTTTGATATGTAACATCATCTTTCCTCTCGCTGTCCTGCAAATCTTTTCTCTCACTTTCCTGCAATCTGTGGGAGTGATTTCGTGAAAAGGGACGGAAGTGTGTAACAGGAAGCCGGGGAAGCGTGCGCTATTTGATTTAACCACAGCGAGCGCATGCGGTGCGGTGAGTTGGAATATACAACGGAGAATTCGTCAATATACAGACATTACCACGGTATAATTATAGCTTCCTGGCTTCGTTGTGAGTAAACCTAACTAGTACCATTCAACAAGCAAATAAAACTGACCTAATCTCGCAGTGATGTAATAATGATTTCATTTTGATAATTTTCACTCGCATAACCTTAAAAATTTATCACAATAATTAATGTATCGAATTCACACACTCATTCGACCAAAAAAACACTTGATTACGATAACACAATGTGTGTAGACCACACACAAATACGATAACATAACTCATTCCACTTGAAACAATAACTACACCATAATAACTTTTTGTTTACACAAGAGATTCGACTTGACTTATGATTCTGATGCTGTACGATTTTTGTGATTTCGCGAGACTTGTAAAAAAAATATGATAAAGCGTCTACTTGTCAGCCAATTACCTATGCAATAAGATACTGCAATCGCCAATGCACCTGCAAGCCTTGTTGAAATAGTAAATTTCTCTTTATTTACAAATTAATGTTCATTGGAACGTCCAAGGAGTAATGCTCGCTTATGGCTAATAAGAATTTGTACAGCTATTAAATATAGTATCCGAAATTTATTGAATCCAGTATTTATATTTGCAGTAAAAAAATCAGCACATTTAAACTCTACAACATCTCAGCGCTCACCATCTTCAAACTTTGCAAACTCGCGTCTCTGTTCGACCGGAAGGAGGGTGATCATTTGACCAACTTTTTTCATTATCTCTCGGAACTCGAATACTTTTATAGTATATAGTATATATAGTATTTCGTTTTAGTTGTGATTTTCTTTTCCACTCCTGTTATTTTTTCTTCTTGTTAACTATAGTCGTTAGCTTTTACCGGGCCATTCGGTTCTTTATGCTAGTACAAATGAGCTAACTTTATGGGTTAATGTTGAGTTGCTTGAATACTGATTAGTCTGTGGATTGTTTAGTGAGAATTGGGTTTTATTGGAGTTGACAGGTCCCATGAGAGGAGCGACAGCGGGAGCGGTTTCGTTTGGGTTTCTGTTCTGCAGTAACAATAGGTTTGTCTTATTTATAATGAGTAGGGATTGACGGCTCAGACCGATGACATTTTACAAGTATCCTTAACTTTTATTGTAGCAGTTTAAATTCAATGTCATCTTTGATCTCTGATGATAGTAAGCGAACCAAAGTATCACCGCTGTGAAAGTTGTTTTTTTCTTTAGAAAACACATTTGCTATTAGTACTCTACGAAGACCTTGCTGGACAGTATGCCTTTTATGAACTTTTTTAGTACCTACATCACTTTTTATTGCTGTTGCTACCTCAATGCTATCCGCTTCCGCTCTGCTTGTTATGAGACACAAGCTTTATTAAAATACCTAATAATGAGCGATGTTTATCATGTCTAGACTAGTATTAGGTATATTGTGGTTACTTTTTCATGTGATGTTCTTACGTAACTAAATGAGGTAGGTACCAATTTGTAGAATGACTCATTTATTAAATCTTACCATGACCTCGGTATTATGGCTTACTATCCAACTTAATGTTGCTGAAAATTATCAAATTTCGGCTAAATAACGGCTAAGACGAAAAAACTAGTAGTCAATCTGTCTAACATTTTTCCAACTATGTCGAGGTCGGCTTCCAGTCTGACCGGATGCCAGTATTTTACACCTATCTGACCTCCACAACACCGTTACTGGGTAACACGATACCCCTTGGTAAGACTGGTTGTCAGACTTTCGGGCTTCTGACGACCCGTAACCACTGTCAAAGATCCATGAATAACAGCCGGGACCAACGACTTTACTTGCTTTCCGAGCCACGGAGGAGTCTCGGTATGTAATGATGGACCAACCCCGGCAAGCGTAGCTTAACCTGATGGATCGACCCGTGCGGCTGTTATTACTTAGCAACGGGCTCCTCTAGTAAAAAAACGAGTAGTAGTAGCAGGAAATGCTTTTTTCGGGTGCCTACAGTTCTTCTTTACTTGCCCGCCCAAGACAGAGGGAATCCGTAAGAATTGTTTCCGAAAGAATATAATTTCATAAATTTGGTACACTTCTCAATGCAAACCCGAAAAAAGAACCTTGATTCTTCAGACTTCTAAGAATCCTTGTAACAAAACAACAATACTAATAATTATCACAGAACAGAGCAACACAAAACACTACAACTGAATCCCCACAAACCATAGAGCTAGGTGGAGCAATATTGCTCCGCTTTGTAGCCCGGCTGTTCTTTCCGGTGCACGGAGCCGCCCGGAAGTTTACTTAAAAGAGGTGGAGGGCGCTCAGAAATATCGGCAGCGGTATTCTGAGGAACGATAAGTTTTTTGTTGAATGTGGAGATATGTGGGCCTGAAGTTATTGTTGGTTTTAGTGGGCATTTTGTATTGTTGATAGATAATGGGACCAGTTGGACTTTTTTACTTTTTGGGTCGGTTATTCAGGGATTGCAAGTACTGTTTAATTGTGACTTATGCCCATTTTCCCCGACACCTAAGTGACACCTAAATAAATCGAAAATAAAAGTGCACTGTTGGATTTTCAACTCTCAGCGCTGAGCCTAGCGTTGAAAATCGAACAGTGCACTTTTATTTACGTATTCATTTAGATTTCACTTAGTGTTGGTGAAAACGGGCACAACTGTTTTGTTTGTCCTTAAAACGTTTCTACTAAACTCACATTTATTTTTCTGTGTGTCTTAGAGTTTGCTTTTAATAAGAGGATGGACAGCAACATCATCATGGTCCCGTCGTCCAAATTCATTTAACAAGTTTTGTATTTTTTATAATTATTAGATGTAAGTTCTAAATTCAATACCTAATCATATTTTATCTGTATTTGTATCGAAACTTTAATTCATTACTTGCAATACAAATTTATAGATTTGAGTGAAAAAATCTATGGTAACACCACTGATTCGAGCCAGGGTCGGTGAAACAGGCTTTCAAAGCGGCTCCCGGTTCATTTATTTAATTTCATGTAAAATACGGAATTACGCATCAAATATTGTTGAAGTACTTCAAGTCACGGTTAATTGTGTATGTCTCATACAATAAATCACGATATCGATGTGAATGCATAAAGTTTTTTTCATTTGCCACCGTGTTCACATTTGAACATTCCGGTTGCGAATCGAACCCGCCAGTCGGAGTGAACATCCACTCTGTTCAGTAAACAGCCCGCGGCCGAATCGGTGCCAGCTCGCCATGACTGTCAAACCCCGCTGGCACCGAAATTGACACGCATAGTGTCGCCTTTTCGGTGCCAGCGGGCCTAGACGGTTGGGACGCGTGGTGTCTCCGAATTGTCGACACTGGTCCTTTACTGGTGAGGAGCTTCATAGTCAGCAGTAGACGTGTGTGAACTGCTTTGTCAGTTTCTTCATCATCACGTAAAGTAGTAGTTTACTCTAAGGTCTGGAGGTGAACTCCAGGGTCCAAAGTAATATGTTAACAAACTGCTAGATAATGACGTTAAATGCATGATTTTATAAATGCTATATTGCTAAAAGATCGTCTCCGTCTCGTTCCCCAGAATATCTCTATTCTCAACAGTCCCAGAAACGTCACGGATGTAGTGGCACCGTGCCGCGGGCCAGTGACGTCACGCGAACACGTCGAAACTTGTTACGTGACGGAACTGAACGTAAAGTGCCTGAGTGGGCAGGACGATTCGATTTTCAAAAGTGGGTATAGTCCTCCTGGTTCGTAGCCTATTCAATTTTATGATATCAAATCTCTTGTGCGGTTATGTGGTTTGTTTTTTTATCAGTCCTAAGAGTTACCTTACATTATTCTTTACAGCAGAAAAGTACCTAAGGAAGGTACCTAGTTCATTTTTATTAACCACTAAGCTATGGGGCTGATACTTAACTTAGTTTATCTTAAGAGCGTTTATTCTCAAAGTGAGCAATGTCGCAAATATAATATGTCAAATATTTCGCTGTTTTGATTAATTTGGCATTATAACTGTATGGAAATATGAAATGTTGCTAACTAGCGAACAAAAATATTAATAATGAATTGCAATTATAACAATGAATTTGATTTTGTAACCGTTTTAGGTGTAAAAAGAAATTTGGAAAGTTTCCAAATACTTTTTTTACATCTAAAACTAAATATTCGGTGTTACGATATGAATTATGGCAATTCATTATTCATTTCTAGCTAGTTAGCCACATTTCATATTTCCATACAGTATTATTGCCAAATTAATCAAAACAGGTAAATATTTGATAGCTATTTGGGACGTTGGCAACTTTTAGGATAAGCCCTCATAACCATGAAGAAAGAGAGACAAAAATAATTTGAAATCAATAAGCACTGAGCAAGCGCATGCTCTTTCAATCTTTATAGGAAGAGGCTTTTGCTCGGTCCAAACAAAAACAACTACAGGCACATATAATACAATACAAGAAGAACTAAAACGTCAGTTTTAAATTCACATGAACTTACAAGAGACAATTATTTGACAGCCAATAAACTTTTTCAACTGGAACATAAACAGGCAAGACATCTTAAACTCCTCAAGCCAACATTTAATTGCCTTATCATAAACATGTTTATTCATGGATGCACAAGTACGTTTACTCAAGCATGTCCCAGTTTACTTACCGCTGCTCCATTCAACATACTCACGGAAAACCACAGCTGAACATAACTTAAAGGAAACTTATCCGCATTTGGTAAGGGTGCGTGCATAGCATCAGATTTTCAGTAGCTATGGTATCTCATGGAGTTATGGTACAATGGGTTGGTACTTTCTGGAGATCAGAGTGATGACATAGAAGGAGGAGGTAAAATCACTACATATGCTTAGTAGGCGGATATTTACCTACCTAATGTTTGCTGCAGTTTTAAGATGACTTGAATCTCGCATCTTTTTTTTATGTAGGTACTAATTTTCTATGTCTAAACAATTGTACTAAGAATGCTCAATCTTGACATGTTAATTCTTCTTTTTTATTTTATTTTTTGGAATTTCATAATATATTTTCTCTATTTTATAATGTTTAAACCTAGTTATATGTGCATGCTGTGGTCTCCTGTAATTGAAGGAGCACACGTAAAAGAACCGTTTTAGTTATTGTGATTTATATTGTGTATGTGTATCCTTTGTTGGAGGTCCAAATAAATAAATAAATAAATTATGATTCCTCATTACGAGAAAAAGTGGCTATTTTCCAATAGCTATTTTAATAATGCCAGAAGGTCGTCCGGGGGTATTATACCCTCAACCAATCCCACTAAGACTTCGTAGGAAGTAGTGTGAAATAATTGCCATGCATGCATAGGTATGTAAAAAATCTGACCAGTGCGTAGATGTCTTTTCCACAGATCTGTTTTTTTGGTTATTATTTGTTTTAGCCCAGTATATTTCTATACTTACCTTCATTTCAGTACCGTAAATAGAGGTATGTTTTCTTTATAAAAGCACCTTTAGCTAACCAGGTATGCAAGTTATTAGCTCGGCGACAAGTTTTAATGAGCAACGCTGGGTGCCTCCACTATTGACGCGAGTTGTTAAGATTCATGAATGCCGAGTAAATGCAGGTATTTTGAATAATACCATGTCTCAGGTTTGCAGTTATATTGGTTCTGAAATTGACTACTTTGGAAAAGTTTCTTCTGCGTTCTGACTGATAAAGAGAATAGAGGTTGGTTAAAACATTGAGAGACTGTAACATAACAATGTATGTAACATCTTAGACACTGTTGTAACCTATGTTAACAAATAAAGACTATTGATTGATTGTAAAATCTTGAGAAGATTGTGTTTTCACTTCTCAACCTAGGAGATCACAATAGATACATTAGGCGCTCGGTAATCCGACACCTCCAATAGTCCGGCATTTTCTAACTTAGCTCTCCTACCATAGATATCGGTCTCCTACTCTGTAATCAGGTTTAAGGCAGGTTTAATCTGTGAGGCAGCTTTATTACAAAAAAGTAGATTACAGAGCGCGCGCATTGTTCGCTGTCGTTCTGAAGTCCGTTTCAATTCTACGAATAGGTAATACGTAAACTAATAAAGATTTAACCTTTGCAAATCTGTGTTAAAATTATTTCTTACTACTAACTGAAAGTTCCTATATAAATCCAGTAATCCGGCGTTTCCTATAATCCGGCATTGTCGAAAAAAAAAGGGTGCCGGATTACCGAGCGCCTACTGTACCATCGAAGAAGTTCATATCTAACCACCGTAAGAACTAATCTTGCTTGCAGCGCTCGGCGACTATAGAACCGGGCCGGTAACAGATGTAGTCATCGTGATCACGGGATTTTGTTTTTATCCTGGTTAGATATGAACTTCTTTGATGGTACATATAAAAAGAAACAAGGAATGAAACTCCCGGGTGCTTTAAAGTTACAAATAATAGAAATTATGACCGGTAACAAATCAGAATACGATAAAAACCATAATTATCATTGTTAATATTATGAAATCAAGTTACGTTAGTCTGAGTCAAAACGGTATTTTAGACTATATCATGAAATCACAGTTAAATAATTATTGAGATGCTGTTTAACATAACATCGGGCGTAAAAACCTTACAAATATTCATATTTCATAATAAAAATGCGAAAGTAACTCTGTCTGTCTGTTAGCCTTTCATGTCTAAAGAACTAAACCGATCGTTATGAAATTTGACAGATCCTTAAACCTAGAGAAAGACATAGGCTCTTTTTATTTGTATTTTTATATAAAACTAGATACCGATCTCTGCTTCGCAATGTAGGAAGGTACCATCGCGGTCCAGCATATCTAACCACTTTGAAAACAAAATTCTGTGCACACGATGACATCTGTTTATCAGACCTTTTTTGTAGGTAAGAGTGACTTTAGCGGCCCAGCTCTGCAAGCAGGAATCGGCATTACGGTGTTCAGATATGCTTATCCGCGATAGTACATACAGATGTAGTGACTTGTCAAAACATCGAGATTTCTATGCCATATATCTAAACCAAATACATATAATAAAACCTACCAGTATAAATTCTCTAAACGATAGTGGAAACTGCATCAGAATCCATTGTGTGTTAAGATGAACTCAGCAAACAGACACGAAAAGCGACTTGTTTTAAACTACATATACAATGTGAAATTTAATTCGTTTCCTCTTAAGGGGTCATTGTACTCATTATTATGAACAACTTTCACTAGAGGGACAACCCTGATATCGCGAAAAAAAATCAACTGTTCCATACATTTATGTTCTCATAGCTCGTTATGATGAAGGGAACAGCTGATTTTCTTGTGCGGTATCAGGGTTGGCTCCATAGTGACAGTTGTTCATAATGATGTACTCATAATAATGACCCCGTAAGAGGATGCAAGCGAATTAAATTTCACATTATATATACCTACACACAGATGAAGTCTCGGAAAATAGCTACTATATAAAATAAACCTATATAAACAGCGATGGACGAAGTTCAAAAGATACTAGCACGACGTAGATATTCTTCAGTGCAGTCCTGCCTTGGAGTAATACGTTTGTAAGGTCATAACGGTGAACTACAATGGGTATACAGGCGGCTTCCTTTACGAGCTGCATAGTGTACCGATTTGTGTAGCGCCAGCTGTTGCACTTTACTTCGAGAAATAGTTTAAAGTCCATCTTATAGGGCTTGGGAAGTTTCATATAGCCTATGTTACGCTTAAAGATTATTTTTGATATTTTTATATGATCAGATATAAAATACAATAGACGTAGAAATATTTAGTATCCTATTCAGCTTAACTATTCCTAAAGAGACTAAGAGAGTTTTTGTGACTTTAGGAATAGGTATATTTTATAATGGATTTCGCCTGAATCAATTAACTAAGATCAGATATTTCATTACTGAAATTCATATTTAGAACAAGACTTTATAAACGTGCATTTACTTACCTATTATTAATATCAGGATTTCTCGACAGTTTTTTTACGTAAACAGAGGCCATTGAAACTTAAGTTTGTAGAAATCTCCACTGCTGAACAATTTAATTGAGCTCCGAATAAATTAAACGTAAAATATTACCATAGTTTTCTTGCGTATAAAAAATAAATTGATGAATAAAAATAGATCTTTCACGTACTTACGGTTAACCGTACGTCAATGGAAACACTACTAAAACGCCCTTAAGCTACGGTTTTCTAGAAAAGCGGACCCGCCGTAGTGACGGCCGTCACGAAAATATTTCATTTTCACCAGTGTTTGACATCGAGGTGTCAAAAAACGCTGTTTTTTGGACAGCCGTTAATGTGTAACCATTCACCGCTTTTTCGAGAAACCAAAGCTTTAATGGTAAGCAATAAAGTTGGCATTAACGTCAATTGTTTACCGAGCAGTCGACAGTCTTCTTCTTCTTTTCGTGTGGTTAGTGACCTCCCATGGGCCTCTGACTTAGCTTCACATGCCGTCGAGAAATATCTCTCAGGCATGCCGGTTTCTTTCTTCACGATGTTTTCCTTCACCGTTTTTGAAGCAAGTAATAATTTTATAATACACACATTAATCCGAAAAGCCAGAGGTTAGGACTCGAGACTTGGCAGTCTGACGGTCACACAACTAGGCTATGACTGCTTGTTGTCGACTGTACGATCAGCCATTAAATTCACCGATCAATCGACAACAGATTTCAAGCTCCCATATATTTTTAAAGCCACCAACGAAAGCAACAAAATAACCCGGTGACCTATTGTAGTATTTTTCTTTTATTTTCAGTCCAGGCCGCCCCTAATTGTGGCCAATCAAATTGAATCGGACGGCACATCGCGCGGCACGCAACCAGCAACCAGCAACCGTTCGTTAAAACGTGTTAGTTACTTACAGTAGTTGGTTATCCGGAAAATATTGAGCTGAACGTATAATTTGGTGAAGAATTGGTTAATGCATTGGTTGGTTTGTTTTGTTTTTTGGAGGTCGAGTATAAACATAGTAGAAGATCAGCACCTATGTAGGTACTAAGTACAATTTCACCTTTTCTGTCGTAAAGCAGTATAATTATGCTGTGTTCTGATTCCTAGAAAATGGGTGTTAGAAAAAATCACAAGCACGTGAGACGTTTCAACTTTGTCTGTAGTTGGCACGGTAACCCAAAACCCTATGTTTTATATATGACGTGAGGTGGTTACCACGTTCCGCCAGATGGACTGTTGCCCAAGATCGGATGAAAGCCAACATCATACTTTATCGTTATACATTTATGTCTTGGAAACTGTTTAGATTTTAATTTAAGTTACGAAGGAAATATAAGAAATTTATGTATCTCCCAATTTTTTTTTACATAATAAATGTTCCATGACAACAATCTATCGTAAATAAATTACAGAAAAAAGTCCCCTAATCTACCCGAACTAGTCATCAAATTCAATCAACGTAAATGTTTACGTTCGTTAGACGGACCTATTACCACCTCAACCCCAAATTGTCCCCTTCATAAAAATATAAATGTCACGCGCGTAAATCCAACCCTCAAACGGTAAGTGTCAAGTCAGTACCCTCCAATTAAACACAGGTTGTCTTGGCTGCGTAAAAATTGCCTCGCGTGTACAAGCGGCCACAGAATTGAATTAACATCAGTATAATTACTCCAGAACACGCTGTGCGCGCCTGTACAAATTACGCGTTGTGCGCGACTTTACGCTGAACCATTGTATTTGACAGTCTCGATATTATAATTTGTTTGAATTTTTAGGGTTGATCGTCACGTCAACCGCGGAGTGTTTCAGTTCCATAATTGAAATTAATATTTTCTAATTGCTTACGAAAACGGTTTTGTGAAATTGAATTAAATGTTGTTATAACTGCTAAACACGCTGTGTGCGGCTTTACAAATTGGAAACCGTAACATAAGTCACGGGACTGTACCACAACAGATTGTGCTGATTTATTCGTTAATTATAATAAAATAGGAACAGAACATTTTAGAGGCACACCAAAATTATTAACAACGTAGTAATTACAAAGGACAAAATAAACTGCCTAATTGGTCTACTGGTCGCAAGCACCTACTGCTAAGCATGAGGTCTTGGTTTCGATTTCCGGTAGTGTTTTTTGGGATTTTCCATCTAGAATTTCTCAGTAGACGCCCGGAGTCGGTATTTGTGCCCGGTTCATGGCAATTGGCTCACCCCCTATGTTCTATGTTGTGGGGTTTGGTTTCCGCACTTAGTCCTACAGTGGACCATTGTGCGTGGGCCATAGCGACTCACCCCCTATTACATGGGAGTTCAACATGAGCAGCGTAAAGCGTCGTACAGACTGACGTGACGCGACTCTAACAAAACAATTTCTAAGAAAACTTCACGGTAGAACAGTTCTTTACCGGGGTCGCGTCGCATGACAAGTCGCGCTAGTCTGCATGAGCCTTTACGTGGGTGTGCTATAGGTACACCTCTACCTTAGCCTTCGGGGGATATAGAACTTCGGGGGATGTTAAAATAAATAACTTAGAATATTGTCTGTTATTTTTGTAAGCGTGTCTCCACATTGGTTTCACCCTATTCTCATACAAGCATAGACAGTGATAAGTACAAAAATCTTGTAGGTACATCGAATAACGTGTTGTCTATATGATTTTTCCGTTGAGTTTTCACGCATTTTCCACCTCTCCCCATATCGTACAAATATGGCGCGTAATGTGATTACTTTGAGTGTAATGGTACGAGTGTACCTGAGCGCTCAAGTGGAGGTACTTCAATAACTGTAGGTATGCTGGGAAAGCGTATATTACTTTGGATTCTTTTTTTATTACTTTGTAATACGGGAAGACAATTACTGTTTTTATAAAAACGGGTTTAATGCCAAACTTTAATTTGTTAACTGACTTCCAAAAAGGAGGAGGTTCTATGTTCGTCTGTATGTTTTTTTAATTTTATGTATGCCCATCGATATTTTTGTCAAGTGTGGCCCGATTTAGAAAATTAGAGAGGGAGGAGGAAATTTGCGCGGTAGTCCCATATAAATTTTATTATCTTGGGTAGTTTTTGAGTTAGCTTCAATAACTTATTTTTCCCACTTGGTTTATGTGGTCATTGTTATAATAATTTCCTCACTGTTATTTATTTAGCAGGTAGGTACCTGGTATTCGAATTTTTGTAGGGTAGGTACCAGAGATAAAGTGAAAAGTAAAAAAAAATTACAAAAAATACAACTGACTACAAAGTGAAAAATAACTTTAACAACAGTGATAGCCTAGTGGTGTGACCGTCAGACTGCCAAGTCATAGGTCTCGAGTTCGAACCCAAGACACGCACCTCTGACTTTTCGGATTCATGTGCGTATTGTATAATTATCACTTGCTTAAAAAACGGTGAAGGAAAACATCGTGAGGAAACCGGCATGCCTGAGAGATATTCTCGACGGCATGTGAAGCCAAGTCAAACCCTATCATTATGGGCGGCTTTAAAACTCTGACACCAGGTTAGTCACTAACCACACGAAAAGAAGAGAATAACTTTAATTTCGGAAGTCGGTGTCTTTGGTTTTGAATTTTCGTGTTTTTGCCACCAACTTCCGAAATTAAAAGTAATTTTCCCTTTGTATTACTTTTTTGGAAGTCGGTTGTATTTTTTTTTACCCGAATTTAGCAAAGCCAAAAATAGCCCGTTGGGGTAATATTATGTTATGATTTTAGCAGTCTATTTGAAAAAAGTTTTCACGTTAAGTAGTCTGATTTACGCCTCTTCAAGAGTGGATGTCCTAAAAGATCTAGGACTAATCATAAGAGGGTGGAAAAGCAATGTCTTTCTGTCGATCTAATATAACAAAAAAAACGTGTGCGGTCGGGGGACCCCAGTCAGAAACGAAGTACACGTATGATACACAAATAACAAATAAGGTTTATCGAAATCTCCACACGTTCAGTATTGAGGTTATACAACTGACCGCGCATTAGGTTCGTCTGCTTGAATGTCGATACTCGCACGCACACACACACTCGTATATAATAGAAAGAGACAGAGAGATAGAAAAAGTCGCGTGCTTTTTCAGATCTGAAGCTCAGGCGTAAAGGGGACCCCCCCTTTACGCCTGAGCTTCAGGTCTGAAAAAGCATGGGGTCAGAATAGCGGGCTATGAAAAGGCTACTTATAGCAATAAACTTTTATAGACTGATAAAGATGAAACATCATGAAACGAAATACAAAAGGTCTTTAGCAATTCGAAAATAGTGTCCCTAAGTTACTCTTTTCACTTTTACTGCAACCTAAAATAGGAGAAAAAAGCAGCATTAACGCCAGCCGAGATATGAATAGAGATTTTATAAAAAGCCAGCTTTACCACCTCCGGCTAAAAGCGATCGATGTGAACATAAACCCAACCCGTTTTTGATAGGCCTAGGCTTTGTGGACGAAGCACAACACTACCACAGAGGATACTTTAAAATAGTTTACATCCTGCAAAATAATGCATTTTACAGGATACAATATTTTTTAAAGTACACCAACTACTTTTTATTTTTGAAGTATATATGGACTTTTCCAATTAGCTACCTGAGTTCTAGCGATAGAAAACAATGCTTCGTAAAAACAAGAATTTATTTGAGCACTACTAGTAAAATAAAAGATTATCTACTTAGTTTTATATATCAAGTAAATAGCTTTTCAGTTCAGACATAGGGCGCATTCAAATGGGTTCATTCAAAGAGGCGATTGTGTCGCCCTCGTTATTGCTTTACCACCCTAAGTTTGAATGTCAGTTGCGCGCCATAAAAGACCAGAGGTCAATTATAGTACTTCAAAAATGTTAAAAATTCTAGTCGCAATCTCATCTCAGCGACAATCCACGTCAAAAACTTGACAACAATGTAGGTAAATAATAAGGTTTCTTGACAGATTGAGGCTGAAATAAAAATCTAAAAGTTGGCAACCAAATAGCTGTCAAATATTTACCTGTTTTGATTAATTTGGCAATATTTATGGAAATATGAAATGTGGCTAACTAGTAAACTAAATATTGATTATGAAATGCGATTATTAATCGTAACACCGAATATTTAGTTTCAGATGTAAAAAAAATGCCTTTTTAAGCATAAAACGGTTGCAATATCGAATTCAGTGTTATAATTGCAATTCATTATTAATATTCTAGTTAGATAGTTAGCCACAATTCATATTGCAATTTTAATAAAAACAGTGAAATATTTAACATCTATTTGCGACGTTGCCCACTTTCAGAATGAACGCTCTTAATAATATGGGAATTGGCTATCAGGTCCCTGTCACCACTGTCACCAGTTAGATAGTTTCACCCTGAGTGAAGTTCATAAAGTCAGTGAAATTTCAAGATACAGTTTTTTTTTTTTCAAAAGTGTTATGGCCATTACGAGGTTGACTATACGTCCGGCGCACTCTGGGCAGTCAATCAGTCCACGAGACCAGGCTACCAACTTGTTGACTAACTCTTCGAATATGTTGACCACGGCATGGGCTATCCTTTAAGGTTCGTACCGAATACTAAACTTATAGACAAGTCAACAATAATGTCCAAAGCTCCAAATAAATCAAGAAAAAAAATGCATTATTTCTGTAAGTTAGTTCATTCCAAGCGCGCTATTCTAGCAAACAAAAGTCACCTTGATGCAAAATCTTGTAACCACTGAGTTACAAAGTAAAGAACATAAACTTAACACATATACGCCATATTTTTCTCAACCAAAAACATAAAAGTATTCCGGGAGAGATATTATTTAGGGACCACTTACAAGGCTGCCTCGCATGAGTTCATAAAATTACGAACTTCGTAATACATAATGATGCATACGAGCATTTTGATGTAATACCCGATCCTTTATTAATTCTGTTCCAAAATTAAATAGTTAATTGAATTTTAAATACAGATATTTTGGGAACATAGTGATAGATCCGTTTAGATCGTATTGGTGATTTTAGATAGCGTTGCAGTTGCAGGGTTATTGTGGGCAGGGGATGCAAATATTTGGCGGGTTTGTGTTATCTAATAATGTTATTATCTGAGTTTAGACAAACAGCAGAGATAGGGTGATAAGGATTTATATACAATGTGATAGAAATTGTTATGGTACCGTATTTATTAAGCCTCGCAAATTATGCAAATTTATGGAAGAAGGTTCATGTAAAAATAGAGGGATGGAGCTATAAGTCCTGTAGAGCTTCATCTCTTTCCCACACTAAAGTAATATTTTGCATATATATTATAATCGGCCCTAGCGGATCCCGTCAGTTGTGCAGACATCTCTTTGAGGCGCGCGTGGAACACAACGCGCCGTACTCGCGGCTATGCTTGGAGTCTCTCTGAGGAATCGAATCCGGAACGAGGTGATCCAGCAGAGAACCAAAGTTGTCGACATAGCTCACAGAATAAGCAAGCTGAAGTGGCAGTGGGCCGGCCATAGTAGCGGTAGAACCGATGACCGCTGGGGTAGACGTGTTCTTGAGTGGAGACCGCTAATCGGCAAATGTAAGGTGGGACGCCCTCAGGCTGGGTAGAGCGACGAACTTTGCAAGGTGGCAGGTAGCTGCTGGATGAGAGTTGCCGAGAATCGAGCTAAATGGGGTACAATTGGAGAGGTCTATGCCCAGCAGTAGACTGCTATAGGCTGATGATGGTGAAAAATAGAGGTGAAAATAATCCTGTCGCACATTCACTAACCCCACCAATCTCTTAAAGCCTTCAATTACAGCAGATTTTAGAAGGATCAGGTTTTATAGACAAGTTTTCCGATGTGAATATAGGCTATCGCCGTATGCAGTATATGGAAAAAAATGCAAACCTGTATAAATACAAAACCGAATCAAAATGCATCAACAACAGTTAGCGGTGCCTACTATTTGCATTTATTCGTTTCTAAATTGTACTACCGTGTTAGACCAACAAAAAAAAACCAAACAACATCAGTTTCAATTTAAAACTCTGTCCATTATACATTGACGCATTTGTATCGGCATTATATCCCCATGTTCATACGACACACGCAATGTATTTCGATGCTACGCGAATGATCGTGAAATTCATAACTGGAGATGAGACAGTGGTAAAGGTTGAATGACCGTTGTAACCACCGGGGTTGGGTTGTTTCACAATGATAAATGTCGATGGTTGATGTGTATGGGGTTTTTGTCTTTCGTTGCTGTAGTTTGTGGCAATATGTTAGGGTTAGTTGGGTTAACTACATTGTCATGAATAGGGTAGGTACCTACTGTTTCAAAATCGTGACTTATATGTTTGGTATGAACTTCGAAGAAAGTAATTTTGTCGACACATGACATTTGTACTATCCTTTTCGAGTCGATGGTAAAACATGTATTATGTTAAACGAGTTGGGACCAGTAGGTGGCCACGCCAATCACGGCATCAGTGGAATTTCTTAGGTCCTCAGAAGTGCAAGTGTGTGGACACTTTGGACACTCTAGCATATGGGATGGTGGTCAGGAGCACCGCATTCGGACTGGGTATCAGTGGGATCTATTATTCACCATTTTGCTAGATTGTGCTTGCAGCGGCCTACTTGGATCCGCAGTTGATTGATTGCTTTCCATAAAGGCCACTGCAGGTCACATCCGGATGGCAGATGCTCCTGGGGCTGAATGAACTCGGATGGTGGCGAGTGCTGTCTTCCCAAGGTCTCTTCTCATCTTAGGCGGTTGGTCTTGGATAGCCTGTGTACAGCGGAGAAAGCTCCTTCTAGTACCATGGGCGTTCACTATTATGATTACCATAGCATAATCAGCCTATAATGTTCCCACTGCTGGGACACAGGCCTCCTTTAGAGGGAGTGGGCTGTAATCGACCACGTCGGACCAGTGCGGGTTGGTAGATGACACGGTTTCCTCGCGATGTTTTCCTTCACCGTTTTGAGAGCAGTGGTAATGAAATTATTTACACAATTTAAAGCGCCTACCTGGGTTCGAACCCGGCCTACAAATCGTAAGTCGGGGCCATTAGCACTAGGCCACCACTTCTCCTTTATAATTGGTCACTATTATGATTGGTAGATCAAAATCATTTTATACATACCTAATATCCACTTCCCCATAAAACCCGAGAGAAATTTAATAGCAGGTAGTTCTAACAAAGGCTCACAGTTGTTCCACTTTTGATTTCTTGAAGACAAAGTTACCACTTTCAAAACAACCTTGACAACGACAATTTCAATCAAAATGGCGGCTCTATTATTAACAAACTTAGACTAAACAGTCTAGACAATTTAAAGAACAAACAATTTTTCTTTCTTTCTAGCTAGACACACAAATTGGACGTCATAAGATAGTTATTCATAAACCCAGCCTTGATGGATGGTTACATGGGTAACAAATCCAAGTCTGACATGTGGCATGCAAACATAAAGCGGTGCGTATAATTGTACATCCAATAAAACTTGCTGGAAATAAAAATATATATTATGTAGAACACGCAAGCCTTGTAGTGTGCCTCTTTTATTATTATTTGATGGAGCTATAGTCCTGGTTTGTTTTTATATATTAGTTTTTTGCGTGAATCATCATCAGTCAAAGAACCAGGATCATCAGTAAGTAAACTTAACTGTCTCTATGCTCTAGTAGTGATTAGAACACCTGTCTCAGACCCAGTGGTCCCGGGTTCATTTCCAGTGGGGGCAAAATTTTTTGCTTGGTGTGGTTGGTTGTAGGGCTTGTTCTTAGTCCGCCTGACTAGCTACCACCATCTTATTTAAGTCTGTCGCCATAACAACAATGTTAACAGCATTGTTATGTTTCGGCAGTTAGACGTAAGATAGTTCCTCTGTGGTTGACGATTCCGGGTGAAGCTCGCTTCCACCTCCAGCCTGATCATCACTTACCATCAGGTGAGATGCAGGCCTGCAGCAGCCAGCAGCTTCTCCGTAGAGGATTAAAAAAATAACTGTTGTTTACCCGTTTACTTACTGATGATCCTGGTCCTTTGGTCCCTGGCTGCATTGAACGATCTCAGATACTGCCATAATTATTACACTTGACAGACTAATTGATTCGTCTTGTTAGGTTGTAGTCATGAAAGCAGACAGATAGACAGACGCTTCAGACCATCCTTTATCATCATTGATTTCGAAGCGCATTTCGTCCGTTTTCTATAAAGATATAATACTGTTACTTATTTATTCTGTGTCTAAGAAATTTAGGTTAGGAAATGATAACAGCAGATTTAGAAGACAACAATAGATATACCTTTTACCAAAAAACCCAAAAACCTTTCCAATTTCACAAATGTGTTCACTTAAGCCACAAAACTCAACGACTGTGCCGATTCGCTCATAAAGTTCCAGCTCATATCCTACTTTAGCGTCCGATGTAGCATCACTATTTAGTCCTAGCCTAACCAGAGACCTTACCTGACCTTGGGCGACCCTTTTACGTATAAACATGTTTATGAGCTACGGCTGAGCCGTTTACACTCATTCGGTATTCTGTTTATCTTTATATTTAGTTAGGTTGTTACAGGCATTAGTATTTGTAGTTACCTAGAATTAGTAATTGTGACTTCAATGTTTACGTTCGGAAAGTAAATGAAATAGTGAAAAGCCTAAACCGACGGAAAAAGTTGGAGCAGGTACACTGTGTCGAGGGGATATCGTACGCAAATATAGGCCTGAATGTATACATACGCTTGCCGATGTTCGCATGTGGCGTTGTAGATGCCACCACGGCATCTACAACGCCACATGCGAACTACACATCACAGGGGATAGTATAAAAATTTGTTAATTGTTAGTGGTTCCGATATCGCTCTATTATAGAAAAGTATTATTTGTATGGGTCCGATTATATTTAACAAAATACCAGATGTAATAAAAAATGTGACCTTTCCACTTTTTAAAAAGAAATTGACAGATCTATTAATTAATTAATGGTATTATGTACTCAATTGGCAAATTTTTGCCGATAAGGACTAAAATTGATAATTCATAAAAAATCTAAATTCAAAATATTATATTTTACATATACCACATACCTACAAGGGTACTTATGAAACTTCAGAAGCTAGGTGGACAGATAATATGACATCTCTGGTCTCCTGACTTGTACTAAATATCTTTTTTTAAATTTAACTGTATTGACCTCGAACTTGACGAATTTAAAATCCCATTTTATTAAACTCGACATTATGTATTGTATTGCCTATTTCAAATTATTTACTGAATTACTTCTTGACTCTAAACTCATATTGATTTGATTGAATGTGTTATTAATATTTATATTGAGTCTCTTTTATTATAGCTTAAACTGTTTGCATGCCTTACTTATAGTAGTTTGTATAAGAATCATTTTAAACTTGACACATGTAACTTTTACAGCTATTTTCTGTCCAAATAAAGAACTATTCTATTCTTTTCACTAACGTCACTCAAAATCCTGCATCGCGCAAGCCGAGTTTACCGCGCGATGAGTATAATATACAACGTCCCGACTTCAATCGTCGGGCAGTTGCCCACCAGACACAACACCCGTCTGATCGGAGGATCCTCCCTTTTCTATAAGTGAACTGTACACCCTGGTCCTCATTGCTGTATACGCCCACCACACCCAAAACAAACGAATCCACAAGTAACTTACATTAAAATACATTATTTCATTTGTATTCTTTCATAATGACATTTTACCTTCCCTATTAAAAACGGACCTACGCCTACTAAATAAAGTATTAATTCTTCAGCAAATCGTTCCTTTCCAACTATTCAAAGTTATCCACTCAATTCGAGCATTCATTGCTGAGCGACAACTTCCTTCTCTCTTTCACATTCCCATAAAACCTTTATTTCCTTCGCCATGAATGCTAAATCTTCCCCAGCATCTGCTCCGCCCCTAAGTACCATTAAATCAGCTGATATTGTGATGGGGAATAAATTTAAGTGCCTATAACAATATTTGGATCGCGTGCGGTGTGGGGAGGCGAATTAATACTAACAATTACTTGGGTAGCACGCACGAAAAAAACCGTTCAAATTGCTACAGTGCGTGATGGAATTAGATGTGCCTTTTGTGTTGGGAGGAGCGGAAGTGGAAAAGGGAAATTTGATTTTTAATCTAATAGAGGAAAGTGCATCTATATCTGGTGTACTTTTTAGTTTATCATGAATATTGCAGTGAAGTAAAACATCGTGAGAAAACGAAAACATCTTGACGAAACTATAGTTAACATAAGTCTGAAATCGCCAACCCGTCTTCAGCAAGCGTGGTGATGCCCTGCAGTGGGACAATAATAGGCTGGAATTATAAGTATTATCTGAAAATCCATGTAATGGCTTCTCCCAACCAGCTGCGGCCATGGCTTCCAGCTTCTCTCATGGCTATCAACCACATTCAAAATCTCAGATCTCAGGTAACGTTAGCAGTCATATTAAAATAAGTTTGCTTTGATTTTGTAGTACGATTCAGTCCTATAAAAGATCCTTGTTTTGCATTTTACGAAACCAAATTTATGAATTGTGGGGGTGCCGATTACCTAGAGCAATAAGCGTCTACTTTCAATAGAATGTACTGGGCACTGTTCTACAGTAAATTCTATCCATTACAAAATGTGACATCACATGCTTGTTCGCATCCGCTACCTCTTATTACTCAGACCTTTACTCAACTCGCCCTATTAATACCGATTGAATCGAACCTTTTAAAGCTTTCGATTTTGTTATTTAAAAAGTTCGACCTAATTATTGGACAATAATGAGTTCCATGATGAAGTGGGATTCAATTTTATGTTCATTAATATTTTATTAGTATAATTAATTTGTTAAAAATCAACCTCATTTTTGTGGCTTGTTATGGGTTTCATCGTAATTGGAATTTGTGAATTGATTTCCTATTGATATATGATGCAATAATTATGACAAATGCCAATTGATATTTATACTTAATTTATTTTCTCTAATGGTTATTATGTTACCTACTTGAATTATTTTATTTTGTTTTTCTTTTGACATGTAATTGTAAATTTTAAAGATTGTACACCCCATGGGTTACAGTGATACTTTGTTATAATACTAATTTTAAGAGCTGAATTTCCACCAAACAATAAACAAACAATAAATAAATCTTGAATCTTGAATCTATTTTGTTTTATGCTTTTGAATATTTCAAAATAAATAATTATCAATTGCGCCTTTTCTTCTTTTGCTAGGGTAACACAGATTCTCAAAAGAATTTTAAATCTTTTGCGATTTCAAAATCACAATTCTAAGAGACGAATCCCCATATTTATACTCGTATTTATGAAAAATAAATCCCCATATCGCGCCCACAACAAGCATCATTTAGCACCGTCATCCCGGACCCTGCGGCATCCCTGAGGACTCCTCATTGTTGGCAGAACATTTCTTATTAATGTCGCATCCATTCGTTGGTACAAAGTTATACCCCTAAAAATATAGGTACCGCGTTCAATTAGATCTCCCGAAACCCTCGTCAACGGAAAAATCCCCTACCTTGTATGTTCATAAATTCCTGCCACAATTTTGTATAAGGAAGTTGTACAATCTGGATAAGTGTAGGATTTAATTCCAAAAATCCTTATCTTTAAACAAAGTGGATTTGAAGTGGATGCTCGTATTTCATCTTGATAGGACAGGTTGAAGTTTGAGAGACAATCATGGTGGACTTGAGTGGAGATGTTTTTGGATTTACTGAGGAGAGAAACGACGGTTTTCTGTTTTATTCGTAAACTGATAAAAAAAGTATATTTCTATCTTTCGAATTGTTAGGCCATAAACCTTAACTTCCTTCCTTTCACTAACCACATTTTACAATTTGACATTTTATTTGATATACGGTTCTGATCTTTTTATAGATTTTTGACAATTTAATTATTATTTTTTATGAGTTGTTGAATATTAAAATTGAATTAATCACAATTTTATTTTGGGTTTTTATCACTTTAGAATTTAAAATAGTTTATACTTTAAATGTGTGTGTGTAAAACTATGGACTAGAATTATGTCTGAAATAAATAAATAGAATTGGTACTCGTAGAGTGTGATCAGATTCACGTAAGACTCGTTAAAAAAACGAGTATTAATTAAGTCACAATTTTCAATTTCCAATATTAGCAATCTTAAAAAACTACATAGTTTTACAATTTATTTAAATTTAAAGGTTTTGACGTCAGTAATTTCCAGATATGGTCGTGAGTTTGTCTTTCAGAAACAATTAAAACTTTCTTAATAAAATTTCCACCTCCAACTCACAATCGCAAAACTCACAATGATTGATACACCATGTCAATTGTGAATTTCGAGATTTACGTTTCGACACCACGACCAACACTCGAAATAAGTTTACGCAAATTGTAATTTTGCATGAAAACACCGATCAAAACGTCAAATAAATACCGACAAAGTTGGTTGTAATCAATCATCCAACGGAAGTCACAGTGTCAATAACTTTGTTTGTCCCTCCTGAAAATCGTGACATAGATAAATTAGTGAAGTAACTTCGTTTTCAACTCGTGAACTGATTAATGATAATGGAAAATATTTTGGAAAAATGCTTTCGGAAACTTTAACGTAATTGCCGGCTGATGTGATTTTCAGAAAGGTTCTGTCGATATCGTGGTATACCATCAATATTCTAGTGGAAATCGTTAATGTTACCTGATAACTTGGTTGGTAACAAATAGGTGGCGGTGATGAATTTCATAATGGGTAGAATTCATAAAGCGTAGCCATGAAAACGAATGCCAGTGGTTTGCATACCGATGCAAGGGCCTGTCTCCCATGAACCGTAATTAATATTAGGTCTTTACCTATGAAATTGCCGTTCTGCAGTACTGGCCATTTCAAATCAAAATAATTTTTGTTTGGCTAAGAATTCTAATTTCAAATTAATTTTATTTTAAAAACATGTTTTTTTTTTCCAAAAGTAGTCATTTGTTTATTGATTAGTGTTACATTTTCATCGCATTTCAATCTTTTTCGTCATCATGGATACGTTAAAAATTCGAGTAATTATGGAATATGAGTACCGTCGTGGCAGCAACGCGGCACAAGCGGCACGCAACATCAACGACGTTTACGGAGCTAACACTACAAACCAACGCACCACCTGTTATTGGTTTGCTCGCTTCCGTTCTGGAAATTTCGACCTGAAAAATGAACCTCGCGGTCGTCCGAAGACTTTGGTCGACAATGACGAATTAAAGGCGATTGTGGAAGCTGATGATACACAATCTACGGCTGAATTAGCAGCAGCTTTCGACGTTAGCGTCAAAACAATATTGGTCCATTTGCGTCAAATTGGCAAGGTAAAAAAGCTTGACAAATGGGTGCCCCACGAACTCAATGATCGCCAGCGCAAAGTACGCGTCGAGACGTGCCTTGCACTGCTCAACAGACATACAAATGAAGGAATTTTGAACCGCATTGTTACCTGCGATGAAAAATGGATTCTGTTTGATAACCGCAAGCGCTCAGCAAGTTGGTTGGATCCTGGTTCAGCACCTAAACAATGCCCTAAACGAAAACTTACCCCTAGAAAAGTGATGGTCACTGTTTGGTGGTCTAGCGCCGGTGTGATTCATCACAGCTTCTTAACAAACGGGGTGAGCATTACTGCAGATGTGTACTGTGAAGAACTGAACACAATGATGGAGAATCTGGCACATCTCCAACCAGCATTGGTCAATCGCTCGTCTCCGCTGCTACTGCACGACAACGCGCGACCTCATACTGCACAGCAGACGGTCTCCAAGTTGCAAGAACTGGGGTTGGAAGCTCTCCGTCATCCGCCCTACTCACCAGACCTTGCGCCTACAGACTACTACTTTTTCCAGAATTTGGATAACTTCTTGGCGGGAAAAAAATTCAATACCCGAGAGGCAGTACAAAATGCCTTTGAAGAATTTGTTGCCTCCCGTCCAGCTGATTTCTTTAAGAAGGGCATCAATAAACTGCCACTGCGTTGGCAAAGATGCATTGATTGCATGGGTGATTACTTCGATTAATACAAATAAAAAATACATGAAAAAAAATCGTTTTAATTTTTTCATACAAAACGGCAATTTCATAGGTACTCGTAAAGACCTATTATTTATTTTTGTTTTTGACCAAATCAGTAGATATTGCAATAAAATAGCGTTGATTTGACGTTTACAGCTCTAGGTTCAGACTTATGAACAAACGGTATGCACATACCGATCTTCTACCTTAAATTCATTCACTGAAAGACGACGCACAGCCTCAATCACGGTCACGGTCTAGAAGCAAGAAAAGTACAACAGCCGTGCTATTCTGTAAACATCTCACCGTGATAACTTGTGTGAAGTGAGCTTGATGTGAGCTGTCATTGCACCTAAAGCTAGGGATTGACACTATGGACAGCTCACTTCATGCTCACTTCACCTCACTCTTCACGGTGAGATGTTTACAGAATGGATCCACAGTTCCTGAAGCAACGAAAGTGAGCACTAAGGAAGGATTTTTGATTCATCATGAATTCATCCCCTAAATGGGTTAAATAGGGATGAAGTTTGCATCGCAAGTTTGTGATTTTTGCCGATGAGAAATCCATTGGGGCACGTATTGTTTGTTCGAGTATAATAAAAAAGAAAGAAAATACGTTTATTTGCGGTAAACATAACGCAAAGAAAGAACACAAAACAAAAAATGAACAAGTTGGGGGAAAATATGCGTCACATCCACGCATAACGGCCATTGCTCAGCATAATGCTGCGACCCTATGCGAGACAGAGGCCAAGCGCTGTACAATGAGATTTAAATATGATATAAAAAGAAAATAAATATACATAATCTACATGTATAAATAAAATATAATATTTAAAATGGCTTAATGACAATCGAGACATGTAGCATAGGTATTCAATGTAATCAACATATAATGTTCCCACTGCTGGGACATAGGCTTTCTCAGCTCTCTGTGAGATGGATCGGGCCGTAATACAATAAACTGGCCCAGTGCGGATTGATGGATATCACATGTCTTCGAGTTTTTGGTTCTAGGACATGCCGGCTTCCTCACGATGTCCTTTACCATTTTGAGAGCAGTGGTGATGAAATAATTTTCACAAACTGCTGCTACACATGTTAACATAGGTATTTATAACAACAGCTAATACAATGTGTTGTCAAACCTAATTAATCCTCTACAACACAAGACGCTAAGTGACCTCAGGTGGCAGCCAAATGGCCATGTTAACTAACCAAGATTAAGGCGTCGGTTGTTTTGTGAACTCCCAGTTAACTCCCGGGTTTGTTTGCTTCCAAAGTTTAGCTGTGTCTAGACCCTGTGTGCCAAGTTCTAGGAAGTGGCGGTTAGTTTCAAAAGTAACTGCGGATGCAAGTTTTCAAGTCTCGGCTCTTATTGTTGACCTTTTTGTCTTTTATTTCGTTCATTGAATCAAATAAGCTTTGGCTGGTGAGCGGGAAGTTTGGAGCTAACTGGGTTGTTCGGTTTGTTGTACGTTCTCGAGATAAAACTTGGTGTTTATCGGTATTACTGGCGCGGTGTTTTTGAGGTTGATGTTTGACGTGAAGAGTAGTTTTATGTGGTTGGTTACTCAGGGCTGGTTTTTCAATATTCAAGTAGGTAACTTCTACCTGAATTTTTTTTTACGGTACATTTTTTTTTGTATTACCTACCGTAGATGACAAATCTTATAATTATACAATATACAATCTAATACTAAATTAAATGTGACTGAAGATTAAAAATATGGACGTAAGAAATATTTTCATTAAAATTTTCGAAAACGAATCAATATAGACACAATAGTTGGAACTTTTAATGAGATAACCGTAAAGTTTAAACAGGTAAAATAGCTTTCCCAATTTTCGGGTTTAATAGAAAAAAATTGTAGGTTACTGATTAACAGATAAGTAGATTGGTATTCAAAACAAACCTTGGGATATAATGGCTTATAGGCGAAGCGTCCTACCTTTTTACAAAAAGCGACCTTATCAGCAACACCTTATAATCAGCTCAAAGGAATTGATTCTCTGCCGATTTGTTAAATACCAAAGGTATTTGTTTATTCTATTTGATTCCATTTACATTATTAACAGGTCAATGAGGCCTTGAAGCTAACGAAGTGGATTGATGAAGTGGGCATGAAGAAATAGAGCCGGCTCACTGGAGTAGGTACTGCTTCGATTCATTTCATTTATATTTAACTAGTTGTTTGTGCCCAGCGACGCCCGCGTGTGTTTCCGACTTTTCCGGTGGATTTTCCAACATTTTATTTAATGTAAACCTTGTCCCTAAGACAATGACGAATACAACAAAAAATAAATCAGACAAGTTCGTCGAGTCATTCTCTAGTGATGATCTTTCATACACGCGGCAATAGATTTTTATTTATATATAGCATTTTAGTTTATAAACTATTTGTGCGCATCATACAAATCCTCTAGAGCAATGATAGCCTAGGGGTGTGACCGTCAGACTGCCAAGTCATAGGTCTCGAGTTCGAACCCAAGGCACGCCTCTGACAACCTTTGGCACCTCTGACTTTTCGGATTTATGTGCGTATTGTCTAATTATCACTTGCTTCAGAAACGGTGAAGGAAAAAACATCGTGAGGAAACCGGCATGCCTGAGATATATTTCTCGACGACATGTAAAGCCAAGTCAGAGGCCCATGGGTGGCTTTAAAACTCTGACACCGGGTTAGTCACTAACCACACAAAAAGAAGAAGAAGATCCAAAACCTATTATTGGGATAATACTAATGATTGTAATACTATCTTGAACTCATGCAAGCCTAGTACTTTTTGGTAGGTTACTCTCAGAAATTGTGCACAACGACGTGTCGTGAACAAAAACCGTAATGTATGACGATAGATTTTTTTTGCAATATCTGGTTTTAATTAACCAAATATATTCTAATCCAAATTAATCTCCGTCTAACTGTGAAAACTACACGAAAATCCGTTCAGTAGTTTCGGAGATGAGCGCGAACAAACAAACAGACAGACAGACACCGCATTCTACTGTTTTATTATATATATAATATTTATAGATTGGTAGGTAAGGTAATTTTTGTTTACTGGTATCTGATAAAATGACAGGTGATTTCTACATTTAATTATTGATCACTAGCGATCCGCCCACGTTTTGCACGCTTTTTTATAATTTGACAAAACATCGTGATTTCTTTATTGTATGTAAGTTTAATATTATAATGTAATTTATTATTCATACACTTAAACTTTCGGATTAAATTCCGTAAATGATGGTCAAAACGGCATCAAAATCCGTTGCGTAGTTTAGAAGAATAACGCGGTCACACAGACAGACACGAAATTAAAGCGACTTTAATTTACAATAATTATGTATAGATACACACACAGCAATAATAATTAATTCGTTTTCCAATTAATTTATAATTATTTTGACAGCTCTTTCAACTGTCTTATTTTCCTTCTTCGTGTCACTGGCACGACAGTATTTCAAATGCTGGAAGTATTTCAAACTGTAACTAGGTACTTTTAATAAGCCTAGTGGTTTTTAGGGTTCGTACCCGAAGGGTGCCAAACGGAACCCTATTACTAAGCCTCCCCTGTCCGTGTCTGTCAGTCTCATGAACCGTAATAGGTAGACAGTTGAATTTTTCACAGATTGCAGATTTTGTATTTCTATTACAGAAAATAAGAAAAAAGTTAAAGAAACGTGATTTTTTCCGGCGTTTTTTTGCTATTCACTGTACGGTGGTACGGAATCCGTCGTGTGTGAGGCCGACTCACACACCGTCGGTGTTTTTCATTCTTTTAACCATTACTGTGCCACTGGTGGGAAAAGGCCTCCAAGTCTACTCTTTCCCCACGTCGCGCGTAAAACATTATTCAAGTATTTTCTAGGTGATTCAAAACAGCAACTCACCAAAATCTTCATCCAAACAATGTCATAATAGGAATCAACCTCAACAAGCTCATTTTGCCAAATAGTTCCATATCTATTTAACATAATTGAACACGGTTTTCCGTGTCGTGTTATTGTTTGACAAGATAACGACTGGTTTCAATTCTGTCACATTCAATTGTTCCAAGAAATTATATTCGGAGCAAACATGATGCTTGTTAGGAGCGTCAGCAAAATCATTTTAAATAAACAAAATAAAATAAATATATAGTGTTTTATTTCAGGGAAAATACCCATATACAAAAAAATATATAAATAAGTAGTAAAAACATTAAAACTTATCATTAATTATCATTTTTGGAATAGAAGATCAAAAAGGAAGGAAAGGAAACCAAGTATGACACGTCCTGCTTTTTTAGGTGTTGCCCAGTCGAATATCACATAATATTTTTTTAACTTAACTACCTTCAGTTTTGAGTATTACTAACACTTGTATGTTGTATGATAACCATAATTTTTTTCTGATTTAAAGATTCTTTGTTGTCATATTCTGATTCAATAATAGTAATATGATCTGCGCCTTATTTTCTTTCATGCATTCAGTAGAAAAAGGTGACCGTCCTTTTAATTAAAAGCAACATCTAGCTGACAAAACAACATCTTCCTGTAAATTTAAAAATCAATTGCTTAGGATTTCCGTTTCAATTGGCCTAAAAATTAAAGATGTAATAATAATATGCTTAATTATAGTTTTTGTGTTATATCTTGACTGACATACAAAAAAATATACATTTCATTTTATTAGAAAACATATATTTTCTCCCGACCGTACCAATCAAAACAATGCTGTCGAAATTGAATTAAAAACCCCGCGAAGGCTCTGACGTTTATGTCACAACAGTCGGTGTCCAATGAATATTTATGGGGCGAGTGTACCGATCGTGTCAGTGGGTGGCGCGCAATGTATGAGATCATTGCGTAAGTGCCATTGTTTGCTAGCAATATGCGGTGTGAATCAGTGCTATAATTTGGTGTCAGCTTTTTTAATGTTGTGGGGAGGGAATACTTTCCTGCTGGTTGTTGAAGTTCAATTAAAGGTCTGGGTTATGTAAGTGTAGTCGACTTCGTAAATCAATCAATCTGCCTAACTTTCCAGTCTTACCGGATGCAGTTGAATATTAGTTTTACATGAAGCGACTGCCTATCTGACCTCCACAATCCAGTAACTGGATAACACGATACCTCTTGGTAAGCCTGGCTGTCAGACTTTTGCGCTTCTGACTACTCGTAACGACTGTCAAAGATCTACGAATAGCCAGAGCCTTACGTGCTTGATGAGACACGGGGACACAGGGTCACAATATGTAATTAATGGTGGTATGTAGTTGCATTCCATATTTTAAAAAGTTCTAAATATTACCTCTACCAGCTTTTCACATCCTGGAAGCTTCATTATTATATATTTATTGAAAAACTATGTGCTATAAACAGAACACCGGTACATGCACAATATATAAATAAATTATGCCTTGTGAAATGTAAAACTTATCTAATGAAGAAAAGCTTATTTGGTGTTGTTCCACTAGTATATAATAAAATACTCGATGAAATAAAATCTATGCCATTGCAAAAGTAAAAAAAAACACTCAACGGGTTACTGCTTGAAAGATGTTATTGTATATTACTCTCAAGATGAGTTTCTTAATGACAAATCTCTGTAATTATATAATCCTGATAGGTACCTACATACATTATGGACTAATCTTTTGAATTTACTTCAAATTTTGACATATATTTAATTGACTGAAATGTAATAAAATTTTAATTGCATGCAATAATCCTGACATACATTTAACACAATTTATTCGAATTGGATTGAATTTTGGCATGAATTAATCAACTTTGAATTATAATCAAATTTAATTCGAATACATGCGTTAATACAATTGGATACTCAAGTACATATACAAGTATTTATATTGTAATAAATATATCATTATAATTTTTAATAATATTGATCACCAAGTATGTCACTATTGGCAAAACATAGCCCACAACCTAATTTTTTAAGATATTTGTATGTAAATACCTATGTTTTACAAATAAATTATTCTTATTCTTATAGTCACCCATCTGCAAACCGACTGCAGCAAGCGCAGCTTAACCTTCGATTGACCCGTGTGGCAGTTATCATTAATAGCCATGAGCCAATCTACCATTTCATCCACATTAAAACTATAAAAACAACAAATAAAGTACCAAAATTTGAGGAAAAAAAAATTACCCCTCTACAACCATTTTGACAATCATTCCCCTTTCTCTGAATGAAATGAAGTTTTTAGTCTACAGAGGATTTTTGATGTATTTTGTTAAAGAAAAATCCTAGACTCAAAATAAAACTAAATCTATGTTCCATAGCACAATGAAGAAAACAGAATGAATCTTTTACTACCAAACAGGTTTCCTGAAACAACCACTTCTTACTGAAGACAGGTGGATATTGAAGTTTCCAACTCTTAAAGCGGACTTTGGAAAACATCGCGAGAGCTTAAAGCGCTTGAGGAGCAAGAGTCCAACGGAATGATTCAGGTAGGTGCTTTATTTAGTCTGTTTTTTTTTTTGATTTTTTTTTTATATGTAAGAAAGATTTGAATTAAGTACGTCTACTACAAAACTTAAGGGTTGGAAACGGTAATGATCAAATTTTAAACAGGGCAAAACCCATATTACTCTCTCGTTCAACCTGTTCAAATATTGATAACTAGCCATATAGCCTTCCTCAAGAATGGGCTATCCAATACAAAAATATTTTTTCAATTCCAGCTTGTAGTTCCGGAGATTACCCCCTACATACAAACTTACAAACAAACAAATACCTCTTTATAATATTAGTATTTATTATTGTTTTTTACTCAGGATACGTTTTTATTAACCCACTCTTTCCCCCCACTGATAATTAGACCGTTTCCTAATTTAGCACTAAAATTGCAGGAAAATAATAATACCTAATAACTCTCTACTCTCTCATTAACGATCTACCGACTCAAATCCATCATCCAATGACATTATTTGCAGATGACAGCACAGCTTTAATTGCATGCACAGATAAAACGACGTACGAAAAAGATATAAATAACACCCTTAAAACTATAATTGATTGGCTTAACAGGAATAATTTAGTAATAAATCTCAAAAAAACACAAGTCATGCACTTCTATCAACGGCTAGAGCCTGATAATATGATTATTCAATATAATGACCACAACGTTGATACTACTACAGTAACAAAATTCTTAGGAGTTCACATAGATAATAAACTGTCATGGAAGCATCATGCTGAATACGTATGCAATAAATTAAGTACAATGGCATATGCACTCTATATCCTATCAAAAAAAGTTAATTTGAATACATTAGTGACAGCATATCACGGTCTAGTGGCTTCCACACTAAGATTCGGTGTCATATTTTGGGGAAACTGCAGTGAAAGGGAAAGGATATTTAGAGCCCAAAAACGCTGTATGCGATCAATGACAGGTCTCAAAACGACAGAAAGCTGTCAACCAGTTTTTAAATCGCTAAAGATTCTGACATTGCCTTCGTTGTATGTTCTGGAAGTTGCCATGTTTGTCAAAACGAACAAGCACCTGTTTACGTCAGTAGCGGATAAACGCCAACGCTCAGGACCACTAAGGTCACAATACAAAAACCAACTTTACACAGGTGGTTACCAAACTTCCTTACTAAAAAACAATATTTTAATCATGGGTCCCATAATATATAATAAACTACCACTACATTTAAAAGATTTACCCACCAACGTTTTTAAAAAAAAGTTGACAAGACTGCTACTAGACAAGTGTTACTACACAATTAAAGACTTCATTAATGACACTTTCGGTTAACGATGCTTATGCTGCTTTATTAAACCCAATTTGTTGACATTTAAAATTGAATTTTCTGTAATTGTTAAATCTAATTTGTTGACATTGTTAGCTTGTTTTATTGAGATCTTTGTGTTTAATTATACTTAAAATTAACTTAATGACATTTGGATTTATTCGTTTTTTTTTTTTTTTTTTTATTTTATTTTATTTTATTGACACTTTGCTTTATTTCTTAATTTGTTAACATTTGTAATTTAATTTCTTTTTGACATTTTAAAACTTAATTTATTGACATTGTTAGTGTGGGTATTTAATTGAGGATGAGAATTTTTCTAATGAATGTTACTAACCGAATGGAACGCTTTTTATGTTTGTTTAAATTTCTTGTATGTTTAATTAATGTTTTTTATGTTAAATAATTTTTGCATGCCGTAAGGCAAAATGTATCGGGACACTTAACAAAATACCATCATATCTGTATACCTACATTATTGGCAAATAAATGATTCTATTCTATTCTATTCTATTCTATTCTATTCTATTCTATTCTATTCTATTCTATTCTATTCTATTCTCTTTTTTATGGTCGAACGAGGCGAATAAGAAACAAAAATGGAGCGAAACAGAATTTAAATAATAATAAAATAAAACAAATGATTTTTGGGGTCAAAAAGCTAATTAATATAGGAATATCAAACGTGGGGCAAACTTTGTGAAGCGAATGCGGAACAAATCCAAAATTACCTTTAATACGAAACAAAAGAACCACCGTCATTTCAACAATTTATTATTTACGGTTTCCGTCCGAAGGGAACCGGATCAAGTAAGTTGGTACTATTTCCGAGTTCAAAGGTCCCTAAGGCCTTAACAATAAAATATAAGACATATGTCCTATAAGCCATTACGATAAAACAGTACAATGAAATAACAAGCGATTCGATAACAAAAGTCTCGGTATTTGAGTAATCGAAACTTTACTGAACCGGTTCGAGGCGGTTCGAACCGGACCCGTATTCTGGATAAATCGATTTTTATAATCGGATTCGGTCCTTACACGATTCCTTTGATTGAAATCGATGGGAATTACTTTGACGGTACATCGATTTATTGTCGTTTTCCTAGAAAATCTCAATCCAATCTGTACCAGAATTGTATTTTTATATACATGTTTTATTATTATCTATTTCGTATTATCTTGTAATCAATATTTTACATTCTGTATCAGTATCAGCAGAAATGTCCTTTGGAATTTGGATAATAGTATAGATTAAGATCCTAATTTATAATTATAGTACCAATGAGGAGGATAGTAGGAGGAATGAGGAAAATTTCGTAAGGTAAGTTTTGAGTCTGAATGTGGAAGCCTACAAGAGTAGGGGAAGACCAAAGAAACGATGGATCGATGGATGGACTGCATGTATATCGAGATGATGACTAATAGAGAGGTATGGAAGAAATAGACATGTAGTGCCGAACCTAAATAAATTTTGATAAGGGCATGATAATAATGAGTAGCAGTTTAACGTTTTATAACGGCTAACTACTTAAAATTTCGGGTTTAGTTTCCATTCAAGCCAATCTGTATGGTCAAAGTGGATGAGCAAAGGGATGGCCCTTTGCCAATCATACCCATGAACGAACAACTTCCTAATAATAATAAATGAATTCCGAAACTCAATCTACCAGAATAAGCCCTCCAAAATGTTCGACATTAGTCTTTCTCAAAATTTCTATAGGTCACGGTAATGATAAATAGATAAAGTATTTCTACGAATGGCCGAGCTTCTGACGTAATTTATACGATTTTATTCTTCACTGTTGGTACAGCGTGGCTTTGTTTGCATTTGGCGGAAGGGAATTGGTATTTCTAATTTTGGCGATGATGATGATTTGTGTTATCTATAGTCCTTGGTGTAGTGGTCGCAAGCGGTACAGCTGAGCATGAGGTCCTGGGTTAGATTCCCGGATCGGGCAAAGTGTTATCGGGTTTTCCATTTGAAATTTCTCAGTAGCTTGTGCCCAGTTGATGGCCATAGGCTCGCCCCTTATTACATGGGACTTAAAAAACTTAGCTGGCGAAATGTGGAGGTACACCTCTGCCGAACCCTTCGAGGACTATATATACATCTAACATCACTCCTTGAGCTTGTAAATAAGTTTGGTACTTTGATTTGAAACTCGTGATACCTTTATTTATCATTGGAAAGCAACTGACAGCTACGGTTGCTGATTGCCCTAGATTGAGGTGTAAACTTCTTACTCCCAGGAGTCCAGGAGTAGAATGTTCTGGAGAATGTAATAATATACCTAGAGGAGTATAAAATGTTATTTTGGTTAATTTTGGAATGGCCTTTGTTTTTCAATCGATTGGGATAGCTTAATTATGTTGACGAATTTTTTGGCCGTAGAATCAGAATTGCCCTACAACGTGGCAATACCGCCTTTTGGACATTTCCCTGTTGACAGCGATGCGGATGAATTTGCTAAAATGCCCTATGATTCTCTCCCCTCCTTTTTAAATTTCCGTACCCGAAGGGTGCCAAACGGAACCCTATTAATAAGCCTTTGCTGTCCGTCCGTCTGTCTGTCAGCAGGCTGTATCTCATGAACTCTCATAGGTAGACAGTTGAAATTTTCACATATTGTGTATTTCTATTGCCGCTATAACAAAAAATAATAAAGTTTATATTTAAAGGGCTCCCCATAAAATGTGTTTTTTTTCGGCGTTTTTGTTCGATCGTAATATACGGTACGGAACTCTTCGTGTGCGAGTGCGAGTCGCACTTGGCCGGTTTTTTATATAGGTACATTACATGTACTTATTATTACTACTGAATTACTAGCTCTCTGTTTTTTCAAAATAGCATCTCAATCTTGAGTGTCAACAGGAAAATCACACTCGTTTTACCTACTTACTGACTCACCTCTTCCACCACAAAACGACTACACCGTCCAATTTTTTAAACAGAGAACTACCTACCTCATTCCAGCCAGCTCTTCCAGCAAAAGTTCCACAAAAAGAAAACAAAAGCCACAGAATATCGTCCCCAAACTACCTCGTTAAGCATAGTTAGGCTATCCTGTCGCGACAATCAGTGAATCTATAAGTACGTCAACATGGAAACGGGCTAATGCCGTGCAAACAGCGCTATGCGGGCCGCTATTGTTGCGTTCGTTGGAAGCGGTTCAGTTCAGATGAAAAGGATCTGTATCGGTATTTATCTTTGGAGTTTGTTTTAAGGCTTTGTTAATTGCAGGATTATTGTTAAAGGTTTTAATTTTGTTAATGTTTTGCTTTGTTGGAGCTCTTTTGGAGTCATTTGATATATTATTTAAATTATGTCAAATTACTCCTGGCTTTATGTTTTAATGCAAAAGTCATCATCAGCATATAGCATTCCACTACTGGACATAGGCCTCTCCAATTGCACGCCATTCTGCTCGATTCTCAGCAACTCTCATTTAGCCGCTATCTGCCACCTTGCGAAGATCGTCGCTCCACCTAGCCTGAGGGCGTCCCACCTTAAGTTTGCCGATTCGCGGTCTCCACTCAAGAACACGTCTACCCCAGCGGTCATCGGTTCTACGGCTAATATGGCCGGCCCACTGCCACTTCAGCTTGCTTATTCTGTGAGCTATGTCGACAACTTTGGTTCTCTACCGGACCACCTCGTTCCGGATTCGATCCCTCAGAGAGCAAAAATAATAAGTACCTATAACTTAATCTGTAATTCAGCAACTTGGCTTCGCAGTAGTAAAATAGGTCGCCCAAAGATTGCCACAAAGTCGGGTATCCAGCTTCTGTCTTCCAGCAAATTCCTACAACCGTCACCAGGTCATTGAGGTCTAGCTAGGCAGAAATCAAATTTGCAAACGGCGCATGCCCAAGATCTATCGGACGATCTTTAAAATACTTATTTTTTTATTCGATACCAAGTTAGTTACCACACACCGTGCAAAGCCTCAATCGATTCAAAATGCCCAGCAAGTGTTTTAATCTCTTCATTTTTATCACATACGCTAACGCCCCATTTATCACGAAACTTGACGCAGCGCCGTCAATCTAATTTATGTGCAACATAACAAATTCCTGTGTTTATAACACATTTTATTTTATCTTTAACGTCGGCAGTTTGACTAATACTATTGTGGAGAAAGTCCGAAAATTATGTCGTTTGCGTAGGAGTTTTATTTCTGTTTTAATTTTTATTATTTGTTTTAGGATTTGGTGTTTCTTTAAGAGGGGCCTGCAGTCATTGGCTGGTCAGTTTAGTTAGCTGTCTACTAATAAAAAGAATAAACGGTTAGCAGAAACGGTAAGCAATTAAGTTTGTACAAAGCTTGCGTTGGTTCTAATGTTATATGTATATAAAGAAGGAGGGGATAAAATCATGGAGCATGAAAAAATTCGTCCGCATCGCTGTCAACAGGAAAAGTACCCAGTAGGTAGGCAGCATTGCCACGTTGTATGGCGATGCTGATTCTTTGGGCAAGAAATAGGCCAGACCTCTGGTCACGTTAAGAGTAGACCAAACGCTTAGCGATGTCGTAAAAAACTAAGTGAGCACTCAGACTCCATGACCCTAGTGTTTCAACCCCAACCGGCTCGAACATTATAACTGCCAATTAAATTGGAATATTTTTGTCGCCGTTTAAGGTTTTCCGCACCTGCAGCAGCCGTCCCAGCAACCACCGTGCTATGCAAGTGGGGTGGCGCAAGGGTGTCCACACATGTTGCATCCCACACTAAAGGCCGACCTAACTTCCAATGCATTATGGTCATTCCGTCTGGTCTCTTCCCATCGTCGCGTGCGTTGGGTTTTAAAACAGCTGGCACCAAGTTGGTGACAAGAACACGCCGGATGATGTCATTAATGCTGGCGTACCGTGCTATCTGGTCAGCGCTCTTACTGCAAGACAGGCCATGGTGTCCGAGGCAGTCGACATCTTCACCGCACTGCCAGCGATGCGATACATATTATTAGGTCCCAACCTATGAAATCAGCGTTTTGTATGGAGAATTTTAATGAAGTTGCTTTTTTCATACTAACATTTTCTTAATTTATATAACAACCATGAACACTAATGTTTTAAAACTTTTATGCACTAATGTTTAAAAACTAAGATAACGTAATATGCCACTAGATTAAGCGACAAAAATAAGTTTTGGCTAAGTTAAAACAAATAGTGGTCATTTCTGCTAACAAAATGAGGAGTCATTTTTAAGGTATTGTTTATGTTTATAAACTATAAGTAATAAGGTTTTTTTACTATTGGTAGTTGTCTATGATGGTCATTATTCGATATAATACCAAGCAATTGATGAATATTCATAGAAGTGACAAGGTTCTCTAGTTGTGAGAAAAAAACGCCAATTTCATAGGTGGGGACCCAGTATTATTGTTATTTTAAGTCTGTTAGCTTTTATATTACATATGTAGCGTCAGGATCCGACATTATTTTAAAAAAACACAAAAGTCTTCGCTCAATCACTTATTTATTTCAATTAAATAAACCTTATTTAACCACTTGAACGTCCACGCCGCGAAGTAACGTGTGCACTGGGCAGCGGCCGACGAACGACTGAGCCGAGTCGCAGAGTGCGCTGCCTTATATAGCGTTCGGAGTTGACGTGACGTCGTTCAGTTGTTCGTTCACCGCTTGCCCGTTGCACTCGCAGTTTACAAAATAATGACGGTGGCGCCGTCACGGCCATACTGACGTACGCTCGTCCTCGAGCGTCTTCCGAGCATCTGGGAACAAGACAACAACCTGTTCGTTCATCCTGACATTTTTTTTTATCGCTAATCTCTATCTATCTTTAACAAAAGCTTTCAATAATGTGCTGGTCCGATTAACCCTTCAGCTTTCCACAACTACTATGCTATCTCATCAGTATTAAAACTGGAGACCATTGTGCTAGACCGGATAGATATCCCTTTAGCGAATGCTAGGCCGGATATCAGTCCCTATAGCCAAACATGCTAGACCGGATAGATATCCCTTTAGCGAATGCTAGGCCGGATATCAGTCCCTATAGCCAAACATGCTAGACCGGATTGCAATCCTTATAGCCGGAGGGCTAGGCCTGATCGCAACCCCTTTAGCTGAGTCATTGGACCGGATTGTCCCTTCAATGACTCTTTCCTACATTTTTTTTTTAATTTTTTTTGTATTTTTTTGTTTCTCTCATTTTTTTTGTCCTACATTTTTTTTGTCCTACATTTTTTTTGGTCCTACATTTTTTTTGTCCTACATTTTTTTTGTCCTACATTTTTTTTGTCCTACATTTTTTTTGTCCTACATTTTTTTTAAATTATTATTTACTTTCATCATGGTGTACAATGGCATCAGTTACAACACTTATTGACTCTAGTAAATCTGATGATGGACTTTCTATATTATCACTAGTAATGCTCAAGGTACGTGAACTAGCCGATATAGTGCTACTATTAGCAGATATAGTGTCGCTATCGGAAAGTTCATCCTCAACGTCACCAATCACAGCTATGTTATCATTATCACGATCAGTTTCATGGACAACATTACTCTGGCTAACATCCGCCGTCACGTCATCATCATTATAACTTTCGGCTACTTCTATAAAACCTAATGGGCCGCGGGGTACTTCGCGTAAGTTCTCATGGGCAACCTTGTACGTTCGATTAGACCCGTTAACAAGTTTCAATTCGTACCTATCGTTTTCTAAGACAGAAGTGATTTTATAGGGGCCTTTATACTTTGGGTCCAGCTTAGTCTGGTGTCTTTCTTCACTTTTTACGAAAACAAAGTCTCCAATAGAAAAGGGTTTTATTTTAGCCTTACCCCGGTTAAAGCGAATGACGTCAGACTGAGCCAGTCTCTTTATATTGTCTGACGCACTAGACCGTGCTGCTTCCAAATCTAGTCTACTAGGTTTATCGGAATTCGTAGCTATTCTAGAAATACCCAACGAGTTACCTTGAACTCCAAACATTAGCTCGATTGGAGTGAAGCCTGTAACTCTGCATCGGGTACTATTAAGGGCTAGTTGGATCTCACCTAACTGTTCCTGCCATGACCTATCAGAGTTACCTTCAGCTACTGTGAGCAAGCTCTTAAGAGTTCGCATCACGCGCTCCACTTGTCCGTTGGCTCTGCAGGCACCCGTAGCGATAAGGTGTAACTCAATATTGTTGTCTTTACAAAAGTTTCTAAAATCTGTATTGTCGTAAGAGCGCCCACGATCGGCTATTATTCTTTTTGGCGCTCCGAATAAGTGTACTGAGTCTTTTACTGCTTCAATAGCGTCAACGGAATTTAGTGTCAATGTGTGTTTCAGTAAGACATATTTTGTAAAGGCATCAATAGTGACTGAACAATATTCTTTGCGGTCACTCTTACCGCTGAGTTTCCCTGTAAGATCTAAGTGCAGAGTGTGCCATGGAAGTGGTACCTTGGGGATTGGATGCAGGCGTACTTGTTGCGCACCCGATGGACCCTTTGAAGACTTACAGACTACACAGGAATCTACAAACTTCTTTACATATTTGGACATGTTACCGAACCAATAAAGATCATACAACTTATCTAGTGTTTTCTCATATCCTAGATGTTTTATATCATTATGAACGTGGCTAATAAGTGACCATATCAAGGAGTGAGGAAGGATTGGTAACCATTTAGTAGTTTTGGCTCGCTCTATTTTACGGTACAGTATGCCTTGCCTAATATCGTAAGTGTGTGCGATTTCAGAGGGTAACTGATTTGATTGTATTTTAGAAATCAAGTCCGATATTTCAGAGTCGCGTTGTTGTTCTACGGATAGCCAACCCTTATCAAGTTCTGAAAAGTTAACGACTTTCGAAGTTAGAGGTTTCTGAACTATTAGTTTAGAATGTGCTACGTTATTTTGGATATCTAGAGGGGAGTTACGGGATAAAAAGTCTGCGTGAGCCATATTTCTACCTTCTTTATAGACAATATCAAAATTATAGGATTGTAGAATAGCCCACCATCGATGGACTCTATGTGTCAGGTCCTTTTTGGAGTGAGAAGCTTTTAGAGCATTACAATCCGTATACACGGTAAAATGTCGGCCATAAAGATAACGTCTAAAGTGTTCCACAGATTTTACAACGGCTAACGTTTCCAGCTCGTATGAGTGGTAGCGGCTTTCTGCACTAGTGGTCTTATGACTAAAATAAGCTACAACATGTGGGAGAGAGTCATACTTCTGAATTAGGACAGCCCCGTATCCGTCACTGCTGGCATCGGTATGTAACTCGATGGGCAAGGAGGGATCAAAGATTTTGAGTACTGGTTCTGTAATCAAGTAGCTAACTATTTTGCTATGAATCTTATCATGCTCAGCAGTCCAAATGATGCGGCCTTTGCCAGAAGTAAGCGGATACAGGGGTTTGAGTAACTTTGAGAAATTTGGGATAAATTGCCTGAAATATGTTGCTAACCCAATGAACTGCCTAACCTGTTTAGCTGTAGATGGTTTTGGAGCATTTTGTAAGGCTTGAACTTTGCGCGGATTAGGTTTGAGAGCTCCTGAGGATACGACATAGCCTAGATACTCGATCTCCTTTTTCATAAAAGAGCATTTCTTAAAGTTAAATGAGAATCCAGCAATAGATAAAGTCTCTAGCAATTTATCTAGTCGAGAAAGTCCCTCATCGACGGTTACCGATGCTGCAAGGACATCGTCCATGTAGACCAGGATTCTGTCATCTTTTAACGGTTTTAACGCGGAATTAATAGCCCTTTGAAAAACCTGTGGAGCATTTCTAAGCCCAAATGGCATCGTTAAAAATTCGTATTGGCCTGTTGGTGTTACGAAAGCAGTCTTCTCCACTGTATCCTCATGAACCCTCACCTGATGGAAACCAGAGGCCATGTCCACAATACTGTAATAATAAGCTCCATGTAATTTATTGATCTGGTCACTGATCAAAGGTAGAGGGTAACTATCTGGACGAGTATTGCTGTTGAGCTCTCTGTAATCTACACACAAACGATCGCTACCGTCTTTCTTTTTCACTAATAGGATGGGGCTTGAAAATGGGGACGAACTTTCTCGAATTATATTGGCATCTAACATTTTTTGAATCTTTTCGTGAACGATATCAAGTTCTAGAGGGGACAAACTATATGGTCTTCTGTGAACTATTTTAGCAGGATCAATAAGATCGATTTTTAGTTCGCCAGTTTTAATGCGAGTCGTTGGTAAACTCTGTACGAAGTTGTTGGAATATTTTTTGAGTATCCCTAACAACCGCTCTCTATCATTTCCTACGAGGTCGGTGTCTATCGTATCTTTGTGAAAATGCGAGAGCGCGCAAGAGTTAGATATCTTGTTCCTAATGAAAGTTAAATGATCATCACTAATCTGAATGGAAATTCCTAGTTCTAAAACATCACGGCCTAATAAAACTTCTTCACTAAGAAACTCGTCTGACAAAGCGTGATAAGTAATGTCGAATTTAAGATTTTGAACTATAGTGGGACATTTAATTTGTAGCATAGAAATCACATTATTATTGCCTACGCCCTTTAACGCTATTTGTTCATGAAACTGCTCGCCCTTAAGAAATTTACAATAGCTCTGTTTTATTAAACTACACTCCGACCCGGAATCGAAACCAAAAGGTAATTTAATACCACTTATCTGAATCACTCCATGCGCAGCTCGGGTACACACGTTGACCTGCTTGCTGGAACTGGCGGTAGCACCCGCAGCGTCTTCCTTTTTCTTGTATCGCATGGGACAAGCGGGGGCTACGTGGCCGGGGTCGGCACACACGTAGCAGGCGACAGGTGGACGAGGTTCCGCCTTGGCTGCCGCTGAAGAGTTCTTCGTGATGAATCTGTTTCTGTCGCGGCAATCTTGACCCCGGTGACCGTGTCTACCGCAAAAGTGGCAGCCGCCACGAAACGGAGTATTGTTTCTAAAGCGTTTCGGGTCCGGATCAGTCGAACCGATGTCTTCGTTACGTCTTTTTAATGTGAAACCGCGTAACGTGCGAAATAACTGGCTTTTGTCGTTTATAATCACTGAATTTAACTCGCGACGAATCTTGTCATCGCACTGCGACAGTACAGAAATGGCAAAGCCTGTGATAACTCTCTCTGGCATATTCACTTCGGGAATCTTCTCGATTAATTGCCATAATCGCATTCCTGCTTCAGCAGGGCTCTCTTTGCCATCTAACTGAAATTTGATGATGTGATCGAAATGGTCTTGCATCATCAAAGGCTTCGCAAATCTTGATATGAGCATCTCTTTGATCGCAGGCCATGTTATTTGGTCAGGTTTAATATTTGTTAGACACGTTGCCGCACGCCCCTTAAGAGAATGTGTTAGGGCTAGGATTAAGTCGATTCCTTTTATTTTCTTCTGCTCAATTATTAATTCGCTGAGTGTGCACCAATTAACGATGTCGGATTCATGTTCATCCGGGTCATAATTGACTAATTTTGTCGGTGCATGCTGAACAGGCTGACACGATGTCATGTTCTCAGCGATTTTTTTGAAGATTGCTTCCATACCAGTCGAGAATAACATCATTTGCTCCATGACTGGATTACTTGGCGCATTTGACTGCGATGATTGTTGTGGGGGTAGATCCGCAACTTCTGATGTAGCGTCAGGATCCGACATTATTTTAAAAAAACACAAAAGTCTTCGCTCAATCACTTATTTATTTCAATTAAATAAACCTTATTTAACCACTTGAACGTCCACGCCGCGAAGTAACGTGTGCACTGGGCAGCGGCCGACGAACGACTGAGCCGAGTCGCAGAGTGCGCTGCCTTATATAGCGTTCGGAGTTGACGTGACGTCGTTCAGTTGTTCGTTCACCGCTTGCCCGTTGCACTCGCAGTTTACAAAATAATGACGGTGGCGCCGTCACATATGTAAATATTATCTTGTTTGAAAATAAACATCCATTTTCCCAGGTATCCATAGGATACTAGAAGATTTTTTTATTTTTTTTGTAAATTTCTGATTGATTAGTATTCATTACCGTTATGTCTTCCTATATAATTTGAAATACAATGTGAATATTTTATGATTACCAGCTAATTTATTGTTTATCAGATCAGTTACTAATTAAGCTATTATTATCCTCATTACCGTAAATTAAACATTCTGTAAAGTTTTCAGCTTAAACCGTTACCAATTTTACTAACCATAAATAGTTAATTAAAAATTCAAACATAAATCATTTAACTGTTCATTATTCACGCTTTAAATCATCTAATCTATTGTTTTATCATCCTGATTGATTATCTCATTAGGCGTCAGGTAAGACTGAGCTATAAATGCCAAGTTTTAATAGAAAACGTACTGCACATAAATTTTTTACTGTACAACATTACCGAGGACTATGAGACTTGATTAACGGGCATTCGCGGACTTTAGCTAATTAAGGCTGTTTTTATGATCAAGTGACTTCCAACGTTTCGATCAAGGAATAGTGGGGTAATTCGTTTGTTATACTTGCCAGAAATACTTACTTTGGTGTTGTTGTTTTGTTTTAAGGTCAGTCTTAACATTAAACAAATGAAGTGGGAGTGAGACGGGAGGTTTTCCTTCTTTGGTTTCGGCAACATCTATCTGAGAATCGTGCATGTTGCTTATAAGAAAAATATTAGCTAGCTGGGAATGGAGCATGGCTGACTGTACAGACTGCGACGGTTACACGTAAAAAAGATTAGAATTATTTCGATCTTTGACGACCAACATCGAAGTAAGGACAATAAATTGTGTCAATGGATGCAGTTCTCACTTAGGCAGTCTGCCATAGTGAGAACTGCATCCATCGCATTGAATTGCATAGAAAACTATATTTAATTACTTGATAACAAATACCAAAACAGCATACAGTTTTGACCATTTTTTTTTTTCGAATTTATCTCATCCTAAAACCTTTTTAATGGCCTGGTTATATTTATAAAATATGAATCAATGTTTTTTTTAAATTAATTGTTATAAATATGTCAGTGTCGCATTTTTAATTCGGTCTGACATGTAAAGAAGATGGCTCAATGTCATTTTGCGGAATTGACATAACGACGCATTCAATCAGTAAATCAGATTCTGTCGTGCAAGGAGTAGACAACAAATAACGTCTTAGGCGATGACTGCACCTATAAAGAAACGCATGCATATTTGCTTAATACTAAAAGTAGTTAGGCACGTTATTAAAATACGGTTGAGGATAAAATCTTTTAAAGTTAATCATTTAATCATAACAGTTTATTTATAAATTACAGGTGGGAAGGAAACGAATGCGACTTAAAAATAATTACTGTTTTATGTTTTATTGTTACTGTAATCAACATAATATCGCAATATGCTACGAATGATGTGACGAACTTTTCCCAGACTTACAATTCTCACAAAGACTTTCCCTAATCAACAAACTTTGTATCTCATTCCTAACTAATAACTTTCTAATTGGGCTTAACTTTCTTAGATATGGCACTAGACTCTTAACGAAATGTAGATCATCGTCTATTTCTCCATTGTCTTCAGTATTTGATGAGGCCTCGGCTACTGAGAGCTTTTTAATTTTAGGTGAAACAACTGGCTCAGATTTAGTTTCAGAAGCATGTCTTTTGGCTCCTTTATCTTCTGACTGGACCTCTTCAAGCATTTCAATTTTAGGTTTCATTAAAATTTTATAGTTTATATTTTGATTATTTTCAACCATACGTGAAGGGACTAGAGGATCTTTTTCAAAATTATCTGATTCATTATCGTACATATTTGCTTGTTCTCCAAACATATCTTCTGAATCTTCGAATAAAATTAGTTCTTCTTTTATAATATCATCATCATGTATTTCTATGTTTTCTGAGGGGGAATAGCACGTGTTGGTTACTTTTGCATACATATCTCTGAGAAAAAGCATGTGCTCGAAGTATATCCACTTGCCTCTGTAGTATTGGATGTAGGGCTTCGTAGGATTGTCGAAGGGAACCTTTACCTTTTTAATTTCCCTTTGGAATTGGTCTCGCAAGTTCCGCCATTTTTGCTTTACGAAGTCTTCTGTAACAATACAATAAATGTATAAATAATAATAATAGCGATTTATATCATAGATGGCCTGGTACCATAAAGATTTGTGCAGACAAGCGCGACGCGACAGCGCGACGCGACATCGGTTATTGTTATACCGTCAAGTTTTCTTAGAAATTGTATTGTTCGAGTTCGCGCTGGTCTGTACGAGCCTTAAGTATCACAGGGTTGCCAAAAAAAGCGTGTTCATAAAAAAAATAAAGAACACTGTTTGTGTCTGTGTCCTGTGTGTGTGTGTGTGTAATTTTTAGTATGGCACAGATAATACATACTTATTAATTCCTACATAACGCCTGTTCACTAATAAACGAAGTACGGCATTGTCTACGCAGGTATTTTAAATAAATCGTGTCCCGATTCCTTGTACCTGCGCCGGCGCCTACTAACGAAACAGTTTAGCAAAGCAGTTTACAAACAGCAAAAAAAAACCTTATTGGTTGAACTTAGAACTTAAATCTGCGCAATACTACGTTAAGATTTATTTTTCCTTTTTGTAAGAAGAACTATATGACCTTTCGTCTTCGCCAACAGATCGCAAGTTGAATAAATCCTTCTTATTTAAATAGGTAACTAATTCATGATAATAAGGCGACCCCAAAAAATAAATAAGCTAACCAACGGCGTTCTACTGTGAGATGACAATAAAAGGGAACCGTATCAAATTATGAATAAGGGCTAAATTACGAAGCTAAGTTATCGCAAATGTTGCACAGTGACTGGATCGGTGTTTGACGCACAGCACGAAGCTCTCTTATGCAGTCTTATTAATACTTATTGTTGATCCATTAGTATAAATTTTATGCAATAAAGTTAACAAACACTAGGAACTATATTCCCAAAATTTTTTTGTTATTTCATTGCATAAAATTCTAAATGTGCAAATTGCCTACTACGTATTTTTGGAGTTGTAGATTGGCCCGCAAATTAACTTCGTGCGCATCGCCTATGGAAAAAATATTATTATTTTAAAGTAACGATTCGTCCGTTTCGGGCGAGAAAATTCGTACGAATCGACCAATAAGCCGATCAGGATTTGAACACAAAACACTTTCAATTCCATTTAATAGCCAAACTAGCGTCCATGACGACAATACGGCTATTGTTTAGATCTGCTTAAACATTGTTGAACTACGTAGTATAGTCGACCTAGTAAATTGCTTTAGCACCACCCTAAGGTTGAATGTAACTTGCGAAGACCCCACTGCTGGGGTACAGCCTTCTCTCACAGAGGATATCTGTACAAGTGCGCCGTGCAAGTGCAAAAATAGACCAATGTGACAGTTAGATAGTATCAAAGTTTCAATCTTCATCCTATACTATTAAACGAGCAATATTTGTATATGAATATATATTTTCATAAAAATATTTGTAATCACGTTCTCGAAAACAGCTCGAGGGCGAGAAATTGATCTAGATAGGTCTCATAATTGGGAAAATTAGTTTTCTACGTATTTTCACCCGAGCACAGCTCGGTCACCCAAAATTTGGAACAACATGCTACCTTAGAATAATAACATGGGAGCATGGAATTAGTATGTACTATGCATGGAATTAGTAGGTATGAACTATACTATACTATTAAATGAGCATTCTCTATTTTCCGATCAGAGATCGGTCGACCAGATACAAGAGACTGAATTTTCAGTAATTATAGGGAATTATGAAGTAGAAAATCAATTACGTGATCGACTAGGTTAACAATAATAACACTATAAGTACCTATACGTAGAAAATGCCAAGCCAAATACCTCACAAAACCGGTTCGGTAGTAGCTACTACAGATAAGTAATAAATAAACAAAAGCTACCTACGTCACTGATGAAGTGACCTAAATGGCGCAGCGCAGACGCAGTCGCGTGACGACACCCTCTTATCAGTAGCACTGACAAACTATGTTCAATAATACCCTATTTATAATGTGTAACAAAAAAGCTTGTGCTATCCGAATATATTATTAATATTCAAATATAACTAAAATTGCTATTTAAAATTCACGCTTAGTACCAAAATTACCCCAATATCATTCAAAAATTTTAACAGAGGTCATATTATTATGTTATGGTATGATGTTCAGACACCCGCTACACGACGGCTGCCCGCGCTCCATGATAAACAGATAAAAATAATTAAAAACTATTATATTTCTTTTTCAAAAAATTGCCACATTAAATTAAACTCTTAACCCGATCCTTAACAATAACTTCACGGATTAGACAGGGTTATTAACGTATTCTAAAGCCTTATCAAAATAAAAACAAACTTTTGCGCATCCCTACTTCAAATCCCTTAACATCCTTAGCGAATGATAGGTGAACAAACTCAGGTAAAACACATAATTACTACAGAAATAACAACGTTACTTAATACTTACTATCTTTATTCACTATTGTTGCTATTCGCTCCCATTCATGGTCCATTGCCGTTCGATTATTATACTCGTTGTTATATCTGTTCCATAGTAAAGGAGTATTTCCCACCTCGTTAATCAACCTTTCTATAAGATTCATGTGTTTATTCATGTCCAATTCACAAACGGGTTCCATCATATACCGTTAAATCCACGCTTAAGTTCTTATTCCGTCTCAATAAGGCACAAAGTCGAACGAAAAAGTCTGTGTTTAAGCTTTTATGCCCTTATTACTTTGTTATGTTGTCAGTTTTCAAACGAAACAAAAAACTATCACGAACTGTCACTTATTTTGTATTTTTAACGTTTCACTTTGACATGCTGCTCACAAATTAAGTTAGAACATTGTTACAATTTTGTTATAATTATCACTATTTTAGTACAAAATCGAAATTAAATTAACTCAAAACTTTTATCAACAACAAAATACGTGCTGCGATCGACACGACAGACGGTGAACTAAAAATAACCACGCGCTGTTGCCAGCTCGCACAGCCAACGCGAGCGACGCGGCCGCACGACGTCACGCTATCCCACGAACGCATGTATGTGTGAGTAGAAGAAACTGTATAATATGGAACTCATGTATTGTTGTATTTCGTATGTGTGTTATTACATTTACGTCGCCGCGTGTGCAGTGCGTAAGCTCTGAGTATGTGTGTCGTCATGGCCGAATGTGCGAGCTGGCAACGCGTCGGTTACGTTCCAAGCCCGTGTTTGACATTCTTGATGTTTAATGCGAGGATTGGCTTACAACTGGTGTTGAATAACATGATTTCGTATGCTATGGAACGTTTGGTAGTGCGATGACTAATAATAATTTTAGCAAGAAGGCTTACCTAGTGTTTTGGCAAAATATAACAAAAATAAATAATATAAAACAAACAAAGACGCTGGGCAAGCGCTTGCGCATGTTAGATCCAAAAGGTAATTTTAGCTTACCTACTTTAATTGTTTTTAAACGTATTTGTACTAATTTGCAATCATTGTTACCTCCTTTTAACTAAAACTTTAGTGTAATACTTAAATAGTAATAAATAATTACTATTATAAATTATTTGTTAAAAAATATATTTGTAACGACACGCATTCATTTTGATTTGTCATCAATTTAATCGTTAATCAATAATACGATAGGTAGGTACTCAAAACTAACGCTAAACTATTTTTTCTAAATAATAAAAAATTGTCCATAGTCGTAGTTCTCGTAGTAATACTCAATACCTACTTTTCATTCCACAATGTATCTGCTTAGGTGGTAAACATTTGCTTGAGAAACAATCGTGGACCCTGTCGGGCTCAGCAAAACAGACGTTCTAGATGGAGATGAGGACTTACCGTAAACTTATAAAATAAATTATTAAAAAAAAAAAAAAAAAAAAACGATTTATCATTTAAATATTCGTTTCCTCTGTAATAATAACAGCTACCTATCTGTCTGTTGTATACAATGTTGTAAAAATTAACTTTAAAAGGGGCGTCTATCTCTAATATTTTTCATGTTATTCTATTTTTTTGTAGCGTTTGCCATAGCTCCTATGTTATTGGCTCGATTTGGATTCTCTTTTTCAGAAAAAAATTATGAATATTCAGAAAAATACGGGCGGGCACATACAATACATGCCCATGGGCGATTGTATTTACTAAAATACGGACAAATTTATTTTGAACTGTAAACAGTGTAGGTGCATATGTACTATTTCCCCACATTATTATGCCGTAAATAAACCACGTTGTGGTTTTTTAGCTTCTCGAAAAGCATAGAGGAATTTTGAAAGGTTCGATTTATTTTTTTGTACGGGTGACTAACTATTTATATTCTTGTCTATGGTTATGGCCTAGTAATGTGAATTAGTTGACTGTTTCTATTTTTGATTACTATAAGTAAAAGCTACACTTAGAGGATTTTTTTGGTGAGGATGGAAAGTTATGAGTTTGGTCTTTGTAAAGTTAATTTCGAGGTTGTGTTCGTTAATCCAAGTTATTATTTTGCTAAGTATATCGTTAATGGAACCTACTGTTTAGGTTTAGGTTGTCATGATACGGGGGAGAATGGAGATGTTATCAGCAAATAAAACGCATGTTCCGGATTCTGCTATGATCTTTGGGAGATCATTATGTAGACGAGAAATAGAAGACATCCAATAACACTTCCTTGTGGTATTTATGCATTTATCGCCTTCCTGTCAGAGCGGCACTTTTGAAGTTCGTTCATTTTGTTAGTGAAGGATTCTATTTCTACTAACTGTGTTCTATTTTCTAGTTAGTATTTGAACCATTCTTGTGATTTGCCGCGGATCCCTGTTCTATAAAGCTTGTTTAGTAAAATACCATACTGTTCTTTGTCATATAAGGGTTTGGTCATGTCAAACATTATACCTACTGCATATTTTTTATTGTTTATTATGTTTAAGGCTTCCTGTATAAATTTATAGACTGCTAATGCTGTTGATCGATTTTTCCGAAAGCCATTTTGGCATTCGTCAAATATTTTATATTTTTCGCATAAAGTGTACACGCGATTACACATTGCTTGCTCAAAAATCTTTGAAGCTGCAGGCAGTAGAAAGAAAGAAAGAAAGAAAGAAAAAGTATTTATTGAGACTCGCACAGGAAATCACACATTAAACTAAAAACACACTAAACATAAATAGAGCTAGTAGAGCTATTGGATGGTAATTACTTGGCTGTGTTTTGGAAATAGGCCTTCTTCGAAAGACTGGTTAATTCATTAATTTAGTGTAAGCTCTAATCGATAACCCTACGCAAATTGAGCAATCTTTATCAAAATTTAAAATAACAAGTATCTTGACATTCAACTTCTCAGCATATTGCACCGATTGAATAGAATACAATACAATAGTCACAATACAAAGTATGTCACTAACAAGTCCCGTAGATTCGCTTTTGAAATAACATTCAAATAAAAAATACGCTAAAAGCCTTCGATATTTTTCACTGAACTTTCGCAATCAGTCCGCGAGTTGCACAAGGGTTGTCGCGAAAACATAAATAATGCCTTTATTTACTTTTTTTACACCTCTGCATTACCCTAACATTTGCAACCATTGCATTAAAAATAAATTTAAGTTAAAGTACAATTGCAATGTGCAATTTGCAGTTGCAGGGTTCAAGACAAGAATAATTATTGAAAGAAAAAGAAACGAAAAAAATAGGTTTCTTTGTCACAGAAACAATTGCATGCAAAAAGATAAGTTAACTCGAGTAATAAAGAAAAAACACATAGGTCCTAAGTGTATTATACGAGTATATATTATCTACGAGCACTAAACAGAAATAGTTGACAGCTGCACGTCGTGATTGTGACAAACAGGGTTCTACAGCATGATGCTGTGCCACAGCATAGCGCTGATTTCACATGAAAATTACGTACTGAACCAAGTCAGGTTTCAATGCAGATTATGTCAATAATATGATAGCAGCAGTATCCTTTTAAAAGAACAACAATTTGAAATAACCGATGTATCTGCAAGAGATGATTGATTGTAATAGGAAAGTTAGTTATCAAATACTATGGAATTTTTAGTTTTGTCACTGTCACTACTAGAGCTTATCTACGTTTGTAATTCTTTTTTCTATAATGGATGATGTCGTTAAGTAATTGATACATTTTACTATTATTTCACTCTTCTATTGAAAACTCTATCTTTTTTTTGTATTGATTATTATCAGACGGCAAAATATACCGAGTTTTTTTACTAACGCAATTTACAGTAGTTGGTACAGTGCCAACCCTAGTGTTGAGGACTTCGTAATTACAAATGTTTCAGGCTGAACTATGAGCGCTTTCAGTTTCCATGAGTTGCCTGAAAACTGACGTTTATACCTGTAAATAATGAAACATTGTTGATTGAAGTTCATGCGCCTGTTTTTATTACTTATATCCGTTGAAACTGTTGATGGAACATTTCCCGTTATAGTTTTATTCATGAAATGCATTATGTCATTTGTTTGGTTAAATAATTTTTTTGTTTTTTTTTATAGTCTCATGTTTCTGATTGTGTTTGAACATTTTAATTGGGATCCGTGTTTGTTTTGCAAGTAAGCTGTTTATTAGCTGTGTGATTTATTTAAACTGTACTTTGACAACTGTATCATCTACACTCGAGAGCAATGAATCCGGGTCACTTAAAGAATGTTAAAAATCTCGGAAACTAAAAATGATAGGTTAATGCAATAAATTGTATTTAATAGACAATGTAATACTCCTTAAATGAAAGTAAAAAAAATATGAGTCACCATACATTTTATTAACACAAAATTACATAAAGAAAAAAACTGCTGATCTCTCCTTAAAACAAAAATAGGAAACATGAAATTTTTGAACTTTATTACGATTTTCTTGAATTTTAATACTTCGTATTGCCTCCTCGTGCTTCCATTACTGCGTTTACGCGGTTTGGCATGCTGTACACCAAGTTCCTTATACGATTTTGGGGAATATTCTCCCATTCCTCTGTGAGAGCAATTTTGAGCTCACGAAGCGTGATTGGGGGAGGGTTTCGTTGTTTTACGCATCTGCCTAGCTCGTCCTAAGCATGCTCGATCGGGTTGATATCCGGGCTGCGCGCTGGCCACTCCATACGAGTAATGTTCATCTCTTGAAGGTAGTCATTCACAATCCTACCTGTATGAGGTCGGGCATTGTCATGCATAAATATAGCATCCTCACCTAAATTGACCATAAATGGACCAACGTGATCATTGAGGATTTCTTCCACATATCTTACGCTAGTTAAAGAGCCGTTTTCTATGATCACCAGCTCTGTGCGACTTTCAGAAGAAATTCCGGCCCACACAAGTACAGACCCACCACCGTAGGCTACTTTTTCTTCGATGCATGCTTGCTTGAATCTTTCCCCTGGTCTTCGATACACTCTGTGTCTTCCATCGTGCTTGTAGAGCATAAATTTTGATTCGTCGGAGAACATAACTTTTGACCAATCTTCAATACTCCAATTTACGTGGCTCTGGGCATATATCTTAGTCTTGAAATACGATGCCCAAGCTCCAGTTTAGGGCCGTTTGCAGGTCTAAGGGGTTTTAAGTTAGATTCAGCAAGCCGACGTCTTACTGTCCATGCACTTGGGTTACTTCCTCCGAGGCGTCGAAACTGATTTGTGAGTTCAGTTCCTGTGAGAAAGCGATTTCGAAGCATGGTGTTCACCAAGTATCGGTCTTCTCGTGCTGTGGTACACCTGGTTCTGCCCGTTCCTGGTCTGCGTAGGTTAGAACCAGTTTCTTCGTAACGTCGGAGAACTCTTTGTACTGTTGACAGCGACACACCGACAGTCCTGGCTGTATCGCGCTGACTCCGGCCGGTTTCCAGCATTGTAAGTATTCTGGTGCATTCTTCAGGCGTAAGCGACATAATTTCAGCTTGAATAATGAATATAGAGCACTATCAACATGGTTTATGTACCCACATAAATGACAGATTACAAACAAAAGCAAAACCAAATGCTGTAATTTCGTAGTTCCATCTTCGAAAGCGGCCCTTTTTCAAATTTGATTTTTTTATGATATAACTTTACAATAACTAAGAAGTTTTAATACCTTCATTTAAGGAGTATTACATTGTCTATTAAATACAATTTATTGCATTAACCTAGCATTTTTAGTTTCCGAGATTTTTAGGATTCTTTAAGTGACCCGGATTCATTGCTCTCGAGTGTATAATGTCAATTACGGCACGTATTGAAAATTCGTATGATTGAATACAGAATTCTCAGAAAAACGCCATCAAAGATAATTTATAGGTATAAAGGTTAACGCATAATCTGCATATAATTTTCGCATTGCTGAGACACAGGCGTCCTTTTCTTGAGAGGGCTGCAGAACACACTCACGTGGGTAAAACAATATAAAAATTCAAAATCATTTATTTGCAAATATGGGTCAAACTCAAAGCATTTATTTCAATTAAACCATTACAGGCACTTTTGAATTGTCAAGGAATCTAATATATAATAGTTAGCCATTCCAAAGCGTAATACCTATGGAGAAGAACGGGCAAGAAACACCACGGACACTCTTTTAAATAAAATAAATTGTTACAAAGTATTGGTTACATCATTCATGTTGAAATTATACATGTGAGAACAATGTAGAAAGACGTCCACGTTAGAAGAGTCTGTAATACAAAAATAAAACAAAGAACAATTCCAAAATTAAAATCAGTCATGGCCGCTAAGAGTTGACCAGTCCCAACTGACGGCGCCCGTTCACGAACATGACGCATGGATCAGCACCATTCAGCTCAACCATTTTGAAGGGAGCTACATGATCCAACACACTAAACAGTGGGTAGATGTTTTACATTCATGTAATAATTGTATATCACAGTCTTAGTATCACCATATTTTACCTTTCGGCATGCAAAGTACGTAAAAAGAAAACACAGAATTAATAAAAACTAAACAGAATAAAAATAAGAATGAGATCAGTTAAACTCGTTTAAAAATAAAATAGGTAATTTAAAAAAAAAACAAAAAAAAGGTTGATTATGCATATATTCAGATCCACTGTAATATGCTTTATATATGTGGTTCATCTTAATTTTATACAATTTCCTAAATTGTGTGACTTACATTAAGCTTATTGAAGTGGTTCATAAATTGAAAAACGTGATTGTTTACTATAAACCAAGGCGTTTAGTTTAGTAAGCTTAGTAGTTAAAAGCCTTAGTGGTAAAAATAATTTCAAGCCTTAAATTCTTTGAACTTGCTTTTCGTGTCGTTGCAATTAACATTTACTGCGACCATTATTGTAATTACTTCCATAGCTCTAATTATTACTTCACTTTACTCGTGTTGATATTTTTCCTTTGACCATACAAAATGTAGGACAAGCAGACGAAATTGTAGGTTTTTGCAAAATAGTTTGTCTGAGGAATTACCTACATACTAATAGGTACCTAGAGGTGGATAAAATCAGGGAAAGTAATTGCTAAGCTAATTGACTACCAACTGAAATTGTCAGTAGATTCAAATTACAACGTAACCGTGTCCAGGAGTAAGATGAGAGTTATAACACGACGAATTAACGTAGCGTGGCAATTTACTTAGCAATTAATAGGGATACGATTTTTTTCTTTTTTAACGTAGTCAAAAGATTACGGCGATACATTGAGTAGGCAATGCGTTAAAATGTGGCATGACGTCAATGGCCGGTAGATTTTATACTGACTTGTGACGTTGCGAGCCCCACTTTAATGCATTTTATATCAACCATTTTTAGGGTTCCGTAGTAAACAAGGAACCCTTATAGTTTCGCCATGTCCGTCTATCTGTCCGCGGCTTAGCTCAGAGACAGTTAATACTAGAAAGCTGTAATTTGGCATAGATATACATATTAATCACGCTGACAAAGTGGTAAAATAAAATCAAGAAAAACATTTTTTTTTAGAGTACCTCCCCTACACGTAAAGTGGGTGGGTGGTTTTTTTTTCTCGTCTATCTCATGGTGTGGGATATCGTTGGAAAGCTCGTTCAAAAATATGGTGAGTGTGTGCAAATAATTTTCCAATTCAGGGATCCGTTTGCGAAATATTAAGCTTTAAAGCGCTAATTTTTGTTAGAGTCAAGCCCCCCCCCCCCTCCTGTCAGCTAAATGGTTGTACTTGGATTTGTGAAAAAATTTACAGCAGTAGTATATATAATGAAATTAAAAGGAAAACCTATCACAGGCTTTACAGGTTAACGAGTAATAACCGACCAACTTAAATTTGCAGTTTGATAAATTTGATCTCCCATACATTCGGTATGGGAGAAAATGTTTTTCAACTACCATGTTAAGTTTGTTCTTGATGGAAATTATGCGAACATGCACTACTACATAATACTATTTATGAGTTAAGCGCTCCGCTGTAAAACATTCATTTGCAGTAAAACAACTAGGCATAATCAAACCGCAGTGCAAGTTTATAGTTCAATAGTGTTATACAGAAGCAGAGGTGGCCCAGTGGTAACGGCCGCGACTTTCGAGTTGTATCGTGAGAAAACGAAAATGTCCTGGAACCAAAAATTCAAAGATATATGACATCTACCAGCCCGCACTGGACCCGCGTGGTGGATTACGGCCCACTCTCTCTCACAGAGAGGGGGCCTGTGTCCCAGCAGTGGGAACATGATAGGCTGATTATGCTACAACACAAATATAATAATTAAATACCAGTAGTTTTAAATAGGTATACTTTTTAAAGAAAAAATAAATATGTATGGGTGGCTTCATCGGTCTTGCCCGTCATACTAAACAACTTTCACTATGAAACTCATATAATAAGTGGAAAACAAAACCAAATTCTTAAACAACAGAAGAGATTATTCGATGCATATAAGAAAAGTTTTTTTGTATACGAATTGAAATTTAATTTCGTAGGAAAAGTTGAAGAAAATTATAAATTATTGTAATAGCAGGTCTATTAAATAATTTTATCACTTTCGTTTGCGTACAAACAAATAATTAGGATGCACATTTGTTTAATAATAAATATTTTGTGTATTAATAAAATGCAGTGAAAAATATCTCCTTATTCCATTTTCTTTTCCATTTAATATTTCATGAAAGAATACTGCTCATTTTCCATGATGAAAAAAAAACCCAGTTGCAATGAGTATCGCACAAAATGAGACTTTCCAATACAATGCTTCTCTTTGTCGATGCTTCAGAAGATATCTTAATTAAAATATTGTAATTAGTTAAAAACAGTGGTGAGACCGTCGAGTGTTGATTTTAATTTCAAATCGAATATCGTATTCAGTACGTATGTAATCAGGAGCTCTCTGTGGATACCGGGTATGGCCATAGTGACAGCGGACGCGAAAGCGGGTGGCGAAAAAACTTGTTAGGGAAATTGCAAACTTTAACTGTGGATTTAAATGTTCGTGATATAATATTATGTAAGATGCCGAAACCGCCAAAGATCTGGGTGTAATTATTGACTCCAATCTTTCGTGGCGTGCTCAGGTCAATGAGGTCAGTCGAAAGGTACATTTCTCCTTTCATTCGTTGAAAAGCCTTCAAAGTCTCCTGCCCTTGAAGACTAAAATTTCTTTGGCACAATCATTTATTCAGCCGATTATAGATTATGCCGACGCCTGCTACCTGGATGCTACTGAGGAGCTATTAAATAAGCTTGAGCGCTTACAAAACTTGTGCATTTGCTTTGTTTTCGGTCTTCGAAAGTATGACCATGTTTCTCACCTTCGCAAGGAACTCAAGTGGCTCCCAATCCGCCTTCGCAGGAACACTCGGATTTTATGTCTCGTTTTCAACATTTTACACAACCCGTCCTATCCTTTCTACCTGCGTGAGCGTTTTTCTTACGCTCGCCCTAGCGAAGCTCCGTGTAGATCACACCTTAGATCCCTTCTTAAATCTCATCCTCATAAAACAAACTACTATTCTTATTCCTTCTCTGTTCATGCAGTAAGATTATGGAACTCACTTCTGCCTAGCATTCGTGATTTAAAAACTATTTCACAATTCAAATATCGAGTAAAAGAGCATTACCTTTCCTCTCTACTGTGAGTATTTATATAACTGTAATATGTATGTTTATATATTTAAGTTTTATGTATTTATTTAAGTATATGTTAATTTATTGCTTTATACGTGTAGGTATATTTTGATATTTTTAATATAAAGCTTTGTGCAGACCAGCGCGACTTGTCGCGCGACGCGACACCGGTTATTGTTATACCGTCAAGTTTTCTTAGAAATTGTATTGTTCGAGTCGCGTCGCGGCGTCGCGTCGCGCTGGTCTGCACGCAGCTTTAGACTTTGCAAATTTATATTTTTCTCTTTTTGTTCTCACACACTATTGTCTACATTTCTTTCTCATTTCTCCTATCGCAGGTCTGCTGGAAGAAATTTCTTAAGAAATAAGCAGTACCTTTGTACTCAAATTATAATTATGTCGTAACTCTATGTATTTTACTGTGTGTACATAAATAATAAAATAAATAAGATGTAGATTTATAGTTGATTTATATTTCTAGGTGTTGACGTACCTACCATAAATTCCTGAGAACGTCCCTGGAGCTGCACACACAAAATTCCACGGCATAACTCCTACAGTTTTCCTTCCCGCTCCGCTACCGCTCGTCACAGACCTGAAACCCTTAAACAAAAGCATCGCAACAGCACCGAGAGCCCTCCAGTCTACAGACTCTTTTAAACATTTCCCGTTGCATTATTGAGAGTGCCGACTGCTCCACTCAATCGATTCCACCTGGATTAAAGAAACTGCGGACTGAAAGCAGTTTAATTCTTCCACTGTTTTAAAAGCCTTCCGATTTCGTGGTGGAGAGATTTTTGTGAGCCTTTTTTTAAGTTTTGTGCGATTTTTTTGGGGAATGATTTATGTTGACCTTTGTAGGTCAGTGCTGTTGTTCATAAGGATGGGATTGAGTTAAGGTATTATTTAATATAAATTGTAACGGCGAATTAATTTTCACGCCTCCCGCTTTTAAGATCTAGGTCAAGTATTTTTTTTATATTAGGATAGAATATGAATAAAAAAATAAAATAAAAAAGTACCAATAAATTCGCGAAATTTTGCAGGTTAAAGTTAGTTAGGTCACATTGGTGAAAGGTTAATTAAAACCCTCTTATTATATTTTTTAAAACTTTTGTTAAAAGAGTGTCCGTGGAGTTTCTTGCCCGTTCTTCTCCATACTCGTAGGAACCTACTACGCTTTGGAATGGGCAACTAGCTTCATCTTTCTGACTGACCGACCCCTTGACAATTCAAAAGTGCCTGTAATTGGTTTATTTGAAATAAATGCTTTGGGTTTTGAGTTTGAGTCTGTACAATCTATAATCACGTCCATGGTAATAATAAATCAAACTCAAACTCAAAGCGTTTATTTCAATTAAACCATTTACAGGCACTTTTGAATTGTCAAATAGTCGGTTAGTTATTCAAAAAGTTGAAGCTAGTTGCCCATAAAATACTTTGAAAGCTCCTCTATTTCGTAGCGGTGAGGGTCTTCGTAAGACTGGCGTGTGGTTTACCGAACATCTCACTGAAACACAGACAATAGACATGATACAGATGGCATCGGATACAGATAGATAACTAGAACAATACAGGCTGTCAGGGACATCGACGTGAAAACTGATATCATGGATTTAGTACATGAAACTGAACGCAAAGCTGAAGCCTATTACCACGGACTGTTTTTTTTTTTAAATAACCTTCGAAAATTTTCACTGCAGGGGCGTTCAGTGTCATGTACCGAATCCATGGTAACTGGCTTCGCGTCGATGTCCCTGACACCCTGTATGAAGGATGTATCAGAAACGTGTGGACATATTTTAGTTTGTGGTTCAGACTGAACTATCAACTATCAAGCTGAATAACTTTTCCCAACTCTCTTTCTTTCCAACATCGTAATGGTGACAAAAAAACAGCTGTCCCATGCATTTGGTTCGAGTCAGTATTGAAGTTTTGTATGGGACAGTTGAATTTTTTTTCACGATTACGATATTGGTCCCATGAAGAAAGTTAATCAATTTGATGCCACTCCCTTAAGACGCAGATATATGCCAGTGACCTTGAGTGGTTAGCTAGCGTGTTCTGTACTGAGCTCACGCAACGCGTCGTATGTCCAGCCAGTAATCGGATTCGCCCATCAAGGAGCATTGTCCCAAATTAGACGCATTATTTTACATAAAACAAAAGGTATTTTAATAAAACACGTACCTATACTAAAAGATCAATAATTAAATTATCTTTAAAATGGTGAAGGTTTCAGAAAAATACGCTTGATAGATTTTGCGTGATTCTCGGTTTTTTATCCGCGTTAGATATAACTTTACAAATTAAGTTCACTATGTAATATAAACATAATCTAAAATATTCTTATATTAAGTTATTAAGAAAATGCTCTAATTTAACATAATTGTTTTCCAAATCATTAACACTTCTCGTTTAGACGTGATATTCAGTATTGAAATCATTAAAAGTCGGTTACCGTCGCCTTAATTATGCAACGACTGCATTGCTGATACCCTTTTCCTTTTTCCACTTAGCCGTTAACGTCAGTCAGGTCATTACAATATCAATACAAAGACGTATAACATGTTAAACCATGTCCGATTTATAACATGTCATATTAATTTAACTGGTGTCAAAAATCTTTATACAAACAGAGCCGCGTGCCGGCCGACACTTGTGATGTTTGACGAGTATTAAACCTGTATGTGGGGTAAACGATGAGAGGTAGCGTTTTAAAACTGAAAAAAAAGCAATACATAACATGAATGAAAGATTGGTTATGGTTTCACGATTGAACTAATTAAATAGGTAATGAATATTAATAAATGTCGTAGATCGTTACGTTTAGGCACGGGACACACACAAGTGGCGAGGGGCGCTGGTGTGGCGACGGTGTGGCGCGGGCATTGCCGCTCCTTCATATTTCACCTGCGCCACGCTGCGGGATATACACAGGTGGGGTGATGTGCTCACCTGTGTATATCCCGCGCCTTAGGATTCCGTATCCTAAGGGTATGGGACACGATTCCTAAGGCTCCGCTGTCCGTCCGTCTGTCACAGGGCTGTATCTTTTGAAACGTAATAATCAGACACTTGACATTTTCACAGAGTGTGTCACGAGTGCTAATATGTATCAACTTAACAAATTTCAAAAGCGATTTTTTCGTGGAATATTTACTTCAACTTTGACATAAGGCCTATTTCATATTAATATGGTTTCCAAAACACTATGTTCGTAACGATCACTTTTTAAAGTTGCTAAGTGTATATATTAGTGCTTGTGACTGTACCTACTACTAAGCCCGATAAACCAACAAATAATAAAAATTATAGAAAGTTAAAAATTAAAGGAGGTCACCCGATACACGAAACGTGTTTTTTTCCCTTTGTTCGCTAAAGAGCAAACTTAAGTTTTTTTTAAAATAATATGTAAATTGTCTTAAATATTGTAAGGTGGTACAGACTCCTACTCGCACTTGGCAGCTTTTTCTTATTATTTTCTTGTGTTGGGCCGTATACGTAGCTGTTTTAGTACTACTAGATATTATCACTGGCCGCCAGCCTAGGATACGCCATTGATATCTCAATAATGTTATGGACTTGGAAACCCCTGTCCCATGGAAGCTTAAGTTTCTAGAGGAGCACTCTAGTTCATGACTCGTTGTTTCTTTCTTTGAAGAGATCAATGGGAAATATACTTATCTAAACACATTTCACTTATTGGACTTATGTGGCATCTCCAAATTTTCTCTTTGAATTTTATTTGGTAGCCGCTGTCACAATGGCACCAAAACTCGCTTCAGCTTATTTCTTAGACAGCTTATCCGGAAATACTTTGTTTTACGACTTAGCAAGCGATTAGAATAGACTCGAACAACAGGTGACAATTTAAACAAGGGCTTTAACGTTTTTTAATTGCTCATTTAAGCTGTATAGTTTTATTGTTGAATAACTTTGATCGTAATCTTTTGTGTTTAACTTTCGAAATAACGCTTAACTATGCACCTACTTATTATTAAAACAAAGCTTAATAATGAGTGTAATTTTGACGATACATTTAACACAATGTAGATATTTTAAGAAAATATCTGCTAAGAATCACCGAGCATTGAGTAGAATGGAAGTCCTTTATTTTAGTACCTCAACATCTGCCTAGCCTTTTCCCAACTATGTTGGGGTCGGCTTCCAGTCTAACCAGATGCAGCTGAATACCAGTAATTTACATGGAGCGACTGCCTATTTGACCTCCACAACCTAGTTACTAGGTAACACAATACCCCTTGGTAAGACTGGTTGTAAGACTTTTGGGCTTCTAACTACCCGTAACGACTGTCAAAGATCTACAAATGACAGCCGGAACCAACGGCTTAACGTGCTTTCCGAGGCACGGAGGGGTCTTGGTATCTAAAGATGGTCACCGATCCACGGATCAACCGCGGCAAGCCTAGTTTAACCTGTTCGATCGACCAGTGCGGCTGTTATTACTTAGCTACAAGCCCCTCCGTTCTTTTAGTACCAGGGCAAAAAAATCATATCTCCTTGACTTCTGCCGCAGTATTAGATGTCAAAATTTCCAAACACCAGTTTGTATTTTTTTTACTCTAGTTAGTTGTCCATGAAGAATGAGTTTCCACAAAGTCTCCATAAGTTTGTGGGTACAGTGTTTACAAGACAGCTCTTATGCAGCACTAGTTAACACACACGCTTACTATGCTGTTACACTAAACAAACCCTAAACTGTACATAACTCGAGTGTATTATCGACCACCCCAACTTTCAGTTGATCGCAACTATAACCACTGCTACAAATTCAAAGTTCTAAGTTTCAGACCGCGTAACCGACAGTCTCTTAGTTTTGATGCACAACAATGTCTAGTTATATCATTTTCTTCTAGGTAATTGATTCATAAACAAACAAATGTGAAAATATTTAGGTGTGACACTAGATCCCGCACTAGGATACCCTGTGTCGCAGGATCCAGTCTCTTTCGACAGATAATAAGAATTTTAAAGATAGGTTAACAAATGCACCAGTTTCAGTAAAATAATACATCAAACTTAGAGCTTAAAGGTGACCAAATGTATGTGTGTATGTGAATGTGATGAGTGTTAGTGAGTATGAGATGATGAATACTTTTAGGTTTATCAAAAGGCGCCAATGCGTAATTTAGTGGGTAGGTTGGCCAATATCTTTCCTTATGACGTTAGCTGTCAAGCCACCTCAACCACTACTCAGGCTGCAACATCCAAAGCGTGAAGTTCTAAGCATTCCTCATGGGGCTCGATTCGACTGACAGCTTCTTAATTAAAGTTCAGCGTTTGTTCCACTCCAACCCTTGTAGCAATTATAATAGGGCTGTATTGTAGGAGTTTTTAATAAGGATTTTGGTAATAGGTTCAAATTATTTGTTTTGGACAGGTTGAGAAGGATTTCATGCGAAAAATACAAAGGTAATTTTTTTTAAGATGGACTTGGGTGCATTACACCCCACGCGAACAATGAAGGGTTAATGAGTGTTATCTATTTTAATTTTTAACACACTGTTGCCCGCAAGTTTGGCTACGTGTATTTTTCATTTCATTAATTTTTTTTATCCAATATATTCAGGATTAAAATTAGCCTATGTCTTTTTCCAGATTCCAGGCTACCTTTCTGTCCAACATAACAGCGGTGTAGGCGTGAAAAGGTAACAGACTGACAGGGCCTACTTTCGTATTTATAATATTATAATTATTATTCGGTTGACGGACACTGGCCCAGACACGACAGATTCATGATGACAGTTTTCTTGCACCGCTGCAAACGTGTATGGGCGTTTAGTGCAGGGATGTTACGGACCTTTGGTTCCGATTCCGAAAGGTCGGAAGTTCCGATTAATTTTACAACTCCGTTTTCGACTTCGGTTCCGACAATTATGAAACGGAGTTATACCGACGTTCGAAACGCGGCGATGCACATGACTAGAGCACGCACAAACAAGTTTTAACTCGTCGTCAGGGTAATGTTTGTTTATTTTATACACGCTCGCGTTCGAAGTCTCAGTTTATTGTTTTGTTTGTGAATCGTTTCACTAATTTTGACTGATGAAAGAGTTTGAATTATATTAACGTGCACGTCTTTCTACATTGTTCTCACATGTATAATTTAAAAATGAATAATGTAACCAATATTTTGATTTAAAAGAGTGTCCGTGGAGTTTCTTGCCCGTTCTTCTCCATAGGAACCTACTACGCTTTGGAATGGGCAACTAGCTTCATCTTTCTGACTGACCGACCCCTTGACAATTCAAAAGTGCCTGTAATTGGTTTATTTGAAATAAATGCTTTGAGTTTGATTTATATTGTTGCATTAACGGTCTGCCTTCCCTTAACATAATCTTTCTTCTACTTCCGCCTCCGACTTCGGTTCCGGTTTCGGTTCCGATTCCGATCAATTTAAAATTTCCGGTTCTGGTGTCGGTATAACGACTTCCTAACATCCATGGTTTAGTGTCCCTCAAAGTGTTAAGAATGGATACTGTTTTTATTAAAGTTGTTATATCTGTTAAAGAACCAATGGCGGTTGGAGCAACAGTAAGGAAAAAAAAGGAACATCGTCTGCCAAAAAACTGCTTTGCTGTTTGGCAGGTGTTATGTATTGTAAAATTATTATGTCTGTGAATAAATCATTTTTCTTGGTTTTTTTTCTTTGAATGGAGACCACAAATCTACAAGCATACTATGTGATGCTACCTTGGACAGACTGGATGCCAAAGAACTGGGTTTTGCGTCCCAACTGGAGAGAAGCCCCTATATCCAGCAGTGGACTGCGAAATGCTGAATTCAAAATCTAGACCAGCTAGAATAGTTCTTCTCTGTAACTTCTATCGTTCTATGTTCATTTTCAATATTAATATAAACATATAATTTATGAAGCGCACTCTATAAACAATATGCATCAATAAAAGTCACTCTCTGAAAATATAAAATTGACCTTATTTCAATAGACTTTTGTTTTAAAATTGAGTATCGAGTCCAAAGTTATTAATTTCCGTTTTGTTTGAATATAGTTAATTATAGTTTATGGTGTTTGTATAATATTTAATAAAGGCCAGGAGGTAGTAGATAAGTAAAATGTGAATCATATTTTATGTCACAGTTTTGGTGAAACTAGAAAAAGCAATTTTGAATTTCACTTTTCCTAAATTAGTTTTGCTTTCGTATCAGCTTTTCACCACCATTTTAGTTATACTGTACACTTGTTTTGAACTCTGCCAGATATCTTATCCATAAACGGTCAAACGGGAACGTCGCAGGTTAAACTAATTTGCCAATTTTAAACAAACGACTTTGGCCCTAAATTTTTTCCACTACTAAATTACTTCCAATATTAACCCAACAAAGAATCTCAAGGCAGAAACTATAAAATGAGATCCCCTATTCAGATCAGGGGCACATAAAACAGAAGAGCCTAAGACTTTATGACTTCAGGAGTAACCAACAGCTGTACCTTATCATAAACAGAAAGGGGCCCCTAATTTTGATGGAGCTCGGTAAGGGCGCCCGCAGACTACCGATTTGTCTAACCAAACTGTTACTACAACGGTACAAGGATTTTTTCGCGCGTGGGCAACCCCGCCTTCTTGTTTTTCAATACCACTGTGACACTTGCACAAATGTTCATTAACAATGCCTTGTCAATGTCATTCAGGCGTCAAAAGATCCTTGTTGCAGTGTAGTTAGATCGATTTTCAACAACCCAATCATTGTTGTGACGTGTAATCGCTGTCAATTTTTTTCATTTGCGTTGTAGGCCGTGGTTCGGTCGTCAGGCCAGTGCTACCAAAATGTTACTAGAGTAGATAAGGCAATTGCAATTTATTATTGATTGTGTTCACTGTCTGTTGGTGTCGTTTATGCATACATAATATACTTTACATACTATTACATAATCCATACTTTATATGTAAACTAATATTATAAAGAGAAAAAAATAGTTTTTTTGTGTTTGTTTGTATGTTTGTTTGTTACGCTTTCACGTTAAAACGGCTGAACGAATTTGGATAAAATTTGACAAGTACGTAGCCTGGTACCTGGAAAATTAGTGTGTAGCTACATTTTATCTTGTGTATTTGTATTTTTAGAAGTATTAATATTTTTTGTACAGCTGAACGGTTGTATTGGTGAAAAGTCTGCTGTTTGTAGGCGCCCTAAATTTTCTATGAAATTGATAGGATACCGGCACACTGCTTACGTAAATTACTTCTATAATCCGGGATGGGTCGATCAAAATGTTAATTTATCACTAGGGATCTTTATAGTTGCTAGGCAACGGATTCTGTTAACAAAGGAGTTTTCGAACTTGGTCCTTGTGGGGCACGTGCCTTATTTTAGTTATTGATTCTATCTGGTTTTGATTAGAGAAATCTTATACTGGGATTATTTTATAAACAGCTTTTTGTTATTAAAGGAGGCTTTTTCTGGGATCTGTCACAAAATCAATTGAGGTTGCCAAGCAGCAGCTCAGTTTACCTTTGTTACATGTATCTCAAATTCTGTTCATGGTCGCTTTGTTAAAATAATCTACACTAACATTATGATGAGATAAGATTTGTCTGTAATGAACTCAAAAACTACTGGACCGGTTTAAAAAATTCTTTCACCAGTGTAATGCTATATTATCACTAAGTAACATAGGCATAATTTATAAAGTTATAGGAAGCCTGTAATTTAATATAATGTACGAAATATTTATTACTAATTCTGATTTTCTTAATGTGTTAATTAAGTTTACAACACACAATCCTTTAAAAGGGATAGTCAAACATCCGAAGGTACACATTTAAAGTAGATATACCTACTACTTACTAGGAACTCATAAACGGGAAGCGTTCACTTGTGCAGCCGAAGTGCGCTCTTTGTTTTAGCTCAGCCGTCCTGTTTCAACCGGTTTGAACTGGTTCGAACTACTCCGGACTGGATTGAAGCAGTTCTCAAGAATCGATTGTTGATTGTTTGCTTGGCAAGTAGGGAACTGTTTTGAGATTAGTTCAAGATTTTTACATAGGTCATTTGTAGTAAGCGAAATTCAGTTAAAATAATATCTTTGTCTGAAGTTTACCTGATACCATCTCTTGGAATATTAATCTCCGTGGCCTTTTCCCAACTATGTTGGGGTCGGCTTCCAGTCTAACCGGAAGCAGCTGAATACCAGTATTTTATATGAAGCGACTGCATATCTGACCTCCACAACCCAGTTACTGGGTAACACGATAAATACTACTAATTATACTTGGAAAACCTAAGCTTCGTTTTGATTATTTTCTAAACATTGACATTTAATTTAACTTTCTAGCTTCTATCACCTCAATCGTCAATATCGTTTTACAGTTACACATTGCATCCTTATCTCACTTTAAATCGTAACATTTAAAACCTTTAGAACAATATAAACGACATCTATCTTTTATCCAAATAAATCGAGGCCCAATTTATAACTTCAAATAAAAAACGTCTATACATCACTCCGATGTTAAAATGAAAATAATTAATAGGACAGAGTTTTAGTTTACTGAGCGATTTATCTTTACTATAAATTACTTTGGCGCTTATGTTTAGTGGCCACGAGAACAGCTGATTCGAGAACGTGCGAGAAGCAGGCAGAATCGCTGAGGCTTATGAAATGAAATGCCATGCAAAATTCGATCTTCTAGGCTATCTACCACTTAGAGAATGATGTTATAATACAGTGACAGCCAAAAACAAAGCCTTATCGGAAACCTAATGGCCGCAAAATTGTAAGATCAAACAGTATGGTCTATCATGCCTGTTTTACTGTATAGAATCAAGTTTTTCTAACTGAACAAACAGCTGTGCTGCTGGGGAGTTTGTTGCGCCACTTCTTCTTCCCAGCTAAGCACCAGGAAGTGGTGAAGGGCGGGCGTTTTTGTATTTTGCCTTTCGAAAAGTGCTGATTCTCAGCCTATTTTGAATAAATGACTTTTGAATTTGACTTTATAAGGCACAAGTCATTGTATAAATAAACAATTTACTGTATGTTATACCATTCTACCGGGAATCCAGTATAACATCCAGAAAAGTCATTACAGTCTGGCCATCGAGAGAATGCGTTCCGGACACCTGTCAGTTAGATAAATTCTAGTAGTAGGTAATAGGGATCAAATTCGCAAAACACATAGTTATTCATTGTTTTGACACTGACAGGTGTCTGGAACGCATTCTCTTGACGGCTGGCGTGTAGTTTAGTATCGCCTAATAACTAAAACTCTACTCAGGTTTTTAATGAGGTATGGATACAAATAAATAACTGGAAGTTATGGAGCCTGGATGCCTTTACCCACCACTGGGATTCCCTGTGCTAGGTTGATGCAGGCTGTCAGTAAACATGGAGGAGCGGTTTCGGGACCTTTTCAGCGCATGCCTTGCGTCTGGAAGGTTCCCGAAACCGTGGAAGGAGGGGCAGCTGTGCCTCCTTCGCAAGGAGGGCCGCCCGGCAGACTCCCCCTCGGCATACCGGCCCATCGTTCTGCTCGATGAGGTCCGTAAGATGTTCGAGGGGATAATCGCTGCCCGCCTGAAGAGCCATCTGCGGTGTATCGGGCCGGACTTGTCGGACGCTCAGTACGGTTTTCGGGCTGTGCGTTCGACGGTGGACGCGCTGGCCTGCCTCAAGGGGCAGGTGAAGGAGGCGATGGAGGCGGGGGACGGGTTGTTGGCCGTGTCGTTCGACATTGCCAACGCCTTCAACTCCGTTCCCCACTCCACCATCCTAGAGGCGCTCCGATTCCACGGAGTGCCTCGCTACATGCGCGTGCTGCTGGCCAGCTACCTGGAGGATCGGGTGATCCTCCTGGTCAACAGGGCTGGCCAGGTCCGGCGGTACGCCGTTGAAGCCGGCGTTCCACAGGGGTCAGTCTTAGGACCTCTCCTCTGGAACGTCGGCTACGATTGACTCTTGCGGGGAACTCTCCTCCGAGGCACGAGTGTCGTCTGCTACGCGGATGACACTCTCCTCACCGCCCGGGAGGAGAGTTTCAGGGCGGCGGCCAACTTGGCCTCGGCGGGCGGATCCTTGGTCGCAGGGAGGATCCGCCGCCTAGGGTTGACGGTGGCGCTGCAGAAGACCGAGGCCGTCTTCTTCCACGGTCCCCGGCAGCGCCCCCCGCCACCTGGCGCCCACATCTTCGTGGAGGGCGTCAGGATTGAGGTGAAGGCCCAGATGAAATATCTGGGCCTTGTACTCGACAGCAGGTGGCGCTTCGGCCCGCATTTTAGCGGGCTGTCGTCGCGCCTGCTGAAGACCGCGGGCGCTCTCTCGTGGCTCCTTCCCAACTTGGGGGGGCCCAGCTCGCGATGCCGGCAACTCTACGCCGGCATCCTGAGGAGCATGGCCCTCTACGGGGCCCCCATCTGGGAGGAGTCCCTCCACAGACGGGAGAACGCCGCGGCCTTGCGGGCACCTCAAAGGGCGATAGCCCAGCGGGTGGCGCGGGCTCACCGCACGGTGAGCTTCGCCGGGGCATGCGCTCTGGCCAGCACCCCTCCTTGGGAACTCGAGGCGTGGGTGCTCGCCAGAGTGTACGAGTGGAAGGCGGGGCGGAGGGCGGAGGGTCAGCCCTTCGCCCCGGAAGAGCGGGAGGCCGTACGGCGGGAGGCGAGGGACATCATCGTCGTCCACTGGACGACGGACCTCGCCGCCGCAGTCTTCGGCCGCCGAACCCTCGACGCGATCGGGCCGGTCCTGCGGGACTGGCTCGAGCGGCCGCACGGATTCCTCTCGTTCCGTCTGGTGCAGGTGCTGTCCGGACACGGTTGTTTCGGATCGTACCTGCATCGGATCGGACGGGAGGAGACGCCGTCGTGCCACCACTGTGGCGCGGTGGAGGACACGGCGCAGCACACTCTCGAGGTGTGCTCGTCGTGGTCCGAGCCGCGCCGCAGTCTCGTCGCGGCGATTGGGGTGGACCTCTCGCTCCCCGGCGTGGGCCGGGCGCCATGCTGAGGGACGAGGGGTCCTGGGCGGCAGTCGCCTCCTTCTGCGAGCACGTAATGTCCCAGAAGGAGGCGGCGGAGCGCGTGCGGGAGGACGATCCCGACGCGGCACCGCTCCGAAGGCGGAGGAGGGGTCGAAGGAGACGTCAGTTCGACAGTCATCTCCGACTCCTCCTCCCAGGTGGAGGCCAGCAGGCAACGGGTGCGGGGGCACCCTCGCCTGCATCGCACAGGCCTCCACCAGTGCCGGACGGGAATGGCCAGGTGCTCCCGGCCATTCCCGTAGCCCCCCACCATCCAGGTGGGGGGCATGTGGGGCCCGCCAGCTAGGCGGGCATGCGCCGGGAGGGCTGTGGATGTAAAGGCTGAGCCGGTTTCCCATGGCCCTCCCATCACGGCGATGCGGGAGCACCGCTGAGTTTTAGTGGGTATACTGTATTTTACACAGGAGTCCCACATACCCCGACTCGTCCCCCACGAGCCGGGGATGCGTAACGCATTTCTCAGCGAAAAAAAAAAAAAAAAAAAAAAAGGCTGTCAGTAAACACAAACTCCAAACAATGTTATTATAAGTAAAAAGAAGTAGATAGGTTATTTGTGGTTAGGCTTAGCAAGTCGCACGTTATGACTTGGCTAGTTAGCAAACCCGAACGTGTCGCGTCACCGCCGCCGTCAAGGAAAGCAACGTATATCGTATGCTGGCCTCTTTTTCGCTCCCGATAATTACGACATGCCGTGTGTCATCTATAGTGTGACATCGCAATATTACTTACGCTAAATAAGTGCGCGATCGTGTGCCGTTTTTGAAGATTGAATGTTGCATAGGTTGCATATGCAAAATTCAATCTTCAAAAACGGCATCTACCTCTTTTTTTATTTACAATATCATTGGAGTGAAATATAACATTCGTTTAGTTTAGTTTTTGATAGTTGATAATGGCTGTACCCTAATGTGTAGAATCTGTAGGCACAGTTTCTTTTAAAACGCCGTCTTCATAGCCCCAAAAGTCCAAAAAGTCAACATTAACCCGAAGATTACCGACATAACAAGCTCTCGTTCCCACATATTGATAAACACATATTGATCAGCTCATAAGACTAATTTACCTTTGATCATGGGAATTTAATTTGACTTCACGCTTGCTTCATAATATGGTAATTGGTAGAATGGGCTACTAATGTACCGTGGTTAATAGCGTGATGATTGGCCTATTAATGTATCGTTTTTGTTCTTTGAAACTTTAATGGTCGCTGATTGGTTCGTTCGTTCAGCTGGATTTTGGGTTGCGGGGTAAATAGAATGATTAATAAATAAAATTAACGCCTTATTACATCATGACATAACATATCGCCTGTTTTCCGCGATAGGTTAAACAGAGGCTAGTACCAATTATGTTAAAAGTCCCACAAGGGCCTTATCATCTTCTGAGAAAACAATGCAGTCGGTTCAGGCCGCTCGTTTGTGGAATGCATTGTCAGTTGAAATAAAGCGCGCGCAATCGTTACCTGTGTTTAAGAGACTCGTAAAGGAACATTACTTGTCTTTGTGCTCTTGTTCTCGTAACTGTAATTATCTATAGTCTTCATTTATTTTCTTTGCTTATGTATTTAGTATGTATGTATTTATGTATCTATTATTTAGGATATATATTTATCTGTGTATCTATTCTAGTATATTGTATACTTATTATATGCACCAACGACTGCCCCATTTTATGTCCAGGCAAATCGATGTCCATTCCAAGGTTGCCTCGAACAGATCGCGGAAAGCGATAATAGGCCGCCCATTGTATATTTTGTAGTGTAATTTTTTTTTAATTGTTGTCTTTTTGTGGTGTACAATAAAGTATATATAAATCAATCAATTGCCTAGCCTTTTCCCAACTATGTTGGGGTCGGCTTCCAGTCTAACCGGATGCAGCTGAATACCGGTATTTTACATGGACATGCTTCTGACGTCCCGTAACGACTGTCAAAGATCCACGAATGACAGCCGGGACCAACGGCTTAACGTACTTTCTGAGGCACGGAAGAGTCTCGGTATGTAAAGATGGTCACCCATCTACGTACCAACCCCGGCAAGCATAGCTTAACCCGCTGGATCGAACCGAGCGGCTGTTATTACTTAGCCACGAGCTCCTCGGGTATATATAAACAAGCTTCCGCCCGCGACTTCGTTCGCGTGGAATAGTTACTTTGAGCTAACGCTAACTTTAACCCGCGACTTCGTTTATATAGGTGAGTAAGTACTGGGTCTTATAATCTTACCTATATCATGTAGATTGTAGGTTATTCTCAAAAAAACTAAACTAATGTTATTTTAAAGTACTTCTGCGTACACTATATTTTTAGTTTTGTTTTATTTAAGTTTATGAACAACAATAATTATAGTTTTAAAGAAAATGATAACCTATATTCAAATAATGATGATGTTGATATTCTAATGATTATCAATGTGTGTCCACGAATTGTCTGTTTTGTTCCAATGTAAGAAAATAATATTACAACGTATTAATCCCCGTACATGGTAAATTCGCAATTTCTGCGATACCGGGATTATAATTATGGCTTATCCATATTCTGATAATGTCGTTAAATCCCAGTAATTTCCTCCACAAATCCGATCATTTCTTATAAAATATGTAACAATAAATAATACTATGCACTTTTCCGTAGTACTTAATAAAATTGTAATAGCCGTGTTCACTTGGCAATCGAATTAGTGGGCCGCGCAGCAAAGAAAGACGGTAAGCCCAACATCTTCCTTTAGTAGTAGTTCGTGATAAAAACAGAAAGGCTGTAGTCTTCCCATTCGTCGCAAAAAACCTTTTCTCTTTAAAATTGGCAAACGTTAAACAGAAATAAAATGACTTTTTTTAGGGTTCCGTACCCAACGAGTGCCAACGGGACCCTTTTACTAAGACTCCGCTGTCCGTCCGTCTGTCACAGGGCTGTATACTTTAAACCGTAATTGGTGGACATTTGAAATTTTCAGTGTGTGTCTATAGCCGCTATAACAACTAAAAATAAAATAACATTAAAAACTAAATACAAGAAAAGTATTTATTGAAATATTTTGTATTAAATATTGTACGGTGTTACGGAACCCTTTGTGTGCGTCTCCGACTCGCACTTAACCGCTTTATTGTTTAAGTATAATAATGTTTAGCACTACTTGAGTTTATTGAGTCAAAAGAGAGCTAAACAGATAATTATCTCTCTCATATTTTACAGTAGATCCACTGATCTGTGAAAATCAAATCAACCCACATTAGCTCGAAAATAATAATTTAAATTAAAAATCATAAAGTCTATAATTGAACGGCAAATTAATGTACTATTTAAGTGAGCAATTAATTAATAATTAATTGGAGCTTATTAGTAGTGAGGCGATAAGCGAATAACATTTAATTAAGTTACCCTATGTTTTAACACTTCCTTTTTTGATAAAGGTTTTGTAACTAAGTATTTGTTGTTTTATTTTTTGGGTTATTTAAAAAAGTACCTACTCACTCTACTCATCAGTTTTCGGAGAAAAATAGGCAGCAATCTACGGATTCATCTGTATCGTAGAAGGCAAATATTGAAATATTGACTCTCAAAGCCTGATCAAGACTCTCATGACCTACCTTACCTTACTTAGATTTACTCTCATACATTATGTTAACTGTAATAGTGATTTGATAACCGTAGAAAACCCTCATTTAAAATGCCATTAAAAAAGCTTACTGTAACTGAAAGTCTAATGACGGCATCTATAACACCACATAATATGATCTATGTATCAAACCTGACATCTCAGAAATCCTTTATGATAAAAGCAGAGTTACCTCCGCGATTAGCATAGTCCAACATCCTGTCATTCACCGCTGGGCAGTCGACCACCAGACAACACCGTGTCGGAGGATCCTTCCTTTTCTATGGAGGATGAGGAACTTTCCACTCTGATCCATATACTTATATTGTCTCTAGAGAATGAGAGGGGGCGCCCAACGGTACACTAGAGCCCTACATTAAAAAAAAAAAATTCGTGGCTGGGAAGGAATTATGAATAACGGCTAGTAAGGACCTTCGGTAGGTGTGTCTAGAATTTTCTAATACCTTTTATAAAGTTTCATATTGAGACACGAAGCAACAAACTACGATCTAGAGGAATGTGGCCGCTTATCTTTAGATCGAATTTTGTTGCTTCGTACACTTACCGAGGGTCCTTACTAGCCGTTATTCAAAATTTCTTCTCAGTCACGAGATAATATTTTTTTACAGGAGTGATGCTACTGTACCGTTGTACGCCCTCTTAAAGTACTTAATTAACCGCCTATAATGGACCATTAATTTGGTAATTTGCTTGTTTGACCGTTCAGTTTTGTGCCATGTTTAAAAAAAATTTACAGGTCTGTATGATGAACTACCTATCAACATGATTTGTTCAACACCCACGCTCTAAGAACCCATGGTGTGAGACCATGAACCATGGCGGCTAACCCCATTAAATTAAAAGCTTTTATTCATTTAGTACATCGTTGATGACAGCCATTTAGTGAGCATGTTTACATCAACAATATTAAATTCACGACTTCCTCTAGTCATTTACTATTTTAGTTTAGGAGCTTGCATAAAAATTGTTAAGGTGATCTATGCACAGGTAATAAGTATGTATTGTTAGGTATTATAGAGCAAAATACTGTCAAATTGTTGCGAAAATTCACGATTTACATTCCAAACTCTTTGTAGTTTTTTTCAGATTTTTTAATAATAATTGTTTAATAACTTGCTCAATACAGCAGTGATTGCCTAGTGGTGTGACCGTCGGACTGCCAAGTCATACGTCTCGTGTTCGGACCTAAGCCACGCACCTCTAACTTTTCGGATTCATGTGCGTATTGTGTATATTTATTACTTGCTTCAAAAACGGTGAAGCAAAGTATCGTGAGGAAACTAGCATTCCTGAGAGATATTTCTCGACGGTATGTGCAGCCAAGTCAGAGGCCCATGGGAGGCATAAAAACTCTGACACCAGGCTAGGCACTAATCATACAAAAAAGGAAGAAAGAAGACTTGCTCAATTGCAACTGCTTTCCTGCTACAAAAGATGGATATTTTACTTGACATTTTAAACTTACTTACACATATTTCTTTTAATAAAATATTATTCCCGCTGGACGCGGGAAGCACAAGACCGGTCGAAGTGGCGGTGCTTGGTGGCGGCCTATGTCCAGCAGTGGACGTCTTTCGGCTGAAATGATGATGATGATGAAGTCTTATATTAGCACTATATATTACGATGTTGTGTGTTGTCACAAGAAATTAATTGTAAAATATATTGGTGGATAATTTTAATGGTCTATGTCTATGTTTTCATATAAATGCTTATCATGATGCGGTGTTTCCACCTTGCTGTAAGCTCTCCGACTATTAAACAATTTTTAGTCATTCAGACGGTATTTATTCGTTTTGACATTTTGAATTAGTAAATAAAAAATAGTCACATTATCACATTTAACGATGCTGTAAAGTGTTTCCTATATTTTGGGAAGTTTGTTTTATCATAAATCGACCAGGTATTGTTAGCTCCAGGGGGTACTATAAAAATGTGTCTCTGTACTGATAGTTCAAGGTTTAGGTAGGGTTGTCGAGGTCGGTTAAAAAACTGTATTTATTTTTTATTTTTCGTGTGGTTTGTGACTCACCTAATGTCAAAGTTTTTATGCCGCCCATGGGTCTCTGACTTGGCTTGACATGCCGTCAAGAAATATCACTCAGGCATGTCGGTTTCCTTCACCGTTTTTGAAGAAAGTGATAATTTTACAATACGCACATGACTGAGCATCTGTCCTAGATTAGCTTTCTAACGCCCGTTTTCACTAACACTAGGAAGCATCTAAATAATATTACACTGTGGAATTTTTAACCCTCTCCGCTGTGCTGAACGTTGAAATTTCAACAGTGCTCTTTTATTTAGGCATTTTCTAGTGTGATGTACTTAAGTATGGAAAAGCTAACCTTTTTAAGAAAATGTAAATTAAAACTTCGCTTAAATACACTAAAAGTTTTTAATCTTGGCAACCCTATTACCAACCTATTGGACAGAACTCGGCCAGACAGCGACAAAATTTTATTTCAATTTACGAAATTGAACGCCACTGCATTTTCGCTCTTATTTCTGACAGATAAAATTCAAATGGATCCATAAAAGTATTGTCGCTATAATTCCATTTATGAATTTAAACTACGAATTGAATTGTAACCGTTTCCGGTCTTAAAGTTTTATGTTTCTCACAACTCTTCTGGAAACACAAAAGTAGTCTATACTGATATAGACTACTTTTTGTAGTCTATACTGATATAGACTACTTTTTGTAGTCTATACTGATATAGTTTTTTTTTTTTGCTTTCGAATTTACTTTGCGTCAACTTCAAATCTCATAAATTAAAAAAACTAACAAAATTGACAATCGTAGGCTTCAAAGCCCTTAGGCTAGGCGAAGCGACAATTTTCGCAAGGTGACTGGATGTAGTCATGGATTGAGTCAAATGCCTGCGAAGTCTTGACAGTTATACTGGATCCTCGTGGCCACGGGCTACACCCTCAAGCGACACTCGTCTTGCGACAGCGGCTGCGGAGAAAACAAATGAAAAAAGTTGTTTAGATCATTATGCTAAGAGTCACTGCGACGCGACTTGCGGAGCGATGGACGCGCGCACGTGTCGCATGACGCAAGTCGTATTGCTCGAGTCGAATGAGTATGGTAAATCAAGCAAAATTAATTCTGTATAATATAATATAATACATTGGCAGATGGCCTACATAAAATATATTTATTCGTAAATTCATAGGTAGACATCTTTTTTGTTTCCCCTATTTACTACTATATATTTATATACAAATGTATATATTAAATGAAAATATAACGGCTTCGACAGGGAAGCTGTCTGACACACGATTTTAATCTTCGCACACAACAGCAGCCTCGGTAAAAGTATTAAAAACCATTTTGATTAAATTTCAAATTTATAAAAATAAAGAATATTTTATTTCATGTAGGTTTCAGTTTGGTCTTGCCTCATGCTGGTTACTTTAGGAAGGATGAACTTAACTGCAATTTATTCTATCGATTCACGACTATGGTTTAGAATACACAACAACACTACGATGCTATACGTAACCTCGGCAATCGACTAATTACGCCAAAAAATGGTGTATTGACCCGTATTGCTCGAATTTTTAACACAAATTTCTCTCAAGTTGATATATTAACTGTTATAAACCTACAATACATTCATAAACCAAATAATAACAACCATAAACGAAGGCAAATAACAAACTAATAATCTCTTAATTTCCAAACTTTTTTTTTCATCAATCTTTTTTTTCTCTTTTTAAACTTAACTATAAGTGATATACCTAAAATTGCACTTCTTTAAAAGCTCGTGCAGACTAGCGCGACTTGTCGCGCGACGCGACCCCGATAATTTTTTTACCGTGAAGTTTTCTTAGAAATTGTTTTGTTAGAGTGGCGTGGCGCTGTCGCGTCGCGCAGGGCTGCACGACGCTTAATTTATAAATTTCTAAGTAGTCCGCTCGCATGTTTTTTATTCATCCTAGATATACAGGGAAATCTATTATTAGCCATACAATACTGTACACAGATACTCTGTAACATTGGTACTATAAGTATCGGTGTATAAAGAAAATAAAATAAATAAATACATGAGAGCAACTCATCATCACCATTATGATGATGTGATCATTCTCCTGCTCTTACCCCAATTTATTTGGGGTTGGCGCAATATAATTATCCCTTCCATACTTCTCTATAAGACGTCATCTCGGTAGCCAGTTTCTGGTCATATCATATTTCACACAGTCCATTCATTGTTTCTTTCCAACTAATATACACGAAACGTTCATATAGTCAGGATTTAAAAACGTCCTTTTCTGGTCATCGAACCACGGGGTCTTTATTTGTGCCCAATATCAGCAAAATCCATTAAAAAATCAACGATAAACCGTGAAAAAATAAATCACCTTACTCCTGCACTTACTCTAAACGCTATAACAAAAACCTCTACAATTGATACAGTTGCTTCCACGCCCCGTTCCGTTTCTCATTCCGGATCGTGCGACAGTAAAACCGTTGCATCCGCCTTATTGAGCAATTCTCTTGACTATCGACTTTATGGCGAAGACGAGCTATGCCCGATATAGTGAAAATAAAATCACGGGAATCAGTACCATTTCTATGCAGTTGTAGTGGGGTGGAGTGTAGTTTGGTAGGTGCGGCTCTGTTACTGTAGTTTACGAGGACATCTAATAGATAATGATATTGATTTTGAATTATTAGGTTGAACAAATCAACTGTATACTCTATGCCAAAAAAAAAGATAAAAATGTAATCAAATGGGTCAGAAAACATAAATTGTAATGCCACTTAGAAATGAAATTGAGTGGTTTAATTTTATTATTTGAGTAAATAATAGTAGTAAGTAGTACATGCGACAAGTAATTTCATTCCGGCTAAATATTATACCAAAAATCGTTTTTTCTTAGTGCATAAGAGACCTGAGCGTCAGCTGCTCCAGTTGTGGGGGAGTCCAAAGTTGGAGCATGCAAAAGTTGTAAAGAACTTATACAGCGTGCCGCTACAAGGCGACATTAATTTAACACACCGGTAGGGCTAGTGACCATTCCGGGATAGAATGGCGTTGATATGCGATGCTTCCATGCCCCGGGTCAGGTGCGCCCAGCGTCCTGGGGCGGTTTACTGGTGGTCGGAAGATATCGCGCAGTTGCGTGTTCTCTGTCTAAGATCCCGACGCCAGTATCAGCGCACTAGACGCAGACGACAGCCGAGAGCTACGGAGGAGGAAATAGGCAGAGCCTATAGAGTGTACCGGGAGGCGACAATGGATCTCCAACACGCCATCGCGGATGCCAGGTCAAGATCCTGGCGGGATCTTCTCGACGGATTAGACAGGGATCCATGGGGAAGACCTTATAAGTTGGTCATGGCCAAATTACGTCCGTGGGTGCCCCCTATCACAGAAACCATGGACCCGGGCCTACTCGAGAGAGTCGTAAACACGCTCTTTCCAGTAGTTAGGGACAGTCCTTCGCTACTCTTGTCGTCTTCAGATTGGTCTGACGAATTGGGGGTGACTGAAGGCGAGCTAGACCGAGCCGTGAGACGTTTGGGAGCTCGTAACACCGCGCCAGGCCCGGACGGTATTCCTGGTCGGGCATGGGTTCTGGCTTTGGCTGCCCTGGGGGACCGCCTAAGACGGTTGTTTAACAGCTGCCTCCATGAAAGCGTGTTCCCCTCCGGCTGGAAGGAGGCCGGATTGGTCTTGTTGAGGAAGGAGGGCCGGGACTTAGAGTCTCCCTCTGCGTACCGTCCCATTTGCCTGCTCGACGAGGTTTCCAAACTATTCGAAAGAATAATTGCCGAAAGGCTCGTCGGACATTTATCACGTGTTGGTCCCGACCTCGCCTATAGCCAGTATGGCTTCCGGCAGCAGCGTTCTACTGTGGATGCGATCCTACGCGTCCGCTCGCTGTCGGAACAGGTAGTGTCCAGGGGTGAAGTGGTGCTGGCGGTAAGTTTGGATATCGTCAACGCCTTTAACTCTTTGCCCTGGCATGCGATTAGAGCGGCACTTGTACATCACAGAGTGCCTCTTTATCTACAGTGCATCGTCGGAGCCTACCTCCGCGACCGGTATATTCGCTATGTGGGTCGAGATGGAACCGTTCATCGCAGGGAGATTACGTGTGGGGTTCCGCAGGGATCAGTTTTAGGTCCTTTCTTGTGGAATCTCGCTTACGATGTGGTCCTGCGTCTCGACCTCCCCGTTGGCGTAAATGTTGTTTGTTACGCGGATGACACCCTAGTGTTGGCCGGCGGGGACACCTTCGAAGAGACCACCCATCTTGCCGAGCTCGGAGTAGCAAAGGTCGTGGCGACGATTCGCGGGCTGGGCTTAGAGATAGCGCCTCATAAAACTGAGGCGCTTTGGTTCCACAAACTACCGAGGAGCAGAGAACCACCCAGCTCGTTGATCAGAGTTGGAAATGCGCAAGTCCAGGTGGGTCGATACATTAAGTATCTTGGCCTTATCCTAGACGGTCGGTGGGGCTTCGAAGAGCACTTCGAGCGCCTGGTTCCCCGCGTCGGGAAGGCAGTGGGTGCTTTGCACAGACTGTTACCCAATCTCGGTGGACCTCGAGAAGAAGTGCGTCGCCTCTATGCAGGTGTCGTGCGTTCGATGGTCCTTTATGGGGCACCTGTTTGGTCAAATAGGCTGTCAGGTGTCCGACGCTGCAGGACTAAAATCAACAGCCTGCAGCGGAAAATGGCTATTCGTATCGCACGAGGTTACCGAACTGTTTCCTTTGAGGCGGCAACCCTCTTGGCACGCTTTCCGCCGCTGGACATCTTGGCGGATATGGACGCGAGGGTCTACAACCAAATCCATGTCATTTGCCAAAGTGGCAATGGCGTGCCAGGAATCGCTGTTGCACGGCTGAGACGGCAGGAACGGCGACACGCGCTCGAGCGGTGGCGTGAGCGGCTCCAACAGCCGCAATATTCGCGTAAGCGCGTTGTCGAAGCCGTCCTACCACACTTCGAAGCATGGCTGAAGAGAGGGGAGTGCATCTCTTACAGGCTCACTCAGGTGCTGACCGGGCACGGTTGCTTCGGTGAGTACCTGAATAAGATTGGGCGAGAGGCCACGGCAAATTGCCATCATTGCGGAAGCGGCTTAGATTCTGCACAGCACACGCTCGAGGAGTGTCCTGCATGGGCTGCCGAAAGACAGGTCCTGGTCACCAGGATTGGACGAGATTTGTCTCTGCCAGCAGTAATTGAGTCTATGCTGGCGATGTCGGAGAACTGGAGAGAAATGGCCTCCTTTTGTGAGACCGTGATGGTTCAGAAGGAGGCTGCCGAGCGGGATCGTGAGAGGGCTGATCCCGCTCGTAGGAGAAGGCGTCGGGGAAGCAACCGCCTCCACGCCTAACACGCCGAAACCCCGCCTGCAACCTTTAAGGCAGGCAGGAATTAGGGATCACGGGTGCTCAGAGTGGGGACTCTGTCCGCCCACTGAGTGACCTCAGGGAAGACGGCGCACAGTGGTCACGTGCTGCCTTGCATACTTGCACAGTTAGGTTTTGGGGAGACCCCTTTACAGTCTCCCCAGAGATGTGCCCTAACAGGCGCTGCACAGAGGGGGTTCCGGATTGGTCTTTTGAGAGGTAACGGTGCCCCTTCCATGTGTAGATGGCGACCACCGGGGTGGTTTTAGTGAGGTAAGAATCCCACACTCCCCGGTCTTTTCCCCAGAGACCGGGCGCCTTTTGAAGGTTTCCTCCCGAAAACAAAAAAAAAAAAAAAACAAAAAAAAGGGCTAGTGACCAGTAATCATAAAAGTTATAATAAGACAAAATAATTCTTAAATTGAAAATTGAAAATTTTTCGAACGTTCGCCGACATAGGGCTCTCTTTCCTTCAATTCGCCAAATCTTTGCATGTTATTCATTTTAATTTTATTAATAAGATGTTACCTATGATCCATGACCCGGGAAAATGATCTCTGCGCTACAGTTCTTTAAGTACAGTTTGCTTCAAGATGCTTATTTACAAAATTGTAAATAAATAATAAAGTTTAATGAAATTATGTATATTATCTTCATAAAACGAAAACGCGAAACCGTATACGTGTGTTAAATTAATGTCGCCATTTTAGCGGCAAGCTGTATAATTATATTGTTTGGGCTGACATAAATGGTTTCCTTGAAATCCTGTATTTTTTAATCTTCTTCAGATTAAAGATATTATGTACCTCAACTAGACCCCTTTTGACCAATCGGTCGCTCCAGCGGTGCAATACTAAGGGTTGTCAACCAGTTTTTGTAAAACTGAAAAGTTTACTAATTGCATTAAGACATAAAAAAGGTGTTTGTAGATAAAAAATATCCCTCATTAGTTAAGTTAAATAAATGGGTATAGGTAGATAAGCAAATATTTCAGAAATGTTACGTTAGATTAGTCGAGTGTCTTCGGTTGTTTTTGTATTTTCGCTTTTCGCCACCGACTTCCGAAATTAAATTGATTTTTTACCCGACGTTCAACGTTCTGCGTTGTATCGTATGAAGGTGGGTTTTGACCAAACGAACATAGAACCAGAACAAGAGCTCAGCATTTTTTTGTTGATATTCTTGACATTTTAGCAGGAAGACGCCAACGAACGAATGTCCTGACCCTGTTTAAACAAAAAAAAAATGGTAGAGTGGGGGTAGCTTCACAAAAGGTGAACGGAGATTGCGCAAAAAAAAAACAAAAGAATTGATAAATGCTTGACATTGTATTTATTTGGAAACATTTACAAGAAACAATGTTTTTAACAATATTTAAAGTCCCATACTTAGTATGAGGTCGGCAATTGACATTAACCTATTTTTGTTGTTACCAATTAATTAAAAATGTACAATACTTAGCACCGTTAGTACTAAATTAGACTAGATTTTATAATTTCGTTACTTAATGTTAATTTATTTACAATTTTACATAATTACAAAACCGGTTGAAAATGGACGCGGGTACTAAAAGTACAAGGAACAAGGTTGTGTGGAATCCATTGCGTGTTTTGTACAGAAATTGTGGAAGATAATGTTTAGAAGACGCAATGGAATTCAAAACTTAGTTTTGAAGTGTGGAAGATAAATAGGTTTTGGTTGAGTTGCTGTTTTGTTGCAGGATAAATAAATAAATAATACATAACACCCTTGCGAAAAATCTAAAATGGTTTTAAGCTTTTAAAAGGTACATGCATCTCCAATGCTAGACTAATTACCAAAATATAAGTTTTAACAAGTAACTGTTGGTAATTTAATAAAAGAATCGGTCAAAAGTCTGCGATATCGATTGATTGACATATTTCTTCCACCAAGTTTAATTTAAAATAAACCCTCTTCCCCACTGCGGCGCACAGATTTTCGAAACGACGTATTTATACGTTTGCTCGCTGTATTAAAATAAAGTACAATATTATCTGCAGCCGTCGACGTGCGACGTCTGCACGGTGCACGGTTTTATGACGTCATTGGTGCACGCGTGGCTTGACCCAGACATGGAGAGAAGTGTCGCAAAATGTCATGCTTGCATTAAAATGCAAATAATTTGTTGCATTTTAATGTCACTTGCTGCAGTGTCTGGGTTATTTTGAGTTTGTATTTTTAGTCTATAAAAGGAGAATGCGCAGCTCCCATACAAATTTACCCCAGCTCCGGCGCAAAAGTTACCTATCTCAGATTATTGTACATTTTATGTGTATCAAGTATCAATATGTGTGATGTCTGCAGTGGCAGTCAAACATAGAAAAAAATTGCTTTGAATATCCTTCCAGGCGCGTATTTTTCATTCGACCATATTAACAAATATTGAGTAAAATATAAAATATTGGATATAGATTTACGAATGTTAGGCATTTGCCTTGATTTTTACTTTTAGGAATATCATATCGTATCATAAAGGGTATCCAATAATAATAAAATAATATTTTAAATCCGATTATTTTTTTAAGCCTTACAAAGGCAGACATAAAGCTAAAATAGCTTTATTTTTTAGTCGACCAGGACAGTTATAGAGCGAAACAAGTGCAGGCGGTGCAGTAAAAGATACCTATTCTAGGTATTTTAAAAGATCCTAATAGCAAGGCTTGTAGAAAAGATAGGTTCACAAGAGGCGGCCGTTGCCAAACCTACAAGCATACCTAGCTTAAACACTACTGTCAGTACATAATAGCAAAGGCTATGGCACGTGTGGGACAGGTAACAGATTTCGATAAGAGTGATGCTAGTGCTGTTTCGCTTATAAGATACGATATGATGCCCCTGAAAGTAAAATCAAATCAATCTTGTTATTATTGTTCTTGTTGTTCTTGTTTTCTTGTTTGTCTTGTTATTTGCGAGTGTCTGATGTTCAAGGCAGGCACTAAAGACTATCAAGAAGTGCCGCCTGTTACACTCGGTGGGACTGCGTTAGAGTGGGTAAAATCTTTTAAATATCTGGGGCATTGGGTCACCGCAACGCAAGCGGATAATGTTGATATGGAGAGGGAGCGTAGGGCGCTGTCAGTCAGGAGCAATATGTTGATCCGTAGGTTTGCAAAGTGCTCGAGGGGTGTAAAAAGTACTCTATTTAGGGCATATTGCCAATCATTTTACACCTGCAGTCTATGGGTCGACTACACGCAGAGGGCTTACAGCGCCTTGCGCGTCCAGTACAACAACGCATACAGGGCGCTGTTGGGGTTGCCACGACACTGTAGCGCATCAGGGATGTTCGCAGAGGCACGTATAGACGGCTTTTCCGCAATCATACGAAAGCGTGTCGCCTCCCTGATGCGGCGGGTACGGGGCAGCGCCAACAGCCTCTTAATGACTGTGGCTGATAGGATGGAGGGTATAACACTCAGGCACTGGACCAGCACACAGGTATTACCTTCAAATCGTGCCTTGAAGTAATGCTTTGTTAATTATTGCTTGGGTGGTTATTGTCTTGTTAGTGATTTTGACATTATTGATCGTGATTTTGACATTATAGTTGTGATTTTGACATTGTTATTATTGATGATGATTTTGACATTATTATTAATGATGATTTTGACATTATAATTGTGATTTTGACATTATTATTGATGGTTTTGACATTGCTAGTAATTCTGACCAAAATTTGCCCAATATTATTATTATGTACTAACACTAGTGTTTAAGATGTGTATGTAACTAACTAACATATTGGATTGTATGATCTGTGAATAAATAATTTGATTTGATTTTGATTTGATTATTATTTTACTACATTATAAGATACGATATGATGCCCCTGAAAGTAAAATCAAGGCAATATGCCTAACATATTCGTGAATCAATAGCCACTATTACATATTTTACTCGATATTTGTTAAAATGGTCGAATGAAAAATAAGCGCCTGGAAGGATATTCAAAGCATTTTTTCCCTATGTTTGACTGCCACTGCAGACATCACACATATTGATACTTGATACACATAAAATGTACAATAATCTGAGATAGGTAACTTTTCCGCCGGAGCTGGGGCTTTTTTGCGCATTCTCCTTTGTCCGAATTCATTTCTTTTCACAACTATGTTGGGGTCAGTGTCAGTCTTACCGGATTCAGCTGAATACCAGTATTTTACATGGAGCGACTGTCTGTCGAATGCTGCTCGCGAATGCGTTATCACTTGGTAAGGCGTGAAAATATGTCAATAGTATTGAATGTTATATACAAACGAAAGATATCAGAATATAAAATATCGACATTTACCGTTATTGTATACAAATGAACAAATAAATAAATATATCGAACAGCCACACAACCAAGAAATTACAATTTAGGTATTACGGTTTTTCATCTCACACTGTACAAAATTAACAGATTATGTATTGTTAAAAAGCAAGTGTTACAGAACTTAATACTAACAATTTAGATACAAACACGAGCGTTAGCACAGTTACACTTGATTATCTTGAGCAGATGAAATTACACGTTAGGGTGAGACTTCACTGGGAGCTATGATTGGGCTATACAGGGGGCAGGGACATCGACGCGAAAACTGTTCCCATGGATTCAGTAGGTACATGATTCTAAACCCCACAGCGTTGAAATGTTTCGTCGGTTATAAAAAAAAAATCTGCGGTTTCATAGAACGCAGGGGGGTTCAGAATCATGTACTTAATCCATGGTACAGGCTTTACGTCGATGTCCCTGACACTCTGTATATCGTTTTTACTTTTGTCAAACTAAGTTTGATGTAAAAACTATTTGACTTACTAGACAAAAATATACTAATAGGTACCTAATTGCTTGTAGAAAGAAAATCAGAATACGTAATGAATTAAATACATTAGCATTAGCAGCTACAATAGCGATCAGTTGATAAGATTACGAGGTTTATTGGTTGGTAAAGTTAAAAAATAAAGATATTTCTACTACGTTGATTCCGAGGACAATCTTAAATGTGTTTCGAAAAATTCATAGTTTTTCTACATCGATTGAAAATTTTCAGTTTAAAATAAAATTAAACATCACAGCATAGCTTTCAATGGAGTCTCACCTTTACACACAAACTCAATTACACAAAGTACATATTTGGTTACAAAAATAATTTATTTGAACAGTACACTCGCTAGTTTTGATTAAAGTGTTATTTTACACTGAGCAGACGGTAAACAACAGTAGATCAAACAAGTAATCAGGTTCTAGAAGTGGCAATTATACTGTCCGTCTTTGAAACGATGAAGAAGAGAAATGAGTTTTCAAGCAAAAGTTTTGTTAATTATAAATTGAGTTACAAAATCTACTTACTTCAAACTTCTTAAGAGTTTTCAGATATCTTTGATACTAAGGTACACAAGTCTAGTATGCAACATAACGTTATAGCGAGTGAATTTATATTTTAAAAAACCCTCGACAAAAATATTCCTTCATTTCTCTTTCCTACTCCATCACAGACCCTGTTCATCATCTGTCTATAACCTATTCATTCACCATTTCAATGAGCCCAAACACGATACCTGTGCTGTAAGTTGGTAAGGCAGTTGGTTATCCTGAAAATTCCAGATGATGCTGCAACATCAGTTCAAGGTTACAACGTTCTTCTAATATCATTGAAGTAACAGAATAAGTACCAAATTTCAAATCGATCAGACCAGTAGAAGACGCTCACATCCATTCATCTACTAGAAAAGAGCTGATAATCTTCAAATGGCTGAACCGATTTTGATAAAACATATCTAAGAACCATCGCTAGAAAACATGCTTTCAAATAAAAACAAACGCATTCAAATTCGTTCACCCGTTTAAGAGCTACGGTGCCACAGACAGACACACATAGCGGTCAAACTTATAACACTATTATTTTTGCGTTGGGGGTTAAAAATAGAGAAATAGGTACAACTAAGAAGAATGTACCACGTGATGCCTTAGGAAAGACGATCCCGTTCATCTTGCTTCGTACACGTAATAGAAATAACACAAGACATTATACTTTCTTAACATAGCATTATTTTCACGTCTTGAAAAGATGGGGAACGGTTAGGCAGACATGTACCATCGAAGAAGTTCATATCTAACCACCGTAAGGACTATTCTTGCTTGCAGCGCTCGACGGCTACAGAACCGGGCCGGTAACAGATGTGGTCATCGTGATCACGGGATTTTGTTTTGAAACTGGTTAGATATGAACTTCTTTGATGGTACCTACAGTACACCCACATTTCGCCAGTTATGTTTAAGCTCCATCTAATAGGGACCGAGCCTATTGCCATCAACCGGGCACAAATTCAGTCTCCGGGGTGCTACTGAGAAATTTCTGATGGAAAACCCAATAACACTTTGTCCGACCCGGGAATTGATCCCAGAACCTCGCACTCTGCAGTAGCGTTTGCGACCACTAGAACAACAATACAGGTACAAGAAACACAACACTTAATGCATTCCTTTGACAATCAAAGTTATACGTACCGAATTTACTATCGAAAACTTGACTTTAAGTCACTCGCATTCAAACCACATGTCAACAGCGTACCAAAAATCAGTGTAACCATTGAGACAACTCGTTATCTTGTCAAGTGTGAGCTTCAAGCACATAATTCTGACAATGTCATACTAGTTGTGAGCAATTTACAACGACTTAACAGAGTAAAATAACTGTCAGTGCATTAACTGTGGATAAATGTTGTCGTTCGCCTTTACGACGCTTTGCGTGTGGCCGGTGTTGTGGGGCTGAGAAGATGGCGGGCGAAGAAGCGGAGCGGGTAGCCTGAGACTCAGTTTTAAAGTCTTTACTGGTATAAGAAATAAGCTGTAAAGCTTAGCTTCTAATCCTCCATCGAAAACAGAGGCTTCTCCGACCAGTGTTGTGTCTTATCGTACGTACCCTGCTTGCAAGATGTTGCGTGACGTTAGAATGATGCAACAAAAGTTTAAAAAAATATCTTTTTTTGGCAATAATTTCAAGCTGCCAATACATAAATTTTGAAGACAAAAAAAAAATGAAATTCGGCACAATAGTAGGTACACACCGTGTATCTTTGTAAATTTTACGAAATTAAAGTGAGCAGTATTAACAGAACCTATAAGCAGTAATTATTTTACCTGTCACCAATATTTTCTATTCCGTTACGAAATGGAAAATATTGGTGTTAAATATAGTACCAATCCACAATTTGAAACTCCTACTTTATCATCATAATGACTGTACTCTAAAATCGCTGTCTTCCTAGCCCACACCGCCTCACTTTTCAATTGATCTTCAAAACTAACAAACTGTTCCAACTAGCCCTTTCTCAGAATCAATCATACTCCAGTTTGTTAAGAAACGTTTGCACTCAATATTCCTATTTGTCACTTTTCGCCCCAAACCGTCACAATACATGTTACTTTTCGTCCCAAAAGCGTCACTTTTGTGTTACTTTTGGAAACGTCTGATTATTGGTTTTTTATGTCGTTAAAAGTGTTAAAAGGTTTTACAAAGACTTGTTAAATATTAATGTGTAGTAATGTGTTTTCAATTTAAGTTTCTGATTTGATTTTCGATTTGTTTAAAGTTCTTAAATTCTCATGGGCCTTAGCACACCTCTGCCGCAAAACCATAGCAGTGAACATGATGTGAGTCAATTGAATTGAACTACTGCGGTTTCGTGGTGGAGGTGTGTTACCCGCCCAAATAGTGTTCAAGTGTATGGACGAAACTATTTCTAAAATAAATGTCCAGCACAGATTTTGTGTGAAACCTTTATAAAAACAGACAAAATAATTGCCAAAACTATCACAACTTAATTATTGTTCAGTATTTTTTTAAAGACATTTCCTGACGACTACTGCTAATTCAAAACGTATTGCACCACTTATAAGAATCTCTTGATCTGTACTAAACTCACACTACAAACAATTGCGTTAGTTAAATTATTAGACCTAATCTAGTTTTTAAAACATGATTGACATGTTAAAGTGTTTGTACAAACATACTTACAGAAATAAATACCTATATAATAAAAATAAAATCATTTATCATTTGGATCGAATATTAAATAATATGTACTTACTAGTATTATTTTTCCAATCTGTTTTTATGGTTTAACAAAACTTAAAATATATTAAATTTCTAAGTGGTGCTTTACTTTGATCAGTTAAGTTAAACTTTATCGGGGTACAAAATTACAAAATCAGAATTAGACTTCTAGAAAATTCTCAATACTCCAGAAACCACAAACTAAACAAAGAAAAAGGGACGAACACTGTACAGACCGTCATTACTTATCTATCTAGGTACTATTTACAATAAAACCGACCGACGGCATACCAAGCGTATCACATACAAACATACAATTAAAATTCATAAATCTTTTACAAAAATCTCGTTTTCATTAGACTATAAAGGAACACAGTCAATACCATGAGAATAATGAAATCGTACAGAAGCGAGACTGTTTTGTTTGTCACAAATGCGACCCATTTAATACCTACTTCCCCTTCACCACATGGCAAACCTATGTATTGCCTTCAAGATTGAACTATATGTAATTTTTTTTTGTTAAGCTTATTGAAATTCATTATAGTAACCATTAAAAAGAAGTGTGGTACTTGTGACTAGACACAAATGAACACTCAATAAAAAGGTCTGTGACAACTTCACGATGTTGTAAAAATAATATGAATTGTTAAAAAAAAATTGCACTTTTAGTCTTTCTTGTTTTTCTCCGCACATGGAACGCAAGCGAGTGTAAGGCGCATCAAACTGTCATCTCTCATCAAACGAGACCAAATTAGGCAATAACCGCGACCAACAGAAGTGTCGCTTCTACACAGATTCATCATCCTTACGTCAATACTTAGTATTAAGGCTATTTACACAGGATGGGTGCGACTACGCGACGACTCTATATACAGCTCTCTTGCACCCGATGCGAGGTCGTGACGACCTCGGGCCGCAGTCGGTGCGCCGTCAGCGATGACGTCACGCCTGTCGCTGAACTTGGGCTGCACGCGTTCACGCCTTTGTTCACGCGTCCTAAACTATGGTAAGACTGGAAGAGAAGCTGAATGTTAGACTTGGTTGGAGATAAAATACTGTTGGTTAAAATGCTGAGTACTGGTACAGTAGGAAGGCCACACGTCAGTGCTAACAAAACCAGTATAAACTGGCCTCGCAGTCTATAGAAACTCCATACTACGCTGCACGTTCGTTCAACTGGCCCACGTGTGGTCTACTAGATGATCTGCCTAGCCTATGCTGAGGTGGGCTTCCAGTCTAACTGGATGCAGCTGAATACCAGTATTTTACATGGAGCGACTGCCTATCTGACCTCCAAAACCCAGTGACGGGGTAATACGATACCCCTTGGGAAGACTGTTTGTCAGACTTTCGGGCTTCTGACGACCCGTAACGACTGTCAAAGAATAACAACTGGGACCAACGGCTTAACGTGCTTTCCGAAGCACGGAGGAGTCTCGATATGTAAAGATGCTGGTCACCCATCCACGGACCAACCCCGGCAAGCGTAGCTTAACCTGAATGGTCGGCCCGTGCGGTTGTTATTGCTTAACCACGAGCTCTTCACGTGTGGTCTACTGTACAAAGAATTAACAAGGACTATTCCAGAATCAGTCTGAATCAGTGGAAGGCTACTTCCCGGGAGTTAATAACAAGAGCAGTGGCATTAATACCAGAAATATTTTCACCAGATAATATTTTTACCAGAAATCGAAAATATTTTGAAAAACTGCTCATCGATAAAAAGTACAAGCACGTAGTTTCCGATTAACAGACTTAAAAATGAAAAAGGTAAGCTTAGTTACTTTCTGTAATAAACTACGATTCTCGTTCACATTTTAATAAAGAGTTGGCAAGGGTTACTCATGAAGTGCTCAAGACGAATTGTTCAAAACTTAGACCGTAGCAACACCCCACTATAAAGTACAAATTAAATCATACTCACACTAGTTAAAGGTATCCTATAATCTTTTTTCCTATAATCTGTGTAGTAGGCGCCCCCGTCGGGTTCCGAGCGCACGTCTTCACCGCTCAGCTTTGTGATCTTCCCCGAAGATGGCGGCCGCTGCAGGCTCATGTAGCCGTTTGATACTGGCCTTCGTTCTGTGTGGATAATAAAAAAGATTAATTTTAGACATTATTTATGGAATTGTTGCTACTTAAAGACATGGCAAGAAGCGTCAAGCCTAAAAATTATAGATAGTAAAAGTGAAGAAGTATTTGTTAGCGTTCTGTGTATACTCTTCGCCACGACAAGTCTAACAAATAGGCCTTAGACTGGGTAGTAAGCAAGTTCCATTTTGGGAAAATGTGGATAACTCCTAAAAGACATGTTATCCAGTAGTTATTGGCATCCCAGCTTCAAAACCACACCATCAGATTAGAAGTGATCTCACGATGCTGCAGAGCTATACTGACTAGAGATTTTGTTCTTGTTTCATTAGGGTAAGCTTTTACCTTCTAATTTCCATAACTAAAAACAATTGAATAACTCACCATACAAACTGGGTATGATATCCGGGTCTGCATCATCAACGTCCCTGGGGTCAGCTGTATGTAGTAACGCCCCGCGCGCCGCACGCTCCCCTCTCTCGCCCCGGTCCCGAGGTTCAGTGCTGCTTGCTCGAGACTCGGCTTCTTGCTTCACTGGGGTAGGACAGTGAGGGGCGCGTTCTACGTACATTGCTTCACTGTAGGAGAAAAAATAGATTAACTTAGGGAAAGAAGGAAAGAAAATATTTGGAACACGTTATAAGTACCTACACATAGGTAATTTAAAAATAATGTATTTAGGTTGGAGTCTTACTAATATTATAAATTCAAAAGTGTGTTTCTTGACTTTTGCTTTAAGCGTTGTGCAGACTAGCGCGACGCGACACCGGTTATTGTTATACTGTGAAGTTTTTTAGAAATTGTATTGTTCAAGTCGCGTCGCGCCGTCACGTCGCGCTGGTCTGCACGAGCCTTTACCCGTCTTTTAACAGCAATGGAGCAACGTTATTACCATCAACCGGGTACTAGTCAGACTCCGAGAAATTCGTAAAGGGAAAACCAATTAACACTTTGTCCGACCTGGGGATTGAACTAAGAACCTCGTGCTCAGTAGACCACCAGAGTTTATAACAATACCGTAGATGTATGGACCAATGACAACAAAGGTATCTTCAAAGGTAGAGGGTTTTATATTTCGGCAACTGCCAATATTAGCCAGCTGCCACCTTTGTTCTGGTGGAAACCAATCATGTGGTACCTAGATCTTCAAACTAAGCTAAACCACGATTACAAACCAAGATAATATTATGTAAAGGTAAACAATTATCAATGACCACAAACTCCGCAATAGTTTGCTCATTACCTGCTTGCTGTTTCAATCGTTAAATACCATGGGGATACTGAGAATGGAAATACAAGGGGACGATGAGACAATTCTCAGAATCTGTCCTTTCAATTAGTTTAACATGAACACCACGTAATGATCGATATACCATAGAATAAAAAAACAGAAGTGAAAATACCGAGCCGAATGCATTCTGAATGCCTACAAACAGGAATCCTAGAAATCTTGGAGAAAACGATATCAGTCTTAAAGAAACGTGTCCAATGCATAACTTCCTTACTTTTAACAGAGTTCAAAAAAGAGGGTTCTGTATTCTGTATCTTTGTCCACGATTTTCTCAAATCGAATCATTGAATTCTTATTTTGATCTTTGTTTTGCCAAAGTAATTCACATACTTTCAGTAAGGTTTTAGTAGATACTATAATCTGCAGCTGTTGGGAATCGAACCCAAAACAACAGGTTGCGTGATCAAAGCGTCATCGACAAGCTGAGGCGCGGCGCGGCGACGACACGGCTCGAACCGATGACTACTCGCTTCCACGGACTCCACCGCGATGGACGATTCTTCTAATCTATTTATTAACCATTTGTCCGGGATAGTTTATATTTTATAAAAAGCACGGCATTAAACTATTGCCTATTTCATACAGTCCACTCTTTATTTGCTCCCGCGCTAACAGCAGCTAACATGACTGACACAGAATTCAAAATTCAAAAGTCATTTATTCAAACTAGGCTGAGTATCAGCACTTTTCGAACGTCAAAATTACATAAGACAGTCCCCCAAAACGCCCACCCTTCACCACTTCCTAGTGCTTTAGCTGGGAAGAAGAAGTGGCGCAACAAACTCCCCAGCAGCACTGCTGTCTGATAAAGATAAAGATAATTTTATTTTGCAAACATGGGTAACATTAAATGGTGACAAAAAAAAAAGAAACATATTGATCAGTTAGAAAAAAAAAAAACTTGATTCTATACAATAGTATGCAAAATAATTTACATTACTCAACACAAAACAGTAAATTTGCCATAATGACAGCTAGCACACTCCAATATCCCAACAAAACAAACGAAATATATACTCAAGCAAAAATAAAAACCCAAAACATAAACAGAACTTAATACCGGAATAAATGCTTCCATGGATAAAGGGCGTGCCCGCTTACATATAGCTAATAAAACTGTAACTCGAAGTCATGATAAACTAGGACCATCGAAGTAAAAATAAATAATCAGTAAGGCAAACATAATATTATGAACAATTATCAAGGTCGCTAGCTAACCATATATTGCAATACAACTCATTAAAAAATAAAATTGTAATGAGTAGATTATGTCAATAACAAATGGAAATAGAATAAAAATCAATTGACATATACAGTCAAATAAAATTAAAATAAACAATTATAACTCATATTATACATATGAGTTATAATTGTTGTTATATGAGTCATATAACCTGTCAGTAGGTAAGCTAATTCTGGAGAAAGAACACGAACATTGTCTTGAATTAATCACAGCGACCCAACAGTCGTTGATAGAATAATATGCCTTTGAACAAAGGTTGGATTTTACTTTTGTGGCGGCATCTACACCGCCACATGCGAACTACGCATCAAAGACTTGACGTCACACAACATCCTGACGTCACTCAAATCCTGCATCGCGCAATTAGAGTTTACCGCGCGGTGGACATATATACAAGCTCACGACTTCAACCTCTGGGCAATTGCCCGCCAGACATGACACCCGTCTGGTCGGAGGATCCTCCCTTTTCTATGGGGGATGAGTGAACTTTACACCCTGTTCCTCATACCCCTAAACTTTGGCTTTAAACGCATTAAAAGGCAAATCTAGCAAAGAAGATGGTAACTTGTTATAAAAGGTTATACCAAGTCCAACAAATGAGTTATGAACCTTATGAAGCCGGTGAAATGGAGCTCGCAATTTTTCCTTATTTCTGGTGTTAATATTGTGAATATCACTGTTTTTAGTGTATAAGTGTATATTTTGCCTAATATATAAGATATTGGCGAAGATGAATTGTGATGCCACCGTGAGAATACGTAGAGATCTGTGTGGCGCTTACTGTACATGACCGTCACTTCTATACGGAATCATTAATCTATGCCTCTTCAAATCTGTTCCCTGGAACTTGTCTTGAATGCGTAAATGGTCACCCATCTAATTATTGGCCGTGTCTAATTACCGGTAATTGGCCGCAATATGCTATTGATTAGAACGGACAATAGTGGGTTGGGTGTGGTTTTGAATTATGGGATATTGGTACAACCATCGGTTCGATTTTGGGATGTTGTGTTTTTTTGTAATAAATAGTGATAGTTTTAATTGGCATCAAAACCAGCCAGTGTCCTATAGACAAAAACTGTTAGTCGCAAAACTTTCTGAGTAACCGTATTAAGCTGAATAAACTCAGCTGAAAAATTTGAAAGACAATATTAATTAGAGTACATAAGGAAACTGGGTAATCCTCACTCCCTAACTAGGTTTTTCTTCTGAACTAAGTAATAGTCGTTTGTCGTGCGATTGTTTTTCATAGGCTTATGACTTCTTGGCACCGTTTGATTAAGGTTTTGCAAAGTAGGCTTTAAGCTACACATAATATACCTAAGTGCATAGATAATCTTAAATACAATAATATCTTTTTGGGGACCCTCCACTTTTCAAACTGACTCGCCGGCCGGCCGGCAGAGCAGTACAGGTCTACCCACAGGGTCGATGCTGATTGTACTTAGTTCATGTCAACCTCAGGTCATAGAATTAACATTTCGATTATACTCGTAATGTAAAAAAAGGTCCATAATTATTCATTACAATGGTTAGGCCATTGAAATAAATGATTATGGACCTTTCATTAATTTACATTTTGAGCTATCTCTTGCAAACAACTTGCCCAGCGTAAGTCACCATTTATCTTACATGTATACCTACATTATAAGCAAATAAATGATTTCTATTTCTAAGCATAATCAGCCTATAACGTTCCCTCTGCTGGGACACAGGCCTCCTCTGTGTGAGAGGGAGTGGGCCGTAATCCACCACGCGGGCACAGTGCGGGCTGGTAGAAGATGTCACATGTCCTTGATTTTTTGGTTCTAGCACATGCCGGTTTCCTAACGATATCCTTCACCGTTTTGAGAGCAGTTGTGATGAAATAATTTACACAAAATAAAACGCCTGTCAGAGTTCGAACCTACGACCAACAACTCGTAAGTCGCGGCTTTTTACTCTGGGCCACCACTGCTCTCAACTGGCATCTTAGAATAGAATAGAATACTCTTCATTATGTACACCAAACGAATAACAAATAAAAATATAGAAATTTTACAAATGGTGACACAATGAACGGTCATATAGCTAAAAGCGATATTTTAAAGACAATTTGGATGAAGAACTACACCGTCCTCTCATACCTATTAACACTGTTATTTGAAAATATTGTAAAAGCCAATTATTAAAAAAAAAAGTAACCGTGGAGTTTCTTGCCGGCTTTTCTCCATAGGACCAATTGGAACCGTGCACCTAACTTCCGACGTTTCATAAGTGCCCATGTATGTGAAATAAAATATTTTGTTTTTTTTTATTTTTATTTAAGCGGAGAAAGTGAGACAATACTGCATACACACATAAAACATATACATCCAATAAGAATCATATATCAAGAGTAAATAAAAATAAATAATGAGATTAAGTAGAGAGGAACTGTTTTTTACGATAATAAGTAGTCTGTCTGCCTTTATATAAAGCCACTGTTTCTAAGCTGTATCAAATGTACAAATTTATAATAAGTAAAGTGGGTTGTAATAATCAGAAATATAATATTCCAGCGTGATTAACTTCAAAGTTTTACAATACATATTTCAGTTTTCTAACATGTTTTACACCAATTTTAGCCATGAACTCATAGCGTGTTGCGTGCCGTTAGTTTTCAAGCACTCACTATTAAAGTTCAAGAAAACTTCATAAGTAGCTATTAGTGAAATTTTACGTCATATAAGTACTATAATCATTCTTTGTAGGTAGGGTTGGCACACTCGGAGATGGTCCTTTGGGTACTGACATTTCGAAAAATATATATATATATATGGTATTTAATTCAAAATTCAAAAGTCATTTATTCAAACTAGGCTGAGAATCAGCACTTTTCGAACGTCAAAATTACATAAGATAGTCCCCCAAAAACGCCCACCCTTCACCACTTCCTAGTGCTTAAGCTGGGAAGAAGAAGTGGCGCAACAAACTCCCTAGAGTCCCTTTAGTCTCTTGTGATAGCAAGCTGGTTCACAGTTATTATGATGATTCATGATTCAGCAACGGTAGATTCCAAACGGAGGTTACCGATCGGCAAGAGACGAATAAAAGCCGAATATTTGTAGTAATTGCTTCCGAATTTAACCTGTGTAGCACCCCTAAAAATGTTTGATTTGTAGATCAACTTACTGTTATCTATCTATAATTCATGTGCATCCCAAGACTACCTAACGTCATACAACCCAATAACTCCTATATACCTTTCGTCTACGTTACTAACAGTAGTTCAGAAGTCAAATTGCAAGCATGAACTAGACTGATTCAAAATCGAGAACTTGAAATCAATTTAACTTTGCTGGTCCTAGGAGACGGAATGAAGCCAGTGGATTAAAGCTTTGACTGCATCACAGTTACTGTTAGTGATTATTCCAGTAACTGGGAAATAGAATACTCATCATCACAAATACTCATCGTAAAACTGAGATAGTCGTTATAAAACTACGTCTGAAACTGAGACAAAACAATATATACTTACACACTTTGAATACTAAATAATTGTTTGCTTATTTGGTTTGTATTAAAAGAGAAAGTTAAGCAAACATTTCTATACCTATCCTTTTAAAGCTTGCATGCCGTTTTAACGGTATTGTAAAAACGTATGGTTACTGTCAAGCGTTAAACATCAAATAATTAGGAGTAGAACTTATTTTTGTACACCAGGTAATTGAGCCACCACACGATAATATCGACGAAACTTCAGTACATAAGTCTTCATCGATTAGGGTACACCGCACGCCAGCAAATACCATATAAAACGGAGTTACCAATAAATAAAAAAGAAGGCTAAAGGAGTAAACAGTCAAATGCTTGCACTGACTGGCATGGACAGGTCCACTCAAATTTGTATGGCTCGAACACTAATCTGCATGGTCCTCATTTATGGCCCAACCAAAATTGTATTGTTTAGATTTCAAAAGAGACTGTGACCTGTAATGTTGTGACCTCATCTAGTTGAAAAAGTAAAAATGAAAAACAATTTAGAGAAATAAATATCATTTACAAAATTAATGCAGGCGCGTTCTTGCAATCAACGCGCTCTCATCAGTGTTAGGAAAGCTACCAAAACTGCAGAAAAACAGAAATGATATTGGAACTTACCTCAAAGGCGCATGCTTAGCCGGTAAATGTCGATGTCTTGCCGCGTGCCGCTTGTACAATACAGCAAGCACGCCGCACACTGCAGTAGCTAGTAATGCTGACATGGCTGCTATGGAAGCCAGTACTGGAGACATGCCAAGAGCACTGCCTTCACCTGGTGATAAAAATGAGTTAATTAGACTTTGGTATACGAAAAGGGTAGAACATAAGCCTCCGTTCTGGCCACACAGATCCATATGGATTGCAATAGAGGAAAAAAGGTAAGTATAGTGCCTATAGTTTAAAGTCCAAGCTGCTTAAACAAGATAATAGTATTTATTTTTCAAAGATGGTACAGATACTCTAAGAACCAACATAAAGTACCTTATAGAAGACTTCAGAAGCTTATGTGATTGAAGCGTTGAATTGTAATACGCTTTTTTTATGAGAACTTTCAAAGAAGAATATGCAGCTACTATTCATTTTTAAAACAGTAGCTACGGTATCAGTAACGAGTAGTAATTTATACTAGTTATAAACCTATAAACCACAAGAGAATTCCAAAATCTAAATTAAATTCTAAAATTTATAACAAGCTAACTTTTAATCATTTCAAACAAGGTGAAATGTGACAAATACTGGTGTTTTAAAAAGTTTATATAAAAACTATGAGCACGCCATTTTAAATAGAAATGTGAGTTTTACGACGCGATATGCTAATCCCTTGAGGTAGGCGCTAAAACAACAATAAATTACTGCGAAAAAAATACTTTTAAGGTTTTAATATCGCTTTAAAAAACTTAATGTTTCATTATTAACAAAGTACCGCAATTTGATTGCTTAGCTTTACAATTCATCATCTGCCTAGCCTTTTCCCAACTATGTCGTGGTCGGCTTCCAGTCTATCGGGATTCAGCTGAATTTTACATGGAGCGACCGCCTATCTGACCGCCACAACCCAGTTACTGGGTAATACAATACCCCTTGGTAAGACTGGTTGTCAGAATTTCGGGTGTCTGACAATCCGTAACGATTATCAAAGATATCAGCTCAAAGATAGCTTTACAATTAATGGTACTAAAGTAGAAATGCATTTATCACTGTGTTACAATAACCTAAGCAGGTTTATTTGGTGAACATCTTTATAATTATACTCTAAATATAAATATATACAGAGAAATCTTTTAAAACTCAAGTAAAAAATTTTAGCTTCAGTAAATAAAAAATTTAAAAGAATATTAATTAAAATAATAACAACGGATTCTCTTCCGAATCAAAGACAAAAATGCAAACAGAATAACTAAAGAACAACTAAGTATCTGTTCATAACTCAACTCAAAGAAAAACTTGTAATGAAAACTATAAAAAGAAAAGTTCCATCCGTTGGTTGCTTCTTGAAGTTTTATAGAACTTTTAAAAAAATAGGCTAATTCTAGTTCTTGTTACGGTTTTTGTGTTCTGCTAAATTTAGTCCGTGTATAAGTTGTGAGTCATGCTAATTTTAGTCCCTCAAATTCTTACAATTTCCTAAATTCAGTCCACTAGTTTGACTTCAGAGCAATATTTTGATATTTATCGTTTTAAATTACACATAAAATAATATGACTTTCTTTCTTTAAATCCCTTTAAGGCGTCCTCTCTTCGAGAGGGTGTGGGCACAAGCTACCACGCGGGCCCAGTGTGGGTTGCTAGATGTCACATGACTTCGATTTTTTTGGTTCTAGGACATCGGTTCTCATCGGTGTCATCGGTTGGGTTTCTTTCTACTTCACTGTTTTGAGAGCAGTGGTGATGAAATTATTTATACAAAATAAAGCGCCTGCTTGGGCTCCAACCCACGATCTACAACTCCTTAGTTGAGGCTGTTACCATTAGGCCACCACTGCTCTTTTTTAACTACTCGCCAAATAATGTTAACATAAAATGAAATAGAATAAACATTATAATTATCTAATTATGTCCCTCAACGTACTACTAAATTCAGGCGCTTACTCAGCTTGTGCACTAAACTTAGCCCTGTCTAATGTTCACATTAATAACAGCGAACAGAAAAGTAGTTATAAGCAAACCTAGTTTAAACTAGTCTCAACCAAATTACGTGCTTTATTGACCCGTGTAACGCAACCTGTACTTATTAAAATTTGCGGTCGTTTCTGCCTGTGGCAAAGCCAAAATGGTTATGAACAACATTACAGTGGTCGGTGCTTAAAGCTCTGTGTAAGTTTGTAGTATGCTTTTATAAACTAGGCTTGTGGTTTTTAAACGCATATTTTAATTGATCATTTCCATAGAAATGTGTAAAAAAAAAAACTAAATTGATGAAACCGTAAGTACTGTGAAGTGCCTTTTTGTTTGCTAATAACAAAATAATATGGAGATTATCATTACTATATTAATTCGTCTTCCAAGCAAATTCCCTCCTGACCATTCTTTTCAGCAGCGTAATTATAAGAAAGAACTTTATATAATTGAAGATAGAAAGAGAAGTCAACAATAAAAATGATAGCACTTTGGGCGTCAATCATGTTGTCAAAATGCATTGTAACCTGCACTCCAATAAAATCTTGGTCCTTTTCTCCATAACTTCACTAACAACTTTGCTCTATTTCTCAGAATAAACAACGAAGCCGTTTATTAACTCATTTCGCTATCGGGAATTGTGAAATAAAACCGGCTCATGTTAGCGTGACCAAGTTATTAGAGCACATTTAGCTTTGCGGATATCTAGGAATTAAGCGTAGCCATGGTTATATAATGGTCCTTACCGGTCTATTGGCAGCAAAGAAATTGCATTGGCGTTTCGTTCATGTTTGAGTTGATTGAAGTATGGTTAAAGTTGAATTTAAATTGTGATAACAACGTTTTTCTGTTCATTGCTTGCAGGATCTATGTTCTTATAATATAATGTATAAAGAACAAACGTGAAGGAATTTTGGGAAGATAGTCAGATGGTTTGGTGAGCCAAATATAATTAAACTTTTGTTAGATAAGTAAAATATACTGCAGGCTGGTAGTTTATTCTTTCTTCTCAGTCCGTGAGTCCTGAGTCAAGTATACGAAATTTGCGTGGCACCATATTTTTATTTTTTAATCTCTCCCATATCTTGGAAAAACTAGACCGAACCGACAACTATCTAAATTCCACCGATTTCTATTGTTCGGATTTTTCCAATACTATTTGCAAGTAATAAAAACCGTGAACTCGGTACAAAGAAATACATTATAATGGTTTAAGAGTTCGAATTGGATCGCAAATAAGTAAACAATTTCAGACTTCTGGGTTCAAGCACGATACAGAGACGGAGCCACAGAAAATCCATTTGACACAAGACTCGGGAAACTATTAACTTAAGCTCGAGAAATCGTGCCTTTACTCACCTACTTTTTGGCTTTGAGCCCATGAGAAGAAAGTGTTCATGTCTATGATTATGATGACTTTTCAAAATTATAAATAATATTATAACATTAGTAAAAATACTTGTGATAGCTGTGTGACATTTGATTGTGTTAATCACACAAACTCTGAGTATTTTTTTGGTTAATTTTGAAATAATTTGTATGATTCCTTGAACACGGTATCTGAATGAATAGCTACTCAAAATCCATTCCTATATTTTGGTCTTTTGAGTCAGATATAAACCGGAGACGAAATTTTGGTGTAAGTTTGCTGTGTTTTCGAGATACCGACTGAATTATTTAGTAGATAGTGCACGGCTGCAACGTACAACTACCATACAATGTAGGTAAGTTTCCAAGTAAGTAAACCTTCTGTATTGATCTATTTAATAAGTTGAACTTTATGTGGGCGTCGTTATGGAGCGTGAGAACTGCTTATTTTGGGGAAGCACTTAATGGCGATACCAACAGATTCTAAATGAAGAAATAGCAAGTCGAGTGGGTATTGTGTTCCAGGATTGGATGGAAAAAGATTAATGCTTATGGGTGCGTTTAAAATCAATGATGTTGTGCATGGTGAATGTGGGTAGTATAAAGTTTACTGTCACCAGTTTGTTTAGTTAACGTGATAATAAGTCAATGTTGCATCTGGAGTTACGAGTTGTAATGTATGTGGAACAAAGTGGTAAAACCAATAATTCTTCGAATATTTCGTCCAGGCATGTTTGATCTGACCATATCAAATAAGGAGCTTCAAATCTATTCAAACGTACACCTAAACACGGTAACTAGTACCTATTATTAGTTATTTGCAGTATTGTCGACCAATCACAAAGGGTATCACATCGGATTCGTCAGCAAATAAGCCAAGTAATTTTTGGCCTTCTAGAAACTCGGATTATTCAACATAAATATTAGTTAGCCCCCCCTTGAAGCTGTACACACGTTTCTCCTTATTATAAAAAGTCTAAAGAAATCCCTCTTTTACATCTGCAGTACAACTAATGAAATTCCCAGAGCCTGGCTTTCTCTTTCATCAGAAACCCTTAGTAATATCAAAGAATTAAGCAACTCACCAGTAAACTTAGCTTGTCCTTTCAGCGTGACAGCTTCTATCGTGGACACATCACTCCTTCCCTTCGCGTTGACAGCATACAGGTCGATCCTATAGCTCACTCCAGGGGGAAGACCTCGGATCTCAAAGTAAGGAGGGGTTCGGTTCGTGGAGACGTTGTAGCGGACCTGGGAGAATGGTTACTTTACTAATAAACTTAAATCTAGAAGATAATCAGGATTAAACTGTGAAGTAATAAGTTTTTGGCCTGTGAATTTTTTGATAAGGCATGTTAAGGTACTTTTACCGAAGGCGAAACTATTTTCTATTAAAGTCCCCGGAACAAGAAGCTATAAATTTTGTAAACAAAGAACTTCTACTAAGTAACGAAGCGAAACAAATAATCCCAAATTCAGTCAACTCAAAGTAACATACGTGTAAAGGCTCGTGCAGACCAGCGCGACACGACGGCGCGACGCGACCAGAACAATACAATTTCTAAGAAAACTTCACGGTATAACAATAGCCAGTGTCGCGTCGCGCTGTCGCGTCGCGCTAGTCTGCACGAAGCTTAATACGAAACTAACGAGCAATGTCACTTGGTCGGGTTATACATATTTTAGCGATTTATATAATATTGCTATCGTCTAATGTTTTGTGGTACTAGAACTCAGATGCGTAAAGGCTCGTGCAGACCAGCGCGACGCGACGGCGCGACGCGACTCGAACAATACAATTTCTAAGAAAACTTCACGGTATAACAATAGCCGGTGTCGCGCCGCGCTGTCGCGTCGCGCTTGTCTGTACGAAGCTTTACACGTATGTTACTTTGAGTTGATAGAATTTGGGATTATTGTTGATTGAATTTTCGCTACGTAACTTAGTAGAAGTTATTTATTTACAAAAATGTATAGCTTCTCGCGACGTGGATTTTAATAGAAAATAGTTTCGCATTCGGTACCTTTACTTGCCTTATAAAAAAATGGTTTTTTATTTACATTCTATAAGTATCGTAATCTCAGGCACTTAGATATTAACCTTTGTCACATCACCTGTCGGCTCAGACTATCGAACTTAGGAACCTACTGGACATTTATAAAAATGGGATGCGATTTAAAAAATAGTTATTTTTATCAGTTGGATGTAAAAATACTAGCAAAAGAAATAACTGTCGTACCTACTAACGTACATACATCTTTTATGGGGTACTGTGTTAAATGTTATAACAAAATATCTTGTTGTGTTTTGCAATTTAATAAAAGAAAATTTAAAACTCATATTAAAAGTACACTCTGTGAACAAGCATATTACAAATTAGAGGATTATATCCAAGATAAGAATGCTTGGAAACATGCTGGTCCTGCTCCATAGGACAATCTAGAATATAGACAAAATCAAAGTGGTTGCTAATTTAATTGCATATTTTTTTATTATTTGACATTGATTTTACATTCTGTGATTACTTCCTCACACACTCACTTATTAACTATAAAATTTTAGCAAAATCGTCTAGTTTTACAATGTTTGTAAATATGTATTAATATATATTCATTTATATGTCGTTGCTTAATTTTTAGGGTTCCGTACCCGAAGGGTGCCAAACAGAGCCCTATTACTAAGCCTCCGCTCTCCGCCTGTCTGTTTGTCTGTCAGCGGGCTGTATCTCATGAACCGTAATAGTTAGACAGTTGAAAATTTCACAGATTATGTATTTCTATTGTCTAATAAAAATTAAAAATTAAAGGGGTCTCCCCTTTAATTTTTAATAATAAATTAGACTGTTTCTTCCTTATTAATAACGCATAAGTTAAGTTACATCAAGATAAACTTCGGTTAAAGCATAGATTTTTCGAAAAAAAATAATTGTCCTCTACTCGATGAGCTCTAGGCAATGACACCACACCACAATAAAAATTAAAGGGGTCTCCCCTTTAATATTTAATTTTTATTATTTGTTACCATACAATAAACTTTTGAAAACCTATAATTTTTATTATTTTTTACGATAAGTACAATAAACTTTAGATTTTGAAAAAAAAAATATTCTAACCCTGGCATGTGTGGTGTCATTGCCTAGAGCTCATTGAGTAGAGGACAATTTTTATTTTTCGAAAAATCTTTGTTTTAACCGAAGTTTATCTTGATGTACCTTCCTAATTTAACTTATGCGTTATTAATAAGAGAGAAACAGTCCAATTTATAGATCAGACTTACAATGAGTGAAGGCAGTTCCAGGAGTTCCATGAGGAAGGTCTGTGGCAGTCCACCGTCGAAGTTTTCAACGCACTCCACGTTCAGCGAGTCGATGCTCTGGTTGGCTACCGAGCAGTTCTGGAGGTGGAATGGACGACCTGTGAAAAAGAAAATGTTTGTAAAGATATATAATAAATTTGGGGTGATAGTGCTGTGTGAGCGAGAGGAAGAGAAAGTAGGAAGATGACGGTGCGCACGTTGCAGTGTAAATCACGTGAGCCTCGAAACGGGAGAGAGAGTTGAGAAATTCACTTAATATCACAAGGGGGAGGGATGTAGTGAGATATCAAGTGTATTTATTTCTCCGCGCATTTCGAAACCGAAATTCGGCCCCCCAAATAACACATTTTTCTTTCTTTCTTTCTTTCTATTTCATCATCATTATCATTTCAGCCGAAAGACGTCCACTGCTGGACATAGGCCTCCTCCAAATGGGGGGGTTTCTATTTCAAGATAAAATATTCTGTAATTTTTTAAGATACTTAGCACCAAAAATACATGTGGCTTTGAGTAGGGGGAGGGGTTAGTCTAAAACCTCACCACGTATCACCAGGGGGGACAACACGTGATTAATGGACGACCCCAAAGACGTTTGAATATTGTAAAATGTATGAAAATTTTATAAACCAGGGCTTTTATTTAATTAAATTGACAGGCGACAGGTTTGTAAGTTTTAATGATACTTAGTTTTCTGCTTTATTAATGCTTGAAAATGTAACAAAAATTAAACTTATTGACAAATAAGTCCATTGTCATTTAAATTAACTAAAGCCCTGTTTTTACCCATCCTGGCGGTTGTTTTAAAGTTTACCCAATTTTGTTATAAAGTAAACTTTGTCTAAAAATAATACGTAAGGTAGGCATCAAGTTAATAGAATACCCAACTACACTTCAACTTCAAAATAACTATCTGTTTTTATCCATAAATAATCTTGACCAACGATGGTAATCATAATAGAAAATTAGTTCGTAAAGTAAATCAATAGCTTGAGTTATGTATAGAACTAAAATGGATTATTATTTCAACGCCTAAACCAAAATCAGTCTAAGCTTTATGAAATTAATAA